>CM060694.1:74033568-76433568 GCA_030686995.1 Artemisia argyi
GAAGCTACTGTTTTTGTTTACCGAGTCGCTAGCTTGACTCGACCCCGAATTTAATTGTCCTTGGGGAAAGTTTGGAGATCCGGGACAACCATGGATGGTATGTCCTCTCCAAGGTAGTGTTTCACACGATGCCCATTCACTTTAAAACATGGACCGTCATTTTGAGATAAATCAACGGTAACATATGGATAAACCTTAGTGATAGTGAATGGGCCAGTCCAACGGGTTTTTAGTTTACCCGAGAAGATTTTAATCTATAATTTAAGAGAAGGACTCGATCACCAACGTTAAAAACACGGTTCTTTATTTTTGAGTCATGAATCCTCTTTGTTTTTTCTTTATAGATTAAAGAGTTCTCGTAAGCCTGATCACGTAGTTCATTTAATTCATTCATTTGAACTTTTCTGTGATCACCCACAGTTTTGAGGTCAAAGTTGGCATGTTTTAATGCCCAGTAGGCTTTGTGCTCAAGTTCCATCGGTAGATGACATGTCTTTCCGTACACAAGCTTGTAAGGTGTACACCCAATGGGTGTTTTATAAGCTGTACGAAAGGCCCATAGTGCGTCATCTAATTTATCCGACCAGGCAGCATGATTTTCTCCTACAGTCCTCTCAAGTATCCTTTTGATACCACGGTTTGAAACCTCCACTTGCCCACTTGTTTGTGGGTGATACGCGGTAGAAAGACGGTGAGTTACACCATACTTTTGCATGACTTTGTCAAATTTGTCATTGCAAAAATGCGTACCACGATCACTTATGATAGCACGTGGGGTTCCAAAACGGGCAAAAAGAGATTAAAGGAATTTCACTACAACTCGGGCATCATTCGTGGGTAAAGCTTTCGCTTCAACCCATTTTGATAAGTAATCAACAGCCACAAGTATGTATTTATTTCCTCTAGATGATGGGAATGGCCCCATAAAGTCAATGCCCCAGATATCAAATATCTCACAGACTTAAATAGCATTTTGTGGCATCTCATTTCTTTGTGAAATGTTTCCATGACGTTGACAAGCGTCACAGGTTTTAATGAGATCTTGGGCATCTTTATAAATTGTGGGCCAGAAGAATCCGGAATCAAACACCTTTTTGGCCGTGTAATTAGGACTATGATGTCCCCCAGTGGGTCCAGCATGGCAAGCCTTGAGAATTTCAGTGGCTTCCTGTCCATATACACACTGTCGGATGACTTGATCCGCACAGATTTTGAATAAGTAGGGGTCATCCCAGAAGTAATGTTTGACATCCTTAAAGAATTTATTCTTCTGTTGGGTTGACATCCCTTTCACAACAAAATTACCCGCATGATAGTTTGCGAAGTCAGCAAACCATGGGGTAGTAGAATCTCTGCAAAAAGCAACCGCATTGAGTGTTTCGAGAGGAAATGTTTCATTTATTTCCTTTTTCTCATACACATCTTGATGAGGGTTCTCTAATCGGGACAGATGATCAGCAGCCAGGTTCTCAGCTCATTTTTTATCGCGAATAATAATATCAAATTCCTGAAGGAGGAGAACCCAACGGAGCAATCTCGGCTTTGCATCTTGTTTTGCAAATAGATATTTTAGAGCCGAGTGATCCGTATACACTACGCATTTGGTCAAGATTAGGTATGTCCGAAACTTTTCAAAAGCATACACCACGGCTAATAATTCTTTTTCCGTAGTGGTGTAATGAGTTTGAGCTTTGTTTATAGTTTTGCTTGCGTAGTGAATAGGCTGAAAGTGTTTCATTTTGCGTTGCCCCAAGACTGCACCGATAGCAAAATCACTTGCATCGCACATGAGCTCGAAGGGTAAATCCCAGTCGGGGGCAAAAAGAATGGGTGCCTTAGTAATCTTTTTCTTTAATGTTTCAAAAGTTTCGATGCACTCTAGTGAGAAGATAAAAGGAGCATCCTTTTCGAGGAGATGAGTCATAGGCCGGGAGATTTTAGAAAAATCTTGTATGAATCGACGATAGAAACCGGCATGACCCAAGAAACTCCTAATACCTTTGACGGTAGTAGGGTGAGGCAATTTAGCAATGACATCAACCTTAGCTCTGTCAACCTCAATCCCATTTTTGGAAATCTTATGGCCGATGACAATGCCCTCTTTGACCATAAAATGACTCTTTTCCCAATTTGGACATAGATTGGTGTCTTCACACCTTTTCAACATTTTTTCTAAATTGGTGAGACATGTTTGGAATGAATCCCCAATGACCGAGAAGTCATCCATAAAGACCTCCATGGTTTTACCGATCATGTCGGTAAATATGGCCATCATGCACCTCTGGACCGTACCTGGAGCATTACATAAGCCAAAAGGCATACGTTTATAAGCAAAGGTTCCATAAGGGCATGTAAAGGTAGTCTTTTCTTGATCCGATGGATCAATGGGGATTTGAAAGTATCTTGAAAAACCATCAAGGAAACAATAGTACTCGTTTCCTGCTAATCTCTCAAGCATCTGATCCATAAAGGGCAGCGGAAAGTGGTCTTTGCGGGTGGCGTCATTCAACTTACGATAGTCAATGCAAACACGCCATCCGGTAACCAGCCGAGTTGGAATCAACTCATTTTCCTCATTAGTGACAACAGTTATGCCACCCTTTTTTGGGACGCAATGGATGGGACTAACCCATGGACTGTCAGAGATAGGGTAAATCAATCCTGCATTAAGAAGTTTGAGAACCTCTTGTTTAATCACATCATGGATTTTTGGATTAACCCGTCTTTGATGTTTCATCGCAGGTTTGAAGTCATCCTCCATTAAGATTTTGTGTGTACAAAAATCTGGGTTAATACCCTTAATATCGGAGAGCTTCTAAGCAATCGCTTACTTGTGTGACTTCAAGATCTTTATGAGAGCAACCTTCTCCGCATCACTTAAACCTTTAGCAATAATGACGGGTAATTTATCATCACCCTCCAAAAATGCGTATTCAAGATGAGGAGGTAAGTCCTTGAGCTCGACCTCAGGAAATTCATCGTTTTTATCAACCGATTTAATTTCCTCATTACGAAGTTGTACGGGAGGGAGTGGAGGAGAATTGTCTTGATTTAGCAATTTCTCAAGAAGAAGAATATCTCCCTCTAGATCAATCTCAGTGTTATCAATTCCCGATGGAACTGAATCACTTTTGAGAAAAGCCTCAACCTCTTCCAAAAGGAAATCACTTCCCTCAAACGGAGTGAGAGAAGGGGAATGTAGGGATCTATACCTTGATAGATCACGAGCCAATAGATCGTTAGCCAACTAATGTAATCACTAGTAAGACTAAGTTAGATAATCTTTGTGAGCTTGTAATTATTGCGGAATATAAAAAACAAACGTATACTAAACTCAATCCTCTATGGATCAATAAACTAATAATATTAATGAAACTCGTACGTAAAACTTGTGTCTATTACAATGACCTAGGGTTCCTTATATACTAATGGAAACCCTAACCTTTCTTACAAGAAACGAATAATAATAAACCAATAAAAGATATTCTACATATCTTGTCTTAAAATACATAAGTTCTATCCATGGTTAAACTCTATCCGTAGGATCTCTCTACGTCCGCAGGAACCAGTCATCAGCAGAAAGTCACTAAGCCTTCCGCAGGAACCTGTCAGCAGCATCAATCAGTAGTATCTTTAATAATTCCTTACAATCCTCCCCTAATCTCGAATTTGACACAGTTAAGTTCAAGATTTCTTGATAGATCGCCAATAGCACAAACCAGAGGATTGAGAATAAACATCAGCAGCAAAGAATCTTCATAAGTAAAATCTCTATGATCAGCAAACAATTGAAAAGCACCATTCTATGCAGCAACACAAGACTAAATGTACATCAAAACATATAAGTTTCATACTATTCTCATCACATCCAGGTGTGTTAACTCCTGTGAGAGGTGAATCACTGAAAATAATGAATTTGATGTCTCTTTACCAATAGCCATCACTACTGGAGTAGCCAAGTGTTCAAAGGTACACTGATAACCACATGATTTTTAGCAAATCATCAGCTATAAACGGATTTGACATGTCTTTACCTGTAGCCGTTTGCTCAGGACTAGTCAATTATTGATGAATAATCATCTTGGTCAATTGAATACCAAATATGGTTTTCCACTGCCTTTACCACAAGCCATATACATGTGGGCTAGCCAATTATTTGGAATCCATAAAGGAAAAATCCATGGTCAATTGACAACCATATCAACTACTCAGCAATAAAGCATAGGTGAGTTGAAAACCCTATGATTTTGAGCAAACCATTACAGCTATCAACAGATTTGATGAGTCTTTACCAAAGCTGTACCCTTTGGACTAGCCAACTTTTTGATGGAATAGTCAACATCAGGCAAGTTGATGACCAGAAAGAGAGTGATAACAATCAACACCAAACCTGCATACAACATACACAAAACTATACAAATATGTTAGTTTATTTATTTATTTATTTATTTATTTATTTTTTTTAAACTTAAAGAAAATAAAAAATATACAACAAAATACAATACCAAGATCAGCTCATTGCAGATATGAATCCATTTGAATGCCATGCTTGGTTGCCAGTTCCTTCTTAGTCAAGATACTTCTTCTGATGAACCTTACCAATTGTTCAGCAAGATGAAGATCATTCTCAGTCATATCCAAAGGAATAGATAACTTTGTCTCCAGCATGAGATGCATTACTTCCTTTGTGATTGGGTAAAGAACATAAGCCCAGCAGTATAAGGTCTTACCAGTGGTTGTTACAATCATATGAACATTAGGAAGTGCAAAGAACTTCCAATAGTCAACCACCCAAGTCTTTTGACCTTTCCATACTTGAAACCTTACACCTGAATCACCTTTATAAGAATCACACAAAATCTGCAAATCACCCATTAAATACATTCCAATGTCATCAGGGGAATGAGTTTGATAGTACTTGGTAACCCAATCATAAAGTGAGAGAATATCTTGCTTGTCCACCATATGTAAGATCTGGCTCAGAAACAAGAATGTCTTGGTAGTTCCATCTTGTCTAGTTATGACATTCACTTTTCCTTGACCAAGCTCAGTATCAACAAGTTCCCACTTCACAATTTTCTCCCATACAACAGGGTCTTGACCATCATCAGAATCATAATCAAGGAAAGTAGTACTATCTTCTAAAGGAGTATCTTTTGGAGCCTTTCTCTTGATAGCTTTAGTCTTTCTCCTAGTGCCAGTAGTAACAGGAATAGAAGGACCATCAGCAGGTTCTTCTTTAGGCACTTGTTTGGAAGTATCAGCAGGAACATCTACAGAATCATCAGCATCAGGTACTTCAATTGGAGTATCTTCTGAAGCATCATTGGTAACATCATGTGGAGCTTCAGTAGTATCAGGATGAGATTCAGCAGTATCATGATGAGAAGCAGCAGGAGTATCATCCATCTGAGCATCAGGAGTATCATCCTTCTGAGCATCAGGAGTATCATCCTTCTGAGGCAAGACGGAAGGAAGTTGCACATTCTCCTGACCACCATGAAAAGACCCAATAGACTCAGCAGGTTGAGCAGTAGTCTCATGAAGCTTAGCTTTCTTAGCTTCAGGCCCATCCATAAGTCTGCCTCTAAACTCCAGAACATCTTGAACATGTATACCAGAGGAATGAAGATTGGAAATGATCATGTCATAGTAGAAGGTAAGCTGTTTATCTGAAAATCCCTAAACCTTCTTTTGATTCCATCCTGACCCAAACATAGAACATCCCTGATTCTTCACAAAATTCCTCATGTATTTCTTTATTTCAGCCTTTGTCCAAGGTCTTTCCCTGAGATGATTAGCTTTTCTTTCTTCCTCCTGTTGTTTCAACAACTTTCCTCTTTCAACCATCATCTGAACAAAATCAGGATTATTCACTCCAAGCACAGATTCACCCAAATTGGGCTTGGAAGCAGCCTGTTCAGCCAAATTCTCCCATTGTTCAGCAGTAAGATTCTTAGCTATTTCATCAAGTTCCTTTTTTCTTTCAGCAGGTAAGGTGCTAGTAAATTGAGGTCCCATCTTATCCAAATCATCTTGAATTTTCCTAGCTAATGCTTCTGAGGCTTTCAAATCCAATTGAACTTTAGTAGCTGCAGCTTCCTCTTGAGCTTGCAAATGTGCAGCAGCAATCTCACTAAGTTTTTCATTAGCAAGTTCCACCTTGGATTTCACTCTGGAAGGAATGTCTTGATCAAGCAATATAGACTTTCCTTTATCTTTCTTTTCAGGAGGAACAAAAGTCTTATCAGGAGAATCATGAGGAAGATCAGCTTGGATATCTACTGATGGACCATGAGTGCTCACTTCTGGCATAGTAGTAGGAAAAGATTCCTTCCTATGAACATCAGCAGAAGTCTTCTTTCTAGGAGCATCTGCAGACTTCTTATCAGCAGAATGCTTTCTTCGGACATAAATGACTCTGGAGTCCTTTGGTACACTTGCATCAGTAAAATGAGCAACATCAGCAGTTGGAGCAACATCAGCAGTTGGAGCAACAGATGGTTCAGGCCTAGTGTCAGCATTCTTCTGAACACTCTCCAAAGTGGTAGCAGCAAGAAGTTCAAGGCCTTCCAAGTCAATGTTGTCAGATGCTTTAGTAGAGTCCTCATCTGAATCATACACCACACCTTGTTTCTTCCTTTGCTTAAGCTTACCCTCCAACTTCTTAACTCTTACAATTAGAGTCAGAACAGCATTGCTGAGGTTCTTTTTGGTGAAGTTCAGATCATTCTCTAATTTGTCCACCTTAGATACATACCTGTTCAACAAAGCAGATACAGAAGTGAGAGTAACAGGACCTTCAGCTCCACCAACAGGGATATCTGTGGCATTTGAAGCATCATTGGTCCTGTGAGTAGAATAATCTAAATTTACATCTACATCTACATGATCCTCAAAGTGAGGTCTCAAAGGACTAGGTGTGGGAAGTCTGGTAAATTGTGGTGAGTGTACAGGTTGGTGAAAGCCTAAATTCTCATTGAGCTCATGCTCAGGAGAATTGATATCCATTGGTGAAGGTACAGGTGTGGGTGACCTTGGAGAGGGTGGAGGCTGAACATTAGGAGCAACTGATGCAGTTGCATCAGGAGCATCTTCAGTTCTTGCAGGAGAATCCTCTGGTGCTTGAGCATCAGGAGAATCCTGACCACCAGCAGCTACATCAGCTGCTTCTCCATCAGGGGGATTGCCCACCGGGGCATCAGCAGCTGCATCAGCAGCTACTCTATCAGGAGCATTGCCAGCAGGCAACATGGCTGGAAGTAAGGGTCTGTGTTCACCAGTAAATTTAATTTTCATTTGGGTAAACAACTTTTTAGATAAACCCTTAACAGGCAAGTAAGTGGGGTCATTGGTCTCAATGTCTAAAATGATTTGAAGAAACCTAGGATACAATAAATATTTAAGCTTGGTATCCTTAACATTTTCAAGCATAGCATTAAAGATATACCTAGAAAAGTTAAATGTTCTTCCCTGAGAGAGACACACAATGGCAAGAGCAATGTCTGTAGAGAATTGGTCCCATCTACCAGACTTAGAACCTATGCACTGAAGCAAAGTATGTGTCAAAAACCTCCATTTTGGACAAAACAGATTCTTGTACCATACTTTCCCATCACCACTATATCCGGCAGCCTGAAGGCCTCTGAGTATCTCTCCTTTAGGCAAATCAGTCACCCCTCCTTCATCATCCAACTGTAGTTTAGTCCTAACCAATGACTCAGTAACCACATATTCTTCCCCATCTATGACAACAACAATCTCTATTGGTCCATCTTCAACAGTCCTTGTTTGTGCGGTTTCCCAAAATTGTACAACAAGAGACTCATGGATAACATTTGGGTACTGGAGCAGAGCATAACGAATCTTGGATCTTTCGAGAAATTCCATCATGCCCACATAATCTTCATCATTTTTACCACGACCAAGGAAGGCATGTTTGTTATGATCTCCTTTGAAATATAGTTCAGCCATTGATTGAGAATAAGAAATTAGGGTTGGGTGTTCTGAAAAATGTTGAAATGGTTTTTGAAATTATATAGCGAGAGGGAATTAGTTAATTTGGGAGTGGGATATGCACGTCTTGGTTAATTATGGAAGTTACCAAACGTGGAATGAAACTGATATGAATTATTGGCAAGAAATCTTTGACCAATAATCAACTAAAGCAAGTCCCAATTAACTGACTCATCCGAAGAAACCAAATCAAACGGCTGAAAGCAAATGGTCAATCCGCAGAAAATAATCAAACGTTGACTATGGTCAACAGAACCATCAGTAGTATCAATCAACAGAATCTACCCGTTAATGGAAACCAAATATCTTTGAAAAAGATCTCTTAATTCAAATTTCAAAGAACCCTTAAGTATCTCAAAACTACCTCGCATTAATGATAATAATGACACGCGGTTTGGTGATCTTATAAATAAAGGCTAATTATCCCCAAATCTCCCCACTTCAAATCAAATCCCTAATTATAATACCTCCAATCAGCAATACATCCATGGCTTCCAATCAACGCATCATCAACCTTTCTTCTGACTCCTCAGATACTTCTGATTCACTAACATGTCCACCTCCACTCAGAATGCCAACACTTCCCCGTGGTCTCACAAAGGAACAAGCCAAGAAGAAGAAACATGATGTGAAAAGCTTGTTTGAAAAAACTTTTACTGATCGTTTATGAGCTCTAGGATGTTACACCTTTGATCTAGGATTTTGGCTATGAAAAGCACAATGATAATATTGACGGAATATTCTATGAAAGAAACAATACTATCACAACAAGGTTTTTCTAACTTCTCCGTTTGTTATTCCATTAGCCCCAATGCTAAGAAGAGAAATTTGCCATTTTAGGTCCATCTCTTCTAAATCATCATCATTGATTTCTAAGAGATCTTCATGAGTAAGCATGGACCCATTATTCTGGCTTGTGAAAAAGGCACAACAAGCCTTTTCATTCAATATACCAAAGGTACTGCTTGATGAACTAGCAGCACCAGCTCCACTATCAACCTGTTCATCTTTAACTGGGTTTGAACTACTAGGAGATGACATAAAAGCCATGTTCCCAGTATATGAACTAGAGACACCAGTTTTCCTTACTTCTTGTTCCACAATTTTAAAGTTGCTATACAAATCCATAAGATCCATAGTGTCTATGTCTGGTTTATTCTTCCAAACAACAACATGCATAGCCCACTCTTTTGGTAAGCTTCTCAGAAATTTTGAGTTTAAATCTTCTTGAGGTATATCAACCCCAAGAACAGCAAGTTGACTCACAATTTTCTGTAGCCTTGCAAACATGTGGTCAAGAGATTCATTCATGGTTGATGAGAAATTTTCAAACTGCTGCTTGAGAAGGGTTTTCTGGGTCTTCTTGGTGGCTTCATTCCCTCCATATCTTGCAACAATTGCCTCAAATAATGACTTGGCATCTTTGAATTTGCTGAAGTTTATAAGTTGATCATTTGGAATGGTCATCATCAGCATGCTTCTGGCCTTGAGGTCATTCTTCTTCTTTATCTTTTCATCAGCAGTTGTAGGAATAGTTTGAACAACTGAAATTTCCCTACCTTCAACTGTTGATAAAGAGGTTCTGGGTTTGAAAGAGTTTCCATCTTCAATGATTTCCCAGAGAGTGTAATCCTGCACCTGGAAAAACTGTTCTATTCTTAACCTCCACAATTTAAACTCATTCTGTTTGAGAACTGGCAACTTTGCAGCAACATTTGTTTGAATAGATTCTGTATCCATTTCTTCTTCTAAATCAAAAGTATCAACCTTCAAGCTCTGATACCAACTGAGAGGATCGGTTGACTGTGATTACACACTATAGGTGTTGGACCTTTTAACGTGTAATATGATATTTTGAGTGAATATGATTAAGTATGCGGAATCTACTTAACCACACTTAGAAGATTATTGGAAATGGAACTGTGATGCTTTGTGTTTATTTAACAAAGAACAATGGAAGTATTTCAGCAAATGATTCAATATTATTCAACAATAATATGAGTGATCTTCACTATCACTAGGGTTACAAAGACCTTGAATCTTGTGTTTTGTTCTAATGTTTTTCTCTATGTATATCTCTACACATGTATGTATTTTCTGCACTCACGTCACACACTTAATACATATCTAAGATTTTCCTTTTATAGTCCAAGGAAAAGATCTTTTACAAACTATATGACTCATCTAAATACTAGCTTATGACTAAGCTTCATTCGAGCTAGTTTGATGACTTATCATGTGAGTCATTTAAGATACAACATGTATCTATGATTACAACTCACTTGGAGTGTTCAATTTGATGACTACAACAAAGATATTATCTTGTATATGAATCAGTAGAGTAAGTCGTACTTATCTACACACCTGTTCGTATGAGTCATAAAAGTATCAGTAGAATCATATGAGTCATAGTAGCATCAGCAGAATCCATCAGCAGAAACACCTTCAGTAGAAAACGTTCTTCAGCAGAATCCATCAGTGGAAACGTGCTTTGTGCTTTATGAGCAAAAACATACTTGATGTATTTCCTTAAACCTTTATGCTGATTCTTCTGATTATTTAATTCTCAACACATGATGTACCTGCACCAAGTTCCTCATCATCTGAAGATCTTCCACCATATCCCTCTGAAATTGATGATCCTGAGTACCAGAGAGAGATGGAGAGAAGGTGGAATGAATTGGAGAGGGCAAACAGAGTTCCCAATCCGGATGAGTCTCTCATCATCTTTACTTCTTCTGATGAGGAGGATGATGAGAATGATGCACTTTACAACCCTACAACCCCTGAGAGGCCTCAGTCCTCTCGTCCAAGAAAAAGAAAAGTAAATTCCCCATTGCCAAAGACCAGAAAGGTTATGTTAGGTTTGCCCTGTCCTCAGTGGCAAGGACTGTGGAAGGCAAGGGCAAGGGCAAAGTAGAATAGGAACTTTGCTGTTAATCTATCAATTTCACTATCTTGTATTGTACTTCTGAAGAATCAATAAAAAAATTTGCCTTGTTAATTATTACTTGTTTTAATTCTTCTGATAGATTAGTATTCCCCTGAATGAATTGATCTTGAATAAGCCATCAGCAGGAACATATTTAACAACAAACTAGATAGTATCAGCAGCATGTTGGTCAAACCATTGACTTTCATCCGAAGAATCCACTTAAGTGGACAACTTGCACACTTAGTAATTGCTCCTGACTCAACTACCTCCCATTTACTTACATTTACTCACATTAAACCCAAATCAAGTCTTTATCAAGAAGTCTTCAAGTCATAATCAACTCACCATCGCACAAATAACATATCCCAAAGTCTTTCTCACATTCAAAACATGAAGCCATCTCCCAAAGTCATTGAAATCTCTTCTGATTCATCAGACTCTACCTTTGACATACCTCAAATCCAAAGATCATACTACTACTTAGGTGAAGGTCCTTCAGAGTTATGTCCATCTCCAACCTCATCAGAAGAAACCACTGAAGCTGAGGAAACACCAACTCCTCTAGCTATGGTTGTCCCTGATTTCACTCCTGTCACTGCATTCTTAACCAGTGTAATGGAAAGAGTATGTGCAGATATGAGAAGGATATCTGTCACTGAAGAGCCACAGTCCTCAAGAAGGAAGAAGGGTCCATTGAAGGTGGTCCTTGGTCTTGCAGCTCCCAAGCTCTGGAACAATGACATGCAATCCAGTGGGGTCCACAAGAAAATGCCAGACCCAAAGGACTTGGGCAAAGGGAAAAGGAAGATGGAGTAGGGAGTTGAAGTTTAGGGATGTGGTGGTGGTTGTTGGTTGTTGTTTAATGTATTTTGTGTTTCTTCTGATGACAGATCTTGATGTACCAAGCTTTCCACTGATGAATAAAATTTACTTTTATGTCTTTACATCTAATTCCACTGAATGTAGATCTTTGTATATCAGTAGAAACATGATCTGAAACCAAACATTCAAACAAAACACAAAAGAACAACCAAAATAATACAAAATTAGAAAGAAACCTGCAAAACAAAGTTAGTAAACATAATTCTAAAAAACATAATAATCTACATAAATACAACATGTACAATCCTCCCCTGAGGCATATGCCTCCCCTGAGGCTTATGCCTCCCCTCAAACATAGCATTCAATGGTTAACCATCCCAATGTTGACAACTAGGTGATTAAACCTAGGTCCATCAAAAGCTTTTGTTAACAAATCAGCCACATTATCATCAGTGTGAATTTTAAGCACTTGAATTAGATGCTTCTCATTTGCATCTCTTATAAAATGGTGCCTAATTTCTATATGTTTAGTTCTCTGATGAAAAACAGGATTTTTAACAATAGAAATAGTACTTTGATTATCAATGTAGATTTTAGTGTTCATAAAGTTAAACCCATAATCCAACATCTGATTTTGAATCCAAAGTACCTGACCACAGCAATTGGCAGCAGCAACATATTCTGCTTCAGTAGTAGAAGTAGCCACTATGGTTTGTTTCTTGCACTGCCAAGAGATTAGTCTTCTACCAAGAAATTGACAACCTCCTGTTGTGGACTTCCTATCCAAATTAGCTCCAGCATAATCACTATCACTGTAAGCCTCCAACACAAATGGTGAATCCCTTGGGTACCAAAGGCCTAGTTTGGGTTGGCCTTTGATGTACTTGAAAATTTTCTTCACAACATTTAGGTGGGAAGTCAGTGGAGTGACTTGATGTCTTGAGCAAGCACTGACAGCAAAGGTAATGTCAGGCCTAGAAGCTATTAGATACATGAGTGATCCAATCATGGACCTATAAAGATGAACATTCACAGCCTCATCTTGCTCATTTGGATTCTTAAGCTTGGGTGGTTCATATGGAGTGGTAGCAGTCCTCAAAAGTTCAAAGTCAAATTTTTTCAAAATGTCTTTAACATACTTCTCCTGATGGATAAAAATTCCTTCAAGTTGTTGTTTGACTTGCAGTCCTAAGAAAAAGGTTAACTCCCCCATTGCACTCATTTGAAATTCACCTTTCATCAATTCTTTAAATTCCCTGCACCATGCCTCCTTTGTGGATCCAAAGATAATGTCATCCACATATACTTGTACTAGAATAATGTCCCTGGAGTTTTTCTTAATAAAGAGGGTCTTGTCAGTAGCCCCTCTTCTGTAGCCATGCTCCAAAAGAAATGTAGACAGTCTAGCATACCATGCTCTTGGTGCTTGGTGAAGTCCATAAAGTGCCTTGACAACTTTGTACACCTTCTTAGGATGATGGGGGTCTTTAAAGCCCTGTGGTTGGGTAACATATACTTCATCTTCAATTTTGCCATAGAGGAAGGCACTCTTGACATCCATCTGATAGACCTTAAACCCCATATATAAGGCAAAGGCTAAAAATAGTCTAATTGCCTCAACCCTAGCCACTGGTGCAAAGACCTCAGTGTAGTCAATCCCTTCTTCTTGTCTGAAACCTTGAGCCACCAATCTTGCTTTATTTCTGACCACAATACCTCTGGCATCCCTCTTGCATTTTAAGATCCACTTGGTCCCTATTGCAATTTTCCCTGCAGGCAGATCAACAAGCACCCAAACATCTTGATTCTTGAATTGTTGCATCTCTTCCTGCATAGCTTCAACCTAGCTAGGCTCACTCAAAGCCTGTTTAATGCTTGTGGGTTCAACTTGAGACAAGAAACAAGCAAATAGACAATGCTTCTGATCTGTGTGGTTGTCTCTCTTCTGAGTGGATACATAAGTCAAAAATGCACATTGCCCAAACTTGGTATTCTTAATTGCACTCCTGGTGAGTACCATAGCATTTGGATCACCAAGTATATTATCTTGTGGATGTATGGTGTTGATCCTTCTAATTGCAACAGGATTAACATCAATTGAGGTATCAAGATTGGTTAAAGTAGGAGCAAAGTCTTCATCATAAGAAGCTGATTCAAAAATGCCTTAACTTTGCTCAACATTAGCAAGATCTGAGGGAATTGGAAACTTGCCATAAGGTTCATCCAAACTTGTGGAAGCTTCAGTGGAAACAGGAACTGCAGCAGAATTGCCTTCAGCAGAATCTCCGTCAGCAGAATAAACAGCTGCATCAGCAGATGTATCAGCAGAACTAGGTTTTCTGCTTTCTTCAACAGCAGCTTGTTTTAAGAGTTCTTCAGTGTCTTGAGCAAATTCAAGACCAAGTCTTTTAGCTTCCTCAGCAGCTACATGTTCTTGCTTTTTGAGTCTAGCAAGATCTTATGCATAGGTTGAATTTTCCACATCATCAGCATATTTGGCATCAGAGGCTTCTTTGTTAGGAGGATCTGCTATCTGGATTGGTAGAGTTGTTACAACAATAATGGGTTCATCACATTCTGAATCACTGTCTGAATCATCCTTTAGGGTACCTGCATTGTTAGAAGATGACACTTGTATACCTGCAGATGGGTTAGATGTGTGTCTAGCATACCCCAAATAATTAGTAAGGTAATCAAGGTCAAAATACCATTCATGACCCTTGCCCTGAACATTTACATTATCCTCCAGAAATTTCAGGTTAAGAGTCTCTTCTATCTTCTTTGCAGTCAAATTATAGACCCTATAAGCCTTTCTATGAGCTGAGTAACCAACAATATATCCTTCAGCAGCTTTTGCTTCAAATTTGCCTAGGTGATCACTTGTATTGAGAATGGTCACCTGACAACCAAAGGGTTTCAAGTGTTCAATGGTAGGTTTCTTCCCAGTCAATAGTTCATAGGGTGTCTTATTGTGAGGTCTAGTAATCAACACCCTATTCAATACATAACAGGCAGTACCAACTGCCTCAGTCTAAAACATGGTAGGAAGTTTAGAGTCAGCAAGCATAGATCTTGCAGCCTTTATAAGGGTTCTATTCTTTCTTTCAGCAACTCCATTCTGTTGTGGAGTCCTAGCGGTGCTATAGTCTCTTTTAATACCCTTTAAACCACAAAGTTCAATGAGATTAGCATTTTTGAACTCTGTCCCATTGTCACACCTTATACCTTTAATCTTCTTGTTAAGTTGATTTTCAGCTAGAGCCATAAATTCTTTGAGTGCCTGCAAAGTTTGATCTTTAGTCACTAAAAAAAATGTCCAACTGAATCTGCTGAAAGCATCAGTGATCACCAAACAGAAGTACTTATGATCAATACTCCTGATGGATGTAGGACCAAAAAGATCCATGTGAAGTAGCTGCAATGGTTCTGAGATTGTGCTCATAGTAGTAATGGCCTTATAAGAAGCTTTGTGTTGCTTTCCCTTGTTACAAGCCACACAATTATGCTCATTGGTGAAGATCTTGGAAGGAAGTCCATGAACTATTCCATCTTTAGCAAGTTTGTTGATGACTTTAAAATTAACATGTGCCATTCTCCTATGCCATTTTGTAGATTCATCCAAGGATGCTTTAGCCACCAAGCATGTTAGATCACCTTCTGGCTTGACATTATTCAAGTCAAAAGTATAAAGATTATGGTTTCTAGGAGCCTTTAGTAATACATGATTGTCATCAGGCATTTGGAACTCAGGTGAAAGAATGAAACAACCATTTTCAGTGAAAAGCACAGGAAGCTTTTTGTCACAAATTTGTGAGACTGAGAACAAATTGAATCCTTGAAGCTCCTTTACAAAGTAGACATTCTCAAAATCCACCTTTGGAGTTCTACTGGTTCCTTTGCCAGTGATCCTTCCTACTCCACTTCCAAACCTCACTATGCCTCCATTAATTGGCACAAAGTCATGCAGCTTCTCTTGGTTACCAGACATGTTTCTTGAACAGCCACTATCAACAATACCTAAGTCTTTATTAAGAAGAGGATGTTCCTACAACAAAGAAAGTTAATATACAACAACAAAAATATGTTAAGAGACTTAAGTCATGAAAGACTTGAGCCTGCCCTGTGGATCATTATGATGAACCCAAGAAGCTGAGTTAGATCCACAATTGTTCCTGGAGTCCCTGTAGTTAAATGGTCTTTTTTATGTCCAAGAACAATCTGCTGAGGACTTTTCAGCAGAATCCCAATTACCCCTTCCCATAAACCTTTGGTCAGTATATTCATACCAATGATTAATACCATAAAATGGTTGTGACCCATATCTATTTCTATTGGGATTTATATATCTATTATGAAAAACAGACCTATCAGAAGGAACAGTCCAATCAGCAGGAGTGGAATACAATCTGCTGACATTATACTTTGCCTGTGGAACTAATGAGGGTTTGGTACAGGTTTTAGTCCACTTTTGTCTAGGTCTATTATTAACAACAAAAACACCTATCCTCTTCTCATGGAAATCACAATCCTTAATTAAATGTAATTTGCTACCACAAACAAAACACTTCTTCTTATTAGAAGATTTATTAAATCCAAAAGATGTCTGATTAAACAAAGAATTATTCAAAGAAACACCAGAAATAGAATTGTTTTGGAAACACTGAAAAGAATTATTTTCATAAGAAGTAAATAACAAGTCTTCAGAAGAGGCTGTCTTAGAAAGAACTTCATCAGCAGCAACTTCAGAGTCCACAGACTTGTAAGATGACTTGTCAGAATTCTTTATTGAGGACTTGGGTGAGTCTGACTTGGTCTTGGAATCACAGCTGGCATAACTAGAGGTCTTTGAGGTCTTGTCCCTGGAAGAACAAGAGACATAAGTGTTAGAATCATTACTAGATATACTTCTAGTGTCAGGGGAGTCATTGATCCTAATGCCAGTGGTTTCCTTTGATTCTGGTAAGTCAACCTTATGGGATGTGGGCTTAGGGGTTCCTATGGTTGGTGAGTCTTCAGACCTATTTGGCAAGTCTTTAGACTTTTTGCCAAAGAGATGGTGTGAACCATCAAAGTCAGAGGTTTTGGTAGTAGGCATAAATACACCTTTGATGGGTCCTGGTATAGCATGCAAATTTCCTTCTTTAACATAATTTGCTAAGCCTGCTGGTGTAGATTTACCCACATCATTCCTTGCTTCTAAACCAACATATTTTTAAACCCTAAACCTATCCCTGAGTTTATAGCTTGACTACCATAAAGACAACTAGCTAAATTATCTCCTGAAATCAACCAATTTTTATGTAAAGCTACTTCTTTATCTAGTTTTTCTTGCAAAACACTTTTCTCAGACTCAATCCTAGCTTTTTCTTTTTCAGAAAACTTTAATTCATTGCTAGCACATTCTAGATCTCTACTTAAAACTCTAATCTTTTCTTCATAGGCCAATTGATTCTGTTGAAACCACACCTTTTGTTGTTCTAAAGTTTTAAAAGCTTCTTTATAAGTTGCAGCTTCAATAAAACAAGCATTATATTTTGGTTTCAAATCATCATAAGCTTCTTTTAGAGTTGTATATTTAGAATAACAATCACAAACACAAGTAGATACCTGAGGAGAGATTCCCATGAGCCCAAAGCTATCATCACAACTAGTCATGCAGGAGATTTGAGGAGTGCTGCTTGTAGCATCTTCATGCTCATTCCAGTCCACACTAGTATCTATAGCAGTGATCAAGGCCTTTGATTCTCCAGCTTCCACTTCTTTCTTCTTGTATGCTGAATATCTGGTACTGGCTTCACCCTTCTTGGCTGTGCACTCTCTTGCAAAATGGCCAATTTCTCCACAAGCATAACACTTTACTTTCCTTCTATCAAACCTAGCTGTATCTCTTCCTTCAACATTGAGCTTTTTACCAACCTTTTGCTGAAATCTTCTAACCTTGAGAGAGAGCATAGCCATTTGCCACTTTAAGTCCAACTCTTCTAAAGCAAGTTCATCAATCTACTCAAAATCTTCATAAGCAATTTGTTGCTGTTTATCAACTTCAGCAACAAATGAATGAAGTACATCTTCCATCACATTACTAATCTTTGGATGAGTTACTGGATTAGCACTTGAAAAAGACAATGTGGTCATTGGAAGACTTTGGCTTGGAGTGGATGGACTTGAGTAAACCTGTGGTGCTGGGGATGGACTTGTATAGGTATGTGGCATGTAGTTTGAGTTAGAACTGAAAAATGCAGATTGTGAAGGAGTTGCTGCATATGGAGAGAATCCCTTTATGTTACCTTCCAAAGCTCTGAGTTTGTTGTACAAGTCATCAAAGCTGAGGTAGTCCAAGCCACCTTTGGTTTTCAATGATATACTCACTTGAGACCATGAAGGAGGTAAGACTCTTAAAAACCTAGAATTCACTTCTTCGTTGTCAGGTCTGGCTAGAAGATGATTCAAGTGACTTAGAATCTTCTGAAACCTGTCATAACCTTTGTGGAGACCTTCCGCTTCAGTAATCTTGAATTCTTGGAACTCCAGCTTCAACATACTCTTTCTCATCCTCTTTGATTCTTCATTCCCTCCAAATCTAGCTTTTATGGCCCACCAGATTTCTCTTGGATCAGTCATGGAATGAAAATCTCCCATGTGGTCATCAGGGATTGCCTGCAGCAATATGGTTCTTGCTTTGTTCTCCCTTTGAATAGCAAGAATTTCTTCAGCAGAAACAGGTTCCAAAATTGTAACTTTACCATTAGCATCAACACTTTGCTTTTTAGGACGACAACCATTGAGTATAACATTCCAGAGGTTATAGTCAACACTTGCAATCCAGTTCTGCATCTTCATGGCCCAGATCTCATACTCATCCTTCCTAAGAAAAGGAAGTTTTGCATTGCTGTTGGAGAAGGCCACTTGTTGTAGTTGTTGAGTAAGAGAGCCTGCTTCTGAGAGAGCAACATCACCGCCTGGTTTGTCTCCCATTGGTACTGATTGAATAGTTATGTGATTGTGTTGAGGTTACAGAGAGTATCTAGTGGCTTTGATACCACTTGTAGGGATCTATACCTTGATAGATCACGAGCTAATAGATCGTTAGCCAACTAATGTAATCACTAGTAAGACTAAGTTAGATAATCTCTGTGAGCTTGTAATTATTGCGAAATATAAAAAACAAACGTATACTAAACTCGATCCTCTATGGATCAATAAACTAATAATATTAATGAAACTCGTACGTAAAACTTGTGTCTATTACAATGACCTAGGGTTCCTTATATACTAGTGGAAACCCTAACCTTTCTTACAAGAAACGAATAATAATAAACCAATAAAAGATATTCTAGATATCTTGTCCTAAAATACATAAGTTCTATCCACGGTTAAACTCTATCCGTAGGATCTCTCTACGTCCGCAGGAACCAGTCATCAGCAGAAAGTCACTAAGCCTTCCGCAGGAACCTGTCAGCAGCATCAATCAGTAGTATCTTCAATAATTCCTTACAGGGAAGATTCAGAAATGATAGGTTCAGATGATGGAGTGGAATCCTCACTCACAGAATTATGAGAATAACCAAGAAATTCTTGAGAATACTCCTCTGAAGCAATGTCTATGATATCTATTTGATTAACTGCTTCAGAATCATAATTTGAGGAGTACCTCAAGGTTTGATCGAGGTTAAAGGTAACGGCTTCATTACCCACACGCAAGGTGATTTCTTGCTCAAATACATCGATAAGAGCACGGCCCGTTCTAAAGAAACCCATCCTAACAATGAAAGGGACCCTTTGATCAGCATCGAAATCAACGACCACAAACACGTCCTCGGTAATGCCAAGAGGACGAGATATCGATCGATCTGCAAGCTCTAGAGTCATGCAGGTAGGAGTAAGATCCGGAAGAGAAAGTTTCTTCCAAACTGAATAAGGCATTAGGTTGATGCTTGCACCAAGATTGGCCAAGGCATAGCAATCAACCATTCCTGGAAATACACAAGGTATTAGAAATTTTCCAGGATCTCCCAGCTTCTCGGGAAGCTTCTTTAAAAGAACTGCTGAGCAGTTCTCATTCAAGGGAGTTTTTGCCATTTCAAACAGTTTCTCCTTGTTGCTTAACAAGTGTTTGATTGTTGATGCAAATTTGGGCATCAGAATAATAGCATCCGCAAAGCTATTGTCAAAATGCAAATCTTGGAAGATTTGAAAGAATTTATCCATCTGGTGACTAGCCTTTTCGCGAAGCTTTTGCTCATTCAAACGTGAGGGGTAAAGAATAGAGGAGGTAGAAGGTTTGGACTTAGATGTTTCAACTGGGATATCATTGGGTTCAAAAACAACTCTAGGTTTTGGTTTGGGTTTCGGGACAACATGAGGCGGGACGTCTTGGGTACCTCCCTAATGTGTAGGAAGTACTTCGTCCTTATTTACCTCGGTTTCATTTTCCACTACCTTGGGAGAAGAAGAAGAAGGGGTAGTGGGAATAGTGGGTCCGTCATATGAAACTTCGCTCCTTGTCGTGATCGCCTTTGCATCGCCCCTCGGGTTTACGATCGTGTTGCTCGGAAGTTTTCCTGAGCCCGAGGGTCGTTCATTTAAAGATTTCTTGATTTCAGAAATCTGGCTGACCAACAACCTGTTTGTCTCTTCTTGAGTTTTCATGAACTGCTTCAACAACTCATCAGATGATGATTGTGGAGCTGGAAGAATGGCTTGTGTTTGGTTGGGGAAATTTTGGACTCGGTTATTTTGATTATAACCTTGTTGTGGTTGAAAATTTCCCTGATTTAGATTACCATTTCCCTGAAAATGATTTCCCGGGTTGAAATTGTTTCTGTTAAAGTTTCCTTGATTGTGGAAACCTTGATTCTGTCCAGGATTGAAATTCACTTGGTTTTGATAACCTTGGTTCATTCGAGGTTGGTTCTGGTTTCGATTTTGCAAATTTGGGTTTTGGTTAAACCGGGGTGGTCCCATATGTGTGTTAGCACGGTAACTTGGTTCCATTTGAGGACGGTATTGATTACCTCCCTGATTTGTAGTACCGGCTAAGGCATTGGCTTCAAAAGGACTACCATCGGTGGCAGTACAGTTGTAGTAAGCATATGGGCCACCACAAGTGACACAAACTTCCACCTTTTTTACTTCAGCATGTGAAGGGTTTTGTGTGAAAGTGACTTTCTTCTGGTTTGAGAGAACCAAAACTTGAATAGCGTCCGTGAGTTTGTCTATCTTAGCATCGGTGCTAGAAGTACTCACGGGAGAAGAAGTAGAAGGACCAGCACTCACTTGGGAGTTATATGGCTTTGTGCGTGTAGTGCGGACCTTGGACTTATTTTCAATGAATTCTAAAGCTTCTTTAGTGGTTTTGATCAAAAAATTACCTCCCGCGGAGGCATTGAGAGAATCTTGGTCAGATTGACTCACTCCATTATAGAAAGTGTCAATTTGCATTAATTCAGTGAAACCATGATGAGGACATCGACGAAGCAATTCTTTGAAAAGATCCCATGCGTCATCAAACGATTCATCAAACCTTTGAGTAAATTTGATGATTTCATTTGTAAGACTTGTCGTTCTGGACGGGGGAAAAAATTCGTTTACAAATTTGGTAACTAAATCCTCCCATGACGTTATTGAACGAGGAGGTTGTTTTTCCAGCCAAATCCGGGCTGCCCCCTCAAGAGAAAATGGGAATAGAAGAAGTTTGACTGCTTCGGAAGGGACGTTTTTGTATTTGATGGTAGAGGTAATCTTGTTAAACCATCGAATATGAGCATGAGGATCATCCTATCAAAACCATAAAATTGGCTTGAGGTTACTAGATTTAGTAACCCGGTTTTGAGCACAAAGTATTCAACCACAATGGCTGGAACAACAATAGCGTCTCCGTAACCCTCAATGGGTGCTTGGAGAAGCTCATTCATCGGACGGTCTTCCGCCGTGATAACTTTGTTTGGAGTAACAACACGTATCTCAGATACGGCTATTAGGGCAGAACGTCTACGGCGTCTTCGAGGATTTCTAACAAGCTCACGGAAAGGGCTTGTTGACCTAGAAGAATGAGTGCTCATGCACTAAAGACGACTCTAAGAAATCTTAGAGTTACGGGAAATTAAAGATAGAAAAGAAAAATGTTTTTGGATTTTTGTTTTTATAAGATAATATAGAAATATGGACAAAAGGTGATATATAACAATGAGTGATTAATTCAAACTCACAGATGCTTCAAAAGTTGTAATACGCAGCACACCTCCCCGGCAGCGGCGCCAAATTTTGGTTGGCCTCAAACAGTCAGATATCTGACCAAGTAATGGTCAACAAGTCAAACAGTCTAAACCAGTACTCCGTGGAGTGTAGTGTTTCCCTGGATCGTTAAATCCCAACAAGGCGTGAAATCTGAAATAAAATGACTTCGAGATCAGGTGATTTGAACAGGAAAAGGGTTTAAGTGATTGTACTACTGAAATATAAGTTAGAATAGCTTTGATAGGCTATATCAACTAATACGTGAAATCAGATAAGTACAAATGAAAAGGAACTGGAAAACGTATACGTTTAATATTTAAACGTAAACAACAAAAACAATTTTAACTATAGTAGGAATTTGTATGCCTTAGGGGCTTAAATGCAAATTAAATAAACTTGAAATATTTATTTTATAATTACTAATTTATTTAAAAGTTAATAACAGCAAAAAAATGTAAAAAGATATAAGATGTACGTTTAAATTTAAGAAAACGTAAACGTACGAAACTAAACGTGAATTCTGTCAAATACAACTCCCACAAATGTGAAAATTATATTTTTGGAATCCTAAACTTATAAGAAAATTATTAGAAAATGAAAATTATTTTTATAACTATTTAATTAATTATTATTTTTTAATAACTATTTTTAATTAATTAATAATACACTAATAAATAAGAAAATGTGAAATAAGCTTAGAAAAATAAAATTAAAACTTAGAAAAATCTAAAATATTATAAAACTTATTTTAGAACTAAAATTATATTTTTCACACTATTTATCTAATTATTATTAATTAATTATTATTTAACTAATTATATTGATTTAAATTATTAGAAATACTAAAAAGACTTAGATAATTAAGAAGATTTTTATAAATCTAAATAACCATCACAGGAATCCTAAAAAATTATAAAAAGTTTGTTTTATGTATTTTTAAACTAATTTACTAATTATTATTCTATTTATTAATTAATTACCAATTAAACTAATTATATTATAAAAAATAGAAAATGAACAGTATAAATAAATTTATAAAAATTTTTTACCTTATATAAAAGCTAGAAAAATTATAAAAACTAGGTGGTACTTTATAAAATATAATTATGCTATTTAATTCTTAATTATTAACTAATAATTAATTAAACTAAAATTAATTCTAAAAACCACTAAAAGACAAAAGAAAAATCTGGAAAAATTTATAAAATTACTTTAATATAAAAGATATTTAATAAAAATATAAAAATACTATATTGCTTATGAATAAGCTTAAAAGAAAATTAAATAGATAATTTCTATTAAATAGAAGCTATCACTATAATTAAGTTTGACTTTTTCTGTTTTTTTCTTTTTCCAAACTAATTTTATACTAAAAACTAATAACTTTTATGAAAACACTTTTTATGATACCCAGGAATAAGCACTTTGAGTGCTTATTAGTCCACACAATTGACTTTCTTTTACCAAGAAGGGAATTAAGCTCAAATGGAGTTATGTGGGGTCCACAATGGTGAATTTTGGTTCCTCTGAGTTACTTGGACAATTTTAAGTAAGAGTTACTCAAATAAGTTGACTAAATAAGCCAAGAAATCTAAATAAGCACTTGCTTATTTTGGATTCTGAGACAGAATTGGGACAACCTTTTGAGGTAGATTCAAGTGGGGTCCACTTAGCCTAAGGTCAAACCAATGGTCAACTTTTGAAGCCTGGTAGGAGGGGGGTTGGGAAAACCCAAGATTGGAGTGTGGGACCCACTGGGGTGACCACAATCAACCACCAAAGGTGGTGGTGTTGCTGAGGTCTGCTGATGCAGGGGAGCTACTTCCCCTGCAGCCTACTTTGAGGGGCAATAATGTCCATAAGAAAAATTCATAAAAATCAAACAAACATGGAAATCAATAGTTCAACTGGTATATAATACACACAAGAAGTTTCAATCCCTAAAAGCTTACACAAAATTCATGATAATTCATGCCATTTTGAGATTTTCTACAAAAGTATGTTTTGACTTTTTGAGATATACTCCTACTTTGACTTATATGAACTTTGCTTGATCCTAGCTGATTATATATGATATGATAAGCTTAAATAAAGCTAACTTAGGCTTAAGCTACAACTAATAAGCTTATGTGAGGGTTTATGGTACTCAAAACCACAACAGATAACCTGTGATGGCATTTACATGCCATTTTGACTTTTTATAGAAAGAGTTGTGGTTTTTATGATTGTTTTAAGCTATTTAGACCTAAAGTAAGTTGAATGAACCAAAAACTACAACAAATTCACCCCTGAACACAGGGAATCAGGCAAATCCAAACACTCCTTTTAAAAAGCAATTATTATGATTTTCAAAAGATATCACAGATTTAGACCATGTTATTGATTCCTAAAGTTATATAATGATTATACAAGATTATTTAAGCACAAATACCACCAATAACAACAGCATACATCACAAATCATCACATATCATTATAACAGTGAATTTGAAATAATGAGCAACCATGAAATTTAATGGACAAGTGGACTATATTAAGCAAGCTTATGACTTCAATATACCAAATAAGCACAACAATACAGAGATGATAAGCTAATAAGTACTTCTACAGTAAAATATCAAAATATGAGGAAATCCTTACAAATTGAAATTCTGCTGAGTATCATGAACCAAGGATCAATAAGCACTCTTATAGGCTTACCACTAAGCCTCTAACCTAGGGAAATCCATAAGCCACCCTGCTCCAGCTTCTTTACCATTGATCACTTATTTTTTTTTTATTTTCACTCTATTTAATTGATTTTAAGTAATTTTTATTTTCTAAGTAATACTTGATTTTACTTCATCTAATAGCTTACAGAAGCTATACAAGGAGCTTATGTGAGCTTATTTGTCCATAAACAACACTGATAACAACAATCAAGAAACATGAGATTTTGAACATAAGATTTGCATAAACTGATATTGAGATTAACAGTGTAATTGAAGACTTGAAAAAGCTTTATTATAAGATAAGAACACTTAACAAAGTACTTGGAAATTTAGTTTAACACTGGAAACATGAAAATTACAAAGTCGGCATATATAAAATAAAATTACACTAGATACTTTTCCACATTGCTTCTTTCTTGATATATATTGATCTTTAGGGTTTCCTGTAGCCTTCTGAGACTTTCCCACTTCGTCTTGACCATTGAATTTGTCTGATTGATCCTAGCCATTTAAAAACGCTTTTGGCGCCAATTATGGAACAGGTGGCTAGGGTTGGTTTTAAACTAATTAAAGCTTTGTGGAGTCTTATGGAGGTGGCAGGAACATGTTTGATATTTATTTGAAGCAAGTTGGGGGTTTAGGTTGAAAATAGGGGATTAGGCATGGTTTGGAGGGAAAAAGTGGTGTGGAAGCATTAATTGTGGCTGTGGGTTGGTATGATGATGTTTGGAGGGTGAGGTGGAGGTGAACAGGTGGTGGTGAGGTGGTGAAACCATGGTGGTATTGGGATTGAAGGCTGGGGGTGATACAGTGAGGGTGGTTTTGGAGAAGTTGGGTCAAACGGGGTCAAACCCCCATTTTTATTATTAAAGGGATTGGGCCGGTTGTGTTTTGGGCCTAGGAAGAAGGTAAGGGTGGGCTTGGTGTTTTGTTTGGATTGGATTTGGATTAGGTAATAATAAAAAAGGGTCCGGTTTGGTTTATGGTTACACAAGGACCAAATTTGCAATTTATTCAAAGTTGAGGGACCTTTTCTGTAAACTTTCCAAAATTGTTATAAGGACCAATATTGCCAAGTATGAATAACCCAAGGACTAAAGATGTAATTTTTCCCTTTAAAATACCCAGGGACCTTTTCTGCCAAATCCTCAAACACCAGGGACCAAACATGTAATTTCTGAATTTGTGAAGGGTTGAATCTGTAATTTCTCCATAGTTATCATAAGGACCAATTATGCCATTTAAGAATAGTGCAAGGTTTACTTTTAATATTTTTCCATTTTCAAAACCTTTAGGACTATATTTGACATTTTTGAAACTTGAGGGACTAAAGTTGTCATTTTGCAATTTTTAACTTTAAAGGACTAAACTTGACAACTTATGAATCCCTAAGGACCATTGATGATATTTTTCATGTTTTGATTTACCAGGGACTATTTTTGCCAATTCGTAAAAGTTCAGGGACTGAAACTGTAAAGTATGTGAAATATGTTGTTTTTCATCAGTTTTCAATCCTTTTGCATAAAAACACAATCCAGGGATATTTTATGTATTTTAAGGCATTCCTGTGTGTTTTCAGATGTTTTTGCAGTCTAAATGTGATAGAAATGATGAGTATTTACACACTCATCAGCTTGTCTTGATTTTAACATGCTAGGCTAGATCTCTTGTATGTTTGCTTAGATGTAGTGAAACCTAGATGTTAATTATGGGTTGATTGCTTGCTTATAGTTGTTACGGATGAATGATTTCGATGTTAGGCTTAGGAAAATTGGCAGACTTCCATAGGGTAACTTGCTTGAACGTCTTAAGAAACATGAACCAATGTGTACTAGGTTTTTATGGTTTTATTCAATGCATGAGCGAATTCTAATGATCCCATGTTAGGAGCTTCTTGCAGGCTCGACGTAGGAGTGAAGTAGGAGCTTATAGAGTTGGGGAAGTACGTACGCCACCCCACAATTGGTATTAAGGAATATAACCCGTCATCCACGTAATTGTAATAAACTATCAACCTATAAAAGATATCTAGGGAGTAATGAAATCTAAGTAAACACAATTTTCCCATTTATTGTTCACACCACTAGTTTAATTAGTTTTATTTACATTTTTGTTATTTTATTTTGATTGCATCTTTAGTTATTGGGTTAGTTGTTTAGCAACTAATTCCGCCCACTCTTCCAAAACCCGAGATTTTAATTGCTTTTATAAAAATATAAAAATACAAAAAGAATCATCCCTCACCTCTAGACTTAATTTTTAGGCTTTCTAATCCTAGCGACACTATTCCTGAGTTGAACGATCAATCCCCCGGTACTTGTCACTATACTATACTACAACGATCAGGTACACTGCCTGGTGGGGGTTGTAAGCTTCTCGAGATCCCTTGAGAGGTAAAGTCTGGTGCAATTCCCACGCATCAATGCCCACACGAGTTGGATGAGTAACTTTGTGGGAAGAGTGAAAGGATTGCACATCTTTGTAGGAAATTTCACTTATGTTACCGATTATGTGATTGTAGAAGATATTCGTCAGGTAATAAATGGTTGCCTAAGTCAAGTAGTGTTCGGAAAGCCATTTGTTGAGGCTTCTAAGATGAATAATGACCCGTCTCTAGGGATAGTTAGGTTTAAGGATGAGAACGATGAGATAGCTTACCAAATGCCCTATAAGATTGAACAATTTCGTCTTTTATCAAACATCAAAAAGGAACACAAGAAAGCAATCTACTATAGGAGTGATGAGGATAGACGTAGAGGAGTAGACTATGTCATGAACAAAATATTTGGTTTTTACAAGGAATGCTTGCAACTAGGTCCGGAATACAAAACCAAGATCGAGGATGACCTTGGAAACAGAACCGCTAACGAGGTCACGTAATAGCCCATGACTTTGAGTCTAGCTACAAGACTCGTAAATAAAGAAAAGCGCTTCTTGGGAGGCAACCCATGTTTTATTTGTTTGTTTGATTTTATTTGTTTCCGTATGCATGCTTGATTTTTATTGTTTGTGGATCATGTTTTATAACTAAATTGTGAAAATGTTTTACCTTATTGTTTGTCTTAATTTCATAAAAAGGTATTTCGCAAAAGATAAGTGTAAGGGAAATCTTAATTTGTTTTTAAGAACGGAATTGAACATGACGCACAACAATATTAAATGAACATGTATATTTTCCGGAAGGGAAGCTTTCAACGTTTATTTTCTTGGAGCAGGATTTAACCATGTTAACGATTTATCCACATTGAATGAATCAGGGGAGTATTTGTTTTCATTCTTTTACCTTATTTACTTTTACATCTTTTTATTGAACATTGAGGACAATGTTTAGCCTAAGTGTAAGGGGAGGGTAAATGATGATACTTTAGAGAATGCAATTGCACTTGAGTTTGTTTGTTCAATGGTAGGTGTGTAATAAAACCGAGAGAAATACTTGTTAGTGCAATTTTAACGCCAAATTTAAATTTTTTTACAACATTTAGGGGTGAAACTTTAGTCTTAATAAGCGTCTCGTGGATAGGAGATTGTATGACTAGCACAAAAAACCGTACCACTCAAAAATTTTATCAAAAAAAAGGTAGTGACCATCCGAATATTAGATTAATTGGCTAATGCACCAGCGCTAGTGTATGACTTGGATTCACGAAGTGCACTAGTTAGCATCCGTTAGTTGAGGCGTCAAAAACTCGTACCGGCCTTCTACTAAGTGAGGTTCACCCCTAGACTTGTTAGGAGAAGCCTTAGAGCTTATGAGTGTACCGGTAGTACTTAGATTCTAGAACTTGCATTAGTGATGCATCCCTAGACCGCTAGTGACACTACATTCGTGTAGTAGGATTTACTACATGATAAGAGGCATTAGGATCACCCTTGTGTTTAAACTCGTATCATAATTACTTGACCAATAAATTCATAATTACTTGACTAGTAAAGTCAATTAATTCTCCCACACCTTTGCGATGTACTCATTTTTAGTACACGATACCCCTAGTACACCCCTCCGAGCCTATCTTTTCGTTTCTAACTTTAAGCATTTTACTTAAAGGAAGAATTTGTTAACAATCCACCTCAAATGTACACCCAAATCGCCTTAGCCTTCCTTGTATGCACTCATCTTTAGTGCATTATTGTTATTTGTCTAAACCCTTAGTTAATTGTCTAATTGATTACATGGTTGCTAAGTCGAGTCATGTCTTGTACATATTGTTTTGGGACGATTGGGACTCATGGGTAAACTACTATTGTTATGGAGTAATGGGGAAGAGCATCATATATTACCCCATATGTGCGTTAATTTTAAAAAGTACTCCAAGTGTTTTGATTATCTTAATTCGAGTCATTACAATAGTTAATTGTAAAGTATGTAAAAGTTCAAGTGTAAGGGGAATGCAAATCCCCGATGATGTATTATTTTGGATGGTAGGTCACGAGTGTATGCAAAAAAAAAAAAAAAAAAAAAAAAAAAAAAATCAAGAAAAAAAAGAGAAAAAGAAAAAGAAAACAAAAACGAGAAAAAAACATACGGACTACCATCCCGTTTTATTTTATGTTTGTTTTATGTTTTGGTTAGTTTATGATTAGCTTAAGTCGAGTCGAGTCTTGGCTTAGCAACGCCATATTGTACATGTAATTGACCAAGATGATTAACTCGCCACCAGTAAATATTGCCTTTATCCAACAAAACCGTGTTTATCCTATCCCTACACCTCATGTTATAACCCTTTAAAAGACCTCTTTGATAGTTTATCCTAGGTGCTTAAGCCAAGTGGTGGAGGTTTAATCCTTTCCCAAGCCTATGGTAATCCATTTGCTATGATAGGTACTGAGAGATGTTTTCCATTTCCATATTGTGATATATACTTTATTACACCCGAGAGATGTGAGTATCTAAACACTATTTGTGAGGTGCTAGTGTATAATTTCCGTGATTGTTTTTTGTTGAAATTGAATGATTATTTGTTGCAATTACTTTTATCTTAGTGTTAAATGACCCCTAACTTGTATTTTGATTAGAATAGAAGTGCATTTGCTTAAGGACAAACAAATCTCAAGTGTAAGGGTATTTGATGAAGCGAAAAGTGTACCGCTTTTGGGGGGTCATTTAAGGCCAAAGTCGAGATTATTTGATCAAATATTGCCCTAAATCATTCCTTTTATTAATTTATGTACTTTTGAGAGGAATTTTACAAAAGGAAGCATTTTGGACGTTTTTGGAGCGAAAAAGTGAAGAAAACGAGAAAGTCACAAAATCATGCTGGAAATTGCACTTGACGGCTTCATATGGTGCTAGTGACAGCGTCATGACTTGACAAAGGGGTGGATAAATCTGTTACACGTGACGTGCCAGAAGGTTTTTGAAGGAGTTCGTGACGGCGTCACCATTTAAGGTGATCAAGGCCGTCATGTGTAGGGTTTAGGTACGTGTTTTTCCAGCAATTTAGAGGGTCTTAATCATTCCATAAACATCTTGTAATGGTTTGTTTATTGATTCAAGCTTACGTTATGTCTTCAATTATGATTATTGTTGATTGCTCTTTATTAATTATGCTTGGCTAATTCACCTTATGTCTACTTATGAATGTGTGAAACGTGTATATAATTGGTTAGATCTTATTGATTCCTTGTTGATGTTTGTGTCTATCTTCATCAATTAGGGTGTGACAACTTCAATAGGTCTAGTTGATTTAGCTTATAATTCTTGTTTCCTTTTGTCTCTTGTTTGATTGATTGATAATCGATGTTACGCTTAAGAAAACTGGCAGACTTCCAATTGGTAACTTGCTTGAACATCTTAAGAAACATGAATCGGATGTGTACTACGGTTAATTGGTTGTGTTTAATGCATAAGTGACTATTGGGGAGGCCATGATATGATACTGGGTGTTTGTCATAGGAAGAGATAGAAGCTTATAGAGTTGGGGAAATTTGTACACACCCCCATGAATGGTATTAAGGAATACAACCTGTCAATTAAAACAAGGTGTGACAATTCAATAGGTAGAATTGGATAGCTAGCAAGGAATAATACATAATAGGTAGATATGCTTCATTTCCCTTGTAGAACCCTAATTTACTTTTCTTGCATATTAGTTTAATTAGTAGCTTTTGGGTTAGTTGATTAGCAACTAATTCCGCCCCTTCTTCCAAAACCTGAGATTTTTACTTGCTTTCCATAAAATATAAAAATACAAAAAGAATCATCCCTCACTTCTAGACCTAGTTAGATTAATTTCAATCCTAACGAACACTATTCTTTGTTGAACGATCAATCCCCCGGTACTTGTCACTATAGTATACTACAACGAACAGATACACTGCCTGGTGGGGATTGCAAGCTTCTCAAGATCCCTTGAGAGGTAAAACCTTTTATGAGGGCGCAATTCCACGCATCAATCATCAAAGCTGGTGATACCATTAAGATCAACATACCATGCAACATTGGGCATGTGCATGTGTGGAAAGCCTACATCGATCTTAAGTCTCCCATAAACTTGATGACTAGGACCCATTACAGTTGGGTAATGAAGAAGTAACAAGGACCTAGGATGATTCACAACACGGGTTGGATGAGTAAATTTGTGGAAGAGTAAAAGGATTGCACGTCTTTGTAGGAAAATTCTCTTACGTTACCGACTTTGTGATTGTAGTAGATATTCGTCCGGTAATAGATGGTTACCGAAGTCAATTAGTGTTCGGAAAGCCGTTTGTTGAGACCTCTAAGATGAATTATGACCCATCTTTAGGGATAGTTAGATTCAAGGATGAGAATGATGAGATAGCCTACCAAATGCCCTATAAGATTGAACAATTCCGCCTTTTATCAAATATCGAAAAGGAACACAAGCAATCGGTCTACTATAGGAATGATGAGGATAGATGTAGAGGAGTATACTATGTTATGAGTAGAATATTTGGTTTCTACAACGAATGCTTGCAACTAGGTCCAGAATACAAAACAAAGATTGAGGATGACCTAGAAACCGTGACTAATGATGAGGTCACGTAATAGCCCGTGACCTTGAGTCTAGCTACAAGACTCATAAATAAAGAAAAACGCTTATTGGGAGGCAGCCCACGCTCAATTTGTCAATTTGTGAAAATGCTTTACCTTGTTGTTTAACTTCTTCTTAACTTCATATAAAGGTATTTCGTAAAAGATAAGTGTAAGGGAAATCTAAATTTGTTTCTAAGAACGAAATTGGACATGAACCACAACAATATTAAATGAACATGCATATTAGTATATGTTCGAGTCAAATGCTTGTATCGAGTCATAATGATGTTTTGCAGGAATTCCAGGAATTAAGGCGTGAGTTTTTCCAGAAATTTTCCGGAAACTTAACATAAGATTTCTGTTAGAATACTCTGACGGCGTCAGGGTTATAACCTAACGGTGTCAGGTGTAAAAATCTGAAAATTTTTGCGAGTTTTGTTTTTCTACCGGAGTCTTAAAGTTTTTGTTAATTCTTTAGTTTTATAAACTCCAGCAAAGCTGCAAACATTCATTCCACAAACATTATATCTTTATATATATAGATTGCCGCCGATTTTATGCGAGGTTTGCCTTGATTGTTTTCTCAGGTTTAACAGGTTATATTGGACAAGAAGATAATTTATATTTCTGGAGGGAAGCTTCAACGTTCATTTTCTTGGAGGAAGATCTAACCATGTTACCACATTATCCACAACGAACGAATCAGGGGAGTATTTGTTTCATTTTTTTACCTTCATTACTTTTACATCATTTTTATTGAACATTGGGGACAATGTTCAACCTAAGTGTAAGGGGAGGGTAAATGATGATACCTTAGAGAATGCAATTGCACTTGAGTTTATTTGTTCAAAAGTAGGTGTGTAATAAAACTAAGAGAAACACTCATTAGGGCAATTTTAGTGCCAAATTTAATTTTTTTTACAACATTTAGGACTGAAGCTTTAGCCTAATGAGCGTCTCATTGATAGGAGTTGTATGACTAGCACAAAAACCGTACCACTCAAAATTTCCCCCCCCCCAAATATGTGAGGTTCGCCCCTAGATTTGTTAGGAAAAGATGCTTATGAGTGTACCGGTAGTACTTAGATTCTAGAACTTGCGTTAGTGATGCATCCCGAGACCGCTAGTGAGACTACATTCGTGTAGTTAGGATTTACTACATGATAAAAGGCATTAGGATCACCCTTGTGTTAAACCCGTATCATAATTATTTGACAAATGAAGTCATAATTACTTGACTAGTTAAGTCAATTAATTTTTCCCACACCTTTGCGATCTACTCATTTTTTGTACACGATACCCCTAGTACACCCCTCCGAGCCTATCGTTTCTAACTTTAAGCATTTTACTTAAAGGAAGAATTTGTTTACAATCCACCCCAAATGTACTCCCAAATCGCCTTAGCCTTCCGTGTATGCACTCATCTATAGTGCATTATTTTTATTTTAAACCCTTAGTTAATTGTCTAACTGATTACATGGTTGCTAAGTCGAGTCATATCTTGTACATATTATTTTGGGACGATTGGGACTCATGGGTAAAGTACTAGTGTTATGGAGTATTGGGGAAGAACATCATTTATTACCCCCATATGTGCGCTAATATTTAGAAAGTAGTCCAAGTGTTTTGATTATCTTTATTCGAGTCATTAGAATAGTTGATTGTAAAGTATGTAAAAGTTCAAGTGTATGGGGAATGCAAATCCCCCATGATGTATTATTTCAGATGGTAGGGTAAGAGTGTATGCAAAAAAAAAAAAAAAAAAATCGACTTCTATCCCGTTTCCTTCTATGTTTATTTTATGATTTTATTAGTTTTGATTAGCTTAAGTCGAGTCGAGTCTTGGCTTAGCAATGCCACATTGTACATGTAATTGACCAAGATAATTAACTCGCCACCAGTAAAGATTACCTTTATCCAACAAAACCGTGTTTATCATATCCCTACACCTAAAGTTATAACCCTTTTAAAAGACCTCTTTGATAGTTTATCGTAGGTGCTTACGTCAAGTGGTGGAGGTTTGATCCTTTCCCAAGCCTATGGTAATCTATTTGCTATGACAGGTAATGAGAGATATTTTCCATTTTCATATTGTGATATATACTTTATTACACCCGAGAGATGTGAGAATCTAAACACAATTTGTGAGGTGCTAGTGTATAATTTCCGTGCTTGTTTTGGCTGAAGTGGAACGATTATTTATTGTAATTGCTTTTATATTAGTGTTAAATGACCCCTAGCTTGTATTTTGATTAGAGTAAAAGTGCATTTGCTTGAGGACAAGCAAATCTCAAGTGTAAGGGTATTTGATGAGACGAAAAGTGTACCGCTTTTAGAGAGTCATTTAAGCCCAAAGTCGAGATTATTTGATCAAATATTGCCCTAAATCGTTCCTTTTGTCATTTTAGGTACTTTGGAGAAGAAATCTGGAAAAGAGAGCATTTTGGACGTTTTTGGAGTGAAAAAGTGATGAAAATGACAAAATCTCCAAATCATACTGAAGTTGGTACCTGACGACGTCAGGATTTGCATGTGACGCCGTCACTCATGGATAAAGAGGTGGATAATAAAATACACGAGATGCGCCAGAATGTTTTGGAGATTTAACACGTAATGGCGTCACCAAGGCCGTCACGTTCAAATTACAAGAGACGGCCTAGAGGTGGTTAACAAGGGACGGCGTCAGATTTGGATCTAGGCAATACGAGAGTTTTTATGACGGCGAGTTGACGGCGTCAGAATTTACACGTGACGCCGTCAGGCTTAAAAATCTATATACAGTTTTCTATTTTTCATTTGTTAGGGGAGGAGAACTTTGGTATAGTTTTGGAGAAACCCTAGCACGAATTTTACCTTACTTTTAAGGGTTCCAAACCCTTGTTTCATCCATGTTTGATTGAAGATAAGTTTTCAAATAATCATTCAATATGTCTATGTGTTGTTTGATTCTATCTTATGCTTGTCTTCACTTTAACATGCTAGGCTAGGCTTTGTTTGTGTTTGCTTAGATGTAATGAAACCTAGTTATTGATTATTGGTTAGTTATTTGTTTATAATTGTTGTGGATGATTGATATCGATGTTAGGCTTAAGAAAACTGGCAGATTTCCAATTGGTAACATGCTTGAACGTCTTAAGAAAAATGATCGGATGTGTACTACGATTAATTGGTTGTATATAATGCATAAGTAACTATGATGAGGCGAAAAGTGAACCACTTTTAAGGGGTCATTTAAGCCCGAATTCGAGATTATTTGATCAATTATTGCCCTAAATCGTTCCTTTTGTCATTTTAGGTACTTTTGGAGAGAAATCTGGAAAAGGAAGCATTTTGGACGTTTTTGGAGCATAAAAGTGAAGAAAACGGCAAAGTCTTAATTTTCCTTGCTGGGAACAGTAACTGACGGCATCACAACTTCCTTAATGACGGCGTCAAGAGTTACAAAAGAGGTGGATGTGGAAAATACACGTGACGGTCCAGAAGATTTTTAACTATAGGACGCCGTCAGGGTCAAAACACAAGTGACGGCCCAGGAGAATTTTACACATGACAGCGTCAAAATCAGATCTAGGCAATACGATTTCTATTGGCGGCGAGTTAACGGTGTCACAACTTAATACATGACGCCGTCACCCTGTAAAATCTATATATAGTTTTCCAAATTTCATTCATAGGTGTGCAACATTGAGGGAAAACCCCTAGGCCGATTTTTACAGCTCTTTCAAGGGTTCCAACCCTTTGAATCTTTCATGTTCAGTTAGAGATAAGTACTCTTTCAAATCATTCGATATGTTTATGTGTTGTTGATACGTGGGAATTGCGCCCTCGCAACAGGGTAAGTGAAGCATGTCTACCTATGATATGTTACTCCTTGCTAGCTATCCAATTCTACCTATTAAATTGTCACACCTTGTTTTAATTGACGGGTTGTATTCCTTAATACCGGTCGTAGGGCCGTGTACAATATTCCCTAACTCTATAAGATCCTACTTCACTCCTATGTCGAGCCGTTAAAAGCTCCTAACATGGGATCATTAGATTTCACTTATGCATTAAATACAACCAAAAATCGTAGTACACCTCCGATCATGTTTCTTAAGACGTTCAAGCAAGTTACCAATTGGAAGTCTGTCAGTTTTCTTAAGCCTAACATCGAATTCAATCAACCAAACAAGAGACAATAGGAATCAAGAATTATAAGCTAAATCAACTAGACCTATTGAAGTTGTCACACCTTAATTGATGAAGATAGACACAAACATCAACAAAGACATCAATAAGATCTAATCAATTATATACAAGTTTCACACAATCATAAGTAGACACAAGATAAATTAGCCAAGCATAATTAATGAAGAACAAGCAACAATAATGATAATTGAAGACATGAATTAAGATAGAATCAACAAACCATTACAAGATGTTTATGGAGTGATTGAAACCCTCAAAGTTGCTGGAAAAACACCTACCTAAACCCTGGAATCGACCTTAGGGTTTAGGGCTTACAAAAAGTGAAGTTATGATGTTATATTTATAGGCTCTTTTCTGCCCCGCCCATCTTGACGGCGTCAGCCCGTAAGTATTGACGGTGTCATGACAATTTTTTCACCAAATCGAATATTTTTTCGTCCCGATCGTTTCCTTTTTTGAATCGCTCAAATCCGAGTTCGTATGCAAAAGTTATGGCCAAAACAGTGTCAGCTACTCCGCGCGCAAGTTGTGATTGTCTCGATCATCTTGTGACGGTTTCACTAAGGTTTCTTCTCGTGTAAGCCTTCTTCCTGACGTTGTCACTTTAAATCATCTGACTTCATCAGGTTAAGTCCTGACGCCGTCATGTATAAACGTGTTCTGGGCCGTCACATGTAACGTGCTCTTGACGGCCTTGGTGACGCTGTCATGTACAAATGCCTTGAAATCTTTCTGGCCCGTCACGTACAACTTGAATTATCTACCTCTTTATCAATGAGTGACGGCGTCACCTTGTAGAGCTTTACTCCGTCAGGTACTGTTTACAGCATGGATTCTTGATTTTCTCTTTTTCTTCATTCTTGAGCATAAAAACGTCCAAAAAGCTCCAAAATGCTTCATATTCCAGAAACCACGTCCCAAGTACCTAAAATGACAAAAGGAACTATTTAGGGCAATATTTGATCAAATAATCACGATTTAGGGTTTAAATGACCCCCTAAAAGCGGTACACTTTTCGTCTCATCAAATATCCCTACACTTGGGATTTGCTTGTCCTCAAGCAAATGAGATTTTCCACCAATAAAAATACAAGTTAGGGGTCATTTAACACGAATATAAAAGTAATTACAACAAATGATCGGTCCATCTTAATCAAAACAAGTACGGAAATTATACACTAGCACCTCACATTAAGTATTTAGATACTCTCATCTTTCGGGTGTTGCAAATTTATATATCATAATTGGAAATGGAGAAATATCACTCATTACCTGTCATAGCAAATAGATTACCATAGGCTTGAGAAAGGATCAAAACCTCCACCACTTGGCGTAAGCACCTAGGAAAACTATCAAAGAGGTCTTTTTAAAGGGTTATAACGTTAGGTGTAAGGGATATGGAAAACACAGTTTTGCTGGATAAACGGATATTTTACTGGTGGCAAGTCAATTGTCTTAGTTAATTACATGTGCAATGAGGCGTTGCTAAGCCAAGACTCGACTCAACTTGAACTAACTACGACTCTTTTTGGATTTTTTTTCAAGACACTTTTTGACTTAAACATAAATGAAAGAAACGGATGGTAGCCCGTATGTTTTTCTCTTTTCTTTTTCTATTTTTTTCTTTTATTTTTTTTTCATTTTTATTATTATTTTTCTTTTCGATTTTTTTTTTCTTTTTTTTTTTTTTTTTTTTTTTTTTTTTGCATACACTTTTACTCTACCATCCAAAATAATACATCAAACGGAGCTCGTTTCCTCCCTACACTTGTGCTTTTACATACTTTACAATCATACTTTACAATCAACTATTCTAATGACTCGAATCAAGATAATCAAAAAACTTGGAGTACTTTTAAATATTAACGCACATATAGGGGTAATAATTGACGTCATCCCCATTACTCCATTACAATAGTAACAATTAACAATAATGCACTAAAGATGAGTGCATACAAGGAAGGCTTAGGCGATTTGGTTGCACATTTGGGGTGGATTGTAAACAAATTCTATCTTTAAGTAAGATGCTTAAAGTTAGAAACGAAAAAGATATGATCGGAGGGGTGTACTAGGGGTATCGTGTACTAAAAATGAGTACAACGCAAAGGTGTGGGAGAATTACTTGGCTAATGAAGTCAATGTAATTATATAAAACACAGGTGTAAAAACATGGGTTATCTTAATGCCTCTTATCATGTAGTAAATCCTACCGGTACACTCATAAGCATTAAGAATGAATGCTTTTTCCTAATGATCTAAAGGCGAACCTCACATTTTTTGGGTGGAAATTTTTGAGTGGTATGGTTTTGTGCTAGTCATACAACTCCTATCCATGAGACACTTGTTAAGGCTAAAGTTTCACTCCTAAATGTTGTAAAAATTTTTAAATTTGGCGCTAAAATTACACTAACGAGTATTTCTCTTAGTTTTATTACACACCTACCATCAAACAAACAAACTCAAGTGCAATTGTATCTTATATGGTATCATCATTTACCCTCCCCTTACACTTAGGATGAACATTGTCCCCAATGTTCAATTAAAAGATGTAAAAGTAAAACAGGTAAAAGAATGAAAACAAGTACTCCCCTGATTCGTTCGGTGTGGGTAGTGTGGTAAAAAGGCTAAGTCTTCCTCCAAGAATATGAACGTTGAAAGCTTCCCTCCAGAAATATAAATCATTTTCTTGTCCAATATAACCTGTTAAACCTGAAAAAACAATCACAAAAACCCAATGCATCAATCCGAACAAAAAAAACTCACAACTAGATGTAATTCCAGACTTAGGAATAAAAACAAAACAATTAAGGATATAATGCTTGTGGAATGAATGTTTGCAGATTTCCTAGAGTTTACAAAACTAAAGAATTGACAAAAACTTTTAAGACTCCATTAGAAAAACAAAACTCGCAAAATTTCTAGAATTTTACACGTGACACCATTAGGTGTTAAACCCTGACACCGTCAGAAGTCACCTGCAAAAATCTTTATTGTAAGTTTCTGGAAAATTTCTGGAAAAACTTATGTCCTATTTCCTGGAAAATCCTGCAAAACATCATTATGACTAGATACAAGCATTTGACTCTAACAAATACTAATATACATGTTCATTTAATATTGTGGCGAATCATGATCGTTTTCTTTCTTATAAACAAATTTGGGGTTTTCCCTTACATTTAGCTTTTGCAAAATACCTTTGTATGAAATTAAGACAAAGTTAAACAACAAAATAAAGCATTTTCATAATTTAGTTTGAAACATGGTCTATCAACAATAAAAATAAAACATGCATACGGAAACAAAACATCAAACACATAAAAACACACAAAGCATGCGTTGCCTCCCAAGAAGCGCTTGTTTTTTGTTCGAGTCACGAGCCTGACTCCATCCTTATTTAACTGAAATACGGGAGGTTTTCCCTACACTTTGAATTAAGTGCGGGTGGAAGTAGCGATACACACCCATAGGGTGGAAATATGCCACGTGAGGTGAATGGGGTGAGTGAATGGCTTCCTTCATCCTAAAACTACCCGGATAATGTTGGTTGATGGGTGGGTTGGTTCCTCTTTTGTCTCCTAGTAATATATCTAAGGATGGAAAGGTGTGTAAAGATTGAGGTTTTGGTTCATCAACACTAGGAAATTCCCTAGAACTATGTGTAAGGTTATCACTACAAGTATTCAAACCTATATCCTCAAGTGGTGCTTGGTCCAAGGGTTCTACCTCCATCGGAATTCCTAAAGTTTCTTCTACTTCTTCCGGGTAAGTCAAGGGCGGTGTGTGTGCCTCAAATGATGGTTGAGTATTTTGTTGGCTTATGTTATTGACCTCATCATTCCATGTGTCAAGATCACCTATATCCTCATCATGTGTTTTGGTAGAATCTATCCTAAGCATTCTCCTAAGTATCTCACGTGCTTCTCTAGGCATCTCAACTTCTATGTCTGAATCATAAGGATCTTCCTCAATAATCTTATGTTCAATTTGCCTAAAGGATTCATCATGTGTTCCTTGAGATTCAAAGTCATCAATCATAAAACCTAGGTCTTTTGATCAATGTGATCATGCTCGGCTAAATCCTACTCAATTGTTTTCTTAGGTAGTGATAAAATCAAACCTAGTGCTTCATCCAACTTATGGTTTATTGCTATAGCTCTATCCACAATTCCTTGGCAAACTAGGTTGCTTCTCCTATTGGCCTCACTAAAACGAGATCCTAAACATGGAGGTTGTTCATAAGAATCTATCCTAGATGAAGGCTCATATGATTCATAGGTGTCTCTAAATGAGGTATTTTGAACTCTTTGGTGTTCTAGCCACTCAACCTTTTCTTGCAATCTTAGAAGTCTAAGTGTAAAGTCCATTTGAAGCAAATTACAAAAAAAATCACAAAGAAAAGATAGACTACGAGAAAGCTACAAAAATAAAAAGAAAAAAATCTCACTAAAAAGGAAACTAATGAGTAGACCTAATCAAAATAAATTCCAACCTAAGCAATAAATATTCCCCGGGCTGCTGCGCCAAAAACTTGATACGTGGGAATTGCGCCCTCGCAACAGGTTTTACCTCTCAAGGGATCTTAAGAAGCTTACTACCCCCACCAGGCAGTGTACCTGATCGTTGTAGTATAGTATTGTGACAAGTACCGGGGGATTGATCGTTCAAATCAGGAATAGTGTTGTTAGGATTGAAATTAATCTAACTAGGTCTAAAGGTGAAGGATGATTCTTTTTGTGTTTTTATATTTTATGGAAAACAAGTAAAAATCTTTGGTTTATGAAGGAGTGGGCGGAATTAGTTGCTAATCAACTAACACAAAAGCTACTAACAAAACTAATGTGCAAGAAAAGTAAATTAAGATTCTACAAGGTAAGTGAAGCATGTCTACCTATGATATGTTACTCCTTGCTAGCTATCCAATTCTACCTATTGAATTGTCACACCTTGTTTTAATTGACGGGTTGTATTCCTTAATACCAGTCGTAGGGCCGTGTACAATATTCCCAAACTCTATAAGATCCTACTTCACCCCTATGTCGAGTCGTTAAAAGCTCCTAACATGGGATCATTAGAATTCACTTATGCATTAAATACAACCAAAAATTGTAGTACACCTCCGATCATGTTTCTTAAGATGTTCAAGCAAGTTACCAATTGGAATTCTGCCAGTTTTCTTAACCCTAACATCGAATTCAATCAACCAAACAAGAGACAATAGGAATCAAGAATTATAAGCTAAACAACTAGACATATTGAAGCTGTCACACCTTAGTTGATGAAGATAGACACAAACATCAACAAAGACATCAATAAGATCTAATCAATTATATACTAGTTTCACACAATCATAAGTAGTCACAAGATGAATTAGCCAAGCATAATTAATGAAGAACAAGCAACAATAATGATAATTGAAGACATGAATTAAGATAGAATCAACAAACCATTACAAGATGTTTATGGAGTGATTGAAACCCTCAAAGTTGCTGGAAAAACACCTACCTAAACCCTGGAATCGACCTTAGGGTTTAGGGTTTACAAAAAGTGAAGTTATGATGTTATATTTATAGTCTCTTTTCTGCTCGGCACATCTTGACAGTGTCAGTCCGTAAGGAGTGACGGCGTCAAGACCTTTTTTTCACCAAATCAAAGATTTTTCGTCCCGATCGGTTCCTTTTTTGAATTGCTCAAATCCGAGTTCGTATGCAAAAGTTATGGCCAAAACAGTGTCAGCTACTCCGCGCGCAAGTTGTGATTGTCTCGATCATCTTGTGACGGTTTCAGTAATGTTTCTTCTCGTGTAAGCCTTCTTCCTGACGTCGTCACTTTAAATCGTCAGGTTAAGTCCTGATGCCATCATGTATAAACGTGTTCTGGGCCGTTACATGTAACGTGCTCTTGACGGCCTTGGTGACGCCGTCATGTACAAATGCCTTGAAATCTTTCTGGCCGGTCACGTACAACTTGAATTATCCACCTCTTTATCGATGAGTGATATCATCAGCTTGGAGAGCTTGACGCCGTCACGTACTGTTTCCAGCATGGATTCTATATTTTCTCATTTTCTTCATTCTTGAGCATAAAAACATCCAAAAAGCTCCAAAATGCTTCATATTCCAGAAATCACGTCCCAAGTACCTAAAATGACAAAAGGAACTATTTAGGGCATTATTTGATAAAATAATCACGATTTAGGACTTAAATGACCCCCTAAAAGCGGTACACTTTTTGTCTCATCAGTTGTTTGATTATATCTTACGCTTGTCTTCAATTTAACATGCTAGGCTATATTTCTTTTTTGTTTGCTTAGATGTAGTGAAACCTAGATGTTAATTATTGGTTGATTGTTTGTTTATAGTTGTTACGGATGATTGTATTCGATGTTAGGCTTAAAAAAACTGGCAGACTTCCATTGGTAACTTGCTTGAACGTCTTAAGAAACATGATCGGAGGTGTACTATGATTTTTTGTTGTATTTAATGCGTAGGAGAATTCCAATGATCCCATGTTAGGAGCTTCTAATGGCTCGACATAGGAGTGAAGTAGGATCCTATAGAGTTAGGGAATATTGTACACGGCCCTACGACTAGTATTATGGAATATGACCCGTCATCCGTGCAATTGTAACAAGCTATCAACCAGTAAAAGATATCTAGGGAGTAATGAAACCTAAGTAAACACAACTTTCCTCATCATTGTTTACACCACTAGTATAATTAGTTTCATTTTCATTTCTGTTATTTTATGTTGATTGCATCTTTAGTTAATTGGGTTAGTTGGCTAGCAACTAATTCCGTCCACTCTTTCAAAACCTGAGATTTTACTTGCTTTTATAACATATAAAAATACAAAAAGAATCATCCCTCACCTCTAGACCTAGTTTATTAGGCTTTCTAATCCTAGCGACACTATTCCTGAGTTGAACGATCAATCCCTCAGTACTTGTCACTATACTATACTAGAACGATCAGGTACACTGCCTGGTGGGGGTTGTAAGCTTCTCGAGATCCCTTGAGAGGTAAAACCTGGTGCGATTCCTACGTATCAAGTTTTTGGCGCCGCAGCCCGGGGAATAGTTATTGTCTAGGTTAGGATTTCTTTTTATTAGGTCTACTTGCTAGATTCCTTTCTAGTAAGATTTTATTTTTATTTTTAGGTTTTCTTTAGTCTATCTCATTTCTTCGTGTTTTTGTTCGTAACCTTTACCATCCGATATCATGCAAGGTGGTAACCTCTTTGAAGCCATCAACCCACCACAACAAAACCACCCACAAAACCCACCACTAGCAAACCAACCTCTTAAAGCCCCGAACCTTAGGAGAGTATTCCCGTCCTAGCCATCAAGGCTATCGAAACACTATTGAGCTCACTCAAGGAGTCAATGTGTCCCCCTTGCGATCCGACACCATCCGGTTGGTGCAAAGCGGATGTGCATTCCATGGACTTCGTTCCAAAGATCCTAATCAACATCTTAAGGACTTCCTTAAAATCGTAGATTCCATAGACCTTGATGTTACACCCGATTACGCCTATTCCAATTTTCTCTATGTGATCAAGCTAGTCAATGGCTTGAACGTTTTCCCGCGGGATCCATCACCTCTTGGGATGATCTCACGTCTCGTTTCCTTGCTCAATTTTTCCCACCGGGGAAAACTACGATGCTTAGAAATGATATCTTGATGTTTCAACAACGTCAAGGTGAAACCTTCTATGAAGCATGGACTCGTTTCAAGGACTTACTCCAAAAAGTCCCTCACCATGGTATAAATCTTTGGCTATTAGTTCAAATCTTCTATGACCATGTCGACTTTCACACTAAACGCACCATTGATCGAGCTGCCGGAGGCAGGTTGCGTGATAAAGACGCCGAGGAATCTTGGGAAATTATCGATGAGCTTACCTTCGACAATCAAGAGTTGTGGGAAGTTACTCATGTTATATACTCGGCTATCAACGCAATCTCGACACCTGGAGAAACCAATCAAATCTTCAAAGAACTCCTGTGCAAACTTGAGACAAAGGTTGACTATCTCATGGAAAAACAAAAGAGACCTTTATGTCCTAAATGGGCAACAGTCAATTCGGTCTCAAATACGATTCCGACACCGTTGTCTGAGTCACCTTCTAGGGAGAATGTCAAAACCTTTCAAAATTATACTCCACCCTATTCACCTCCTCAAAGCCTTAGCCCGGTATTCGAAGCTCGAATGAGAGAGTACATGGCAACCCATTCTGAGCGGCTTGCTAAATTCGAGGAAGCTATTTATAAACAAAAGGAGGAGATGCAAGAGAAAATGAAGGATATGATGAGCCTAGTGGAGGAATACGCAAACCAAAAGACCCCAAAAATGATGTTACTAAGAAAAGAAAGCGCTACCCCCACTACCCGATTCGTTAATTCTATTACAATTATCCACGAGGATAATGAGGAAAAGGAAACCCCTAGTGAACAAACCATTAAGGAACCGCCAAAATCCCAATCACTAGGTTACTACTTAAAACATGATATAAATGAGAATACCATAACAAATTGGATAAAGGGTGACGGGCGTAACCAATCCTCCAAACAGGTTTCAAAAAAGGAGAAAGAGGGGAAATATGGGTATGATACATTGCCTGGGGGACCGGTATTCGAGAAGATACTTATACAAAAAGTGGCTACTAAGCAGATGGCTTGTGGGAACTTTGAGATACCAGCCAGCATAGGGAATTTGCAATATCTGGATGCTTTCGCCGATCAAGGATCGAAAGTAAATCTGATGCCCCTAACTATTTATACCCAACTAACCACAGAAATGCCGGCCACCACCCATGTTAGGCTATCCTTCGCTAGTCACTCTTATGTATACCCTTTGGGAATTGCAGAGGATGTACTGGTCAATGTTGTAGGGTTCATGTATCCCATCGATTTCATGATCATCGATGATAAAGGAGGTGGGTGCATGACAATAATCCTTGGAGCACCATTCCTCACCACTGCGTGAGCTGTCATTAGGTATGAAAAAAAGGAAATTGAACTTAAGTCAGGAAAAAGAAAGATTAGCTTTCCTATGACCCCACGATGTGTACAAGAAATCTTGATGAAAATAAAGCTCAAAAAGAACATTGACATATCGCCTAATCATGTTCAAGAAAAAATCCTTGCATGGGAAACAAGAATCAAAAGCTACACAGAAATTAAGCCTGAGAAAGGCAAAAGCTGCAACAAAGTTCATGTCAAGTTTGAATGTATTCAACCAACAGAGAATCATGTACCATTTGCAGAAGGAGATTTGGTACTCTTAAGGCATTCAGAGATAAAAGTACCTCCCGACAAACCTAGTCCCTGATGGTATAGACCATTTACAATTGAAAGCATACGCCCAGATGTGATAGCTACCTTGAGCAGTAAAGGAGGATGGGAGGTGACTACGAGTGTCGATCGATTGAAACACCACCACCATGATAGTGAGGATCATAATTATATGGGGTACGTCATCTCGAGAGATGAGGTCACGTAATTGCCCATGACCTTGAGTCTAGCTACAAGACTCGTAAATAAAGAAAAGCGCTTCTTGGGAGGCAACCCATGTTTTGTGTGATTTTTAATTGTTTGATTGTTATTTGCTTCCGTATGCATGCTTTATTTTTATTGTTGGAAGATCATGTTTCAAACTAAAATTGTGAAAATGCTTTATTTTGTTGTTTAACTTCGTCTTAATTTCATATAAAGGTATTTTGCAAAAGCTAAGTGTACGGGGAAACCCCAAATTTGTTTCTAAGAACGAAATTGATCTTGATTCGCCACAATATTAAATGAACATGTAAATTAGTATTTGTTAGAGTCAAATGCTTGTATTGAGTCATAATGATGTTTTGCAGGATTTTCCAGAAAGTAGGACATAAGTTTTCCAGAAATTTTCCGGAAACTTAACATAAAGATTTATGCAGGTCACTTCTGACGGCGTCAGGAATTAATACCTGACGGCGTCATGTGTAAAATTCTGGAAATTTTGCGAGTTTTGTTTTTCTTACGGAGTCTTAAAGTTTTTGTTAATTCTTTAGTTTTATAAACTCCAGGAAATCAGCAAACATTCATTCCACAAGCATTATATCTTAATTTGCTTTCTAGGACTTGTTAGTATATATAGATTGCTGCCGATTTTATGCGAGGTTGCCATGTTTGTTTTCTCAGGTTTAACAGGTTATATATGACAAGAAGATGATTTATTTTTCTGGAAGGGAAGCTTTGAAGGTTCATTTTCTTGGAGGAAGATCTAACCTTGTTGCCACACTATCCACACCGAACGAATCAGGGGAGTATTTGTTTTCATTCTTTTACCTATTTCACTTTTACATTCTTTAATTGAACATTGGGGAAAATATTCATCCTAAGTGTAAGGGGAGGGTAAATGATGATACCTTATAGGATACTATTGCACTTGAGTTTGTTTGTTTGATGGTAGGTGTGTAGTAAAACTAAGAGAAATACTTGTTAGTGTAATTTTAGCGCCAAATTTAAATTTTTTACAACATTTAGGAGTGAAACTTTAGCCTTAGCAAGCGTCTCATGGATAGGAGTCGTATGACTAGCACAAAACCGTACCATTCAGAAAAATTTTCCACCGAAATATGTAAGGTTCGCCTTTAGATTTGATAAGAAAAGCATTTATTATTAGTGCTTATGAGTGTACCGGTAGCATTTAGATTCTAGAACTTGCGTTAGTGATACATCCCGAGACCGCTAGTGAGACTACATTCGTGTAGTAGGATTTACTACATGATTAGAGGCATTAGGATCACCCTTGTGTTAAACCCGTATCATAATTACTTGACCATTTAAGTCATATTACTTGACTAGTAAAGTCAATTAATTTTCCCCACACCTTAGAGTTGTATTCATTTTTAGTACACGATACCCCAAGTACACCCCTCCGAGCCTATCTTTTCGTTTCTAACCTTAAGCATCTTACTTAAAGGAAGAATTTGTTACAACCCACCCAAATGTGCAACCAAATCGCCTTAGCCTTCTTTGTATGCACTCATCTTTAGTACATTATTGTTACATGTTTAAACCCTTAGTTAATTATCTAATTGATTACATGGTTGCTAAGTCGAGTCATATCTTGTACATATTATTTTGGGACGATTGGGACTCATGGGTAAAGTACTTGTGTTATAGAGTAATGGGGAAGAACATCATATATTACCCCCATATGTGCGTTAATCTTAAAAGTACTCCAAGTGTTTTGATTATCTTAATTAGATTCATTAGATTAGTTTATTGTAAAGTATATAAAAATTCAAGTGTAAGGGGAATGTACATTCCCTATTATGTATTATTTTGGATGGTAGGGCAAGAGTGTATGCAAAAAATAAAAAAAAAAAAAAAAAAAAAAAAAAAAAAAAAAAAAAAAATCAAGAAAAAGAAAAAAAAATAGAAAAAGAAAAGAGAAAAAACATACGGACTACCATCCCGTTTCATTTTATGTTTGTTTTAAGTTTTTGTTATTTTTGATTTATTAAAGAATACAAAAATACAAAAAGAATCATCCCTCACCTCTAGACCTAGTTTATTAGGCTTTCTAATCCTAGTGACACTATTCCTGAGTTGAACGATCAATCCCCCGATACGTGTCACTATACTATACTACAACGATCAGGTACACTGCCTGGTGGGGGTTGTAAGCTTCTCGAGATCCTTTGAGAGGTAAAACCTGGTGCGATTCCCACGTATCAAACTAATAAGGAGGCCATGTTAGGAGCTAGTAATCAGATCGACATGGGAAGAGGTAGAAGCTTATAGAGTTAGGGAAGATCATACACGGCCCTACAAATGGTATTAAGGAATATAATCCGTCATCTATGCAATTGTAACAAACTAATCAACTAGTAAAAAATAGCTATGGAATAGTGAAATTTAAGTAAACACATTTCTCTTATTATTGTTTTTCTCCATATTTACTTTCGTGTCATTTTATTTTATTGTTATTGCATTTGTAGTTATTTGGGTTAGTTGACTAGCAACTAATTCCGCCCATTCTTCCAAAACCCGAGATTTTTACTTGCTTTCCATAAAATATAAAAATACAAAAAGAATCATCCCTCACCTCTAGACCTAGTTAGATTAAGTTTTAACCCTAGTGAACACTATTCTTTGAGTTGAACGATCAATCCCCCGATACTTGCCACTACACTATACTACATCGGCCAGGTACACTGCCTGGTGGGGATTGCAAGCCTTTTGAGATCCCTTGAGAGGTAAAACCTTTTGCAAGGTTGCAAAACCACGCATCAGCGATTTTACAGTAATTCTCAAAGATCTCTCAAGTTCAATGCCTGGTGCAATACATCACAAAATAATTAACGAGGAGGGGGTTATGGAAAGGATATTCATGTAGGCGCTGCTGTGATTGTTCATAACGTTTCAGTGTTTTCTCCTAATCGATCAAACCATTCACTCCATTATCTTAACATTACAAAGAAAAACTTAGTTAATGTTTTCCAAAAGGATACACTTTATGGGAGTGGGAGTGGAGTAGCTGGTGGCGGAATGTTAGACGAAGAAGACATAATGAAATTGTTAGAAGAAGAGGACCAGGCTGAACAAGTGTGGCGGAATGGGGGATATCTTATTGAGCAATAGGAACATGAAATAAGGAGAGACGAAGAAGCCTTGTTACAAATACAAGAAGAAGAAGAAGCAAGGGCTAAACAAAAGGAGGAGGAAAGACTTAGGAAAGAATGTGAGGAAGCTTAAGAACTTGGGTTGAATTGCTATGTATCTGATTCATATACGGATTCCTCGGAGGAGAGATTTAGGATAGAACCAGAGGAAGATTGGGAACTTGGGTGGTGTGGGTATGAATCAGATTCATTTACTGATACTGATTAAGTCAAAGTACTGCTTCATATGCAAAATGTTGTTCCAAACATCAACAAGTTAAAACATCTTTAAATGCTATTAATCGAAGCATATATCGCAAACACAAAACATTTAACCCATATGTGATACTTCAAGTTACATAATATCTTTTGGCAATGTACCAAAAAAAATTAACCCATCACAATACCTCTACACACCCTTTGGTGTATCCGAAACAAAGGTAATATACAACCATTACCTAATCCCAAAAGATGATCCCATTTGTCAAACTTCAAAACCTTCTACTTGATGAACCAACAAGTGATCAACTATATCTGCACAATCAAATTAAGCAATGTAATGAGGTTAGTATGATATACAATGCAATGTATGCAAAAAAGTATGCTAAAAAATTCATTAGACTAACCTAGTCAAAATAACACCACTTTGTTTCCCAAAGAATTTGGTGCCCTTAGACCCAGCATGCAGTTAGTGATTTTGACATCACTTCTTGGTCTCACAAGACCCGCACCTGTAAAACCTGATGTCTTCTTCATATAACCACCCTCTCTAATGATAATTCCACCTGGCATTGGCAAAACAGGCTTCTTCCTGTTAAATGCCTCATCCTCATCAACCATGATTCCTTTTCCCTTATCTACAGACCTATTCACCACTTTTTTATTCTTCCCGAGTTCAGGATCTGCATCACCCACAACCTTTCTTTTCAAGTTTACACTTCTCTCCCTATTATATCTAGTCCTAAAAGGAGCTGAAGTGCTAGAGCAACGCAAGCTAGCATCTTCTTCTACCCATCTGATAAGCTCCCCATCTTGACCCTCTAATTCTATGGTTTTTAAATAGTATTTAGATAACCGCTGTGGTTTATGAGCGACAAACAAATCTACAAAACCATACCGACAACCTAGTTCCAACATTGTATGGACATCATTGTCTGTGTGAATCAACTTCAAGCCATCTTCTAATCATTTTCCAAGCAAACAAAAGAACAATGCCCATTTATCTCCCCTAATGCTTGTTAACATATGATCCAACCCAAGAGTAAAGGTACTTCTATCATGGACAAAGGTAAATAGTTTATAAACAGACCCTTCTACATACCTCAATGGACCAAACTCAAAGAATCCATTTTTGTGCATCTTGAACACAATTTTATCCTCATAAGCATTTAAACCTGCCACCTTTTAAATTCGAACATCAAGAGTCAATTAAAGTAAAAAACTATTCAAACATGAAGTCTAAAGAGCTATGCCAAACACAGCTACATGGCACTCAATATCAGTACATAACAATCTATCAAAAAGATAGCAAATAAAAAGACACATAAATTAATTATATTAGATTAACATACCATGATCCGCACGCTCTTCCTTCCCCTCCCTCTTCCTACCACTTCCAACAGGCCTTCCCCTCATCCTTATGGGTGACATTGTACTCGGTTTATTAGTCCCCTCCCTCTTCCTCCCACTCCCAACGGGCCTTCCCCTCTTCTTTTTCTCTGACATTGTAATTGGATTATCGATTGGTACAGAAAAACCTACTTTTTTTTTCTGGGCCTTCCCTTCCCCCTTTTTTTCTCTTCAACTGTAACTACTTCATTAGCTGTTCCGCTACCACTTCCAAGGGTAGGAATAGATAGCGCACCACTACCACCCATGTTTGGTTCGTTGAAATTTTTGTTTCACATCCATTGAAGAATAACTGCTATCATTTCCTTCCATATGTTTGCATACGAACCATACTTGGCAATTATTTCAACACCAAATGTATACAAAACTTCCTCAAACACTTTATCATTTAATAAAACTTTCCCCCAAGACTTTTCTGATGTTTCCTCGCCCCCAATCAACACAGACTTTCCTTTATCGTTGTTTGCCATACACGGGTTTGATTGTGCCGTGTTTATTTATTTATTTATTGTTTTTGTAAACCTAAGGTGACTATTGATTATCACTTTAAAATGAACAACGGGGTTGGTTTAGCAGTTAATGTTCGATGAAAAAGCCTACTCTAGTAATCTGGTTGCTTTAATGAAGTTTATTTTAATTTGCAAATATAGCCACTGAAGTATATTTGGCGGGTATTAATCTATACTTGCAATTTACCCCTTCACAAAATTTGCAGCAACATTAAAAGAAAACCTGCAGCAGCATAAATTTTAACTAGCAGTGTTAACGTGCAGCAGTTGTAATTCCTTAAAGCAGTGTTAACCATACATTTGCCCCACTTTGGCTGTTGTTGGTGATGGTTGAGTGGATTTAGTGGGGAGATGATATGGAAATGTATAGTGCATAAAAAATAACAAGTAACATTTTGGACAAACAAAATTGGGAAAATCAAAATAAAAATTATCAAGTCAAGTGAAACAATAATCAACTACATTTGAATTAAAGCATAATACATAAATATGTTCTTAAGACATATTAATATAACCATATCATAGATAGAGTTACTTAAACATATTACATAAATATAGATGTTCATCAAACACAAAGCATAACCTAATATAAATACAACCATATCATATAAGTACTTAACATATTACATGAACATACTTAGAACTGAAATTAATACAACTATAACATAACTAGTAGAGGTTTCATGGTATTTTGCCTCTTTCCTCCATTATTAGCACGATTAAGTTGTTAATCGATGTCCACCTAGAGCGAGCCTCTTCCTTAAACACGCGTAATTCCTCACGACCCTGAAATGTATTTTTGCAACATTGACATTTAGAGGCGTGTGGTTCTGGCATTGGTGGAACTGATTTTTCAGGGTCTGTAGAGAAATACCATGCTTGAGTGCCTCCAACTTTCAATGGGTAACGGACCGCATGGTTGTTACTGTTTGTTGCTAACTTTATGGATTGTGCATCCATGGTGAGCTTAGAGTTTGAATGGGTTTGATGAACAAACTTGATGATATCAGATAGGCAGGGTTGTGAGAAATGTTGACAAATAAATGAAGCAAGTGACATGGGTAGGTTTATGTGTAAATGTGCTCAGTTAATAGTCATTTACGTTACACAAAGAAAGTCAAATGAGTTGTCAAGTTGCCTGACCCTATGTTTGACTACACAAAAGTACTTTCTAACTAGGTTTTGACAAATACATGAAGCAAGTGACATGGGTAGGTTTGTGTGTAAATATACTCAGTTAACATACTCATTTACATTACACAAAGAAACTCAAACGAGTTGTCAAGTTGCCTGACCCTATGTTTGATTACACAAAAGTACTTTCTAACTAGGTTGAACATTTATCTATATAATTTGCATAGAAATTACATACTTTGTTGGCTAACAAAGATAAAATATTGTTAAAACAAGTATGCAGACAATCTCATAAGCAAAGAAGTAAGCAAATAATATGGAAAATAACAAATTTAACCAAACGAACTTGCATTAGTCATAGGATACAAAAAATAAGCCATTGTTAAAACAACTACCATCCAAATACATAATTATTTAGCAACAACCTATTACAACCAAATAAAAAGTTAGGAGGAAAGGTTTCATTTTTTGTTGGCTTGTTCCTTCATGGCCTCCACAAGGTACTTGTGAATGCTTGTCCACATGAAGCGGGCCTCTTCCTTAAACACACGTAGTTCCTCACGAAGCTGAAATGTATTTTTGCAACACTGATAATAAGAGAAATGTGGTTCTAGCATTGCTGCAAGTGGTGGCTCAGGGAGATGGGTGTGATAATCAACAGAAGACCCCCTTACGGTTTTTTTGAAACCATGAAGGTGTGTTTGTGATTCTCTGGATTATGCATTGGAGTATATTTTTAGGTTTGAGCATTGGGCATCCATGGTGACTAAATTTGATGACCAATGTTTAAGAGATAAGTGTTGTGGTGTAATTGTGGTGTAATGAATATAAAGGGAGAGAGCATTGACTATTCAATGGGCAGGTTTGTGGTTCGTGTGTGAGAAGTTAATGAAGGCACTAACATTGCAAATTGATTGGGTAGGTTATTAGGTTTTTGTATTTTTTGACTTTTAAAAGTCAACATGGGTAAATTTGCATGGTCAAACTGTTCCCTCCCAAAGGTATACGTGGTTATTAGATTATTAGGTTTCTGTATTTTATGTTTCAATTTTTACGTTTGTGTTTCAATTTTCGACTTTAAAAAGTCAAAATGCATAAATACAAACACCCCCGCATATGCAAATGTACATGAAAAATGCTTAATCAAAAAGGTTATGCAAAATGAACAATGCTTAACCAAACCAATTAGATAAACATGTCTTACATAGATTAACCTAAATTGTCTTAAAATACCATTACATTCAAATAGTAAACACAAAACAGGAACATTATCCTGCATTTAATTTTTTTCTTGGAATGCAATGAACAACACTTAGAACCTCTTTTGGGAGCTGGTTCTTTCTTCTTTGCTCTTAGGCCAAGGACGCAGCCAGTTACACTCTGAGGCCTTGCCTTCCTATGCTCACTGGTACCCTCATCTAGCCTTGCCTTTCTCTATTTACCAGCAGCTTCCTTCCTCTGCTCACTGGTACCCTCAGCTGGCTTACCTTTGCTATGATTACTGGTACCATCATCTGATTCCAAGTCAAAGCTCAGAGTACCAAAATCCAAAACTGCATAAAGTATACAACAAAGGCAAACTGTGATACAAGCTATAATATTCACTTCCAAGAACATCATTTAAATCAATAACATCTATATGGTAGAAAGACATTCCAAACACCCCTTTAAGAGCTATATTATATTTACCTTGTAACGTTTCCTTCTTTCTACTAATAAACAGCTCATCAACAAGATATGCAGGGGTTAAATAAGAATTATTTCCTTTTCCAAACACCCTTTTAAGAGGTTGAATGCTTTTACCTTGATTTTCAACTTATGTCATCAAAAACTGCTCATCAGGAAATTCATCTACATTTTCCTCTTTGATGGTTTTTAATGGCTATATCTTGCTTTCGTCTATTCCATTAATTCATAATTAATGGCATTGCCCAGCTTAGACCAAACTTCTTCATCATCCGGCAAACATTTAGTCAGTTTAAGCTCAACCTTTGAACTCATAGCTGTAAACATTATTCCAGCAAAGCCAAACTTTAATACTAACACAAATAAATGTATTTACATAACATCATAACAGGTTCAAAAAATTAACCTTTCATCCATTTCATCCTGTATAACACATGTTCAAGTTTTGCACTGCTCTTTTCCATACGGGCACAACAACTCTTCGCACGATCATTGAAATCTATAAAGATTGCCAACAAGACTAGATGTGATCACTTATACACTAAATGTCATCAATTAACACAAGCAAGTAGACACTACTCTTAACCACTCACAGTCACATTTAATTACCAAAATCAAAGTAATCCAATTTTTTAAAAATAAAGGAACTAAATAAACAACAAAAACTTACCAACAATGGTATCATTGTTGTTGCTTCCACTTTAGTTGGCATCCATGGTCAACAAATTAGGGTTTATGTTTGTATGTGTTAGACGTTATGTTTGTGGCAGCCCCAAATGTTTTACTTTTATATCAAGTTTTTATTGCGAATTTTGTCCCTCAAGGTTTAAAGGGGGGGGGGATATGTAATTGTACATAATTGTGGGAAAGAAAGGGGAAGAGTGGAATTGCGATTATTGAAGGAAAGGAGGGCAAAATAGTCATTTCTCAAGGCACTTAACGGGCTCCCTAACGAGCGTTAGTGATAAAGCGAAAAGTGTACCGCTTTTGGGGGGTCATTTAAGGCCAAAGTCGAGATTATTTGATCAAATATTGCCCTAAGTCGTTTTTTTTGTCATTTTAGGTACTTTTGAGAGGAATTTTACAAAAGGAAGCATTTTGGACGTTTTTGGAGCGAAAAAGTGAAGAAAACGACAAAGTCTGAAAATTATGCTGAAAATTGCACTTGACGGCGTCACATGGTGCTAGTGACGGCGTCACATGGTGCTAGTGACGGCGTCATGACTTGACAAAGGGGTGGATAAATCAAATACGCGTGACGCGCCAGAATCTTTTGTGAAGGGATCGTAACGGCGTCACGTACTAAATTGCCAAGGCCATCATGAGTAAATACAAAGAGTGGACCCAGAGTCTATAAAGAGTGACGGTGTCAGAAGTGGATCTAGGCAATATGAGTTTATTTTGGCGGCGAGTTGGCGGCGTCACACATTACTCTTGGCGCCGTCAGGATACAAAATCTATATATAGTTTTCTAGTTTTCATTCATTATGGGCAACTTTGACGGGAGTAAACCCTAGACGAATTTTACAGCTTTTTTAAGGGTTTCAACACTTTGTTTCTTCCATGATTAATTGAAGATAAGTCTTTTAACAAATCATTCAATATGTCTATGTGTTGTTTGATTATATCTTACGCTTGTCTTCTCTTTAACATGCTAGGCTAGGTTTTCTTTTGTGTTTGCTTAGATGTAATGAAACTTAGATATTGATTATGGGTTGGTTGTTTGTTTATAATTGTTGTGGATGAATGAATTCGATATTAGGCTTAAGAAAACTGGCAGACTTCCAATTGGTAACTTGCTTGAACGTCTTAAGAAACATGATCGGAGGTGTACTACGATATTTTGGTTGTATTTAATCCGTAGGTAACTACTAATGAGGCCATGTTAGGAGTGATGAGGCGAAAAGTGTACCGCTTTTAAGGGGTCATTTAAGCCCGAATTCGAGATTATTTGATCAAATATTGCCCTAAATCGTTCCTTTTGTCATTTTAGGTACTTTTGAGGAGAAATCTAGAAAATGAAGCATTTTGGGCGTTTTTGGAGCATAAAAGTGAAGAAAACGGAAAAGTCTCAAAATCCTTGCTGGGAACAGTATCTGACGCCGTCAAGGAATTACTAGTGACAGCGTCAAGAGTGGCAAAAGAGGTGAAAGTGGAAAATAAACGTAATGATCCAGAAAGTTTTTTGGCTTATTGGCCTGACGGCGTCACCTAGGCCGTTAGGGTCCAAATACACGTGACGGCCCAGAGCTCATTCCTACATGACGGCGTCAGAAATGGATCTAGGCAATACGAATTTCATCATGGTGGCGAGTTGACGGCGTCAGAGGCTAATACATGACGCCGTCAGGATGCATAGTCTATATATATTTTTCCAATTTTTCATTGTAATGAGTGGAACTTTGAATGGAACTTTGTGTGGGATATTAGGGCATAAACCCTAGATGAATTTTACAGATTTTTCAAGGGTTTCAACCCCTTGATTCTTCCATGTTCAATTGAAGATAAGTACTTATTCAAATCATACAATATGTCTATGTGTTGTGTCATTATATCTTACGCTTGTCTTCTCTTTAACATGCTAGGCTAGGTTTTTATTGCGTTTGCTTAGATGTAGTGAAACCTAGATGTTGATTATAGGTTGTGATTCGCTTAAAACAGTCAACTAAGTTTACCAAGTTATGGTCAACCAAGTCAAACGTCTAAGACAAATGCTTCCGGGTAATACAGTGTTTCCCCGGGTTGTAATGTCCCAACGAGGTGTGCGATGTTTTATTAAAAACGAATCTGTGATCGAGTGGATATGAACAGGAAAGGTATAAGTGTGTGTGTGAGTGATTACACTAGGGTTTTATAAAATAAAATAACTTAGATAAACTATTTTAACGATTACGTGAAACCTAGATATCTAAAAACGTTTAATAACTAAAAACGCGTACATTTAATTTAATTCTACGTAAACGTACAAAACAAAAACGGTTTTAACTAAAGTAGTAATTTGCAAACCTTAGGGGCTTAAATGCAAATTAAATAAACTTAAAATATTTATTTTATAATTACTTAATTATTTAATTAATTATTATTATTTAATAACTATTATTAATTATTTAATAATACACTAACAATTAAGAAAATGTAAAATAAGTCTAGAAAATTAAAATTAAAATTTGTAAAAGTCTAAAATATTATAAAACTTATTTTACAAATAAAATTATATTTTTTAGACTATTTATCTAATTATTATTACTTATTAACTATTTAATTATTATTTAACTAATTATATGATTTAAATTATTATAAATACTAAAAAGACTTAGATAATTAAGAAGATTTTTATAAATCTAATTAACCATCACAGGAATCCTAAAAAATTATAAAAACTTTATTTTATATATTTTTAAACTAGTTTACTAATTATTATTTTAAATATTAATTAATTATCAATTAAACTATTTAAATTAATAAAACTAGTAGATGAACAGTAAAAATTCTAGAAAAATTACTAAAATTATATTATGACATATAAATGCTAGGAAAAATATAAAAACTAGGTGTTGCTTTGTAAAAACTAATTATGCTATTTAAAATTTATTTATTGATTAATTAGTAATAAAACTAATATTAATTCTAATAAATACCAAATGATAATATAAAAATCTAATAAAATTACTAAAAATACTTTAATATAAGATGAAATTAATAAAAATATAAAAATACAATTTACTTAATAAAAATATAAAAATGAAAATTAAAATTAAATTGTATTAAATAGAAACTATGACTTATTTTTATATTTGTTTTTCTGGATTTTTCTTTTACAAAACTAATTTATATATAAAAACAACTAACTTTAATAAAAACAACTAATTTATAGCTTAATAATAAGCACTGTGGGGGCTTATTACCTCCACAGTTGACTATGGTTGACCAAAGAAGCAAATAAGCTAAAACTGACTTGTGTGGGACCCACAATGGATGAAACAGGTCTAACTGAGTATGTTGAATATGTATAAGCTAAAATTTTCCAAATAAGCTCAGTAGATAAGCTGATAAGCAAGATTAAGCAATTCCAAATCTCAAATACTACACAGAATTGGGACAGAGTTCATGAGCAATTTCAAGTGGGGTCCACTGGGTACCAGGTCAAACCTATGGTCAATCCTAAGAGCCTAGTAGGAGGGGGTTGGGAGAACGTAAGTTTATGGTGTGGGACCCACTGAGGTGGTCACAAATCACCACCAAAGTGGTGGTGATGGACTGAGTCTGCTGGTGAAGGGAGGTTTCTTCCCTGCAACCTACTTTGGAGATCTGTGGGGCCCAGGGGAAAAATGCTAAAAATATAGGGATGGTGGAATCTCAAAGATGAGCTGGTAGGCAACTAAACCTCAAAAGCTCACATTCCAAAACAAATCACAAAATTCAGAAATATTCAAGCAAGTTTTGTGAAAACTGAGAACAAGTAATTTTAACTTTTTAGTTTTATGGACTAGTTTGACTTATATGGATTTCTAAAGATTCTAATAAGCTGAAACTGTTATAATAAGCTAATGTAAGGCTAAAATAAGCTACATGAATCACTTATGAGCTATTGTGATTGATTTTAGGACCCAAATCCCTCACAGTTAACTGTGAGGGGAATTTTTCTATGATTTTGACTTTTTAGTATATAAGTGACCAAACTAATGACTTAAATAACTAAACCTATCCTAATGTAGTCTAAGTATACTCCAAACACAGCAAGAAATTACCAAGAACACAGAGTAATCGGCAATGCCAAACACCCTTGTATGTGACAGATTTCAAGGGAAATCAAAGCTTAAAGTTGTACAGATTAAACTGAGACTTAAACTAAATTTAATAAGCTAGAACAAGCATGAATAAAGAACAATTAAGCTATAATAAGTATATCTATAGTAATATAGCAAAAACCATAAGAGTAACTTACAAATGGATCCAACTATGAACTGAGAAACCAAGAACCATGAACCAATAACCAACCTATCACCTCCCAAAAGGTTCTAAACCAGAAATCATCCATCTTTCATCATGCTTCAGCTTCTATTCTACCATACTCACTAATTTTTTATTTATTTTTTATTTTCTTGTATTTTTTAAGTATTTTTCTTTTGTTAATTTATATTGATGACTAAGGCTTCTAAAGCTTAACTAAGCTTTGCCAGAGCTTATTTGAGCTAATAGAATTCAGAAACAAGACTAAAAACAACAACTAAGCTTTTTTTGATAATTCTTGAAACAAAAATGAGTTGCATAATCTGAGATAAGAACTGATACTTGAAATTAATGGATAAAAAAGTTTAAGGGTACACTTAATTCACTTATTACAATGCTGGAAAACTTAAAATTACACTAGAATGTAAAATTACACTAGAACGATTTATTTAATTAAGCTACTCCTAATTCTACACTAATAATTTTTCTTCTCTGCTTCCTTCTCCTTTTTAATGGACTTCTAGGGTTTGTGGGACCCACTATGACCTTTCCCACCACATCAGAGCCATTGATTTAGTCCAATTAATCCTCACCATTTAAAAACCTTTTTCGCGCCAATTTAGTCATGGTGTCAGTGTTTTGCGTGGAGAGGTTTTCAAGGCATTTGGAATGTTGTGGAGGTGGATGGGAGTGGGTAAGACAGGTGGGAGAGCTAGGAAGGTGAAGTGGAGGTGGAATACCAGGGTGGTTTAGTAGCAGTGATGGTGGTGGTATGGTTTGGGAGGGAAGGGTGACTGGGGTGGTTTGGTCAAACGGGGGCGTTGACCCGTTTTAATATTAAAGGGTGGGTTTTTTTTGGTGTTGGGCTGGATTCACATGGGCTTGGGTAATTTAAAAAGGGGTGGGCTTGTTTAGTTGTGGATTTGGATTTGGTTATTTATAATAACATAGGGTCCGTTTGGTTTTTATTTAAAACACCACAAGGACCAAAGTTGTAATTAGTTGAAAGTTGAGGGCCTGTTGTGGCATTTTTCCAAAGGTTATCATAAGGACCATATTTGTCATTCATGAATAGTACCAGGGTATGTTTGATAATTGTCACTTTTAAAATACCCGGGGACTATTTTTGCCAAACTGTTAAACTTCAGGGACCAAGTATGTAATTTCATCAAACTTATCACCCAAGGACCATTCCTGCAAAAGATTATTAGTACAAGGACCAAAATTTATTTTTCTCAAAGTTTTTACATCCCAGGGACCATTTATGTCAATTTCCAAAGTATAGGGACTAAACTTGTAATTTTATGAAACTTTACACCAAAGGACTAAATATGTAACTTTGTGATTTAAAAGGACCTTTGGTGACTTTTTCAAGTTTTTAGAATAACCAGGGACTAGTTTTGACAACTTTTGAAACTTGAGGGACTGAAACTGCCAATTATGCAAACTTTATACGTTTTTCATCTGTTTTTGCATATTTTGCATTTGAAACATATAAAACACATTTCTAAGATATTTCAAGTATTTTGATGCATATTTGAGTGTTTTTGGATGTTTTGGCAGTTCAGATTGGTATAAAATGATGAGTATTTAGACACTCATCAATCCACCACACTAAAACATTGCTAGTCCCTAGCAATCTTTTGAGAAAAACTTAATGGATTTGAAAAACTCTTTACCAAAAGCCATCACTTCTGGAGTATCCAGATGTAAGAACTGTGGCACACCTGATAACCGTGTGATTTGAGCAAACCACCAGCTATCAACGGATTTGATTAGTCTTTACCAAAAGCCGTTTGCTTCTGGACTAGCCAACTCTTGATGGAATAGTCAACATCTTGGTGAGCTGATTACCAATTATGGTTTTTCACTGCCTTTACCACAAGCCATAATCTTGCGGGCTAGCCAACTCATTCGCTTTATGGGATATGGCGAGTTGAGGTACCATACAATTTTGGGCAAATTGCAAGCCATAAACGGATTTGAGTTATCTTTACCAAGAACCGTTTGCTCCTGGATTAGCCAATCCTTACGTGGGTTAGATATGGCGGACTGATAACCATTTATTGCGTTCTAAGTGAGAAAAAATTTTAAAATTTGGGCTAAAATGGGGGTTCTTGATGGAACATGTGTTTAAATTCGTTAGAATAACGAATCTCCCCCCACACTTAGAACTGAATATTATCCTCAATATTCAAAGCACCGGGTGTTAAACCAACACTTAAAATATAATAATAAAATACTCCTTAGCCTTTATTTAAGTTTATGTACACACATTTTTTTTAGAGGATATATACATATATACAACGTGTGGGTTAGTATCTCCCCCACACTTAGGGTGAAAACCCTAAGTACATGCTACTGTTTTTGATTACCGAGTCGCTAGCTTGACTCGACCCCGAATTTATTTGTCCATGGGGAAGTATGATGTGGAAGAGACAATCTGCATCGGACTTTCATTCAAGATATTTGGATAAACATTTGAAGCATGTGAAAGTTTCACACCGATGAGATAAGTACCTGGATCATAATTTATAAATGAGAATGTCGGGGTCAAAGATAATGTCTTCACTCCCGAAAGAGTGAAGAACAGGATAAGCCACGGGATATATGAAGAAAAGAAAGAAAGTCATGATGAAAATCATAACTAACTCCTCATCTTCAATAGGAGAATTCATTGTTTCATGAATCTCCTCTTTTAAGCTCGTTTGATCAAGACATATTATGGGTATGTCTAGATCAAAATAGAAGTTATCATACTCCGGTGGAGATATGATATGAGTGAGTTCACAGGAGAACTCCTCAAAGCTGAATGATTCGTATTCGGGATTGATTTGAGTGAGTTCATTGGGGAACTCCTCAAAAGTAAATGATTCATAAACGGGAAGAGAATTATACGAATGAGAAGTGGTGATACCACTTATCTTCTCTCCCGTTTGATCAAAATGGAACGTTTGCAATTCCGGAATAGAATCATTGATCAAAACCTCACTATCCTTGACAGGGATAGGAGATGAAATAGGCTTTTCATTAAAAGCCTCGATTCTAGAAATGAGAAGATTAGCATTTAATAATGTAAGACGAAGAGCTTCGTCTTGGATTATTTCTTCATCATTCTCTTCTTCTGAGTTGACAAGCTCAGAAGGTAATTCCCCCACATAACTTATGTCTCCACAAGATAAAGAATAGTTCTCATCAAAATCAGAGAACATCTCAATATGATCATTTGGAAAGACAAGAGGGGGAGGGATATCACACATATGTTCAAGAATTCCCTGTGACTTACTTGGGATTGAGACAAGGTTCTCAACACTAGACTTAATGAATTCGTCCGATTCCTTATTAGGAACAGTGTCAAGATGCTCGTCCCCCATGCTCAGAGAGTGAGTGGGAACCTCGGTTGTGATAACAGCAGACTCAGGGAGTTGAGAAGGACTAGCAGTAATGGATTCTACAAGTGCCATTATTTCTACTGCTAGTGATTCAGTTATATTCTTTTCTCCCTGTATTTCTACTGAAGTAGCTTCAACTGAAGTTGAATCAAAAGGTTTCTCAGATATCTTTGGGATTGAAACAAGGGCATTTATTTCCTTAAGAGGAGTTACTTTGAATTGCTTGTCCCCCATTATTAAGATATCTGAAGGGTCTTTTGAGTTTTTGTCTTCAATTGGTTCATCCTCATCACTTTCATCCTCAAGATGTAATGAGTTAACAAGAGGTTTTTGTTTCCTAAGAATCTGATCCTTAAGACTGTTTATTCCATCTTGAATGGTTTGGTTGAATTGAGTTTGATTAATCATCATTTTAGTAATCAATTCAGCTTTAGCTAACTCGTCCTGAGGAAGTGGTTGAGGGTTTGTGTACTGTGAAGGCTGGTTAAAACCAAATTCATGATTGTTACAAGGAACCTGTTCATAGACAAACTGATTCCTAGTTTGACAATCAGAGCCGTAGTGAGGGCCTCCACAATACTCACAACAGTAAAACTGTTGGGTCTCATGGTGTGGAAGCTGATGGAATGAATCAGTCGTGTCATAGTAGGAATAGGGATTCTGGTTATAGATAGACCCGTTTCCTGACTCTACCATGCCACAACTGGGGCAATTACCACCATTATAAGGACTACCACACCATTGACAAACAAGAGGGTGAGAATAAGACATAGAAAGAATCAAAGGGTTTAGGGGATGAGAAATGAAGAATCAAATAGGTAGGATTGTAAAGGTAAATATTTTTGGTATTTTTGAAAATTTTTGTAGTACTAATAAGAAGGAAAATATTTTTGGTTTTTTGTGTTCGTTGAAAACTGATTTTAAAAAGTTTTCGGGAACTGTTTTGGTTTTATATGATAATAATATGAATAAGGATGGGTAAATATACAATGAGCGTGTATTCAGGTTCACTAATACGCAAAATCGTTTAGAATAAGCGCACAACCTCCCCGGCAGCGGCGCCAAATTTTGATTCGCTTAAAACAGTCAACTAAGTTTACTAAGTTATGGTCAACCAAGTCAAACGTCTAAGACAAATGCTTTCGGATAATACAGTATTTCCCCGGGTCGTAATGTCCCAACCAGGTGTGCGATGTTTTATTAAAAACGAATATGTGATCGAGTGAATATGAACAGGAAAGGTATAAGTGTGTGTGTGAGTGATTACACTAGGGTTTTATAAAATAAAATAACTTAGATAAACTATTTTAACGATTACGTGAAACCTAGATATCTAAAAACGTTTAATAACTAAAAACGCGTACGTTTAATTTAATTTTACGTAAACGAACAAAACAAAAACGGTTTTAACTAAAGTAGTAATTTGCAAACCTTAAGGGCTTAAATGCAAATTAAATAAACTTAAAATATTTATTTTATAATTACTTAATTATTTAATTAATTATTATTATTTAATAACTATTATTAATTATTTAATAATACACTAATAATTAAGAAAATGTAAAATAAGTCTAGAAAATTAAAATTAAAATTTGTAAAAGTCTAAAATATTATAAAACTTATTTTACAAATAAAATTATATTTTTTAGACTATTTATCTAATTATTATTACTTATTAACTATTTAATTATTATTTAACTAATTATATGATTTAAATTATTATAAATACTAAAAAGACTTAGATAATTAAGAAGATTTTTATAAATCTAATTAACCATCACAGGAATCCTAAAAAATTATAAAAACTTTATTTTACATATTTTTAAACTAGTTTACTAATTATTATTTTTAATATTAATTAATTATAAATTAAACTATTTAAATTAATAAAACTAGTAGATGAACAGTAAAAATTCTAGAAAAATTACTAAAATTATGTTATGACATATAAATGCTAGGAAAAATATAAAAACAAGGTGTTGCTTTGTAAAAACTAATTATGCTATTTAAAATTTATTTATTGATTAATTATTAATAAAACTAATATTAATTCTAATAAATACCAAATGATAATATAAAAATCTAATAAAATTACTAAAAATACTTTAATATAAGAGGAAATTAATAAAAATATAAAAATACAATTTACTTAATAAAAATATAAAAATTAAAATTAAAATTAAATTGTATTAAATGGAAACTATCACTTATTTTTATATTTGTTTTTCTGGATTTTTCTTTTACAAAACTAATTTATATATAAAAACAACTAACTTTAATAAAAACAACTAATTTATAGCTTAATAATAAGCACTGTGGGGGCTTATTACCTCCACAGTTGACTATGGTTGACCAAAGAAGCAAATAAGCTAAAACTGACTTGTGTGGGACCCACAATGGATGAAACAGGTCTAACTGAGTATGTTGAATATGTCTAAGCTAAAATTTTCCAAATAAGCTCAGTAGATAAGCTGATAAGCAAGATTAAGCAATTCCAAATCTCAAATACTACACAGAATTGGGACAGAGTTCATGAGCAATTTCAAGTGGGGTCCACTGGGTACCAGGTCAAACCTATGGTCAATCCTAAGAGCCTAGTAGGAGGGGGTTGGGAGAACGTAAGTTTATGGTGTGGGACCCACTGAGGTGGTCACAAATCACCACCAAAGTGGTGGTGATGGACTGAGTCTGCTGGTGTAGGGGAGGTTTCTTCCCTGCAACCTACTTTGGAGATCTGTGGGGCCCAGGGGAAAAATGCTAAAAATATAGGGATGGTGGAATCTCAAAGATGAGCTGGTAGGCAACTAAACCTCAAAAGCTCACATTCCAAAACAAATCACAAAATTCAGAAATATTCAAGCAAGTTTTGTGAAAACTGAGAACAAGTAATTTTGACTTTTTAGTTTTATGGACCAGTTTGACTTATATGGATTTCTAAAGCTTCTAATAAGCTGAAACTGTTATAATAAGCTAATTTAAGGCTAAAATAAGCTACATGAATCACTTATGAGCTATTGTGATTAATTTTAGGACCCAAATGCCTCACAGTTAACTGTGAGGGGAATTTTTCTATGATTTTGACTTTTTAGTGTATAAGTGACCAAACTAATGACTTAAATAACTAAACCTATCCTAATGTAGTCTAAGTATACTCCAAACACAGCAAGAAATTACCAAGAACACAGATTAATCAGCAATGCCAAACACCCTTGTATGTGATAGATTTCAAGGGAAATCAAAGCTTAAACTTGTACAGATTAAACTGAGACTTAAACTAAATTTAATAAGCTAAAACAAGCATGAATAAAGAACAATTAAGCTATAATAAGTATATCTATAGTAATATAGCAAAAACCATAAGAGTAACTTACAAATGGATCCAACTATGAACTGAGAAACCAAGAACCATGAACCAATAACCAACCTATCACCTCCCAAAAGGTTCTAAACCAGAAATCATCCATCTTTCATCATGCTTCAGCTTCTATTCTACCAAACTCAGTAATTTTTTATTTATTTTTGATTTTCTTGTATTTTTTAAGTATTTTTCTTTTGTTAATTTATATTGATGACTAAGGCTTCTAAAGCTTAACTAAGCTTTGTCAGAGCTTATTTGAGCTAATAGAATTTAGAAACAAGACTAAAAACAACAACTAAGCTTTTTTTGATAATTCTTGAAACAAAAATGAGTTGCATAATCTGAGATAAGAACTGATACTTGAAATTAATGGATAAAAAAGTTTAAGGGTACACTTAATTCACTTATTACAATGCTGGAAAACTTAAAATTACACTAGAATGTAAAATTACACTAGAACGATTTATTTAATTAAGCTACTCCTAATTCTACACTAATAATTTTTCTTCTCTGCTTCCCTCTCCTTTTTAATGGACTTCTAGGGTTTGTGGGACCCACTATGACCTTTCCCACCACATCAGAGCCATTGATTTAGTCCAATTAATCCTCACCGTTTAAAAACCTTTTTCGCGCCAATTAAGTCATGGTGTCAGTGTTTTGCGTGGAGAGGTTTTCAAGGCATTTGGAATGTTGTGGAGGTGGATGGGAGTGGGTAAAACAGGTGGGAGAGCTAGGAAGGTGAGGAGGAGGTGGAATACCAGGGTGGTTTAGTAGCAGTGATGGTGGTGGTATGGTTTGGGAGGGAAGGGTGACTGGGGTGGTTTGGTCAAACGGGGGCGTTGACCCGTTTTAATATTAAAGGGTGGGTTTGGTTTGGTGTTGGGCTGGATTCACATGGGCTTGGGTAATTTAAAAAGGGGTGGGCTTGTTTAGTTGTGGATTTGGATTTGGTTATTTATAATAACATAGGGTCCGTTTGGTTTTTAATTAAAACACCACAAGGACCAAAGTCGTAATTAGTTGAAAGTTGAGGGCCTGTTGTGGCATTTTTCCAAAGGTTATCCTAAGGACCATATTTGTCATTCATGAATAGTACCAGGGTATGTTTGATAATTTTCACTTTTAAAATACCCGGGGACTATTTTTGCGAAACTGTTAAACTTCAGGGACCAAGTATGTAATTTCACCAAACTTATCACCCAAGGACCATTCCTGCAAAAGATTATTAGTACAAGGACCAAAATTTATTTTTCTCAAAGTTTTTACATCCCAGGGACCATTTATGTCAATTTCCAAAGTATAGGGACTAAACTTGTAATTTTATGAAACTTTACACCAAAGGACTAAATATGTAACTTTGTGATTTAAAAAGACCTTTGGTGACTTTTTCAAGTTTTTAGAATAACCAGGGACTAGTTTTGACAACTTTTGAAACTTGAGGGACTGAAACTGCCAATTATGCAAACTTTGTACGTTTTTCATCTGTTTTTGCATATTTTGCATTTGAAATATATAAAACACACTTCTAAGATATTTCAAGTATTTTGATGCATATTTGAGTGTTTTTGGATGTTTTGGCAGTTCAGATTGGTATAAAATGATGAGTATTTAGACACTCATCAGGTTGATTGTTTGTTTATAATTGTTACGGATGATTGTATTTGATGTTAGACTTAAGTAAACTGGCATACTTCCATTGGTAACTTGCTTGAACGTCTTAAGAAACATGATCGGAGATGTACTACGATTTTTGGTTGTATTTAATGCGTAAGAGAATTTTAATGATCCCATGTTAGGAGCTTCTAACGGCTCGACATAGGAGTGAAGTAGGATCTTATAGAGTTTGGGAATATTGTACACGGCCATACGACTGGTATTAAGGAATATAACCCATCATCCATGCAATTGTAACAAGCTAATCAACCTGTAAAAGATATCTAGGGAGTAATGAAATCTAAGTAAACACAACTTTTCTCATTATTGTTTTCACCACATTAGTATAATAGTTTAATTTTCATTTCTTTTATTTTATTTTGATTGCATTAGTAGTTAATTGGGATAGCTGGCTAGCAACTAATTCCGCCCACTCTTTCAAAACCCTAGATTTTACTTGCTTTCCATAAAATATAAAAATACAAAAAGAATCACCCCTCATCTCTAGACCTAGTTTAGTAGGCTTTCTAATCCTAGCGACACTATTCCTGAGTTGAACGATCAATCCCCCGGTACTTGTCACTATACTATACTACAACGATCAGGTACACTGCCTGGTCGGGGTTGTAAGCTTCTCAAGATCCTTTGAGAGATAAAACCCGTTGCGAGGGCGCAATTCCAACGTATCAAGTTTTTGGCGCCGCAGCTCGGGGAATAGTTTTTGTCTAGGTTAGAATTTCTTTTTATTAGGTCTACTTGCTAGATTCCTTTCTAGTAAGGTTTTATTTTTATTTTTAGGTTTTCTTTAGTTTATCTCATTTCTTCGTTTCTTTGTTCGTAACCATTACCATCCGACATCATGGAAGGTGGTAATATCTTTGATCCCATCAACCCACCACAACAAAACCACCCACAAAACCCACCACTAGCAAACCAACCTATCGAAACACCATTGAGCTCACTAAAGGAGCTAATGTGTCCCCCTTGCGATCCGACACCATCCGGTTGGTGCAAAGCGGATGTGCATTCCATGGACTTCGTTCCGAAGATCCTAATCAACATCTCAAGGATTTCCTTAAATTCGTAGAAACCATAGACCTTGAGGTTGCAACTAGAGAGTCGACTCGATTATGTCTATTCCAATTCTCTCTTCGTGATCAAGCTAGTCAATGGCTTGAACGTTTACCTGTGGGATCCATCACCTCATGGGATGATCTCACTTCTCGTTTCCTTGCTCAATTTTTCCCACCGGGGAGAACTACCAAGCTTAGAAATGATATCTTGATGTTCCAACAACGTCAAGGTGAAACTCTATATGAAGCAAAAAGTCCCTCATCATGGCATAGATCTTTGGCTCCAAGTCCAAATCTTCTATGACCATATCGATCTCTCCACAAGGCAAACCATTGACCAATCGGCCGGTGGCAAGCTAAGTGATCTAAGTGCGGAAGAATCATGGGAACTCATAGAAGATCTTGCTATCTATGACAACGAAAGTTGGAATGATCCTCGTGATTTAAACAAAACGGTCAAGGCAATATCTTTGTCTTCAAACAACTCTAGCACTCCCAACCGTAGGATCATGGAACTTGAGGACCAAGTCAAGTTTCTCATCAAATCCTACGAAGCTCCTAAGCCTTCAAGCCAAGTGAACAAAATCACTTCTTCATGCGAATTATGTAGTGGTCCGCATGACACTCGTGATTGTGTGGAACTCCCCGGACAAGCTTTTGTGGATTACGCATCCTTGCGTACCGACGAAGCGGGAGACAAGTGGTACACTTTCAAACCCGAGCAAAACCCTTACGGTGATTCCTACAACCCTTCTTGGAAAAATCACCCGAACCTTAGGTAGAAACAAAACCAAAACATGCCCCAAAACAATTCTTCCAGTCCACCTAATCGTTAACAACCAAACGGTCCACCCTCTAACCTTACTTTCAACAACAATCCTTCCAATAACTATGGTAGTACCAATAATCTTGAAGGATTGATGTCCAAGTTTATGGCATCTCAAGAAGCTCGCATATCTAAGTTTGAAGCCGATTTCAAACAAAAGCAAAGTGAGATGACCACTAAAATCGACACATTGTTGAAAGCTCTCAATGACCGAGAAATGGGAGCACTCCCAAGCGACATGGTCAAGAACCCGAAACTAAACGTTAATGCCATATCATCAGTTCGTCACCTAATTTTTGTCCACAATACTATTCAATCAAAGCAATGAGAACGTGTTTCAAGCAAACCCAAATTTTTCAAAAGGACCAATTGAATAAAACATCTGATATTAAACCGGTCAATAACATAGTTGAAACACCTCCTACACAAGACCTTGACGATGAATTCAAGGAGCTCCACCTTGAACGCCCCGTCAATGATGTCTTAGCCCGTGCTTACTACTATAGTGCCCTCCTAGAAAAATATGAGAAACTTAACTTGGGTAAAAATGGGACCGATGTAACAATTCACATTTTCAGATTAACTTCTATTCCTGAAAATTTCACTATTCATTTTTACTATTCACTTTTTCCGAAATTTGATTTTTATTTCATATTCTCGTATGATAAATCATTTCCATGGCAAAATAAAAGTTTGACACTCATCAGATCATTTCGCAAAAGTTATTAAGGAACTACATGTTTTAGGGTAAAATGTCATTCAAAAATCCTACGCACAACGAAACTCAACCGCGTTAATTTTCCCCGCATCAGAAAAATGTTTGATACACTCATGACTTATTTGAGAATTAATCATGACTGAGAAAAATGTGACCAAATAAACCTCGACCGTGAGAAACAGAAATTTTCGTTTTTAAGCACTTTTACTTAGCCGTAACCTTAGCCTATACCTGCACCGCGTTTCTAAGACAATTTGAGTTTTCACATTTTTGGAATAAGTCAACATATTTTTCCCTCCTCCTTTGACCAAAAATCATTCCTTGATTTTTAGGCTTACGGTTTTATGTTTAAAAGACATTAATTACCAACCGACACTAGACTGAGCCGAGTCTAGACATTATAAGTCATTTTAAACTATTATTATCACATTAGAAAAGTAACATTTTACTTTTCTCAATTTTACACAATATTCGTACGTTTTACATATTACGCGTTTTAGACCCGTGTTTCCAGTTTTAGCAGGGTTTTAGCACCCCAATGGAACCTACCACTCATTTTATATTTTATTATCTAGGTTTTGACAAGTTTAATCATTCTTCCAAGTTTCACATTTTTACGATACCCGGTTTTACGTTTCGTGGCTTAATAACTTACGGTTAGCAATTTACGGAGTCAAAACTAGTCACATAAGTAGGATAATATCATCACAAACCAACTCATCCCCCTTATCCATGTTGAAACGACTTAGGGGGGGGGGGGGGAGTCACACCCTTGTGTGTCTTAATCTCATGCTTATAGTCCTTGGATGCTAACATGTGTCAAAGCTTTCTTAGCAAGCTTTGACTAGTCCATGCATGTAACCTCTTCAAGCTACTATAAAAGCCCCCCTCCCCCTCCTTGGCCATCCCATATCACACACACCAACACCCTTTCATTAGCTAATTTCTTCCAAGTTTTGTGCAAGATTCAAGTGCTACAACAAACTAGAAACTCTAGTTTGGTTTTGATTCATCAAACTACTTCCAAACCCTAGAAACTTTGGTGATTTCTCTTGAGTTTGAATCTACTCAAGTCACCTCAACTTTCATCATCTCTCTTTCAATAATACAAGGGTAGAAAGATTGCATGAAGTGAAGTAGGGTGAAGCTTAAGTCAATCAAAGTCCTTACCTTACATGTTACTTACCTTTGTTTATTGAAAGCCAAAAGTTGTAAGCAAAACCCTAACATACTACTTGTTAAATATGATATTCATGCTATTTACATATCATTCATGCTATATTTTGTCTTGTGATTATGTCCATGATGTTTAAAAATGAGTAAAACAAGTATTGGTATATATATGTTAACTTATGTTATTTAAACAAGTAAACTAGTGACTTTCTTGGTGAAATCTGATCAAAATGGTATAATTATGATATTGGACAATTACATATTGTAGTAGAGGACTTAACAAGAAAACCATAGCAATTTGAACCACTTAAAATGAGTACATGAGTAAAAAGTTATGACCAATTGAAGTTACCAAAACTTTGCGGCAAAACTGCCTAAATACCTCCTGTGACAGAACTTAAACACGCAAAAAGAGGCCCTTCTGATCCTATTTACGAAAAAGTTAAAGCACGAAATTTGTCCAGAATCACGTTTTCTTCAAAAACTCAGGAACACGTATCCAGAAAACCAATAACGAATGAGATTTTCTTCAGTTTCTTAACAGCTATTTTATATACCAAAGTCACTATATAATAGTTATGGTTTAATAAGACCAAGAGGTCTAATGACCTAAATTCAAGACCACAACCATGGCTAAAGCCAAACTTATATATATATATATATATATATATATATATATATATATATATATATATATATATATATATATATATATATATATATATATATATATATATATATATATATATATATATTTTATCAAATACTACAATAGTAGGGAGCCTCATGTGAGGAGTTCATTAAGTAAGCCATCGAGATGAGTTGTGGATTTACGAATTAAAGTGTCCTGGCTCCTCGAACGTTTACTACATGACTTCTGAATTATGTCGGCCCGAACGGTAGTAAACGATATATAAACTATACATGTTTCATGAAACATTTCTTTTCAAAGACTTACACTATACTTTGTACCACATCATGGACTAAATGCAAGACATATATAGGCAATTCTTCATATTCTATACTCCAATCCTAAGTCACAACATTCTATTATAGGTTGCTCGTAGAAACCTTCGCGATTCGACTATCACATTCACTACTTACTACATAACTTATGGTGAGTTCGTAGCCCCACTTTCTATTGTTTTACTATTTTACAAACCCATGGGGGGGATACATGCTATTATTTTTCTACTGGAACACAATGCTTTCTACTGTATGCTTACCCGACTATGTTTTATTGTCACTAAGTAACGATTGCCATGTTCGAAGTCCCTATATCATGAACCATTAGTCACTAGCTATAATGAGCGTGAATATTGTGAATAGATCTATTGGGATTGACGAATCCCATTTCTGTTGAACAACTACGAGTTCAAACAAATGCACTATATTTGAGATTTAGAGGTATAATGGCAATATTACCTTGGTAGGGCTTCAACAATGCCAATTTTTGATTCGATGTTAATGCTTTGGTTGCATGAGCTTAGTGAAATAATAACGACTTTTGTTTTCTAACTATGAATGTGTGATTAATTACCTTACATTACGATTATTGTGTTCAACGATTTAACTACAAACTCTACGAATTCCACTCAACCTTTGTGTTGACTGTTTTAAGCATGTATTTCAGGTCCATGATGATCAAGGATGGCACGGAAGGGCACGGATATTCAAGAGGGCTATAAATTTTATTATCATTCGAAAAATCATTTAATGTAAATTGTAAACATAGAACTATCTGGGACCTCATTTTGTAGTCTCTGATAATTATATAATTTGAATGATAAATCTTTTAAAACGACTCAATTAGAGTTCGTTTTCTATTATTGTAACTATTGTGCCGTCAAGTAACACCCAGTTTGAATTCCGCTGCATCCATGAATTGGGGGTGTTACAGATTGGTACCAGAACCATTGTTATAGAGAAACGGGTCTAATTGAGACCTAAACTATAACCACACTTACAAGCAAAAACATTTTATAGCCTTCTGCTCTCTGTGTCTTCCATCCTCCAGACGATTATGGACTTATTAAGCATTTTATACTACCCAAACATGTTAGCATATGGATATATGTACCCCTAGCATAATTAAGCATTTCCTCGTAAGCATTTTATACTACATGAACGTATTGGTATATTGATATATACACACTTGTCATATTTTGAGCACTTTCCATAAACATTTGAATTGTTTTAACATAGTAATTCTTCTAATAGAAATCACGTGCGTACCCACTTCTCCCGATTATGTGCCCACTCTACCTAATAACTTCCAAGTCTTACCACCCTCACCCGAGTTCGGATTTGACTTCGTAAATGCCTTCGCTTCTGATTACGAAGAAGAACCTTTCGAAGATTCAACCGACGAAAAAGAGGAGGAACCAATGCCAAATAATTTTGCGTCGAATACTTCTAATTATTTTGAACAAAATTGGGTTGAGGCAGACTCCGAGGAGGATAATGAGTATGAATATGTACTAGCGCCATTACCACCACCACTATCACTTCCCTTTGATATCCCTACATGTGATGAATTAGATCACTCATTATGGATCGTATCACGACCACCATTGATCCAACAAGAAAGTCAGCATGGAAACTACAGCTTCTCAAACTTCATCGACTCGTACCTCTATGACACAGTAAACCAAGAAGTTACCGATCAATCAGAGCTGCTCGGACCTTCTAACCCACAATAGACTAGTGTGATGATACTAGTTAACTTTTGTACTACTAAACTGATTAGACTCAGTTAGTAAATGTTACGAAATCTATGTAATAACTAGCGATAGTAAAAACGATGTAATTACTAAACTGAAAGTATCAGTTAGTAAATTTTGAAGAAGCTTGTAATAGGTTTCGATTTTGTAAATCAACCAATGTTGTATGATTAAAACTCTTGTTTTATACTTTCATGTGTTATGCCTTTAAATCTTCAACGTAATTATTCTATCATTTCCCATCAAAAATCATGCTTATTTCACAACTCTCTACTCACGGCGTATCTTTTATATAATAGAATCATGGCGCCAACGAAGAAGATACCACCAGCAATGACTCAAGCTGCTATTCGCAAACTAGTTAAAGATAGTGTAAATGCAGCACTCACAACTGAACGAGTAGCCGTAGCTGCAGAAGCTGCAGCAGCCGCTGAAGCCGCTACAGCTGTTGATGCTGCAACAGCCGCTGAAGCCGCCACAGTTGCGGAAGTTGCTAGAGCTGCAGAAGCTGCCCGAATTGCCACAGCCACACTTAACACTGGAGGACCAAACCCAACTAGTCCTCCAGTGATAAATGTTGATTCGGTACCTAAGGGTTGCTCATTCATATCCTATTTGAAATGCGAACCCACAAAGTTTAAGGATACTGAAGGAGCCGTAGGTTCGACCCGCTGGTTTGAGAAAGCGGAGTCGGTATTTTTGGTCAGCAAATGTACCGAGAGTGATAAAGTTCAATATGCCACTAGTACACTGCTGGATGAAGCATTATCATGGTGGAATTCAATATCTCAACCAATAGGCATTGAAAATGCTTATAAGATTTCTTGGGATAACTTGAAGAAGATGATGATCATAGAGTACTGCCCCCGCAGTGAAATGCAGAAGTTAGAAGTAGAATTTTGGGACCATGTTGTTAAAGGAAATGACATCATAACTTACAACCGTCGATTCCAAGAATTGAGGATTCTATGTCCAACAATGGTTTCAACAAAAGAAAAATTATTGGAACGATATATATGGGGACTTCCACCAAGTATACAAGGGAATGTAACTTCGACCAATCCTAAGGAACTTGATGAACCTATGCAGATGTCTCGCAACCTCATGGATCAAGAGGTGCGTACGGCAGAAACCCGAAAACAAAACAACACCAACAACTCCAACTACCGTAACAACAATAACAATAGGAACAACAACAACAAGCGACCATGGGATGGTAACCATGGAAGTAACAACAACAACAACAACAACCAAACTCAAAACAACAACCATCATAACCAGCAAAACAAAAGACAAGAGGCCGCAACGGCTTATGTGGCTGCACCAACTAGAGGCACAGAGTATACCGGGAATGCTCCACTATGCAATAAGTGTAAATTCCATCACTCTGGTCCTTGCCCGGCTAAGTGTCGCAACTGTCAAAACACTGGACACCTTGCCAGAGATTGTAAAGTCAAGGCTGTAGCTACAGGTAGCAACACACAACCAATAGTTATATGCTTCCGGTGTGGAGAAAGTGGACATTACAAGAACCGATGTCCCCAAGTTGAAGACAACCAGGGGTGAACCAAGGTCAACAAGTTGAAGACAACCAGGGGTGAGCATATATGTTAAGAGGAGAAGGAGCTTATCAGAATCTCAACAACACTGTAGAACAATGAAGTTTAGAACTTAGCAGTCATATTTATTTATGCACTATGTTGTACTACGTGTATGTCATCCCTAGTAATGGGAGTTTTATGACTTAAGAATATTTACTGTTCAATAAACAACTCTTTGTGATAATTCTAATCTATTGTACTTTCTATCTCCAAACCAATTTGACTGATTAGTAGACTATTACCATTCTATAAGGTTTACCCACATATCCTATAAACCATTCAACAAATTTACTCCAAGCTAATTTGCTACCACTTTATTGTTTTACTACAATATATTCTAACACCATCTTTGAAAAATTACTTCATTTGATAGCACCCTATAAATTGATTTTATGTCTTCTTTACCCAACTTCATCTCAAACCACTAAAACTCATCAAACTAAAATGAAGAACACAAGCCTCGTTCATCTTTTCACCATCATTATCTTCACAACCGTTACAACCACAAGCTTATTAACAGATCTTGATGCACTTTTAAAGCTCAAATCATCCTTAGTTACACCACAAGCACCCTCATCAGCTTTACAAGATTGAATACCATCTAAAACTTTTAAGAAACATAATACTACGTGACTAAACCGAACATCACATTATCAGTCCTAAATTATACATAGCCTGATCACCTATGTCTAATTCAGGAGGGATCATGTTATGCTGGGAGCAGTCACCTGTATGTTATCTTAGAAACAAACTTCGCACCTATAATCTTAAAACAAATTTCGTGTGAGTATAGGCAATTCATAAGTATTCATACGATAGAGTACGACAATTAATCACTCTTACTCTACCTTTCCCACATAAAAGTAAACCTCATCCTACGCCATACACTGAAACGACAAATCAAACTACATCACACTAGTCCTCATAAGTAACCACACCTCTTCATCAACACCACTCCAACATATAACACACACAGAACTTCGGGACGAAGTTCCCGTAAGGGGTAGAGACTGTAACAATTCACATTTTCAGATTAACTTTTATTCCCGAAAATTTCACTATTCATTTTTACTATTCACTTTTACTTTTCACTTTTTCCGAAATTTGATTTTTATTTCATATTCTCGTATGATAAATCATTTCCATGGCAAAATAAAAGTTTGACACTCATCAGATCATTTTCGCAAAAGTTATTAAGGAACTACACGTTTTAGGGTAAAACGTCATTCAAAAATCCTACGCACAACGAAACTCGACCGCGTTAATTTTCCCCACATCAGAAAAATGTTTGATACACTCATGATTTATTTGAGAATTAATCATGACTGAGAAAAATGTGACCAAATAAACCTCGGCCGTGAGAAACATGAATTTTTGTTTTTAAGCACTTTTACTTAGCCGTAACCTTGGCCTATACCTGCACCGTGTTTCTAAGACAATTTGATTTTTCACATTTTTGGAATAAGTCAACATATTTTTCCCTCCTCCTTTGACCAAAAATCATTCCTTGATTTTTAGGCTTACGGTTTTATGTTTGGAAGACATTAATTACCAACCGACACTAGACTGAGCCCAGTCTAGACATTATAAGTCATTTTAAATCATTATTATCATATTAGAAAAGTAACATTTTACTTTTCTCAATTTTACACAATATTCATACGTTTTACGTATTACGCGTTTTAGACCCGCGTTTCCAGTTTTAGCAGCGTTTTAGCACCCCAATGGAACCTACCACTCATTTTATATTTTATTATGGAGTATTTTGACAAGTTTAATCATTCTTCCAAGTTTCACATATTTACGATACCCGGTTTTACGTTTCATGGCTTAATAACTTACGGTTAGCAATTTACGGAGTCAAAACTAGTCACATAAGTAGGATAATATCATCACAAACCAACTCATCCCCCTTATCCATGTTGAACCGACTTAGGGGGGAGGGGAGTCACACCCTTGTGTGTCTTAATCTCATGCTTATAGTCCTTGGATGCTAACATGTGTCAAAGCTTTCTTAGCAAGCTTTGACTAGTCCATGCATGTAACCTCCTCAAGCTACTATAAAAGCCCCCCACCCCCTCCTTGGCCGTCCCATATCACACACACCAACACCCTTTCATTAGCTAATTTCTTCCAAGTTTCATGCAAGATTCAAGTGCTACAACAACATAGAAATTCTAGTTTGGTTTTGATTCATCAAACTACTTCCAAACCCTAGAAACTTTGGTGATTTCTCTTGAGTTTGAATCTACTCAAGTCACCTCAACTTTCATCATCTCTCTTTCAAGAATACAAGGGTAGAAAGATTGCATGAAGTGAAGTAGGGTGAAGCTTAAGTCAATCAAAGTCCTTACCTTACATGTTACTTACCTTTCTTTATTGAAAGCCAAAAGTTGTAAGCAAAACCCTAATATACTACTTGTTAAATATGATATTCATGCTATTTACATATCATTCATGCTATATTTTGTCTTGTGATTATGTCCATGATGTTTAAAAATGAGTAAAACAAGTATTGGTATATATATATGTTAACTTATGTTATTTAAACAAGTAAACTAGTGACTTTCTTGGTGAAATCTGATCAAAATGTTATAATTATGATATTGGACAATTACATATTGTAGTAGAGGACTTAACAAGGAAACCATAGCAATTTGAACCACTTAAAATGAGTACATGAGTAAAAAGTTATGACCATTTGAAGTTACCAAAACTTTCCGGCAAAACTGCCTAAATACCTTCTGTGACAGAACTTAAACACGCAAAAAGAGGCCCTTCTGGTCCGATTCACGAAAACGTTAAAGCATGAAAGTTGTCCGGAATCACGTTTTCTTCAAAAACTCAGGTGCACGTATCCAGAAAACCAATAACGAATGAGATTTTCTTCAGTTTCTTAACAGCTATTTTATATACTAAAGTCACTATATAATAGTTATGGTTTAATAAGACCAAGAGGTCTAATGACCTAAATTCAAGACCACAACCATGACTAAAGCCAAGGTTGAGTCTTAAGACCATGGAACAATGACCAAAGGTCACGGCAAGGCCATGACTAAATGACCATATAAACATACCTAGGCGAAAACATGAGCTAAAGAGTTAGCGATAACTTAAACATACAATTTGGATCTACTTCATCTAAAGAACCATGAGATCTTACAAGTAATTGTCATACAAGATTAAGAAACTCATCCTAATAACAATCTTCATGTAAAAGTAAACTTTCCTAAGCTTATTCAAATATTGGACATGTAACTTTTCGGATACTTATAGGATACTAAAAATGAGTTACAAGTAATTGACTTTATAGTAACAAGTATTTCTCTTAGTTTTATCACACACCTACCATTAAACAAACAAACTCAAGTGCAATTGTATCCTATAAGGTATTATCATTTACCCTCCCCTTACACTTAGGATGAACATTGTCCCCAATGTTCAATTAAAGAATGTAAAAGTAAAATAGGTAAAAGAATGAAAACAAATACTCCCCTGATTTGTTCGATGTGGATAGTGTGTTAACAAGGTTAGATCTTCCTCCAAGAAAATGAACCTTCAAAGCTTCCCTTCCAGAAATATAAATCATCTTCTTGTCATATATAACCTGTTAAACCTGAGAAAACAATCAAGGCAACCTCGCGTAAAATCGGCGGCAGTGTATATATATTAACAAATCCTAGAAAACAATTTAAGATATAATGCTTGTGGAATGAATGTTTGCAGATTTCCTGGAGTTTATAAAACTAAAGAATCAACGAAAACATTTAAGACTCTGTTAGAAAAATAAAACCTGCAGATTTCCTGGAGTTTATTCAAATATTGGACATGTAACTTTACTAAGTATCCTATAAAGAGAAATATTGTTACTGTAAAGTCAATTAATTGACTTTACTAAAAATGAGTACAACGCCAAATTTAAATTTTTTTACAACATTTAGGAGTGAAACTTTAGCCTTAACAAGCGTCTCATGGATAGGAGTTGTATGACTAGCACAAAACCGTACCATTCAGAAAAATTTTCCACCCAAATATGCGAGGTTCGCCTTTAGATTTGATAGGAAAAGCATTCATTATTAGTGCTTATGAGTGTATCGGTAGCATTTAGATTCTAGAACTTGCGTTAGTGATGCATCCCGAGACCGCTTGTGAGGCTACATTCGTGTAGTAGGATTTATTACATGATAAGACGCATTAGGATCACCCTTGTGTTTAAACCCGTATCATAATTACTTGACCATTTAAGTCATATTACTTGACTAGTAAAGTCAATTAATTTTTCCCACACCTTAGCGTTGTACTCATTTTTAGTACACGATACCCCTAGTACACCCCTCCGAGCCTATCCTTTTGTTTCTAAATTTAAGCATCTTACTTAAAGGAAGAATTTGTTACAACCCACCCAAATGTGCAACCAAATCTCCTTAGCCTTCCTTGTATGCACTCATTTTTACTGCATTATTTTTATTTGTTTAAACCCTTAGTTAATTATCTAATTGATTACATGGTTGCTAAGTCGAGTCATATCTTGTACATATTGTTTTGGGACGATTGGGTCTCATGGGTAAAGTACTTGTGTTGTGGAGTAATGGGGAAGAACATCATTTATTACCCCAATATGTCCATTAATCTTAAAAGTACTCCAAGTGTTTTGATTATCTTGGTTCGAGTCATTAGAGTAGTTTATTGTAAAGTATGTAAAAATTCAAGTGTAAGGGGAATGTACATTCCCTATGATGTATTATTTATGGATGGTAGGGCAAGAGTGTATGCAAAAAAAAAATAAAAAAAAAAATTAAAAAAAAGAGAAAAAAAAAAGAGAAAAAAATAGAAAAAGAAAAGAGAAAAACATACGGACTAACATCCCGTTTCATTCTATGTTTGCTTTATGTTTTTGTTATTTTTGATTTATTAGCTTAAGTCGAGTCGAGTCTTGGCTTAGCAACGCCATATTGTACATGTAATTAACCAGGATGATTAACTCGCCACCAGTAAATATTGCCTTTATCCAACAAAACCGTGTTTTCCATATCCCTACACCTAACGTTATAACCCTTTAAAAGACCTCTTTGATAGTTTATCCTAGGTGCTTACGCCAAGTGGTGGAGGTTTGATCCTTTCCCAAGCCTATGGTAATCTATTTGCTATGATAGGTAGTGAGAGATGTTTTTCATTTCCATATTGTGATATATACTTTATTACACCCGAGAGATATGAGTATCTAAACACTATTTGTGAGGTGCTAGTGTATGACCTCCATGCTTGTTTTTGGTTTTTAGTGGAAAAATTATTTGTTGTAATTACTTTTATATTAGTGTTAAATGACCCCTAACTTGTATTTTGATTAGAATAAAAGCGCATTTGCTTGAGGACAAGCAAATCTCAAGTGTAAGGGTATTTGATTACGCGAAAAGTGTACCGCTTTTATGGGGTCATTAAGGCCGAATTTGAGATCACTTGATCAAATATTGCCCACTCCTTCCAAAACCGCCCACTCCTTCCAAAACCGAGATTTTCACTTGCTTTCCTTTAAAATATAAAAATGCAAAAAGAATCATCCTTCACCTCTAGACCTAGTTTTAGTGAGTTTTAATCCTAGCGAACACTATTTTTTGAGTTGAACGATCAATCCCCCGGTACTTATCACTATACTATACTATAACGAACAGGTACACTGCCTGGTGGGGATAGCAAGCTTCTCAAGATCCCTTGAGAGGTAAAATCTTTTGCGAGGGCGCAATTCCACGCATCAAGTTTTTGGCGCCGCAGCCCGGGGAATAATTATTGTCTAGGTTAAAATTTCTTTTTATTAGGTCTACTTGCTAGATTCCTTTCTAGTAAGATTTTTATTTTATTTTTATAGATTTCTTTAGTCTATCTTTTTCTTCGTTCCTTTGTTCATAACCTTCGCCATCCGCCATTATGGAATGTGGTAATCTCTTTGATCCCATCAACCAACCACAACAAAACCATCCACAAAACCCACCACAACCAAACCAACCTCCTAGACCCCGAACCTTAGGAGGGTACTCCCGTCCTAGCCACCAAGGCTATCGAAACACCATTGAGCTCACTCAAGGAGCCAATGTGTCTCCCTTGCGATCCGACACCATCCGGTTGGTGCAAATGCGGATGTGCATTCCATGGACTTCGTTCCGAAGATCCTAATCAACATCTCAAGGATTTTCCCAAAATCGTAGATTCCATAGACCTTGATGTTGGAACTCGAGAGACGACCTGATTGCGTCTCTTCCAATTCTCTCTATGTGACCAAGCTAGTCAATGGCTTGAGCGTTTACCTACCGGATCCATCACCTCTTGGGATGATCTCACCACTCGTTTCCTTGCTAAATTTTTCCCACCAGGGAGAACTACTAAGCTTAGAAATGATATCTTGATATTCCAACAACGTCAAGGTGAAACTCTTTATGAAGCATGGACTCGTTTCAAGGACTTACTCCAAAAAGTCCCTCATCATGGCATAGATCTTTGGCTCCAAGTCCAAATTTTCTATGACCATATCGATCTCTACACAAGGCGAACCATTGACCAATCGGCCGGTGGCAAGCTTCGTGATCTAAGTGCGGAAGAATCATGGGAACTCATAGAAGATCTTGCTCTCTATGACAACGAAAGTTGGAATGATCCCCGTGATTTGAACAAAATGGTCAAGGCAATATCTTTGCCTTCGAACAATTCAAGCACTCCCGACCATAGGATCATGGAACTTGAAGACCAAGTCAAGTTTCTCATGAAATCCTACGAAGCTCCTAAACCTTCAAGCCAAGTGAACAAAATCACTTCTTCGTGCGAATTATGTAGTGGTCCCCATGATGAGGCGAAAAGTGTATCGCTTTTAAGGGGTCATTTAAACCCGAATTCGTGATTATTTGATCAATTATTGCCCTAAATCGTTCCTTTTGTCATTTTAGGTACTTTTGGAGAGAAATCTGGAAAAGAAAGCATTTTGGACGTTTTTGGAGCATAAAAGTGAAGAAAACGGCAAAGTCTCAAATTCCTTGCTGGGAACAGTACCTGACGACGTCAAGGGTTTATACATGACGGCGTCAAGAGTGGCAAGAGAGGTGGAAGTGGAAAATACACGTGACGATCCAGAAAGTTTTAAGGCTTATTGGCCTGACGGCATCACTAAGGCCGTCAGGGTCCAAATACACGTGACGGTCCAGAGCTCATTCCTACATGACGGCGTCAGAAATGGATCTAGGCAATACGAATTTTTATCATGGCGGCGAGTTGACGGCGTCAGAGGCTAACACATGACGCCGTCAGGATGCATAGTCTATATATATATTTCCAATTTTTCATTGTATTGTGTGGAACTTTTGTGGAACAATTTTTGTAAAAACCCTAGGTCGAATTTCCTGCATCTTGAAGGGGTTTCAAACCCTTCTTTCTTCCATGTTTGAATAAAGATAAGTACTTCATTAATCTGTCACAACTCGTAATTTCATATCCCTTTTCAGATGTCGAAATTTCATTACCATATTGGAAAGTTACTATTCACCAGATACTATTCATCATTTACTATTCATCGATCACTATTTATCATTTTACTATTCATCATTTTTGGAGTCAGTTTGATATTCTGAGAAGCGTTCAGAAAATTCACTATTCACATGACACGATTCATTTTCGGAGAGAAAATACTATTCATGTACTTTATTCATTTCATCGTAAATTTAGTTTACGGGTAATTAAATTCGCGTAACCAGGTTGGTTTAGCTGCGAATTCAAGAATCATTAATATGGACACTTCATACGGACTAGAAATAGATTACACATCATCACAATAGCATTTGCATACTATTCCACTCGTAGGATATTCAAATTAACATTTTTGGTATATTTGACGTTTTACGTAAGTTTATTTTTAAAATAAACGTTAACACGCAATTAATAAATGAGACTAACATATCCGACACTCCCTACAATGGTCCCGATATATTTTTACACTTCTTACAACGTTACAAATATTATAAAAATCATTTACCCGGTGTTTTGGAAATTTATTTAAATTATATCGTACGTCTAATATAATTACGACGATTTTCATAAAAACTAAACAATAATCACCCAAACACCCAATACTTGTACCCAACATATTTTTACAATTTTTATGGCTTTATCATATCCCGGTTAACTTCGTTAAAATTTATTTCTAGCAAACCCGGTACCCGACTATAACTAAAACTAATCAATACTACACTAAAACTTCAACTCCTTTCTAATTAAATCCAAAACATTTCCCCCTCCTTTCCTCCTTTTCACGCCGCCCCCCCCCCCCCCCCCCCTCCTAGCTTCTCATGTACTCTTCACACCAACCCACCATAAATGCATAGATAATCCATGTCTAAAACACTAGAAAATATCTCATTCCACTTCATTTCTACACATACAAGTTCAAGTAACTAACAAAAATATTCTCTCTTCCTCTTCTCTCTTGTATGCTCGGCCAAGAACAAGAAAACATCAAGGATCCATCAATTTTTCAAGATCAAGTCATAAACAAGCTCCTTTAGTGATCCTTGTTAGAGTTTTGAAATAAAAACTCAAGGTTTATTAGGTTTTACTCATCCAAGCTCACTAATCTTTCAAATTAAGTTGTCAAACTCATTTTCATAATTTCTTCAAGTTATTTTCATGATCATATGATTTCTATACAAGATCTACATGCATATGCAAGTTTATACCACTCTATTTAAACTTTTATATCATTTAAGCCCTAGAAATGGATAATATGGAAACCCTTGGTAGATTAACTTGGTGGATGATGTTTAGGAACCCATGACACCCTAAGAAGGTGTATGGTAAGAATAGATTAGCTTGGTGGTGATTGAAAGTGTTTTGGTTGGATTTGAAACTAGTTTGAAACCATAGAAATGATTTTTAAACATATATGTAAACCTACTGTCCCAAATCGCCAAACCCAGAAAACTCAGGGACTCAGGGGTAAATTTTAATCAATGATTTACAAAATAATTTCAAAAACGAAGCCGTGGGCGAAAGAACGGATAAAAACAAGCTTATAACGAAGGAGATATGATTTTTGCAAGTTTAACGACGAAAACTATTTTCTGAAAATTTAACGTGCTGTTGGATGATTTTCGACGGACAAAGAGAGGTGTTAGACGTAACCTAAAGGAGCTGAACTATCAAAAATATGTTAATACATGTTAAGACGAATCCGTGGATATAAAGAACAAGGAAAATGAACTTATAACGACAAAGATATACACGTTTCAAAATCGTCAAAACTTTACTTATTTTAGTAGTCACTAATAGAAATAATAAACTACGTACTGAGTACTATATTTTCTAGATATATTGTTAGAGACCTATATTTTTAACCAATGAAGTACGTATGACCCAAAGCTTAATTATACGACTAATTGATGTCATTTTAAGGTTTTCAAGGCGATGAGTTAAACACTAACATTTTTATGTACAATACATTACGACTAGTTTTACAAGTCTAACTAGATATATTTTCCCAAGTTATGGAAAACATTTTACTTTAACGATAACTAGTATTTCCAAGCTACGAGTGGTATAAGCATCATGTGCATGTGCATTCATTACATCACGTCATGGTCTAAAGTAGATCGTTATTACTTATATTAGGTTGCGGCTAATATTCGCGCCTTGTTGTCCCTATCATTTGACGTCATAGTATCATCGCTTCAGGTGAGTTTTCATAGCCCCGTTTTCAATTCAATATTTTGATTTCGAATCCCACGGGGGAGAATACATTGCATTTACTTATTTTTGTACGTGCCCAAGTATTGAATTCCTTACATTGCTTAAGTTGCCTTATTACCACGTCATGACAAGTCCCCTTTATTATCATAGACCGTTAATTAATCTACAAGCGAGAGTGAGTGAATAGATCTATTGAGTGTGACTCCTCCATCCGTGTTTGGGTTGCTCCAACGGGAAAACGGATGCATTTCATGTCTAATATCCTTAGAGTGTCTGGTAAACACTCATTTGGGGCCAAGTAACTTATGTCTAGCTTCGGGGTCATGAGCTTAAGAGCCAATGTAGACTTTTATACAACATTTTGACATTTCACTTTATACTTGTGGCTAGCTGTACATAAGATTTAACTTATAAACCTATGATTTCTCACCAACATTATTGTTGACCGTTTTTAGCGATGTATTTTCAGGTAATTAAAGTAGCTCTTGCTTGCATGCATTTGGACCTTCATGGAATCGCGGAGTCGACGTGTCTCATTTTTTATATCATGCACTTATGAAAACGTTTTATCTAGTATGACTTGTTTTTCAGTAAACTTGCAACACCTTTTGGGACCTTTCTTTGTAAACTCTGAATATTTCAAATGATCAAACGATGTATTTTATAAACGACACTTTAGGTCGTTCAATATAACTGTAACTGTGATGCTATGGCAGTCACCCCCAGGTATTCCATTCCGCTGCTAATACAGAAATTTTGGGGGTGTGGCAGATTGGTATCAGAGCTAAGGTTATAGCAAACTAGGATGTATCTTGGACCCTAGACTATAACCACGTCATCATAGCATCTTATCATTTCATCATAGGTGCATATTCATGATACTTGTTGTTTCATGCACACACTGTGCGAGTTATTTATACCCATACTCATATATAATTATATTGACCTAGTTCACAAGTGACATGTCTTCAAATACCCACCTTGTCATCCTTTCATCGAATTCCGACATTGAAGATGCCTTGTCATCTTCCACTACCATTGTACTACCAGTTGCACTTACACTGCCATTAGCACCATTGAATTTTATAGGAACAAGGTTTTCCTATCATCCAACCCATACATAGAATGCCGTTTGGTAGAGTATTCAGACTTAATCTTAATGGACCTATTAGGATGCTTATTGCAAGGAAGATAGTGTGTTTTCTTTCCTTCACTAGTAGGGCGCTTACTACTCAGGTACAACCACCACCGTCAGCTACTTATTTCACTATTGGTCGTCCCATAGTGCGTACTTCAGTTTTACCTCTTAGATATCGCGAGATAGCGCGAAAGAGGGTAGTATTCCATTCACTATTATCACCATCATCAATTTTGTTCTCATCGTCTAAGGTACCACCAACACCATCACATCTTTGAGACCCTACACCCATATATGACAGGCCACTTAAGAAGCAACCGCTATTTGACATACCATTGCCATCTACCACATGTTACACCACCTTATAGGTTTGAGGTTGGTGAGAGTTTGAGAGCCTTTACTACTAGAGAACCTACAACTCTGGATCGCCAGATGATGACCTCTAATTATTTGAGATTACACACGAGTGTTTGGATGATACACTCTGAATAATACCACAAGCCTCACAAACACAATAAGAATTGCAACAAATCGCCCAAGGGTGGCATCTATCACAAGGACTCTATATTATCTTAGATATGATCGACTCATACCTCCATAACACAACAAACCAACAAGATGCTTTGAACGGTATTATACCATCATAATGGAACTCATCACAACTCTCCCTTCATTATCAAGTTTGATTACACCACATTCTAAGTCGATAATTACATCATTAGTCGCTCTAGAAACACTCCACCGACCAATGTGGTCACATTAGTAGATTTGACATGTAATTACAACTTTGGTAAGATGCAAGTAAGACAATAGGATTAATAAAAACGAAGATGTCTTTACGATTAAATGGTCATGTTGACCAAGATAAAAGTGACTACCCTAGTTTTTGTGTTTCGGAGATAATAACAATTCAAGTAAGTCAAAGCCAAATTAAATCTTTGTACAAACAAAAAGATTTCTTGCAAACCTTACGAAGTACGACAAATTATTGATTTTTAATGGTTGGATTAAAATTCAATTTTTTTTTTATTTTAGCAACAATCTTCTTGAATTCCCTTTTTCCAAAGACATATATATATATGAGGTATCGTTTTTTATCAAAATACAAAATATTTCGTAGTCACATCTTTTACATAACTATATTCATTGCAAACTTCAAATAAAGTCATTCCAAAATACATTTATGACCAAATTTCACAATGTTTCACTCAAATAAATGTTGTTAATTTTAGAAACCATATCTCCAAGAAGGAACACGCATAACTCATGAACGAATCTCGAAAGCAACCACTATACCTACTTACTATTTGACCTTAGATGCGAAAGGAACCCCTCTACCAGAGATTGCCAATATTGATACACCATGCCTTAACACCACTACTTCAAATTACAACTTTTTTGCTCATTCCATATTATAAGACCCTCACGCTAGTATAAGCTCGTTGGATTAAAAGATCAAGGTACAATTACTCAACAAAATTTATATTCTCTTCGGTGATCGATATAGCTTAGTCACATTGGGACAAGACCTCATTTTCATGAAAGGATATCGAGAAGTTTCACCTAACCATAAGTCATTTAGCTTGCATTCATGGAAAATCAAACATCATTCGATGTGGTACCTACTTGTCTCAGATCACCCGTACAACAATTTCCATTTTCTATACATTTTACTCATGCCTAGAGGGATTTAGCATTTGAACCTGTGAACTTTACCTAGTATAAATTCTCGAATACTTCAAATCATTGGCACCAAATTTCTGCCCTATATCCTTTCACACATAGACTATCCCCTTCAGTTGATTGTAGATGCCTTAAAGACACGTTCATCTTTCATGCTCTCAATATCACTACCATATTCTCGACCACTTCATAATCATAAACCACTGCCCTGTTATGAACTAAGATGTTTACATTCTTTAAATAAGTGGATTAGTAGACTATTACCATTCCATAAGATTCACCCATGTATCCAATAAACCATTCAACGAATTTTATTTTAAGCTATTCTATTACCATATGGGGAAATTGTTTTACAGAATTGTTAAAAGAAACTATATTATTACCACCCTATAAATTGATTTTTCCGTCATTACATCAAATATTTACTGTTATTATATGAAACAATTTTCATGTTACTTGAAAGGAAATATCTAGAATACCATTTTCATAACAAAACGTTGAACACGATCTAAAACTTTTGAGAAAAATAATGCTATTTTGACTAAATCCAGCATCGCATCATTGGTCCTAAATTAAACATAGCCTGATCACCTATGTATAATTCAGGAAGGATTATGCCATGAAGAAAATATTATTTTTTTAGGATTATTAATAACAATCTTTATCCAAAAGCATTTTAAACAAATAAACTCTTTCATAGACATCTCTTTTTCACAAACCCTCCCTGGATACTTACCCCACCTGTCACTCACGCAGCCATTAAGTCGGATTTTTCCATTGACTTCTCTAGGAGAAACTTTCCAAATCAATTACAAGGAGGATTCCTCGATACAAGAAAAGCAATAAAAGGATTACAGAACTACTAACCTAGACTAGGAGTATACAGTAAGACAATTTATAAGTCAACAACAATTCTAAGATACCACGAGACCATCCGAACCACCATCTCCGACCTAGTTGTCCAGCTCTATCATTCAAAAGTACTAGCTAGATTGAGTTGAAGGATCAAACACACTGTGAAGGTATGCTAAGCAACACTATAGAAATAAACCAAGCCTCTTCACCGATACTGTAAAGCATTCCAATTAAACATGGCCTCATCCATACGCAAACTTCCCTGCAGTGAGTTTTCGCAAAGAGTAATTGATTCGAATTATGGATATCGATATAGAATCCCCTAAAGCGTTGTGTCCTCAAGAAATTCTAGATAACCTCACCTATACGTCAAGAGAGGCATCAGGCCCAAGCATATCTCCCCAGCTTCATGTGGAAATAAAATAGACATTCATCGACATAGTATCAATGGACACCCTCATTTTGCCAAACATGATGACAATTTCAACGATAAACCATTTCAGAACTAAAGTTGGTTGAATACCTAGGCTTGTAGTTTTGCCAGATAATCGCCAATAGGCATCTTCCAATATCAGGGACCGAACGTTAGACATCTATGCATTAATGCGAACATTACCTATCCTACTATTTTATCCTTGTTAGTATTATTACTTTTAAATGAAGTTGATTTCAAAATGGTGTTTATACAAATCACATATGTAACACCCCCAAAATATCGCAGTGGAAGACTGTGTCATAGGGGTGCTACTTCATAATACAAAGTACAAGGTATAGAAAACGAACTCTAAATGAGACGTTTTGAAAAGTTACCATTCGATTAATAAATTCTGAGTTACAAACTTGAGTTCCATAATACAATACATAAGAGTTTTAAAACATATCGAATGGTAAAGATAAAAGCATAAGTCTTCAAAACATGCCAAGCGACTCTATGCTCCATGCAACAGCTATCACCTTACAGACCTGAGATAAACATGCTAAAGTGTCAACACAATGGTTGGTGAGTTCATAGAGTTTTGTCTTAAAACAGTTGAAAAAGCCTCAAAAGAATGTTCACACAGCAAAGGCATTGCGAATCCACTCAGTTGCAAGTCCCGCCATAAGAGACTTGCAACCTGTGTGTTCACAACCCACTGCTAATATATATGGTATAATAAAGACATGTATAAGTTCATCAAAACAGTTTAGCAATTAGTCGTGAGTCTACACTTCATCTCCGAAGACCTCACGTTTATGATGTATCCAACATTCGCAAATGTTAGGATGTATCAAAGCCTCAATGGTCATCCAACAACTTAATTTGGAGCCACTGGAAGTCTCACAATTAAGTATAACGCAATCATGTATATATGAAATCAAGTATAATGCGATCAAGTATAAGACAATCAAGTATAACACAATCAAGTATAAAACAATCAAGTATAAATGTTTTGAGTATTTGTACAAGTAAGCAAGTAGTTGTGCATGTATCTCCCCCAAAGAGTTAAAACAAGTATGAAAAGAGTAGGGGCTATGACTCACCTTAAGCTTAAGTGATGTGAAATGAAAGTGGTAGTTGAATCTCGAAAGTCTCTAAGAACAGCCTATAATAGAACGTTGCGACTTAGGTTTGGAGTAACGTCTAAGAATACGAAGAATTGCCTATATATGTCTTGCATAATGTTCATGATGTAGTACTTAGTATATAGTGTAAGTCTTTGAATATAAATGGTTTATGAAACATGTATAGGTTGTATATCTCTTACTACCGTTCGGGCCGACATAATTCAGAAGTCATGGAGTAAACGTTCGAGGAGCCAGGACACTTTAATTCGTAAATCCACAACTCATCTCGATGGCTTACTTAATGAACTCCTCACATGAGGCTCCCTACTATTGTAGTATTTGATAACAAATATATAAGTTTTGATCCGAAAAGTTACATGTCCAATATTTGAATAAACTTAGGAAAGTCCATTTTTACATGAAGATTGTTATTAGGGTAAGTTTCATAAGTCTTGTATGACAATTTCTTTGTAATATCTCATGGTTCTTTTAGATGAAGTAGATCCAAATTGTTTGTTCAAGTTATCGTCAACTTCTTGTTTCATGTTTTCGCCTAAGTAAGTTTATATGGTCATTTAGTCATGGCTTCGCCGTGACCTTGGTCATTTTTCCATGGTCTTGAGACTCAACCTTGGCTTTAGCCATGGTTGTGGTCTTGGCTTTAGGTCATTAGACCTCTTGGTCTTAGTAAATCATAACTATAATACAGTGACTTTGGTCTAAAATGGGCTGTTAAGAATTTGAAGAAAATTATCACTCGGAAAGCATTTTCAGGGCTCGAGCTTCTTTGTTCCTGAATGAAAACGTCGTTCCGGACAACTTTCGTGTTTTAACTTTTTCGTAAATCGGACCAGAAGGGTGATTTTCAAAATGCCAGAATGCAAAAACAGTAGGTATAGGCAGTTTTGCCGTTTTGGTTTCGCTAACTTCAAATGGTCATAACTTTTGACTCGGGTACTCGTTTTGGGTGATTCAAATTGCTATGTTTTCCCTGTTAAGTCCTATTTAACAGTAAGTAAGTGTAAAATATCATAGTTGTACTATTTTGGCCGTGGTTCTCCATAAAATTCATTAGTTTACTTGTTTAAAGATCATAAGTTAACATATATATATCATAACTTGTTTTACCAATTTTTATATATCATGAACATAATAACAAGACAATATATAGTAAGAATGAAATATAAATAGCATGAAAATGATATTTAAGCAAGAAAGTAAGTTAGGGTTTTGCTTACAACTTGAGGCTTTCTAAAAGAAAGGTAAGTAACTAGTAAGGTACGGACTTTGATAGACTTAAGCTTCACTCTTTGCAATCTATGATAAACCGAGGTTATTTGAAGATTATAACGACGCCTTCTTGAAAGTCCAAAGCTATTTGAAGATTATAACTACGTCTTTTTGGAGACTTTAAAGTTATAACAACTTTTCTTAGAAATTTTTCAAGATTGAAGATCAAACACTAGTTTTCTTTCAAAAACTAGTTAACTTTCTTACAAAATATAAGAAAAGTGCCTTAGGTTTTAGGACTTGAAGATTATAAGAAGGTGTGGTGCAAGTTTTCTATGTATTTTTAGCTTGGTATTTATAGGGTAGGATAAATAGTTAACCATATATTGGGTTAGAATTTAACTATGGTTAGTTTAGACACTTGTAATGATCTAAAGGATCAATGTTCAAGATCAAGCCACTCCAAGGTGACTCCCCCCCCCTATTGGCGGTTTGGAATGGATAAGGGGGGTGAGGTGGTCTTTGGATGATAATATCCTAGATACTTGGTTAGTTTTGACTCCGGGAAATGCTAACCGTAAATAATTAAGCCTCAAAACGTAAAACCGGGTATCGTAAAAATATGAAACTTGAAAGTATGGTTAAACATGTCAATATAGTCCATAATAAAATATAAAATGAGTGGTAGGTTCTATCGGGTGCTAAAACCCTGCTAAAAACTGGAAACACGGGTCTAAAACGCGTAATTCGCGTAAAACGCTGAACTGAAAAACGTAAAATTCCAAAACTTTTGGAATTGTCCTAAAATGAGAGAAAATCATATTTCCATTGTTTATAATGTTTTATGGACATATCGGGATGCTGGAATGACGTTTAAACATAAAAGTAAATCTCGGACACGGCTTTGTGATTTTTGCAGAAATGATCCGACGAGCGTCAAACTCTCGGATTATCGTTAAAATAGTTTAACTTACGAGAATATGAAATAAAAATTTCTGAGATGAATAGTGAAAGTGAATAGTAAAAGTGAATAGTAAAAATGAATAGTAATCTGAAAATGCGAATTGTTACAGTCTCTACCCCTTCAGGAAACTTCGTCCCGAAGTTTAGTGTGTCTAGGTCTCTTATCTTAATAGCAGCATAATAAAGCTAGATTTAGAATAGAATATTATGGTAGGATAAGGTACGTACCCGTTACGCATTGCGGGCTTCCTTAGCACCCAAATAGTATGCTCGACCCCGAGGTGGACTAACATTGTATCCATGGTTTGGGTTATTTTCTTCAAGCATTACGGCTAGAGTTGGGTTATCTAGCACTTGTCTCTGTGCCCTATTTTACTTAGGACAAGTATCTCGGAAGTGGTTTGGGCTGTTGCACTCAAAGCATGTCTTTTGGTTGTTTCTTATATTGCCCGCATTCACCGGTGTTACTTGCCTTGCCGTTGCTTTACACTGATTTGTAAAATGGCTCTTCTGATTGAAATTAGTACACATTCGACAGGGCTCAGACCTCTGATGATGATAAGCACATTTATTACACTTAGGATGTGGACCTTCATACTTTCCCTGATCATAAACTGTTGCCGCAAATCCTCTTGCTCTCTTATTATCAACCATTGTACCCTTTAGCTCGCCTGATTCACCTGCTCCCTTCCTTTTATCACTATTCTTCAAAGTTCCATTCCTAACCATCTCATCTGTTAGGGTCCCTGCTCTTAATATTGCACTTTGAATTGTGGGAGGTTCGGTTGTTTTTACCGTCCCACGAATTTCAGGAACAAGGCCATAGATGTACCTCTCAATCCTTTTGGATTCAGGGGTAACCAGATGAGGAACTAGTTTAGCTAGTTCATGAAACCGATCTGTGTAAGTTGCATGACCAGCCCCTACCATAGAGTGATGCCAAAACTCGTCCTCTAGTTTTTGCATTTCATTAACCGGGCAGTACTCTTCCTTCAGTAGTCCCTTAAAGTCGTCCCATGTCATGCCTACAGCTGCTTCTCTACTCCTTGCCTGAATCTGCATGTTCCACCATGTCAATGCCTTTTCTGATAGCAAGCATGCAGAATATTTCACTCTCTGGTGGATTGCACAGTTACTGATATTGATCACTGACTCCATCTTCTCAACCCATCGTGTATATGCCAATGCACCTCCTTTACCATTAAACTCAATTGGTTTGCATGACGTAAATTCCTTATACGTACATCCAGTCCTATGGTTGTTGCTGTTGTTGTTGTTGTTATTACCATTCCTTCCTCCATCATTTGTAGCGTCATTTATGCTTCCGTGGTTTCCCGAATTGTTCATGTGATTGCCAACTTGTGTGACTATAGTGGGAAGTAGGTTTTGTAGTTGTTGGGCAATAATGGTGGAGACATCTGGATTTCCACCATCGTTACTAGGGTTACTAGTGTCGTGAGCATCACCTCTACCTCCACGTCCACCAGTTCTTCCACTATCATTACTAGGGTTACTAGTGTCGTGAGCAGCTCCTCTACCTCCACGACCACCAGTTCTTCCACCTCTTGGTGTTGTACCACCTCGGCTAGTGCTACGAGTTACTCTCTTTGGTGCCATGATATCTACAAGGAGGGACATTTTGTCGACGTCAGATTTGAGGTGATATTCCTAGACTACTTAGTCTTAAATCTTGTCAATTTTGAGTCAATCGTCGATTAATGTAAGCATGGTCACATATGTCTACGTGAGTCGTGACGCATTTATAATTATGTTGGCCACCATAATTATAATTGCTTCCTTTCACACGTATACATATTTACCAGGCACACATAACTCAACAATTGGTACTACATAATTGGGTAGACTTTCTATCATCTGCTCTTAAGTTGTGAAAGGGTAACGTAGTCTGGGTATCTAGAGAAGGTGATATGACGAAATGGACTAGTCGCGCTTGTAGAAAGGTTTGAGTGTCGTACTAGGACATATGAACCACTTCTAGGTATTAGAATCATATAAAGTAAGTATAAGGCAAATCATCAAATCTCTACAGGAAACTAATAACCTTTATTTAACTTAATCTTATGTCTTATCAAACAAGAACTATCACAAGATTAAGTTAATTAAACAATTATTACTTAGCTCTAAATTTTTTTTGATGACTTGACTATTGTCTGGGGTTTCTCCTAAACAAACAATTAGTAAGCATATGCGCATGAAGTGTGTGTAAGGCAAAATAAAGAGGAGAGTCTTAATGTTTATAGCAGTTATAGTCTAGGTAGTATATGCAACCTAGTTCTCTATAACCAAGGCTCTGGTACCAATCTGTAACACCCCCAAAATATCGCAGCGTAAGACTGTGTCATAGGGGTGCTACTTCATAATACAAAGTACAAGGTATAGAAAACGAACTCTAAATGAGACGTTTTGAAAATTTACCATTCGATTAATAAATTCTGAGTTACAAACTTGAGTTCCATAATACAATACATAAGAGTTTTAAAACATATCGAATGGTAAAGATAAAAGCATAAGTCTTCAAAACATGCCAAGCGACTCTATGCTCCATGCAACAGCTATCACCTTACAGACCTGAGATAAACATGCTAAAGTGTCAACACAATGGTTGGTGAGTTCATAGAGTTTTGTCTTAAAACAGTTGAAAAAGCCTCAAAAGAATGTTCACACAGCAAAGGCATTGCGAATCCACTCAGTTGCAAGTCCCGCCATAAGAGACTTGCAACCTGTGTGTTCACAACCCACTGCTAATATATATGGTATAATAAAGACATGTATAAGTTCATCAAAACAGTTTAGCAATTAGTCGTGAGTCTACACTTCATCTCCGAAGACCTCACGTTTATGATGTATCCAACATTCGCAAATGTTAGGATGTATCAAAGCCTCAATGGTCATCCAACAACTTAATTTGGAGCCATCGGAAGTCTCAATGGTCATCCAACAACTTAATTTGGAGCCACTGGAAGTCTCACAATTAAGTATAACGCAATCATGTATATATGAAATCAAGTATAATGCGATCAAGTATAAGACAATCAAGTATAACACAATCAAGTATAAAACAATCAAGTATAAATGTTTTGAGTATTTGTACAAGTAAGCAAGTAGTTGTGCATGTATCTCCCCCAAAGAGTTAAAACAAGTATGAAAAAAGTAGGGGCTATGACTCACCTTAAGCTTAAGTGATGTGAAATGAAAGTGGTAGTTGAATCTCGAAAGTCTCTAAGAACAGCCTATAATAGAACGTTGCGACTTAGGTTTGGAGTAACGTCTAAGAATACGAAGAATTGCCTATATATGTCTTGCATAATGTTCATGATGTAGTACTTAGTATATAGTGTAAGTCTTTGAATATAAATGGTTTATGAAACATGTATAGGTTGTATATCTCTTACTACCGTTCGGGCCGACATAATTCAGAAGTCATGGAGTAAACGTTCGAGGAGCCAGGACACTTTAATTCGTAAATCCACAACTCATCTCGATGGCTTACTTAATGAACTCCTCACATGAGGCTCCCTACTATTGTAGTATTTGATAACAAATATATAAGTTTTGATCCGAAAAGTTACATGTCCAATATTTGAATAAACTTAGGAAAGTCCATTTTTACATGAAGATTGTTATTAGGGTAAGTTTCATAAGTCTTGTATGACAATTTCTTTGTAATATCTCATGGTTCTTTTAGATGAAGTAGATCCAAATTGTTTGTTCAAGTTATCGTCAACTTCTTGTTTCATGTTTTCGCCTAAGTAAGTTTATATGGTCATTTAGTCATGGCTTCGCCGTGACCTTGGTCATTTTTCCATGGTCTTGAGACTCAACCTTGGCTTTAGCCATGGTTGTGGTCTTGGCTTTAGGTCATTAGACCTCTTGGTCTTAGTAAATCATAACTATAATACAGTGACTTTGGTCTAAAATGGGCTGTTAAGAATTTGAAGAAAATTATCACTCGGAAAGCATTTTCAGGGCTCGAGCTTCTTTGTTCCTGAACGAAAACGTCGTTCCGGACAACTTTCGTGTTTTAACTTTTTGATAAATCGGACCAGAAGGGTGATTTTCAAAATGGCAGAATGCAAAAACAGTAGGTATAGGCAGTTTTGCCGTTTTGGTTTCGCTAACTTCAAATGGTCATAACTTTTGACTCGGGTACTCGTTTTGGGTGATTCAAATTGCTATGTTTTCCCTGTTAAGTCCTATTTAACAGTAAGTAAGTGTAAAATATCATAGTTGTACTATTTTGGTCGTGGTTCTCCATAAAAGTCATTAGCTTACTTGTTTAAAGATCATAAGTTAACATATATATATCATAACTTGTTTTACCAATTTTTATATATCATGAACATAATAACAAGACAATATATAGTAAGAATGAAATATAAATAGCATGAAAATGATATTTAAGCAAGAAAGTAAGTTAGGGTTTTGCTTACAACTTGAGGCTTTCTAAAAGAAAGGTAAGTAACTAGTAAGGTACGGACTTTGATAGACTTAAGCTTCACTCTTTGCAATCTATGATAAACCGAGGTTATTTGAAGATTATAACGACGCCTTCTTGAAAGTCCAAAGCTATTTGAAGATTATAACTACGTCTTTTTGGAGACTTTAAAGTTATAACAACTTTTCTTAGAAATTTTCCAAGATTGAAGATCAAACACTAGTTTTCTTTCAAAAACTAGTTAACTTTCTTACAAAATATAAGAAAAGTGCCTTAGGTTTTAGGACTTGAAGGTTATAAGAAGGTGTGGTGCAAGTTTTCTATGTGTTTTTAGCTTGGTATTTATAGGGTAGGAAAAATAGTTAACCATATATTGGGTTAGAATTTAACTATGGTTAGTTTAGACACTTGTAATGATCTAAAGGATCAATGGTCAAGATCAAGCCACACCAAGGTGACTCCCCCCCCCTATTGGCGGTTTGGAATGGATAAGGGGGGTGAGGTGGTCTTTGGATGATAATATCCTAGATACTTGGTTAGTTTTGACTCCGGGAAATGCTAACCGTAAATGATTAAGCCTCAAAACGTAAAACCGGGTATCGTAAAAATATGAAACTTGAAAGTATGGTTAAACATGTCAATATAGTCCATAATAAAATATAAAATGAGTGGTAGGTTCTATCGGGTGCTAAAACCCTGCTAAAAACTAGAAACACGGGTCTAAAACGCGTAATTCGCGTAAAACGCTGAACTGAAAAACGTAAAATTCCAAAACTTTTGGAATTGTCCTAAAATGAGAGAAAATCATATTTCTATTGTTTATAATGTTTTATGGACATATCGGGATGCTGGAATGACGTTTAAACATAAAAGTAAATCTCGGACACGGCTTTGTGATTTTTCAGAAATGATTCGACGAGCGTCAAACTCTCGGATTATCGTTAAAATAGTTTAACTTACGAGAATATGAAATAAAAATTTCTGAGATGAATAGTGAAAGTGAATAGTAAAAGTGAATAGTAAAAATGAATAGTAATCTGAAAATGCGAATTGTTACAACATATCTCGTAGAAAATAATTTTGAATTGCCTATTTTGAATAAATACGATCCTTTTTAGTCAATATTTAGCAGAACCGTTGTACAATGAGAAATATTTAAACATCAAACTTTGGTAAACAGCCCTACTCACAACATGTTTGAAAACCGCGTCACATTTCATAACTATTGAATTTTGAATCATCAAGAAAGATATTATTTAGTAGACCATTTGTTCCATTTTCTAAATTCGTTTATTCAGAAAAAGATTTCGACCAAAAACTCAAAATCGTGAGATAAATTTTGAAGACAAATCACCATACTACATCGCTTATGCATTTAGGACTTTGTGATTTGACAATAAGGAATATTAGAATGTGTGATGAAGGAAATTAGGAGGGACACCATAGATCGATTACAAACGTCAGTAATGGAGACCAAGCACAATAGGCAAAGAAGGACACATGTCTTAGCACCCATTAGACCAAAACGCAAGGAATCAGAAATTGTTACCCATATTCTATCTTCTTCGTATAACGCCTTTTTCGAAAAGTATAACGTTGTAGAATTAGTCACCAGATTCATTGTGACTGTTTCAATTATTCCTGATAAAGGTGATCGAATCACCTCAGACTTCTAGCAATCATTTTAAGATTTCCTTCGGAACTCCATTTAGATGTAAACACCGCCTATCATCCTCAAACCAATGGTCAGATCGAGAGGACAATTCAAACATAGGAAATATATGCTCAGAGAGTGAGTGATTGACTCTAGAAATGGTTGGACTAACCATTTATCATAAATCAGATTCGTTTACAACGATAGTTATCGCACGAGCGTAGAGACTACACCATTTGAGGCACTCTATGGTCGAAGTACCAATTACCCATTTACAGACCGAAATCGGAAAGTTAAATTCACTGGTCTAGAACTAAACTATGGAACAACAAAGGGAATTTCACAAGTCAAGAACCAGTTACAAGCAACGAGAAACTGGTAGAAGTTAGGTTGGTGCATGATGCACATCATGCGGATTGGGTATCCCTGAACAACAAACCATCTAGATTCAAGTGGGAGAACGAACTAAGTTGAAAGCTTAGCCTTGAAGAGGCATGATACAATTTTTGGTAACACGAGAGATTGAACCTCTAGTATATTGGACCATTTAAGATTCATTTTAGAATCGACCAACTGACATACAAATTTGAGTTCTGGCAGAGTTCAGCAACATATATTACCAATATCACATTGTAAACCTCAAGAAGCGCTGATCATCTATTGATGGATCGAACTCGGAAAAAGCCAAACTCACTATTCATGTAAGCACTCATGAAATAACCAGGAATTTCCTGCAAATCAAGAATCAGTTACAAGTCGATAAGTTGTAAACCCTTAGAATTTCAAGTTGGTGGTAGGGTCACGTTAAAAGTTCTGCCTAGGAAAGGCATGATACCATTCAGAAAAATCCGGGAAGTTAAACTCGATGTACACTGGACCATTTAATATTTCAGACAGAGTAGGCCAGTAACCCTCAGACTTGAGCCTTGACAGAAAGTAGCAGGTTACACAAACATGTTCTACATTTTCAGATCCCAAGAAATGACTTTCAGATTAGTCACAGATAATTCCATTGGAAGGAATCCAACCCAATGACAAACCTAAACCTGGTAGGAGAACTAGTAGAAATCACGGACCGTGAGGTCAAACGGTTGAAGCAAAGTCGAATTCCTATCGTGAAAGATCGCTGGAATTCTCGAAGAGGACCCGAATTTACTTGGGAACGGGAAGACCAAATGCAACTCAAGTATCCACGTCTTTTTACCGAATATACTTCAGAGACCAACCAAAACTGAACTTCGGGATGAAGTTCCCTGTAGAGGGGAAGACTGTCACAACTCGTAATTTCAGATCCCATTTCAGATGTCGAAATTTCATTACCATATTGGAAAGTTACTATTCACCAGATACTATTCATCATTTACTATTCACCGATCACTATTCATCATTTTTGGAGTCAGTTTGATATTCCGAGAAGCGTTCAGAAAATTCACTATTCACATGACACTATTCATTTTCGGAGAGAAAATACTATTTATGTACTTTATTCATTTCATCGTAAATTTAGTTTACGGGTAATTAAATTCGCGTAACCTGATTGGTTTAGCTGCGAATTCAAAAATCATTAATAGGGATACTTCATACGGACTAGAAATAGATTACACATCATTACAATAGCATTTGCATACTATTCCACTCGTAGGATATACAAATTAACATTTTTGGTATATTTGACGTTTTACGTAAGTTTATTTTTAAAATAAACGTTAACACGCGATCAATAAATGAGACTAACATATCCGACACTCCCTACATTGGTCCCGATATATTTTTACACTTCTTACAACGTTACAAATATTATAAAAATCATTTACCCGGTGTTTTGGAAATTTATTTAAATTATATCGTACGTCTAATATAATTACGACGGTTTTCGTAAAAACTAAACAATAATCACCCAAACACCCAATACTTGTACCCAACATATTTTCACAATTTTTATGACTTTATCATATCCCGGTTAACTTCGTTAAAATTTATTTCTAGCAAACCCGGTACCCGACTATAACTAAAACTAATCAATACTACACTAAAACTTCAACTCCTTTCTAATTAAATCCAAAACATTTCCCCCTCCTTTCCTCCTTTTCACGCCGCCCCCCCCCCCCCCTCCTAGCTTCTCATGTACTCTTCACACCAACCCACCATAAATGCATAGATAATCCATGTCTAAAACACTAGAAAATATCTCATTCCACTTCATTTCTACACATACAAGTTCAAGTAACTAACAAAAATATTCTCTCTTCCTCTTCTCTCTTGTATGCTCGGCCAAGAACAAGAAAACATCAAGGATCCATCAATTTTTCAAGATCAAGTCATAAACAAGCTCCTTTAGTGATCCTTGTTAGAGTTTTGAAATAAAAACTCAAGGTTTATTAGGTTTTACACATCCAAGCTCACTAATCTTTCAAAGTAAGTTGTCAAACTCATTTTCATAATTTCTTCAAGTTTTTTTCTAGATCATATGATTTCTATACAAGATCTACATGCATATGCAAGTTTATACCACTCTATTTAAACTTTTATATCATTTAAGCCCTAGAAATGGATAATATGGAAACCCTTGGTAGATTAACTTGGTGGATGATGTTTAGGAACCCATGACACCCTAAGAAGGTTTATGGTAAGAATAGATTAGCTTGGTGGTGATTGAAAGTGTTTTGGTTGGATTTGAAACTAGTTTGAAACCATAGAAATGATTTTTAAACATATATGTAAACCTACTGTCCCAAATCGCCAAACCCAGAAAACTCAGGGACTCAGGGGTAAATTTTGATCAAAGATTTAGAAACTACTTTCAAAAACGAAGCCGTGGGCGAAAGAACGGATAAAAACAAGCTTATAACGAAGGAGATATGATTTTTGCAAGTTTAACGACGAAAACTATTTTATGAAAATTTAACGTGCTGTTGGACGATTTTCGACGGACAAAGAGAGGCGTTAGACGTAACCTAATGGAGCCGAACTATCAAAAATATGTTAATACATGTTAAGACGAATCCGTGGATATAAAGAACGAGGAAAATGAACTTATAACGACAAAGATATACATGTTTCAAAATCGTCAAAACTTTACTTATTTTAGTAGTCACTAATAGAAATAATAAACTACGTACTGAGTACTATATTTTCTAGATATATTATTAAAGAGCTATATTTTTAACCAATAAAGTACGTATGACCCAAAGCTTATTTATACGACTAATTGATGTCTTTTTAAGGTTTTCAAGGCGATGAGTTAAACACTAACATTTTTATGTACAATATATTACGACTAGTTTTACAAGTCTAACTAGATATATTTTCCCAAGTTATGGAAAACATTTTACTTTAACGATAACTAGTATTTCCAAGCTACGAGTGGTATAGGCATCATGTGCATGTGCATTCATTACATCACGTCATGGTCTAAAGTAGATCGTTATTACTTATATTAGGTTGCGGCTAATATCCGCGCCTTGTTGTCCCTATCATTTCACGTTATAGTATCATCGCTTCAGGTGAGTTTTCAGAGCCCCATTTTCAATTCAATATTTTGATTTCAAATCCCATGGGGGAGAATACATTGCATTTACTTATTTTTGTACGTGCCCAAGTATTAAATTCCTTAAATTGCTTAAGTTACCTTATTACCACGTCATGACTAGTCCCCTTTATTGTCATGGACCGTTAATTAATCTACAAGCGAGAGTGAGTGAACAGATCTATTGAGGGTGACTCCTCCATCCGTGTTTGGGTTGCTCCAACGGGAAAACGGATGCATTTCATGTCTAATATCGTTAGAGTGTCTGGTAAACACTCATTTGGGGCCAAGTAACTTATGTCTAGCTTCGAGGTCATGAGCTTAAGAGCCAATGTAGACTTTTATACGATATTTTGACATTTCACTTTATACTTGTGGCTAGCTGTACATAAGATTTAACTTATAAACCTATGATTTCTCACCAACATTATTGTTGACTGATTTTGGCAATGTATTTTCAGGTAATTAAAGTAGCTCTTGCTAGCATGCATTTGGACCTTCATGGAGTCGCGGAGTCGACGCGTCTCATTTTTTATTTCATGCACTTATGAAAACGTTTGATCTAGTATGACTTGTTTTTTAGTAAACTTGCAACACCTTTTGGGACCTTTCTTTGTAAACTCTGAATATTTCAAATGATCAAACGAAATATTTTATAAACGACACTTTAGGTCATTCAATATAACTGTAACTGTGATGTTATGGCAGTCATCTCCAGGTATTCCATTTCACTGCTAATACAAAGTTTTGGGGGTGTGACATAATCATTCAATATGTCTATGTATTGTTTGATTCTATCTTATGTGTATCTTTCTTCTAACATGTTAGGCTAGGCTTTTATTGTGTTTGCTTAGATGTAGTGAAACCTAGATGTTAATTATTGGTTGATTGTTTGTTTATAATTGTTACGGATGATTGTATTCGATGTTAGGCTTAAGTAAACTGTCAGACTTCCATTGGTAACTTGCTTGAACGTCTTAAGAAACATGATCGGAGGTGTAATACGATTTTTGGTTGTATTTAATGCATAAGAGAATTCTAATGATCCCATGTTAGGAGCTTCTAACGGCTCGACATAGGAGTGAAGCAGGATCTTATAGAGTTAGGGAATATTGTACTCGGCCCTACGACTAGTATTAAGGAATATAACCCGTCATCCATGCAATTGTAACAAGCTAATCAACCTGTGAAAGATATCTAGGGAGTAATGAAATATAAGTAAACACAACTTTTCTCATTATTGTTTCCACCAAATTAGTAATTTAGTTTAATTTTCATTTCTTTTATTTTATTTTTATTGCATCTTATTTAATTAGGTTAGTTGGCTAGCAACTAATTCCGCCCACTCCTTCAAAACCCGAGATTTTACTTGCTTTCATAAAAAATGTTGGGAATTACAAGATTTGAAGATTACAAAACCACGAGAAGAATGAAGAAAGAAGAAACAATGAGGAACTAAGATGAAATATTTAGTTAGCTTTTATAGTAAGCTAGGTTTTTTTTGTAAACCCTAGCCTCTCTATTATATAAAGGGAGGCAGGGCGTTGGTTATTAGTATCTCATTCATAGCTAGTCTTTCCAATGAGAGTCTAGAAACGCATAGAGCGTGTAGTAGTAGTGGTAATAGTTTATTTTTATTTTCAATAAAGTAAACCTTGGAGTAATGTTGATGTTATGTTCTTGTTCTTGTTCTTATTCCGCTGTGCAATCAATATTGCTAAACCTGGATAGGGCTTAAATGGTCTTCACCAAAAAATAAAAAATACAAAAAGAATCATCCCTCACCTCTATACCTAGTTTAGAAGGCTTTCTAATCCTAGCGACACTATTCCTGAGTTGAATGATCAATCCCCCGGTACTTGTCACTATACTATACTTCAACAATCAGGTACACTGCCTGGTGGGGGTTGTAAGCTTCTCAAGATCCCTTGAGAGGTAAAACCTGTTGCGAGGGCGCAATTCCCGCGTATCACCCCATGACACTCGTGATTGCATGAAACTCCCCGAACAAGCTTTCGCGGATTACGCATACTCGCGTACCGACGGAGCGGGAGATAAGTGGTACACTTTCAAACCCGAGCAAAACCCTTACGGTGATTCATACAACCCCTCTTGGAAAAATCACCCGAACCTTAGGTGGAAACAAAACCAAAACATGCCCCAAAACAATTCTTACACTCCACCTAATCGTTATCAACCAAACGGTCCACCCTCTAGCCGTACTTTCAACAACAATCCTTCCAACAACTATGGTAGTACCAATAATTTTGAAGGATTGATGTCCAAATTTATGGCATCTCAAGAAACTCGTTTAACAAAGTTTGAAACCGATTTCAAACAAAAGCAAAGTGAGATGACCAATAAGATTGACACGTTGTTGAAAGTTCTTAATGACCGAGAAATGAGAGCACTCCCAAGTAACACGGTCAAGAATCCGAAACTAAACGTTAACGCTATATCATCTGTTTCGTCTCCTACTTCTTGTCCACAATACTATTCGGTCAATGCCATGAGCACGTGTTTCAAACAAACCCAAATCTTTCAAAAGAACCAATTGAATGTAACACCCAACATCAATTCGGTCAATAGCATAGTTGAAACACTTCCTACACAAGACCTTGGCGAAGAATTCAAGGAACTTCATGTTTAGCGTCCCGTCATTGATGTCTTAGCCCATGATCCCTATTACAATGCCCTTTTAGAAAAATATGAAGAGAAACTTAAGTTGGGTAAGAATGGGACCGCCTTCGTTCAAAACAAGCTGCCTAAGAAATTAGATGATCCGGGCATATTCGTGTTACCTTGTAAGATCGGAAATTCTGAGGCTTTTGACACACTAGCCGATCTTGGGTCAAGCCTAAATTTTCTTCAATTATCTCTGTACACCACTCTTAAGCCAAGAAAGTTAAATGAAATAGAGGTAATCATAGGGCTTGCAGATGGAAGTGTAGCATATCCGGTTGAGATAGTGAAGGATGTGTTAGTGCATATAGGAAGATTGACAATGTTAGCCGATTTCCACGTCCTTGATATGGTTAGTGACACTACATGCCCGTTATTAATCGGAAGAGGATTCTTAGCTACCGCAAGTGCGATGATTGATTGTAAGGAATCTAGAATAGCGGTAGGAGAAGGAGAAACTTGGTCGGTCTATGATGTTAAGAAACACGCCTATGATACTAATGGGGAACCAACACCCCATTGGGTAGATGTGAATAGGAGACCATCTAGATACGGACCTTGGGTAAATAGAGATTTCATAGGACCTCAACGCCCATTTTATTTAGAGGAGGAGTTTATAAACAAAACACATTCGGTAGAGCAACTTGATTGCTTTCAAATCAAATATAGTATATAGTATACTTTTTCTCAAAGGATTTGCTAAGAAATAAGCAAAACCCAAGGTCGTAGTCCGTGTGAAGGTGTGAATGGAATTTGAAATTCCCGGTTCGTGAAAAGTGTCGTGAAAGTAAAAAAAAATGATTATAATGAGATTACACTAATGAATATGAAAATGAAGCATAATTAACCAATTAAGCACGTAAATCAAGTAAACAAACCTAAAACGCAACGTAGAATCAAAAACGTAAGCTAAAACGTAAATAAAACGTAAACGCGCAAAATAAAAAGTGAATTTAAAGTTATACTAATCCTACGGGTTTGAAAATAATTTTCCTAAGTTAAAAATGATAAAAGAAAATTTTGAGAAAAAGAAAAATATTTTTTTGACTTTTTATTTAATTTTTATGAATTAAAAACTATTTAAACTAATTAAGAAGTAATTAAAATTCAAATAAAATGGAAATTAAATGAGAAAAATACAAAATTAATTTCTAAACATCTAAAATAAATGAAAACTATTTTCTAAAATATTTTTGGATTTTTTATGCTTTTTCTGATTTTTTTGGAATTTTTGGTATTTAAAAAGTATTAAAAATTGAATAAAAACTAAAATTTAATTAGAAAAATAGCAAACAAATTCAGAAAAATCTAAAAAATTCAGGAAAATTCTAAAATATTATTATAATCCTAGGAAAAATTTAAAAACTGTAAAATAAGCTAGAAAAGTGCTTAATGCTTTGAAAACAGCTTATATGGAGTGCTTATTAATAAGCACTCTTGACCAAATTTGACCAAACTTTGACCCAAGGTTTATTTGACTCAAATGAACTAAATAAGCTGAGATAAGGCCAAAATGAATCTCAGAACACAGTAAGAAGCAAAAAGCAGGTGAATAAGCACTTTTGAAATAAGCAATAAGCAAACAGATTAAGCTATAGGCACAAGTATAATGAAATAAGCTACTGCAGGGCCTAAACAACTCAAATGGTCCACAATTCACAAATTTCAAGCTACCAAACTCAAATGCAGGCCTATAAAAGCTATGAGCAGAAATGGTTCAAACTACCTAACTTGCAGGTAGGAATAAGCTATTTCAATAAGCTCTAAGATGGAAACTAATGTAAGAAAAAGCTAATCCAACCTACTGAGATTCTAAAAACACCAAAATCCTTATCTCTAATCTTTGATTGCTTACTTAATTTTTCCTAGAAAGTGTGCTAAAACTGATGGTGCAGGGCAACTACAACCTCAAATGGCCTACTTTGATCCAACTTTCAATTGAGCAAATTAATTCCAATTTGGGATTTACTTGTTAATTTAGACTCACAGACTGCTAAGCTTCTCAAATCAACAAACCAAAAGTATTTCCAACTAATAACAAATCCTAAAAATTCTTACAAAGTTATAACCAAAAACTAAGTACTCACTATTTTGACTTTTTTGATTTTTATGCAACTTTGACTATAATGAACTTGGATCTATCCTAGCTTACTGATTATGTTATTCTAAACTAGTATGTAATTGAAATAAGCTCTATAAACTACTTATACAACTAATGATGAGGTTATGTAACTAAATGATCTAACAGATAGGCAATAGAGAGATTAAACAAGTGATTTTGACTATTATCTAAATAACCTACTGATTTTATGTCTAAACTAGTCTAAATATATCTAATGCAGACTATTTAAACTAATTAATCCACCTATGTTAGCATTAAAAATATGTATTAAAAAGTGATGGTCATTCTCATACGTGTAACTTTGTAATGTGTCGTAAATTACAATAGAATAGTCAATGGGCATATGGTTTGGGCTAAGCTAATAGGTTAATATTTATATTAAGCTAGTCCATTTATGTTAAGAAGATATTTATGTAAAAAGCCCAATCCATCTCCAAGCCCATGGAAAGCCTTTAGGGCATTATGTAACCAACTATATAAACACCTCAAAGCTCATTTGAGGTGTGTGCTTGTGTGTGTTTCTCTAATAATATTCTCTCTTCTCTCTTTCTCTTCATCTTTCTACTTTCTCTCTCTAACATACACCTACATATCAATCACAAAGGCTATTGTGTGTGATAAAATTGTCATCTTTATGTTCCTACAAGTGGTATCAATCGCCTTACAATGATTTAGGAGGGTTGAGAGTTTGTTTGTTTCGAGTTTTTTAGCATATCCACACGTTTTTTATCAAAAAAGTTCTTTACTTTTCTTGTTTTTCTTGGTTTTTAACACTTTTTTTATTACAAACTAGTGTTATAAACCTTTTCTAATAAGAAAGTTTCAATCTTTTTGAAGATTTATAGCTTAAAAAATTCGATTTTGATTATTGTACTTGTTTTCTAGATCAAAAAAATTTTCATAAAAATCATCAAGTTTGCAATTTTCTTTAAGTTTTGGTGTTTTTATAACTAGAAGTACAAGCATCTTGAAATACAAACTTCATTTGGATGAGCTTTTAGCAAAATCAAAATTCTAGCAAACTTTCTAGATCACAAAAAATTTTCATAAAAATCATCAAGTTTGCAACTTTCTTTAAGTTTTGGTGTTTTTATAACTAGAAGTACAAGAATCTTGGAATACAAACTTCATTTGGGTGAGCTTTTTGCAAAATCAAAATTCTAGCAAACTTTCTAGAACACACTTGTACCATCGTTCTAAATCACAAAGTTTCTAAATCACAAAGTTTCTAAATCACAAAGTTTCGAGAACACACTTGCTCCTGTTGCTTACTCGGTGTTTCCCTTGCTTGTATAAGTGAGAAAACACTTCGACTCGTGGTATACTCTCTAAATTGTATAATTTAGAAAGTTTTGGTGCTAAGTTTCTAGAACACTGAAAAGTTTCTAAAACACTGAAAAGTTTCTAGAACACTGAAAAGTTTCTAAAACACTGAAAAGTTTCTAGAACACTGAAAAGTTTCTAAAACACTAAAAAGTTTCTAGAACACTGAAAAGTTTCTAAAACACTGAAAAGTTTCTAGAACACTGAAAAGTTTCTAAAACATTGAAATTTTCAAGATCACTCAAAAAGTTTCGAGAACACTGTGAAAGTTTCGCGATTCCAAAAGTTTCGAGAACACTGTGCAAGTTTCGAGAACCCTCAAAGTTTCGAGAACCCTCAAAGTTTCGAGAACACTTAAAAGTTTCTAAAACACACCTCCTATTTTGTTGGAACAATCCAAGAATCAACTTTATCGATCAACACTTCATCAATGGCAACTCAGCAAGACATTCATGCAGCCGGTGCCGAAAACCGACCTCCCATGCTGTCAAAGGGTGGATACTCACAGTGGGCTAGTCGTATGATGCGCTATCTTAAGAGCAAAACAAATGGAAGTCTTCTTATCAAATCCATTATGGATGGACCCTTCAAACCAATACAAGTACTAGACCCTGGAGATCCAAATGGAACCCCACCCATGCAACCATACTACAGAGATCAGAATGAGACTGAATACACTGTGGAAGACAGAAAACAGATTGAAGCTGATGATCAGGCATTTCATTGCGTAGTTCTTGGTTTACCTAAAATCATTTATGCTACTGTTGACAGTGAAGTAAGTGCTCATGCAGTCTTGGAAAGAGTCAAGAGGTTAATGTATGGGACAGACATCGATAAACAGGAAATGGAAACACAATTGCTTAAGGAACTTCGCAAGTTTACTTCAATTCCTGGTGAATCCATAGAGACGTACTACCACAGGTTCTGTAAGATCATGAATGATTTATCAAGACACAACCTCAGTCAGACAAATATTGCTAACAACACCATTTTTCTGAATGAGTTGCAACCAGAATGGGGAAGATACGTCACTATCGTTTATCAGACAAAGAATTTGCATGAAGTGACTTATGATAAGCTGAATGACTTCTTGAAGCAAAATCAAGATGGAGCTAATGAAGTAAGAGCTGAATTACTAGCTAAAAAGCATGATCCTCTAGCATTAATGGCTAATACACCAACACCTATACTAGTGAACACACAACAACAACCATCATCATCTTCCACTCACAACTACATGCAACCATCCTACATTCAACAACCAACACCAGTCTACCAACAACAGTTCTACCCACAGCAACAACAACATCTTATTCCACAACAGCAATACCCACAATTCCAAGAACCAGGATTCACTGAAAATGATGAAGCTACTGCAGCATTGACACAAGCGTTTGCTTTTTTGTCAAAGGCATTCTAAGGACACTATTCTACACCAACAAACAACAACCAAAGGATTTCATCGAACACTCGCAATAGGCAAATCGCTCAGCCGAGTTTCAATATGGGCAACAGAGGCCAAATGGTTGAAGTTTATGGGAATCAGCAAGGATATGCTACTGGATTTAACATGGGTAATCAGAATATGCAGAATCAGAATGCAGGTCAGTATGCAGGGAATCAGTATGGTCAGTATGCAGGGAATCAGATGGGTCAGTTTGTTGGAAATCAGAGGGGTCAGAATGTTGGTAATCAGGCAATGGGTAATCAGAATAGGAATGTTGCAGCTCCAGTTGTTGGGAATAATGGAAATGTTAATCAGGGTAATCCGATAAAGTGCTTCAACTGTCAGGGTGTAGGTCATATGGCACGGAACTGTCCTACTAAGCCGAACAAGAAAGATCTAGAGTACTTGCAGAAAGCAGTGCTGTTGGCACAAAAGGCAAAGGCAGGGTTTCAGTTGAATGCAGAGGATAATGATTTTATGGCTCTTATGGATGACATGGAAGATAGAGAGGATATCAATGCGAACAGCATATTCATGGCGAATCTTCAGGAAGCTAAGTATGACACGGATTCTGACATATTTCCTGTTTATGACACCAATGCACCATCTGAGGTATCAAACGTCAACACATGTCACAATAATGATATATTTGATATGTCTCCTCATGAGGAACAACATTCTGAGAAGCTAGCACCCACTTATGATACATACCTGGACACGCCAAGTAGTAGCAATACTCCTTCAGCAACTCCAGATGTGAATCATAATGGAGGCTTCATTTCACAGCATGCTGAGAATGATGAGGAAACACGTGCTTTATTTGAATCATTATTGAACAATTGTGGTATTGAAATCGAGAAAGTTAAAAAGGTCAATCGCGATGTTAAGGCCGCGAATGAGATATTGACCACTGAGCTTGAGAGATACAAGGAAAATGCAAAAAGTTTTCAAATTCACAAAGAACGCGAGTCAGAACTTGAAATTGGTTATAAGAAGTTACTTGTTAAAGATAGGGAATGGAAAAACAAGTTTGCTAATCTTGAAATAAGTTCAACAAAAACCATTAACTCTTTAAAATTAAGAAATTTCTGAGTTAACAAACCAACTTTCAAAACAAAAAACAGCTTATACCAATCTTGAAAAAGAAATGGATGAGTTGAAAAAGGACTTTGCAAAGAAAGAAGATAAACTTTTGGAAGAAATCGTAGAGTCAGAACACAAGATTGAACACAAGATTGCACATCTAGAAGAATTAGTGGTTAAGTCGGGTCAGTCAAGTCAAACAATGAAAATGATTTCAAACCAAACTAATCCGATTTACCATACGAAACACAAAATGGCTCTTGGTACCAACAATCCTTGTAATCTCAAGAAAGCTCAGGAAGAACAGAATGTTTTGTATAATGGTAACCTCCTTTACACCAAACATGATCCTCCCGTCGTTCGGGATTCTGTGCAAACGATGGAACTTGCCGAAGAGAGCATTACTAAAATGAAACAAAAGGATTTGAAACCCATTGATTATAACAAATTGAACAAATTTTCGGGGATTACTTTTGTTCCACAAAAAGAACCATCTGTGTTTTCCATAAAATGACCATTCTCGAAAATGTTTTCTAAGAAAGTAGTTGCTTCCAAATCAATTTCAAACATGGAACAGATTTCCTCAAACAACACTTTTAACACAAGTGCTGCAAGGGGATATCTTGATGATCTTAAAACAAGAGTTGGGCAACTTAAAACGACTTTAGAATCTAAAACGAGACTTAATGAGATTAACTGGAATTCCACGGTTCATTTACAGCTTAAAAAGATTCTTGAAAGTGAATTTTCTCCTCAAATTAATAACATTCATGCTCGTGTAATTCATTTTGAACAAGCATTTTTGAAAGAAACAGCTGACTTCGTCATGGATCACAAATCTCTGATAAAGAAGGCTAATGAATCTTTTGAGCAAATCAATGTTTTGGAAAACCTAAATGATTCTCTCTTCGAAGCTGTTATGACTACTGATATTATGTCCATCATTTTACAAACATATTCTGTTCAAGACGATGAAAGACTGAGAGCTGAGACCTCCGAAATTGTTTCAAAATATGAAAATGCTCTTATAAAACATGAAAAAGAAAATGTGTCATATTTTAAACAACTTGATCGAAAAAGAGAAAAATGCAAGTATGACAAACTGTCGTACGAGAGTGCCTTCAAATACATGAAAGAGCAAAATGATCTTTTGAGGGCTCAGCTTGCAAGTAAAAAATGGAAGGGTGTGGATACTAAGTTTGCAAAACCATCGACTTCAGAGAAACCAAATGTTTCAAAAACGGTTGAAAAACCAAAAATGTCAATTTCACGGTTTGCTCCAAAAGTCGATGCAAAAAACAATTTGACAAAACCAGTCACTCCACAACCCTTGCCCAAGCAAAAGGAAATTGAAAAGATTGTTGATAAACAAAAATTGGTTGTTGAAAGAAACACAAATGTGAGTGCACCTAGCCCTTCTAGGAATAGTACACCAAATATGACTACAAAAACTGTAAAAGAATCTGTTGGTTCTAATGACATGGTCCAAAATCACCATCTAGAAGAAGCTAGGAAAAAGGCACAACTTCGAAATGACGGAATTTTAGGCACAAAACCTAGTGTGATGAATTCTACAAGATTCCAAAGCACTGCTAGTAGTAGTAAACCATTACCTAGGAACTATCAACAAAATACTATGGATTAGCTTGCATCTAAGAGTAGTGGCACAAAAGAGAATGCTAGGAACGTAGAATGCAACACAAAGAATTACAAAGTCTCATCAAACAACAAAGAATTTCCAAAAGACTGTAATGACAAAGTTAAAATTGTTGTGTTAAACAACGATGTTGAATTTGTCTGTCCTACATGTCAAAAATGTGTTTTTTCAGCTAATGACGATGCATGTATTGCACAATTTATCAAGAAAAGAAAGTCAAATGTCAAGACACAATCAACTAAGACACCAAATCAAAGCAAACCCGTTGATAAGAAGCAAGAGGTTAAGAAAGCTAATAGGTGGATATCTATAGGATGTAGTTTTTCCAAGACTGAGACTTCCGCTGCATCTGATAAGAAAACTATGTCTAGATCTTACCTTAGGTGGATTCCTATGGGAAAAGTTTTTAAAACAGTTGGTTTTAGATGGATTCCCACAGGGAAGATTTTTTATAGTTACCGAAAGACTAATGATAGTATACATCATCATGATAAGGAAGTAGAAACCACAACAACCTTTGATAGTGAACACTCTAAATGTGAGGAAACATGTACTTCTAATACTGTCATTTGTGTAAATTTTTCTTCTGTGGATGTAGGTACTTGTGAAAGTGTTGAGGATTCTGATGAGGCGAAAAATGAACCACTTTTAGGGGGTCATTTAAGCCCGGAATTGAATTTATTTGATCAAACATTACCCTAAATCGTTCCTTTTGTGATTTTAGGTACTTTGGGAGTGAAATCTAGAAAAGGAAGCAATTCGGACATTTTTGGAGCATAAAAGTGAAGAAAACGCCAAAGACTTAATTTTCCAAGCTGAAACAATGTATGACGGCGTCAAGAAGACAATCCTGACGGCGTCAAGAGTAAAAACCATGACGACCCAGAAGAAACATGAAGGCGTCATAAGTAGAGCGTCAAGAGTAAATTGTGTGACGGCCTACAAAAGGGGACTATATGACGGCGTCAGATGTAGATCAAGGCAGTCCGAGGAATTATTGGGCGGCAAGATGACGACGTCAGACATTTGTTCTTGACGCCGTTACCTCCTAAAATCTATATATAGTTTTCCAATTTTCATTCATTAAAAAAAACTTGTGTGGAGAAACCCTAGGGCCGAACCTTGTACGAATTTTACAGTTTTTCAAGGGTTGTCAACCCTTGAATCCTTACATGTGCTATTGAGATAAGTCTTCTCTTAATTCAATCAATATGTCTATGTGTTGGTTGTCTATATCTTGTGCTTGTCTTGATTTCAACATGCTAGGCTAGATTTATCTTGTGTTTGCTTAGATCTAATGAAACCTAAATGTTGATTATGTGTTGATTACTTGTTTATGGTTGTATTGGATGAATGATTTCAATGTTAGGCTTAAGAAAACTGGTAGATCTCCATTTGGTAACATGCTTGAACGTCTTAGGAAACATGAACCGATGTGTACTAGGTTTTATTGGTTGTATTTAATGCATGAGTAAATTCTAATGATCCCATGTTAGGAGCTTTTAGCAGGCTCGACATAGGAGTGAAGTAGGCACTCATAGGATTGGGGAAGTAAGTACGCCACCTCATGAATGGTATTAAGTAATACAATCCGTCATCCACACAACTATAACAAGTAATTAACGTGTAAAAGATATCTAGGGGGTAGTGAAATCTAAGTAAACACATTTCTCCCACTTATTGCTCACAACCTTAGTTTAAAGTAGTTTTATTTTCATTTTAGTATTTTATTTTGACTGCATCTTTAGTATTGGGTTAGTTGACTAGCAACTAATTCCGCCCCTAATCCTTCAAATCCGAGATTTTAATTTGCTTTCCTAAAAATATAAAAAATACAAAAAGAATCATCCTTCATCTCTAGATCTAGTATTTAGGTTTTCTAATCCTAGCGACACTATTCCTAGCTGAACGATCAATCCCCTGGTACTTGTCATTATACTATACTACATCGATTAGGTACACTGCCTGGTGGGGGTTGTAAGCTTCTCGAGATCCCTTGAGAGGTAAAGCCTGGTGCAATTCCCACGCATCAAGTTTTTGGCGCCGCAGCCCGGGTAATAGTTATTGTCTAGGTTAGAATCTCTTTTTATTAGGTCTACTTGCTAGATTCCTTTCTAGTAAGATTTTATTTTTTATTTTTAAGTTCTCTTTAGTCTATCTTATTTCTTTGTGTTTTTGTTCGTAACTTTTCACCACCCAACATCATGGACGATGGGAACATCTTTGAACCCGTCATCCCACCACAACAAAACCCACCACTAGAACCTCTTAGGCCCCGAACCTTAGGAGAGTATTCCCGACCTAGCCACCAAGGCTATCGAAACACCATTGAGCTCACCGGAGCCAACGTGACCCCCTTGCGATCCGACACCATCCGGTTGGTGCAAAGCGGATGTGCATTCCATGAACTTCGTTCTGAAGATCCAAATCAACATCTCAAGGACTTCCTTAAAATCGTAGATTCCATAGACCTGGATGTTGCAACTAGAGAGACAACCCGATTACGCCTATTCCAATTCTCTCTACGTGATCAAGATAGTCAATGGCTTGAGCGTTTACCCGCGGGATCTATCACCACATGGGATGATCTCACCACTCGTTTCCTTGCTCAATTTTTCCCACCGGGGAGAACTACTAAGCTTAGAAATGACGTCTTGATGTTCCAACAATGTCAAGGTGAAACCTTTTATGAAGCATGGACTCGATATAAAGACCTGCTCCAAAAAGTCCCTCATCATGGCATTGAACCATGGCTCCAGATTCAAATCTTTTACGATAAAGTTAACTATCAAACAAGGAGAGCTATAGATTACACAGCCAAGGGCAGGCTAAACAGACTTAGCATTAACGAATGCTGGAAAGTTCTTGAGGGGTTAGCACAATACGAAGAAGAAGGATGGGAGGACCCAATGTTTCCAAGCAAGGGAAAACTTGATTACGCACACGCCACCCAAGAGCAGTTATTAGGAAGTATCGAGAAGCATGTAAAATAATTAATGAAAGTTGAGAAACCTGCTGCTGAAACCGTGTGGAATCCTAATTTACGTAGGAATGCGGTTATTAACCATAATTTTCCTGAACATTCACGACAAGAGGAGTTCGAAGAGATAATGGTAACCTTCATGAATAATCAAGAAAAACAAATCCAGCACCTAGAAGCACGCACGGAAAGTACTCGCAATGCTTTTATGGATTTAGAAGATAAATTCATATCAAGGATCAAAGAGAAGATTAAGGAAAAATCCGCACCAAGAAAAATCGAAAAAGTCTTCGAGGTTTCAACTCCTTTGGTGTTTGACCAAGAGGATAACGAGAAATCTTCCCCAAGTGCTTCACCGTCAATCACCTCCTACTTTTGTGAGCATCCTCAGGAAGAGAAGAATTCGCAAGTTCATAACATTTTCGTTGGATGCTTGCGAACCACGCTCCCAAATTTGTGCAAGAGACGTTCTTTTGGTTTTAAACCCGGTGTGAAGAGGTTGTACCTCAAAAACACCACAGTTTTGAGACCCTCTATGGAACAACACCTCTTTCTACCAACCGTTAACCAACGCAAAGGTTACAACTTAACTAAAACCTCACCCGCCCCTTTCTACAACCACACCTCTTTCCGTGACAGTAATGAAACATTTGACCCTGGTGGACTTCACTAATGGAATAGCTACTCATGGTTTTTACTTGTGTTTAGCTATTCACACTAAGTGCAGGGACTAAATGTGGAATTACTTCTTTTTACACCTCATACGGGCATCTGACGGCGTCAGATGGTAACTCTTGACGCCGTCACCTCGCTATTTCAGCAATAATAACCCAAATTCCATCACTTTCAACTCATACCCCACAAATCTCACCCAAATTTCTGCTCCCACTCCGAATCTCCATCCTCCAATTCGACATCTTCCGTGACTAATCTCCACTCGGTAAGTAGTTTTTCCTCACTCTTTTTCGTTCAATTGTCCTTAGGATCAATCAATTTTGAAAACCCCTTTCATCCGAAACCCCATTTTTTGACCCATCATTGACAAATCGTAATGCCATCCATTTGGTGATTTGTAATCATAGGGGTTACCCTTTGATGATGTTGTTCCACTTGAATCATGCGTTAATTTAGGAAAAGTCCTTCATGCCGCGGATTTTTTGACCCCCCACCCATGTTTTCTGATTAAAGGAGCATTTGGGTAATGGGTTAAGAGTTTGAAAATTGATTTTTCCCTCGTAATTGCATGATTCGATTTCTGCTAGGTCTGACGGCGTAAGGACCTCCTTCCTGACGGCGTCAGATGTGTCTGACAGCAAAAGTCAATAAAATTCTCATTCTAATTGTTTCCGTCTACTCTATGTTTTTCCAGGAAAATGAGCAAGCGATCTCGACAACATCGTGGCAGCTCCTCTAGGTCCCAAAGGATTAACTATGGGGAATTGGTCCATAGTTGGGATGAATTCGACAATGTTGCCGCTACAACTAAGTATGCGGAACTTTGTAATCACCACATTGATGCTGGTGCTGTGATTGATTGGGAGTTTATGAGGTCCCAAGGGTTGGAGGCTGCGTTTCTGGGGAGGATCCACACTGATGGGTTCGCGGGTCCTCAATGGGAGAGGTTTTTTAGGATGAGAGAGACTGTGTATAGTGAGTTAGTGAGGGAGTTCTTTGCGACCTTCCACTTTGATCAGGCTGAGGCTAGGACGAACATGGGGGTACCACTATTTATTTTAGGTTAGGAGGGGTGGTTCGATCATGTTCGGTTACTGAGTTTGGTTGGAGGATTGGTTTGTATGCTAGGGAGGAGGCTGTTGAGGGAGGTTTTATGCAGAGGTTGTTGCATGGGGAGACTGTGAGGAGTGATATGAGGTGTGCCACTTTTTGGCCGACCATAGGGGACGGGGTGTATACCTCGACTACTGGGGCAGCATCAATCAGGGACCCCGTGGTCAGGTTGGTCCACAGATGCATCATATACAGCTTGTCGGGATGTCATGGCACCACTCACCGTGTCACTGCTTCAGATCTTTTCTACCTGTATACCATCTTTTCAGCGGATGTTTACTGCAACATCTCATTTTGGGTAGCTAGTTATTTGAGGACCAGTGTGGGTGAGAGGGATATTGATAAGGTGTATGGGGGGATGTTCGTGACCCGGTTGGCTCGTTCCTATGATCTTCTTACTCCCCCGATCATAGGATACTTGAGCGACTGCGGGGCTTGTAGGGTAGTGAGGGCTAAATCCCTCAGGCAGATGAGCATCGTGATGCTGCGGGGGAATGGGGCCTATGATTGGTATGTGGCAGGGGGACCTGATGATGAGGATGATGAAGGAGCACCCCAGCAGCATCAGTTTGAGGGTTATGAGGTGGGGATAGCTGACTACTACCGACACATGAGTCAGGGAGATTGGCAGGCACACCAGGGGGCCTGGATGGGTCAGGTGGACGCATGGCGGACCACCACTGACCAGCGCTTTGATTGGATGTATGATCACACCATCCGCCAGATGCAGCACCTCTCCACCCGTGATCAGCTTGAGCCTCACCTACAGATTGACCCATTCCCCGGTCGTGAGACAGACTACCCTCCCTACGGGTACACAGGACACCACCTTCCTGGCTATGACTACCATTTTGGTCCTCCTCCCTAGTGATCTTTCTTGATGTCTGTTATTTCTGAACAATCTATTGATGGTTATGTAATTTGAAACAATTGGTACTGTAATAGTTTAGGATGTGGCCTCTGTTGGCCTTGGATAATTTTTAATTTTCTATGTTTACGTTTATTAGTAATAATAGAATGTGCTATTGGTGTCATTCTTCACTTTGTGTGATTTTATTTTGTTTGTTTGTTATTTGCTTCCGTATGCATGCTTTATTTTTATTGTTGGTAGATCATGTTTCTAAACTAAATAGTGGAAATACTTTACTTTGTTGTTTTGGCCTAGTCTTAACTTCACCCAAAGGTATTTTTGCAAAAGATAAGTGTAAGGGGAAACCCCAAATATGTTTTTAAGAAACAACCCGATCATGATTCTCCACAATATTAAATGAACATGTATATTCGTATTTGTTAGAGTCAAATGCTTGTATCGAGTCATAATGAAGTTTTGCAGGATTTTCCAGGAAGTAGGACCAAGTTTTTCCGGAAATTTTTCGGAAACTTAACATAAGAATTTCTGCAGGTCACTTCTGACGGCGTCACGAGTTTACTCTTGACGGCGTCACGTGTAAAAATCTGGAAATTTTACCAGTTTTGTTTTTCTAATGGAGTCTTAAAGTTTTTGTTGAATTATTAAGTTTTATAATCTCCAGGAAATCTGCAAACTTCATTCCACAAGCATTATATCTTATTTTGTTTTCTAGGATTTAGTAACTTATTTAGATTGCCTCCGATTTTATGCGAGGTTGCCTTGTCTGTTTTCTCAGGATTTACAGGTTATGTATGACAAGAAGATGATTTATTTTTCTGGAAGGGAAGCTTTGATTGTTCATTTTCTTGGAGGAAGATCTAACCTGGCCACCTTATTATCCATACCGAGCGAATCAGAGGAGTATTTGATTTCATTCTTTTTACTTTTTCACTTTTACATTCTTACTTGAACATTGGGGACAATGTTCATCTTAAGTGTAAGGGGAGGGTAAAATGATGATACCTTACAGATACACTTTCGCTTGAGTTTGTTTGTTTAATAGTAGATGTGTAATAAAACTATAAGAAATACTTGTTAGTGCAATTTTAGCGCCAAATTTAAATTTTTTTACAACATTTAGGAGTGAAACTTTAGCCATAGCAAGTGTCTCATGGATAGGAGATTGTATGACTAGCACATAACCGTACTATTCAGAAAAATTTTCCACCCAAATATGTGAGGTTCGCCTTTAGATTTGATAGGAAAAGCATTTACTATTAGTGTTTATGAGTGTACCGGTAGCATTTAGATTCTAGAACTTGTGTTAGTGATGCATCCCGAGACCGCTAGTGAGACTACATTCGTGTGGTAGGATTTACTACATGATAAGAGGCATTAGGATCACCCTTGTGTTAAACCCGTATCATAATTACTTGACCATTTAAGTCATATTACTTGGCTAGTTAAGTCAATTAATTTTTCCCACACCTTAGCGTTGTACTCATTTTTAGTACACGAAACCCCTAGTACACCCCTCCGAGCCTATCTTTTCGTTTCTAACTTTAAGCATTTTACTTAAAGGAAGAATTTGTTACACCCCACTTAAATGTACACCCAAATCGCCTTAGCCTTCCGTGTATGCACTCATCTTTAGTGCATTATTGTTATTTGTTAAACCCTAAGTTAACTATCTAATAGATTACATGGTTGCTAAGTCGAGTCATATCCTTGTACATATTGTTTTGGGACGATTGGGACTCATGGGTAAAGTACTTATTTTATGGAGTAATGGGGAAGAACATCATATATTACCCCCCGTATGTGCATTAATCTTAAAAGTACTCCAAGTGTTTTGATTTTCTTAATTCGAGTCATTAGATTAGTTTATTGTAAAGTATGTAAAAATTCAAGTGTAAGGGGAATTTTCATTCCCTATGATATATTATTTTGGATGGTAGGGTAAGAGTGTATGCAAAAAAAAAAACAAAAAAAAAAAAAAAAAAAAGAAAAAAAAAAATCGAAAAATCAAGAAAAAGAAAAGAAAAAAAATAGAAAAAGAAAAAAGAGAAAAAACATACGGACTACCATCCCTTTTCATTCAATGTTCATTTTATGTTTTTGTTATTTTTGATTTATTAGCCTAAGTCGAGTCTAGTCTTGGCTTAGCAACGTCATATTGTACATGTAATTAACCAAGATTGTTAACTCGCCACCAGTAAAGACTGCCTATAACCAACAAAACCGTGTATTTCATATCCCTACACCTAACGTTACAACCCTTTAAAAGACCTCTTTGATAGTTTATCCTAGGTGCTTACGCCATGTGGTGGAGGTTTGATCCTTTCCCATGCCTATGGTAATCTATTTTGCTATGACAGGTAGTGAAAGATGTTTTCCATTTCCATATTGTGATATTACTTTATTACACCCGAGAGATGTGAGTATCTAAACACTATTTGTAAGGTGCTAGTGTATGACCTCCGTGCTTGTCTTTGGTCTTTAGTGGAACGATTATTTGTTGTAATTACTTTTATATTAGTGTTAAATGACCCCTAACTTGTATTTTGATTAGAATAAAAGCGCATTTGCTTGAGGACAAGCAAATCTCAAGTGTAAGGGTATATGATGAGGCAAAAAATGAACCACTTTTAGGGGGTCATTTAAGCCCGGAATTGAATTTATTTGATCAAATATTACCCTAAATCGTTCCTTTTGTGATTTTAGGTACTTTGGGAGTGAAATCTGGAAAAGGAAGCAATTCGGACGTTTTTGGAGCATAAAAGCGAAGAAAACGCCAAAGACTTAATTTTCCAAGCTGAACAATGTATGACGGCGTCAAGAAGACATTCCTGAAGGCGTCAAGAGTAAAAACCATGATGACCCAGAAGAAACATGAAGGCGTCACAAATAGAGCGTCAAGAGTAAATTGTGTGACGGCCTGCAAAAGGGGACTACATGACGGCGTCAGATGTAGATCAAGGCAGTCCGAGGAATTATTGGGCGGCGAGATGACGGCGTCAGACATTTGTTCTTGACGCCGACACCTCCTAAAATCTATATATAGTTTTCTAATTTTCATTCATTAAAAAAAACTTGTGTGGAGAAACCCTAGGGCCGAACCTTGTACGAATTTTAAAGTTTTTCAAGGGTTTTCAACCCTTGAATCCTTACATGTGCTATTGAGATAAGTCTTCTCTTAATTCAATCAATATGTCCATGTGTTGGTTGTCTATATCTTGTGCTTGTCTTGATTTCAGCATGCTAGGCTAGATTTATGTTGTGTTTGCTTAGATCTAATGAAACCTAGATGTTGATTATGTGTTGATTACTTGTTTATGGTTGAATTGGATGATTGATTTCAATGTTAGGCTTAAGAAAACTGGCAGATCTCCATTTGATAACATGCTTGAACGTCTTAGGAAACATGAACCGATGTGTACTAGGTTTTATTGGTTGTATTTAATGCATGAGTAAATTCTGATGATCCCATGTTAGGAGCTTCTAGCAGGCTCGACATAGGAGTGAAGTAGGCACTAATAGGATTGGGGAAGTAAGTACGCCACCCCATGAATGGTATTAAGGAATACAATCCGTCATCCACGCAACTATAACAAGTAATTAACGTGTAAAAGATATCTAGGGAGTAGTGAAATCTAAGTAAACACATTTCTCCCACTTATTGCTCACAACCTTAGTTTAAAGTAGTTTTATTTTCATTTTACTATTTTATTTTGATTGCATCTTTAGTATTGGGTTAGTTGACTAGCAACTAATTCCGCCCCAAATCCTTCAAATTCGAGATTTTAATTTGCTTTCCTAAAACTATAAAAAATACAAAAAGAATCATCCCTCATCTCTAGATCTAGTATTTAGGTTTTCTAATCCTAGCGACACTATTCCTAGCTGAACGATCAATCCCCCGGTACTTGTCATTATACTATACTACATCGATCAATTACACTGCCTGGTGGGGGTTGTAAGCTTCTCGAGATCCCTTGAGAGGTAAAGCCTGGTGCAATTCCCACGCATCAGATTCATACACCCGTTGTGGAAAAGAAGAATTTTATGCCAACTTCGCATGTGGAAATCCTTTTCTAACTCCACTCTTAACTCCACTTTTACTTGTCCAAACTTAATTTTTCTTTCTTCAAATTCTGTTTGTAAATATTTTTTTGAAAAACAAAATACAAAATTTGAAAAACCAACAAAAACAAAATACAAAAATATAAAATTTTCAAAAAACACAAAAACAATATAAAATCAAAAAATACAAAAATATTATTCTCACGACATGTCTCTCGTATAAATCAATATTCTGTACGTTTCTAGAAATGTCATTCAACAATGATACGGACATGTACAGATGCTTGAGCGGGAGTTCTTTAAAATGTTTTTCTAAAACATGTCGTTTCTCAAAATTTTCTTCACAATGGCTTTCATATACCTCAGTACGAAACCCGTGCTTCAAAGTGAAATCTTTTCAAAACATGGGTCCGGGTATAATAACTCGAAAAGATTTCAAATAAGGACCATAATGATGACTTCTGATTATTTTCAAATCAAGGACTCGTACGTTCAATGATGAACTCTTTTTCAAAAAGTTCGAGTCTAAACAAACGAAAAAGATTTCAAGCATAAACTCATTTTCAAACAAAATTCTTGAGCACTTTTTCAAGATTGTTCAAAAGATTCCTCAAAATCTCTCAAAATGAGTGCTCAAGATAACTCCCTCAAAATACTTAATTGATCTTAAAATGAGCTATTATTAAGGGGGAGTATAAAAACAAAAATGTTCTGAATTCATGCAAAATGAAATCTGTCTATCTCTCCAAAAAGCTTTTTCTTAATCAGTTGATATCAAAAATATCACGATATGCTATTTTTTAGGGGGAGAAGACATGATTAAAATGTGATTGATGAGTGCTCAAACACTCATCGTTTTTGATATATTTAAACTGCCAAAACACACAAAAATAATCAAAAAGATATCAAAATACTTAAATTATCCCAGGGATTGTGTTTTATGTGTTTTAAAAGCAAAATGTGCAAAAACAAAGAAAAAACGTACAAAGTTTGCAGTATTGGCTGTTTCAGTCCCCCAAGTTTCAAAACTTGTCAATATTAGTCCCTATGCATTTATTTTTAAGGAAAGGTCAACCCAAGGTCTTAAAAGTCAAATAATCACAAAATATTATAATTGGGTTGCAAGTTTTCAAAAATTACATAATTAGTCCCTGAAAATCCAAAAATGGCAAAAGTAGTCCCTGGGATTTTTGAAATTTTGAAAAATGTGGAAAAGTGCAAAATTGGTCCTTGGATTATTGGTATTTGGCAAAATTGATCCTTTGGAGAAGTTTTGGAAAGTTACACTTCACCCCCCTCAACTTTGAAGGAATTGCAAAAATGGTCCTTGTGTTAACTACTAACCAACCGGACCCTATTTTTATCTAATCCAAAAACCAAACCCAACCCAAGCCATGTCTGATCCAGTAATACAATCCCAAGCCCACCACCTTTAAACCGTTTTAAATAATACCCACGTTGACCCAGTTAACTCTTTCTTCCCCCCCAACCAAACCGCGCAAAACCAGGCTCCATTGTTCCCCCCGCCCTCCTCACCTTTTTCCAACTCTAGCTCCCCACAATTAATGCCCAAACCTAACTAATCTACCACAATTAATACCCTCAACAACCCCTCACCAGTACCACCCAATTTGGCCCCGTATCCCTTTTGGCGCCAAAATCATGATCAAAGGCTAGGAGTGATCTCATATCAATTCAACGATGGGGATTTGGTCAGAGGGTCAAAGCAAAGGCTGTGGGGCTCTCAGTTTTCAAAAAGCAACCATGTGGAAGGCTTAGATATATAATTTTAGGTCGTTATATATAGATAAGCTCATAAGAAGCTTAAGTGTGTAATTTTCTTTGTTTTATTGTAGTTTCAGTTTATTTTTAATGTAATGTAACTCTTTTTATCAATTCAAGTTCAGTTTGAAGTTTAAATTTCATTTTCACTTTTCAAAGTCTCATCTCAATTTACCAAGTTCTAATTAAGGGAAGTAATGTGTGTTTAAGTTACTCAGAAGCTCTTACAAGCTCAGAAACAAGATATTACAAGTATCATAAGCTTGTGTGAATACTTTCAACTCAGTTTTCAATAAAAACTAAAAAAATAAGAAAAATAAAAATAAATAAAAAATTGTTTATTAAAGGTTGAAGAAAGCATGGAGCACAGTAAATCAAGGATAGCTGTGGGTTAGGTACCTCATGGGAGGGCATAGGATTGGTTAAACTTGTTCTTTGGTTCTTAATCAGTTGGCTTGGAGGGCTTTGTAAGCTTAAATCCTTTCATTTTTAGTACCAAGTTGTTTTAATTAGTTATTTAAGCTTGTTTTAGTTAAATATTAACAATTAGATCAGTATTAATCCATTGTTCATGTTATCTATTTGTTTAAGTGAAAATCTCTTTGATAACTGATTTGTAAGGGGTGTTTGGTTCTAGGGCATTTGATCAGTTCTAGCAGTGTATTAGTACTCATCTGTGTTTCACTTAGTTTGGTGGGTGTATTAAAGCTCAGGGAACTCTTTACTTGGTCACAAATTGATTCAAAAGTCAAAAATCAAGAAATCATTCACCACAGTCAACTGTGGTGAGTTTTTAAAACCATAACTTAGCAAATCCATAGATAAAGTGTTAATTTACTCAAATTAGTTTTAATATATCCTAATTAAACTAGTTTGATCACAAAAATCAGCTGTGCAAGTTCACAAAAGTCAAAATTCAAGATTTCTCAAAAAGTCAAAAAGAACCAACTCAGTTTTTACCAAAATGGGATGAATTATTGAGAATTTTGTGGAAGGTTTTGAGATCTGATATTTGTTGGAGTAGTTTTCTATCAGTAGGTCTACAAGTCCCCATGGGTACTTGATTCTATTGATTTTTTCTTAGCCCTGAGCTTAAGCTTAAAGTGAGCTGCAGGGCAAGCTCTTGCCCTGCTTCAGCAGACTCAGACCATCCACCCAACTTTGGTGGTCTTTTGTGACTGACCCAGTGGGTCCCACACCTCCACCCTTGCACCTTTCAACCCCCCTCCTACCCAGGAACAAGGGTTGACACTTTAATTGACCATAAGACCAGTGGGCCCTACCTTGTTTGACCCAAGATCTTTGTCCCATAACTGCCTCAGAAATCAAATAGCAAAGTGCTTATTTGTTGCTTTTTGGCTTATTCAGGCTTGTTTGTTGCTTGTTCCCTGCTTATTATTGTTCATTAGACTCAGAGAAACCAAGTTGGACCATTGTGGACCCCACATTCCTCATTTGAGCCTAAAAACACTCCACAGTCAACAAAAGTCAACTGTGGGTGTAATAAGCACTTCCATTGCTTATTCCTTGGGTTAAAAGAAAAGTGTTTTTGTTAAAGTTAGTTGTTTTTAGTCTATTATTAGTTTAGAAAAAGAAAAAAATCCAAAAAAACCAATTTTAAAAATAGTGATAGCTTCTATTTAATAGGATTTATCAATTTATTTTTCTTTTTAATTTATTTCTAAGTAATATGTCACTTTTATATTTTTAGAAATTATATTTTAGGTTAAAATAATTTTACAAATTTTTCCAGATTTTTATTTTGTCATTTAGTGGTATTTCTAATTACTTTTAGTTTAATTTAGTTTTAATTAATATTAATCAATTAAATAGCATAATTAGATTTTATATAGTATAACCTAGTTTTTATAATTTTTATAGCTTTTATTTTAGTTAAAACATTTTTATAAATTTTTCTAGAATTGTTACTGTTCATTTAATAGTTTTCATAATTTAAAAATTTTAATTAGATATTAATTAATAAGTAGAATAATAATTAGTTAACTAGTTTAAAAATACATAAAATTAACTTTCTATAATTTTTTAGGACTCCCATGATGGTTAATTAGATTTATAAAATTTTTCTTAATTTTCTAAGTCTTTTTAGTATTTTTAATAATTCTCATTAATTTAATTAGTATTAAATAGATAATTAGTAATTAATTAATATTAAATAATTAAATAGTGTAAAAATAATTTTAATTTTTCTTAAAATTTTCTTTTATCATTAGGATTGTAAAAATATCAATTTTACACTTTTAACCCTTCCGGTCCTTCAGTTGTACTTTTTGTTTTGTGCGTTTGTATACGTTTTTTAATTAAAACGTACGTTTTTAGTTTTTAGCTCAAATCTTCGTAATCTAAATTCTCGTAATCACTCACGTAGCTTTCCTAAGCTATATTTGTTTATAATTTCCAAATAATTCTGATCATAACCTTTTCCTGTGAATAATTACCCGATCACAAATACGCTAAAGTTACAATTCACACTTTAACGGGACTTAACGACCTGGTGATACCTTATATTACCCGGAGTATTGACCTAGGCTATTTGACTTTGTTGACCATTATTTGGTTAATATAAGTTAGGTGGTTTAGCATCAATCAACTTTTGGCGCCGTTGCCGGGGAAGTGTGCGCGTTTCTTTAGCGTTATTTGAGATTAGTATTATCTCACCTCTTTCACTGTACAAATACCACCACTTGTGTATATTTTTATAATCAAAATACAAAAAAGTCATTAACACTTTTCCTAAAGTGTTAAAACTCCAAAAAAAAATTAAAAACAACAAAACAAATCGTAACGTTTTCTGATTCGGTTTTCTTTTAAGGTGATTCTTAAAGAAAAACGATTTTGGTAAACGAAACGATACCAAAAATATTTTCCAAAAGTTTTTAAACCCATAAACAAAACACAAAAACATTCGTCTTTTCTTGTGAATAATAATTCTACATAAAAACTAACCGTCGCAAACCAAGACAGAACACCTGCCAACTGGGGGTGTGAACAAATAAGTTCCCAAGCCAAAAACATTAAAACTTGCCTTTGTATCCTTGTGGGTGGTGTACCTTTTCTAAAGACGCCACTCACTTGTGATCATTGGTTTAAGTTCACTGTGGTTTTGTCTCGACTTTGTTTTGATTGATTTTTGTTCCTAGTGCATGCGCACTCGTTCTTCTAGGTCTACTAGCCCATTACGTGAGCTTGTACGAAAACCTAGAAGACCTCGTAGACGTTCAGCACCAACAGTCGGATCTGAGATCCGTACTGTTGCCGCACCCACTGTCACCATGGCGGAAGACCGGCCCATGTGTGAACTTCTCCAAGCACCCATCGAGGGTTACGGAGATGCCATTGTTGTTCCAGCCATCGTGGCTGATAATTTTGAGCTCAAAACCGGGTTACTCAATCTTGTAACCTCGAGTCAATTTTACGGTTTTGAGAGGGACGATCCTCATGCTCACATTCGATGGTTCAATAAAATCACATCAACCATCAAGTACAAAAATGTCCCGTGTGAAGCAATCAAACTCCTTCTCTTCCCATTCTCACTGGAGGGACAAGCCCGGATTTGGCTTGAAAAACAACCTCCACGATCTATTGAGACTTGGGAAGATCTTGTCAAAAAATTTGTGAATGAATTCTTCCCACCTTCCAAGACCACGAGTCTTAAAAACGAAATCACCAAGTTCACTCAAAAATACGATGAATCTTTTGGTGAAGCGTGGGATCGTTTCAAAGAATTACTTCGCAAGTGTCCACATCATGGTTTCTCTGAGTTGATGCAACTCGATACTTTTTACAATGGCGTGAGCCAAGCTGATCAGGATTCTCTCAATGCCTCCGCCGGAGGAAATTTTTTGAGTAGAACCACAAAAGAAGCTTTGCAAATCATAGAAAACAAGTCCAAGGTCCGCTCTACACGAGGCAAACCGATTGTTTCTCAAATCAATGCGGGTCCTTCTACTTCATCTTCTGTGGGTCAATCTAGCACGGATGCTAAGCTTGACAAGCTCACTGAAGCAATCCAAGCTTTGGTTCTCGCCCAAACAAAGAAAGTCTCATTTCCACAACATCCTCCCCCTGCTGAGGTTAAAAAAGTGGAAGTCTGTGTGACTTGTGGTGGGCCGCATGCCTACTACAATTGCACAGCTACTGATGGTACTCCATATGAAGCTAATGCTGTTGTCGGGTCCCAAAATCAAGGAGGCAATCAATACCGCTCTCCTATGGACCCGAACTATCGTCCTTACCATTATCCTGGACCTCCCGGTTTTAACCAAAGCCAAAATGTCCAAAACCGTGGCCACAACCAAAATAGAGTGAACCAAGGTTATCAAAACCAAGGTAACTTCAATCAGGGTCACGGTTTCCAAAATCAAAACCAAGGTTTTCAAAATCAAGGTTTCCAACATCAAGGAAACTTTAACCGGAACCAAGGTCAGGGTAATTTCAACCCCGGGAACTTTCATGGAAACAATCACCAGAATCAAGGAAATTTCCACAATCAAAACCAAGGAAATTTCAATCAAGGCCCCAACCCGAACAATCGAGCCCCAAATATTCCTAATCCGAATCAAGCCATTGTTTCAACCGGGCCTTCATCTGATGAATTGTTGAAGCAATTCATGAAGTCCCAAGAAGAGTTGAACAAGTTGCTGGTCAGCCAGATTTCTGACATCAAGAAGTCTTTAAATGATCGACCCTCGGGCTCAGGTACTACTTTACCGAGCAACACGATCGCTAACCCGAGGGGCGATGCTAAGGCGATCACAACACGAAGTGGTGCTTCATATGATGAGCCCGCGATTCCTACTACCTCTTCTACCTCTCCTCCTAAGGTAGTGAATCGTGAACCTAAGGTGACAAAGGACAAGGTGCAAATTCCTAGCCCACGAAGTACAGCACACGTCCAACCTCAGGTTAATCCTGAAACCAGATGTAAGCCTGGAGTTGTCTTTGAACCACCAGAAACTCCAGTGGACAACCATAAATCCAAAACTTCTATTCCCTATCCATCACGTCTCAGTGAACAAAAGCTCCGCGAAAAAGCTAATCACCAAATGGATAAATTTTTCCAAATCTTCCAAGATTTGCATTTCGATATCAGCTTCGCGGATGCTATTCTCTTGATGCCCAAGTTTGCATCGACAATCAAAAATCTGTTGAATAATAAAGAAAAATTATTTGAGATGGCAAGAACTCCTCTGAACGAGAACTGCTCTGCGGTTCTTCTGAAAAAGCTTCCTGAAAAGCTTGGAGATCCCGGGAAATTTCTCATTCCTTGTACTTTCCCGGGTATGGTTGATTGCTTCGCCCTGGCCGATCTAGGTGCTAGCATCAACCTGATGCCATATTCTGTGTGGAAGAAACTTTCTCTTCCCGAACTCACTCCCACGTGCATGACCTTAGAGCTTGCCGATCGTTCGATTTCTCGTCCCATTGGCATTGCCGAGGACGTATTTGTTAGAGTGGGAAAGTTCCATTTTCCGGCAGATTTTGTGATTGTTGACTTTGATGCCGATTCTAGGGTCCCTCTCATTCTTGGGTGGGGATTCCTCAGAACTGGGCGCGCTCTTATCGATGTATTCGAGCATGAGATCACATTACGTGTTGGGACGGAAGCTATTACCTTCAACCTAAATCAAACATCGAGATACTCCTCCAATTATGATTGTGAATCAGTGAACAAAATAGATGTCATCGATGTTGCTGCTGAGGAGTATGCTCAAGAGATTTTAGGTTTCATTGATGATTCTTCGAGTGAAAATCTCACTCAGTCTTCTCATCCCATCATAGCCAATTCTTCTCCTTCCCTCACTCCGTTTGAGGGAAGTGACTTCATCTTAGAAGAAATGGAAGCGTTTCTCAAAAGTGATTCGATTCCCGATGGAGTCGATAGCCAAGAGATCGACCTCGAGAGGGATATTCTCTTGCTTGAAAAATTGTTAAACGAGGATCCCTCTCATCTTCAGGTTCTACCACAACAACTTCATAATGAGGAGGTCAAAAATGTTGAGAAAACTGATGACTTCCCCGAGGTTGAACTTAAGGACTTGCCGCCTCATCTTGAATATGCATTTCTGGAGGGTGATGATAAATTACCCGTCATAATTGCCAAAGACTTAAGTGATGAGGAAAAGGCTGCTCTTATCAAGGTTTTGAAGTCTCATAAACAAGCAATTGCTTGGCGTCTCTCAGATATCAAGGGCATTGACCCTGAGTTTTGTACTCATAAGATTTTAATGGAGGATGACTTCAAACCTGCGGTCCAACATCAAAGAAGGGTGAATCCAAAAATTCACGAGGTTATCAAACAGGAGGTTTTAAAACTTCTTGATGCCGGATTGATTTACCCTATCTCGGACAGTCCTTGGGTCAGCCCAATCCATTGTGTTCCAAAAAAGGGTGGCATTACCGTTGTCACAAATGAGGAGAATGAGTTAATTCCAACTCGTTTGGTTACGGGTTGGCGCGTCTGCATTGATTATCGTAAATTGAATGACGCTACCCGTAAGGATCATTTTCCTCTACCTTTTATGGATCAGATGCTCGAGAGATTAGCGGGGAATGAGTACTATTGTTTCCTCGATGGTTTCTCGGGTTACTTTCAGATTCCCATTGACCCGCAAGACCAAGAAAAGACCACTTTTACGTGTCCCTATGGAACCTTCGCATATAAACGTATGCCATTTGGCCTATGTAATGCTCCGGGCACGTTTCAAAGATGTATGATGGCCATCTTTTCCGACATGATCGGGAAAAGTATGGAGGTCTTTATGGACGATTTCTCGATCATTGGGGATTCATTTAAAACATGTCTCTCCCATTTAGACAGCATGCTAAAACGTTGTGAAGACACAAAGTTATGTCTAAATTGGGAGAAGAGTCACTTTATGGTCAAAGAGGGCATTGTCCTCGGCCATAAAATTTCAAAAAACGGGATTGAGGTTGATCGTGCCAAAGTGGACGTCATTGCAAAATTGCCTCATCCCACGACTGTGAAAGGTGTTAGGAGCTTTTTGGGTCACGCCGGTTTCTACCGTAGGTTTATTCAAGATTTTTCTAAAATCGCCCGGCCTATGACCCATCTCCTCGAGAAGGATGCTCCTTTTATCTTCTCCCCTGAGTGCATCGAAGCCTTTGAAACATTAAAGAAAAGGCTTACCGAGGCACCGATTCTTGTTGCCCCCGATTGGGACTTGCCCTTCGAGCTCATGTGTGATGCTAGTGATTATGCTATAGGGGCAGTCTTGGGGCAACGCAAAACAAAACATTTTCAGCCTATACACTATGCCAGCAAGACTATGACCGAGGCTCAAAGTCATTACACCACCACTGAAAAAGAATTATTAGCTGTGGTGTATGCTTTTGAAAAATTCCGGCCATACCTTATTCTGACTAAAAGCATAGTGTATACGGATCATTCGGCTTTGAAGTATCTATTTGCAAAACAAGATGCAAAGCCGAGACTCCTCCGATGGGTTCTCCTCCTTCAGGAATTTGATATCATTATTCGTGATAAAAAAGGAGCTGAGAACCTAGCTGCCGATCATCTCTCCTGTCTTGAAAACCCTCATCAAAATGATTTCGAGAAAAAGGAAATAAATGAAACATTTCCTCTCGAAACCCTCAATGCGGTTTCATTTCGTGGAGACTCGATTACCCCATGGTTTGCCGATTTTGCAAACTATCTTGCGGGTAACTTCATTGTGAAAGGGATGTCGTCCCAACAAAAATATAAATTTTTCAAAGACGTAAAACATTACTTTTGGGACGACCCCTACTTGTTCAAGATATGCGCGGATCAAGTCATCCGGCGGTGTGTGTATGGTCAGGAAGCCGCTGAAATTTTAAAGGCTTGCCATGCTGGTCCCACGGGGGGCCACCACAATCCCAACTACACCGCCAAAAAGGTGTTTGATTCCGGCTTTTATTGGCCCTCGATTTACAAGGATGCCCGAGAATTGGTCAAGTCCTGTGACGCTTGTCAGCGCCACGGGAATATTTCACAAAGAAATGAAATGCCTCAGAATGCAATTCAAGTTTGTGAAATCTTTGATATCTGGGGCATCGACTTTATGGGGCCATTTCCATCCTCTCACGGCAACAAATACATACTCGTGGCAGTTGACTACTTGTCAAAATGGGTTGAAGCAAAAGCTTTACCCACAAATGATGCCCGAATAGTTGTGAAATTTTTAAAAGCTCTTTTTGCCCGATTCGGAACTCCACGCGCTATTATTAGTGATCGTGGTACGCACTTCTGTAATGACAAATTTGACAAAGTCATGCAAAAATACGGTGTGACTCACCGTCTTTCTACTGCGTACCACCCTCAAACAAGTGGACAAGTCGAAGTGTCCAATCGGGGCATTAAAAGAATATTGGAGAGAACTGTAGGTGAGAATCGTGCATCATGGTCGGACAAATTAGATGATGCACTTTGGGCTTTCCGTACGGCTTACAAAACACCCATTGGGTGTATGCCTTATAAACTCGTGTACGGGAAAGCGTGCCATCTTCCGATCGAGCTTGAACACAAAGCCTATTGGGCTCTCAAGCATGCCAATTTCGACCTCAAAACGGCGGGTGATCATAGAAAAGTTCAACTAAATGAATTAAACGAACTTCGTGATCAAGCTTACGAGAACTCTTTGATCTATAAAGAAAAGACAAAGAAGATTCATGACTCAAAAATCAAAAACCGCGTTTTCAACGTTGGTGATCGAGTCCTTCTTTTCAACTCTAGACTCAAGATCTTCTCGGGAAAGCTCAAAACCCGATGGACTGGTCCATTCACTATCGCAAAAGTCTATCCTTATGGCACTGTCGAATTATCTCAAAGTGACGGTCCGAATTTCAAAGTGAATGGACATCGGTTAAAGCACTACTTTGGAGAGGACGTACCATCCATGGTCGTCCCGGATCTCCAAACTTTCCCCAAGGACAATTGAATTCGGGAATAGAGTCAAGCTAGCAACTCGATGATCAAAAACTAGCAACAATACGGGTTTTCACCCGTATCTCTGATTCTTTCTATTTTCTACCACTAAGTGTGGGGGAATGGCCAACCCCCCGCTGTTTGAAAAAAAAATGTATATATGTATATAAGTCAAAAAAAAAAAAAAAAAAAAAAAAAAAAAAAAAAAAAAAAAGTGCATATATAGAAATAAAGTGAAATTGGTATGTCCACAGTTAGATTCGAATCTTGGCTTTTTACGTTCAGAGCTTCGGCATAATAGCCGGAACTTTGAATATTGGGGACAATATTCATTTCTAAGTGTAGGGGGGGAAATTCTATCAAATTTTAAGCAAATCCTTTCAAGTACCCCCGTTTTTGGCCAAAATCTTCAAAAAAAAAAAATTTTCGCTTTATTTCAAAATTTTTGTGGTAATCAGTCCGCCTTGTCTAAGCGACAAAAGGGATTGGCTAGTCCAGGAGCAAACGGCTCTTGGTAAAGACAACTCAAATCCGTTGACGGCTGGCAATTTGCCCAAAATTGTATGGTTCATCAACTCCCCGAAAACAAATGAGTTGGCTAGCCCGCAAGATTATGGCTTGTGGTAAAGGCCGTGGAAAAATCCATAATTGGTAATCAGCTCACCAAGATGTTGACTAGGTCCATCAAGAGTTGGCTAGTCCAGGAGCAAACGGCTCCTGGTAAAGACTTAACAAATCCGTTGAAAGCTGGTGGTTTGCTCAAAATCACACGGTTATCAGGTGTGCCACAGTTCTTACACCTGGCTACTCCAGAAGTGATGGCTTTTGGTAAAGAGTTTAAAATCCATCAAGTTTTCTAAAAATTGCTAGGGACTAGCAATAGTTCAGTGTGGGGGATTGATGAGTGCTCAAACACTCATCGTTTTTGATATATTTAAACTGCCAAAACGCACAAAAACAATCAAAAAGATATCAAAATACTTAAATTATCCCAGGGATTGTGTTTTATGTGTTTTAAAAGCAAAATGTGCAAAAACAAAGAAAAAACGTACAAAGTTTGCAGTATTGGCTGTTTCAGTCCCCCAAGTTTCAAAACTTGTCAATATTAGTCCCTATGCATTTATTTTTAAGGAAAAGTCAACCCAAGGTCTTAAAAGTCAAATAATCACAAAATATTATAATTGGGTTGCAAGTTTTCAAAAATTACATAATTAGTCCCTGAAAATCCAAAAATGGCAAAAGTAGTCCCTGGGATTTTTGAAATTTTGAAAAATGTGGAAAAGTGCAAAATTGGTCCTTGGATTATTGGTATTTGGCAAAATTGATCCTTTGGAGAAGTTTTGGAAAGTTACACTTCACCCCCCTCAACTTTGAAGGAATTGCAAAAATGGTCCTTGTGTTAACTACTAACCAACCGGACCCTATTTTTATCTAATCCAAAAACCAAACCCAACCCAAGCCATGTCTGATCCAGTAATACAATCCCAAGCCCACCACTTAGCCCAAAAACCTTTAAACCGTTTTAAATAATACCCACGTTGACCCGGTCAACTCTTTCTTCCCCCCCCCCCCAACCAAACCGCGCAAAACCAGGCTCCATTGTTCCCCCCCCCCCCCCTCCTCACCTTTTTCCAACTCTAGCCCCCCACAATTAATGCCCAAACCTAACTAATCCACCACAATTAATACCCTCAACAACCCCTCACCAGTACCACCCAATTTGGCCCCGTATCCCTTTTGGCGCCAAAATCGTGATCAAAGGCTAGGAGTGATCTCATATCAATTCAACGATGGGGATTTGGTCAGAGGGTCAAAGCAAAGGCTGTGGGGCTCTCAGTTTTCAAAAAGCAACCATGTGGAAGGCTTAGATATATAATTTTAGGTCGTTATATATAGATAAGCTCATAAGAAGCTTAAGTGTGTAATTTTCTTAGTTTTATTGTAGTTTCAGTTTATTTTTAATGTAATGTAACTCTTTTTATCAATTCAAGTTCAGTTTGAAGTTTAAATTTCATTTTCACTTTTCAAAGTCTCATCTCAATTTACCAAGTTCTAATTAAGGGAAGTAATGTGTGTTTAAGTTACTCAGAAGCTCTTACAAGCTCAGAAACAAGATATTACAAGTATCATAAGCTTGTGTGAATACTTTCAACTCAGTTTTCAATAAAAACTAAAAAAATAAGAAAAATAAAAATAAATAAAAAATTGTTGATTAAATGTTGAAGAAAGCATGGAGCACAGTAAATCAAGGATGGCTGTGGGTTAGGTACCTCATGGGAGGGCATAGGATTGGTTAAACTTGTTCTTTGGTTCTTAATCAGTTGGCTTGGAGGGCTTTGTAAGCTTAAATCCTTTCATTTTTAGTACCAAGTTGTTTTAATTAGTTATTTAAGCTTGTTTTAGTTAAATATTAACAATTAGATCAGTATTAATCCATTGTTCATGTTATCTATTTGTTTAAGTGAAAATCTCTTTGATAACTGATTTGTAAGGGGTGTTTGGTTCTAGGGCATTTGATCAGTTCTAGCAGTGTATTAGTACTCATCTGTGTTTCACTTAGTTTGGTGGGTGTATTAAAGCTCAGGGAACTCTTTACTTGGTCACAAATTGATTCAAAAGTCAAAAATCAAGAAATCATTCACCACAGTCAACTATGGTGAGTTTTTAAAACCATAACTTAGCAAATCCATAGATAAAGTGTTAATTTACTCAAATTAGTTTTAATATATCCTAATTAAACTAGTTTGATCACAAAAATCAGCTATGCAAGTTCACAAAAGTCAAAATTCAAGATTTCTCAAAAAGTCAAAAAGAACCAACTCAGTTTTTACCAAAATGGGATGAATTATTGAGAATTTTGTGGAAGGTTTTGAGATCTGATATTTGTTGGAGTAGTTTTCTATCAGTAGGTCTACAAGTCCCCATGGGTACTTGATTTTATTGATTTTTTCTCAGCCCTGAGCTTAAGCTTAAAGTGAGCTGCAGGGCAAGCTCTTGCCCTGCTTCAGCAGACTCAGACCATCCACCCAACTTTGGTGGTCTTTTGTGACTGACCCAGTGGGTCCCACACCTCCACCCTTGCACCTTTCAACCCCCCTCCTACCCAGGAACAAGGGTTGACACTTTAATTGACCATAAGACCAGTGGGCCCTACCTTGTTTGACCCAAGATCTTTGTCCCATAACTGCCTCAGAAATCAAATAGCAAAGTGCTTATTTGTTGCTTTTTGGCTTATTCAGGCTTGTTTGTTGCTTGTTCCCTGCTTATTATTGTTCATTAGACTCAGAGAAACCAAGTTGGACCATTGTGGACCCCACATTCCTCATTTGAGCCTAAAAACACTCCACAGTCAACAAAAGTCAACTGTGGGTGTAATAAGCACTTCCATTGCTTATTCCTTGGGTTAAAACAAAAGTGTTTTTGTTAAAGTTAGTTGTTTTTAGTCTATTATTAGTTTAGAAAAAGAAAAAATCCAAAAAAACCAATTTTAAAAATAGTGATAGCTTCTATTTAATAGGATTTATCAATTTATTTTTCTTTTTAATTTATTTCTAAGTAATATGTCACTTTTATATTTTTAGAAATTATATTTTAGGTTAAAATAATTTTACAAATTTTTCCAGATTTTTATTTTGTCATTTAGTGGTATTTCTAATTACTTTTAGTTTAATTTAGTTTTAATTAATATTAATCAATTAAATAGCATAATTAGATTTTATATAGTATAACCTAGTTTTTATAATTTTTATAGCTTTTATTTTAGTTAAAACATTTTTATAAATTTTTCTAGAATTGTTACTATTCATTTAATAGTTTTCATAATTTAAAAAGTTTAATTAGATATTAATTAATAAGTAGAATAATAATTAGTTAACTAGTTTAAAAATACATAAAATTAACTTTCTATAATTTTTTAGGACTCCCATGATGGTTAATTAGATTTATAAAATTTTTCTTAATTTTCTAAGTCTTTTTAGTATTTTTAATAATTCTCATTAATTTAATTAGTATTAAATAGATAATTAGTAATTAATTAATATTAAATAATTAAATAGTGTAAAAATAATTTTAATTTTTCTTAAAATTTTCTTTTATCATTAGGATTGTAAAAATATCAATTTTACACTTTTAACCCTTCCGGTCCTTCAGTTGTACTTTTTGTTTTGTGCGTTTGTATACGTTTTTTAATTAAAACGTACGTTTTTAGTTTTTAGCTCAAATCTTCGTAATCTAAATTCTCGTAATCACTCACGTAGCTTTCCTAAGCTATATTTGTTTATAATTTCCAAATAATTCTGATCATAACCTTTTCCTGTGAATAATTACCCGATCACAAATACGCTAAAGTTACAATTCACACTTCAACGGGACTTAACGACCTGGTGATACCTTATATTACCCGGAGTATTGACCTAGGCTATTTGACTTTGTTGACCATTATTTGGTTAATATAAGTTAGGTGGTTTAGCATCAATCAGTGATCAAAGATGTTTAAAGATTGTGACTGAATCTCAAAAGAGCTCGACTCAGATAGTACCAATGAATTGACGAAGCTTAAAATATCAGTAATCGAAAAGACTTGTCCTGGACGGGTAATAATTTCAAGCTAGTCTAACTAGTGATGTAAGCGTGTCTCGAATAGGACTTGTCTAAGTAGAATGTACCATATCGAGAGACTTTCTTTGGACTTGACCAGGACGGGTAATAACTTCAAGCTAGTCTAACTAGTGATGTAAGCGTGTCTCGAATCGGCCATGTTCACTGAAAGTGGATCAATTCAAAAAGTGCAAACTCCTCTCGCATGTGCAAATTTCTTAAAAATACATGAGCACATGTGAAGGGGGAGTCCTTCAAATGAAATGCAAAACTCTCAAAGTGGAACAACAATGTGTTTTATTATCATAAACACTTTGAGAGATTTTCATAAATGGTTTCATGGCAATTATAGGATAGTCATGGAGTTATAAGGTGACTAAGGTTAGGGTAAACTGTCCTATGATCCGCCAGAGCCGGAGGGATCTACCCAAGGACAAATCCAATAGATTAGAATTAGAAGTCCTTAGGTATGATTGAAAAAAGGATAAAATGAGAAAGGAGAAAGAAGGGGTTGAAGAATTAAAAAGAAAAGTTATGAAAAAGGGTGAAAAGAAATAGCCCTCCATATGTTCAACCTTAGGGCAGACACCGGGTACAATTCGTATGCTACTGGTTGTTACTAAGGTGACACCGGTATTGAAGAAAAAGACGTCATGGACCCAGTGACGCACTGCACTAAACCTTCTTAACCACTCAAGTTCTCTTAAAAGAGCTTGTTTCATTCTCACAGGGAACCGGTGTAATCTATCGACCTGTCTCTTAGAGATGGTAGATATTGAAGCAGGAGACCTCTCCCTAATCTCCGCATAGGAAACCAAATGTGCACTTATCGAGTCTAGATCCCCGAGATTCATCAAAAGATCTCATAGGAACACATGATATTTCTACACTGGTTGTTCATCATTAAGGATGCCAGATGTAAACTTAAGAGTCCTACGCAGATCTTAGCAATCTGCCAAAACCTTTATGAGAGGATTTACTTTTGTGATTCTCAATGATTTAATGGAAATTCCTGCCAGGGTCAACATCAAATAGACCTGATAGTAGGTCACTTCGGTAATTCTTTATGGGTTACGCTTAGTGTTCGCGGTGGTTTCAAACGGTCTACAGTCGTGGAGTGATCCCCAGCGACTCACCCATTCGTTGAGCTACTTAGTAGGTCTCGTAAGCTCTCTCGAGAGTATCCAAAATGGGAACGGCCTTGGTAAGGATTAGAAGGAGTCTTCACATTATGCTGTTGACGATCTCTAATTCCTTATCTATAAATACCGGTTGATTTATTGCTAACTGTTTACCTGCAGCTATACATCATCTCCATGGCGACAGATTCCACATGCTCATACATGCATTTCGAAGTCAAAGGAAAGTTCTCACAAAGATCAAAGCAAAGAAATGTTCAAAGAAAGATTCTACGCAATGTAAAAGAATCTACAGAAGTAAAGTGACAAAGATCTGTGTGAAAGAACGGGAACTACAAATGCATGTATCACAAAGACTGAAGATGTATGAGCATGTTGGAATGGCGAACAACCACTACAGACGCAGAAGTGACGAAAGGCAGATAACTCCACATCACAAAAGAACAAAGAACGATGAAAAGTCAGTCATCAAAGATCACAAAGCATGAAGGAACAAAGACTAATGACTATTCTGCAATGACACACAATGGTCAACAACAAAGAACAAAGAAGACCTAATCACGTGGAGCATCATTCGAATGACCACCCCTTAGTGGGAGATTGTTAGCATTAAAAATACGTATTAAAAAGTGATGGTCATTCTCATACGTGTAACTTTGTAATGTGTCGTAAATTACAATAGAATAGTCAATGGGCATATGGTTTGGGCTAAGCTAATAGGTTAATATTTATATTAAGCTAGTCCATTTATGTTAAGAAGATATTTATGTAAAAAGCCCAATCCATCTCCAAGCCCATGGAAAGCCTTTAGGGCATTATGTAACCAACTATATAAACTCCTTAAAGCTCATTTGAGGTGTGTGCTTGTGTGTGTATTGTGTGTGTTTCTCTAATAATATTCTATCTTCTCTCTGTCTCTTCATCTTTCTACTTTCTCTCTCTAACATACACCTACATATCAAGTCACCAAGGCTATTGTGTGTGATAAAGTTGTCATCTTTATGTTCCCACAACCTACAAATCACTTGAAACCAGTATAACCCTCTGATCCAAACACCCTCTATATAATCTGTTTCAAACTTATATGAAGCCTCTAAGTAAAATACCAATCCAAACCACCAATTCTGCAATACTAATGTTAAATCAAGCCAAAATGAACTAGAATCTCAGACCACTAACACAAAGTATCACAGAATTTTAATTATGACAGCAATGAAACAGTAGTGCTCAAATGAAATGCAAACTATGATATTATGATGATATAAGCTACCACTAAACTATATTATGATGTAATTAATAATAAACAGAAATAAGCAATAAAAAAAGTAAGTCTACACTACTGCTATTTGATTATGCAATTTTAAAGAAATTTAAATGAAACTTACAAGGAAAAGCCCCCTCAGCATGAACAGAGGGGGTTCACTATGCTAGCCTATCTTTAGACAGGCCAAATGGCTCCTTATTGGACTGTCAAATCATCTTAAATAAGCTCTGATTATTCGAATAAGCACTTTGTAGACTTTTGTTGACTGAAATGATTATTTGAATATTTTGATTGAACTAATGCTACTAACAACTTACAGAAGCTAGATAAGCTAATATAAGTTCTAATAAGTATGGAAATCAGCTTATCGAAGCTGGAATTGCATCAATGAAAACTTATTTTTGGATTTTTAGAATTTTCTGATTTTTTTGGCTTTTTGATATAAGAAAAATAACTATGAGAAACAAACTTTGAACAAATTAACTATGATAAAACTGAACTAAATAAGCAGTAAACAAAACTAAATAAAAATTTAAGATAATAAGCTAAATTTTCAATAAAAATAAAATTTCATTAAACTGGAAATTGAGTACGAATATGAAAATGATTACAAGGTATTTAAAAAAGCATAACAATAAGCTAATACTACAGAAAACTATACACCCATACATGAGAAATGAGAGGCGTATTTATAGATTAGAGCTGAGGTGAGCTAGGGTTTGTAAGAAGGTCCTGGAAGCTCTTTGGTGTGCTTTCTCTCTTTCAATCTCAATCCTTGGATTTGGCTTCAATCATACGCGTGAATTTGGACCCTTGGATCATGTGCACAAGCTGTGTGAATCCTGCGTGTCCTCTGCCATTGGTCCACATGTAATTTCATGCGTTAGGTGTCAGCTGTCAGCTTCTAGAATCCCATATGATTGGGTAATTATTACGGGTTGGGTAATTAGAGTGTGTGGTAATTCTAGGGTTCATGGAACAGTTGTTTTTCTGGGTAAAATGGGATTTGGGGGGCGGGTGTTTTAAAAGGGTTATTATTAAGGGGTTGACCGGGTAATTGGGTTTGACCGGGTTAAGGGTGGATCGGGTAAGTATTAAGGGTTGGATTGGCAGGCCTGGTGTTTGGGCTTTGGTTATTTTTGGGCTTGGTTGAGTTTTGGTTTGGATTAAAGGTTAGTTTGGTTTTATTAGTGAAAGAGTTTTAGTAATTTCTAAGGGACCAAATATGTAATTCTGAAATTTCCAGGGACCAACACTGTAAATCTTCAAAACTTATTCTAAAGGCCTCATTTGACTTTCTTTGATTTATGAAGGATCTCATTTGACTTTTCTTCAAATATTTCTTCAAGGGACCGGAATTGTCAATATTTGAAAGTACAGGGACTAAAGTTGCCAAACTCTTCAAACTTTGATCAGGGACTATTCTTGCAACTTTATGAATCTCTGAGGACTTCTTTTGACATTTTGAGCTTTCTTTGATAATTAAGTTTCCCCGGCTCCGGCTTTTGACCTTTTTCCATTCTCGTGCTCGTTTTTGTCGATTTTGCTTTGTTTTTGTCCATTTTTCACATATCCGTACCTGCACATACACAAATACAAAAACACACTATTTCTTGGCATATTTGGTTAGTATTTGGTATTTTTGGTCTGATTTAAGGTCTAAAAAGGATGTGTGAATAAGCACACATCAAAACTCATAGTTAGGGATGAAGAACTAAACCCCTTTAAGGATCCCTTAGTCTTTAGGAAAATGATTGAATTCCTAGGAGTGATGCCTATCAACTTAGGAATGAACAAGTGGAAAAGAAAAGGTGATAAATGTAAATGGAATTGGGACAAGCCACCTAAGGAAGGTGACGGATCATGGCATATGAAGATGATTTTATATGATCCGGATGGAGAAATTTTGAGAAGTCATACCGCACCAAGAGAACCGATAGGAAATTGAAACCTAAGTTTGATCCCAAAGATGTCCTCGATGAGGAGTTCACTCATATAGGATAACCCATGACCTTGATTCTAGCTACAATACTCCTAAATAAAGAAAAGCGCTTCTTGGGAGGCAACCCACGTTTTATTTGTTTTGTTTGATTGGTTGTTTGTTTGATTTTATTTGTTTCTGTATGCATGCTTTATTTTTATTGTTTGTGGATCATGTTTCCTAATAAATTGTGAAAAAGCTTTACTTTGTTGTTTGTCTTAACTTCATAAAAAGGTATTTCGCAAAAGATAAGTGTAAGGGAAACCTATATTTGTTTTTAAGAACGGAATTGAACATGAACCACAACAATATTAAATGGACATGTATATTAGTAGTTGTTTGAGTCAAATGCTTGTATCGAGTCATAATGATGTTTTGCAGGATTTTCCAGGAATTAAGGCGTGAGGTTTTCCAGAAATTTTCCGAACATGATATTTCTATCAGAACACTCTGACGACGTCAGGATCATAACCTGATGGCGTTAGGTGTAAAATTCTGGAAATTTTGCAAGTTTTGTTTTTTCTGACGTAGTCTTGAAGTTTTTGTTAATCCTTTAGTTTTATAAATTACATGAAATCTGCAAACATTCATTCCACAAGCATTATATCCTTATATATATATATATATATATATATATATATATATATATATATATATATATATATATATATATATATTGCCGCCGATTTTACGCGAGGTTGCCATGATTGTTTTCTCAAGTTTAACAAGTTATATTGGACAAGAAGATGATTTATTATTTCGGAAGGGAAGCTTTCAACGTTCATTTTCTTGGAGGAGGATTTAACCATATTATCCATTTATCCATACCGAACGAATCAGGGGAGTATTTGTTTTCATTCTTTTACCTTATTTACTTTTACATCTTTTTATTGAACATTGGGGACAATGTTCAGCCTAAGTGTAAGGGGAGGGTAAATGATGATACCTTAGAGAATACAATTGCACTAGAGTTTGTTTGTTCAATAGTAGGTGTGTAATAAAACTAAGAGAAATACTTGTTAAGGAAATTTTAGCGCCAAATCTAAACATTTTTACAACATTTAGGAGTGAAGCTTTAGCCTTAATGAGGGTCTCTGTATAGGAGATTGTATGACTAGCACAAAAAACCGTACCACTCAAAACAATTTTCCACCCAAATATGCGAGGTTCGCCTTTAGATTTTTTAGGAAAAGCATTCATTATTAGTGCTTATGAGTGTACCGGTAGTACTTAGATTCTAGAACTTGCGTTAGTGATGCATCCCGAGACCGCTAGTGAGACTACATTAGTATAGTTAGGATTTACTGCATGATAAGAGGCATTAGGATCACCCTAGTGTTAAACCCGTATCATAATTACTTGACCAATGAAGTCATAATTACTAGAATAATAAAGTAAATTAATTTTTCCACACCTTTGCGTTGTACTCATTTTTAGTACACGATACCCCTAGTACACCCCTCCGAGCCTATCTTTTCGTTTTACTTAAAGGAATAATTTGTTTACAATCCAACCCAAATGTGCAACCAAATCGCCTTAGCCTTCAGTGTATGCACTCATCTTTAGTGCATTATTGTTATTTGTTTAAACCCTTTGTTAATTGTCTAATTGATTACATGGTTGCTAAGTCGAGTCATATCTTGTAAATTATGTTTTGGGACGATTGGGACTCATGGGTAACGTACTATTGTTTTGGAGTAACGGGGAAGAACATCATTATTACCCCCATATGTGCGTTAATCTTAAAAAGTACTCCAAGTGTTTTGATTATCTTGATTCGAGTCATGAGAATAGTTGATTGTAAAGTATGTAAAAGTTCAAGTGTAAGGGGGATGCAAATCCCCTATGATGTATTATTTTGGATGGTAAGAGTGTATGCAAAAAAAAATAATAATAATAAAAAAATAATAAAATAATAAAAAAAACGAAAAATCAAGAAAAAGAAAAAAAAGAAAAAAAAATAGAAAAAGAAAAAAAAAAACATACAGACTACCATCCCGTTTCCTTTTATGTTTATTTTATGTTTTGTTAGTTTATGATTAACTTAAGTCAAGTCGAGTCGAGTCTTGGCTTAGCAACACCACATTGTACATGTAATTCACCAAGATGATTAACTCGCCACTAGTAAATATTGCCTTTATTCAACAAAACCTTGTTTATCATATCCCTACACCTCACGTTATAACCCTTTAAAATACCTCTTTGATAGCTTATCCTAGGTGCTTACGCCAAGTGGTGGAGGTTTGATCCTTTCCCAAGCCTATGGTAATCTATTTGCTATGACAGGTAGTGAGAGATGTTTTCCATTTCCATATTGTGATATATACTTTATTACACCCGAGAGTTATGAGTATCTAAACACCATTTGTGAGGTGCTAGTGTATAATTTTCGTGCTAGTTTTTTGTTGAAGTGGAACGATTATTAGTTGCAATTACAATTATATTAATGTTAAATGACCCCTAACTTGTATTTTGATTAGAATAAAAGCGCATTTGCTTGAGGACAAGCAAATCTCAAGTGTAAGGGTATTTGATGAAGCGAAAAGTGTACCACTTTTGGGGGGTCATTTAAGGCCAAAGTCGATATTATGTGATCAAATATTGCCCTAAATCGTTCCTTTTGTCATTTTAGGTACTTTTAAGAGGAATTTTACAAAAGGAAGCATTTTGGACATTTTTGGAGCGAAAAAGTGAAGAAAACGACAAAGTCTCAAAATCATTCTGGAAATTGCACTTGACGGCGTCACATGGTGCTAGTGACGGCGTCATGACTTGACAAAGGGGTGGATAAATCAAATACACGTGACGCACCAGAATGTTTTGTGAAGGGATCGTGACGGCGTCACGTATTAAATTGCCAAGGCCATCATGAGTAAATACAAAGAGTGACGGCCCAGAGTCCCTAAAGAGTGACGGCGTCAGAAGTGGATCTAGGCAATACGAGTTTATTTTGGCGGCGAGTTGACGGCGTCACACATTACTCTTGACTCCGTCAGGATACAAAATCTATATATAGTTTTCTAGTTTTCATTCATTGTGTGTAACTTCGAAGGGAGTAAACCCTAGACAAATTTTACACCTTTTTTAAGGGTTTCAACCCTTTGTTTCTTCCATGATTAATTAAAGATAAGTCTTTTATTAAATCATTCAATATATCTATGTGTTGTTTGATTATATCTTACGCTTGTCTTCTCTTTAACATGATAGGCTAGGTTGTCTTTGTGTTTGCTTAGATGTAATGAAACTTAGATATTGATTATGGGTTGGTTGTTTGTTTATAATTGTTGTGGATGAATGAATTCGCTGTTAGGCTTAAGAAAACTGGCAGACTTCCAATTGGTAACTTGCTTGAACGTCTTAAGAAACATGATCGGAGGTGTACTACGATATTTTGGTTGTATTTAAATTGCTAATGAGGCCATGTTAGGAGCTAGTAGTCGGCTCGAAATAGGAAGAGGTAGAAGCTTATAGAGTTAGGGAAGATCGTACACGGCCCTACGAATGGTATTAAGGAATATAACCTGACATCCATGCAATTGTAACAAACTAATCAACCTGTAAAAGATAGCTATGGAGTAGTGAAATCTAAGTAAACACATTTTCTCTCATTATTGTTTACACCACAATTAGTTTAAGTTTAGTTTATTTTATTTTGATTGCATATTTAGTTATTTGGGTTAGTTAATTAGCAACTAATTCCGCCCACTCCTTTCAAAACCGAGATTTTTACTTGCTTTCCTTTAAAATATAAAAATATAAAAAGAATCATCCCTCACCTCTAGACCTAGTTTTAGTGAGTTTTAACCCTAGCGAACACTATTCTTTGAGTTGAACGATCAATCCCCCGGTACTTGTCACTATACTATACTACAACGAATAGGTACACTGCCTGGTGGGGATTGCAAGCTTCTCAAGATCCCTTGAGAGGTAAAACCTTTTGCGAGGGTGCAATTGCACGCATCAGTTAGGCCAAAAAACCATTTTTGCAAACAAACGTCATCCTCAAGGACACTTTTTGCTTAAGGAAACCTGCTCAGGGACATTATTTGCTAAAAATCTTGTATGAGGACAACTTTTGCAAAATCAGGAAAGTTTAGGGACATTTTTTGCAGTTTACCCTTTTATCTATACAACATTATAATGCATTTGCGACTATTATATAATTAGAAATGCTTAAAATTCAGATTTTTTTTTTGCTTATTGTAACACCCCCAATTTCGTGATACGTAGCGGAATTCAAACTGGGTGTTACTCGACGGCACAACAGTTATAATAATAGAAAACGATCTCTAAAGGAGTCGTTTTTAAAACATTTATCATTCAAATTATATAAATATCAGTGTTTACAAAATGAGGTCCCAATAGTTTCAAGGTTTAAAAATTACATTAAAAGAGTTTTCGAATGATAACAAAATTTATAGCCTTCTTGAGTATATGTGCTCCTCCGTGCTCAAACACTCATCATTTTTGACGTATTTAAACTGCCAAAACATACAAAAACAATCAAAAAGATATCAAAATACTTAAATTATCCCAGGGATTGTGTTTTATGTGTTTTAAATGCAAAATGTGCAAAAACAAAGAAAAAACGTACAAAGTTTGCAATATTGGCAGTTTCAGTCCCCCAAGTTTCAAAACTTGTCAAATTTAGTCCCTATGCATTTATTTTGAAAGGAAAAGTCAACCCAAGGTTTTGAAAGTCAAAAATCATAAAAAATTACACTTGGGTAATAAGTTTTCCAAAATTACAAATTTGGTCCCTGAAAATCCAAAAATGGCAAAATAGGTCCCTGGGAAATTTTGAAAATTGGAAAATGGCAAGTATAGTTCTTTGACTTTGGATTTGTAACATATTTGGTCCTTGGAAGCAATGTGGAAAATTACAAAATCAGTCCTTAAAGTTTGGTTCAATTACAAAAATGGTCCTTGTTAAATTACAAACCAACCGGACCCTTATTATTTAACCAAAACCCAAAACCAAACCCCAATCCAATTCCATGACCCAGTCCACCACCCAGGCCAAAACTCCCAGCCCAGTCCCCTTTTTAAATATAAAACTCCCCCGGTTAAACCCCACCTTGACCATCTTCTTCCCCCAATACCCAGCGCAAAACCAGGCTCCTTGCCTCCCCCCTCCTCTCACCTTTTTCACCAACCAGCCCCCACAATTAATTCCCCCTTATCTACCATACCAACCCACACTACCACAATAAATGAAGCTCACCAGTTCCACTCAATTTTGCCCGTGTATGTTTTGGCGCCAAATTTGCAATCAAGGGTCAAGATTGATCAAAGCCCAATTGAGTGGTGAGGATTTGGTCAAGAGGTCAACACTAAGCTATTAGGACTCTCAGTTTTCAAGAAAAAGCCATGTGGGAAGACTTAGGGTTGAATTTTACTTCGTTATATATTGTAGCTCATTTTTGAGCATGAAGGAGTGTATTATTGTAACCTTAGTTTAAGTAATGTTTTAGTTTACCTTTGTACTCAGTTTTAAAGTTAATGGAAGCAATGTTTTAAGTTTATTTTTCTGTTTCATATTTCAAGTTCTATTCAATATTAGAGTTTTGAATGTAAGGTTTAATAGTGAGTATAAGGTATCTACAATCTCATATAAACTCAAAAGATCAAAGTTTCAGAAGCTTTCTCAGCTTGTGCTACCCGTTTCAACTCAGTTTTATGAAATTGTTTAAAATATAAGAAAATAAAAATAAAATAAAAAAATGGTGATCAATGGTTAAATAAGCTTGGAGCACAGTTAATAAAGGATGGCTGTGGGCTAGGGACTTATGGAAGTCATATAGGATTGGTAATTGTGGTTCCTTGGTGCTTGGCAGTTGAGCTTGAAAGGCTTATGTAAGCCTACTTTTTAACTTGTACTCTTCTTAGTAGTTTAGTTACTTAATATTGTCTTAATTACTTATTAATTGCTTATTATAATAGTTGTAATCAGTAGGGTATAGTTTTGTATGTTTAAATCTCATTTTGATTAACAAAAACTCGTAGCAGTCCTAGATAGGGGTGTTTGGTTCAAGCTTGTTTGTGGTATTCTGGTTATTTAATTGTCCAACTCTGTGTTTCATTAAGTTTATTGGGTAGATATAAGGTCAGGGGAACCAAGGTTTTGTTCAAAAATATAACAAAAGTCAAAATCCAAAGAAAATAATCACCACAGTTAACTGTGGTGATCTTTGGAGTCCAAACCCCATAAAACCTTTTCATAAGTTGGTATTTTTACTTAAGTTGGTCTTCATTTAGCTTATCATAACATTTTAAGTTACTAAATCTGCAAGCAAAGTTCATAAAAGTCAAAACCTAAAGTTTTTCAAAAAGTCAAAAGTGCAATACTCAGATTTTTCCAAAAATGGGATGATTTATTGTGAATTTTGTGGGTGGTTTTAGGTTCTAAAATTTGTTGGAGTTATTTTCTACCAGTAGGACTTTTGATTCACATGCTTATTTGATTTTTGTGATTTTGTCTGATGGACCTTTTTGCCCTTTGAAAGCACTTGCAGGGCAAGGTTGTGCCCTGTACACCAGCTGAGTCAGTCATAACCACCACTTTGGTGGTTCATTGTGACCAACTCAGTGGGTCTCACTGACCCAATTTAGTGTCATTCAACCCCCTCCTACCAGGGTTGGTGTTTTGACCCTTTGTTTGACCATTAGATTTGTGGACCCCACCTAGAATTGCACCCAAAGTCTGTCCCTTTTTCTGTCTCAGAACCAAGCACCCAAAGTGCTTATTCTGGATTTATAGCTTATTCTGTCAGCTTATTTGTGTGATATTGGTTTAGACTTGTTCATTGTACTTATTTGCATCAGTTTTCACCAAGGTGGACCCCACATTAGCTCATTTGAGCTATTTCCACTCTTGGTCAAAGAAAGTCAACTGTCAAGGGTTTAAGCACTTGAAGTGCTTATTTCCTAGACCACAGTCAAACCCACTTCACAAAAGTTGCTTAAAAACTTATAATAAGCAGTTTTGAAAAAGAAAATCTCAAATAAGCCCAACTTAATAGAAGTGATAGCTTCTTTTTAAGCCAATTGGCTTATTCTTCAGCTTATTAATAAGCAATTCCTATTTTTATAATTTTCCTAGGCTTCTGGTGTGTAAAAATAATTTCTGTAATTTTTTCAGATTTTTCTTGCATCATTTAGTATTTTTCTTAATTTAAAATAGTTTTTAGTAATTATTAAATAGTTAATAATTAATAATAATTAATTAGAAAATCAGAAAAATATAAATTAAATTTTAAAATTAGTTTTTAGTTATTTTAGATTTTTCCAAATTTTATTTTCAATTTTCTAGTATAATTTAATAATTAATTAGAATTTAGGTTAATTTAAATAATTAAAAAGTAATTAATAATTAGTTAATAATTAGTAATAATTAATTAAATAGTCTTAAAAATATATTTTCATTTCTAAAATTAGTTTTATAGTATTTTAGATTTTTCTAAGTTTAATTTTTATTTTTCCAAGTTAATTTCATATTTATTTATAATTTAGGATAATTTAGTTAATTAAAAATAATTAGAAAATTAGTATTTAATTAATAGTAATTATAAAATTAGTGTAAAAATTAATTTTAAATTTCCAAAAATTTTCTCTCATCATTAGGTTTGTAAAAAGTTAATTTTCATACCAGTAGCCTTTCCAGATCACCTTATTCACTTTTTCGTACGTTTGTTCGCGTTTTCGGCAAACGTACGGTTTTTAAGTTTTAAGTGATTTCTTCTCAACCTCAATTCCCGTAATTATTCACATAGCTTTCCTAAGCTATTTCTTTTAATAATCTCCAAATAATTCTCACAACAAACCCTTTCTGTGAATAATCACCCGATCATAAAGCACGCTAAAGTTACAATTCACACCTCAACGGGATTTAACGACCTGGTGATACCTTATATTACCCGGAGCATTGGTTTAGGCTATTTAACTTTGTTGACCATTCCTTGGTCAATATAAGTTGGTGGTTTATCACCAATCAATTTTTGGCGCCGCTGCCGGGGAGGTGTGCGCGTTTCTGCAGCGTCTTTCGAGATTAGTGTTATCTCACCTCACTCACTGTACAAAAACCACCACTTGTGTATATTTTCAAAATCAAAACACAAAAAAGTCATTAACACTTTTCCTAAAGTGTTAAAACACAAAAAAAAATAAAAATAAAAAAAAAAATTAATAAATAAAAATTAAAAACAACAAAACAGATCGTAACGTTTTCTGATTCGGTTTTCTTTTAAGGTGATTCTTAAAGAGAAACGATTTTAGATTACGGGACGATAACAAAAATATTTTCCAAAAAGTTATTATCCCTAGTGCATGCGCACTCGTTCTTCAAGGTCCACTAGCCCATTACGTGAGCTTGTCCGGAAACCTCGAAGACCTCGTAGACGTTCTGCACCAACAGTCGGATCTGAGATCCGAGCTGTTGCACCTTCAGCTGTCATCATGGCGGCTGAACCCACTATGAATGAGCTTCTCCAAGCACCTGTCGAGGGTTACGGAGATGCTATCGTTGTTCCGGCAATCGTGGCCAATAATTTTGAGCTTAAAACCGGGTTGATAAACCTGGCCACCTCACGTCAATTCTACGGTTTTGAGAAGGACGATCCTCAAGATCACATTCGATGGTTTAATAAAATCACATCCACCATCAAATGCAAAAATGTCCCTGAAGAGGCAATCAAACTTCTTCTCTTCCCTTTTTCTATCGATGGGGCTGCCCAGATTTGGCTTGATAAACAACCCCCTCGATCAATTGAAACGTGGGAAGATTTGAATAAGAAGTTCGTAAATGAATTCTTTCCTCCTTCCAAAACCACGAGTCTCAAGAATGAGATCATGAAATTCACGCAGAAATTTGATGAATCCTTTAGTGAGGCATGGGATCATTACAAGGAATTGCTCCGAAAATGTCCTCACCACGGGTTCTCCGATCTCATGCAACTTGATACTTTCTACAATGGTGTGAGCCAATCCGATCAAGACTCTCTAAATGCCTCCGCTGGAGGTAATTTCTTGAATCGTACCACAAAGGATGCTTTAGCAATCATTGAGAATAAATCTAAGGTCCGCATTCCACGAAGCAAACCGGTTGTTTCCCAAGGGAATGTTGTTCCTTCTACCTCATCGCCCGTGGCTCAATCTAGCACCGATGCTAGACTTGACAAACTCACGGAAGATATCCATGCATTGGTTCTCACCCAAAACTCAGTTCTGACTCAAAGCCAGAAAGTTTCTTCTCCTCATCCTTCTCCACAAGCTGAAATCAAAAAGATAGAAGTTTGTGTCACTTGTATTGGTCCACACTCATATTACAGTTGCACTGCCACCGAAGGCAATCCATTCGAAGTAAATGCAATAGCCGGCAATTCCAACCAAGGAGGTAACCAATACCGTCCTCAAGTGGAACCAAATTACCGGGCTAGCAACCAGGGTGGACCACCCGGGTTTCCTACACCTCAAAATCCAAATAGGTTTAATCCTAATTCACCAAGGGGGCCTAATATGCAAAATCAAAATCATGCCCCTGTCAATCAGTACCCACCCCAAAGGGGTAATCAAGGGTATTCAGCTCCGAATTATCAAGAACCCCTCCCAAACGAGCTCAATAACTACATCAAGGTTAATGAGACCAAAATGAGGGCAATGCAAAATCAAATCTCAAATTTGAAGAATGATTTCCAATCATCAATAGCCAAACGGGGTCATGAGTTGAAGAGTGAGTTGATGGCAACAAACAAAAAAATTGATCAATCTCAAAACAAGATTGAGAATATGTTTGCCAGTCTTATGAGTCATCTCACTCCACCCTCTACATCAGGAGGTCTCCCTGCTAATACAGTTGTCAACCCCAAGGGTGAACTCAAAGCTATTACTACACGCAGTGGTAAAGCTTATGAAGAGCCACCAGTTCCTCCTATTCCTCCTCCTCTTTATTTCGAGGAAGTGGAAATTTAGCCTGAGGCAACCACGGACAAGGTGCAATCTACTAGCCCACGAAGTACCGCACACATCCCTCCTCAGGTTGTACCAGGAATTGTACCAAAACCGGGAGTTGTATTTGAACCACCAACAACTCCTGGAGAGAACCCTAAATCCAAACCTTCACTACCATATCCATCTAGGTTACATAACCAGAAGCTCCGCGAAAAAGCAAATCATCAAATGGAAAAGTTTTTTCAAATCTTCCGAGATATTCATTTTGATATCAGTTTCGCGGATGCTCTCCTGTTGATGCCTAAATTCGCATCGACAATCAAAAATCTGTTGAACAATAAAGAGAAACTATTCGAGATGGCTCGAACTCTGCTCAATGAAAACTGCTCTGCAGTTCTTTTGAAGCAGCTTCCCGAGAAGCTAGGAGATCCGGGAAAATTTCTCATTCCATGTGTTTTTCCCGGAATGGTTGAGTGCTTCGCCCTAGCCGATCTAGGTGTGAGCATCAACTTGATGCCTTATTCAATATGGAAAAATCTCTCTCCTCCAGAACTCACAACCACCAGCATGACTCTCGAGCTGGCAGACCGCTCAACATCTCGTCCCCTCGGCATTGCCAAGGATGTATTTGTGAAGGTGGGAAACTTCCACTTTCCGGCAGATTTTGTGGTTGTGGATTTCGATGTTGACCCACGGGTTCCTCTCATTCTTGGGAGAGGATTCTTAAGGACGGGTCGTGCGTTAATTGATGTGCACGAAGAGGAAATTAATGTTTAACCTCGATCAAACTTCGAGGTACTCCTCTAATTATGACGCCGAAACGGTTAACCGAATTGATGTCATTGATGTTGCGTCTGAGGAGTACGCTCAAGAGATTTTAGGTTTTGTCGATGATTCTCCGAGTGAAAACTTCACTCCATCTTCTCACCCCATTATTGCCAATTCTTTTCCTTCCCTCACTCCATTTGAGGGAAGTGACTTCATCTTAGAAGAAATTGAGGCCTTTCTCAAAAGTGATTCGATTCCCGATGGAATCGATAACCAAGAGATTGACCCCAAGGGGGATGTTCTCATTCTTGAAAAGTTATTAAACGAAGATCCCTCTCCTCTTCCTGTTCTACCACAAACACTTCATAAGGAGGAAGTCAAAAATGTTGAGAAAACTGATGACTTTCCCGCGGTTGAATTTAAGGACTTGCCGCCTCATCTTGAATATGCATTTCTGGAGGGTGATGATAAATTACCCGTCATAATTGCTAATAACTTAAGTGTTGAGGAAAAGGTTGCTCTTATAAAGGTTTTGAAGTCTCATAAACGAGCAATTGCTTGGCGACTCTCCGACATCAAGGGCATCGACCCTGAGTTTTGTACTCACAAGATATTAATGGAGGATGACTTCAAACCTGCGGTCCAACATCAAAGAAGGGTGAATCCAAAAATTCATGAGGTTATCAAACAAGAGGTTTTAAAACTTCTTGATGCCGGATTGATTTACCCTATCTCGGACAGTCCTTAGGTCAGCCCAATTCATTGTGTTCCAAAAAAGGGTGGCATTACTGTTGTCACAAACGAGGAAAATGAGTTAATTCCAACTCGTTTGGTTACGGGGTGGCGTGTCTGCATTGACTATCGTAAGTTGAATGATGCCACCCGTAAAGATCATTTTCCTCTGCCCTTTATGGATCAGATGCTCGAGAGAGTAGCGAGGAATGAGTACTATTGCTTCCTCGATGGTTTCTCGGGTTACTTTCAGATTCCCATTGATCCGCAAGATCAGGAAAAGACCACTTTTACGTGCCCCTATGGAACTTTTGCATATAAACGTATGCCATTTGGCTTATGTAATGCTCCGGGCACGTTTCAAAGATGTATGATGGCCATTTTTTCCGAAATGATCGGAAAAACTATGGAGGTCTTTATGGACGATTTTTCGGTCATTGGGGATTCATTCCAATCATCCCTCTCCCATTTAGACAGCATGCTAAAACGTTGTGAACACACAAAGTTATGTCTAAATTGGGAGAAGAGTCACTTTATGGTCAAAGAGGGCATTGTTCTCGGCCATAAAATTTCAAAGAACGGGATTGAGGTTGACAGAGCCAAAGTGGACGTCATTGCAAGATTGCCTCATCCCACGACTGTGAAAGGTGTTAGGAGCTTTTTGGGTCACGGCGGTTTCTATCGTAGGTTTATTCAAGATTTTTCTAAAATCGCCCGGCCTATGACCCATCTCCTCGAAAAGGATGCTCCTTTTATCTTCTCCCCTGAGTGCATCGAAGCCTTTGAAACATTAAAAAAAAGGCTTACCGAGGCACCGATTCTTGTTGCCCCCGATTGGGACTTGCCCTTCGAGCTCATGTGTGATGCTAGTGATTATGCTATAGCGGCAGTCTTGGGGCAACGCAAAACAAAACATTTTCAGCCTATACACTATGCCAGCAAGACTATGACCGAGGCTCAAAGTCATTACACCACCACTGAAAAAGAATTATTAGCTGTGGTGTATGCTTTTGAAAAATTCCGGCCATACTTAATACTGACTAAAAGCATAGTGTATACGGATCACTCGGCTTTAAAGTACCTCTTTGCAAAACAAGATGCAAAGTCGAGACTCCTCCGTTGGGTTCTCCTCCTTCAGGAATTTGATATCATTATTCGTGATAAAAAAGGAGCTGAGAACCTAGCTGCTGATCATCTCTCCCGTCTTGAAAACCCTCACCAAAATGCTTTCGAGAAAAAGGAAATAAATGAAACATTTCCTCTCGAAACCCTCAATACGGTTTCATTTCGTGGAGACTCGATTACCCCATGGTTTGCCGACTTTGCAAACTATCTTGCGGGTAACTTCATTGTGAAAGGGATGTCGTCCCAACAAAAAAATAAATTTTTCAAAGATGTAAAACATTACTTCTGGGACGACCCCTACTTGTTCAAAATATGCGCGGATCAAGTCATTCGGCGGTGTGTGTATGGTCAGGAAGCCGCTGAAATTTTAAAGGCTTGCCATGCTGGTCCCACTGGGGGCCACCATAATCCCAACTACACCGCCAAAAAGGTGTTTGATTCCGGCTTTTATTGGCCCCCGATCTACAAGGATGCCCAAGAGTTGGTCAAGTCCTGTGACGCTTGTCAACGTCACGGGAATATTTCACAAAAGAATGAAATGCCTCAAAATACAATTCAAGTTTGTGAAATTTTTGACATCTGGGGCATCGACTTTATGGGGCCATTCCCATCGTCTCATGGCAATAAATACATACTCGTGGCAGTTGACTACTTGTAAAAATGGGTTGAAGCGAAAGCTTTACCCACAAATGATGCCCGAGTAGTTGTGAAATTCCTAAAAGCTCTTTTTGCTCGATTCGGAAATCCACGTGCTATTATTAGTGATCGTAGTACGCACTTCTGTAATGACAAATTTGACAAAGTCATGCAAAAGTACGGTGTAACTCACCGTCTTTCTACTGCGTACCACCCTCAAACGAGTGGACAATTCGAAGTTTCCAATCGGGGCATAAAAAGAATTTTAGAAAGAACTGTAGGTGAAAATCGTGCATCGTGGTCGGATAAACTAGATGATGCACTTTGGGCTTTCCGTACGGCTTACAAAACACCCATTGGATATACGCTTTATAAACTTGTGTACGGGAAAGCGTGCCATCTTCCGATCGAGCTTGAGCACAAAGCCTATTGGGCTCTCAAGCATGCCAATTTTGACCTCAAAACGGCGGGTGATCATAGAAGAGTTCAACTAAATGAATTAAACGAACTTCGTGATCAAGCTTACGAGAACTCTTTGATCTATAAAGAAAAGACAAAGAAGATTCATGACTCAAAAATCAAAAACCGCGTTTTTAACGTTGGTGATCGAGTCCTTCTTTTCAACTCTAGACTCAAGATCTTCTCGGGAAAGCTCAAAACCCGATGGACTGGTCCATTCACTATCGTAAAAGTTTATCCTTATGGTACCGTCTAATTATCTCAAAATGACGGTCCTAATTTCAAAGTGAATGGACATCGTTTAAAGCACTACTTTGGAGAGGACATACCATCCATGGTTGTCCCGGATCTCCAAACTTTCCCCAAGGACAATTGAATTCGGGGATCGAGTCAAGCTAGCGACTCGATGAACAAAAACAATAGCACAATACGGGTTTTCACCCGTATCTCTAATTCTTTCTATTTTCTACCACCTAGTGTGGGGGGATGGCCAACCCCCGCTGTTTGAAAAATGTATATATGTATATAAGTTCTAAAAAAAAAATGTGTATATATAGAAATAAAGTGAAATTTGGTGTTTCTGCAGTTAGATTCGAATCTTGGCTTTTTACGTTCAAAGAATCGGCATAATGGCCGGGACTTTGAATATTGAGGACAATATTCATTTCTAAGTGTGGGGGGGGGGGGGGGGGGGGGGGAATTCTAGCGAATTTTATCAAAATATATCTTCTAGTACCGCCGTTTTTGGCCAAAATTTTCAAAAAAAATTTTCACTTTATTTCAAAATTTTTGTGGTAATCAGTCCGCCTTGTCTAAGCGACAAAAAGGATTGGCTAGTCCAGGAGCAAACGGCTCTTGGTAAAGACATCTCAAATCCGTTTATGGCTTGCAATTTGCCCAAAATTGTATGGTACCTCAACTCGCCATATCTCATAAAGTGAATGAGTTGGCTAGCCCACAAGATTATGGCTTGTGGTAAAGGCAGTGGAAAATCCATAATTGATAATCAGCTCACCAAGATGTTGACGTTGTCCATCAAGAGTTGGCTAGTCCAGGAGCAAACGGCTCTTGGTAAAGACTAAACAAATCCGTTGACAGCTGGCGGTTTGCTCAAAATCACACGGCTATCAGGTGTGCCACAGTTCTTACACCTGGCTACTCCAGAAGTGATGGCTTTTGGTAAAGAGTTTAAAATCCATCAAGTTTTCTAAAAAGATTGCTAGGGACTAGCAATAGTTTAGTGTGGGGGATTGATGAGTGCTCAAACACTCATCATTTTTGACGTATTTAAACTGCCAAAACATACAAAAACAATCAAAAAGATATCAAAATACTTAAATTATCCCAGGGATTGTGTTTTATGTGTTTTAAATGCAAAATGTGCAAAAACAAAGAAAAAACGTACAAAGTTTGCAATATTGGCAGTTTCAGTCCCCCAAGTTTCAAAACTTGTCAAATTTAGTCCCTATGCATTTATTTTGAAAGGAAAAGTCAACCCAAGGTTTTGAAAGTCAAAAATCATAAAAAATTACACTTGGGTAATAAGTTTTCCAAAATTACAAGTTTGGTCCCTGAAAATCCAAAAATGGCAAAATAGGTCCCTGGGAAATTTTGAAAATTGGAAAATGGCAAGTATGGTTCTTTGACTTTGGATTTGTAACATATTTGGTCCTTGGAAGCAATGTGGAAAATTACAAAATCAGTCCTTAAATTTTGGTACAATTATAAAAATGGTCCTTGTTAAATTACAAACCAACCGGACCCTTATTATTTAACCAAACCCCAATCCAATTCCATGACCCAGTCCACCACCCAGGCCCAAACTCCCAGCCCAGTCCCCTTTTTAAATATAAAACTCCCCCGGTTAAACCCCACCTTGACCATCTTCTTCCCCCAACACCCAGCGCAAAACCAGGCTCCTTGCCTCCCCCCTCCTCTCACCTTTTTCACCAACCAGCCCCCACAATTAATTCCCCCTCATCTACCACACCAACCCACACCACCACAATAAATGAAGCTCACCAGTTCCACTCAATTTTGCCCGTGTATGTTTTGGCGCCAAATTTGCAATCAAGGGTCAAGATTGATCAAAGCCCAATTGAGTGGTGAGGATTTGGTCAAGAGGTCAACACTAAGCTATTGGGACTCTCAGTTTTCAAGAAAAAGCCATGTGGGAAGACTTAGGGTTGAATTTTACTTCGTTATATATTGTAGCTCATTTTTGAGCATGAGGGAGTGTATTATTGTAACCTTAGTTTAAGTAATGTTTTAGTTTTCCTTTGTACTCAGTTTTAAAGTTAATGGAAGCAATGTTTTAAGTTTATTTTTCTGTTTCATATTTCAAGTTCTATTCAATATTTGAGTTTTGAATGTAAGGTTTAATAGTGAGTATAAGGTATCTACAATCTCATATAAACTCAAAAGATCAAAGTTTCAGAAGCTTTCTCAGCTTGTGCTACCCTTTTCAACTCAGTTTTATGAAATTGTTTAAAATATAAGAAAATAAAAATAAAATAAAAAAATGGTGATCAATGGTTAAATAAGCTTGGAGCACAGTTAATAAAGGACGGCTGTGGGCTAGGGACTTATGGAAGTCATATAGGATTGGTAATTGTGGTTCCTTGGTGCTTGGCAGTTGAGCTTGGAAGGCTTATGTAAGCCTACTTTTTAACTTGTACTCTTCTAAGTAGTTTAGTTACTTATTATTGTCTTAATTACTTATTTATTGCTTATTATAATAGTTGTAATCAGTAGGGTATAGTATTGTATGTTTAAATCTCATTTTGATTAACAAAAACTCAGAGCAGTCCTAGATAGGGGTGTTTGGTTCAAGCTTGTTTGTGGTATTCTGGTTATTTAATTGTCCAACTCTGTGTTTCATTAAGTTTATTGGGTGGATATAAGGTCAGGGGAACCAAGGTTTTGTTCAAAAACACAACAAAAGTCAAAATCCTAAGAAAATAATCACCACAGTTAACTGTGGTGATCTTTGGAGTCCAAAACCCATAAAACTTTTCATAAGTTGGTATTTTTACTTAAGTTGGTCTTCATTTAGCTTATCATAACATTTTAAGTTACTAAATCAGCAAGCAAAGTTCATAAAAGTCAAAACCTAAAGTTTTTCAAAATGTCAAAAGTGCAATACTCAGATTTTTCCAAAAATGGGATGATTTATTGTGAATTTTGTGGGTGGTTTTAGGTTCTGAAATTTGTTGGAGTTATTGTCTACCAGTAGGACTTTTGATTCACATGCTTATTTGATTTTTGTGATTTTGTCTGATGGACCTTTTTGCCCTTTGAAAGCACTTGCAGGGCAAGGTTGTGCCCTGTGCACCAGCTGAGTCAGTCACAGCCACCACTTTGGTGGTTCATTGTGACCAACTCAATGGGTCACACTGACCCAATTTAGTGTCATTCAACCCCCCCTCCTACCAGGGTTGGTGTTTTGACCCTTTGTTTGACCATTAGACTTGTGGACCCCACCTAGAATTGCACCCAAAGTCTGTCCCTTTTTCTGTCTCAGAACCAAGCACCCAAAGTGCTTATTCTGTATTTATAGCTTATTCTGTCAGCTTATTTGTGTGATATTGGTTTACACTTCTTCATTGTACTTATTTGCATCAGTTTTCACCAAGGTGGACCCCACATTAGCTCATTTGAGCTATTTCCACTCTTGGTCAAAGAAAGTCAACTGTCAAGGGTTTAAGCACTTGAAGTGCTTATTTCCTTGACCACAGTCAAACCCACTTCACAAAAGTTGCTTAAAAACTTATAATAAGCAGTTTTGAAACAGAAAATCTCAAATAAGCCCAAATTAATAGAAGTGATAGCTTCTATTTAAGCCAATTGGCTTATTCTTCAGCTTATTAATAAGCAATTCCTATTTTTATAATTTTCCTAGGCTTCTGGTGTGTATAAATAATTTTTGTAATTTTTTCAGAATTTTCTTGCATCATTTAGTATTTTTCTTAATTTAAAATAGTTTTTTGTAATTATTAAATAGTTAATAATTAATAATAATTAATTAGAAAATCAGAAAAATATAAATTAAATTTTAAAATTAGTTTTTAGTTATTTTAGATTTTTCCAAATTTTATTTTCAATTTTCTAGTATAATTTAATAATTAATTAGAATTTTGGTTAATTTAAATAATTAAAAAGTAATTAATAATTAGTCAATAATTAGTAATAATTAATTAAATAGTCTTAAAAATATATTTTCATTTCTAAAATTAGTTTTATAGTATTTTAGATTTTTCTAAGTTTAATTTTTATTTTTCCAAGTTAATTTCATATTTATTTATAATTTAGGATAATTTAGTTAATTAAAAATAATTAGAAAATTAGTATTTAATTAATAGTAATTATAAAATTAGCGTAAAAATTAATTTTAAATTTCCAAAAATTTTCTCTCATCATTAGGTTTGTAAAAAGTTAATTTTCATACCAGTAGCCTTTCCAGATCACCTTATTCACTTTTTCGTACGTTTGTTCGCGTTTTCGGCAAACGTACGGTTTTTAAGTTTTAAGTGATTTCTTCTCAAACTCAATTCCCGTAATCATTCACATAGCTTTCCTAAGCTATTTCTTTTAATAATCTCCAAATAATTCTCACAACAAACCCTTTCTGTGAATAATCACCCGATCACAAAGCGCGCTAAAGTTACAATTCACACCTCAACGGGATTTAACGACCTGGTGATACCTTATATTACCCGGAGCATTGGTTTAGACTATTTAACTTTGTTGACCATTCCTTGGTCAATATAAGTTGGTGGTTTAGCACCAATCTGAGCTTCGTAGGATTTCATGAGAAACTTGACTTGGTCTTCAAGTTCTATGATCCTACGGTCGGGAGTGCTAGAATTGTTCGAATGCAAAGATATTGCCTTGACCGTTTTGTTCAAATCACGGGGATCATTCCATCTTTCGTTGTCATAGAGAGCAAGATCTTCTATGAGTTCCCATGATTCTTCCGCACTTAGATCACGTAGCTTACAACAGGCCGATTGGTCAATGGTTCGCCTTGTGGAGAGATCGATATGGTCATAGAAGATTTGGACTTGGAGCCAAAGATCTATGCCATGATGAGGGACTTTCTGGAGTAAGTCCTTGAAACGAGCCCATGCTTCATATAAAGTTTCACCTTGATGTTTTTGGAACATCAAGATATCATTTCTAAGCTTGGTAGTTCTCCCCGGTGGGAAAAATTGAGCAAGGAAACGAGTGGTGAGATCATCCCATGAGGTGATGGATCACGCGGGTAAACGTTCAAGCCATTGACTAGCTTGATCACGTAGAGAGAGTTGGAATAGACGTAATCGGATCAACTCTCTAGTAACAACATCAAGGTCTATGGAATCTACGTTTTTAAGGATATCCTTGAGATGTTGATTAGGATCTTTGGAACGAAGTCCATGGAATGCACATCCGCTTTGCACCAACCGGGTAGTGTCAGATTGCAAGGGGGACACATTGGCTCCTTGAGTGAGCTCAATAGTGTTTCGATAGCCATGGTGGCTAGGACGGGAATACTTTCCTAAAGTTCGGGGTCTAGGAGGTTGATTTGCAAGTGGTGGGTTTTGTGGGTGGTTTTGTTGTGGTGGGTTGATGGGTTCAAAGATGTTACCACCTTCCATGATATCGGATGGTAAAGGTTACGAACAAAGAAACGAAGAAATAAGATAGACTAAAGAAAACCTAAAAAAAATCTTACTAGAAATGAATCGAGCAAGTGGACCTAATAAAAAGAAATACTAACCTAGACAATAACTATTCCTCGGGCTACGGCGACAAAAACTAGATACTTAGGAATTGCGCCCTCGCAACAGGTTTTACCTCTCAAGGGATCTTGAGAAGCTTACAACCCCTACCAGGCAGTGTACCTGATCATTGTAGTATAGTATAGTGACAAGTACCGGGGGATTGATCGTTCAACTCAGGAATAGTGTCGCTAGGATTAGAAAACCTATTAAACTAGGTCTAGAGGTGAGAGATGATTCTTTTTGTATTTTTATATTTTATGAAAGCAAGTAAAAATCTCGGGTTTTGAAGGAGTGGGTGGAATTAGTTGCTAGCCAACTAACCCAATAAACTAAAAATGTAATCAAAATAAAATAACAGAAATGAAAATAATACTATTATACTAATGTGGTGGAAACAATAATGAGGAAAGTTGTGTTTACTTAGATTTCATTACTCCCTAGATATCTTTTACAGGTTGATTAGCTTGTTACAATTGCATGGATGACGGGTCATATTCCTTAATACTAGTCGTAGGGCCGTGTACAATATTCCTAAAATCTATAAGATCCTACTTCACTCCTATGTCGAGCCGTTAGAAGCTCCTAACATGGGATCATTAGAATTCTCTTATGCATTAAATACAACCAAAAATCGTAGTACACCTCCGATCATGTTTCTTGTGGAAAACTACAAGGGGGGGGGGGGGGTTGAATAGTTTTAGGTCTTTTTAATTTGTTACATAAGATTGTTTGAAAGTTTTCTTTGTTTTCAAAAATTTAGATTTGATGCTATGTGATATCAAGTCATGCACAATATGAACAACACTAAATATGTACGATAAAGCAATAATAATGTAAGTAAAGAAATAGATGAGAGTTGGAAAGATCGAACCGCGAGACAAGAGATTTATAGTGGTTCGGCTACAAGGTCACCTTCCTTGCCCTACTCCACTCCCCGAGCACCTAACTCGAGAGTTTTCTTCACTATGTCAACAAGCTCCCTTATGGCGGAGAAAACCTTACACACCAATGTACACACCACAACTACGTCACAACTAATTCACACCTTCTACACAACTTCTTCACACCTAGTCACTACTTAATCACAACACCACTTCACACCTATCTACTTCACACCAATCTTCTTCACACCTATCTTCTTCACACCAATCTTCTTCACATCAATTTTCTTCACACCAATCTACTTCCTAACTCTTCTTCTTCACAACTAACTACTAACCAATCACACTATATATATACCTAGCTAAACTATCTTCTATCAAATATTCACAACTAATTTCACAAAGAGATAAATACAATGATGATGCTCTAACAACTTAGATGTGGAGATCACAACAAGTTGTAATACTTCTTGACTTGAGGGATAGAAGTATTCTTCTCTTGCACTTGAAAGAATGATGTTTGGATCACTTTGAAACAAAGATTAATGAATGTATGATCAAAGGATTAAGAGAATGGAAATGGAGATCTAGAACAGAAAGTTTAGGAGTGCAAAAGGTGAGAAAAATTCCAGATTTAAGGTGGTATTTATAGGCAACAAATTCTGACAACTGGAGCGTGCCGGTCCCCTTTAATTATGGCTGGCCCCCTTAAAATTAAGGGGACCGCCCCTTATAATTAAGGGGGCCGCCCAGCTGTAACGGCCAAAATCTTTGTCTTTTAGTGGGGAAAGTTTATTTGGTGAAAAACTAATTGATTTTGGTTAAAATTTTGAATTCATATATTTAGTATGAATAAAACATTTTTCTTTATTACCAAAAGTGTTTTTCAAAAATATATAATGTGTTCATATAATTAAATAAATTTTGTAATAATTAATTAAATATCCCTTTGATCATAAATTGCACTAAACACTTTGTTTATTCATACCTTAAGTGATTTGGATGTAAAGAGAATGTTAATTACCAAATACTTGTTTATGTCATAAATTTTAGTTCATTGAGTTTATGTTTTGTAATAATTAAAACATAGAGGTATTGATAATATGTTAATAATGTTTTTAGGCATTATTTATGTCAAAAAATCTCCCCCTTTTTGATTATTACAAAACCTTAAACTCAATAGGTCTAAAATTTATTTTTAGACAAGTATTTTAGAGTTTACTATTCTCTTCTCCCCCTTTTTGTAAAATCAAAAAGGTTAAACCGAGTAAGCTTCATAAATGAAGTTAAACGGGTAGAATGCTCCCCCTTGATGTATGCTCCCCCTCATTTGAGAGGACCAAGGGAACGAGCTATGGAAATATTGGCTACAAAAAATATGTGAAGAGAACAAGACACATATACATGCAAAGCAACAATTATGCAAATAAAAATAGATTCATTCAAGCATCAAAGAAATGATTAGCATTACAACATTCAATATGCTTGAAGCATATTGATTACAATAAAACAAAAGAAGAGACATAGTCCTATATTGCCTAAGAGAGCACTTGGACTCGCTTGCAACCCATGGTTGATTGTTTTATTTACTTGAAGGGGAACATAAGCATAGAGCTTAGTTGTTAGATGGAGAGGGATATGGAGTGGGGTATGGAGCGGAAGAGGTGGATCTTACGATGTTTTATTGTAACAATTCGCATTTTCAGGATAATTACTATTCCCGGAAAATTTCACTATTCACTTTTACTATTCATTTTTCCCGAAAATTTTCCCAAAATTTGATTTTTATTTCTTGGGCTCAAGTGATAAATCATTTCCATGGCAAATTAAAAGTTTGACATTCATAAGCTCATTTTCGTGAAAGTTATTAAGGAATTACAGGGAATTACACGTTTTAGGGTAAAACGTCATTCAGAAATTCTACGTACAACGAAACTCGACCGCATTAAGTGACCCCGCATCAGGAAAATGTTTGACACACTCATGATTTATTTGAGAATTAATCGTGACTGAGAAAAACATGACCAAAGACTTCCCGGCAGGTCACCCAAGCCTGTACTACTCTCGCATGAGCACGCTTAACCGTATGGCCGATTAACTGTTCCACCACAAAATGTGTTTCTAAAAAGAATTGAGTTTTCAACTTATTAGAAAAAGTCAACATATTTTTCCCTCCTCCATTGACCAAAAATCATCCCTTGATGTTATAAGTCATTCCTTGATTTTTAGGCTTACGGTTTGATGTCTAAAAGACATTTAATACCAACCGACACTAGACTGAGCCCAGTCTAGACATTATAAGTCATTTTAAATCATATTTATCACATTAGAAAAGTAACATTTTACTTTTCTCAATTTTACGCAATATTCGTACGTTTTACGTATTACGCGTTTTAGACCCGTGTTTCCAGTTTTTAGCAGGGTTTTACCACCCAAATGGAACCTACCACTCATTTTATATTTTATTATGGGACATATGGACATGTCTAACAATACTTTAAAGTTCCATAATTTTACGACACCCGGTTTTACGTTTTGAGGCCTAATCATTTACGGTTGTCATTTCCCGGAGTCAAAACTCTTCCTAATACTTAGGATAATACCAAGCAAAGTCCACACCTTGTCCCCCAAGTTTAGGAACCGACCTAGGGGGGGGGGGGAAATTCAGCCTTGTGTGTCTTAATCTCATGCTAGGAGCGTTAAGATGTGAACATGTGTTCAACTTGGCCTCCAAGTGTTGGCTAGTCAACAATGTAACCTCCTCATTTGCATATAAATGCCTCTCCTCCCACTCCTTGACCATATGAACGACCCACACACATAACACACTTCATTTTACTAGTTTAATTCAAGTTCCATCCAAGAAATCAAGTGCAATATCCATACATAAACCCTAGTTTAGTTTTGATTCATCAAAACTACTTCAAATCTTTAGAACTTTGGTGATTTCTCTTGAGTTTAAATCCACTCAATTCACCTAAACCTTCATCATCCATCTTTCAAGATTACAAGGGTATAAAGATTGCATGAAAGTGAAAAAGGGTTGAAGCAAGTCTATCAAAGTCCTATCCTTACATGTTAACTTCCTTTCTTCTTTGAAAGCCAAAAGTTGTAAGCCAAACCCTAACATGATTCTTGTTAAATAATCATATTTATGTTATTTACATATTATTTGTGCTATATTATGTCTTGTATTCATGTCCATGATGTATAAAAGTGAGTAAAACAAGTATTGATACATATATGTAACTTATGTTATTCAAACAAGTAAACTAGTGACTTTCTTGGAAAACCACGACCAAAATGGTAAAATTATGATATTGGATCATTACATATTACAGTAGAGGACTTAACAAGGAAACCATAGCAATTTGAACCACCTAAAACGAGTATACGAGTCAAAAGTTACGCCCATTTGAAGTTACCAAAACTTTGCGGCAAACTGCCAAATACCATTCTGATCAAATTTGGGTTTTGAAAGTCCCACTTCTGGTCCGATTCATCAAAAATTTAAAACACGAAAGTTGTCCGGAACGCCGTTTTCGTTCAGGAGTAAAGAAGCTCGAGACCTAAAAACACTTTCCGAGTGATAAAATTCTTCAAATTCTAAACAGCCCATTTTTAGGCGAAAGTCACAAGATTATGGTTATACTTTGAAAGGAACAAGAGGTCTTATGACCTATAATCAAGACCACAACCATGGCTAGAGCCAAGGTTGTGTCTCATGACCTTGAAACAAGGACCAAAGGTCATGGCTAGGCCATGACGAAATGACCATACCAACTTTCATAGGCGTAAACATGAAACAAAGAGTTGACGAGAACTTGAACAAGCAATTTGGATCTACTTCACTTAAAAGGGAACCATGAGATATTACCAAGAGAAAATGGTCATACAAAACTTATGAAACATACCCTAATAACAATCTTCATGTACTAATAAACTTTCCTAAGTTTATTCAAATATCGGACATGTAACCTTTCGGATCAAAACTTATATCTATATATTTCATCAACTACTACAATAGTAGGGAGCCTCATGTGAGGAGTTCATTATGTAAGCCGTCGAGTTGAGTTGTGGATTTACGAATTAAAGTGTCCTGGCTCCTCGAACGCTTACTAACATGACTTCTGAATTATGTCGGCCCGAACGGTAGTAAACGATATACAAAACATACATGTTCATGAATCTTTTCTTTCAAAGACTTACAATATACATCATACCACATCATGGGCTAAATGCAAGATATATATATATATATATAGGCACTACTTCATATTCTTTACTCCGATCCTAAGTCGCAACATTCGATTATAGGTTGCTCGTAGAAACCTTCACGATTCAACCGTTACATTCATTACTTGCTATCTTACTTAAGGTGAGTTCATAGCCCCACTTTACATTACTTCATTGTTTTACAAACCCTTGGGGGGAATACATGCTATTTTTAACCGAGCACAATGTTTTTAAATTGTATGCTTGCCTGATTGTTTTATTATCACTAAGTACCAACCTTGCTAAACCGAGATCCCTTATTATGAACCATTTAATCACTAGCAATAGTGAGCGCAAATATTGTGAATAGGCCTATTGGGATTGACGAATCCCATTTGTATTGACTAAGTTCAAACAAATGCATTAATATTTGAGACATTAGGTATGTTAGCAAAATACCTACCGGGATAACTCCGCCGATTGATATTGGTACACGTTAACGTTTTGGTGTCATAAGCTTAGTATTTGATAATACATGTTCCGGGCGTATAATAACGTAGCCTGCCTGTTTTATTTTCCAAACATTGGTGTGAGCCTATAACTCACACTACCAACATATTGTGTTCAAACATTAAACAAACTCTATGAATATCACTCAACCTTTGTGTTGACCTCTCAAGCATGTATTTCAGGTTCATGACGATCAAGGATGGCACGGAAGGACACGGATACTCAAGAGGGCTATAAATTTTATTATCATTCAAAAACTCACTTAATGTGATTTGTAAACATGGAACCAATTGGGACCTCATTTTATAATCTCTGATATTTATATATTTTGAATGATACATCTTTTAAAACGACTCAATTGGAGTTCGTTTTCTATTATTGTGACTATTGTGCCGTCGAGTAACACCCAGTTTGAATTCCGCTGCATCCATGAATTGGGGGTGTTACAGATTGGTACCAGAGCCATGGTTATAGAGAAACGGGTCTAATTGAGACCTAAACTATAACTACAATCACAAACAAAAACATTTTATAGCCTTCCGCTCTCTGTGTCTTCCATCCTCTAGACGATTATGGACTTAGTAAGCATGTTATGCTACACAAACATATTAGTATATTCATATATACCCATTTTGAGCATTTCCCCGTAAGCATTAGTATATTGATATATAAACTCGGTTTATTTTCAATCATTTATCTAAACAATGGACTAAACATATCTGTGTATGCCTATTCTAAGGCATTTCGGCACAGCCACACTCTCCCAATCATGTTCCTACTCCAACATTATATGTCCAAGACATTGTAACTGATTGTAATGGTCTTTCCTATTTTCCAAGACATTGTGAGATACAATGGTCTCATTCATTTTTCAAGACATTGTGAGATACAATGGTCTCATTCACTTTTCAAGACATTGTGAGATACAATGGCCTCATTCATTTTCCAAGACATTGTGAGATACAATGGTCTCATTCATTTTCCAAGACATTGTATGATACAATGGTCTTAATCATTTCTCAAATGTTTTGAGTCACACAATGGCCTAACCTACTTCCCAGACATTGTGAATTGCACAATGGTCTAACCTACTTCCGAGACATTGTGTTTTGTGCAAATGGTCTCTAGAATTATTCCATCACATCATCAATATCATTTCTTATGATATCAAAAACCCATCACAATTTATCGATTTCCAAACAAGAAATATGAGATTTCTAAAGGACAAACTAACCCATCATCGACAAAAGCTGAACTTTCTCTACATTCATCAAAGTTTTCTTATGAAACCTTCATTATTAAAAGTTCGTGATCCTGGCCAAGTATGTTCTATTTTAGAACTACTTAAAACTTCCTTTCCATACGTATCTACCCTTACTACCTTCTATGCAATGGAATATGAAAACATACGTTACAAGTCTTGTATGGACGGGACTTGCAACTTAAGGGTTTGACATCGCCTTTGTTTAGTGGACAGTTTCCCGAAAGCAACGGACATATCAAAAGTATACCTAGTTTAGGTATTTGAAAATTTTATCGAACCTTGGCTAAATATAGACTAGTCACCTATATTTAACCTAGGGACAGTGGAATATAGTCTGACTAACTATATTCGACTTAAAATTTCCAAATACTGAGAATAGTTGTACTAGAGTTATGTTTAGATTGATTTCCTACATGAACACGATAAACCACCAGAATACATTAAAACAATCTAGAGACACGATAGTGCCTTACCACTCAGCGAGATCTTAACACCTTATTTGTATGATCTAAATTCATTCTTGAAAATTTTCATTTATGAGATAATCCGAACTACTATCTTGGGATAGTTATCAATTATTCTCTTCATCCTATAGAAGTACTATCCTGTTTAGGTCCTAAGGATACCATTCCATCATAAACTTTTAAAATCTATTAAGATTTTTAAAAGCAAACTCAACATCTATACCTAAGAGTATTAATGTTAAGCATACACTACACACTTTTGTTCATCAACATATCACATCATTATCTTCACAACCGTTACAAACACAAGCTCATTAACAGATCTTGATGCACTTTTAAAGCTCAAATCATCCTTAGTTACACCACAAGCACCCTTATCAGCTTTACAAGATTGAATATTCATCTTGTACTTTTGCTACACCAGTGTCATCTCGTAATACACTACCTTGTAACTCACCGGCTAAGTATGAATGTTGGGTTGGGAATTCTTAAGTAGGATGATTTGTAATTATTTGAATGGATTGGGATGCCTTTTCATTTAAATAAAGAAATTGTAAATCACCGAACCATAAGTTTATATTCCTCTATTTACATTGTTTGGGATGCCTCTCTATGTAAATAAAGAATTATAAACAAGTGGGCTTATTTGTATCCAAAATAACATAAGTATGAAGTCAACCTACATTACATTGCTCGGGTATGGCTTGATACCTACATTACATTGCTCGGGTATGGCATGATACCTACATTACATTGCTCGGGTATGGCATGATACCTACATTATATTCGCCACAAGAAATCCTATCTTTTCACCGACATCGCTTCAAACCATGACATAAACACTAGGTACAACAACCGATTACCTACTAGACTATGATTGCGACTACTATCCTAATTTCCATTGATATTCCACTACTATATCAATTTCCATTTATTGGATTCCTATGTAAATTGCTATTGTTGTTCAACTGTTATATCAATTGCTATTGATACTTGACAACTATATCAATTTCCATTTTGATATTTAACTATATCAATTTGTGTACAACTACTATATCAATTTCTATTAATAATCGACTGCTATATCAATTTTCTTTGATATTCGACTATTATATGGATCTCTACTGATATTCAACCATGTTATCAATCTCTATTGACACACCATATTCTGAGACAAATCAAACTACATCACTAGTAATTCCAGACTTTGGTCCTCATAAGTAACCACACATCTTTATCGACACCACTCCAACATATGACACACAAAGAACTTCGGGACGAAGTTCCCCGTAAGGGGTAGAGACTGTAACAATTCGCATTTTCAGGATAATTACTATTCCCGGAAAATTTCACTATTCACTTTTACTATTCATTTTTCCCGAAAATTTTCCCGAAATTTGATTTTTATTTCTTGGGCTCAAGTGATAAATCATTTCCATGGCAAATTAAAAGTTTGACATTCATAAGCTCATTTTCGTGAAAGTTATTAAGGAATTACAGGGAATTACAAGTTTTAGGGTAAAACGTCATTCAGAAATTCTACGTACAACGAAACTCGACCGCGTTAAGTGACCCCGCATCAGGAAAATGTTTGACACACTCATGATTTATTTGAGAATTAATCGTGACTGAGAAAAACATGACCAAAGACTTCCCGGCAGGTCACCCAAGCCTGTACTACTCTCGCATGAGCACGCTTAACCGTATGGCCGATTAACTGTTCCACCACAAAACGTGTTTCTAAAAAGAATTGAGTTTTCAACTTATTAGAAAAAGTCAACATATTTTTCCCTCCTCCATTGACCAAAAATCATCCCTTGATGTTATAAGTCATTCCTTGATTTTTAGGCTTACGGTTTGATGTCTAAAAGACATTTAATACCAACCGACACTAGACTGAGCCCAGTCTAGACATTATAAGTCATTTTAAATCATATTTATCACATTAGAAAAGTAACATTTTACTTTTCTCAATTTTACGCAATATTCGTACGTTTTACGTATTACGCGTTTTAGACCCGTGTTTCCAGTTTTTAGCAGGGTTTTACCACCCAAATGGAACCTACCACTCATTTTATATTTTATTATGGGACATATGGACATGTCTAACAATACTTTAAAGTTCCATAATTTTACGACACCCGATTTTACGTTTTGAGGCCTAATCATTTACGGTTGTCATTTCCCGGAGTCAAAACTCTTCCTAATACTTAGGATAATACCAAGCAAAGTCCACACCTTGTCCCCCAAGTTTAGGAACCGACCTAGGGGGGGAAATTCAGCCTTGTGTGTCTTAATCTCATGCTAGGAGCCTTAAGATGTGAACATGTGTTCAACTTGGCCTCCAAGTGTTGACTAGTCAACAATGTAACCTCCTCATTTGCATATAAATGCCTCTCCTCCCACTCCTTGACCATATGAACGACCCACACACCCAACACACTTCATTTTACTAGTTTACTTCAAGTTCCATCCAAGAAATCAAGTGCAATATCCATACATAAACCCTAGTTTAGTTTTGATTCATCAAAACTACTTCAAATCTTTAGAATTTTGGTGATTTCTCTTGAGTTTAAATCCACTCAATTCACCTCAACCTTCATCATCCATCTTTCAAGATTACAAGGGTAGAAAGATTGCATGAAAGTGAAAAAGGGTTGAAGCAAGTCTATCAAAGTCCTATCCTTACATGTTAACTTCCTTTCATCTTTGAAAGCCAAAAGTTGTAAGCCAAACCCTAACATGATTCTTGTTAAATAATCATATTTATGTTATTTACATATTATTTGTGCTATATTATGTCTTGTATTCATGTCCATGATGTATAAAAGTGAGTAAAACAAGTATTGATACATATATGTAACTTATGTTATTCAAACAAGTAAACTAGTGACTTTCTTGGAAAACCACGACCAAAATGGTAAAATTATGATATTGGATCATTAAATATTACAGTAGAGGACTTAACAAGGAAACCATAGCAATTTGAACCACCTAAAACGAGTATACGAGTCAAAAGTTACGCCCATTTGAAGTTACCAAAACTTTGCGGCAAACTGCCAAATACCATTCTGATCAAATTTGGGTTTTGAAAGTCCCACTTCTGCTCCGATTCATCAAAAAGTTAAAACACGAAAGTTGTCCGGAACGCCGTTTTCATTCAGGATTAAAGAAGCTCGAGACCTAAAAACACTTTCCGAGTGATAAAATTCTTCAAATTCTAAACAGCCCATTTTTAGGCGAAAGTCACAAGATTATGGTTATACTTTGAAAGGAACAAGAGGTCTTATGACCTATAATCAAGACCACAACCATGGCTAGAGCCAAGGTTGTGTCTCATGACCTTGAAACAAGGACCAAAGGTCATGGCTAGGCCATGACGAAATGACCATACCAACTTTCATAGGCGTAAACATGAAACAAAGAGTTGACGAGAACTTGAACAAGCAATTTGGATCTACTTCACTTAAAAGGGAACCATGAGATATTACCAAGAGAAAATGGTCATACAAAACTTATGAAACATACCCTAATAACAATCTTCATGTACTAATAAACTTTCCTAAGTTTATTCAAATATCGGACATGTAACCTTTCGGATCAAAACTTATATCTATATATTTCATCAACTACTACAATAGTAGGGAGCCTCATGTGAGGAGTTCATTATGTAAGCCGTCGAGTTGAGTTGTGGATTTACGAATTAAAGTGTCCTGGCTCCTCGAACGCTTACTAACATGACTTCTGAATTATGTCGGCCCGAACGGTAGTAAACGATATACAAAACATACATGTTCATGAATCTTTTCTTTCAAAGACTTACAATATACATCATACCACATCATGGGCTAAATGCAAGATATATATATATATATATATATAGGCACTACTTCATATTCTTTACTCCGATCCTAAGTCGCAACATTCGATTATAGGTTGCTCGTAGAAACCTTCACGATTCAACCGTTACATTCATTACTTGCTATCTTACTTAAGGTGAGTTCATAGCCCCACTTTACATTACTTCATTGTTTTACAAACCCTTGGGGGGAATACATGCTATTTTTAACTGAGCACAATGTTTTTAAATTGTATGCTTGCCTGATTGTTTTATTATCACTAAGTATCAACCTTGCTAAACCGAGATCCCTTATTATGAACCATTTAATCACTAGCAATAGTGAGCGCAAATATTGTGAATAGGCCTATTGGGATTGACGAATCCCATTTGTATTGACTAAGTTCAAACAAATGCATTAATATTTGAGACATTAGGTATGTTAGCAAAATACCTACCGGGATAACTCCGCCGATTGATATGGTACACGTTAACGTTTTTGTGTCATAAGCTTAGTATTTGATAATACATGTTCCGGGCGTATAATAACGTAGCCTGCCTGTTTTATTTTCCAAACATTGGTGTGAGCCTATAACTCACACTACCAACATATTGTGTTCAAACATTAAACAAACTTTATGAATATCACTCAACCTTTGTGTTGACCTCTCAAGCATGTATTTCAGGTTCATGACGATCAAGGATGGCACGGAAGGACACGGATACTCAAGAGGGCTATAAATTTTATTATCATTCAAAAACTCACTTAATGTGATTTGTAAACATGGAACCAATTGGGACCTCATTTTATAATCTCTGATATTTATATATTTTGAATGATACATCTTTTAAAACGACTCAATTGGAGTTCGTTTTCTATTATTGTGACTATTGTGCCGTCGAGTAACACCCAGTTTGAATTCCGCTGCATCCATGAATTGGGGGTGTTACATTTATCGAGTTAAGGGTGGTATTGGATGAGGACGAGTGAGAAGATATTCAATCCAAGAAATATCTTCACTCAAGTATAGAATTTGTTTTTGAAGGAAGATGCAACAAGGGCAATAGTGAGTGTGGTTTGTAACTTGATCCAAGTTAAGAGAGTGGGGTAGGCAATTGTTATAGGGTGATGATGGAGGTTGCCCTTTGTTGCATTGAGTACGATGCATAGCAAGGAGATCACTAAGATCATGGATTTGGGTTATTTCATCACGGAACTTTTTCTTTTCCGTGGCAATGTGGAGAGAGTCATTGTGTTGATATGGATGAATTGGGTTTGTTTAGTTGGAATTGTAGTTTGATGGTTGATCAAACTTGTATGGATCATTATAAGTGGTTGGAGGATGAGATGTGTAGTTTGGCATGAAGGAAGATGTTTGGCCAATGTTGTATGGTTTGTAAAGAGGATCAAATGAATGTCCTTGTGGATTTGGTGTAAAGTTTGGGAAGTAAGTGGTTGGAGGTGTTGTGTGATTTCCAACTTCATTGGTTATGATGGATTTGTGATTGGTCTGAAACAGTCAGATAATTATTAGTCAACCACTTGTGAATGGTCAACCCTAATAGCCAAACAGCTTAGACCAATGCTTCCATGGAATACAGTGTTTCCCCGGGTCGTTATGTCCCAACGAGGTGTGCGAAGGTATCAAAAACGAATCTGCGATCGGGTGATTATGAACAGGAAAGGGTATAAGTGTGAGTGAGTGATTAATATAAGAGTTTATAGAACAAAAATAGCTTAAATAAGCTATATGAATGATTACGTGAAAGCTAGATATTTAAAAACGATTAAAAACCTAAAACGCGTACGTTTAATATTTAAACGTAAACCTACGAAACAAAACAATTTTAACTAAAGTAGGAATTTGCATGCCTTAGGGGCTTAAATGCAAATTAAACAGACTTAAAATATTTACTTTATAATTACTAACTTATTTAAAAGTTAAGAAAACCTAAAAATGTAAAAAGATATAAAAATGTACGTTTAAATAAACGTAAACGTACGAAACTAAACGTGAGTTTTAAGAAATAAAGGGCCTACGGATATAAAAATTATATTTTTACAATCCTAATAATATAAGAAAATTATTAGAAATTTAAAATTATTTTTACAACTATTTAATTAATTATTATTAATTAATAACTATTTTTAACTATTTAATAATACATTATTCAATAAGAAAATGTAAAATAAGTCTAGAAAAATAAAATTAAAACTTAGAAAAATCTAAAATATTATAAAACTTATTTTAAAACTAAAATTATATTTTTCACACTATTTATATACTTATTATTAATTAATTACTATTATTTAAGTATTTATTAATTACTTAAATTATCCTAAAATACAAATAATTATGATTTTAACTTAGAAAAATAAAATTTAAACTTGGAAAAATCTAAAATATTATAAAACTAATTTTAAAACAGAAAATATATTTTTAAGACTTTTTATCTAATTATTATTAATTATTGACTATTTATTAATTATTAAAAACTATTTTAAATTAAGAAAAATAGCAAATGAACAGTGAAAAATCTAAAACTTTTTCTAAAATTATTTTATAACTACTAGAAGCTATGAAAATTATAATAATGAAAATTGCTTTTGAAATAAGCTGAGAATAAGCCAAATGGCTTAAATAGAAGCTATCAATATTTTTAAAGTTGGCTTTTTCTAAATTTTCTTTTTCAAAACTATTAAACTACTTAAAATAAGCAACTTTTGTAAAGGAACTTCGGCTTAAGCTCAATAATAAGCTCAGTGCACTCAAATAAGCTCAACAGTTGCCTTTCCTTGACCAAACTAGGAATTAAGCTCAAATGAGCTTATGTGGGGTCCACAAGGGTAGATTCTGGTTCACTTAAGTTTGTTGGATATGTTTAAGCTAGATTTGATCAGATAGGCCCTTGGAATAAGCCAAGAAGCAAGATTTAAGCACTTGATCTCTTATGTGAAAACTGAAACTGGGACAAACTTAAGGGGTTAAATCAGGTGGGTCCCAGGGGTCTTAAGCTCAAAGGATTTCCTGGAAAGTTGAGACAACCAGGGGGTTGAAAGAAACCACTTGGGGTCAGTGGGACCCACTGAGGTGGCCAGAAAACACCACCACAGATGGTGGTGTTGGACTGCAGTGGTGGTGTGCAGGGGAGGTCCTTCCCCTGCAGCTGAGTTTGAAGGAGTGTAGCTTGCACACAAAAATTCACAAAAATCAAGTAAAGATGGAATTCAGTATTTTAGCTTGTAGACTACAACCCCTGAAAAGCTCAGGTCCTAAAACCTATCACAAAATTCCCTAAAATTCTTGCAACTTTTGAGATTTTTGAACAATTGAAATTTTAACTTTTTTAATAAAACCTAATATTTGACTTTGGTGGATTTCTAAGCTATTTTACTGATTAACCATGCAATATTAAGCTATGGTGAGATTATATTAAGCTAGAACAACAACTAATACACATAAAATGGTGATTATCTAACTAATTAACCTAACAGTTAACACATAAGCAAGATTCAAAGGTCATTTTGATTTTTTTTACAAATGGTGACTAGTTTTTATGGCTTAAATGGGATATTAGATCAAATTGTGATGTACATCATACAAGAACAACAACACAAACATCCAATACCACAACTAACTCAGCAAATCCAAACACCCTTATATCAAATTGACTTTGATGTTTTCAAATGATACCACTGATTTAGACCAAGTTATTAATTCAAAATTATATAATATGCTAATAAGAACTTACTTAAGCATAAAAACACAACTCTAAACAAAAAATCATCAAAGATCATCAATAGCCGTTTTCTCAGTGAAAACAAAAATATGAACAACCATAGAAACTAATTAACAAGCATGACATATTAAACAATATTTCAACTAAGCAACATTAAATAAGCACAAAGGAACCATATATAAGCAGTAACAAGCAATTACACAATATAAAGCATAAATTGATATAAAAGCTTACAAATGATCAACTGCTCAGAACATGTAACCAAGGTAGACAAACACAACCTAATCACTCTCCATAGAGTTCTAAACTAGGGAAACCTTTAGTACACCATGCTCCAAGCTTCCACTTCTTTTGTTCTTGACTTTTTTATTTTTCAACTATTTAATTTGATTTTTTTTAGTATTTTTTTTCTTTTATGAGCTAAACAGATAATTAAGGTTTCTGAAGCTTATCTAAGCTTTGTCAGAGCTTAAATAAGCTTATGAATGTCCTCAACAACCACTAACAACAACATTTAAAACTTTTTATGATTTTTGAAATAAGGAGAAATTGCATAAACTGAGATACACACTAAAACTTGAATTTGATTACTTAAAAAGAGTTGAAATACACTGAATTGACTAGGAATACAGCTTGAAAACTTAAAATTACACTAAGAATTTATTTTACTCTAAAACGATATTACATAAAGCTAAACTAAACTAATTACCCTCTCTCTCTGCTCGTTCCTTTCTTTTTATAGACTTTTTAGGCTCTCCACATGATTCTGAATCTATCCCAGCAAATGTGAGCCATTGGATTGGTCTGATGAATCCTGGCCTTTGAAATGGCCTTTTTGGCGCCAAAAGTCACTGTGGTAGCGTGGAGGGTTTCCAGGGCATTAAATTGCTCTTGGACAGTTGTAGAGGTGGAGGGGGACAAGGTGTGAAAGGAGGGAGCCAAGTTGGGGTGGAATACCAGGTGAGGTAGAGGTGGTATTGGTGTTACAGTGAAAGGAGGGAAAGGGTGAGGGAGGTGAACAGTAAGGGCGGGTTTGACTTTGGGTTGACCCGGTTTTAATATAAGGGTGTGGGCTGGGAGTAGTTTAGGCCTGAGTGGTGGGCTGGTGATGTTTGTGTTGTGGATTGGTTTTAAATTTTGGGTTTAATAAATATAAAGGGTCCGATTTGGTTTGTATTGGATTTAAGCCCAAGGACCTAAAATGTAATTTCTGAATTCTTGAAGGGTTGAGCCTGTAAATTCCCATAAGTTATCAAAAGGACTTATATTGCCAATGATGAATAGTACAAGGGTTAAATGTGATACATTCTAATTTTTTTAAACCCCGGGGACTAAAATATGTAATTTGTGATTCAAAAAGGACCTTTGGTGACTTTTTCATGTTTTTAGAATAACCAAGGACTAGTTTTGACAACTTTTGAAACTTGAGGGACTGAAACTGCCAATTGTGCAAACTTTGTTCGTTTTTTATCTGTTTTTGATTATTTTGCATTTGAAACATATAAAACACACTTCTAAGATATTTTCAGTATTATGACGCATATTTGAGTGTTTTTGGATGTTTTGGCAGTTCAGATTGGTATAAAATGATGAGTATTTACACGCTCATTAATTTGTTTCGAGGGCTTTTTCTTCGCCAAACGGGTTTTTCCTTCATCCTTGCTAGCCTTGAGGCTTTTGGTTTTGGTTTGTTTGGAGAAGTCATGAAGGGATGAATGGAGAGTGTTGAAGATTGGGGATATTTATAGTGTAAGATTTGTGTGTTTATGGATGGATAAAGTTTGTTTGGGAGATTAGGACAAAATATGTTGGTGAAAATTGGGAAATGTAGGTTGAAATGGGCTAAAAAGCATAAAAGAATCTGTAAACCCGACTTGCAGATGGCCGGTCCCCTTAATTAGGGGGCGGTCCCCTTAAAATTAAGGGGGCCGCCTTACATAATTAAGGGGGCTGCCCATCTGATGATTCCCAGATTGCCAGAATTGGGTTTTTGACAGAAAATTTGTAGAAAGGTTGTGTTTTTGGATTTGGATTCAAGCAAGATCAATTCCTTTAGGCAATATAGCATCTAATCAAGATATAGCATGCATGCATGCAAAAACACTTAAGCAAAAGAGCAAATAAGCAACAAATAATAAGCTAAAGGAGACAAATAAAGGCAAGAGCACTTAATCTTCCTAAAGCAACTATCTTAGATCAAAGGCAAAGGCAACTAGTGAGTCAAAAATCTAGTGATGAAACAAGATGACAATGTTATGAGTGATTTTGTCCTAGTGTGTGCCTATATGCAACAAATGTGGAGTTGTGATTGTTTCGACTCCTAAATGCAAAAAAAAAATCTTAAGAAACAATCCAAAATCTCCTTGATTCGATTTTTCCTTGATCATGAATGTCAGAGATATAAATTAGATTATATACCTTGACAATTTATGTGAGAGTTTATGCATGATTTTGGAAAAATGTTTTTAGCATTAGTCAACAATGCAAGGAAAATGATGTTCATGTAATTCCTAGATGTGAGAATAATAATAATTTAAAAAAAATTGATTGGGTTTTACAAAAGAGTATATGCAAAGAAAATAATATTTCCCAATCTTTATTTTTGTGCGAAATAGGTTCTTAGACTCAGAATTGGAGAAGTGAAAGAGAAGTAAATCTTAAGCAAATTTAAAAAATATATATATATATAGATGCAATAGAATTTAGTCAACTTGTTCCATCATTCCTAATCCTAAACGCAAGTGATTGAATAATACACGCTTAAGGGGTTTAGTGAATATATCCGCAATGTTATCTTCCGATGCAACTTTTTCTATAGATATGTTTCCCTTTTGTACATTATCCCTAAGGAAGTGGTGGCGAATTTCTATATGTTTAGTCCTAGAGTGTTGCACCGGATTTTTACTTAAATCTATCGCACCTTTGTTATCGCACATAATGGGAACATTTTCTAACCTAATGGCATAGTCTATAAGAGCTTGTTTCATCCATAGTGCTTGTTGACATGCCTTTCCAGCGCTTACATATTCGGCTTCGGTGGTAGAAACAGCAAGAGCGGTTTACTTCTTTGAAAACCAAGATGTTAGACAACATCGCATAAACGTGCAAATACCGCTAGTGCTTTTTCTATCTACGTAGTCTCCCGCATGATCTGAATCCGCATAGACGATGGTTTCTATGCCGGATCCCTTAGGATACCATAATCCTAAGTGTATAGTGCCTTTAATGTATCGAAAGATACGCTTAACCGCTTCTAGGTGAGAGGTTTTGCGATCCTCTTGAAAACGGGCACAAAGGCAGACACTAAACATGATATCGGGTCTACTTGCCGTCAAGTATAGTAAACCACCTATCATTCCTCTATACTTGGTGTTATCTACGGACTCACCTTCATCATCCTTTGTGAGTTTTACTTCCGTAGACATGGGAGTTTTCATGGGTTTTGAGTCTTCTAGGCCAAATTTCTTAAGCATTTCCTAAATGTACTTAGATTGGTTAAAGAATATTCCATCTTCTAATTGCTTTATTTGTAATCCTAGGAAGAAGTTAAGTTCACCCATCATACTCATCTCAAACTCATCATGCATGATTTTGGCAAATTCATCACACATGTCTTGACAAGTCGATCCAAATATAATGTCATCAACATATATTTGAACAATGATGAGATTTGGGTCTTTCCTTTTAGTGAAAAGAGTGTTATCTACCATTCCCATGGAATAATCATGTTTAATAAGGAAAGCTTTTAATCGATCATACCAAGCTTTGGGAGCTTGTTTGAGTCCATATAAAGCTTTCTTTAACTTATAAACATAATCAAGTTTTGCAAAGTCAATGAATCCTGGAGGTTGTGCCACATATACCTCCTCATTGATAAAACCGTTAAGGAATGCACTTTTCACGTCCATTTGGAATAACTTAAAATCTAGGGCGCAAGCATAGGCAAGTAATATCCTAATAGATTCTAGTCTAGCTACGGGGGCATAAGTTTCGTCATAATCAATTCCTTCTTGTTGATTATAACCTTGAGCAAGTAACCTAGCTTTATTCCTAGTAACTATTCCATTTTCATCTAACTTATTCCTATATACCCATTTAGTTCCTATGATAGTCATATTCATTGGATTTGGGACTAATTCCCAAATATCATTTGCCTTAAATTGATTTAATTCTTCTTGCATAGCTATAACCCAACTTTCATCTTTTAAAGCCTCATTAATATTCTTAGGTTCTATTGCTGAGAGGAAACAAAAGAAATTATTTTTATCTTGGGCTTGTGACCTAAGGGTTCTTTGGTTAAGATGTCCTATTATATTAGCTAATGGATGTGATCTAGATTCTTTAACATTTGCAATTTCGTTATTTCCTAAGTTAATGTCTTCATTATCATTTTCTATGGATTTTGTTTTACTAACCTCAATAGCTTCATCTTTGACTAAGTCATCATCTTCTAAAGGTAAAGTTTTAGGAGGTGGTGGTGTTTCATCAAATGTTACATTTAGTGATTCTTCTACTTTCATGGAGTGTTTGTTAAGTATTATATATGCTTTACTATTTTGTGAGTATCCTAAAAATATTCCTTCATATGATTTTGGATCAAACTTAGTGAGGTAATCCTTAGTGTTTAGAATGTAACATTTACTTCCAAATACCCTAAAGTAGCTTAAGTTTGGTTTTCTACCTCTTAGTAACTCATAAGGAGTTTTTCCTAGAATCCTCCTAATTGATACCCTATTAATAATATATGTTGATGTATCAACAGCGTGACACCAAAATTTTTGTGGGATGGATTGTTCATTTAACATTGTTCTACTAGTGTCCTATTTTTTCTTTCTACTACGCCATTTGATTGAGAAGTACGAGGAGCGGAGAAATTGTGAGATATTCCATTTAAATCACAATATTTTCCGAATTGTACTTCATTGTCAAATTCCCTACCATGGTCCATCCTAATGGCTACTATTGTGCATCCTAATTTATTTTGAATCATTTTACTAAATATTTCGAATTTTTCAAAGGCTTGGGTCTTGTCACTTAAAAACCTAGTCCACGTGTATCGTGAGTATTCATCTACTATTACTAAGGTATATTTGTTTCCTCCATAGCTCCGCACAGCGGATGGACCAAAAAGACCCATATGTAATAGTTCTAGGCACCTAGTAGTGGATACTATATTCTTAGCTTTGTGACTAGCATGAACTTGTTTTCCAATTTTACATGCATCACAAAAATGCTTGTCATATTTTAGATTAGGCAAGTTTCTAACTAGTTCTTTAGAGGCCAAAGATTGTATTTGTTGCATGTTAGCGTGTCCTAATCTCCTATGCCACAATGTGGAGTTTTCGTCTAGGGTTGTTAGGCATATCCTATCCTCAGGTTTGTTTCCTAGTTTCTTAACATATATGCCTCCTTTCCTAATTCTTCTACCTATAATTTTTCCATTCTTAACTATTTCGCTATCCTCTTCGGTAAAGGTAACTCTATATTTATTATCGCATATTTGTCCTATACTAAGCAAGTTATATGTTAAATTATCTACATGCTCTACATTTTCAATAGTAAGTGAGTCTTGAGAAATAGTACCTTTGCCAATGATTTTTCCATGTAAGTCACTACCGAAAATAACGTTACCTCCATTGTATGCCTTGTATGTAGAAAATAGCTTGCGGTTCCCCGTCATGTGCCTCGAACATCCGCTATCCTTGATCCATTCGTCAGGCACCAAGTCAATTCCTAAACATATTTCGTCGGTTCCTTTTGCCATAAAACACTTTTCATCTCTTGGTTTTTCCACTTCTTCTTTGTCACTATCACTCCATGTTCCACTAACAAAGGCGCCTTGATTTTCATAACCCGGCGGCTTTAGACATTTGCCAATGAGATGATTTGGACTTCCACATCTAAAGCACTTTCTTTTCCCGTAGTTATCACTTCTATTTCTTTGGAACGGTTTTCTTTCGTCTCGTGGTGATCTAGTGAATTTTCCTCGTCTCTTGAAGAATTTCTTGAATTCTCTTACGGCCATTGCATATTCTTCGTCTTCACTGTCGTCACTTGAAACATCATCGTCACTAGGTTCCTTTTTGGCTTTTAGGGCAATGGATTTGGTTTGTTCTTTCTTGACTTTGACCGTTTCCGAATCTCTTCTTATAATTTCTTCATGGACCTTCAAGTTGCTAATAAGTTCATCTAGTGATAACGTCATCAAATTCTTTGATTCTTCAATTGTCGTGACCTTAGCTCGCCATTTCGGATGCAATGCCCTAAGAAATTTCCTAACACAATTTTTACTAGAAAATGTCTCATCAAGTGCTTTTAAACTTGTGATAATAGTGTTAAATTTAGCAAAAGCATTATCAATTGATTCCTCTTCCGGAATCATAAATTGTTCATATTGTTGTACAAGAAGATCTATTTTGTTATCTTTAACTTGACTATTACCTTGGTGAGTAATTAGTAAAGAATCCCAAATTTCTTTTGCGGTTTTACACATAAAAATTCTTTCATATTCTTTGCGTGGTAACGCATTATAAATAACCATTTTAGCCTCATTATTTTTTGCTAGTTTCTTTTTCAAATCATCATTTTGTTTTTCAAAAGATACAATTTCATCCATTTTAGTTTCAACATTATATTGAATAGGGGGAAAATCACCAAAGGTAATGACATGCCAAAGATCAAGATCTTTTGATTTCACATAAGTTTCGAATCTATTTTTCCAATATAAAAATTCATCACTTTCAAATAGTGGTGGTCTTTGCATAGATTGCCCTTCTAAATATTTTAAAGATTCCATAGATCGTTACAAGTTTTAAAATACAATATATTTTAAAAAATCTTGCTAGACGTGGTTCCTGATACCAATTGTGGAAAACTAGAAGGGGGGTTGAATAGTTTTACGTCTTTTTAATTTGTTACAAAAGATTGTTTGAAAATTTTCTTTGTTTTCAAAAATTTAGATTCGATGCTATGTGATATCAAGTCATGCAGAATATGAACAACACTAAATATGTACGATAAAGCAATAATAATGTAAGTAAAGAAATAGATGAGAGTTGGAAAGATCGAACCGCGAGACAAGAGATTTATAGTGGTTCGGCTACAAGGTCACCTTCCTTGCCCTACTCCACTCCCCGAGCACCTAACTCGAGAGTTTTCTTCACTATGTCAACAAGCTCCCTTATGGCGGAGAAAACCTTACACACCAATGTACACACCACAACTACGTCACAACTAATTCACACCTTCTACACAACTTCTTCACACCTAGTCACTACTTAATCACAACACCACTTCACACCTATCTACTTCACACCAATCTTCTTAACACCAATCTTCTTCACATCAATTTTCTTCACACCAATCTACTTCCTAACTCTTCTTCTTCACAACTAACTACTAACCAATCACACTATATATATACCTAGCTAAACTATCTTCTATCAAATATTCACAACTAATTTCACAAAGAGATAAATACAATGATGATGCTCTAACAACTTAGATGTGGAGATCACAACAAGTTGTAATACTTCTTGTCTTGAGGGATAGAAGTATTCTTCTCTTACACTTGAAAGAATGATGTTTGGATCACTTTGAAACAAAGATTAATGAATGTATGATCAAAGGATTAAGAGAATGGAAATGGAGATCTAGAACAGAAAGTTTAGGAGTGCAAAAGGCGAGAAAAATTCCAGATTTAAGGTGGTATTTATAGGCAACAAATTCTGACAACTGGAGCGTGCCGGTCCCCTTAAATCATGGCCGGCCCCCTTAAAATTAAGGGGACCGCCCCTTATAATTAAGGGGGCCGCCCAGCTGTAACGGCCAGAATCTTTGTCTTTTAGTGGGGAAAGTTTATTTGGTGAAAAACTAACTGATTTTGGTTAAAAATTTGAATTCATATATTTAGTATGAATAAAACATTTTTCTTTATTACCAAAAGTGTTTTTCAAATATATATAATATGTTTATATAATTAAATAAACTTTGTAATAATTAATTAAATATCCCTTTGATCATAAATTGCACTAAACACTTTGTTTATTCATACCTTAAGTAATTTGGATGTAAAGAGAATGTTAATTACCAAATACTTATTTATGTCATAAATTTTAGTTCATTGAGTTTATGTTTTGTAATAATTAAAACATAGAGGTATTGATAGTATGTTAATAATGTTTTTAGGCATTATTTATGTCAACATTTCTTAAGACGTTCAAGCAAGTTACCAATGGAAGTCTGCCAATTTTCTTAAGCCTAACGTCGAATACAATCATTCGTAACAATTATAAACAAACAATCAACCTATAATCAACATCTAGGTTTCACTACATCTAAGCAAACACAATAAAGATCTAGCCTAGCATGTTAAAGAGAAGACAAGCGTAAGATATAATCACACAACACATAGACATATTAAATGATTTGAATGAATACTTATCTTCAATTGAACATGGAAGAATCAAGGGGTTGAAAACCCTTGAAAAAGCTGGAAATTCGTCTAGGGTTTATTCCCTCAAAGTTGCACACTAAAGAATGAAATTTGGAAAACTATATATAGAGTTTACATCTTGACGGCGTCATGTATTAGTTCGTGACGCCGTCAACTCGCCGCCATGATAAAATTCGTATTGCCTAGGTTCGTTTGTGACGCCGTCATGTGTAGAAATACTCTGGGCCGTCACTAGTAATTGGACCCTGACGGCCTTGGTGACGCCGTCAGGCCATAAACTTGAAAACTCTCTAGGCCGTCATGTTATAAGTTCCATATCCACCTCTTTTGTCACTCTTGACGCCGTCGCTTGTAGATCCTTGACGCCGTCAGGTACTGTTTCAGCAAGGAAATTTGAGACTTTGCCGTTTTCTTCACTTTTATGCTCCAAAAACGTCCAAAATGCTTTCATTTCCAGATTTCTCTCCAAAAGTGCCTAAAATGACAAAAGGAACGATTTAGGGCAATATTTGATCAAATAATCTCGAATTCAGGCTTAAATGACCCCTTAAAAGCGGTACACTTTTTGCCTCATCACATAGTCGGACCAAGTCCGTAGAATCGTAATTGGACCATGTCCTGTTGAATCGTAATTTGGACCAAGTCCTTGCATCGTGGGTTACGTTGTTATACACCCACAATGTTGAAAATCGTTTGTTATTGCACTATCCGTAAACCAAAATGTAGATCTCGTACCAATAGAAATTAGAATTAATGTTGCAATCATGGCCTAGTAGGTATTCTGTAGTTGTACCTAGTGTTCTCAAATGTTTGTTTGCGTTTGTTTGCTCTAACTGAGTCAACTTAATGGCCACATTAATCCCAATAGATCTAATCATAATAATCGTACTCACTACGCATAGTGCTTAATGGTGCATGATATAGAAACTCTAAGTATGGTAATAATTTTACTTAACATAAATAAACATTTAATTTAGATGCAACACATAGTTAGCAAATAATCGAAATTGAATTAAAATAGTTGAGCATGTATCTCCCCCAAAGAGTTTGTAAACCACGTAAAAGAGTAAAGTGGGGCTATGACTCACCTGATAATAACTGATAAATGATACTAGAAAATTGGGCAGCGCTTCCGCATCTATATTCAAAAATCCATTTCCTAAACTATAAAAACCTCTAAATAACCTCATAACAACCCCAAAACTATCTTAATCGCTCCCATAATAAAAACCCATCCTTAGAATTAGCTAATCTATCCTTGCCAAAGTTTCAAGAAATTTCTGAGAACCACAGCTCCTATCCACGATTGTGTAGCTCTTAATCCAACCGGGGAAACACAAAATAAACTTAATTTTTACGTAGAGAATACTTATTCCATCAACTTATTTGTATAACTCGGAGCTCAAAAATCAAGTATGGATGATATGGGGGGGGGGGGGGTGGAGGAAGAGGGAAATGTGTGTGTGTGTGTTTTTTTTTTTTTTTTTTTTTTTTTTTTTTTTGTGAAATAAAATGAACTAGTTTCCTTTCTATTTATAGTGAAAATTTTTGAAAATATCTAGATATTTTGATGAATAGTAATTAGATATTTCTATGAATAAAATAGATATTTTGATAAATAGTAACTAGATATTTTGATGAATAGTAAATAGATATTTATGAATAGTAAATAGATATTTAGATATTAGGAGTACAAGGTACATTGTTTATGCATGAAAATCGTATAAAAGTATTTATTTATTTATTTATTTAATGATAGTAAATGAATAATGGGTAAATAAGAGTAAGACATAAAATGAATATGATATTACTGGAAATGTATGTAGATTAACCCTAGAAAGAATAGTAACCTATAAATGCAAATTGTTACACTTATTATGGAAAGATTACAAAATTAATTTGTTAGGAAAAATTGGTTAGAAAGTTTGTTAGAAAGCGGTTGGTTGTTCAAAATAAAATTATTTGGCTTAACCATCTCTAATATCTCTACTTATAAAGCATGAAGACAACAACTAAACGTGTAACCAAATAACGCAAAGCATAATTATAACAGTACCCGCTACCGCATTAATTGCGCGGGTACCGTTCTAGTCATATTTAGAAGCTGAATTTCATGACATAAACATTAGTATTCATGATTTAAATCTTTATGAGTTTTGTAATAACATAACATTAGTGTACATTTAGTCTGCGTGTAATCTTTAGAGGATGTGCATTTTACATAACATGTTCAAATGTTGCTGAAAGAAGACACCGTATAGTATAAGCATAGGCGCGCTATAACATGACATCTTTGGATCCAATATTAACTATGCATTCAATACTCGTTTCTAAACATGTGAGATGGCTAATGTAACATAAGTGCACCACACATATTTACTGTAACACATAATTGCACATTAAACACATATATAATGAAGCTCACATTTGAAACATGACAGCAATAAGGAGAGGAGCGATGGTCAAAGAGAGAGAGAGAGAGAGACTGATGCACTTATGCACCACTGCAGCCAGAGAGTTCACGAGTAGTGACAGACCCAGCTAGGCTAACATTAAACCATTTAGCAATTAGCAACACTAGCCGTATGTGCCAATTATTTTGTCTTAACCCTCATACAATGGACAACCAAACACCATGTATCGTCTCTTTGACATCTCATATCTTTACAAAAATGATATATTTTCTGATATTTTGAGTTTTGTTTTTAAACTCTACCCATCTCGATAATTAAGTCCAGAAGTGACCACTAATTCCAAACAAGTTAGACAGTTGCAAGAGTTTGAACATATTTTTACTTATTTAGCTAGTTTCTCTATTGTTGATTTTTTGATTAATTATTTAAAATGTATTATACTTGTCAATTTTTGTAGTTGCATGTAGTATTGTTTCAATCGGATAATTAAATTTCGATTAATTTGTGTATGAATTCCTAAAAATATTTTATTCGATTCCCAAAAATACTTGATTCGATACCCAAAATACATCAATTGACACACAAAAGAACTGAAATTTAAAAAGTTAGTTACAGAATAATCGGATTGGATTGAAACAATAGTAAACAGATTTACAAAAAGTGGCTAGTATAATAGGTTTTTTTAAACAACTAGCCCTTAATTTTTCAAGTTTAGATCTATAATCAACGTTAGTTAACGACTTAACGTAATCATATTCATATGAACTAGATGAGCACCCGTGCATAACAACGGAATTTTATAGCGGCAGATAGTTATAGTGATATTTTGGTTGCACAATACACTTAACCAAAATATAATTATAACTATATGTCGCTTTAAAATCCTGTTACTATGCACATGTACTTGTCTAGTATTAATAAACCGTACGTCTTTCTGCTTCATATATTCATGTCAACTTTTACATTAATATATTTTCAAATCAACTTTTTTATTTTTGTGTGTTTCCTTATATCCACGTTTTCTTAAACAAATTTAAGTTTTCAAGATTCAAGCAATGAAATACACCCGTTATGTAGTACAAATAAGTTAGAACTTGTCATAATCCGATAAGTTTTTCGTATACAATACTTTACATAAAAAATAAATAAAATAACGACATGAAGATTCACCTTTTAAAACAGAACTTAGTAATTTAAATAAAACAAAAAAATACAACAATTTAGTTTTTTTTTTTTTTTTTTTTCCCTTTAAAAAAAAAAAGATAAATAGATATATTTACTCCTCTATATATATATCTCATATATACTCCACTATGAATGAAGTTAGTTGCGGCTTTAACAATGAATGGTATTGAAGGGTCATTTTCTTTAGCAGATTCATCATCCATACTCGATCAAAACGCGAATTATATGAATATTATGAGCATGAATGGAGGGACAGGATTCACATTTATGCAGCTGGAAGAGCTTAAATTACAAGCTTTAATCTACAACTACATTGAAGCAGGATTGCCTGTTCCTTCTCATCTTATCCTCCCAATATGGAATTCCGTCCTCGCTTCCTTCACAGGTAATTATTCAGTCTAATGTTAATCGTTCCAACGTGAATGTATAACATTATCAAGTATGAAGATTAAATAACTAATCATGATACCGTTATAGGTTCTGGATGTGACCATAGTTTGTATGACAACTATAAAAACACAATGGAAGCTGAACCAGGAAGGTGTAAGAGAACCGATGGGAAGAAATGGAGGTGTAGCAAAGAAGTTGTCTCGGGTCATAAGTATTGTGAAAGGCATTTGCATCGTGGTCGTTCAAGAAAGGATGTGGAAGCGAAGTGCAATTAAAAATATATGAGAACGACGACGAGAGTAACTATATCTTCTTCTACACTGTTCCTACAAATTCTCTAATTGACACTTGACAATAATGTACGTGATGTTTACTTTTGTACGTGTAGCGGTTTTTGTTGTCAATTCGAGGCAGTATCAACTGTTTGGTTAGTTTCTTTCTATAGAAGTTTCACAGTTACATGATTATGTTATACATCGAGGCTTATCGTTTCTGACATGATTCACGTTTTATTATGAACGCATATCAAACTATATATTGAACAAATATATGTATCACAGGCTCTTAATAATGTAGTATTGATGGAGTATATTTTATCATGAATCTGTTAGTTACTCCGTATTAGTTTAGATTTAGTAAAGTTATGACAAACGTACTACTTAAGTTAAACCAGTTTCTTGTTCAAAGAAAGAGTTAAACTAGTTTCAAGGAAGATTTTTTGTGTGCAAGAGTCGCCGTACGTAGATAAGATATTTTGGTGAATGAGGGCCGAGTTGTCTCGTTTTGAGGGATCAAATGAACCATTAAAGGCCCGTGGAACTAGAGCCTGTAAACATGATCACCAGTGAGGCAGAAAATGTTGTACTTTACTAAGGTTTAATTAAAATGACAAAAAAAAAAAAAACGAATCATGTCCATGTTAACACGCATAATACTTGGTTTTAGGCTTATTTGGGCTTAATTGGACTTGATATAAAAAGATTACATGGTTAAAAGATGGGAACGGAGGGGTGCTGGCCTCCCCTAGGAAGCCCAAGTTCTATGTGTTATAAGTAGACATTGGCCGGCCCAAAGTGAATATAATATTTTAAGTTAATCCCTCTTTACTTTGTTGTTTTCTATCATTTTTTTTCCCTTCATATTTATGATTTTCTTATGACTTTATTATTCTTTGTTAAAAATGATTATTATTAGAATTCAAAGAATATTTCTTTATAGTTAAACACTCCGCAGTTCGACTTTAGATGAAACTTTTTGTTTTAAAGGTTAATTCTAAAAATTTATTATCCACAAAAAGGTGTAGATTGGCAGAAATATCCTAAATCCGGATGCCTTTTGGCACCAGCCATTGTCCACCTCACAGGGAATAGCTTCAGGCAACTCTCCTGGCTTAGTGGGGCACCAACTGGAGTGAGTCGAGACTCTCGGACTCTTGAGCTCTTATCCGCAAAGTCTCTCAAATGAGCCTATAGGTTTTACAGAGGTGGGTACCAATCTGGAAGCAAAGTGCCGGGGATGGGATTTGAACCCGAGTCTATTGACTCAAGAATGAAAGCCCCACCCACTGGACTAATACCCCAGTGGTTCTAAAAATGTAATATACTTGTCATCGTTTGTGGTTGTGTGTATCATCATTCGAATCTGATTATTTTGCGCATATCTTTTTACAAATTTTGATTATTTTGTGTATTGATCCTTAAAAATACTTGATTCGATTACCAAAAATATATGATTCGATACCAAAAAAATACATCAATTAAAATCGGAATAATTAAAATTTAAAAAAATGTGCATGAAATAATCGGATTTGAACAATCGTACACACAACTAAAAAACTGACAAATATAACAAATTTTTAAATAATTAACCCTTGTTTTAAAAACCCGCTCAATCATGCCACAAAAATACTTTTTTGTTTTTGGTATACCTTTTTAGAATCATTTTCAAGATTAAATTTGGCAGAATATCATGTTGTATTTGAGATGTCCATTATTACTATTAAAATATTGTTAACAAACGCTGCAAAGTATGAAGCTTTGATACTTTGTTGAAACAAGACATGCGTTGTTACTATTCGAAAAAAAAAAAAAAAAAAAAAAAAAAAAAAAAAAAAAAAATTTATGCCCACGGACCCTTAACTTTAATTTCTGGCTCCGCCTCTAGATGCAACGTTCGATTCTAACAGGCATAACATGGTAAGTGAAAACTTGTAATGGTTCGATGGTGACCTATCTAAAGTATATAAAAAGCATTTTGGTCTACAGAAGAACACAGAAAAAATCCACACAAAAACTCCATCACGAAACCATACACTATTTATTACTACGTAGAAACTAGAAGATGAAATGACTAAAAGAGTTATTAGTTTTTATCTAAACTATATACAATGGGGGAAATCCATTTCCTCCATTAACTAACTAAGGGTGCGTTTGGTTCGCAGAATATTTTTGAAAGAATTATAATTTTTGAAAAGAATTGTAATTCAATGAATTGGAATGTGTTATATTAATACAAATAATGTCAAAAACGTTATTCGCATTATTTGGTCTTCTCGTGTTTTAATAATCACAAAATATAAAGACATGTTACGTAAAGTTACGGTTTATAAGTTTTTAATCGAGTAAACTCGTTTCTTCTACGTAGCTGCTTCAACATCAGTTCAGGTTCATTAGTTAAGTGATCAAGGAGTTTTATTTTCACATAAACTTACATTTTTAAGTTTGACAAAATATTTTCACAAAAGTATTTTTGTGTTTTTAAAAAAATATTTTATTAAGAAAATAAATTCAAATTCAAACTTTATAACAGCTAGTTTTCCCCCAAATCAGTTCAGCCTGAACCAGATAAGTTTTCACCACGTCAGGACAAAATGGGAGCATTTTGTCTGAACGGTCCCTTAAATAGGAGGACGGTCCCTTAGTGATAAAGGACCGTCAGGTATTTACGGGACCGTCCTTCTCCCACCTGTCGCCTATAAATACTGAACTGTTACACTTCAGAAAATAGACTTTCACATACACAAAACTTTCTGGTCTTTGTTCATTTTAATCTTTGATCACTATAACATGTCAATATATGTTTATAAGTGATTTCCTCTTCCGTCAAGTGCAAGAGAATAAATCTCGACAACTATGAAAACTCGAGATGTTATAGGTGTCCACACACAAACGTAACAAGCGTTACGGTGATAGGTTCCGTAAATAATGTCATTGTTTCCGACATGTGTGTGAGTCGAGGATGGGGATATTTGTGTGAACTTGGATGGTGATGTAGATCCAAGAAGTCTTGTAACTAGATTAGTTCATTTATTTGATATGATGAGAGTGATCGAGTCATTATCTAAAGACTTGGATCGGGTGATGATCTAAGTGAGTCTTGAGTGAAGACTTGGTTCGGGTAAAGAACCAAGTGTGTGAAGGCTTGGTTCGGGTGAAGAACCAAGTGTGTCATGTACGTGAATGCTTGGTTCAGGTGAAGAACCAAGTATGTCAAATAAGTGAAGGCTTGGATCGGGTGAAGATTCAAGTTGGACAAGAGTGCTTGTTCGTGTGGCCACATGGGCCTTGGAGTAGACTGGTTCTAGCTACGATTAGAACTCGACATTATGCTTAGTGTCGTTAAGCCTTGTGTTAGCATGTGTACGGATTGCTCCGCCTGAAGGAGTGTGTTGATATAGTGATTGATAACTCTGGAGTGTGGTACTCGGGGAGTAGAGTAGGACGGAGAGCGAGCTTCGTGCCGAACCACTATAAATCATCGCGTCTATATGTTGTGTTCTTTCCTTACTCTTTATTTTACTTGTTTATTTGTGTATGCTAGTAACTAAATTGATATCACATAACTAGTAGAATTCAACAAGTTTGTAAATGAAAAATAACCGGACCTAAAATGGCTAAACGCTTTAGAAAATTAAAAAGAATCGGTGAAACTATTCAACCCCCCTTCTAGTTTCTACAATTGGTATCAGAGCTTCGTTTATCAAGATCTTTAAAGTATACTGTACTTTAAAACTTGAATCGATCTATGGAATCAAAATGATATCTAGAAGGGCGTTATTTGAATGAGCCATCATCTTTCGAAAATGAAAATTTTGTTATTTGAAAAAATGAATTTGAAAGTTATGTGAAATCATTAGATCACAATCTTTGGAATGTCATTTTAATTGATGATTTACAATCGATAAAAGGAAGTTTTGCTAATAAATTTTTTTTAAGAAACTTGTGTGAAATTTTTGAAGCAAACATTTTGATTTATGAATCTTTGCCGAAAATTGAGTTTGATAAAACAATTTTATGTCAAATGGCAAATGGCATTCGGTAAAATGGTTTAAACATACATCAAGAAAATGTTCAAGCCAAAGATGATGAAAATGTGATATTAGAAAAACACTTAGTTTAAGTGCAATCATATACTACTAGTTTGAATGTCTTCATTGTAGGTAATGTTGCTGACAAGGATTTCTCAAGCAACCTAGTTGGTGTACCAATCTACTTGTTTTGATGTTATGTTAATAAAGAAGACAATGTGCAGTTTAAATGTGCAATGTGGATAGCTAGCTAAGAAGACAATACGCGCCATGATGATTATCATCTAGTCTTGCATAACCAACAACACATGCTTTGGTTATGAGTTATTAAGGATAGCTAGAGGCCAAGGTAAGTTTTCTTACAACCTTTACTATCATGCTTGCTATTTGAGTGTTTACTATATGATTATATGAGTACGTGATTAGGTATTACTTGCTTGCATGTTAGATGATTTTTGTATGCCAATACATGCTAAATGCTTTGTATTATTTAGACGTTTTGTCTAAATGCTTTTCCTTCTTTGGATTCAAGCAAATTATTTGGAAAAACAATGGTCTTACCATAACCATTGTTTATAGCAAATTTGGCGTCAATCAATCACTATAGACGATTCACACTTGCTTCACTCTTTGTTTGCTCTCTAGTTCTCGTCTATGACGTTTCTTGAAACTTACTTGATTGACTTCTAGCATACCTCGATGCGAATCTTGATTCGCCTCAAACAGTCAGATAATTATTGATCAGCCACTTGTGAATGGCCAACTGTAATAGTCAAACAGCTGAGGCAAATGCTTCCGTGAAATACAGTGTTTTCCCGGGTCGTAATGTCCCAACGAGGTTGTGATGGTATTAAAAACGAATCTGTGATTGAGTGAATGTGAACAGGAAATGGTATAAAGTGTGTGTGTGATTACACTAGGGTTTTATAACTAAAAAATAACTTAGATAAACTAATTTAACGATTACGTAAAAGCTAGATATTTAAAAACGTTTTATAACTAAAAACGCGTACGTTTAATTTAATTCTACGTAAACGTACGAAACAAAAACAAATTTAACTAAAGTATTAATTTGCAAACCTTAGGGGCTTAAATGCAAATTAAAATAAACTTAAAATATTTAATTTATAAATTACTAACTATTTAATTACTTATTATTATTTAATAACTATTATTACTTATTTAATAATACACTAATAATTAATAAAATGTAAAATAAGTCTTAGAAAAATGAAATTAAACTTTGTAAAAGTCTAAAATATTATAAAACTTATTTTAAAAATAAAATTATATTTTTAATACTATTTATCTAATTATTATTAATTATTAACTATTTAATTATTAATTAACTATTTATATGATTTAAATTATTATAAATACTAAAAACACTTAGATAATTAAGAAGATTTTTATAAATCTAATTAACCATCACAGGAATCCTAAAAAATTATAAAAACTTTATTTTATGTATTTTTAAGCTAGTTTACTATTTATTATTCTATTTATTATTTAATTACTATTTAAACTATTTAATAGGGGTGTGCACGGTTCGGTTTGGGTCGGTTTTTGGCTAAAACCGAAACCGAACCGTAATGTTCGGCTTTTATAGAACTCAAAACCGAAACCGTTCGGTTTTTGGCGGTTCGGTTTTTTCAGTTTATTATCGGTTTCGGTTCGGTTTTTCGGTTTCTAACCGTTTATATTTGGGCATAAAAAATATATACCAACAAACTTATATTACATAAAAAATTGGTTATTCTTATTTACTTTTTTTTTGTCAATCTAATATTTATTGCATAAACCTTTAATTACACACATATAAATAAGAAACACACATGCAAGTGAATATACATATAGTATGATCATCGTCATATATTTATTAATATATTCTAAAATAAACACACGACACGATAAACACACATATAAACATAAACGTTAAGATAAATATATTATAAATCTACCAACAAAATGAATATGAATTTATAAATTTGATTTATTTAGTTATTTATTCATGTTATATTAATTATATATCATTATATAATAAAATCGGTTCGGTTCGGTTTTTACGGTTCGGTTTTTGGACGAAAACCGAAACCGAACCGTATTTTTCGGTTTTTGAAAAATTAAAAACCGAACAATCGGTTTTTAGTTTTGGTCGGTTTTTTCGGTTCGGTTTCTGCGGTTTTTGGTTCGGTTTCAGTTTTTTCGGTTTTGTTTGCTCACCCCTACTATTTAAATTATAAAAACTATTAAATGAACAGTATAAATCACAAGAAAATTTCTAAAATTATCTTATGACTTATAGAAGCTAGGAAAAATATAAAATATAGGTGTTACTATATAAAAACTAATTATGCTATTTAAAACTTATTTATTGATTAATTATTAATAAAACTATTTTTAATTCTAATTAATACTAAAAACAAAACAAAAATCTGAGAAAATTATTATAAGTACTTTAACCTAAAAGGAAATTAATAAAAATATAAAATTCCAAATTACTTAATAAAAATCTAAAAATGAAAATTAAAATTAAATTAAATTAAATAGAAACTATCACTTATTTTTATATTGTTTTTTCTTGAATTTTCTTTTACAACTCTATTGTATATCTAAATATAACTAACTTTTGTGAAAACAATTATTTTATAACTTATTAATAAGCTAGATATAAGCTAATAACTCTAACAGTTGACCAAGTTTGACTGAAAATGGAAATAAGCTCTCAAGAGCTTATGTGGGTCCCACTATGATAAAATCTAGTTCCTCTGACTTATGTGCACTTGTTTGAGTAAATTAGACACAATTAAGCAGCTTTAATAAGCTAATAACTAGAATAAGCACTTGCTTATCTTGTGTTCTGAGTCAGAATTGGGACAAAGATGGGAAGCAAAACAAAGTGGGGTCCACTAGGTACTAGGTCAAATAACTGGTCAACTCTGAAAGTATACTAGGAGGGGGGTTGGGAAAACCTGATTTTGTGGTGTGGGGCCCACTGTGGTGGTCACAAAACCACCACAAAGTGGAGGTGGTGGCCTGAGATCTGATCTGAGCAGGGCAATACCTTGCCCTGCAGGTAACTTTGATCCAATGTGGGGCCTACAATAAAAATCTTAAAAATGAGGTAACTATGGGATCTTGCATATGAGCTGAGGGACTACCACATATCAAAAGTTCAAGATCTGAATCACTTCACACAAATCTAGAGAATTCTTGCTAATTTGGAAAAAACTGAGAGAGTTAACTTTTGACTTTTTGTAAAAACTTAGTAAATTGACTTATTTGAACTTTGGGCTTAACCTAAGGGCTAAATAAGATGAAATAAGCTAAAATTAAGCCCAAGTGATCTAAAACTACAAGCTTTAAGCTGATATGAGGGGTCAATGATTCTCAAATCCCTCACAGTTAATTGTGAGGGTGCCTAGGGTGATGATTTGACTTTTTGTCCAAAAGACCTAAGGCTTTTATGTTTTCATTGTTCTGTTATGATCTAATGGAGTATGAGGAAACTGATATTGATTCCTAAAATGACAAGAATAACCAACAGCAAGCTAAACCAAACACCCTTTTTGTTAATCTGTGATGATGATTTGTGAACCAAATGGTGAATTGAACTATAAATTCAGAAGTTACACTTACACTAACCTAAATTAAACATAAATAAACAAGAATTAACCACAAAGAACTATAATATCCAACAATTTTGAAATATGAGCAAGTATGAAATTTAGATGGAACTTACTATGATCTTGGCTAGGTACTGAGAAACAAAATCCAGAAATCAAACTACTACCTCCCTTGAGGTTACTAACCCATTAGAATCCATATTTGACCATACTCCATGCTTGCATACCCTTCTTCATCTAATTTTTATTTTTCATTTATTTTCTTTGATTTTTTTTTTTTTTTTTTGTGTTTCTTTGTACTTATTATGAACTCCAATATACTACTGATCTAAGATCCTTCAAAAGCTTATAGTTAAACTTCTGTGAGCTTACTAACACCTAAACAACAACAATTACCAACTTAAAGTGAATTTGTCAAATCCACTATAAATTACTAAATACGGATTCTTAAAAGAAAACTTGAATTTAAATATTAGAACTGTTTTGGATTACACTGATGAGACTTAATAAGATACTAGATAGCCTTGAATTACACTAGGAATTGAAAAATTACAAATACGAATTTAAGCTAAAACTACCTAATCTAATAATCTTCACCACAGCTTCCTTGCTTCTATATAACGACTTCTAAGGCTTTGTGGGACTCACAGAACCATTTCCCACCACCATTTAGAACCGTTGGATCACTACTTTTCATCTGAGCCATTTAAATCTTTTTCGCGCCAAAAAGTCTTGGGACAGTTGTGGGTTACGTACGAGGGTTTTAAGGGCTTAAATGGTTTTGGGAGTATGTGTGAGGTGGAGGGTGACTAGTGGGAGAGTGGGTGGTGAGCTGGTGATGAAATACCAGGGTGGTAATGGAGTCTGTGTGTGTGGGAGGGAAAAAGGTAGGGGAAGGGGTATTGGTTGGGTTTGACCGGTATTTGACCGGGTTTAATATTTAAACGGGGTGGGCTTTTTTTAAGTTTTGGGCTTGGGTAATAAAAGGTGGGTGGGCTGGGGTGTAAAGGGTAGTGGACTAGTTTGGTTTTTATTTTGGGTAAATAATAAAGATAGGATCCGGTTTGGTTTTTTTAGGAATTACACAAGGACCAATTTTGTAATTTAAGCAATGTTGAGGGTCTAAAATGGCATTTTCCCAAAGGTTATTATAAGGACCATAATTGCCATATATGAATAGTACCAGGGTCATATTTGATAACTCACTAATTTAAAATACCCAGGAACTAAATTTGTCATTTTGGAAACTTGAGGGACTAAATTTGTAATTTATTCAAAACTTTCACCCAGGGACCATTAGTGACAATTATGAATTCCCTAGGACCCTTAATGATAATTTTCCCATTTTGAACACCCGGGGACTAAAACTGTCAAGTTTGAAAATTTTAGGGACCTGTTTTGCCAAACTGTGAAACTTCAGGGACCAATCATGTAAATTCACCAAACTTCATTCCAAGGACCATTCCTGCAAAAGATTATTAGTACAAGGACCAAAATTGATTTTCTCAAAGTTTTTACATCCCAGGGACCATTTCTGTCAATTTCCAAAGTACAGGGACTAAACTTGTAATTTTGTGAAAATTTGCACCAAAGGACTAAATATGTAATTTTATGATTAAAAAGGACCTTTGGTGACTTTTTCAAGTTTTTAGAATAACCAGGGACTAGTTTTGCCAATTTATGAAACTTGAGGGACTGAAACTGCCAATTATGCAAACTTTGTACGTTTTTCATCTGTTTTTGCATATTTTGTGTTTGAAACATATAAAACACACTTCTAAGATATTTTAAGTATTTTGATACATATTTGAGTGTTTTTGGATGTTTTGGCAGTTCAGATTGGTATAAAATGATGAGTATTTAGACACTCATCAAATCTCATCCTTAAATTTCATTTAATTTTTTATTCACTCTTTTCTTCTATTTCGACTCAAAATCCACTCTTTATTCAAGCGTATCGAGTGTTTTGTTGACAGAAATACTGTCTAAAAACATTGTTAGCATATTAACAATATCTCTATGTTTTGATAATTACAAAGCATAAACTCATTAATCTAAAACTTATGACATAAACAAGTTTTTAGTGCTTAATATTTGTCTTTGCATCCATATCACTTAAGGTATGAATAAACAAAGTGTTTATTGCATTTCATGATCAAAGGAAATTTTTCTAATCACTAGAATTTTTATAAAATGTATTAAACATTCTATATCTTTTACAAAATTACTTTTGGAATTAAAAGAATATGTTTAATTCATTATAAATATATGAATTCAAATTTTCAACCATGAATGGCAAATCTAATCCAGAAAAATTTCCCTCACAAAAGGACAAGAAAATCCAACGTTCAGGAGGGCGGCCTCCTTAATTATACTAGGCGGCCCCTTTAATCATTAAGGGGACCGCCCCCTAAGTAAGGGGACCGGCATGCTCCAGAACAGTAAATTTTCTCCCTATAAATACTGGTTCATCCCACAGAATTTTCTCACCTTTTGCACACCTAAACTTTCTGTTCTAGATCCCCATTTCTATTCGCTTAATCCTTTGATCATAAATACATAATTCTTTGTTTCAAAGTGATTCAAACATCATCCTCTCAAGTGCAAGAGAAGAATACTTCTATCCTCCAAGACAAGAAGTATTACAACTTGTTGTGACCTCCACATCTAAGTTGTTGGTGCATCATCAAGATTATTTACATAATTCTTTGTGAAGATTGTTGTGAATATTTGATTGTAGATAGTTGTGCTAGGTATATTGATTGTGTGATTTGTTAGTTGTTTGGTGTGAAGAAGAAAAGTTAGGAATTAGATTGTAGTGAAAAAGCTAGGTGTGAAGTTGTTAGTTGTGAAGAAAATTGGTGTGAAGAAGATAGGCGTGGAGTAGTTAGTTGTGAAGTAGATTTGTGTGAAGAAGTTGTGTAGAAGTTGTGATTTAGTTGTGAAGAAGTTGTGGTGCGTAAATTGGTGTGTAAGGTATTCTCCACCATAAGGGAACTTGTTGATATAGTGAAGAAAACTCTCGAGTTAGGTGCTCGGGGAGTGGAGTAGGGCAAGGAAGGTGTCCTTGTAGCCGAACCACTATAAATCTCTTGTCTCGCGGTTTGATCTTTCCATCTCTAATTTATTTCTTTACTTATCATTGCTATATCTTACATATTGATAGTTGTTTATATTGTGCAAGACTTGAGATCATATATTATCGAATCTAAATTTTAAAAACTAAGAAAACACTAAAACTATCTTTTATAACGAATTAAAAAGACGTAAAACTATTCAACCCCCCTTCTAGTTTTCCACAATTGGTATCAAGAGCCACGTCGAGCAAGATTTTTAAAATATATTGTATTTTAAAACTTGTAACGATCTATGGAATCTGAAAAATATTTAGAAGGGCAATCTATGCAAAGACCACCACTATTTGAAAGTGATGGATTTTTATATTGGAAAAATAGATTCGAAACTTATGTGAAATCAAAAGATCTTGATCTTTGGCATATTATTACCTTTGGTGATTTTCCCCCTATTCAATATAATGTTGAAACTAAAATGGATGAAATTGTATCTTTTGAAAAACAAAATGGTGATTTGAAAAAGAAACTAGCAAAAAATAATGAGGCTAAAATGGTCATTTATAATGCGTTACCACGCAAAGAATATGAAAGAATTTTTATGTGTAAAACCGTAAAAGAAATTTGAGATTCTTTACTAATTACTCACCAAGGTAATAGTCAAGTTAAAGATAACAAAATAGATCTTCTTGTACAACAATATGAACAATTTACGATTCCGGAAGAGGAATCAATTGATAATGCTTTTGCTAAATTTAACACTATTATCACAAGTTTAAAAGCACTTAATGAGACATTTTCTAGTAAAAATTGTGTCAGGAAATTTCTTAGGGCATTGCATCCGAAATGGCGAGCTAAGGTCACGGCTATTGAAGAATCAAAGAACTTGATGTCGTTATCACTAGATGAACTTATTGGCAACCTGAAGGTCCATGAAGAAATTATAAGAAGAGATTCGGAAATGGTCAAAGTCAAGAAAGAACAAACCAAATCCATCGCTCTAAAAGCCAAAAAGGAACCTAGTGATGATGATGATTCAAGCGACGAAAGTGAAGACGAAGAATATGCAATGGCCATAAGAGAATTCAAGAAATTCTTCAAAAGACGAGGAAGATTCACTAGATCATCACGAGACGAAAGAAAACCGTTCCAAAGAAATAGAAGTGACAACTACGGGAAAAGAAAATGCTTTAGATGTGGAAGTCCAAATCATTTCATTGGCGAATGTCTAAAGCCGCCGGGTTATGAAAATCAAGGCGCATTTGTTAGTGGAACATGGAGTGATAGCGACAAAGAAGAAGTAGAAAAGCCAAAAGATGAAAAGTGTTTTATGGCAAAAGGAACCGACGAAATATGTTTAGGAATTGACTTGGAGCCTGACGAATGGATCAAGGATAGCGGATGTTTGAGGCACATGACGGGGAACCGCAAGTTATTCTCTACATACAAGGCATATAATGGAGGTAACGTTATTTTCGGTAGTGACTTACGTGGAAAAATCATTGGCAAAGGTACAATTTCTCAAGACTCACTTACTATTGAAAATGTGGAGCATGTAGATAATTTAACATATAACTTGCTTAGTATAGGAAAAATATGTGATAATAAATGTAGAGTCACTTTTACCAAAGAGGATAGCGAAATAGTTAAGAATAGAAAAATTATAGGTAGAGGAATTAGGAAAGGTGGCATATATGTTATGAAACTAGGAAACAAGCCTGAGGATAGAATATGCCTAACGACCCTAGATGAAAACTCTACATTGTGGCATAGGAGATTAGGACATGCTAACATGCAACAAATACAATCTTTGGCCTCTAAGGAATTAGTTAGAAATTTGCCTAATCTAAAATATGACAAGCATTTTTGTGATGCATGTAAAATTGGAAAACAAGTTCATGCTAGTCACAAAGCTAAGAATATAGTATCCACTACTAGGTGCCTAGAATTATTACATATGGATCTTTTTGGTCCATCCGCTGTGCGGAGCTATGGAGGAAACAAATATACCTTAGTAATAGTAGATGACTACTCACGATACACGTGGACTAGGTTTTTAAGTGACAAGACCCAAGCCTTTGAAAAATTCGAAATATTTAGTAAAATGATTCAAAATAAATTAGGATGCACAATAGTAGCCATTAGGACGGACCATGGTAGGGAATTTGACAATGAAGTACAATTCGGAAAATATTGTGATTTAAATGGAATATCTCACAATTTCTCCGCTCCTCGTACTCCTCAATCAAATGGCGTAGTAGAAAGAAAAAATAGGTCACTACAAGAATGTTAAATGAACAATCCATCCCACAAAAATTTTGGTGTCACGCTGTAGATACATCGACATATATTTTAAATAGAGTATCAATTAGGAGAATTCTAGGAAAAACTCCTTATGAGTTATTAAGAGGTAGAAAACCAAACCTAAGCTACTTTAGGGTATTTGGAAGTAAATGTTATATTCTAAACACTAAGGATTACCTCACTAAGTTTGATTCAAAATCATATGAAGGAATATTTTTAGGATACTCACAAAATAGTAAAGCATATATAATACTTAACAAACACTCCATGAAAGTAGAAGAATCACTAAATGTAACATTTGATGAAACACCACCACCTCCTAAAACATTACCTTTAGAAGATGATGACTTAGTCGAAGATGAAGCTATTGAGGTTAGTAAAACAAAACCCATAGGAAATGATAATGAAGACATTCACTTAGGAAATAACGAAATTGTTAATATTAAAGAATCTAGATCACATCCATTAGATAATATAATAGGACATCTTAACCAAAGAACCCTTAGGTCACAAGCCCAAGATAAAAATAATTTCTTTTGTTTCCTCTCAGCAATAGAACCTAAGAACATTAATGAGGCTTTAAAAGATGAAAGTTGGGTTATAGCTATGCAAGAAGAATTAAATCAATTTAAGGCAAATGATGTTTGGGAATTAGTCCCAAATCCAATGAATATGACCATCATAGGAACTAAATGGGTATATAGGAATAAATTAGATGAAAATGGAGTAGTTACTAGGAATAAAGCTAGGTTAGTTGCCCAAGGTTATAATCAACAAGAAGGAATTGATTATGACGAAACTTAGGCCCCCGTAGCTAGATTAAAATCAATTAGGATACTACTTGCCTATCCATGCGCCCTAGATTTTAAGTTATTCCAAATGGACGTGAAAAGTGGATTCCTTAACGATTTTATCAATGAGGAGGTATATGTGGCGCAACCTCCAGGATTCATTGACTTCGCAAAACCTGATTATGTTTATAAGTTAAAGAAAGCTTTGTATGGACTCAAACAAGCTCCCAAAGCTTGGTATGATCGATTAAAAGCTTTTCTTATTAAACATGATTATTCCATGGGAATGGTAGATAACACTCTTTTCACTAAAAGGAAAGACCCAAATCTCATCATTGTCCAAATATATGTTGATGACATTATATTTGGATCGACTTGTCAAGACATGTGTGATGAATTTGCCAAAATCATGCATGATGAGTTTGAGATGAGTATGATGGGTGAACTTAACTTCTTCCTAGGATTACAAATAAAACAATTAGAAGATGGAATATTTTTTAACCAATCTAAGTACATTAAGAAAATGCTTAAGAAATTTGGCCTAGAAGACTCAAAACCCATGAAGACTCCCATGTCTACGGAAGTAAAGCTCACAAAGGATGATGAAGGTGAGTCCGTAGATAACACCAAGTATAGAGGAATGATAGGTAGTTTACTATACTTGACGGCAAGTAGACCCGATATCATGTTTAGTGTCTGCCTTTGTGCCCTTTTTCAAGAGGATCCCAAAACCTCTCACCTAGAAGCGGTTAAGCGTATCTTCCGATACATTAAAGGCACTATACACTTAGGATTATGGTATCCTAAGTGATCTGGCATAGAAACCATCATCTATGCGGATTCGGATCATGCGGGAGACTACGTAGATAGAAAAAGCACTAGCGGTATTTGCACGTTTATGGGATGTTGTCTAACATCTTGGTTTTCGAAGAAGCAAACCGCTCTCGCTATTTCTACCACCGAAGCCGAATATGTAAGCGCTGGAAAGGCATGTCAACAAGCACTATGGATGAAACAAGCTCTTATAGACTATGGCATTAGGTTAGAAAACGTTCCCATTATGTGCGATAACAAAGGTGCGATAGATTTAAGTAAAAATCCGGTGCAACACTCTAGGACTAAACATATAGAAATACGCCACCACTTTCTTAGGGATAATGTACAAAAAGGGAATATATCTATAGAAAAAGTTGCATCGGAAGATAACATTGCGGATATACTCACAAAACCCCTTAAGCGTGAATTATTCAACCACTTGCGTTTAGGATTAGGAATGATGGAACAAGTTGACTAAATTATATTGAACTAACACAAATTTATACTTGCATAAAATTTACTTTTCGTCCACTCTTCACTTCTGAGTCTAGGAATCCATTTTGCACAAAATTAATGATTGGGAAACCTCACTTTCATTGCATATACTCTCTTGTAAAACCCAATCAAAATTTCTTGAAAACTATTCTCACATCTAGGAATTACATGAAAATCATTTTCCTTGCATTGTTGACAAACGCTAAAAACTTTTTCCTAAATCATGCATAAACTCTCACATAAATTGTCAAAATATATAATCTAATATATATTATTGACATTCATGAATCGAGCAAAAATTGAATCAAGGAGATCTTTTGGATTGTTTCTTAGGATCGTTATCTCTCTTTGCATTTAGGAGTCGAAACAATCACAACTCCGCATTTGTTGCATATAGATACACACTAGGACAAATTCACTAATAATGTTGTCATCTTACTCCATCACTAGTTTTCCACTAACTAGTTACTTTTGCCTTTGATCTAAGATAGTTGCTCTAGGAAGATTAAGTGCCCTTGCCTTTGTTTGCCTTCTCTTGCTTATTACTAATTGCTTGATTGCTCTTTTACTTATGTATTGTTGCATGCATGCTAAATTATAGTTAGATTAGATGCTATATTGTCTCAAGGAGTTGAACTTGCTTGAATTCTAATCCAAACACACAACCTTTCTGCAAATTTTCTGCCAAAAACCCAATTCTGGCAATCTGGAAATCACCAGATGGGCGGCCCCTTAATTTTGTAAGGCGGCCCCCTTAATCATTAAGGGGACCACCCCCTAATTAAGGGGACCGGCCATCTGCTGGACGGATTTACATAATCTTTTCTGCTTTTTAGCCCATTTCAACCTATATTTCCCATTTTTCACCAACATATTTTGTCCTAATCTCCCAAACAAACTTTATCCATCCAAAAACACACAAATCTTACACTATAAATATCCCAAATCTTCCACACTCTCCATTCATCCCTTCATGACTTCTCCAAACAAACCAAAACCAAAAGCCTCAAGGCTTGCAAGAATGATGGAAAAACCCGTTTGGCAAAGAAAAAGCCCTCGAAACAAATCCATCATAACCAATGAAGTTGGAAATCACTCAACACCTCCAACCACTTACTTCCTAAACTTTACACCAAATTCACAAGGACATTCATTTGATCCTCTTTACAAACCATACAACATTGGCCAAACATCTTCCTTCATGCCAAACCACTCATCTCATCCTCCAACCATTTATAATGATCCATACAAGTTTGATCAACCATCCAACTACAATTCCAACTACACAAACCCAATTCATCCATATCAACACAATGACTCTCTCTGCATTGCCACGGAAAAGCAAAAGTTCCATGATGAAATATCCCAAATCCATGATCTTAGTGATCTCAATGCCATGCATCTTGCACAACGCAACAAAGGGCAACCTCCATCATCACCCTACAACAATTGCTTACCTCACTCTCTCAACTTGGATCAAGTTACAAACCACACTCACTATTGCCCTTGTTGCATCTTCCTTCAAAAACAAATCCTATACTTGAGTGAAAATATTTCTTGGATTGAATATCTCCTCACTCGTCCTCATCCCATACCACCCTTAAAATGATACAACATCGTAAGATCCACCTCTTCCACTCCATATCCCACTCCATATCCCTCTCCATCTAACAACTAAGCTTTATGCTTATGTTCTCCTTCAAGCAAATAAAACAACCAACCATGGGTTGCAAGCAAGTCCAAGTGCTCTCTTAGGCAATATAGGACTATGTCTTTTCTTTTGTTTTATTGTAATCAATATGCTTTAAGCACATTGAATGATGTAATACTAATCATTTCTATGATGCTTGAATGAATCTATTTTTATTTGCATAATTATTGCTTTGCATGTATATGTGTCTTGTTCTCTTCAAATATTTTATGTAGCCAAGATTTCCATAGCTCATTCCCTTGGTGCTCTCAAATGAGGGGGAACATACATCAAGGGGGAGCATTCTACCCGTTTAATCTTCTTTCACGAAGCTTACTCGGCCTAACCTTTTTGATTTTACAAAAAGGGGGAGAAGAGAATGTTAAACTCCAATAATACTTGTCTAAAAATTATTTTTTAGACCTAATGAGTTTAAGGTTTTGTAATCATCAAAAAGGGGGAGATTGTTGACATAAATAATGTCTAAAAACATTGTTAGCATATTAACAATATCTCTATGTTTTGATAATTACAAAGCATAAACTCATTAATCTAAAACTTATGACATAAACAAGTTTTTAGTGCTTAATATTTGTCTTTGCATCCATATCACTTAAGGTATGAATAAACAAAGTGTTTACTGCATTTCATGATCAAAGGAAATTTTTCTAATCACTAGAATTTTTATAAAATGTATTAAACATTCTATATCTTTTACAAAATTACTTTTGGAATTAAAAGAATATGTTTAATTCATTATAAATATATGAATTCAAAATTTCAACCAAAAATGGCAAATCTAATCCAGAAAAATTTCCCTCGCAAAAGGACAAGAAAATCCAACGTTCAGGAGGGCGGCCCCCTTAATTATACTAGGCGGCCCCCTTAATCATTAAGGGGACTGCCCCCTAATTAAGGGGACCGGCACGCTCCAGAATAGTAAATTTTCTCCCTATAAATATTGGTTCATCCCACAGAATTTTCTCACCTTTTGCACTCCTAAACTTTCTGTTCTAGATCCCCATTTATATTCTCTTAATCCTTTGATCATAAATACATAATTTTTTGTTTCAAAGTGATTCAAACATCATCCTCTCAAGTGCAAGAGAAGAATACTTCTATCCTCCAAGACAAGAAGTATTACAACTTGTTGTGACCTCCACATCCAAGTTGTTGGTGCATCATCAAGATTATTTACATAATTCTTTGTGAAGATTGTTGTGAATATTTGATTGTAGATAGTTGTGCTAGGTATATTGATTGTGTGATTAGTTAGTTGTTTGGTGTGAAGAAGAAAAGTTAGGAATTAGATTGTAGTGAAAAAGCTAGGTGTGAAGTTGTTAGTTGTGAAAAAAATTGGTGTGAAGAAGATAGGCGTGGAGTAGTTAGTTGTGAAGTAGATTGGTGTGAAGAAGTTGTGTAGAAGTTTTGATTTAGTTGTAAAGAAGTTGTGGTGTGTAAATTGGTGTGTAAGGTATTCTCCGCCATAAGGGAGCTTGTTGATATAGTGAAGAAAACTCTCGAGTTAGGTGCTCGGGGAGTGGAGTAGGGCAAGGAAGGTGTCCTTGTAGCCGAAACACTATAAATCTCTTGTCTCGCGGTTTGATCTTTTCATCTATTATGTATTTCTTTACTTATCATTGTTATATCTTACTTATTGATAGTTGTTTATATTGTGCAAGACTTGAGATCATATATTATCGAATCTAAATTTTAAAAACTAAGAAAACACTAAAACTATCTTTTATAACGAATTAAAAAGACGTAAAACTATTCAACCCCCCTTCTAGTTTTCCACATGTTTCACTTTTCTTATGTCTCAATTCCACTCCATACCTATTCCTTAGCCTACTCGTGCGTATTGAGTCATTTTCGTGTCTTAAAATTCGAAGTGTTATGTTTTAAAACCATCTAAAACCAAAGACCTTTCATTAAGACCAAAACACCAAAAACCACAAGCTACTGGTGACGGTCCCCAAATGATCGGCGGTCCCAAATTGATAAGGGACCGTCTGTGACTTTTTAAGCAAAACACGTTTCTCATTCTATAAATACCAGTAAAACATATCAACACTTAGTTTGACTGCTGTGTCTTCACACATTACATTAAGATTTTAATTGAAGGTTTCAAGCACATAATAACCAACTACTCCTACATATTTATCATCAATTGTAAGTTAAACTCATCCAATTCTTCCTTTAAGATAAACAATTAGAATTTATTATAAAATTGAAATTGGGGATCTTAAATCTAAATTAAGTACAATTAAGATCTAAACTCAATAATAGATCAATAGTAGTATTATTTAGTACAATCATAAGTTAATTGAAATGCTTTCTTGTATACAAGGTATAAACATCATAATTTACTAGGCAGGAAGATATCATTAACATGAGTTCTAAAATATATACTTGTACTTCACATTGGTTAATACATGTCAAAAACATTAGTTCTATGTGATAATCAAAACAAATTCTAAGAAAGGTAAAACTCTAACTTTGTGATTCTTTCTTTCATAGGAAACAAAATGTCACACATATATGATTTTGATCATCTCAACACCGACTCTTATACTCCTAGAATTTCTCTTGAACTAACCACTCCGGGAAGTCATATTCGTCCCTATGTGAATGTTGAGACTCGTCGCTTTCATGAAGGATGAATCGTTGATCCCTCCTTAGCCTATCACAGAGACATTAATACCACCTTTCGTGCTATAGGATTCGATTGCTTGCTTCACATCAATGAGAAAATTTGTCCTTGCTTTGTGTTAGAATTCTTTTGACAAGTTGAACTCGTATGTAACGAGGATCAATCTTTGTCACTTTGGTTTTGGATTAGGAACTTCAAATTTGTCCTTACTCTTGATCAATTTGCTCAAATCCTTCGCATTCCCAATCATGGGCAATGTGCCTACTCTGAAGATTGGTGTCTCGAATCACTTTTCAACTATAGAGAAGAAAATAGTCCCTACTGCTCCTACATACCTCTCCCTTGTAAAATTACCAAACTTCTTTGCACTAATAGGAACTTCCCTTACCTTGATCAAACAAAAATTCATATGATAGAGGTTCGTGATGAACTGATTCCTTGGGCTGTCATTGATAGCTTCTATTTAATAGAAATTATCTATTTAATTTTCTTTTTAGCTTATTTATAAGCACTTCTGCATTTTTATATTTTTATTAAATATCTTTTATATTAAAGTATTTTTATAAATTTTTCCAGATTTTTCCTTTGTCATTTGGTAATATTTAGAATTAATATTAGTTTAATTAATTATTAATTAATAAATAAAAATTAAATAGAATAATTATATTTTATAAAGTACCACCTAGTTTTTATAAATTTTCTAGCTTTTATATAAGGTAAAATATTTTTATAAATTTTTCTAGAATTTATACTGTTCATTTTCTATTTTTTATAATATAATTAGTTTATTTGGTAATTAATTCATAAATAGAATAATAATTAGTAAATTAGTTTAAAAATACATAAAATAAACTTTTTATAATTTTTTAGGATTCCTGTGATGGTTAATTAGATTTATAAAAAATTTCTTAATTATCTAAGTCCTTTTAGTATTTTTAATAATTTAAATCAATATAATTAGTTAAATAATAATTAATTAATAATAATTAGATAAATAGTGTGAAAAATATAATTTTAGTTTTAAAATAAGTTTTATAATATTTTAGACTTCTAGAAATTTTTAATTTTATATTCCTAGACTTCTTTTACATTTTCTTAATTATTAGTGAATTATTAAATAATAAAAATAGTTATTAAATAGTAATAATTAATTAAATAGTTATAAAAATAATTTTAATTTTCTAATAATTTTCTAATAAGTTTAGATTCCAAAAATATAATTTTCATATTTGTGAGAGTTTTATTTTACAGAATTCACGTTTAAATTTCGTACGTTTACGTTTACTTAAATATACACGTACATTTTATATCTTTTTACATTTTTTAAGTTTTATTAACTTTTAAATAAATTAGTAATTATAAAATAAATATTTCAAGTTTATTTAATTTGCATTTAAGCCCCTAAGGCATACAAATTCCTACTATAGTTAAAATTATTTTTGTTGTTTACGTTTAAATATTAAACGTATACGTTTTCCAGTTCCTTTTCATTTGTACTTATCTGATTTCACGTATTCGTTGATATAGCTTATTAAAGCTATTCACACTTATATTTCAGTAGTACAATCATTTGAACCCATTTCCTGTTCAATTCACCTGATCTCGAAGTCGTTTTATTTCAGATTTCACGCCTCGTTGGGATTTAACGATCCGGGGAAACACTAAACTCCACGGAGTATTGGTTTAGACTGTTTGACTTGTTGACCATTACTTGGTTAATATTTTCTGACTGTTTGAGACCAATCAAAATTTGGCGCCGCTGCCGGGGAGGTGTGCTGCGTATTACGACTTTTTGAAGTATCTGTGAGTTTGAATTAATTCACCATTGTTATATATCGTCTTTTTGTCCATATTTCTATATTATCTTATAAAAACAAAAATCCAAAAAGATTTTTCTTATTTATCTTTAATTTCCCGTCACTCTAAGTATTCTTAGAGTCGTCTCTAGTGCATGCGCACTCGTTCTTCTAGATCAACAAGCCCTTTCCGTGAGCTTGTCAGAATTCCTCGAAGACGCCGTAGACGTTCTGCCCCAACAGCCGTATCTGAGGTACGTGCTGTTTCCCCAAACAAAATTATCATGGCGGAAGACCGTCCGATGAATGAGCTTCTCCAAGCACCCATTGAGGGTTACGGAGACGCTATTGTTGTCCCAGCCATTGTGGCTGAATACTTTGAGCTCAAAACCGGGTTACTAAATTTAGTAACCTCAAGCCAATTTTATGGTTTTGAGAGGGATGATCCTCATGCTTATATTCGATGGTTTAACAAGATTACATCTACCATCAAATACAAAAACGTCCCTTCCGAAGCAGTCAAACTTCTTCTTTTCCCATTTTCTCTTGAGGGGGCAGCCCGGATTTGGCTAGAAAAACAACCTCCTCGTTCAATAACATCATGGGAGGATTTAGTTACCAAATTTGTAAACGAATTTTTTCCCCCGTCCAGAACGACAAGTCTTAAAAATGAAATCATCAAATTTACTCAAAGGTTTGATGAATCGTTTGGTGACGCATGGGATCGTTTCAAAGAATTGCTTCGTCGATGTCCTCATCATAGTTTCACTGAATTAATGCAAATTGACACTTTTTATAATGGTGTGAGTCAATCTGATCAAGATTCTCTCAATGCCTCCGCGGGAGGTAATTTTTTGAATAAAACCACTAAAGAAGCTTTAGAAATCATTGAAAATAAGTCCAAGGTCCGCACTACACGCACAAAGCCATATAACTCCCAAGTGAGTGCTGGTCCTTCTACTTCATCACCCGTGAGTACTTCTAGCACCGATGCTAAGATAGACAAACTCACGGACGCCATTCAAGCTTTGGTTCTCTCAAGCCAGAAGAAAGTCACTTTCACACAAAACCCTTCACATGCTGAAGTAAAAGAGGTGGAAGTTTGTGTCACTTGTGGTGGCCCACATGCTTACTACAATTGTACTGCCACCGATGGTAGTCCTTTTGAAGCCAATGCCTTAGCCGGTACTACAAATCAGGGAGGTAATCAATACCAACCTCAAATGGAACCAAGTTACCGTGCTAACACACATATGGGACCACCCGGGTTTAACCAAAACCCTAATTTGCAAAATCGAAACCAGAACCAACCTCGAATGAACCAAGGTTATCAAAACCAAGGGAATTTCCATCCTGGACAGAATCAAGGTTTCCATAATCAAGGAAACTTTAACAGAAACAATTTCAACCCAGGAAATCATTTTCAGGGAAATGGTAATCCAAATCAGGGAAATTTTCAACCACAACAAGGTTATAATCAAGATAACCGAGTCCAAAATTTCCCTAACCAAACACAAGCCATTCTCCCAGCTCCACAATCATCATCTGATGAGTTGTTGAAACAGTTCATGAAAACTCAAGAAGAGACAAACAGGTTGTTGGTCAGCCAGATTTCTGAAATCAAGAAATCTTTAAATGAACGACCCTCGGGCTCTGTAAAACTTCCGAGCAACACGATCGCAAACCCGAGGGGCGATGCAAAGGCGATCACAACCAGGTGCGGAGTTTCATATGATGGACCCACTGTTCCCACTATCACTTCTTCTCCTTCTCCCAAGGTAGTGGAAAATAAAGCCGAGGTAAATAAGGACGAAGTACTTCCTACTCATAATGGGGGTACCCAAGACGTCCCACCTCATGTTGTCCCGAAACCCAAACCAAAACCTAGAGTTGTTTTTGAACCAAATGATAACCCAGTTGAAACACCTAAATCCAAACCTTCTACCTCCTCTATTCCTTACCCCTCACGCTTGAGTGAGCAAAAGCTCCGTGAAAAAGCTAGTCACCAGATGGATAAATTCTTTCAAATCTTCCAAGATTTGCATTTTGACATTAGCTTTGCGGATGCTATTATTCTGATGCCCAAATTTGCATCAACAATCAAACACTTGTTAAGCAACAAGGAGAAACTGTTTGAAATGGCAAAGACTCCCTTGAATGAGAACTGCTCAGCAGTTCTTTTAAAGAAGCTTCCCGAGAAGCTGGGAGATCCTTGAAAATTTCTAATACCATGTGTATTTCCGGGAATGGTTGATTGCTATGCCTTGGCCGATCTTGGTGCAAGCATCAACCTAATGCCATATTCAGTTTGGAAGAAACTTTCTCTTCCTGATCTTACTCCTACCTGCATGACTTTAGAGCTTGCAGACCGATCGATATCTCGTCCTCTCGGCATTGCCGAGGACGTGTTTGTGAAGGTAGGAGAGTTCCATCTCCCCGCTGAATTTGTAGTGGTTGATTTCGATGCTGATCAAAGGGTCCCTCTCATTGTTGGGAGGGGTTTCCTTAGAACGGGTCGTGCTCTTATCGATGTATTTGAGCAAGAAATCACTCTGCGTGTGGGTAATGAAGCTGTTACATTTAACCTCGATCAAACCTCGAGGTACTCCTCCAATTATGATTCTGAAGCAGTTAATCAAATAGATATCATAGACGTTGCTTCAGAGGAGTATTCTCAAGAGTTTCTTGGTTATTCTCATAATTCTGTGAGTGGGGATTCCACTCCATCATCTGAACCTATCATTTCCGACTCTTCCCCTTCCCTCACTCCGTTTGAGGGAAGTGATTTCCTTTTGGAAGAGGTCAAGGCTTTTCTCAAAAGTGATTAAGTACCATCGGGAATTGATAACACTGAGATTGATCTGGAGGGAGATATTCTTCTCCTTGAGAGATTGCTAAATCAAGACAATTCTCCTCCACTCCCTCCCGTACAACTTCATAATGAGGAAATTAAATCGGTTGATAAAAACGATGAATTTCCTGAGGTCGAGCTCAAGGACTTACCTCCTCATCTTGAATACGCATTCCTGGAGGGTGATGATAAATTACCCGTCATTATTGCTAAAGGTTTAAGTGATGAGGAGAAGATTGCTCTCATAAAGGTCCTGAAGTCACACAAGCAAGCAATTGCTTGGAAACTCTCCGATATTAAGGGTATTAACCCATATTTTTGTACACACAAAATCTTAATGGAGGATGACTTCAAGCCCGCGGTGCAACATCAAAGAAGGGTGAATCCAAAAATCCACGATGTGATTAAACAAGAGGTTCTTAAACATCTTGATGCAGGATTGATTTACCCTATCTCTGACAGTCCATGGGTTAGTCCCATCCATTGCGTCCCAAAAAAGGGTGGCATTAGTGTTGTCACTAATGAGGAAAATGAGTTGATTCCAACTCGGCTAGTTACCGGATGGCGTGTTTGCATTGACTATCGTAAGTTAAATGACGCCACCCACAAAGCCCATTTTCCGCTGCCCTTTATGGATCAGATGCTTGAGAAATTAGCAGGGAACGAGTACTATTGTTTCCTTGATGGTTTCTCAGGATACTTTCAAATCCCCATTGATCCATCGGATCAAGAAAAGACTACCTTTACATGCCCTTATGGAACTTTTGCTTATAAACGTATGCCTTTTGGCTTATGTAATGCTCCAGGTACGTTCCAGAGGTGCATGATGGCCATATTTACCGACATGATTGGTAAAACCATTGAGGTCTTTATGGATGACTTTTCGGTCATTGGGGATTCATTCCAAACATGTCTCACCAATTTAGAAAAAATGTTGAAAAGGTGTGAAGACACCAATCTATGTCTAAATTGGGAAAAGAGTCACTTTATGGTCAAAGAGGGCATTGTCCTCGACCATAAGATTTCCAAGAATGGGATTGAGGTTGACAGAGCTAAGGTTGATGTCATTGCTAAACTGCCTCACCCTACTACCGTCAAAGGTATTAGGAGTTTCTTGGGTCATGCGGTTTCTATCGTCGATTTATACAAGATTTTTCTAAAATCTCATGGCCTATGACTCATCTCCTCGAAAAGGATGCTCCTTTTATCTTCTCACCAGAGTGCATCGAAGCTTTTGAAACATTAAAGAAAAAGCTTACTGAGGCACCCATTCTTATTGCCCCCGACTGGGATTTACCCTTTGAGCTTATGTGCGATGCAAGTGATTTTGCTATCGGTGCAGTCTTGGGGCAACGCAAAACGAAACACTTTCAGCCTATCCACTACGCAAGCAAAACTATGAACGAAGCTCAAACTCATTACACCACTACGGAAAAAGAATTATTAGCCGTGGTGTATGCTTTTGAGAAATTTTGGACATACTTAATCTTGACTAAAAGCGTAGTGTATACGGATCACTCGGCTCTAAAATATCTATTTGCAAAACAAGATGCAAAGCCGAGATTGCTCCGTTGGGTTCTCCTCCTCCAGGAATTTGATATCATTATTCGTGATAAAAAAGGAGCTGAGAACCTGGCTGCTGATCATCTGTCCCGATTAGAGAACCCTCATCAAGATGTGTATGAGAAAAAGGAAATAAATGAAACATTTCCTCTCGAAACACTCAATGCGGTTGCTGTTCGCGGAGACTCTACTACCCCATGGTTTGCCGACTTCGCAAACTACCATGCGGGTAACTTTGTTGAGAAAGGGATGTCAACCCAACAGAAGAATAAATTCTTTAAGGATGTTAAACATTACTTCTGGGATGACCCCTACTTATTCAAAATCTGTGCGGATCAAGTCATCCGACGGTGTGTATATGGACATGAAGCCACTGAAATTCTCAAGGCTTGCCATGATGGACCCACCGGGGGACATCATAATCCCAATTACACCGCCAAAAAGGTGTTTGATTCCGGATTCTTCTGGCCCACAATTTATAAAGATGCCTAGGATCTCATTAAAACCTGTGACGCTTGTCAACGTCATGGGAACATTTCACAAAGAAATGAGATGCCACAAAATGCTATTCAAGTCTGTGAGATATTTGATATCCGGGGCATTGACTTTATGGGGCCATTTCCATCATCTAGAGGAAACAAATACATACTTGTGGCTGTTGATTATTTATCAAAGTGGGTTGAAGCGAAAGCTTTACCCACGAATGATGCCCGAGTTGTAGTGAAATTCCTTAAATCTCTTTTTGCCCGTTTTGGAACTCCACGTGCTATCATAAGTGATCGTGGTACGCATTTCTGCAATGACAAATTTGACAAAGTCACGCAAAAGTATGGTATAACTCACCGTCTTTCTACCGCGTATCACCCACAAACAAGTGGGCAAGTGGAGGTTTCAAACCGTGGTATTAAAAGGATACTTGAGAGGACTGTTGGTGAAAACCGTGCTGCCTGGTCGGATAAATTAGATGACGCACTATGGGCCTTTCATACAGCTTATAAAACACCCATTGGGTGTACACCTTACAAGCATGTGTACGGAAAGACATGTCATCTACCGATGGAACTTGAGCACAAAGCCTACTGGGCATTGAAACATGCCAACTTTGACCTCAAAACTGCGGGTGATCACAGAAAAGTTCAAATGAATGAATTAAATGAACTACGTGATCAGGCTTACGAGAACTCTTTAATCTATAAAGAAAAAACAAAGAGAATTCATGACTCAAAAATAAAGAACCGCATTTTTAACGTTGGTGATCGAGTACTTCTCTTTAATTCTAGATTAAAGATCTTCTCGGGTAAACTAAAAACCCGTTGGATTGGCCCATTCACTATCACTAAGGTTTATCCATATGGTACTGTTGAGTTATCTCAAAATGACAGTCCATGTTTTAAAGTGAATGGGTATCGTGTGAAACACTACTTTGGAGAGGACATACCAACCATGGTTGTCCCGGATCTCCAAACTTTCCCCAAGGACAATTAAATTCGGGGTCGAGTCAAAGCTAGCGACTCGGTTAACAAAAACAGTAGCTTCCTCATGGACAATTTAATTCGAGATCGAGTCAAGCTAGCGACTCGGTAATCAAAAACAGTAGCAATATGGGTTTTCACTCATATTTCTGATTTCTTTCTCTTTTCTACCACCCTAGTGTGGGGGAGATGCCCCACATGTTGTGTATATATATATATATATATATATATATATATATATATATAAGAAAAAAAAGATGTAAATGGCCTAAAATAAAGGTTATTAATATTTCCTTCTTACGTTCTAAATATTGGTTTAACACCCGGTGTTTTGAATATTGATGGCAATATTAATTTCTAAGTGTGGGGGGGGGGGGGGGGGGGGGGGATTCTCACGAATTCAAACACATGTTCCATCAAGCACCCTCATTTGATCAAAATTTAAAGTTTTTTCACACTTAGAAATGCAATAAATGGTTATCAGTCCGCCATGTCTAACCAACATAAGGATTGGCTAATCCAGGAGCAAACGGCTCTTGGTAAAGATATCTCAAAACCGTTGATGGCTTGCAATTTGCCAAAAATTGTATGGTACCTCAATTCGCCATATCCTAAAAAGCGAATGAGTTGGCCAGCCCGCAAGATTATGGCTTGTGGTAAAGGCAGTGGAAAAACCATAATTGGTAATCTGCTCACCAAGATGTTGACTTTGTCCATCAAGAGTTGGCTAGTCCAGAAGCAAACGGCTTTTGGTAAAGACAAAACAAATCCGTTGACAGCTGGTGGTTTGCTAAAAATCACACGGTTATCAGGTGTACCACAGTTCTTACATCTGGCTACTCCAGAAGTGATGGCTTTTGGTAAAGAGTAAAAATCCATTAAAATTTTCTCAAAAGATTGCTAGGGACTAGCAATAGTTTAGTGTGGGGGATTGATGAGTGTGTAAACACTCATCATTTCTGTTACATTTAGACTGCAAAAACATATGAAAACACACAGGAATGCCTTAAAATACATAAAATATCCCTGGATTGTGTTTTTATGCAAAAGGATTGAAAACTGATGAAAAACGACATATTTCACATAATTTACAGTTTCAGTCCCTGAACTTTGAAAAATTGGCAAAACTAGTCCCTGGTAAATCAAAACATGAAAAATATCATCAAAGGTCCTTAGGGATTCATAAGTTGTCAAGTATAGTCCTTTAAAGTTAAAAATTTCAAAATGACAACTTTAGTCCCTCAAGTTTCAAAAATATCAAAAATAGTCCTTAAGGTTTTGAAAATGGAAAAATATGAAAAATAAACCTTGCACTATTCTTAAATGGCAAAATTGGTCCTTATGATAACTTTTGGGAAATTACAACTTCAACCCTTCAATTTTCAGAAAATTACAGGTTTGGTCCCTGGAGTTTGAGGAATTGGCAGAAAAGGTCCTTGGGTATTTTAAATAAAAATATTACATCTTTGGTCCTTGGGTTATTCATAAATGGCATAATTGGTCCCTATAACTACTTTGGGAAAGTTGCAAAATCAGTCCCTCAATTTTGTCCAAATTACAAAATTGGTCCTTGTTTATACCAACCGGACCCTTTGTATCATTAAATCAAAACCAAGCCTAGTCCAAAATACAATCCAGCCCACCCACACTTTTTCTTGGCCCAAAATAAAACCGGCCCACACCCTTATTAATAAAATGGGGGTTTGACCCCGTTTGACTCCCTCCTTCTCCAATACCACCACCACTGTACAACACCCTCACCCCCAGCCTCCTTCTCCAATACCACCATGGTATTTCCTCACCACCACCTGTCCACTTCCACCTCACCTCAAAACATCATCATTCCATCCCACAGTAGCATTTAATGCTTCCCCACCATCCACACTCAACCTCCATGGCTTACAGCCTGTTTCTTGACCAAAACACACCCATAGTCCACTCCTGCTATCCAAACCTGTCCCTACACCTCCACATAACACCAAAGTTCTTTAATTAAACCCAAACAGCCACAATTACACGTGTGTAGATTTGGCGCCAAAATCAAGTTTAAACGGTTTAGATGAATTGCAGAGATCCAATGGCTCAAAAGAGGTGGGAAAGTCTCAGAAACATATGGGGAGTTGAAAAAACTTATAAAAAAAATTAAATAGATAATTTTTATTAAATAGAAGCTATCACTATAATTAAATTTGGCTTTTTCTGTTTTTTCTTTTATAGAACTAATAAAATACTTAAAATAAGAAACTTTTATAAAGAAAACTAATTTGGAAACCCAGAATAAGCACTGTGAGTGCTTATTAGACCAAACAGTTGACCAAGTTTGACCAAAGAAGGAATTTAGCACAAATGGACTTATGTGGGGTCCACAAGGGTAAAACCTGGTATAAATGAGTTATGTTGACAATTATAGGCAAGAGTTACTCAAATAAGTTGGCCAAATAAGCCAAGAATCCAAAATAAGCACTTGCTTATTTTGAATCTGAGACAGGGTTGGGACAGATTTTGAGTGCAATTCTAAGTGGGGTCCACTGATGCACAGGTCAAACAAAGGGTCAAATATTGAACCCTGGTAGGAGGGGGTTGGTAGAACCAAAATTTGAGCTTGTGGGACCACTGTGGTAGTCACAATCAACCACCAAAGTGGTGGTTGTGGTGGTGATGGTCTGATGCACAGGGCATCATCTTGCCCTGCAAGTGACTTTAGAGGGTAAAATGGTCCACTAGAAAAAATTACAAAAATCAAAAAATGGCATGAATCTATAGTCCTACTGGTAGACAACACTCACAACAAGTTTCAAAGCCTAAGATTAAGCACAAAATTCTAGATAAATCATGCCATTTTTGAGATTTCTAAGGTGATGCACTTTTGACTTTTTGCAAAACTTTGGTATTTGACTTTGATGAACTTCAAACACTAATTTTATGATTAAAGATGTTTAGTTAAGCTGTAATATGACCAATTTAAGTTAAAGCACACACTTATGAATGGACTTGATGAGTTTTGGACTCAAATATCACCACAGTTAACTGTGGTGATGAATTGTTTGTGATTTTTGACTTCTGTGAATATGGCTACTAAAAAGGGACTTGATTTGGTGTATTTGGACTTTGAGTGAACTAAGTAAACACTCAACAACAACTGAGAACAACCACCATGGCCTAAACAGTTCAATCCAAACACCCCTTTTGTTGACAGATTTGGTAATTTTTGAGGCAAATGAGAAAACTAAACCTTGCCAATGGATTACAACAGTTTATTATGACACACAAAACTAAATTGAACACAAATTAACAGCCAACAACTACTAAGACTCAAAATCCTATATGAAATAAATTGACAGTCAAAACAACAATTATGAGCTCACAAGTTTCTATTGAACAAGTACTATATTTTAAGCAACAATTACACTAAAAGATAATGGAAATGCATAAAAATCACAGAGATAACTAGTATAAGCAACAAAGCAGTAAAAGCTAAAAATTTCAAAAGTGACTCACAATCAACTCCAAGCTGAGATTCAAACAACCAAGATCCAAGAACCCTAATTCCTCCCTGAGGATCTAAACCCAAATTCCAAAGCTTCTTTACTCCCAAGTCTCCTCTGAATCACCAGAATTTCATCTCAACACTCTCAGTTGACTTATGTTGACCAATTTGTATTTGTGGACTTTTTTAAAGCTACACTGAATTGTAAGTTACTAAAAGCTTATGCAAGCTTTATAGGAGCTTATATTTGCTTATTGAGTCTTTAACATCAACTAAGAACATCAATTAAGTAGAATGAGATTTTTGAAATTTGAAACTTACATAAACAGAATTCATACATAAAACCTTGGAATTTATTACTAAATAAAGTTTACAATACACTTTTTAACACTGGAATTTTAATTTGAGAGCGTAAGTTACACTAGAAATTGAACAAGAACTAAGTCGACATTACATTAAATAAAATTAAACTAGATATCTATCCACCTTGCTTCCCCTGCTTTTTTTATAAGCTTTTTCAACTCCCCACATGTTTCTGAGACTTTCCCACCTCTTTTGAGCCATTGGATCTCTGCAATTCATCAAAACTGTTTAAACTTGATTTTGGCGCCAAATCTACACACGTGTAATTGTGGCTGTTTGGGTTTAATTAAAGAACTTTGGTGTTATGTGGAGGTGTAGGGGACAGGTTTGGATAGCAGGAGTGGACTATGGGTGTGTTTTGGTCAAGAAACAGGCTGTAAGCCATGGAGGTTGAGTGTGGATGGTGGGGAAGCATTAAATGCTACTGTGGGATGAAATGATGATGTTTGGAGGTGAGGTGGAAGTGGGCAGGTGGTGGTGAGGAAATACCATGGTGGTATTGGAGAAGGAGAGAGTCAAACGGGGTCAAACCCCCATTTTATTAATGGCCGGTTTTATTTTGGGCCAAGAAAAAGTGTGGGTGGGCTAGATTGTATTTTGGACTAGGCTTGGTTTTGATTTAATGAAACAAAGGGTCTGGTTGGTATAAACAAGGACCAATTTTGTAATTTGGACAAAATTGAGGGACTGATTTTGCAACTTTCCCAAAGTAGTTATAAGGACCAATTATGACATTTATGAATAACCCAAGGACCAAAGATGTAATATTTTTATTTAAAATACCCAAGGACCTTTTCTGCCAATTCCTCAAACTCCAGGGACCAAACCTGTAATTTTCTGAAAATTGAAGGGTTGAAGTTGTAATTTCCCAAAAGTTATCATAAGGACCAATTTTGCCATTTAAGAATAGTGCAAGGTTTATTTTTCATATTTTTCCATTTTCAAAACCTTAAGGACTATTTTTGACATTTTTGAAACTTGAGGGACTAAAGTTGTCATTTTGCAATTTCTAACTTTAAAGGACTATACTTGACAACTTATGAATCCCTAAGGACCTTTGATGATATTTTTCATGTTTTGATTTACCAGGGACTAGTTTTGCCAATTTTTCAAAGTTCAGGGACTGAAACTGTAAATTATGTGAAATATGTTGTTTTTCATCAGTTTTCAATCCTTTTGCATAAAAACACAATCCAGGGATATTTTATGTATTTTAAGGCATTCCTGTGTGTTTTCATATATTTTTGCAGTCTAAATGTAACAGAAATGATGAGTATTTACACACTCATCAGTCATCCTAAAAGAGAACACTCTTGGTCTCAAATGGATTCGTGAGCAACTCCCGGCGTGTTGTGCTCACATGATGTACTGTCTCCACACCCAAAAACCATATAATCTTGCCTATCACTTTGTTATGCGAATTGTACATCTCAAGGGGAATCAAACTAAATTGATACCCTATGGGATGTTCGTTACTCATCTCTATCACTACATGATGAACTTTCATCCCTATCTCTGTGGTCCTCAATACTCTCTCTTTGATCCTGTCATGGAACCCATCAATGATCTCTATATCTCCTCTATCTTTATCTCCTCAGCATCTGTTGACTATGACATCTATGATGATCCCACACTCGAGATTAAGGAACAAGCTAGGTCAAGTAAGTCATGCAACAAGAACCCGTCACAAACACCATTGACAAGGATGTACCATGATGATTTATTATGAAGCAATTAATTGCTATGTTACCTATGTACTCGTATCATTAGGATTTGTTAACTCTTGACTGCTGTTATTCATGAATGCTTGTTTAAACTTGCCTTTAATTTGCATGATTGTGTAGCACTATTCTCTTATAGTTCAGTTCTACTATTGTTTTGAATGACTGTTGTTATATGCTGTTTGCAAAAATGAGAAACTGAGCAAAAACCTGGGAACCCACTACCGATGGTCCCTTAACGACCTGGCGGTCCCCAAGCAATAAGGGACCGTCCCTTATTTAAATGCCCGTCCCTGTGGGATCACGGATTTTTGCACTATTTTTTTCATTCCTGCAATCCTAAACCTATTGCATGATTATAACCACCTTACCTTGTTTAGATAAACATTTTAAGTGCTTAAAATCTCCTAATGCATGCTTTGCCTAAACCACAACCATGTTTGATTATTTAAACCTTCCTCATCACCCTCAACCTCATCACAATCACCTTTCAATCCAACTTCATCACCTACAATGGCCTCATCATCCACTTCCTTGCCAACAACAAACAAAGAACCCACAACACAACCATCAAACAAAAGGCCTAAGCTCAAAATCGTTCGACCTCAAACTAATTTCATTGATCTCACACTCTATGACACCACTCCATCTCCCAAGTCACCACCATCATCACCTCAAGCACCAAGTGCACCACTCAAAACACCATCCACCAATGGAACATATCAATCTTCATTAAAGACATCCTTTAGCTCAAAGACAACCAAATCACCTTTCTCATCATTTGTCAAAAACTTGTCACCCTTGCTTACCGAATCTAGTTCGGGTGCTTACACTCCATTCGTGAGTAATCAACCATCATCTCCCACTCACTCTATCCCATTACCAAGAAACCAACATCCTCCTCCTCCAACAAACTCATCAACTCATACTACCACATCACCAAATGGGCCATTGGAAAACACTTTTCCCACACCACCATCTTCTCCAACCCTTGGTAATCATTTACCTTACTACTTTGTTAACAACCACACTGTGGGGATTGCTTGTTGCTACCACAATTTTCATCTCATCTCTACTCTTCGAGATGAACTACACATCATGTTTGGTCACATTTAGTCTCTCCTTTCTCAACAAAATGTGCAACCAACTCCCCTTGCTTCAATGCCACCATCGGCACCACCTTTGACTCCACCTTCATCCTCACCATCATCCACTCCACCCTCCGACTAGATACTCTCAAAAGCCTAGTCATGAATAATCAAGTGGAAGTTGTGTTTTGGACTAAACATGCAATGGGAGATGACTTGTTGTATTAGTAGATGACCTTTGTTGTAGTCTAATGTTTCTTTGGCGATGTACTAATGATGTATGTGCTTCATGAAATGAATGAATGATTATGTTTTGAATTATGATAATTTGTTGTGATATTGGTCATGGTTAAACATGAAAATGAACTAAAATTATCTAACCTTAAAAATGAGAAGTTACTTAAATCACAACATATCTGCCAACCTAGACGCCTACTGCCGGCGGTCCTTTAAATGGATTGGCAGTCCCAAAATCAATAAGGGACCGCCCCTATTTACGGGACCGTTGACTCCTCCCAAACCAACCAGTCAGCCGTGTACAGCTGTTAGGCCCACCTGGGAGAAAGTGCAAGTTAATATTGACCGTGGAAGTACAGGGAAATCCCCGGGTCGTTAAATCCCAACGAGGTTGAAATTGTATTTGTAAACGGATAGGAGAGTGAGTGGTACTGAGGACAGTAACAAAGATGATTTGAGGGTTTATTACACTACTGATTGCTTGATATTTGGAAAATATGAAATTATAGCAGAAATACAGATATAAGCACAAAATCAGGTAATCAGGTAACAGACAGAGAAAAGTGGTATTTAACAAGTTACAAACTACAGGGGTTAAAATTGAAACTTTTGAAAACTTAATATTAAAGAAAATAGAAAATGAAATTAAAATTATGAAAACTATTATTATATTATTTAATTACTATTTAATTGATAAAACTAATTAAAATCTAATTAAAAGCTTAATTTAAATTAACTAAAAATTATAACTATTACAAATAAACCTAAACACTTATAACAATAATTTCTAAACTTAAATAAGAACTTGAAGAAAGTATAAAAAATTAAAATAAATATTTTTGTCTTTTTATAAGTATTTTATTAATTAATAACTATTTAACTTAATTAAACTATTTTATATTACTATTATTACTAAATTACCTTAGAAAATTATAATAAAATTTATAAAACTATTTAATTACTACAGGAACACTATAAAATTATAAAAACTTGCTAAAAATTAAATTTAAGCTAATTGACTAATTAATTATTTATTAATTACTTTTAAGCTAATTTAATTAAATTAAATTAGAAAATTAGAAAATGAACAGTGGAAATTATGAAACTATTTTTTAAAAGTCTTAACTAATTTATAAAACTTAGGAAAAATATAAAATTCTACTTTAGTTAATTCAAATTAAAGAAATCTATTTAATTATTAATATTACCTATTTAATTATTTAAATTAGTTTTAAATCTAATAAATAGTAAACTGCTTTGGAAAATTCTAAGAAAATTATTTTAACTACTTTAAGGTACTAAGTAATTTATAAAATTATAAAATTGGATAAGTGCTTATTAATAAGCTAAAATGAAAGTTAATTAGATAATTTCTATTAAATAGAAGCTATCACTATTTTTATGTTTGCTTTTTCTGGTTTTTCTTTTATAAAACTACTTAAATACTTAAATAATGAAACTTTAATAAAGACACCTACTTTAGAACCTTGAAATAAGCACTGAGAATGCTTATAAGCTTATACAGTTGACTATGGTTGACTAAATTAAGAATTAAGCTAAGCTGAGGTTATGTGGGGTCCACTATAGTGAAATCTAGTTTACCTAAGTTACTTACACTTAATTAAGCTAAATATGGTGAGATAAGCTCCTAGGATAAGCTGGAAATCCCAAATAAGCACTTGCTTATTTCTCTTCTGACTCAAAAATGGGACAGAGATTGGGGACAATTTAAGGTGGGGTCCACTGATCTATAGGTCAAACTAATGGTCAACTATTGAACCTGGGTAGGAGGGGGGTTGTAATAAGCTAAGTAGAAGGTGTGGGGTCCACTGAGTTGGCCACAAATCACCACCAAAGTGGTGGTGATGGCTGTGTATCTGGTGTGCAGGGTAAGGCTTTGCCTTGCAGTCCACTTTCAATGAGTTGTGGGGTCCACAATAGTAAAACAGGGTTCAAGCTAAGCCTAGGGGTTCAAAGATGGGTTGGTAAACTACACAATAAACCAAGAAGCTAAGCTTATGGCTTCCTAATAAGCTCTGTGTGAGCCTTTGGATTGGTGATCAAATACTGAGTGCTCAGTATTGCTTTTTGAAATAAGTTACAAACTAAGGTCCTAGAAGCTATGCTACAATAAGCTAAAAGCTAAACTAAACCTAGATATGAAAAAGGTGACTAATAAGCTACAAATTAAGCTAATGGTTGGGGTGTGGGGTCCACTGGAGAGCACACTAGGGGTCTTGGTATTTTAACTAAAACCTGTGCACAGGGCAATGTTTTTGCCCTGCAAGGTACTTTGGTTGAGCTTTTCTAGCTTAATAAAAATCTTAAAAATGAACTAGATATTGGAAACTAAAGTTAAACTGGTAGGTTATACTCACAACAAATTTCAAGTTCCAAATCACAACACAAAATTCATGAAAATTACTACCATTTTGATGAAAATCTGAGATGTGCACTTTGACTATTTTGCTTAATGAACTACCTTTGACTTATGTGAACTTCTGATTGATCTAACTTGTTGAATAAGATGATATAAGCTATTATTAAGTGAAATTAAGCTAATGTACTGACTTGTGAGATGATATGCTGAGATTAAGACTCAAAGATCACCACAGTTAACTGTGGTGATAAGTTACTTGTGATTTTGACTTTTAACAAACTAAGACTTGATTATTTTTGTTTCTCTGGACTAATATTAAACTAAATGACTTGTGTAAACTGGGAATAACAACAATAACAAGCTGAGTTACACAGATCATGTAAATCCAAACACACCTTTATACTAGACTGTTTTGATATTTGTGAAATAAATGGTTACAAGAGCTTATGCTACTGATCCATACTAACTTATTATGATATATTAGATCTACTTAAGTACTTAGAAACAGAAAATGGCCACCAATACACAAGAACACAAGATATACTATGTTGACTGTGAGATTTTTAGAAAATGATTAACAAGTTATTCTACTTAGCAACTTAACAATCTCAAACCACAAATACACTTGATTACACTAATTAAACCTAAAAAACACAGAAAATTGCCATGATAATCAAGATCAATACATATGCAATACAAAGATAGTTATGAGATTTTTTTGAAACTTACAAAATGCTTTCCTGCTTGAAACCAAGATCCTTTCCTAACATCCACCAATGGATACTAACCCAGATTCCACAGCTTCTTGCTTCCAATTCACTCTTGAAACCCAGAAATCAAGAACAAATGCCACAGTTGACTTTCATTGACCAAATTTGTAATTTATGAGATTTTTTACATTAAACTGATTAGTAAGTTACTAAAAGCTTTATTGAGCTTATGGGAGCTTATGTGAGCTTATTCAATCCATATAACCAAACAGTAACAAGTACAAAGCTTATTAAGATTCTTAATATGAAATTGAAAATTGCATTTACTAAGATAATAATACAAACTTGCTTTTTATTAACTTAAAAGATCACTGGTACACTGAGAACACTTAACTGAAACTTGAAAAGCTTTAAATTACACTTGAACAACTAATACAATTTAAACGACATACACTTTTTTAATTAAAAACTAGATATGCTTCCACATTGCTTCTCTTGATCTTTATAGGTGAGAATGAGCTTCCAGGTGTCCTTAGGGACTTTTCCCACTTCATCTGAGCCATCCATTTAGTCCAATTAACATCCACCATTTAAATTCACTTTTGGCGCCAAAGTCCTCCACGTTAACGTGGAGGCAAAGGGTTGTAATTAAAGATTGGTGGGAGTTTGTGGAGGTATCAGGAGACAAAGTGGAGGGTTTTTAGGACAAGTTGGTGCTTTATGGAAGAAACAGAGGTTGTGAATTAGTTTGGAGTGAAAAACTGTGGAGAAGGCATTAAATGCCTATCTGGTTTGGTGTGTGAGGTGGAAAGGAGGTGAGGGTGAGCTGGAAGGAGGTGAGGTGGTGGTAAAACCACCTGGTATTGGTGAAGCAGGGGTGGGGGAGAAGGGTGTACAGTGGTGGTGGGGTGTTTGGCGGTTTTGGGTGGTCAACGCGGGTCAGCGCGGGTTTTAAATAAAAAGGGAGTGGACTGGGCTTATTTTTGGGCTTAGGGGATAGGTGGGCTGGGTAAATGAGTTTGGATTTGGTTTTGGTTTATTAAAAATAACAAAGGGTCCGGATTGGTTTTTTAGTGAACAAGGACCAAAAATGTAAATTTGGCAAAGTTAAAGGACTGAACATGTGATTTTCCCAAAGTATTTTCAAGGACTTAACTTGCCAAAAAATGATAAACCAAGGACCAATTTATTTATTTCTCCATTTAAAAACATCCAGGGACCTTTTCTGTAATTTTTCAAACTCCAGGGACCTTTATTGCAAATTTGGATTTTTAAGGGACTAAACTTGTAATTTCCCAAAAGTTTATTCAAATTGTTCCAAATTGTCATTCATGCATAGTACAAGGGTATTATTTGTAAATTTCCAATTTTGAATACCCAGGGACCATTTTTGCCAATTTTGTAACTTGAGGGGTAAAAGTTGCCAGTTTGTGTAAACTTTCATCCAGGGATCATTTTTGAATATTTTTGGTTTCCCAAGGACTTAAGTTGACTTTTCATTCATTTTAAACCTTCAGGGACTAGTTTTGTCAATATTTGAAACTTGAGGGACTGAAACTGCCAATTATGCAAACTTTTACGTTTTTCATTTGTTTTTGCATATTTTGTATTTGAAACATATAAAACACACTTCTAAGATATTTTAAGTATTATGATGCATTTTTTAGTGTTTTTGTATGTTTTGGCAGTTCAGATTGGTACAAAATGATGAGTATTTAGACACTCATCAATCCCCCACACTAAACTATTGCTAGTCCCTAGCAATCTTTTTGAGAAAAAATTAATGGATTTTATCTCTTTACCAAAAGCCATCACTTCTGGAGTAGCCAGGTGTAAGAACTGTGGCACACCTGATAACCGTGTGATTTTTAGCAAACCACCAGCTGTCAACGGATTTGATTTGTCTTTACCAGAAGCCGTTTGCTTCTGGACTAGCCAACTCTTGATGGAATAGTCAACATCTTGGTGAGCTGATTACCAAATATGGTTTTTCACGGCCTTTACCACAAGCCATAATCTTGTGGGCTAGCCAACTCATTTGTTTTTGGGGAGCTGAGGAACCATACAATTTTGGGCAAATTGCCAGCCATAAACGGATTTGAGATGTCTTTACCAAGAGCCGTTTGCTCCTGGACTAGCCAATCCTGTTGTGGGTTAGACATGGAGGATTGATACCATTATTCGCATTTCTAAGTGTGAAAAAACTGGTAATTTTGATCAAATGGGGGTTCTTGATGGAACATGTGTTTTGCATTCGTGAGAACGCTCCCCCACACTTAGAACTGAATATTGCCCTTAATATTCACAGTACTTGGTGTCCCACCAAGACTTTAGAACGTAAGGAGGCAATACTATTAACCTTTTTATTTTACTCTATTTACATACAAACTCACTTTTTTCTTTTTATTTGTCTTATACCATTTTTTTTTTTTTTTTTTTGAAAAAATATTTTACATATGTACAACATGTGGTTCGTCTCCCCCACACTAGGGTGTTAGAAAAGAGAAAGAAATCAGAAATATGAGTGAAAACCCATATTGCTACGCTTTTGATTACCGAGTCAATAGCTTGACTCGACCTCGAATTGATTTGTCCATGAGGTAGCTTGTTTTTGATTCCCGAGTCACTAGCTTGACTCGACCCCGAATTAAAATTGTCCTTGGGGAAACTAGTTTTTGTTAACCGAGTCGCTAGTTTGACTCGACCCCGAATTTATTGGTCCATGGGGTAAGTTTGGAGATCCGGGACAACCATTGGTTGTATGTCCCCTCCAAAATAGTGTTTTAGCCGATGTCCATTTACTTTAAAATTGGGACCGTCGGGTTGCAATAACTCAACAGTTCCATATGGGTATACTTTGGTTATAGTAAATGGTCCAGACCAACGGGTTTTTAGTTTACCCGAGAAAATTTTCAACCTTGAATTGAAAAGAAGAACTCTGTCACCAACGTTGAAAACGCGGTTCTTTATTTTAGAGTCATGTATCTTCTTAGTCTTTTCTTTATAGATTAAAGAATTTTCATAAGCTTGATCACGTAATTCATTTAGTTCGTTTAGTTGAACTTTACGGTGATCACCCGCTGTCTGAAGGTCGAAATTTGCATGTTTCAAGGCCCAATAGGCCTTATGTTCTAATTCGATCGGAAGATGACATGCTTTCCCGTACACTAGCTTATATGGAGTACACCCTATGGGTGTTTTGTAAGCAGTGCGGAAAGCCCATAATGCATCGTCCAGCTTATACGACCAAGAGGCATGGTTTTCACCAACCGTCCTCTCGAGAATTCTCTTAATACCACGATTTGAGACCTCCACCTGCCCACTTGTTTGGGGGTGGTATGCTGTAGAAAGACTGTGAGTTACACCATATTTCAACATTACTCTCGCAAATTGTTCATTGCAAAAGTGAGTACCACGATCACTGATAATGGCACGAGGAGTCCCAAATCTGGCAAAGAGAGATTTTAAAAATTTACAAACTACTCGGGCATCATTGGTGGGTAAGGCTTTTGCCTTAACCCATTTTGACAGATAGTCGACAGCGACGAGTATATACTTATTCCCTCGTGAAGACGGGAATGGCCCCATAAAATCAATGCCCCACATATCAAATATTTCACAGACTTGGATGGCATTTTGTGGCATCTCATTCTTTTTAGAAATATTTCCGTGACGCTGGCAAGCCTCACAGGCTTTGATAAGTTCATGGGCGTCTTTATAGATCGTGGGCCAAAAGAATCCTGAATCAAACACCTTTTTTGCGGTGTAGTTTGGATTATGATGTCCCCCCGTGGGTCCATCATGACAAGCTTTAAGAATTTCCATGGCTTCTTGGCCATGGACACACCGTCGGATGACTTGATCCGCACATATTTTAAACAAGTAGGGGTCGTCCCAGAAGTAATGTTTTACATCTTTAAAGAATTTTCTTTTCTGTTGGGACGACATCCCTTTCACAACGAAATTTCCCGCACGGTAATTTGCAAAGTCGGCAAACCATGGGGTGGTGGTATCATCCCGGTTAGAGATGAGATTTAGAGTCTCCAGAGGAAAAGTTTCATTAATTTCTTTTCTCTCGAGAATATCCTGATGAGGATTTTCTAACCGGGATAAATGATCAGCTGCAAGGTTTTCTGCTCCTTTTTTATCTCTTATGAGAATATCGAATTCCTGGAGGAGCAGGACCCAACGGAGTAGTCTTGGCTTTGCATCCTGTTTAGTGAACAGGTATTTTAAAGCCGAATGATCCGTATACACCACGCTTTTGTTTAAGATTAAGTAAGACCGAAATTTTTCGAAGGCATATACCACGGCTAATAATTCTTTTTCCGTGGTGGTATAGTGTGTTTGAGCTTCGTTCATGGTCTTACTTGCGTAGTGTATTGGTTGAAAATGTTTGGTTTTGTGTTGCCCCAGAACTGCACCAATAGCGAAATCGCTAGCATCGCACATAAGTTCAAAGGGTAAGTCCCAGTCGGGGGCAACAAGGATTGGTGCTTCGGTAAGCCTTTTCTTTAAAATTTCAAAAGCTTCGATGCACTCGGGGGAAAAGATAAAAGGAGCATCCTTTTCAAGAAGATGAGTCATAGGTCGGGCTATTTTGGAGAAATCCTGAATGAATCTCCGATAGAACCCGGCATGTCCGAGAAAACTCCTTATTCCTTTAACAGTGGTGGGATGAGGCAGTTTAGCAATAACATCAATTTTCGCCTTATCGACCTCAATCTCACTTTTTGAAATTTTATGGCCGAGGACAATGCCCTCTTTAACCATAAAATGGCGCTTCTCCCAGTTTAGACAAAGATTAGTGTTTTCACAACGTTGAAGCATTTTTTCTAAGTGGGAGAGGCACGAGTCGAAAGAATTCCCGATGACTGAGAAGTCATCCATGAATACCTCCATGGTTTTTCCAATCATGTCATGGAAAATAGCCATCATGCACCTCTGGAAAGTGCCCGGAGCATTGCATAACCCAAAAGGCATGCGACGATAGGCAAATGTCCCGTAAGGGCATGTGAAGGTAGTTTTATCTTGATCTTGTGGATCAATGGGAATTTGGAAGTAACCCGAGAAGCCGTCAAGGAAACAATAATACTCATTTCCCGCTAGTCTTTCGAGCATTTAGTCCATGAAGGGCAAAGGAAAATGGTCTTTGCGGGTGGCTTCGTTAAGCTTTCTGTAATCAATACATACTCGCCACCCTGTAACCAAACGAGTTGGTATTAACTCGTTGTCCTCATTTGTGATAACCGTAATGCCACCCTTCTTTGGAACACAATGAATTGGGCTAACCCAAGGACTATCTGATATAGGGTAAATTAATCCCGCATCAAGAAGTTTGATAACTTCTGCTTTTATAACTTCGTGGATTTTTGGATTTACCCTTCTTTGATGCTGCACGGTAGGTTTAAAGTCCTCTTCCATTAGGATTTTGTGTGTACAAAAATTTGGGTTAATACCCTTTATGTCTGAGAGTTTCCAAGCAATTGCTTGTTTGTGGGACTTTAAAACCTTGAGCAGCGCGGTTTTCTCCTCATCCTTTAAGTCTTTTGCAATAATGACCGGTAACTTATCGTTACCTTCCAAGAATGCATATTCTAGATGAGGAGGCAGGTCCTTAAGCTCAACCTCGGGGAAGTCATCATTTTTCTCAACATATTTGACTTCCACCTTATGAAGTTGTGAAGGTAGAATAGGAATGGGAGAAGGATCTTTGTTCAATAACTCCTCAAGGAGAAGTATATCCCTCTCCGGGTCAATCTCTTGGTAATCAATTCCTTCGGGAACTGAATCACTTTTGAGAAAGGCCTCTAATTCCTCAAGGACGAAATCACTTCCCCCAAACGGAGTGAGGGAAGGAGAAGAATTAGCGATTATGGGATCAGAAGAAATAGTGGGATTGCCACTCGGAAATTTATCAGTGAATCCAAGGAATTCCTGAGCATACTCCTCGGATGCAATGTCAATGACATCAATTCGGTTGACCGAATCAGCATTATAATTCGAGGAGTATCTCGAGGTTTGATCAAGGTTGAACGTTATCGCTTCATTGCCAACTCGTAACGTGATTTCCTCATTGAAAACATCGATTAATGCACGCCCCGTTCTCAAGAATCCCCTCCCAAGAATGAGAGGAACTCTTGAATCAGCATCGAAATCAACAACAACAAAGTCCGCTGGAAAGTGGAACTTTCCCACTCTCACAAATACGTCCTCGGCAATACCGAGGGGACGTGAAATTGAACGGTCTGCAAGCTCGAGAGTCATGCATGTGGGACTAAGTGCCTGAAGAGAGAGCTTTTTTCAAACTGAATAAGGCATTAAATTAATGCTTGCACCAAGATCGGCCAAGGCAAAGCATTCAATCATACCCGGGAAAGTACATGGTATTAGAAATCTGCCGGGGTCTCCTAGCTTTTCGGGAAGTTGTTTTAACAGAACCGCAGAGCAGTTCTCATTAAGTGGAGTTCGTGCCATTTCAAACATTTTTTCTTTATTGCTCAACAGGTTTTTGATTGTCGATGCGAATTTGGGCATTAAAAGAAGAGCGTCCGCGAAACTAATATCGAAGTGTAGTTCTTGGAAAATTTGAAAGAATTTTTCCATCTGATGATTGGCTTTTTCACGGATCTTTTGGTCTTGCAATCGTGAGGGATATGGAATTGTTGTTTTTGGGTTGGATTTTGGATTTTCAACAGGACCTTCGGTAGTTTCAAACCTGACTTTTTTAAAGGGAGTTAGGACTGGGATAACTGGAGGAGGGATGTCATTAGGACCTCCGTTATTTTTAGGAAGTACCGTATCCGTAGTATCCTCAGTTTCACATTCCTCTACAAGAATAGGAGATGAGGTAGAGGGAGCTGTAGGTCCTTGGTAAGAAACTCCACTTCTTGTGGTGATCGTCTTTACATCGCCCCTCGGATTAGCGATCGTGTTGCTAGGTAAAGTTGTACCTGAGCCCGAGGGTCGATCATTTAAAGACTTCTGTAAGTTGGACAATTGATTAACCAGCATTTTGTTTAGTTCTTCTTGGGATTTCATAAACTGTTTTAATAACTCATCATGTGATGGTCCAGTTGGAACAATGGCTTGATTTTTGTTTGGAAAATTTTGAGCCCGATTGTTCTGGAAATTCCCATGTTGCTGGTTGTTATTACCCTGGAAGTGGTTTTGTTGTTGAGAGTTACCCTGTGGGTAATTGTTCTGACCTTGATTTCTGTTATAATTTCCTTGGTTCTGATTTTGAGGAACCTGGTTTTGACTAGAGTTGAAATTCCTTTGGTTGTTATAACCTTGGTTCATTCGGTTCTGGTTCTGATTCTGGTTAAAGTTCTGGTTCCTATTCTGAGGTTGATTAAACCCTGGTGGTCCAATATAGTTATTAGAACGGTAGCTCAAAAGGTTTTGGTCTCCTTGCGATTGGTAAGAATTACCTCCCGTATTATAGGAACCTTGAGCTGCATACACGTTTTCACGAGCCGAGCCACCGGAGGCTGGGCACTCTGTGTACAGATGTGGACCACCGCAAGTTTCACAACTCGGGTTAACAGTTTTGACCTGATTAGGATTATTCTGATGGATACGCAAAACTGCTGTAGACAAATCATCCAGCTTTTTAGCTAGGATTGATATTTCATTGCTTGCCGGAGTGTCTGACTTAAATGAGTCGTTCCTCTCAGCAGAGGAGTCCCAAAAATTATGATGGGCAGTCATGTTTTCGATTAAGTCGTAGCACTCTTCAGGGGTCCTTTTCATAAAGGTGCCCCCAGCAGCAGCATTGATGGTGTCACGATGATGGAGTGTCAAACCATTATAAAAAGTATCAATAATGGTGACAAGAAGCATGTTATGATTAGGACACCGATCAATGGCGAGTTTGTAACGTTCCCATGCCTCAAATAAGGACTCTTCGGGAAGCTGTCTGAAGTTGCTGATATCATTTCTCAGCTTTGTGACCATAGATGGTGGAAAGTATTTGGCCAGGAATTTAGTGATCATCTCATCAAAAGTGTGGATCGAATTCTTAGGAAGTCGATCGAACCATGAAGTTGCATGATGAGTGAGAGAATAGGGGAACAAGTATAAACGTAAGCCGTCTTCGGTGACGCCATTTTGTTTCATGCTTTGGGTGACAGGTAAAAATTTGTCGAGATGCCTGTTGGCATCGTCACCCGGCAATCCGTGGAACTGGCACGTATTCTGGATCTGTTGTATCATGTGGTGTTTTAATCCAAAATCCGTGGCTCCAAAAGTGAGTGGTGCAATTGGTCCACCCCTCCCTTGCATGGTAGGTTGACACAGTTCCTCCATAGTTCGGGTGTCAGGAACTGGCTCATCCTTGGGAAGGAATGGGGGCTCGTCGTTCATTTTTGTTGTGTGTTCTTTTTCAACAATACGTAACTCGGGTACGTTTTTCTTCTTTTTATTCTTTTCTTGTGAACGAGTGCGCATGCACAAAAATTAGTTTTCAACACAAGATAGAGGCAAAACTACAGTGAACTTAAACCCAATAATCACAAATGAACAGCTCCTTTAAAAAAGGTACACTATTCAAAAGGATACAATGGTAAGTTTTAAATCTTAGGTTTGGGAACTTATTATGTTCACACCCCCAGTTGGTAGGTGTTCTGCCTTGGTTTGCGGTGGTAAACTTTTATGTAATTATATTCACAGTAAAATGTTTTTGGCTTTTCGTGTATGGGTGAAAAAAACTTGGACAATATTTTTGAAACTGATTCGTTAACCGAAATCGTTCCTTTAAGATTACTCGCAGGCTGGCGGGAGGAAATAAATGGATCCCTCTTAAGTTCGCAATTTAATGTCAGAACTTACCTTAAACCAACTGTATAGGTTGTAATCGTAAAGATACGAAGTAATTTAACTTCACAGTTTTGTTTTGTTTGTTTATGATTTGTTTGGTGTTGTTAACACTTCAGGAGAAATGATAATGAACGTTTTCAGATATGATTTTGCTTTTCTTAAAAATTTACAAAGTGGTGATATTTGTACAGGAGGGTTTTTGAAAACCACTAAACTTTTACCGTTTTGAAATACGCAACAACCTCCCCGGCAGCGGCGCCAAATTTTGACTCCTCCCAAACCAACCAGTCAGCCGTGTGCAGCTGTTAGGCCCACCTGGGAGAAAGTGCAAGTTAATATTGACCGTGGAAGTACAGGGAAATCCCCGGGTCGTTAAATCCCAACGAGGTTGAAATTGTATTTGTAAACGGATAGGAGAGTGAGTGGTACTGAGGACAGTAACAAAGATGATTTGAGGGTTTATTACACTACTGATTGCTTGATATTTGGAAAATATGAAATTATAACAGAAATACAGATATAAGCACAAAATCAGGTAATCAGGTAACAGACAGAGAAAAGTGGTATTTAACAAGTTACAAACTACAGGGGTTAAAATTGAAACTTTTGAAAACTTAATATTAAAGAAAATAGAAAATGAAATTAAAATTATGAAAACTATTATTATATTATTTAATTACTATTTAATTAATAAAACTAATTAAAATCTAATTAAAAGCTTAATTTAAATTAACTAAAAATTATAACTATTACAAATAAACCTAAACACTTATAACAATAATTTTTAAACTTAAATAAGAACTTGAAGAAAGTATAAAAAATTAAAATAAATATTTTTGTCTTTTTATAAGTATTTTATTAATTAATAACTATTTAACTTAATTAAACTATTTTAAATTACTATTATTACTAAATTACCTTAGAAAATTATAATAAAATTTATAAAACTATTTAATTACTACAGGAACACTATAAAATTATAAAAACTTGCTAAAAATTAAATTTAAGCTAATTGACTAATTAATTATTTATTAATTACTTTTAAGCTAATTTAATTAAATTAAATTAGAAAATTAGAAAATGAACAGTGGAAATTATGAAACTATTTTTTAAAAGTCTTAACTAATTTATAAAACTTAGGAAAAATATAAAATTCTACTTTAGTTAATTCAAATTAAAGAAATCTATTTAATTATTAATATTACCTATTTAATTATTTAAATTAGTTTTAAATCTAATAAATAGTAAACTGCTTTGGAAAATTCTAAGAAAATTATTTTAACTACTTTAAGGTACTAAGTAATTTATAAAATTATAAAATTGGATAAGTGCTTATTAATAAGCTAAAATGAAAGTTAATTAGATAATTTCTATTAAATAGAAGCTATCACTATTTTTATGTTTGCTTTTTCTGGTTTTTCTTTTATAAAACTACTTAAATACTTAAATAATGAAACTTTAATAAAGACAACTACTTTAGAACCTTGAAATAAGCACTGAGAATGCTTATAAGCTTATACAGTTGACTATGGTTGACTAAATTAAGAATTAAGCTAAGCTGAGGTTATGTGGGGTCCACTATAGTGAAATCTAGTTTACCTAAGTTACTTACACTTAATTAAGCTAAATATGGTGAGATAAGCTCCTAGGATAAGCTGGAAATCCCAAATAAGCACTTGCTTATTTCTCTTCTGACTCAGAAATGGGACAGAGATTGGGGACAATTTAAGGTGGGGTCCACTGATCTATAGGTCAAACTAATGGTCAACTATTGAACCTGGGTAGGAGGGGGGTTGTAATAAGCTAAGTAGAAGGTGTGGGGTCCACTGAGTTGGCCACAAATCACCACCAAAGTGGTGGTGATGGCTGTGTATCTGGTGTGCAGGGTAAGGCTTTGCCTTGCAGTCCACTTTCAATGAGTTGTGGGGTCCACAATAGTAAAACAGGGTTCAAGCTAAGCCTAGGGGTTCAAAGATGGGTTGGTAAACTACACAATAAACCAAGAAGCTAAGCTTATGGCTTCCTAATAAGCTCTGTGTGAGCCTTTGGATTGGTGATCAAATACTGAGTGCTCAGTATTGCTTTTTGAAATAAGTTACAAACTAAGGTCCTAGAAGCTATGCTACAATAAGCTAAAAGCTAAACTAAACCTAGATATGAAAAAGGTGACTAATAAGCTACAAATTAAGCTAATGGTTGGGGTGTGGGGTCCACTGGAGAGCACACTAGGGGTCTTGGTATTTTAACTAAAACCTGTGCACAGGGCAATGTTTTTGCCCTGCAAGGTACTTTGGTTGAGCTTTTCTAGCTTAATAAAAATCTTAAAAATGAACTAGATATTGGAAACTAAAGTTAAACTGGTAGGTTATACTCACAACAAATTTCAAGTTCCAAATCACAACACAAAATTCATGAAAATTACTACCATTTTGATGAAAATCTGAGATGTGCACTTTGACTATTTTGCTTAATGAACTACCTTTGACTTATGTGAACTTCTGATTGATCTAACTTGTTGAATAAGATGATATAAGCTATTATTAAGTGAAATTAAGCTAATGTACTGACTTGTGAGATGATATGCTGAGATTAAGACTCAAAGATCACCACAGTTAACTGTGGTGATAAGTTACTTGTGATTTTGACTTTTAACAAACTAAGACTTGATTATTTTTGTTTCTCTGGACTAATATTAAACTAAATGACTTGTGTAAACTGGGAATAACAACAATAACAAGCTGAGTTACACAGATCATGTAAATCCAAACACACCTTTATACTAGACTGTTTTGATATTTGTGAAATAAATGGTTACAAGAGCTTATGCTACTGATCCATACTAACTTATTATGATATATTAGATCTACTTAAGTACTTAGAAACAGAAAATGGCCACCAATACACAAGAACACAAGATATACTATGTTGACTGTGAGATTTTTAGAAAATGATTAACAAGTTATTCTACTTAGCAACTTAACAATCTCAAACCACAAATACACTTGATTACACTAATTAAACCTAAGAAACACAGAAAATTGCCATGATAATCAAGATCAATACATATGCAATACAAAGATAGTTATGAGATTTTTTTGAAACTTACAAAATGCTTTCCTGCTTGAAACCAAGAACCACTAACCAAGATCCTTTCCTAACATCCACCAATGGATACTAACCCAGATTCCATAGCTTCTTGCTTCCAATTCACTCTTGAAACCCAGAAATCAAGAACAAATGCCACAGTTGACTTTCATTGACCAAATTTGTAATTTATGAGATTTTTTACATTAAACTGATTAGTAAGTTACTAAAAGCTTTATTGAGCTTATGTGAGCTTATTCAATCCATATAACCAAACAGTAACAAGTACAAAGCTTATTAAGATTCTTAATATGAAATTGAAAATTGCATTTACTAAGATAATAATACAAACTTGCTTTTTATTAACTTAAAAGATCACTGGTACACTGAGAACACTTAACTGAAACTTGAAAAGCTTTAAATTACACTTGAACAACTAATACAATTTAAATGACATACACTTTTTTAATTAAAAACTAGATATGCTTCCACATTGCTTCTCTTGATCTTTATAGGTGAGAATGAGCTTCCAGGTGTCCTCAGGGACTTTTCCCACTTCATCTGAGCCATCTATTTAGTCCAATTAACATCCACCGTTTAAATTCACTTTTGGCGCCAAAGTCCTCCACGTTAACGTGGAGGCAAAGGGTTGTAATTAAAGATTGTTGGGAGTTTGTGGAGGTGTCAGGAGACAAAGTGGAGGGTTTTTAGGACATGTTGGTGCTTTATGGAAGAAACAGAGGTTGTGAATTAGTTTGGAGTGAAAAACTGTGGAGAAGGCATTAAATGCCTATCTGGTTTGGTGTGTGAGGTGGAAAGGAGGTGAGGGTGAGCTGGAAGGAGGTGAGGTGGTGGTAAAACCACCTGGTATTGGTGAAGCAGGGGTGGGGGAGAAGGGTGTACAGTGGTGGTGGGGTGTTTGGCGGTTTTGGGTGGTCAACGCGGGTCAGCGCGGGTTTTAAATAAAAAGGGAGTGGACTGGGCTTATTTTTGGGCTTAGGGGATAGGTGGGCTGGGTAAATGAGTTTGGATTTGGTTTTGGTTTATTAAAAATAACAAAGGGTCCGGATTGGTTTTTTAGTGAACAAGGACCAAAAATGTAAATTTGGCAAAGTTAAAGGACTGAACATGTGATTTTCCCAAAGTATTTTCAAGGACTTAACTTGCCAAAAAATGATAAACCAAGGACCAATTTATTTATTTCTCCATTTAAAAACATCCAGGGACCTTTTCTGTAATTTTTCAAACTCCAGGGACCTTTATTGCAAATTTGGATTTTTAAGGGACTAAACTTGTAATTTCCCAAAAGTTTATTCAAATTGTTCCAAATTGTCATTCATGCATAGTACAAGGGTATTATTTGTAAATTTCCAATTTTGAATACCCAGGGACCATTTTTGCCAATTTTGTAACTTGAGGGGTAAAAGTTGCCAGTTTGTGTAAACTTTCATCCAGGGATCATTTTTGAATATTTTTGGTTTCCCAAGGACTTAAGTTGACTTTTCATTTATTTTAAACCTTCAGGGACTAGTTTTGTCAATATTTGAAACTTGAGGGACTGAAACTGCCAATTATGCAAACTTTGTACGTTTTTCATTTGTTTTTGCATATTTTGTATTTGAAACATATAAAACATACTTCTAAGATATTTTAAGTATTATGATGCATTTTTGAGTGTTTTTGTATGTTTTAGCAGTTCAGATTGGTACAAAATGATGAGTATTTAGACACTCATCAACCGTCCCCAGTAGTGCTTGTAATTAGATTTTATCCTGTGTTTTTCTATCCGATTCCTGCATTACATAATTGATTTCACATACATATCATCTTTCCATACCTTCGTATATGTATATGCATGCATGTGCTTTAATTTGTTCTAAATCTGTTTAGTAGCACATCACCATAGCTCGATTCCCCGGTGCCCTCATTAAGGGGGAGCACTTAGCTAGGGGGAGCTTGAATTCCGTTGATCACTCCAATGATTCTCTTTCAAGGATGTTCGTGTCTCCTCTCCTCAACAACCACGACACACCTTTTTGATTCTGCAAAAAGGGGGAGAAGTAACGGGAAAACTCATTAAAAATTTATCAACGCATAATTTTACCTAAAATGAGTTTATATTTTATAATCGTCAAAAAGGGGGAGATTGTTAATACAAATAATGTCAAAAACGTTATTCGCATTATTCGGTCTTCTCGTGTTTTGATAATCACAAAATATAAAGACATGTTACGTAAAGTTACGGTTCATAAGTTTTTAATCGAGGAAATTTGTTTCTTCTACGTAGCTGCTTCAACATCACTTCAGGTATGAACAAACTTTATACCGTCATTAGTTAAGTGATCAAAGAGTTTTATTTTCACATAAACTTACATTTTTAAGTTTGATAAAACATTTTCACAAAAGTATTTTTGTGTTTTTAAAGAAATGTTTTATTAAGAAATAACTTCAAATTCAAACTTTATAACACCTAGTTTTCCCCCCAAATCAGTTCAGCCTGAACCAGATAAGTTTTCACCACGTCAGGACAAAATGGGAGCGTTTTGTCTGGACGATCCCTTAAATAGGAGGACGTTCCCTTAGTGATAAAGGACCGTCTGGTCTTTACGAGACCATCCTTCTCCCACCTGTCGTCTATAAATACTGACCTGTTACACTTCAGAAAATAGACTTCCACACACACAAAAATTTCTGGTCTTTGTTCATTTTAATCTTTGATCACTATAACATGTCGATATATGTTTATAAGTGATTTCCTTTTCCGTCAAGTGCAAGAGAAGAACTCTCGACAACTATGAAGACTCGAGACGTTATAGGTGTCCACAAACAAACATAACAAGTGTTACGGTGATAGGTTCTATAAATAATGTCATTGTTTCCGACTTGTGTGTGAGTCAAGGATGGGGATATTTGTGTGAACTTGGATGGTGATGTAGATCCAAGAAGTCGTGTAACTAGATAAGTTCATGTATTTTATATGATGAGAGTGATCGAGTCATTATGCAAAGACTTGGATCGGGTGATGATCCAAGTGAGTCTTGAGTGAAGACTTGGTTCGGGTGAAGAACTAAGTGTGTCAAGTGTATGAAGGCTTGGTTCGGGTGAAGAACCAAGTATGTCATGTGTGTGAAGGCTTGGTTCGGGTGAAGAACCAAGTATGTCAAATATGTGAAGGCTTGGATCGGGTGAAGAGTCAAGTTGGACAAGAGTGCTTGTTCGTGTGGCCACGTGGGCCTTGGAATAGATTGGTTCTAGCTACGATAAGAACTCGACATTATGCTTAGTGTCGTTAAGCCTTGTGTAAGCATATGTACGGATTGCTCCGCCTGAAGGATTGTGTTGATATAGTGATTGATAACTCTCGAGTGTGGTACTTGGGGAATGGAGTAGGACGGAGAGTGAGTTTCGTGCCGAACCACTATAAATCGCCGCGTCTCTTGGTTGTGTTCTTTCATTACTCTTTATTTTATTTGTTTATTTTTGTATGCTAGTAACCAAATTGATATCACATGACTAGTAGAATTTAACAAGTTTGTAAATGAAAAATAACCGGACCTAAAACGGCTAAACGCTTTAGAAAATTAAAAAGAAGTGGATAAACTATTCAACCCACTTCTAGTTTCGAAATTGATGGAAACTGTCATTGTGTTTGGTTTACTCGTAACGTAATGAAATTCAGAAAATAATAATAATAATAATAATAATAATAATAATAATAATAATAATAATAATAATAATAATAATAATAATAATATAATATAAAAATATTAATTATATTATTAAATAATAAATATAATAATAATAATAATAATAATAATAATAATAATAATAATAATAATAATAATAATAATAATAATAATAATAATAAAAGTGTTGGTTATAATAAAAAAATAATAATAATAATAATAATAATAATAATAATAATAATAATCGATTCTATCACCCAGGTGGTTAATCTTTTTCTTGGTGGTAAATGTCCCAGGGTGTTGGGTGAGTTCATTGCTAGTGCTCCTCTCACACCGTTGATCAAACCCGGAGGGGGTATCCGCCCCATTGCTGTGGGGACTATTTGGCGACGTTTGGTTTCCAAGGTTGGTGCTTCTATGATTGGTCACTCCTTAGACAGCTATTTGAATGATCTCCAATTTGGTGTCGGGGTACCCGAAGGAGGGGAGGCTATTCTTCATGCAGTGAACAGGTTTATTGAGGATCGGGGTGGTGAGGAAGGCCTTTCGATGCTACTGGTGGATTTCAAGAACGCTTTCAACTTGGTTGACCGGGAGGTCATGTTACAAGAGGTTCGCCTACGTTGTCCTGTCATTTCTCGTTGGGTTGAATTTTGCTATTCCAGCCCAGCTAGATTATATTATGGTGAACACACTTTATGGTCACACCAAGGAGTGCAACAAGGTGACCCACCTGGCCCGCTTCTCTTTTCACTAGTGCTACACCCATTGGCTTGCAAGATAAGAGATTCATTCAGTCTCCCCCTCCAAGCATGGTATTTGGATGATGGCACGATCATTGGTGATACTCTAACAGTTGGAAAGGCTTTGGAGCTTATTATGATAGATGGACCCTATTATGGGTTGCATCTCAATGTCGATAAAACCGAGGTGTTTTGGCCAAGGGAGGATCCTAGAAGCAGGCTTGCAGGCGTTTTCCCGCCTAATATTGCCCGGCCTTCACACGGTGTTAAATTGTTGGGGGGGCCTGCCAGTGTAGACCTTGCGTTCAGCAGTGAACTTGTTATGAAGCGGGTTGCTAAAACCATTGAGCTTATGGATGTTGTTGCTAAGCTTAATGACCCTCAATGTGAGTTGCTACTCCTTCGGGAATGTGCTGGAATCTCCAAGTTGTATTTCTCTATGCGCACGTGCCCCCCTCAGGTCTTCGAGCGGGCTCAGATTGCCTTTGATGCGGCGCTTCGTTCCTCTCTAGAGCGTATTGTCACTGCTTCTGGGCCTGGGTTTGGTGACTGGCAATGGAGACTAGCCACGCTACCTTTTGAATTTGGGGGACTTGGTGTATACGCTGCAGGTGATGTATTGAACTATGCTTTCCTTGCATCTAGACTCCAATCTACTAGCTTACAGACTAGGCTCCTCCGACAATCTGGCATCGTTACTTCTGGTTCCTCCCTCGATGAGGCCTTGCACGCTTTTGATGCGAAGATGGAAACTGACCTTTTAGGCAGCTCATGTGAGATCGCTGCCCCCAAACTAATGAAGAAACTGGCAGACGTATATTTCACACGCGTTGCCAAAATGGCCGAATCCACCTTTTGCTTATCTGCTAGACAAATGGCTTTATGGAGATCGCAAAATGAGGACCACACTTCAGACTGGCTAAGGGTAATCCCGATTTCTGGGTTGGGACAGACCATGAATGCCAGAACTTACCGTTGTGTGTTGTGCTATCGGATGGGTATTCCCCTATTTTCTACTCAAATGCCATGCTCAGCCTGTTCTAGAGTATTTGCGGGGGACACTTATGGAGATCACGCGGTCTCATGTGCTGGTATCGTCGGGATTAAACATCGACATAATATAGTACGTGATACCCTTATTAATATATGTTCTCGGTCGGGGATCTCGGCCCGTAAAGAGGTCGACATTGGGCTGTGCGGAGACAGGGACACTGCCTTACGCCCAACTGATGTGTTACTCTATTCTTGGGATGATGGACGGGACACATGTGTTGATTTGACAGGGGCTTCCCGTCTGACACAGACCAACATGGCTGATTTCGTTCCTGGGCGTGCGGTTGTTGATGCTGCACAACGCAAACGGGCCAAATACGAGACCAAATGTGCAGACAGCGGATATGGGTTTCTCCCCTTCTCATTCTCTTCTTTGGGAGAGCTTGAGAAGGATGCGGTGATATTACTAAAACGCATCCGTCAATTCTCGTTAACTCAAGACATTGGAGCACGGGGCGCTGATCATATTTTTAGTAGAATTAGTTTTGCCATAGCTAGTGGAGTGGGGGCCCAGCTTGTTTTTCGGCTCCCCACTAATTTCTTGTAAATCCTATGATTTTCTAATGAAGTGATGTTTTTATAATAATAATAATAATAATAATAATAATAATAATAATAATAATAAAATATGATATTTAAATAATAATAATATTATATATAATTATATAATATAATAATAATAAATTAAATAATATAATAATTAAATATAAGTAAATAATAATAATAATAATAATAATAATAATAATAATAATAATAATAATAATAAAAATAATAATGATAATAATTAAAACATAATAATAACAATAACAATAAATAATATAAAAAATATTATAATTAATGTAATCAATGTAATAATATTAAAAAATAATATAATAAATGTAATAATTATTTATTATTATTATTATAATTATTGTTATTATTATTATTTTGATAAAAAATAATATAATAAATGTAATAATAATAATAATAATAATAATAATAATATTTTATAAATTTTGATGCTTTAAATTATAAGATACTGAATTACAACGTAATTAAAACTTTCCATCCAACTTGCTATTTAATCTTTATTCCCTCACTTGATGTAATTGGTATGATTGAATTACAATTACATTGTAAAACAGACCGCCTAAGTAATGTAATTAGAATTACAGTTACATATTAAGCAAATCAAACAAGCTACGTAATGTAATCAGATTACAATTACATTTAATTACGTCAGATTACAACGAACTAAATGGGGCATAAGACAATGTAAACTTATATATTAAGCAATACAACTATACATGATTGTTGTACATTTATAGAAACATCAAAAGTAACAGTACACGATTTTTCTTTTTTTTTTTTTTAATGAGTAGTATTTTGGAAGTCAATGACTGAACGCTGACCGAATAAAATCAAGAGTTGTTTTCAACTTTTCTTCTTCAAATACCGACACTTTCGCTGAGCTAAATTTACGAGCCAAGATCTAGTAATTATTTCATTTTATCCAACGTCTCACTTTTTTTTCTTACCTTCTTTTGAATTGTTGTCCGTCCGATGAGATCCAATAATACGTCTGCCTTGTACGTCCTTCATGTAAGGGGATCTTGACATTTTAAAGCATCATATATATCACCCTCTAAAAAAGGGAATGTATATATTGAAAAGTTTGTTGATCTTGGTTTTCATTAGGTATCCATAGTAAAATCTTTATAAAATTTTACAAATATCGCATGGCATATCAATATTACCAGGGTTTTTCTAACTTGTGCCCTACTGACACAAGTTAAGCACACTAAAACAACAGCGGGACCCATAAAAAAGGATGTCCGAATACACAGAAAAGTACATTTTTCAAATGAAAGATGTGGGTTCGAACGTCATTTTTCATGGGTCTGCCATCCTTTTGGCGTGCTTAACTTGTGCCCCATGACACAAGTTAGAAAAACCAATATTACTAAAGGGATTGTCTAATAAGTACATTGAGCGCATTAGTTAAGTGTATTAATTCAACACAAAATTTCTTTTTAAACAAAAAATGCATTTAATACATAATAGTTAAAGTTATAAAGTATTTTAATTAAATGTAATTTTGTACATTAATGCAAACTTTTCTTATTTAATTATTTAAACCAATGGCCTGTGAGCATTGGTTAAACAAAAATATTTCTCTTCTTTTATAAAGTTTTTGTTTATTATGCACAAGTAGGTTTAGAATTTTATAAGCTCGTACATCGCTCAAATACATTAAATTATAAGAAGTTATAAAATTTAATCTCTTTTTGTGACCCTTAAGTAGGGGTGTCAGTAGGGTCGGGTTGACTCGACCCGAGCTCGATAAGGCTTATCGGGTCGGGTCAAATCGGGTAAAAAACCTAATTGGGTTGTTTTGACCCGAACCCGATAACCCGATAGTGTTGTTGGGTCGGGTTAAGGTTTAAAAAAAATTGTTATCTGGTCAACCCAATAAGACCCGAAAATCACTTTTCTATTTTTTAGTAAATACATTTTAGAAGCCCAACGTCTCTAACGTTTGGTTACCCCAGACGTATACATTCAAAGAAACTTTCAAATATGTTGACTTTCATCTCTTTCCTAAACAAAGCTGACCTATGTATTATTGTATTGTGTTATAACTTCTGTGATGTAGATGTATACAAGTACGGCATGTATTAGTCTGACTTATGTTACTATTGCTATATATTTATTATTATATTTCAAATTGGCTGAAGTGCAATGCATGAAATGCAAGTCTGCAAAAACTTGATTTTTAAGTATTTTGTAGATTAACATTCAAAAATCAATTGAATAAACTTTATTACTATATTGTATGAAATGCTAAACTTACAAACATAAGTTATTGACAGAAGCTCACATTTAATCGGGTCACCCGATAACCCGGATCACCCGACCCGAATCCCACCCGAACCCGATAACCCGATTCTTAATCGGGTCGGGTTGCGGGTCACTTTTAAAAAATTCAAAACCTGACCCGACAAACCCGATAACCCCGATAACACCCCTACCCTTAAGCATAATAAAGAACCCGCCTTGATTGAATTGAATGAAACAATTTAAGATGTTTTGTATTTTTTATTAAATATTTCATTATATACGCTCATAATATATGGCAAGGATTATCAAATCTGCACTAAAATTGTTTACGGAAATACTCGTAACTTAGATAGAATGTAAACATAAACATATACATTATCTTAAATTGTTGGATGGCACATGAAAAATACTTTTTTATATGTGAAGATTTTTTTGGGTACGTTATCATCATAAAAAGTAATGCTATGTTCACATAACATTTACGGGAAAAAATCCACAAAAGTTAAGTGTGCTATCGGTGTTTATGACTCATTTTCTGTCTCTCTTTTCTTTGTTGACTAATAATATGTGACCACATCACTTTTGCATGCGCGCATATATATATATATATATATATATATATATATATATATATATATATATATATATATTCGAGTTATTCTACAAACCAAAGATTTCTCAAATACCAAGGGATTAATCCTCACAATCCATCTAAAAAGGAAATAAATGGTTGAGATTAAAAGCATTTTAATATTTCACCAATTTTTTATAATTTAATTATCTCTCAAACCGTTAATCGTTAAGCGAAAATAATTACACCATCGCGACGAGAATTTAATTATCTTTCTATAGACGGGCACTTTGATATACTTTCGAAAAAAAAAATCATTTTTTTCACGTTTTCTTTTCATGGCCGTAAAAAAATCATATATGATTTACATATCATATCATATATGATATTACATATCATATATGATATGATATGTAAATCATATATGATTTTTTCGGCCTCGAAAAAAAACGTGAAAAAAACGAAAAAAAAAATTGTCGAAAATATGTCAAAGTGCCTATCTATAGAAAGATAATTAAATGCTCGTCGTAACGGTATAAATTTTTTCGCTTAACGATAAACGGTTTGAAATATATTAATATTTGAAAAAAAAGAGATACAAGTGGGTTTTGTAAATTGTTGTGATTAATCTCATCCATTAGATCAAATAAAGATGGAGGAAAGATGGAGGGTGGAGATTAGTCCCTTGTTATGTAAAAAAAGTTTGATACTCAAATGATCTTTGCTATATATATATATATATATATATATATATATATATATATATATATATATATATATATATGATGCGTGAGGATTGCACCAGGCTTTACCACTCGAGGGATCTCGAGAAGCTTACAACCCCCATCAGGCAGTGTACCTGATCGATGTAGTATAGTATAATGACAAGTACCGGGGGATTGATCGTTCAGCTAGGAATAGTGTCGCTAGGATTAGAAAACCTAAAGACTAGGTATAGAGATGAGGGATGATTCTTTTTGTATTTTTATATTTTTTTAGAAAGCAAATTAAAAATCTCGGGTTTGAAGGATTTGGGCTAGTTGCTAGTCAACTAACCAAATACTAAAGATGTAATCAAAATAAAATACTAAAAATGAAATTAAACTATATTAGACTAAGGTTGTGAGCAATATGTGAGAGAAATGTGTTTACTTAGATTTCACTACTCCCTAGATATCTCTTACACGTTAATTACTTGTTATAGTTGCGTGGATGACGGATTGTATTCCTTAATACCATTCATGGGGTGGCGTACTTACTTCCCCAATCCTATGAGTGCCTACTTCACTCCTATGTCGGGCCGGCTAAGAAGCTCCTAACATGGGATCATTAGAATTTACTCATGCATTAAATACAACCAATAAAACCTAGTACACATCGGTTCATGTTTCCTAAGAAGTTCAAGCATGTTACACAATGAAGATCTGCCAGTTTTCTTATGCCTAACATTGAAATTATTCATCCAATACAACCATAAACAAGTAATCAACACATAATCAACATCTAAGTTTCATTAGATCTAAGCAAACACAAGATAAATCTAGCCTAGCATGTTGAAATCAAGACAAGTAAAAGATATAATCCACCAACACATAGACATATTGATTGAATTAAGAGAAGACTTATCTCAATAGCACATGAAAGGATTCAAGGGTTGAAAACCCTTGAAAATACTGTAAAATACGAGCTAGGGTTCACAAAGTTCGGCCCTAGGGTTTCTCCACACAAGTTCCTCTTTTATAAATGAAAAATAGAAACTATATATAGAGTTTAGAAGGTGACGGCGTCAAGAACAAATGTCTGATGCCGTCATCTCGCCGCCAAATAGTTCCTCGGACTACCTAGATCTGGGTCTGACGCCGTCATGTAGTCCCCTTATGCAGGCCGTTACAAAATTAACTCTTGACGCCCTTCTTGTGACGCCGTCAGGTTTGCACTGGGTCGTCACCACTTTTACTCTTGACGCCGTCATGATTTTCCTCTTGACGCCGTCAGGTACTGTTCTCAGCTTGGAAAATTAAGTCTTTGGCGTTTTCTTCACTTTTATGCTCCAAAAACGTCCGAATTGCTTCCTTTTCCGGATTTCACTCCCAAAGTACCTAAAATCATAAAAGGAACGATTTAGGGTAATATTTGATCAAATAAATTCAATTCCGGGCTTAAATGACCCCCTAAAAGTGGTTCATTTTTCGCCTCATCATATACCTTTACACTTGAGATTTGCTTGTCCTCAAGCAAATGCGCTTTTATTCTAATCAAAATACAAGTTAGGGGTCATTTAACACTAATATAAAAGTAATTACAACAAATAATCGTTCCACTAAAGACCAAAGACAAGCACGGAGGTCATATACTAGCACCTCACAAATAGTGTTTAGATACTCACATCTCTCGGGTGTAATAAAATATAAATTACAATATGGAAACAGAAAATATCTCTCACTACCTGTCATAGCAAAATATATTACCATAGGCTTGTGAAAGGATCAAACCTCCACCACATGGCGTAAGCACCAAGGATAAACTATCAAAGAGGTCTTTTAAAGGGTTGTAACGTTAGGTGTAGGGATATGAAATACACGGTTTTGCTGGATATAGGCAGTCTTTACTGGTGGCGAGTTAACAATCTTGGTTAATTACATGTACAATATGGCGTTGCTAAGCCAAGACTAGACTTGACTTAAGCTAATAAATGAAAAATAACAAAAACATAAAATGAACATAGAATAAAAAGGGATGGTAGTCCGTATGTTTTTCTCTTTTCTTTTTCTATTTTTTTCTTTTCCTTTACTTGTTTTTTCGATTTTTTTTTTTTTTTTTTTTTTTTTTTTTGCATACACTCTTACCCTACCATCCAAAATAATACATCATAGGAAATGAACATTCTCCTTACACTTGAATTTTTACATACTTTACAATAAACTAATCTAATGACTCGAATTAAGAAAATCAAAACACTTGGAGTACTTTTAGATTAACGCATATATGGGGGTAATATATGAGGTTCTTCCCCATTACTTCATAAAATAAGTACTTTACCCATGAGTCTCAATCGTTCCAAAACAATATGTACAAGGATATGACTCGACTTAGCAACCATGTAATCAATTAGATAATTAACTTAGGGTTTAACAAATAACAATAATGCACTAAAGATGAGTGCATACACGGAAAGCTAAGGCGGTTTGGGTGTACATTTAAGTGGGGTGTACCAAATTCTTTCTTAAAGTAAAATGCTTAAAGTTAGAAACGAAAAGATAGGCTCGGAGGGGTGTACTAGGGTTTCGTGTACTAAAAATGAGTACAACGCTAATGGTGTGGGAAAAAATTAGTTGACTTTACTAGCCAAGTAATATGACTTAAATGATCAAGTAATTATGATACGGGTTCAACACAAGGGTGATCCTAATGCCTCTTATCATGTAGTAAATCCTACTACACGAATGTAGTCTCACTAGCGGTCTCGGGATGCATCACTAACGCAAGTTCTAGAATCTAAATGCTAGCGGTACACTCATAAGCACTAATAGTAAATGCTTTTCCTATCAAATCTAAAGGTGAACCTCACATATTTGGGTGGAAAATTTTTCTGAATGATATGGTTATGTGCTAGTCATACAATCTCCTATCCATGAGATGCTTGCTATGGCTAAAGTTTCACTCCTAAATGTTGTAAAAAATTTTAAATTTTGCGCTAAAATTGCATTAACAAGTATTTCTCATAGTTTTATTACACATCTACTATCAAACAAACTAACTCAAGCAAAAGTGTATTTGTAAGGTATCATCATTTTACCCTCCCCTTACACTTAGGATGAACATTGTCTCCAATGTTCAAGTAAAGAATGTAAAAGTGAAATAAGTAAACAGAATGAAATCAAATACTCCCCTGATTCGCTCAGTATGGATAATAAGGTGGCCATGTTAGATCTTCCTCCAAAAAAATAAACAATCAAAGCTTCCCTTCCAGAATAATAATCATCTTCTTGTCATACATAACCTGTAAATCCTGAGAAAACAGACAAGGCAACCTCGCATAAAATCGGCGGCAATCTACATATGTTACTAAATCCTAGAAAACAAAATACGATATAATGCTTGTGGAATGATGTTAGCAGATTTCCTGGAGATTATAAAACTAATAATTCGACAAAAACTTTAAGACTCCGTTAGAAAAACAAAACTGGTAAAATTTCCAGATTTTTACACGTGACGCCGTCAAGAGTAAACTCATGACGCCGTCAGAAGTGACCTACAGAAATTCTTATGTTAAGTTTCCAGAAAATTTCTAGAAAAACTTGGTTCTACTTCCTGGAAAATCATGCAAAACTTCATTATGACTCGATACAAGCATTTGACTCTAACAAATACGAATATACATGTTCATTTACTATTGTGGAGAATCATGATAGGTTTTGTTTCTTAAAAACATATTTGGGGTTTCCCCTTACACTTATCTTTTGCAAAAATACCTTTGGGTGAAGTTAAGACTAGGCCAAACAACAAAATAAAGTATTTCCACTATTTAGTTTTGAAACATGATCTACCAACAATAAAAATAAAACATGCATACGGAAGCAAATAACAATCAAACAAAATAAAAATCACACAAAGTATGGGTTGTCTCCCAAGAAGCGCTTTTCTTTATTTACGAGTCTTGTAGCTAGACTCAAGGTCATGGGTTACTACGTGACCTCGTCGTTGGTTTCACTCTCTGATTTTAAATGTTCTTTGTAGAAACCAAGCATCCTATTCTTCACATACTCTACTCCTCTACGTCTGTCCTCATCATTCCTATAATAAGCCGCTTGTTTGTGTTCCTTTTCTATATTAGAGAGAAGGCGGTATTGCTCAATTTTGTAGGGCATTTGGTAGACAATCTCATCATTCTCTTCCTTGAACCTAACTATCCCTAAAGTTGGATCATAACTCATCCTATTGGCCTCAACAAATGGTTTTCCGAATATTACTTGGCTTAGGCAATCATCTATCACCGGACGAGTGTCTTCTACTATCATAAAATCGATCTCATAAGTGAAATTACCTATAATCACATGCAATCCCTTCACTCTTCCTACAAAATTACTTATCAAATTCTTATTGGGCATCATCCTATAATCAAGTTGTTTCTTCATCACCCAATTGTAATAAGTCCTAGTCATGATGTTTACAGGAGATCTAGGATCGATGTAAGCTTTCCATATATGCATATGCCCGATGTTGCATGGTATGTTGATGTTAGAGGGGTCTCCCATTTTGATAAGGGGTGTGCCAAGGATATATGGTGTCTCGGGACTATCGAATAAATCCTTATGGTATTCCCGTTCTTCCTTGGTGGGCAACTTATCAAAGTGCTTTTCTATAGTTTCTACTTCCTCTAACTCCTCTCCCTTATTAACCTCAACTTCCCTAATTTCATCCCTAGTCTCGGTTTTTATTTCAACTTCATCTTTGTCACTTTCTTCCATATTCTTATCTATTGGCTTAATGGTGACAACATTGACAAAGTGGACATGTTTGGATGATGAGGGGTCCTTAATTTGGATTCCGTTATTGGTGTCCCTAGTGTCCTTCCTAGGTGTGGTTAACGCTTGGTTGTTGAGGGCTTTCAACAAGTTGTCTATCTTGTTGGTCATCTCCGTTTGTTGTTGGTTGAATTCGGTTTCAAACCTAGCTATGCGAGCTTCTTGAGATGCCATAAACTTAGACATAAATCCTTCAAAATTGTTGGTACTACCATAGTTATTAGAAGGATTGTTGTTGAAAGTACGGTTGGAGGGTGGACCGTTTGGTTGGTAACGATTAGGCGGATTGGAAGAATTGGCTTGATTTTATTTCCACCTAAGGTTTGGGTGATTTTTCCAAGAGGGGTTGTATGAATCACCGTAAGGGTTTGGCTCGGGTTTGAAAGTGTACCACTTATCTCCCGCTTCGTCGGTACGCGAGGATGCGTAGTCCGCAAAAGCTGTTCCGGGGAGTTCCACACAATCACGAGTGTCATGGGGACCACTACATAATTCGCATGAAGAAGTGATTTTGTTCACTTGGCTTGAAGGCTTAGGAGCTTCGTAAGATTTCATGAGAAACTTGACTTGGTCCTCAAGTTCCATGATCCTACGGTCGGGAGTGCTAGAGTTGTTCGAAGGCAAAGATATTGCCTTGACCGTTTTGTTCAAATCACGGGGATCATTCCAACTTTCGTTGTCATAGAGAGCAAGATCTTCTATGAGTTCCCAAGATTGTTCCGCACTTAGATCACGTAGCTTACTACCGCCCGATTGGTCAATGGCTCGCCTTGTGGAGAGATCGATATGGTTCATAAAGAGTTTCATTTTGACGTTGTTGGAACATCAAGATGTCATTTCTAAGCTTAGTAGTTCTCCCCGGTGGGAAAAATTGAGCAAGAAAATGAGTGGTGAGATCATCCCATGTGGTGATGGATCCCGCGGGTAACCGCTCAAGCCATTGACTAGCTTGATCACATAGAGAGAATTGGAATAAGCGTAATCGGGTTGTCTCTCTAGTTGCAACATCTAGGTCTATGGAATCTACGATTTTGAGGAAGTCCTTGAGATGTTGATTAGGATCTTCGGAACGAAGTCCATGGAATGCACATCCGCTTTGCACCAACCGGATGGTGTCGGATCGCAAGGGGGTCACATTGGCTCCGATGAGCTCAATGGTGTTTCGGTAGCCTTGGTGGCTAGGTCGGGAATACTCTCCTAGGTTTTGGGGCCTAAGAGGTTCTAGTGGTGGGTTTTGTTGTGGTGGGATGACAGGTTCAAAGATGTTCCCATCGTCCATGATGTCGGGTGGTAAAGAGTTACGAACAAAAACACGAAGAAATAAGATAGACTAAAGAGAACCTAAAAATAAAAATAAAATCTTACTAGAAAGGAATCTAGCAAGTAGACCTAATAAAAAGAGATTCTAACCTAGAAAATAACTATTCCCCAGGCTGCGGCGCCAAAAACTTGATGCGTGGGGATTGCACCAGGCTCTACCTCTCGAGGGATCTCGAGAAGCTTACAACCCCCACCAGGCAGTGTACCTGATCGATGTAGTATAGTATAATGACAAGTACCGGGGGATTGATTGTTTAGCTAGGAATAGTGTCGCTAGGATTAGAAAACCTAAAGACTAGGTATAGAGATGAGGGATGATTCTTTTTGTATTTTTATATTTTTTTAGAAAGCAAATTAAAAATCTCGGGTTTGAAGAATTTGGGTTAGTTGCTAGTCAACTAACCCAATACTAAAGATGCAATCAAAATAAAATACTAAAAATGAAATTAAACTATATTAGACTAAGGTTGTGAGCAATATGTGAGAGAAATGTGTTTACTTAGATTTCACTACTCCCTAGATATCTCTTACACGTTAATTACTTGTTATAGTTGCGTGGATGACGGATTGTATTCCTTAATACCATTCATGGGGTGGCGTACTTACTTCCCCAATCCTATGAGTGCCTACTTCACTCCTATGTCGAGCCGGCTAAGAAGCTCCTAACATGGGATTATTAGAATTTACTCATGCATTAAATACAACCAATAAAACCTAGTACACATCAGTTCATGTTTCCTAAGACGTTCAAGCATGTTACACAATGGAGATCTGCCAGTTTTCTTAAGCCTAACATTGAAATCATTCATCTAATACAACCATAAACAAGTAATCAACACATAATTAACATCTAAGTTTCATTAGATCTAAGCAAACACAAGATAAATCTAGCCTAGCATGTTGAAATCAAGACAAGTAAAAGATATAATCAACCAACACATAGACATATTGATTGATTTAAGAGAAGACTTATCTCAATAGCACATGAAAGGATTCAAGGGTTGAAAACCCTTGAAAATACTGTAAAATACGAGCTAGGGTTCACAAAGTTCGGCCCTAGGGTTTCTCCACACAAGTTCCTCTTTTATGAATGAAAAATAGAAAACTATATTAGAGTTTAGAAGGTGACGGCATCAAGAACAAATGTCTGACGCCGTTATCTCGCCGCCAAATAGTTCCTCGGACTGCCTAGATCTGGGTCTGACGCCGTCATGTAGTCCCCTTATGCAGGCCGTCACAAAATTAACTCTTGACGCCTTTCTTGTGACGCCGTCAGGTTTGCACTGGGTCGTCACCACTTTTACTCTTGACGCCGTCATGATTTTCCTCTTGACGCCGTCAGGTACTGTTCTCAGCTTGGAAAATTAAGTCTTTGGCGTTTTCTTCACTTTTATGCTCCAAAAACGTCCGAATTGCTTCCTTTTCTAGATTTCACTCCCAAAGTACCTAAAATCACAAAAGAAACGATTTAGGGTAATATTTGATCAAATAAATTCAATTCCGGGTTTAAATGACCCCCTAAAAGTGGTTCATTTTTTGCCTCATCAATATATATATATATATATATATATATATATATATATATATATATATATATATATATATATATATATATATATATATATATATATATATATATATATATATATATATAATCTAGATCAAATAAGATCAATCTTAAAGTTGTAAAAATAAGATCCAACTAAAATCTGACAAGTGACACACTCGTTAAAATAAAATAAAATTTTTTATTGAGTGCAACTAAAATTGTTAAAGTTCCGATGATTTTCTTTTTTAACCTAAGTGATACACTTTGATTCGACATGTAATGTATCAAGTTAAGGTGATACACTTTGATTCGACATGTAAATTTATAGTTGTGTATCACTAATCCAAACTCATGTATCAGTTGGTTGTTAGTTGCTAAAATGTTAATTCGTATTAACACTTTATTTTTTGTGTATTATTGCCAATATAGTTATTTATAAAATGGTTTATGTGATTGTTTAGACTAGATTTTATTTTTATAACTTTAAGTTTGATCTCACATTAACCCTCCCTTTTATATATATATATATATATATATATATATATATATATATATATATATATATATATATATATATATATATATATATATATATATGTATCTTAACTACTTATAATGTAGATTTAGTCAAAGTGGAAAACTGAATTTTCAGTCAATCCCCATTTTGCCCTTCTAATTAATGCTCTTGAAAGTGAAATCTTGAAAGTCAAGGGTGAGAGAAAATGAATTGTGTAATTAATGCTTTTATTAAAACACCCCATAACTTAAAATGACAATAATTTATTCATATGGTACAACCAATTAAAAGTATCTATATTAAATTAAAAACAATCAATTAAAACACCCCTTACTAAAAAAGTACAATAAAATTTTCACAATATACAATTTAAACAAGCTACAACATAATATAAAATAATTAAACACACTAATTAATGTTATTTTTAAAACACCCTAAAATGAAAAGTATATGTTATTATACACATTATACAAATTAATAAAACACACAAAACTTTATACAAGCTAACAAGTTGATGTTGCATATAGTTTTGAAAACTGGACCGGACCAACGGGTTCAACTGGGAAAAACATATAGTTTTGAAAACTGGACACGACGGGTTCAGTTATTAAAAGCATGACTCGGTTTAAATCGACCCGTTTTTCGACCGGAACGGTTCAACCGGGTTTCAAAACATTATGTTGACATGAGCTTAAGTATCAAAGTCAATAAGTCAACAAAGTCAATAAGTCAACACATTTAGTAACTGATTTTCATATCAATTTGGGCGGGAAAATCAGTTACTAAATGTGTTGAGTTATTGACTTTGATACTTAAGCTCATGTCATATGTTTAATCCCTAAATCTTCAAACTTTTATTAGAGGTGGCAAAACGGGCGGGCACGGGCACGGGCTAAAATGGCACGGGTTAAAACGGAAACGGGCTAAACGGACAAATTATAAATCGGGCCAAACGGGCACGGGCTAAAACGAGCAAATTATAATTCAACTATTAAAAACATTCGGAACAGTCCTAAAAACCCCTTTAATTCATCTTGTAAAAAAATTTCAAGCATCTAAGTCTTAACTATATTTAATTATTTTTTCTTAGAAAAAAAAAAAAAAAAAAAAAAAAAAAAAAAAAAAAAAAACCTGACTGCAAATTTGAGAAAATCTGCTGGGACAAATGAATGAAAATGCAGCTAATTAAAAAAATGAGAGTAATTGCTTGAAAGTTGAATTGTGTGATTCGAAAGCCATCTAATAATATCTGTTTTTATCTTTTGCCTGTAAGAGCCCATCAAATAAATGTAAAGGGGCAAAAAACGCCTCAAACTTTTAAAAAAGTGTCAAAAATCGCCCAAAAATTACAAATTGGGCAAGATTTGCCACCCCTAACTTTTATTATTTTTCATTTATAACCTATAAACTTTCTTTTATCACTAAACGATCTGTCGTTATAAAATCCCGTTGCTATGCACGGGTATTCGTCTAGTGTATATATATATATATATATATATATATATATATATATATATATATATATATATATATATATATATATATATATATATATATATCAACCTCTATATAATAGCCTACCATGGAAGCAACACCTAAGCGAGTAAATGCCATGTCATTGCCTACTGGATTGCCTACATGGCACACACACCCCATGCAATAAAACTCGGTCGAATAAAAAGGCTACTCATGGGACTCGAACCCTTGACCTCGCCTTCAACACTTAAGGATGACAACCACTAGAGCACTTGAGTGTTTGTGTTGAAAGTTTTGAAAAAAAATTATACATGCTTAAAATCGAATGCATTAATCAAAATATAATCTCTTAATTACTGCAGCATTTGACTAAGCATTTTCCAAAATCAAGACAATTCTAAAAATTAGCCTTGATTCATTGAAAATTCAAAATACATTTCACTTTTATCATTCACAACAACAACTATTCGATCCATCAGTTTTACAATCACATTTAGTTTATCATTCACAGGTAACCAAAAATCACGACAACAACCTCAATCTACAATCATATTAATCAAACAATATTCTGAAATCATACCTAAAAAACAGTAACCTAAAATCATACACATTAATACTTACACCGATTTGTTTGATTGAATCACCATTAAGCAAAAGTTCACAAAATCTCATTATTTCAATTAAATATAATTCTAAAACCCACATAGAGATCGACTATATAATCCATTGTGTTTGGATCCGAGTTTATGGTGATGTGCCTCCTACTAACTCACTTATGAAGGTACTAAATCTTTTACATTCTTTTTTAAAATAATGGTTTGTTTATAATGTGTATTCTTGATGCATACTACCCATTTGATAAAATGGCTGGAAAAAATAATGAGGCATGATTAAATTTTTTGCATTTTTTTAGGGTTTTGTTGATTGATTAACTGATATATATGTGTGGTGTGAACATGTTGTCATGTTAAGGATACAAGGATTTGAATACCTTTTTAGGTTTCCAGTCTTGCTATATTGGCAACATTTTTGGATGCTTGTGTTATGTAAGATACTCATAATCTTAAACACGTATGGTTCTTGTGATTGTGGTTCGAATTAAGATGATAGAGGAAGGAGAAATATAATAGTTTAGTGAGAGAAATAGAGGTTGGGAGCCTTAGAGAGAGAAACACACATATATTAGATTGAACTATGTGAAAGGTCCAACCCTCTCCACATGTGGAGAGGGGTATTTATAGTTACAATATAACGCCCACTCCCGGGCTGTGGATCAGGCATACAGTGGGTAAAGACCCGTTCCTTCTTCCACGGTGTTACTTAATCTAATACTAATTAACTAATATATAAACTAACTACGAGCTAACTTAATGCTATTACAATAATCAGGTGACCGAGACTTTTATAGGAATATTTGTATTCCTAACAATCTCCCCCTAAGCGAGGTCACCTTTGAAACTAAGCTCTTTGGTCTTTAAGCATTCTTTCGTCTCTGTAGCTCGTAGGATCTGATTCTTCACTTTACTTCACACTTTGTACTTCAAGCAAGCAAACTTGTGATTTGAATTCCTTTGAGATATGTGATCTTTGAGCTTCCTTTGAGATCATCAGCCAAAGTAAATCTCCAAGCTCATCCATAGTAGTATTGCCTTCATGTGATGTAGTGACTAAGGACCATCATGCTCACACCATTCTGTATCTGGAGACGTTGCATTAGAGTTGTAGATCAGGAGACTTTTTCATCAGAGTTGCGGAAACGTTGTTGGTAGTCTCTCAACATTTGTTGTAGCAAGTCTCTCATCTTCATTGATAGTGTGGAGGATGTGTGAGCATGAGGTATGGATTGACCCGATTCAGCTGGAAACTGGAGCCATCAACGCCATCTTTATATGTGTCCCTGAAATAAAACAGTTAGCAATAAAGATAGAGAACGAACATGGCTTTGTCATTCGTTCTGCGAGGACAGACTACCCTCCGGTTTTGTGAAAACCGACCTGTGATCAGGTAGAGTCTCTTTTAAAGAAGACTCTCCTTGACAGGAATTTCCAGCTTGTAGTAATGAATTTTCCAAAGAGTCCACTTTGGAATCTTCATACTTAGCATGTTCTCATACCGGAACGTCTCAAAGCAGACAGCACGATAGAGTGAATCGGTGAATGAATATTCACGGATTGATGAGAAATAGATTTATAGAAATCACTCGTGTGTCCTATGATAAACATTTTTGAGACACGACGAGAGTTTTGTACTTTGAATCACATTTCCATCAAAAATACTTTTGTTTGAAAGATATTGTACACAATCAATGTGTTCGAAAGATTAGTTGGTGAGCACATTGAGAGGTTTTAGCAAAAGTATCCGTCAATCCATATCCTGGAACAAGTTTGATTCAATTTTGAATCGCACCATCGTTGCTTTCCAGTTGTCACTTGATCATTGATCCAAGGTGGATCTCACATGTCACCTACCAAGAGCTTGAGTGATGTTCGCTCTAGAAGGATTTCCATCTTCATTGTGGATATTTTCATATCACTCGGATGTTCTGGCAATACCACAAGGATAATGCGTAGGACTCTAATTATTTTATCTTATTTTCCACATTGTGTGAAACAATAAGCATATTTGGAATGTGTCCTAATGAGATTTATGGATGATCTCTTGGCTCTAGACTCAATAGTGCGTTTTGATCCGCTCCTGAAGACTGGGGAGGCGTCTCCTGTTTTAGGTATCAACATAGCTCGCAATGAGCGGTCGATACATTGCATAGGGTTCCCCGTGAGATTGAAACAAGCTCTTTTAAGAGAACTTGAGTGGTTGGTAAGTTTTAGTGCAGTGCGTCACTGGGTCCATGACGTCTTGTCTTCAATACCGGTGTTACCTTAGTAACCGTCAGTAGATTATGAATTGAACCCGGTTTCTGCCCTAAGGTTGAATATATGGAGGGCTATTTCTTTTCACCCTTTCTCATTTCATTTCTTTTTCATTCTTCAACCCCTTTAGTGCTTACCAAGACTTCATCACTAGAACCTTGTTGGGTTTGTTCCAGTCCTAGCTCTATCTCAGTCCGCACTCTTCCCTTTCTCACTTTACTCCCTTTTTTTTTTTTTTTCAATCATTCCTAAGGACTTCTAATCTATCTATGGATTGTCCCTGGGAAGATCCTTCCGGTTCTGGTGGATCATGGGAACTTATACCTAACCTTAACCAACCTTATAACTCCGTGCATTAAAGTAAATGGTCGGTCTTAGGTATTATTTCCACAAACGCCTTTCGCTCCCCCTCAATATGTGCATCGATATTCGAAAGTGTTTAGCACATATGTGGGAGCATATTATTGAGTCGAAAAGATCACATTTGATATCAGATTGCATATTTAAATCACATTCTCTCCCCCGATCAAAAATTTCAAATCTTTCGAGATTTTTGATCTCAATTGATTTAAATGATTTAGAAAGCGTTTTGGGAGAGAAATGCGGTCAATTTTAATATTTTCTGATAAAAAGGAACTTTTTCTTGCTCCCCCTCAAACTGTGAGGGAGGTTGTTATGTGTCAGATTTGAAGAGTTTGTAAAAGATTCGAAGTTTTAGTGAAAACTCTTTGAAAATTTACTCATTCTGACACATAACACATCACAAATCATTTTTCTGCAAGGTTTTATGTACGAAGTGTGGGGAGTTTTGATGATACATAGAATTTTGAGAAATCACTCTCCCCCTCAATCAATGACGGATGTTAAAGCATAAATAATATCATAAACTATTAACGTCATTGATTGAGTGAAAATTTTATCAAACTTTTGAGTTCAAATTTGATTTTCATTCAAAATTGCATGGTACCACCAAGTCTTGCACAAACACTTTCCGGAAAAATCATAGAAGGGAAAGTATTTGGCGATAAAAAGAAGATTTCTCTTCTTTATCAAGAAATAATGCACTGAAGCGTACATTAGATCGAGGGTGCATGAATATAAAGTAATTCACGCTCGGATGAACGGCACCCTTTGTTAGGAACAACCGTCTTTTTGGTGACGTGTTTTCCTTAATTTTGAAAAACGGGTTGCTATCTAAAGTAATAGCAAGCCATATTTTTGAAGACCGGGTTGTAGCCTGAAATGACTACAAGCCATAATCTTAAGAATGTTTTGAGAAACGACATGTTTTAGAAAAAAACTTTATTTGAAACCGAAAAACTCTTGCTCAAGCATATGTATGATTCCGTGTCATTATTAAATGACATTTCTAGAAACGTACATAATATTGATTACACAAGAGACATGTCGTGAGAAGAATATTTTTGGATTTTTTATGATTTTTCAGATTTTTATGGTTTTTTTTTTTTTTTTTTTTTTTTTTTTTTTTTTTTTTTTTTTAGGTTTTATATTTCTCTATTTTCTTTTTGTTTTTATAATATATACAAGGATATTTGAAGCACATCCATTACTCCTCATTCTCTTCATGAAGACTTTTGACTGATTCTGGCGAGAGACACTTCATACCAAGTAGCAGGAGAATAAATAGAGACCGTTCTTCCTGGAAGTGCCTTTGTGAGGAAATCTGCCAGCTGTCCTTCTGTCCTTCTGAAGAAAAATTCCACAACCCTCTTTTCCACTTGTTCTACCAAACCTTTGGAGAATCCATTTGTCAGAAGAAGCATTGACAGTATATCGTACCAACAAGGATTATCTTTGCTCCATTTTGCAATATTGTTCATGTGGTCGAGGGTTAGGAACTGATGTAGCCCTATCAAGATCTCCTGAAGAATATGCCTTAGAGGAAAATTCAGGAGCAAGTGTGTTGTCGAACGGAACATCATTGGGAGGAGGAAATGAATTAACTTCAAAAGAATCGTCGACTGCAGTGCCTTGATGTACTGGTGGAGATTGAAAGTATGATGATGTTGACGAATGACTTGCTGTTGGAGCGTCTTGACCTATTGAAACAGGACAAGATGAACCATTTTGGATCGTTTGGTACATAAGCTGCGATGGCTGGTAGTACCGGTGTATCACCAATTTGCAGCTCGACATATTCATCAACCATTGGATCAGCCAAGATCTCCAAATCCTTATCGGTAGGAGGTACATAAGGTACATGCAGGAGTGGGATACTATACAAAGCCTGAACTGAATGGTTCAGAAGACAAAAATTTAGACGCGGGTCCTGTACTGATGTGTACAGAAGCCATTTGATCAGTCAGCTCATTGTAGAAGTGTGTAGCCAACATCTCTGAAACATCCACTACCAATGCTTTCGAGGCTCTTGAGTAATCATCTGAAGACGTAGATGCCATGATGAGATCTTAAACGGAATTTTACAATTTTGAGACTTAAACCGAGAGATCGGTTCTCTCCCGGGATTTTACTAAAGTCAACAAAAGAAACCGAAAGATGTAATATGTGAGTTAGACTTAGAGTGAGATCTTGGATAAGTTACAACTAGCATTAAGTGTCAAGTCGCGACAAGTCAAGTTACAATAGATCCGATCGTAATAAGTCAAGTTGTAACGATTAACTCACAACGTCAAATTACAATAAGATTAATCGAAACGACTTAAGTCACAACAATTCACCAAACACAGATTGATAACAAATCACAAGAATCTTACTACTGAGTCAATTGCTAGGCACCACCAAATTGCTGAGTTTTGGCCTCCTCAATGTGAAGCTTTGGTAGCTTCCCCCCAAACCGACAATCATCTTCATGAGACACTTCCCCCAAGTAGTTGAAGTGATGGAAAAAGTCTCATTGTATGAAGCTCGAGAGCCCAAAGAGAACGATAACACCGAAGTAACAGGGTGAACCATGGATCATCTCTGCGGTTATCAATCCCGGAATGTATGATGAAGCCCGATCACATGACCCTGTTGTGCATCCCCAATGTACACATTACTTTATGGTTTGGAGCAGTTGTCAATTCGGGGGAATATCAACATCTTCATTTCACCAAGTGTATTCTAGTTAACTTACACATACCAACTCAATCCATATTGTACGCATGTATCCAACACAAGAAGAGATGATGACACCAAAGTAACAGGTTGAAGCACTGATCATCTCTGCGGATATCTCCTCCGGAATATATGATTAAGCCCGATCACGTGAACCTGTTGCGCGTCCTTGATGTACACAAATCTCTCCCCTGATGGTTGCGATCTTATCGGAATCATCATACCGTTGTGTACATGAAGCATTAACCAGAAGCACTTCACCATAAACCATATCAGCTCCTATGAAGATGTCGATAAGCAATATCATCTCACGCTCCAAATATTCTTCTCATAGTTCTTCACATTGAAAGCTGAAGTAATACATACCACAAGTATTAGAAGACAACTTCCCCCACATAGTTGGAATGATACACCAAATGCCACGAGTTAAGACACTGATTATCTCTGCGGTTGTGACATATGTTTTCCCGGCATATCTTCAATTAAGACGAAATATTAAGTTCATCACGTGTACTCATTATGCATTCAGATGCATGTCTCCTTCCCCCTTGCTGGTTTTGATACCTCAGAATCAGCAACACATTTAATGCACGCGTACTAGAAATCTTGTGAGAAGAACAAACATTTGGTAAAATGGATCTGGTGAGAATCAACTGCTATAGAAACACTCACTAATTGGGTTATTACTCCCTCCCAATTAGTAAGCCCATAGATTAACTTGCTCCCTCCCAAACTGACGACCCGTTTGATATAACCTTAATTCTTGTTGAAGAAGTATCTCTCAATTCTGCCCAAAATGTCTTCAGTCTCTTAACATGTCATCCACAACGTAAAGTGCATCATAGACTGATAAACTGTAGCTTCTTCACGGGTTTGTTTGGGGAACATTATTTCGACATTTTCAACTCACATAGAATGCTTCCAGTTCTTCGTTAAAAACCCCGATGTACACATTCTTCTCCCTCCATGATGATGACGATCACTCGGAATCATCATAACTATGTGTACATAAACATATCAACTGGAAGCAACATACAAATCACTACCTCATGAGTAGATGTCGATAACAATTCTCTTCAACAAAACTCTCCAGATCAACCCCTAATTAACCTCTTTTCACTTCCACTGGCTAATAGTAAGTGACCACGTATGGAGAGAACCCGATATACCACACTTGAAACTGAAGTAGAGTTCCCCGCTCTTGTGACTTAAGCTTGCACTAATGTTGGAAGAACGGTGTAGAGAATTTATGCTCCAAGCAAATCTCTAAGTACTCACTACCCAACCAAAGCATGAGACATTACCACCTCTTGTGATTATCCACAACGACAACGGCGTGTGACACTGAGTACTACAACGTAACTCCTTAAAGTGATAGTTAACCAGGTCTTCAACCATCCACCTAGACTGCTGGTAACTAGATAAACCAAGTCTTCAACTTAAAGCTTGACACAACGAACAGTTCAATGACTCTTACACGTGATGTGGATGCAGATATCAGACCGGTAAAAGAACATGTGTCATGTGCTAAGGTACTCGAACTGTGTAACATTGTTGATGAACAAAAGATTCCTAACAAAGTACAACCGACAAACAATGTCGATTCAGATGTCGTTGACATGGGAAATAGCAATGTTGACCCATGTGAACAACATATGAAACACAATGAAGTGTCTGTTGTACAATGTAGTGCATCTTCTGTTTTAAAAGATGATTGTGTCGTGCATGAGTACACTGCCTATAACCCTGATGACTCCTTGACCACTAGATTTAATATCCTTAAGGATCAAGTGGCTATGTACGAACAACGTGCTAGATTTGAACTCACTGGACGTGAGCAGAACATGGAATGGCAAATGCGTGCATATATATCTGAAAATAATCTTAAGCGAGAAACATTGAAAAAGGAGTTACAATCTTTGCAAAAACAATTAGATCAAACTGTTAAACAAAAACAAGAGATTCAAAAAGGTTTAAACACACTCAAACATGATTTCAAAGAGAAGGAAACAAAACTCCTAAATGATTTCTCTAGTCTTAAAATGCTAAAAAACAAACTTTAGTAACACCGTGGAAGAAGGAACGGGTCTTTACCCACTGTATGCCTGATCCACAGCCCGGGAGTGGGCGTTATATTGTAACTATAAATACCCCTCTCCACATGTGGAGAGGGTTGGACCTTTCACATAGTTCAATCTAATATATGTGTGTTTCTCTCTCTAAGGCTCCCAACCTTTATTTCTCTCACTAAACTATTATATTTCTCCTTCCTCTATCATCTTAATTCGAACCACAATCACAAGAACCATACGTGTTTAAGATTATGAGTATCCTACAATTGGTATCAGAGCCATGGTTACATCCTAGGGATTGGTTTGTGCTCGAATTTGGTGCTTGGTTTTGTGACTTTATTTGGTTCGAATGGTTCTTGGCTTGGTTTGATTTTTCTTGTGTTATTTGACATGTTAGTGATGTACTTTTATGATCATAGGTGTTAGTTGAACATTGTGTTTCAGTTGGCTATACCATATCTTTAATTTATTTGAAGTTTGGACTTGATTTTGGGCGTATTTCATAGTTGCGTTTAAGTCTACTGTTACATTGCTTATCTGCGTTTAGTTTCTGATTTCTGCGGTTAGTTTGCTGCGATTACTATTTTGGGAATACAAACAAATCGCAAGAAAAGTGATAGATTTGGATTTTTGTGTACTGCGATTAGCTCTTGCGGTTAGTTTTCTGCGGTTAAGTTTTTTTTCGGTTAAGTGGTTTGCGGTTAGTTTTCTGCGGTTAAGTTTTCTGCGGTTAAGTGGTTTGCGGTTAAGTGGTTTGCGGTTAGTTTTCTGCGGTTAAGTTTTCTAATGTTAAGTTTTCTGCGGTTAAGTGGTTTGCGGTTAGTTTTCTGCGGTTAAGTTTTCTGCGATTAAGTGGTTTGCGGTTAGATCTTTGTGGTTATCTCTCCTGCGGTTAACTTCCTGCGGTTATCTCATCTTGTGGTTAACTCACCTTGTGGTTACCTTTCCTGCGGTTACCTTGCCTGGTCCTGCGGTTAACTCTGTTTGACCATAGTTGACTTTTTACGTCGAAACTTCAAACGGTCATAACTTTTGAACCGTAACTCCGTTTTCAGCGAATTAGCTGTCAAAACGTCCGGAACAGGCTGAATATTGTAAGGTTTCACCACGAAGTCGTGAAACGAATTTTTCGAGGCCCAAATCACCTCCGGAGTGAAGTTATTGAGGTTTTAAGTTTTCAGACCAAAAATTTCACCGTAAAAACTTGCATCAACCGAACCAAGATCACAACTAAACAACATATAACCTTGTCAAAACTAACAATCACCACTCTTAACATACAATCACTGCTATGGAATCTTCGTGCTCGAATTCTAATGATAATGTGCTTCATCAGCCAATTAAATTGCCCGATAATGCAAAGAATAGTCGCATTGAATGTTTTCGATCACTCCATACACATCTCAAGGTTCTCTTTGCAAAACCTGGATACTTGGGAGGTTTCAATCGTGCATTCGCAACACTTTTTGGTCAAAATGTTGAGACCTTCACAGTCAAAATGATTCTACACTTAGATCAACTTCAACAACAACTTGATACAGGTGAATTTTCTGAAGGTAGTTCTATGGCTGCATTCTGTGTGATCAACAACCAACTCCAAGCGTTCATTGATTCACGATTCACTGAGGAGTATGATCATGAGTGTCAAATGACGAAAAAGAGCTTTGCGACTCATACGGGAATTGAAGTTGACGTGTTCAGAGTCACACTACTCCAACTCATGGGTAATGTGAAAGAGTACATTATGGAAAGAGCAAAGCACAAGCACAAGTATGAAGACAAAGTGATGGCATGTCGGGGGCAACCATGTGATGGTAGTGTGGATTCGGGCAAAGCATCGAATGCTGGGTCAGTTATCATCGAAGGCAGAGGATCAGAGACTGAAAAGCTTGACACAACGAACAGTTCAATGACTCTTACACGTGATGTGGATACAGATATCAAACCGGTAAAAGAACATGTGTCATGTGCTAAGGTACTCGAACTGTGTAACATTGTTGATGAACAAAAGATTCCTAACAAAGTACAACCGACAAACAATGTCGATTCAGATGTCGTTGACACGGGAAATAGCAATGTTGACCCATGTGAACAACATATGAAACACAATGAAGTGTCTGTTGTACAATGTAGTGCATCTTCTGTTTTAAAAGATGATTGTGTCGTGCATGAGTACACTGCCTATAACCCTGATGACTCCTTGACCACTAGATTTAATATCCTTAAGGATCAAGTGGCTATGTACGAACAACGTGCTAGATTTGAACTCACTGGACGTGAGCAGAACATGGAATGGCAAATGCGTGCATATATATCTGAAAATAATCTTAAGCGAGAAACATTGAAAAAGGAGTTACAATCTTTGCAAAAACAATTGGATCAAACTGTTAAACAAAAACAAGAGATTCAAAAAGGTTTAAACACACTCAAACATGATTTCAAAGAGAAGGAAACAAAACTCCTAAATGATTTCTCTAGTCTTAAAATGCTGAAAAACAAACTTGAGGATAAGTTATACACGCAAGGCCAAACCATTCAAACTGCTCAAATGATGCATAAACATAGGAAGTTGAGTGATGATCATAGTGAGAAGGATTCTACTAAGCCAAAAGCCAATTTCCTTAGAAGCGGTATAGGTGCTCAACCGGCATTATATGATGCAAACATTATGCTTGAGCCTAGTCATGCCCCACCTGATGCTACATCTGATGATGAGGGCAATGAGATAGAAGATAGAACCAGAGAAAAACTTGCTGAGAAATTAAGGGATCCCCAGTGCATAGCTAATAAAATCTTGTACAATTATGATTACTCTGAAGATAATCAATTAGCTATCTTTGTCCCACAAAAGAAATTTACTCCAGAGCAAGTCTTCTGGAACATAGACATAGAAAAATTGAAAGCTGAAAGAGTTGTAGGTAACACACGCACTATGTTTAGAATTGCTCACCCAACTGCTTACCCCCTGAACACACCTAGGCACCTTGTACCTTTCACTCTCCCCACGCAAAATAATACACTAATTGCCTTATATGTCCTTGGTCAATTATTCGTTGATTTTGACAAAACATGTAAAAAGAGAATAACACCAACGGGTATTACTGAAGGGGAAAGAGGTTTTGAGCAAACAAAGCAATGTTACCTAACTGAAGTCATGCCATTTTTCAAACTTCTCAAAGAACATTTTGAGGGCCTTAAAAATACTATTAATGATGATGTGACTCAAATGAAAAAGGTTTTTAATGATGTGGAAAATGAGGGTAAACAATTGGCAATTGATCTTAAATGCAGTGAAGTTGCGAGGAAAAATATTCTCATCATGAATGAGAATTTGATTACTAAATGTGTTGCTCAGGACGTATTTTATACTGCTACTGATTCTATGTTATCTGCCTGCCAATTTCATGAGATGTCTATTGCATTGACCGCTCTCCAGAATCGTGTTGTTGAGCTTGAGGGGGAGAATTTAAAATTGTGTGAGAAAATTCAAAACGATGACCATGATAACATGGTCAGACATTTGTCAAAACTAGAGGTTGATAATCTTAATTTGCAATTAAAGTATCAACATTTAGAAGAAAGTACTAAAATCTCAAATGCCAAGACATCTTCGGATGCTCCTGAATTTGATGCATATTTTGAATTAGCCAAACGTGATGAAAAGATTCAAGCTCACACTAACACGATTCGGAACCTGAGGGTCCAAATTGCCCAATTGAAGTCAAACAAGTGTGATGTGATTGGCACCCAAAAACCACAGTCTATAGATTCTCAGAATTTTCAATTTCAAGATACCATCAATAAATTGCAACATGAAAATGATTGGTTTCGTGCTGAAAATTCAAAAGTCAAACAACATTACAAAGAGTTATACGATTCAATTAAGATCACACGTGATATAAACAATGAAAAGATAACTTCTTTGCTTAAAGAGATTGAGAATCTAAAGACTCTGGCAAAAGGGAAAATGCCAATCATCAATTGTGATAATATTGTTCAAAAGGTTTCTGCTTGTAAGAAGTATACTTGTGATGCTGTGTATATTCCTCTTCCCCTTAGGAATAATAAGTTGGTTCATAGTGACTATCTTAAACATCTTAAGGAGTGCCTTGATTTGCTTCGTGAAACCATTGAAGAGGATAGGATAGCAAAACCACTTGATGATGCTATTGTAGGTGCCTGCTTTCTCACTAATAGATCTCAGGAACTCTTAGAATATGCTATTGGTACATGTCCTAAAATTGATAGCAAGCAAGATAGGTCTACTGCATCATCATCTATGACTAAGAACAAGCATGTTACCTTTGAGGTACCCTTGGAAACTTCAGATCCCAACACATCAAAACATGTTCAGCAACCGGAAGTGAAAAAGACTAAAATTCCCATTAGTCCGTCTACAGGAGTAAATAGTAACACTAAAGCTAGAGAGTCTAAACCAAAGAGAAATAGAAGGAATTATAGGACTTCACCTGCTAAAAGTGTTCCTAAAAAGAAAGTAGACGACCACATGAGGAACTTTAAGTCCAACTTGAGCAAAATGAGTCATAATTCAAAACCTAATTCACGTTGCAAAACATGTAATGAATGCATAATTTCGAGTAATCATGATAAATGTGTTGAGAAATTTCTGAAGTCGTTTAACAAAACCCCAGTTAAGAAAGTTTGGAGAGCTAAACAAAGTAAGCAAATTTGGAAAGCAACAGGTAAACTGTTTGCCAATGTTGGTTATCAATGGAAGCCCACTGGAAGGAAATTCACTTTAGGAGAACAGTGCCCTTTAACTAGGATAACTAATTCTAAAGTAGTGCCTATTAAGGAATGGAAGCCAACTGGTAGAACCTTCCCTTTGGAGACCCAATGTCCTTTAACTAGGCCCATTGCATCTACTAGTGAAATTTCCACCATTGAAACGAATGCACCTAAAGTCTCAGTGGCTCCAGAACTTGTTTATACTAACCAATTGGAACCCAACTCAAATTGGGGATCCGACACTCCAAATTTCCTGCTCTCGTCTGTTTCCAAATGTAGGTCGTATTTTTCGTCCTTTGATATTTGGACTCAGGCTGCTCTAAACATATGATTGGGGATCGCTCGGGGCTCAAGAATTTCGTGAATAAGTTTATCGGGACAGTTAGATTCGGGAACTACCATTTTGGGGTAATTATGTGTTATGGAGATTATGTTTCTGGTGACAGCTAATTTCCTGGGTATACTACGTGGAAGGACTTGAGTAAAATTTGTTCTCTGTTGGTCAATATCTTGAGTCCGATCTTGAAGATTGCCTTCAGAAATTACACATGCGTCATCAGAGAATTGGATGGTGTTGATCTTCTTAAAGGTTTTCATTGCGCCAATTTATACACCATCTCTATTGAAGTCATGATGTGGTCCTCTTCTATTTGCTTGTTGACTAATGCCTCAATGAACAAAACATGGCTATGGCACTGATGTGTAAGTCACTTGAACTTTGGTACCATCGATGCTCTTGCTCGCAGGAATTTGGTGCGAGGTCTACCCAGATTAAAGTTCAAAAAGGAACTTCATTCGGCTTGTTAACTGGGTAAACGAAAGGAGCATACTCACAAACCTAAAATTGTCAACACCAACATGGATGTTCTTTACACCCTTCACATGGACCCAGGCAGACCAATAAGTGTGAAGAGTATAAATGGGAAGTAATGTGTACTCGTTGTTGTCGACGAATACTCTCGGGTTACATGGGTAAAGTTTTTGAGAACCAAGGACGTGACTCCAGAAGTTATCATAAAACTCATCAAACAACTGCTAGTAAGACTCACATAACCGTCAGAATCATTCGGACAAACAATGGAACGAAGGTTATCAACAAACAACTCGTTCTACTTCTCCAAGGCACCGATGAACCTATGGACGGAAGCAATATGCTACAGCTTGTTACACCGAAAACCGATACTTGATACATACTCTTCACAACAAAACTCCATATGAGCTGATATATGGCAAGTAACCGGATCTCTCCTCTCTATTTGTGTTTGGTGCTTTATGCTACCCTACAAAATGACAGTCAAGATCTGGGAATGTTATAAGCTAAACCTGGTATTGGATTCTGCATTGGTTACGCTCCAGATAGTAAGGGATACCGAGTCTACAACAAACGAACCCGATAAATCCTGGAAACCGTTCACGTCACATTCGTTGAGCTGACTGAGCACATGGCTCCTGTACACATCAGTGCAGGACCCGCGTCTAAACTTTTGTCTCCTGAACCATTCAGTTCAGGTCTTGTACAGAATCCCACTCCTGCATGTACCTTATGTACCACCCACAAGTGAGCATTTGAAGATATAGTTTGACCAAACGTTTGATGAATACTTCGAGACACCTACTGATGATTCACTTACACCACCAGCTGCCGCTGCTCCAGTTCTGTACAACTCAAATGGTCCATCAGTGTCTCTTTGAATTGATCAAGATGCTCAATCTGCAAGTTACTCACCATCATCGTCAAACCTTCAATCTCCTTCGGTACATCAAGGCACTGCAGTCGACAATTCTTTTGAAGTAAATTCATTTGCTCCTCTTAAAGATGCCCCGTACTAAAACCTGTTTGCTCATGAATCTTCTTCTGAGATATCCTCTTCAGGGAATACAAACACGGCTTCTTCATGTTCCTACCTACATCCACATGAACATCTCAGAAGATGAATATAGGATCATCCGATTGACAACATAATTGGATATCCTTCTCAAACGGTGTTCACACTAAGGATACTTACCACCCATGCCTTGTGGTGCTGTTATAATTCCATACTATCCAAATTCAAACCCAAAGATTCCAAGACTGCTATCTCTAAAGATTGTTGGGTTAATGCGATGCAAGATGAAGCTCACACTTTCGATCGACATGAAGTATGGGAATTGTTACTACCTCCAGACTGTGCAATGATTACAGCTCTAAGTGGATCTTCAAAGTGAAACTTGATGAGCATTATGTCGTTCTGAAAACAAGGCAAGGCTTGCTGCTAAGGGATATCGTTTACAGGAAGGCATTAATTTAGAGGAATATTTCGCTCTGGTTGTTCGTATTGAAGCTATCAGAATGTTTCTCGCCAATGCTGCAAGTCAGAACATGACGGTTTATCAAATGGATATGAAAATTGCATTTCTAAATGGCGAGCTGAATAAAGTTCTTTATTTCAGTCAACCGGAAAGATTTGTATATTTTGATCATCCTAACTATGTCTATCGTCTAAAAAGGGCTCTCTTTGTCCTAAAACAGACGCCTAGGGCATGGTTTGATACATTGTCAAAGTTTCTCCTGGGAAATGGATTCTCCTAAGGTGTGGTAAAATAAGATGAGAATGGGGTAGTGGAACTTTACTTCGTGAGGACAGAATTTCGGCTGGCAGATTTCTTCACTAAGGCTCTCTCAAGAGAACGATTTCCATTTGTTCTCCAGCGCTTTGGAATTAAGAGTCCTTCGCCAGTATCTCTCTAACGTCTTCAGGAAGAAAATGAGGAGAAATGGTTTTGCTTCACATATCCTTGTATATATCTTATACCATATAGAAAACAGAAAAATATAAAACCTATAAAACCCATAAATATCAGAAAAATCATAAAAATCCAAAAATATTCTTCTCACGACATGTCTCTTGTGTAATCAATATTATGTACGTTTCTAGAAATGTCATTCAATAATGACACGGAAACATACATATGCTTGAGCAAGAGTTTTTTCGGTTTCTAATAAAGTTTTTTTTAAAAACATGTCGTTTCTCAAAATATTCTTCAAAAATGGCTTGCAGTCATTTCAGGCTGTAACCCGGATTTCAAAACTTTGGTTTGCTATTACTTCAGATAGCAACCCGGTTTTCAAAATTAAGGAAAACACGTCGCCTAAAAGACGGTTGTTCCTAACAAAGGGTGCCGTTCATCCGAGCGTGAATTACTTTATATTCATGCACCCTCGATCTAATGTACGTTTCAGTGCATTATTTCTTGATAAAGAAGAGAAATCTTCTTTTTATCGCCAAATACTTTCCCTTCTATGATTTTTCCGGAAAGTGTTTGTGCAAAACTTGGTGGTACCATGAAATTTTGAATGAAAATCAAATTGAACTCAAAAGTTTGATAAAGTTTTCACTCAATCAATGACGTTAATAGTTTATGAAAATATTTATGCTTTAACATCCGTCATTGATTGAGGGGGAGAGTGATTTCTCAAAATTTTATGTATCAACAAAACTCCCTACACTTTGTACAAAACAAAAACAACAATCCGATTTGTGATGGTTATGTGTCAGAATGAGTAAATTTTTCAAAGAGTTTTCATTAAAACTTCGAATCTTTTGCAAACTCTTCAAATCTGACACATAACAATCTCCCTCACAGTTTGAGGGGGAGCAAGAAAAAGTTCCTTTTATCAGAAAATATTAAAATTGGCCGCATTTCTCTCCCAAAAGTTTTCTAAAATTATTTAAATCAATTGAGATCAAAAATCTCGAATGATTTGAAATTTTTGATCGGGGGAGAGAATGTGATTTAAATATGAAATCTGATAATCAAAAGTGATCTTTTGTACTCATATAAGGCTCCCGCATATGTGCTAAACACTTTCGAATATCGATGCACATATTGAGGGGGAGCAAAAGGCGTTTGTGGAAGTTATACCAAAGACCGACCATTTATCTTTATGCATGGAGTTATAAGGTTGGTTAAGGTTAGGTATGAATTCCCATGATCCACCAGAACCGGAAGGATCTTCCCAGGGACAATCCTCTAGATAGAATAGAAGTCCTTAGGAATGATTGAAAAAAGGAGTAAAGTGAGAAAGGGAAGAGTGGGGACTGAGATAGAGCTAGGACTGGAACAAACCCAACAAGGTTCTAGTGGTGAAGTCTCGGTAAGCACTGAAGGGGTTGAAGAATGAAAAAGAAATATAATGAGAAAGGGTGAAAAGAAATAGCCCTCCATATATTCAACCTTAGGGCAGAAACCGGGTTCAATTCATAACCTACTGGCGGTTACTAAGGTAACACCGGTATTGAAGACAAGACGTCATGGACCCAGTGACGCACTGCACTAAACTTCCCAACCACTCAAGTTCTCTTAAAAGAACTTGTTTCATTCTCACGGGGAACCCTGTGCAATGTATCGACCGCTCATTGTGAGCTATGTTGATACCTAAAACAGGAGACGCCTCCCCAGTCTCCAGGAGCGGATCAAAACGCACTATTGAGTCTAGAGCCATGAGATCATCCATAAATCTCGCTAGGACACACTTCCTAATATGCTTATTGTTTCACACAATGTGGAAAATAAGATAAAATACTTAGAGTCCTACGCATTATCCTTGTGGTATTGCCAGAACATCCGAGTGATATGTAAATATTCACAATGACGATGGAAATCCTTCTAGAGCGAACATCACTCAAGCTCTTGGTAGGTGACATGTGAGATCCATCTTGGATCAATGATCAAGTGACAACTGGAAAGCAACAATGGTGCGATTCAACATTGAATCAAACTTGTTCCAGGATATGGATTGACGGATACTTTTGCCAAAACCTCTCAATGTGCTCACCAACTTATCTTTCGAGCACATTGATTGTGTAATATCTTTCAAACAAAAGTATTTTTGATGGAAATGTGATTCAAAGTATAAAACTCTTGTCGTGTCTCAAAAATATTTATCATATGACACGCGAGTGATTTCTGTAAATCAATTTCTCATCAATCCATGAATGTCAATTCACCGATTCACTCTATCGTGCTGTCTGCTTTGAGACGTTCCGGTATGAGAACATGCTAAGTATGAAGATTCCAAAGTGGATTCTTTGGAAAATTCATTACTACAAGCTGGAAATTCCTGTCAAGGAGAGTCTTCTTTAAAAAGGACTCTACCTGATCAGTTTTCACAAAACCGGAGGGTAGTCTGTCCTCGCAGAACGAATGACAAAGCCATATTCGTTCTCTATCTTTATTGCTAACTGTTCTATTTCAGGGACACATATAAAGATGGCGTTGATGGCTCCAGTTTCCAGCTGAATCGGGTCAATCCATACCTCATGCTCTCACATCCTCCACACTATCAATGAAGATGAGAGACTTGCTACAACAAATGTTGAGAGACTACCAACTACGTTTCCGCAACTCTGATGAAAAAGTCTCCTGATCTACAATTCTAATGCAACGTCTCCAGACACAGAAGGGTGTGAGCATGATGGTCCTTAGTCACTACATCACATGAAGGCAATACAACTATGGATGAGCTTGGAGATTTACTTTGGCTGATGATCTCAAAGGAAGCTCAAAGATCACATATCTCAAAGGAATTCAAAATCACAAGTTCGTTGCTTGAAGTACAAAGTGTGAAGTAAAGTGAAGAATCAGATCCTACGAGCTACAGAGACGAAAGAATGCTTAAAGACCAAAGAGCTTAATTTCAAGGGTGACCTCGCTTAGAGGGAGATTGTTAGGAATACAAATATTCCTGTAAAAGTCTCGGTCACCTAATGATTGTAATAGCATTAAGTTAGCTCGTAGTTAGTTAGTTTACTAGTTAATTAGTATTAGATTAAGTAACACCGTGGAAGAAGGAACGGGTCTTTACCCACTGTATGCCTGATCCACAGCCCGGGAGTGGGCGTTATATTGTAACTATAAATACCCCTCTCCATATGTGGAGAGGGTTGGACCTTTCACATAGTTCAATCTAATATATGTGTGTTTCTCTCTCTAAGGCTCCCAACCTCTATTTCTCTCACTAAACTATTATATTTCTCCTTCCTCTATCATCTTAATTCGAACCACAATCACAAGAACCATACGTGTTTAAGATTATGAGTATCAAAAGAATGTGTACATTGGGGTTTTTAACGAAGAACTGGAAGCATTCTATGTGAGTTGAAAATGTCGAAATAATGTTCCCCAAACAAACCCGTGAAGAAGCTACAGTTTATCAGTCTATGATGCACTTTACGTTGTGGATGACATGTTAAGAGACTGAAGACATTTTGGGCAGAATTGAGAGATACTTCTTCAACAAGAATTAAGGTTATATCAAACGGGTCGTCAGTTTGGGAGGGAGCAAGTTAATCTATGGGCTTACTAATTGGGAGGGAGTAATAACCCAATTAGTGAGTGTTTCTATAGCAGTTGATTCTCACCAGATCCATTTTACCAAATGTTTGTTCTTCTCACAAGATTTCTAGTACGCGTGCATTAAATGTGTTGCTGATTCTGAGGTATCAAAACCAGCAAGGGGGAAGGAGACATGCATCTGAATGCATAATGAGTACACGTGATGAACTTAATATTTCGTCTTAATTGAAGATATGCCGGGAAAACATATGTCACAACCGCAGAGATAATCAGTGTCTTAACTCGTGGCATTTGGTGTATCATTCCAACTATGTGGGGGAAGTTGTCTTCTAATACTTGTGCTTGTGCTTTGCTCTTTCCATAATGTACTCTTTCACATTACCCATGAGTTGGAGTAGTGTGACTCTGAACACGTCAACTTCAATTCCCGTATGAGTCGCAAAGCTCTTTTTCGTCATTTGACACTCATGATCATACTCCTCAGTGAATCGTGAATCAATGAACGCTTGGAGTTGGTTGTTGATCACACAGAATGCAGCCATAGAACTACCTTCAGAAAATTCACCTGTATCAAGTTGTTGTTGAAGTTGATCTAAGTGTAGAATCATTTTGACTGTGAAGGTCTCAACATTTTGACCAAAAAGTGTTGCGAATGCACGATTGAAACCTCCCAAGTATCCAGGTTTTGCAAAGAGAACCTTGAGATGTGTATGGAGTGATCGAAAACATTCAATGCGACTATTCTTTGCATTATCGGGCAATTTAATTGGCTGATGAAGCACATTATCATTAGAATTTGAACACGAAGATTCCATAGCAGTGATTGTATGTTAAGAGTGGTGATTGTTAGTTTTGACAAGGTTATATGTTGTTTAGTTGTGATCTTGGTTCGGTTGATGCAAGTTTTTACGGTGAAATTTTTGGTCTGAAAACTTAAAACCTCAATAACTTCACTCCGGAGGTGATTTGGGCCTCGAAAAATTCGTTTCACGACTTTGTGGTGAAACCTCACAATATTCAGCCTGTTCCGGACGTTTTGACAGCTAATTCGCTGAAAACGGAGTTACGGTTCAAAAGTTATGACCGTTTGAAGTTTCGACGTAAAAAGTCAACTATGGTCAAACAGAGTTAACCGCAGGACCAGGCAAGGTAACCGCAGGAAAGGTAACCACAAGGTGAGTTAACCACAAGATGAGATAACCGCAGGAGAGATAACCACAAAGATCTAACCGCAAACCACTTAATCGCAGAAAACTTAACCGCAGAAAACTAACCGCAAACCACTTAACCGCAGAAAACTTAACCGCAGAAAACTAACCGCAAACCACTTAACCGCAAACCACTTAACCGCAGAAAACTTAACCGCAGAAAACTAACCGCAAACCACTTAACCGCAAAAAAAACTTAACCGCAGAAAACTAACCGCAAACCACTTAACCGCAAGAGCTAATCGCAGTACACAAAAATCCAAATCTGTCACTTTCCTTGCGATTTGTTTGTATTCCCAAAATAGTAATCGCAGCAAACTAACCGCAGAAATCAGAAACTAAACGCAGATAAGCAATGTAACAGTAGACTTAAACGCAACTATGAAATACGCCCAAAATCAAGTCCAAACTTCAAATAGATTAAAGATATGGTATAGCCAACTGAAACACAATGTTCAACTAACACCTATGATCATAAAAGTACATCACTAATATGTCAAATAACACAAGAAAGATCAAACCAAGCCAAGAACCATTCGAACCAAATAAAGTCACAAAACCAAGCACCAAATTCGAGCACAAACCAATCCCTAGGATGTAACCATGGCTCTTGATACCAATTGTAAGATACTCATAATCTTAAACACGTATGGTTCTTGTGATTGTGGTTCGAATTAAGATGATAGAGGAAGGAGAAATATAATAGTTTAGTGAGAGAAATAGAGGTTGGGAGCCTTAGAGAGAGAAACACACATATATTAGATTGAACTATGTGAAAGGTCCAACCCTCTCCACATGTGGAGAGGGGTATTTATAGTTACAATATAACGCCCACTCTCGGGCTGTGGATCAGGCATACAGTGGGTAAAGACCCGTTCCTTCTTCCACGGTGTTACTTAATCTAATACTAATTAACTAATATATAAACTAACTACGAGCTAACTTAATGCTATTACAATAATCAGGTGACCGAGACTTTTATAGGAATATTTGTATTCCTAACATGTTATTAGAGGGTTATTTACTTACATGTTATAGGCCAAACAACAACCTCACTAAAAAATTCCATGGCTTTTCAGACATGTTGCACTATGAAAAGACCAGGTTTGTTCAATCTCATTTTCTTCTTTCAATTATGATTCGGTTTTCATGTTGAGAAATTATGATTCTGCTTTCATTAGGTTTGTTTTCATTCTATTTTCATATCTTATGATAGATTTTAGTGACTATGTTTGTCTTTTTAAGGTTGCACACAAGTGTATGTGATAATGTATGAATGAGTTTTGTATATGTGTTTTAAGGTTGCAAACCAAGTGTTTGTGATAATGTCTGAATGCTTTTTGTATGTGTGTTTTATGCAGGTGGCTTTCGATGATAGTAGTTCCGTTTCACCTTGATCATGTCATAGGTAATATTCCAACTTGCAACTCGCAACTTGCCTATCTTCAAACAACTTGAGAAGGTATATTGGTCACACTCTCAATCTATAGAACTTCATTAAAGATAACTTGATCACATATTTCCCACTAATCTCATATTTTTTTACATTATTTGTTGTTAATTTACAGGATTAGGATATCTTGGACACCTAACATAGTTCCCTCAGATAATTTCCTTGCTCATGTTTATTAAAAAATAATTAATTAATTACTTCTTAGAGTTAATGATCTATTTCCTTTACTCAGTTCCAAACACACCTTATACTGCAATTAATTTGTTGAAATGAATTCACTGTTGCGGCAATAGTCCAAAAAAAAAAGGCATTCATATTATGCTAAGCTTAATTGGGAATTTGGGTTATGATGGTGCTTATGGTTGAATTGGGAATTGGACTTAGCCTACCCTTGGGTCTTTGTTTGCGTTAGCATCATCTTTTTAGCACTTTGTTTGCGTTATTGCAATTAAATAAGTTAACAGCCAAAAAAGATATTCTAATTAGCCGCATTAGGGGGGACGTTAGGTATATTTGATTGTTTGACTGATGTATCAGTTAATTATGCATTTGGTTAAATTAGTAATTGTGATGATATTGGATTTTCATTTGTTGTTTTAGTATCGTGGATGAAGGAGAACTTAAATACCCTGCTTCGAGTTTTGTTATCAATTGCAAAGGTATGTATGGATTTATAATTGGTCTTTTAAGGAATTGAAGTTTGTAGTTGCCCTATTTTGTATTGTGTTTTGTCTAAATTAGTTCAACTATTGCAGGTGACGCGTGCACATGAGATGTTATGTTTGAACAGAATGTTTATGAAATGTAAGGATCCGTTTATCAATGCGAATGTTATAGTGACAAATAAATAGTTGCGGCAAACTTATATTATTTATATAGCTTATTATTAGTCCAATTTCATTTCTTATTCTTTGAAACTGTTGTTTACATTGGTCGATCTATCTACGTATCAGGTTTAGCATTACATCGAGGAGTGCTATTGGTCGTCCTTGCGGCAAGAGGGTTATAGCTGGTAGGATTGTAAAAGAAACCTATGGTGCCACTAAGCAACAACACACATTTACGGTGAGCTAAATATCTATGAAGTTTATGCACGCTGAGTCTTAGGTTCTTAACCCTTTTATATTTTTAAATTCTAAATTACGTAATATCTATATGTTAAATTGAGGTGTTATGGAGCAAATGAGCGAAATCATACCCACCCCTTCATCCTTTGCTCATCAAAGGCAGAAACATCTATAGATTAAAAACAATGAGACAGGTTTGAATGTTGATGTTGTTTATGATTTGCATAATTGAGTTGTTATTGCATACGTGCTGGCTAATTGTTATCGTTAATAATTCTACAGATGGGAAAATGAAAGTGAAAGAGAATTTTGTCTGAAAAACATGATAGAGGCAACGCAGCATGAACTAAGAGGGACACACGTCTAAAGGAAAAAGAAAGGAGGAAGGCACTAAGAGAAAGGAGGTACATTAGCAGCATTGTTCACCAAAATATAAAGAGTCAGTTTTTTAGTATTCTTGCATTTTTTTTTTAAATTTCAGTTGTGGGTTTTGATTGTGGGATTGAGGTTTGATTATTTGATTTTTATAAATTTGTAGTGTTAAGAAGATGAATCATAATAGTCGATGGAAACTGAAAACCAATTATTTGTTGAGTTCAACATAACTTCTTATTTGGTGATAGGCACTTATAAGGTGATAGGCACTTTCGACTATTTGGATATGGCTAAACTTCATAGGTTTATTAACTTATATGCCTTGAAAATGTAAATGTAAAATCATCAGATTATCGCTTTAGGGAGTCACTAGGCCATTTTTCGTGATAGAAATGGTGTAGTGCTGCATATTTCTGTTACGAGTCACTAAGAAATGACTTTCTAAGTTGATTTTGAAATGAGTGATTAAGAAATTGCATTTGTTTTATTATATATGTACATCATTTATGAAAAATAATATGAGGCCTCAAATATGAATTAAGTTCAAGCATGGAATCTGCCTTTGCATAATGTACAGATGAAAAAAAACAAAAAACTTCGCAGCATATTTGTGTTATGTGTCGTTAAATTTTTTTGTTTTCTTCCAAATGTGTGTTGAAATAACTATGGTGTAGTATCATGATTTGTGTTATGCGTGCTTACAATTTTTTGTTACGGTGAAATCGTAACACTTGGTGACTTTCAGGATGTGCTAGATTTAGTAAAATACATTGTGCTTTCATTACGTATAATGTGTAGCAGGATAGTTTTCGAGTATAAGTCTAACAAGAACTACACATTTTTTAGCACGTGGGGTAAATAGCTTTGTGGTAAGTCCATGGGAACTTGCTGCTTTGTAGCAACCATGGGGTAATTTAAAACATGCGCGCATAGGTTTGTCCCGCTGAAACTTTTATTGTTGAGAGACAAAGTTTTGCACTTGAAAAAAGGCATTTCAATAGGTTGGAAACTAATGGCCAGAGCAGAGCGCTTGACTTTGTTAAGATTATGCATTTGAAAGTGAAAAACATGCAATTAGGGTTGCTTCTTATGAGCTTATCATCAAACAGTAAATAATTAGGTTGCTAATTCATTGCTTATTTAGGGGGCGTTTGGATTAGTAGCTTATTTAGCCAGCTCTTGGCCTTATTTGATTTTAGAAAAAAGCTTATAAGCTCACTTTTTAGACCCTTATTACCATGAGCTTATTGACTTAAGGCAATAAGGTCTTATTAAATGTGATTGAATTTCAGATGAAAAGCAATACATTATGATTGTAACATTTTTTTATGTTCATTTTTCCCTAGAACTTATAAAGTTTAATCCTTTTTTTGCAGGTAGTACCTGATGACGTTAAATTTCAAGCATTAAAAATGTTCCAGGACTATCTGATGAGAATGCTGCATCTGCGTCAGCAGTTATTGTGGTTCACAGAGAATACACGTTTGGTTTAGAGACGGCCATTTGGTCAAAGCAATGTCAGTCACTTCATCTGCCCAGTGAGCACGATTTCCCCATCTATTTTAGTTCAGTATGCCCTTTGAAGCAACGTATGAACCTACAAAGCATGAGACCTGCTATTGCGCCACACATGAAACCAGAAAACCAAGGTGTGTTTCTTAGATCAGTAGATGAAATAAGAGCACTTAATATGGCTACAAATGATAGAAGTATTAGGAATCTGGGAGCAAGTGACATTGAACCTAAAGGTGAACAAAAAATTTAGATACTTTTCTACAATAGTAATTTTTATTCACCCAATACAACATTTTATTATAAGCACTTAAAATTTCTTTGTTTTGTGACCTGCTGATTAAAGAAACAGAAGGCAGCAGGTGGTGTAGTAAAGCGTCTAAAAATAAATTTCTTTGGTAATAAAGGGTCTAAACAGAAGGCGATTTTAAGATCCCTAAGTTCTTCAGTTTCAAGATGTCATGGTTTTTAAACATCCCTAAATTGCTGCCACGATTTTAGTTTGATAAACCCAAGAACCAAAATTTGGATATTTTTTTATGCTCCTTCCTTTGACTTGCGATTTTGCATACACTGCCCTTTATTTGCCGTACTGTTTGTGGGTGGTACAGGCAGGAAAGATACAGCAGCAGAGATTGCGGATGTGGGTGGGACAAAGCTTTTCTCAATTGTAACCTCCTCAGTATGAGTAATGATCAAATTAGGCTTTTTAGAAATTTAATTTCATCTTAAAACATCAAATACCAACATGGTTACTGAAAACTGCGTATTTACTCTAAAATAAACATATGAGCGATAGGAAGTTTGAAAGGCCAGAAGGCGCGCTTATTAGAGTTAGATTTTACAAACAAATATCGACTATAACAATTGGGATGGAATTAGACATATATACAGTTCAGTAACCACCTTAGGTGTTGTAGTTAAATAAACTATAACATATTTGAACATATACTTATTTTGAACTAACTGCAGGGGATGTTCAACTATCGGGTTGGTGATGTGAGAGCATATGAAATGATTACTGGAGGATCCAGCATCACTCCAATATTTCAAGTTTTTGATTTGTGACAGAGTTTCATATATATATATATATATATATATATATATATATATATATATATATATATATATATATATCACTCCAAACATGCAAAATATTTATATGAAGTGATCTTTCGCTTTTAAGTCAAGTGGTTATGTTAAAATGCTTTGTATTCAATCTATTTTTCATGCTTCTATCCCAGGTTTCTAGAAGGACAATCAAATCACAGTCAGACCACGCTTGATCTTATCTATGCTAAACTCACATCTGATGACATCCGCATTAAGATAATAGTTATAAATTGTTGTAGGTAGGTGTTTGGATTTGTGTCTTAAGAGAAATTTTGTGTACTCTCTATTCGATTAGCGCATAGAGATTAGAATGTCAGCTTTTGGGATTATTTTTTGCGTCGTTAGTATAGTATTCTAAAGTCGATGTATGCACATATATTTAAAATGGTCTGCTGGAACTTTCTAATCTTAGTGTTAATTGCAGGTTTGATCCAACATTCCGGTGTGCTTGAATCGCGTACGAGGATGAAGCGAAGGCCGGCATGCTACAGTCGTTGCGTATATTTATGGTGAGTGACCTTTGTTCAATATATATTTGCCTTTCATATTTGTGTACATCTATAATTAGGACTGCGTATCGGCGAGTATATTAAAGCTGAGTTAGACTTTGCTGTTTTAATTTGGACTGCGTATCAGCCCACTGTCTAAAGAGTAGCTCTGTATTGCTACAATTAAAACAAAATGGTAGAAACCAGTATTCTGCTGTCGATGCTCACTTGAACATAAATAAGCAGTGGCCTTATTAATTTTTTTTAGTAAAGGGCAATTCCCCGATAAAATAGGCAGTGGGCTTACTTTGGTGATGTTTGTATGAAGCCTGAAAACTTGAATTTGAATACTCTTTAAAATTGAGTGAGCAGTAAAAGGCGATGAAGAGGGTGCAATTTGTAGTTCTATGAAGACACTCTGTTCATATACTTATTTACTTTCGGTATGTAAATGGCAGGTTTTCTTATTCACAATCCTGAATCACTGTACGATAATTGCCATCGGTCGATTTGTTGCCATTGTTCGACGTGGTTGATCATTGTACGATAATCGAACTCTTAAATATAGTGTGTCTTATGGAGTATTTGGATTACATTTTTTATGCCGGTGTATGGGTTTATTTCAATCAGGAATGGCTCATAGATATGGGTTGCCACGGGTTTTTGCAAGTGTATGGGTTTATTCCAGATTGAACATATATCTTCTCTTATACAGTCAGTCCACAAGGCGGAATCTGTTTCCACGGGTTGGCACGTGACTTTCGGTGCGAACCAAGGTACACCTTCTTATATTTTCCCAATAGCTTGCATTTTTAACTTCACAAAAATCATTGTCACATGTATTTTCACTAACCCTTTAACAATTTAACTGTAGGTACAACACCACTGTATGATGATATAGGGGGACTATGATCAAGTTTGCCATCGTTGTGAAGCTACATTTTGGTACCAAGAAAGGCTTAAAAGTCACTCTAACAGCAACAGACCTGAATATCATTCATGTTGTGGAGGGGGTGGAAGAGTGAAAGAGTTATCACTATTGAGGAAGAAAGAGATGTACGAATAATGGAGTATGTGAAGCAAACTATGTAACTACTCATTTTGTATATGCTTGCCTTATAGTGCAGGCAAAATAACCATGTAAAGTAATATCAATACATAAGCTTTGTATGTAAACCAAGTATGTGAACCAAACTAGGATCTGTATGTTAAAAAGTCGTTTTTACTTTTGCTTTTACAAATCACATTAATAACAATCCTTCATCACCATTTCACAAAATCACTCTCTCCAATTTAATTCTTTAAATATAATTTAATATTAACAATAAAAAAAAATATGTATTCATTTTCATATCTATCATGTCGTATTTATATTATTTATTAATTGTGAAACATCGATAGCTAACTAACATACACAAACACCCCGCGGCAACGCGCGGGTACTAAATACTAGTATATAAAAAATAAGAGGAGTTTATATTGTCACACCCCCAAAATCGGGTCCAGCGGAAGCATACATGTAGTTGGGGTGTAACTCAATCGGTATCACAAAACAAGTACAAAATGGTTTTCACTTTAATTATTTAGAATAAAATCGTTTAACCAAAAATATTGAATTTACATCGTTAAAAGTATTGCGGAAGTAGGCCCTTAAAATGCTTTAAAACGGTCCCCATATGAATAATCAGAGTCTTCTATGACCATGCCATGCCCTGCCAAAACCTCCAGTAGCGTGCCATTGCTTAATACCTGAAAATACATGCTAAAGTGTCAACACAATGGTTGGTGAGTTCATAGAGTCTTGTGAAAAAGAATGTTATGCATATGAATGAAGATTTCCCAGCAAAGGCATCGTAAATCCACTCAGTTCCAAGTCCCGCCATAAGAGACTTGTAACCTGTGTGTTTACAACCCACTGCCAAATGTAATATGTTTACGTGAACAAAGGTAATACTTGTATCTAGATTCAAAGATAAATGTAGCAAAATGGCTATATAAATAATTCAGTCAATGAGGTTATATAAACAATGCTGACAATGTCGCCAGATAAAGAAATGCTGACAATGAGGCCAGATAAATAAATAATAATGTTTAGGAGACAAATCACATGAAATACAGGTAATCAAACATACCAATGAAATGCAGGTAATCAACCATGTAAAGCGAGTAATGCGTTTAAGTAAAACGAGCATGTATTCTCCCCCAAAGAATTTGCAAAACAATTAAAAGAGTAGGGGCTATGACTCACCTGGTGCGATAGCTACGATGACAACAGTGAATACACAGAAATGAGGCACGATCTCTAACCGCAACCTAATATGAATGATATGGTCTAATGTAAGAAATGAAATGATGCTACACATGCAAATACGTATGTTATCGATATCACTCGTTAGTTTTGAAAATAACGTTTATCGTCGACAAATACGTTTTTGACGTCTCGTTAGGTTGATAAATACTTTTCATGTAAATAGGTTGAAACGGTACTCCACGATCCTCGTTTGGTGTTCTATCGGCAAATATAAGGTTTTCGTCGCAAAATATAACATTTTCATTACTTGAAAATATGACCAAAATGGTCTGGAAAAACTAGTCGCGAAATAGTGAATATTAAGAGTTAGGAAAGAAGCTCAGTATTTTTGAGAAGATTTTCACCATATCTAAAAAGTCACAGAAGTGAAGTTTGTTTATACGGGTCTCGATCATAAAGGAATATAGCCGTCAAGTGAGGTGTTTGGGCTGTTTTGGCAAATTTTGGGCAGTTTTCGGGAAAGTTTGGAAGACCATAAGTTATTCGTTATAAATCCTTTTGACAAACGGTTAGATGTTTTGAAAACTAGGCTGGGTGAACTAACTTTTTGTCAATGATGTAAATTTTCCAGAAATGGGTTTATCATTAAGATAAATGGCTCTCAACATGATGTATTACAAAAACTGTTTCTATACTAAGTAATATTTTGCTAAAAAGCTGATGGAAATAAATAGAGTTTCGTCGATTTTAAAACGTGTATATCTTGGTCGTTATAAGCTTGTTTTCTACGTTCTTTATATCCCCGGAATCGTGGGTCAACATACTAATATATTTTTGATAAGTCGGGATGGCTAGATCAAGTTTTACACCTCAGATTTCCCATTGAAAATCGTGGGTCAGCAAGTAAAATTTTCAGAAAATAGTTTTCGTCGTTAAGCTTGCAAAAATCATATCTCCTTCGTTATAAACTCGTTTTAATCCGTTCTTTCGCTCACGGCTTCGTTTTTGAAAGTATTTTCTAAATCTCTAGCCCAAAGTTACCCAGAATCCCCTGATTTTTCTGGATTTTACAAAATGGGACAGCAATATTTATATAGTGGCTAAAATTCATTTTTTTAGCTTAATACTTGTCCAAATCCACTCCAATCAGCACAAATCTAGTCTAATCCTACCATACAACTTCTTAAGGTGTCATGGCTTCCTAAACATCACTAACTTTGGTGGGTTTCATAGGGATAATCATAGGTTAATTATAATCTCATAATAATTAAGAAATACTTGAAAAGTGGTATATATAACATAACTACTTGCATATTTAACCAATATATCATGAAAATACAACATGTTACTAATGAAATGAAGGTAATAGATGATGAAAAATAACACTTGAAGCTTACTTGGATATATATGGAGTTTGATGAGAAATGGATTAAGAAACCTAGGTTTTTATCACAAAACCCTAACAAGGAAAGAAAGTAGAGCTTGATTAACACTTGATCTTCAAAAATTGATGGATCCTTCCTTGGTTTTTATTTTGGGTCGTGGCTAGGGAGGAAGAACAAGAGAAAACCTTGACTTTGATTCTTGAAATGAATATAAATGTGTTATTTGTGTTTTTGTATGAAAATATCTAATCCAATGGCATAATGGTAAATAGAGGGTCAAGTGGAAGTAACATGGTGAGGGGGGGGGGGGGGCTGCACATGGTTGATGAGTATGTAGGAAACTTGTTAATATCTAGTTCACGGAGTCTGTTTTGGTTCCGTTAATCGCTAACCGTAAAGTTTTAAACCGCGAAACGTAAATTCGGGTATCGTAAAAATATGAAACTTGAAAGAATGACTAAACTTGTCAAAATACTCCATAATAGAATATAAAATGAATGGTAAGTTCCATCAGGTTGCTTAAACGCTGTTAAAACTGGAAACGCGGGTTTAAAACGCGTAATTCGCGTAAAACGCTGAACTGAAAAACGTAAAATTTCAAAACTTTTAGAATTGTCGTAAAATGAAAGAAAATCATATTTCTATCATTTATAGTGTTTTATGGACATATCGGGATGCTGGAACGACGTTTAAACCTAAAAGTAAATCTCGGACACAACTTCGTGATTTTTGCAAAAATGATCTGACGAGCACCAAACTCTCGGATTATCATTAAAATAGTTTAACTTATGAGAATATGAAATAAAAATTTCGGAGATGAATAGTGAAAGTGAATAGTAAAAATGAATAGTTACTCTCCGAAATGAAAAATGAAATTTCGACATTTGAAAAAGGACATGAAATTACGAGTTGTGACATTCTTCCCCTCTAAAAGAAACTTCGTCCCGAAGTTCGGTTTGTGTTGGTCTCTGAAGTGGTATTGGTGAAAGGATGATGATATTTATCGTGTAAGCCACTGAGCTCTAATGGGAGCTCCAGTCTGTAGGCCACCAGGCCCATATGTCTGAAATATTAAATGGTCCAGTGTATATCGGGTTTAATTTTTTTGAATTTTTCTGAATTGTATAATGCATTTCCTAGGCAGAACTTTCAACATAACCCTACCACAAACTTGAAATTCTAAGGGTTTACACCTTGTCGAACTTGTAACTGATTCTTGATTTGTAGGAAGTTCCTGGTTATTTCACGAATACTTACTGGACTAGTGAGTTGGGCTTTTCCAAATTTCGATCCGTCAATGAATGTTGGCACTTCGACCATAGAGTGCCTCAAATGGTGTAGTCTATACGCTCGCGCGATAACTATGGTTGCAACTGAATTTGATTTATGGTAATTGGTTAGTCCAACCATTTCTAGAATCAAGCACACCCATGAGATGCAGGTAACCATACCCAATAAATGCAGGTAATTCTATACCCAATAAATGCAGGTAAATCTATACCCAATAAATGCAGGTAATTCCATACCCAATAAATGCAGGTAAATCTATACCCAATAAATGCAGGTAACTCCATACCCAATAAATGCAGGTAAATCTATACCCAATAAATGCAGGTAAATCTATACCCAATAAATGCAGGTAATTCCATACCCAAATAATGCAGGTAAATCCATACCCAATAAATGCAGGTAACTTCATACCCAATAAATGCAGGTAAATCTATACCCAATAAATGCAGGTAAATCCATACCCAATAAATGCAGGTCTCGTTATGTTTGAATCGTTATCTAATTCTGACCATTGGTCTGAAGATGATAGGTGGTGTGGTTCCAAAGAAATCTTAATGTAATCGCTAGGTGTTTGAGGTGAATTAAATTCCTCTATTAGAAATAATTGGAATGGATATCATGAATCTTGTAGAAAACTTACAAGGTTAAGTCCGTCAAAGGGGTGTTGGTGAAAATAATAGATTAGGATAAGGTGGTAATCCTCCGCAGGATGTCATGAATTGAGTCTCTCTCCACCTACGTTGCTTAGTCTCCATTACTAAGATTTTTCCCAAGCTCTATGTCATCAAATCACAAAATCCTAAATGTATAAGTGATGTAATATAGTGATTGATTTTTCAAAGTTTGTTTTGAGATTGTATGTTTTGTTCATAAACCTTCCCTGAATAAATGAATTTACAACTTTAAGCAAACGGCTTTCTCAGTAACATTTTTCTTGATGTTTCAAAATTTAGTAGTTATGCAAGATAAGACTATTTTCAACATAAGGTGGATAGTATGATTTACCAAAGATCGATGTTTAAAATTTCTTAGCATCCAGTAGTTTTGTAAAAGATTAATCAAAAGGAATTTGCTTATCAAAACAAGTGCCTCAGGAAAGTATTTCTTACAAAATATATGTTTTGTATAACAGTAGTTTGGAGAAAAATCCGTTTAAATGTGAAAGTATTAAGAGGATAAAATAGCCAGGTATGTATATCTACACAAATGCATAGGTGTCTAACATGTTTGAATAAAGTCTATTGGGGAGGACATGTTCAATCTATAGTCTCAGTTAAGAGGTTGGATTTATCTCTATGGTGTTGCTTAGTGAGCACTCGTATCTAAACGAATCTTATAATTCAGTCAAGCTAATACTTTCTAGATGATAGAATTTTGGTGATCAGGTCAGTGATAGTGGTTCGAATAGTTTTGCGATATCTTGAGATTTCTGTTGAGTTTTGAATGGTCTTTATGTATCGAGAGATTCTCCTTATAGATGGTATGGAAAGTCTTTCCTAGGGAGGTCATTGATAATATCCACCTAGCAATATAGGGAGTAGTGAGTGATGAGTGACATAGGAAACTATATAGTGTCACCTAATTCCTTATATATATGGGGATGGGGAAAGGAAATGATAGTGATGGTGAGAAGGGAAAAGACTGTGATAACTGCAACAAAATGAGATTGTGATAAAAGAAAATATTGTGATGTAGGTGTATCATGCATAGACGTGAAGATTCATGAGATGAAATGACCAGTTGACGTGCTTCCAATCGGCGGTTCACGAAGTGATGAAAAGTATGAATGTTCTGACAACGAGAGTATACACACACAAAAATGAAACATTTGGAAATTGAGTAGAGAATTTAATCCAGACAAAATTTTATTATAACCATTCTCATTGTTGCAAAATTCATTTCCGAGTCGGATATAGGTGGTCAGCCTATGTCTCACTATCCCGGGTTGAATATAGATGACCTGTCTATATTCCACCGATGTTCCATGAATTTTGAAATACTCAGCTCAGTTATACTAATACTATGTCCTTCAGAAATACCAAGACATTCTGAAAGACTAAGGCAGGTGACCAAACTCGATGTCAACTGATGAAACTATGCAAGGAAAAACATAACGCGGTGACATATATGATACGTGAACATGCTTATATGAAAGACAATTATAGTAATCAACTATAATAAATGAATATAATATACCAGATAATGAGACACAAATCTCATCACCTATGTCAGCAACTAACCACAAATGAGGCTTCAGCTTGGCAGGCAGGCACGTGACGGTCATAGGGTTAAGTTTTCTTGAAAGTAGCTATAGTCTAGGTTTTAAAAACACTTAGTTCGCTATAGCCAAAGCTCTGATGCCAATCTGTCACACCCCCAAAATCGGGTCCAGTGGAAGCATATATGTAGCTGGGGTGTAACTCAATCGGTATTTCAAAACAAGTACAAAATGGTTTTCACTTTAATTATTTAGAATAAAATCGTTTAACCAAAAATATTGAATTTACATCGTTAAAAGTAGTGCGGAAGTAGGCCCTTAAAATGCTTTAAAATGGTCCCCATATGAATAATCAGAGTCTTCTATGACCATGCCATGCCCTGCCAAAACCTCCAGTAGCGTGCCATTGCTTAATACCTGAAAATACATGCTAAAGTGTCAACACAATGGTTGGTGAGTTCATAGAGTCTTGTGAAAAAGAATGTTATGCATATGAATGAAGATTTCCCAGCAAAGGCATCGTAAATCCACTCAGTTCCAAGTCCCGCCATAAGAGACTTGTAACATGTGTGTTTACAACCCACTGCCAAATGTAATATGTTTACGTGAACAAAGGTAATACTTGTATCTAGATTCAAAGATAAATGTAGCAAAATGGCTATATAAATAATTCAGTCAATGAGGTTATATAAACAATGCTGACAATGTCGCCAGATAAAGAAATGCTGACAATGAGGCCAGATAAATAAATAATAATGTTTAGGAGACAAATCACATGAAATACAGGTAATCAAACATACCAATGAAATGCATGTAATCAACCATGTAAAGCGAGTAATGCGTTTAAGTAAAACGAGCATGTATTCTCCCCCAAAGAGTTTGCAAAACAATTAAAAGAGTAGGGGCTATGACTCACCTGGTGCGATAGCTACGATGACAACAGTGAATACACAGAAATGAGGCACGATCTCTAACCGCAACCTAATATGAATGATATGGTCTAATGTAAGAAATGAAATGATGCTACACATGCAAATACGTATGTTATCGATACCACTCGTTTGTTTTGAAAATAACGTTTATCGTCGACAAATACGTTTTTGACGTCTCGTTAGGTTGATAAATACTTTCCATGTAAATAGGTTGAAACGGTACTCCACGATCCTCGTTTGGTGTTCTATCGGCAAATATAAGGTTTTCGTCGCAAAATATAACATTTTCATTACTTGAAAATATGACCAAAATGGTCTGGAAAAACTAGTCGCGAAATAGTGAATATTAAGAGTTAGGAAAGAAACTCAGTATTTTGCTAAAAAGCTGATGGAAATAAATAGAGTTTCGTCGATTTTAAAACATGTATATCTTGGTCGTTATAAGCTTGTTTTCTACGTTCTTTATATCCCCGGAATCGTGGGTCAACATACTAATATATTTTTGATAAGTCGGGATGGCTAGATCAAGTTTTACACCTTAGATTGCCCTATTGAAAATCGTGGGTCAGCAAGTAAAATTTTCAGAAAATAGTTTTCGTCGTTAAGCTTGCAAAAATCATATCTCCTTCGTTATAAACTCGTTTTAATCCGTTCTTTCGCCCACGGCTTCGTTTTTGAAAGTATTTTCTAAATCTCTAGCCCAAAGTTACCCGGAATCCCCTGATTTTTATGGATTTTACAAAATGGGACAACAACATTTATATAGTGGCTAAAATTCATTTTTTTAGCTTAATACTTGTCCAAATCCACTCCAATCAGCACAAATCTAGTCTAATCCTACCATGCACCTTCTTAAGGTGTCATGGGTTCCTAAACATCCCTAACCTTGGTGGGTTTCATGGGGATAATCATAGGTTAATTATAATCTCATAATAATTAAGAAATACTTGAAAAGTGGTATATATAACATAACTACTTGCATATTTAACCAATATATCATGAAAATACAACATGTTACTAATGAAATGAAGGTAATAGATGATGAAAAACAACACTTGAAGCTTACTTGGATATATATGGAGTTTGATGAGAAATGGATTAAGAAACCTAGGTTTTTATCACAAAACCCTAACAAGGAAAGAAAGTAGAGCTTGATTAACACTTGATCTTCAAAAATTGATGGATCATTCCTTGGTTTTTATTTTGGGTCGTGGCTAGGGAGGAAGAACAAGAGAAAACTTTGACTTTGATTCTTGAAATGAATATAGATGTGTTATTTGTGTTTTTGTATGAAAATATCTAATCCAATGGCATAATGGTAAATAAAGGGTCAAGTGGAAGTAACATGGTGAGGGGGGGGGGGGGGGGGGGGGGGGCTGCACATGGTTGATGAGTATGTAGGAAACTTGTTAATATCTAGTTTACGGAGTCGGTTTTGGTTCCGTTAATCGCTACCCGTAAAGTTTTAAACTGCGAAATGTAAATCTGGGTATCGTAAAAATATGAAACTTGAAAGAATGACTAAACTTGTCAAAATACTCCATAATAAAATATAAAATGAATGGTAAGTTCCATCGGGTTGCTTAAACGCTGTTAAAACTGGAAACGCGGGTTTAAAACGCGTAATTCGCGTAAAACGCTGAACTGAAAAACGTAAAATTTCAAAACTTTTAGAATTGTCATAAAATGAGAGAAAATCATATTTCTATCGTTTATAGTGTTTTATGGACATATCGGGATGCTGGAACGACGTTTAAACCTAAAAGTAAATCTCGGACACAGCTTCGTGATTTTTGCAAAAATGATCTGACGAGCACCAAACTCTCGGATTATCATTAAAATAGTTTAACTTACGAGAATATGAAATAAAAATTTCGGAGATGATAGTGAAAGTGAATAGTTAAAATGAATAGTAACTTTCCGAAATGAAAAATGAAATTTCGACATTTGAAAAATGACATGAAATTACGAGTTGTGACATATACGGACCCTCTTATTAAGGGGTTTTATAAGGCTCTGTGTATTGTGAGTTTATACAGTGTGTATCACGGTTTTTACATTTTGACAAAAAACCTCTATAGTCATATTATAAGTGGGTCTTAATAACATAACCCAAAAAATAAATATAACTTGAAGACTTGAAGTCAAACTTGTTTAAGTGGCCATTTGGGAAAACATATTGTCGATCGCATCACATGAATATCTTCCTATATGTATTTTTATTTCACAAAATGTTGTGATTCATATTATATAACGTCTTACGTGATTCATATTACTGTAGTCGCATCACATGAGTATCTTACTAGTATGAAGTATAATATCAAGCGCTAGCTTTATACGGCCAAGTACCCAGCATCGTACCACCCGGTAGGAAAATAAAAGTTCGTGATAATAAATTCCAACTTTCCAACAAAAGAAGTCAATCACAAATGAGTCAAGCTAATATAATACCTGGCTAGATAAGCTCACGAGCCAAATCAAACTTGCCGTTTTACATATGTGTATGTATATATTGAGATGAATACCATAAATTTTAACCGAGCCTAGCTCGAAATTATCAATTCCCTCTTGTCGTTTATATATGATGATACAAGTCAAGTTCGACCCACCCAGGGCCGCCCCGTTGAATTTGAAAGCCTTGTCCTTTATAATCAATTCCGCAGTCCAAATTGGTAACATGATGCATCAATATCACTCATCGGCAATGAGTGAGACAATAGTAACTCAGTTAGATCACATATCACTTCACACATATTAACTAGGATAACAAAGATTGACTCAGACTCGATAAGATGCCCTATGTATGACAATGATCTTGAGACGGAATATCATATTCTAGTAAAGTGCAATGTTGCTAATTTGATGTGGATTGATGCTCTCTAGTCGCCCAAGTCTAACTCCCACCGTTAAAACCATGTTTGATGTCGTAGTTCAATCCACTATTTGGATAACTTGGAAATTTAGTCCTTTTAGACTTAAAAGACCAACACAAAGTCTCGTCCTAAATGATATCAAGCATCTCACCTTCACTTGGTTCTCGAATAGACTTCGAAAGGCCTTTATTAATTGGTTAGAGTGGTTTTTTAATTTGTGTAACACTTCTTATCCACTCTTATGTAATTACTTTGCCTAGTTTTTTTAAAGGTTTCTTGTGTTAATCTACCGTTTTTTGTAACATCCCCGCCTACTCAGACCAAAATATTGTCCGCTTTGCCCGCAGGCTTACGGTTTTGATTTTGTGGCCCTTATATGAAGACTTTCCGCCAGGTCACACAAACCAGTTCTACTTTCACATGAGCACGCTTAACTGCACAATTCCTAAAAACTTCACCCGCAGTAGATTACAAAAAGCGTTCTGTCATTGTAAGATGAATGTTATCTTATTAACCCAACATCTCCCTACGCTACTGTAGATGTGACATTTGCCTAGGATGTGACACTGTTTCAAAAAAAGAAAACACATTAGTACATTACTCTCAAGATAAAGGATACAACTTATAACAAACCCAAACCACAGGGTCCCTTTCCAAACATTACTAGTCTTATCAATGTCTTCTTCACACTCCTCGGATCCAATCACAAAACACCATCCTACCACAATCCCACTCCCCAAACAAACCAATGTTCGATTCACAATCCTACACCACGCGCCGCAGCTCCAACCCCAAACTCCCCATCACCATCCCCACAACCCCCACCGGAGAAAACCGTCACACCACCGGAAAAACCCCTTTCTTCACCCTATCTCCATCCATCCTCACAGCTGCAATAATAGGCGCGTGGTACTTAAGCAACATAGGAGTTCTGTTACTAAACAAATATCTTTTATCCTATTATGGGTACAAATATCCTATATTTTTAACAATGTTGCATATGTTGTCATGCACATTTTATAGCTTAGTAACTATACGTTATTTTGGCTTAGTTCAGTTACAGCTTATTTCTTCACGTAAACAGTTTTTTAAGATATTTGGGTTATCTGTTATTTTTTGTTTCTCAGTTGTGTGTGGGAATACTAGTTTAAGGTACTTGCCTGTTTCTTTTAACCAAGCTATAGGTGCAACCACGCCGTTTTTTACTGCGGTTTTCGCGTATATTATTACGTGTAAAAAGGAGACGGTGCCTGTTTATTTAGCTTTAGTACCTGTCGTGTGTGGTATAGTTATAGCTAGTAATAGTGAGCCTTTGTTTCATTTGTTTGGTTTTTTGATGTGTGTGGGGTCCACTAGTGGTAGGGGGTTGAAGTCTGTTGTGCAAGGGGTTTTGTTGAGTTCGGATAATGAGAAGCTGAATAGTATGAATTTGTTGCTGTATATGGCGCCTATGGCGAGTTTGATATTGTTGCCTGTAAGTTTGTTTATTGAAGGGAATGTGTTTGGTGTTACGGTTGAGAAAGCGAGGACTGATTGGTTTATTGTGTTTTTGTTGTTTGGTAATGGGAGTGTGGCGTATTTGGTTAATTTGACGAATTTTTTGGTGACGAAGCATACGAGTGCTTTGACTTTGCAAGTGTTGGGTAATGCTAAGGCTGCTGTTGCTGCGGTTGTGTCTGTTTTGATTTTTAAGAATCCGGTTAATGTGATGGGGGTTTCGGGGTTTGGTGTCACGATTTTTGGAGTTGTGATATATCATGAGGCGAAGAAGAGGTCTAAAGTTATATAATACGATTGATGGAGATTTAAATCACACGGTGCGTATTCTTTGCTGTTTTGTTACTTTTAGGATTTTGAATTGTAAAGTTGTTAAAGAGAAATTGGGACAAAGAAAAAGTATAGAAATAATTATATGATTCGATTGGGTCGTAAGAAACAATTGAATTGGGAAAAAGGGAAAAGGGGGCGGTGTTTTTTCTGTTTCTTCTTGAAATGTATGTCTAATTGCATACCTGTTATTGATTAGAACGGTTTAGGGGAGAAAAAAGTGTTCTCCTTTCCTCATTGTCGTATTTGTATTCTCATTGTCGTGATTGTAATACAAATTCCAAGAGAATTTCTGCAAGTTATATCTTATTTTGCTGATGTACTGTAAAAATATCAATTATTCTGTTTTCCGTCCGATGCTGTGATGCAGATACTCATGTGACTCCACTGACCCCTTTTTTTTGTCTGCTGATATGTATTTGTAGTTTTGTGTATAGTACTCCATTGAGCAGCTTCCGAATGAATTCTGTTTTGAGTGTGTTCTAATTTAAGTTTGTTTGTTATCATAATTCAGAATACAATAAGAAAGTTTTTGACTGTTAGGAGAGGATGATTTCTCTTAGAGATTAAGTTTACCATTATTATAGGGTTCTTTACAATGATTTGTTTTTGTTGTAGTTGCTTCAAATTTAGAAAAAGAATTTTGTAGAATTCAGGACTTAATTAGTAGGCAGATTTTTAGGGATATTGCTAAATGCTTCAATCATAAGATATCAAGAAGGTCTAGGTATTTTTAGCCTTTAGGTCTTTGCGTATAATGTTTCACATAGTCAGATTAGATAAAGATGTGATTAGCGGTCTGATTGGTATGTCGAGAAACTAAGATAGGACCCACAAAAATGATCAGAATGCTACATTGATTCCCTTAAATATGTGTATGCAAGTTCAATGGTGCGTATGTACTTCATGACTAGTGGTAAACAGAGTTTCAAGTGTTAGAATGGTAGATGCTAAACGTCACTTTTTATGGTCCACTGGCCATTGATGATAATTAACGTCTGTTCATACTATATATTCTTTAAATCAGTGTAGGACAGGACCATGCTTTATACATAGTTGAAGAACAAACATATAATAGGGTGGGGGACATTTCCATAAATATACATGAAAACAATAGAAGCAACCACATGGAGCATTTTGGCATGATCATAATATTGGTTAGTATTACGTGATTCCATTATATACACATCCGAAAAGAAAAGCCGCATCTTGCATTTTCAAGTCTAGTTTACAGCTTTAGATATATATTAGGCTCCTTAAGCGATCATTGACCTCCAAATTTCTTATATGCTTATCACCCGAACTCCCATTATGAGCCATTAAACATCAGTCAAATGTACACCAACTTGCTGTAAACAATAAGTTTGCTCCTGATTGCAACATTACTTGTAATTTACGAGTTACGACATGGGTTGTTTTATATTCTTTTCCTTGTATATGATCAAGATGTGAATTGAATGAGAATTAGAACTCAATTATGTGATAGATCACATCATAAATTAGTATGGGAACATCTATGTTTGGAAGAAATGTGGGAATTGGATGAGATAAGATGTTTCTGATAAATGGCCAAATTAGATGACCCATCAGCCAGCTTTGATAGGCACATGAGTCACCCACATGGATACATGCCCTTCTTTGCTTTTAAGTTATGGTAGTAGTTGCCCTTTCTTCAACTTCTCTCACTGTCCCAAGATCTAATTTATTGGGTTGGTTGGCTTCCTTAAAATAATATCCACCCAAACCAACAACGTGAATCTTATATATAAAACAAAAAATATCGGGTTGTGTTATTAGGACCATAATCTACTTTTTACCCCCTCTCACCCTCCCGGCCCATTTGTATTTGAGAATACAACACTGTTATTTTATTAATTTATGTTCCGTATTTTTTAACAGTTTAATGACTTGTTAAATTTATATTTGTGTTATGAACTTTTAATTTCACAGTTTATAATGAAAACATTATTTGAAAGTTTTTTTTTTTTTTTTTTTTTTTTTTTTTTTTTTTTTTTTTTTTAAAAAGGAAAAAAAAGAAGGTATTGGTGGTGTTTTAGAGGTATCAATAACCCATCCCATTATACACATGTCATTCATCCCTTAACCCCATGTATATATATACTATTATATAATACATTTGGGACTATTCTATAATTAGAAAGACTTAAAATTCAGACTTTTACTTATTTATTATGAAAGGATTTCAAAATTAATTGGTTAGGAAGGGTTGGTTAGGAAGCAAGTTGGTTAAGAAGTTTGTTAGGAAGCAGGTTGGTTGTTTGAACTAAATCGAACTAAAATTATTTGGCTTAACCATCTTTACTTATAAAGCATAAAGACAACTAAATGTGTAACCGAATAATCAAATAACGCAAAATATAGTCACAGTTACCCGCCGCCGCATTGCGCGGGTACCGTTCTAGTGTTTAAAAATAGCCCGTAAAACATCCAGATGCCAATTTGATGTTTGTTTTGGTTTGGATATATGATCTTAGAATTCTTAATTAAAACCTTGAGAAACCCTTTGATGTTTGCAACGCAAAATAATACTATATCTAAAAAATATCATATGGACCGGACTTGAATAAATTATATGCTCAATATGAAAGGCTCATTAGTCGAAAGAGTGGACTTATAAGTTCTTTTTAGGTTCGAATAAGCCAATAAGCTAACCCAAACAGCCTCCTAATGTATACCAGATATCTTGGTTGATTCCTATTCCATGCTTCAACATCAAATTTGAAAGTCATTTTCCTTTGAAATATGAAACAGTGATATATCTAACTATCTTATAATGCATAAAGGACTAGTATAATTAGAATACTTAAAATTAAGCCTTACAAGTTTAGAAGTTTAAAGTACAAGTGATTCAAACACAATTAGACAATTAATAGCATAAATGAAATATAATTAGACATTTACAAGTTTAGAAGCTTAAAGTACACACCATTTTGTTTTTGCCATTAAAGTTTAAAATTAATGACTTAAAATTGATCATTATGTATATTAAATACAATTAATTAAATAGTCAATAATTACAATTAATATACTTATTAAAACACCTGTTACATAAGAAATACAAATTATCAAGTATATTGTACAACCAACTTAAACATATTATACAAATTTTTAAGCCCAAACGGGCAATGAGCCAAATGGGCTCGAGCCCGAACGGGCACGGGTCAAACGAGCTTGAGCCCGAATGGACACGAGCTAAACGAAATTTTTGATATCCGTAAATTTATTGTCAAAAAGAACATAATAAACTAAAATATATTCACATATTATACAAACCAAGCAAACTACTAAACAAAAACATAAAATAAATAATAAATAAAATAATACAAATAAAGCAAAATTTAATCAAACTTTTGGTATAAAAAACTAATCAGTAAAGTTGTTGCTAAAAAACGTACAAATAAAATAAATTATTAATCGAAAAAATTAAATTACAGGATGCCCGCAGTTGCATCGCGCGATGACCCTGCTAGTATTTCCGTATATACAGGAACACTAATTAGCTTAAGTATTTTAATAAAAAATGCACGTCATATAAAATAGTTTTAAATTACTTTTTTTCCTTTGTCTCACGACATCGAATGATGACTAAATAGCAATCTTTTAAATTGATATGTGTTATAGTCGGTTTATATATAAATTTGTAATTGTAACGTATGTAGTGATGGTCCCGTTGAAATGGACAGCTATGTTATTATTAAAAATGTGTGACGTTTTATATATGCTTTAAATTATCCAACATGTTAAACATTGAAAACCCCGTAGAAAATACGTTTTATTGACTATTTATAAAGACAATATGTAAAAACTTTTAATGGACCATTTGCCCACAAACCGGGCTTAAGCCACTATCCTATCATCTAATACATGTCACTTCTAGTGATTGCAATTGGTAACATAACCTTTTTGAATTACACTCTATGAGGTTTAACTTTATGGATCAGACTAAGTTGAATAAGTTACGAAACCAGTTATCGTTGATTCGGTCTTTTCAATAATATGTATAGTATAATACTAGCAGGGTACCCGCGCGTTGCAGCGGCGGGTACCCTGTGACAATTAACTGGAGAAATAGATCATGATAAGGCATGGCTCACAAGTTTGTATCGGTTTCAACGGGTCCTCTTGGATTCATTTTCTGATGGCTTTTATTGGCTAGCCGAACCAGTGGCGACACCGGTTTCCGGTTGAACCCGTGATCCGATCTGGTTTTCAAAACTATATGTACCATCAACTTGTTAGATCGTATAAACTTTTGTGTGTTTTATTAGTTTGTATAATATGTATAATAATATGTACTTTTCATTTTAGGGGTGTTTTATAAACAACATTAATTAGTGTATTTAATTATTTTATATTTTGGATTATGTTGTAGACTTGTAGCTTGTTTAGATTATACATTATGATAATTTTATTGTACTTTTTAGTAAGGGGGTGTTTTAATTGGTTGTATTTAATTTGATAGCCATGCTTTTAACTGGTTGTACAATATGAATAACTCATTGTACTTTTAAATAATGATGTGTTTTAATAGGAGTATTAATTATGTTTTAATTTAATGTTGCAATGATGAATTTTAAGACATTAAATGTATAATTGTGTTGATATTACTTGTATCTTTAGCATTAAAAGGTGTAATGTTGAATTTTAAGGTTTGCATTTATTTTTAGGCCATTAATTGCCGAAAGTGGCATGTGCATGTAGCAATAAAACTTTTAAATGTCTAATTGTATTGATTTTAATGTATTAAATGTCTAATTGTGTTGATATTACTTGTACTTTTAGCATTAAAATATGTAATGCTTAATTTTAAGTATTTCTATATTTAATAGGCTTAAATGCTTTATAAGATAGTTAGATAATATAAGGGATATCTTGGCTACAATTTTTGTAGCTAATTGGCTACAATCATTCACAAAAAATATACTAGCAGGGACCCACAGAAAAGAAGGACCCACATTTTATAGCACAAAATTGTAGCCAATTAGCTATAAAAAATTGTAGCTAATATATTCCCATATAATATTTAACGTAAGAAGAAACATTTTTCAAATGTATATGAAATTCTGAATGTCACAATTAAAATCCTCTAACGTCATTAATTGGATGTTTGGTACAACTGAATCGTAGAGAATAAAAATGCAAAACAAGAATAGAATTACAAAGAATGAGAATGGGCATGGGTGGATGTAGCTCACCGGAGGGTTTCAGCTTGTGCTTACATTGCTACATGGTGTTTATTGGTTATAGTTGGTTTTTGGATTGAACTTGGGTTACGAGTGAACTAAAGGTGTTGTGCATGGTGTAATCATGGAGAAGGGGTTTTTGGATTCCGGAGGGAGAGAGGGTGGACATAAGACAAATACGAGTGCTGCGAATGTGGTTGGTTCGTCATTGAAACTGCATGATGAACATGAAGTGTGATTGAGGAGGGTCCGAGAGCAAAGATTGCTAAGGTGGACGATGACTTTATGTTAAAACAAAAGAACAAAGAAGCTTTTAAAGTTGTTGGAACATGTACAAACTTAAAAGTTATTAGACATTAAAAACCTGTTGGGTAATACTTTATTAGTTACCTCATTTATAGATTACAAATGTAACATAATCATAACCCTAATGGACTCTAAGTTCATAGACCGGCTTGGGCCAACTAGCTTATTCCATCATCTAATACTCCCCGCAGTCCGAGTGGCGAGATCACGAAAGCTCGAGACTAAATTAAAAAAGTAAAAACATTAAAGCCATGATAAATTGTTGATGAAGATATCTGACAGCAAGCGAAGACTGATCATCAAACAGCAACAAGTATGAACATGCAACAAAAGCAAAATCAGAAATGAAGAGATAGCATACACGTAATGGAGCCATGCCTATGACGATGACAAAAGCTACAAAGAAAGAACGGTCAACAATTGTTGGCTTGGAGGGAAAAAAAGAAAAAAAGAAAACTAAAAGGTAGAGACATCAAACAACATGAGAAATTAAGATACAACATACACGTAACTTGAGCAAAGTATATGATATTTATAACCAAGGCTCAAAAATAACATAATAGAAAAGCACTGACGGCTAGACATCGATAAAAGAGACAGAAATGTTTGACGAGTTGGCATGGTGTAGGCGGCTCAACATAGCCACCTATATCTGAGGATCACATCAACTCCGATACCATGTTAGATGGTAAAGTGTTTTGTGAATATTATTGATACCGAAACATACATATATAGTGAAACCCTACCAACTATGAATCGGGCCTAAGCCTATACAAATATACGATTAACACTCCCCCGTACTTTAAGCGGTAGGACACCGAACACTCAAACTGGTATGAAACTCCTTGAACAAAGCTGAAGGTAAGCCTTTAGTGAAAATATCCGCATACTGATAACGTGAGAGAACATGAAGAACTCGAACTTGACCAGCAGCAACCAAATCTCGAACAAAGTCAATATCAATCTCTATATGCTTCGTACGTTGATGCTGAACCGGATTAGAAGATAGATATACAACACTGACATTATCACAGTAAAAAAGCGTAGCGGAAGACAAAGGAGAATGCAGCTCTCGTAGCAAATTCCTCAACCAACAAGTCTCAGCAACATCATTGGCAAGACCACGATACTCTGCCTCTTCACTAGAACGAGAAAGTGTCAGTTGACGCTTAGAGGACCACGAGAGTATGTTGTTGCCAAGAAATACACAATAGCCAAAAGTCGATCTCCGAGTAGTAGGGCAACCAGCCCGATCAGCATTCAAACAAGCAACCAATGAGGAAGTAGAAGATGAAACAATTATAACCTATAGTCTAAAGTACCCTTAACATACCTCAAAATCCGCTTAAAACCCAACAAATGAGGCTACCGAGGATCATGCATATAAAAACAAATCTGCTGTACTACATAAGAAATATCAGGGCGAGTAAAAGTGAGATACTGAAAGGAACCTGCAAGGCTCCTATATAATGTCGGGTCAGAAACCGGATCATCGTCATCACCAAGTTTAGACTTAGTATTAACACGAGTCCGACTAGAGTTACAACCAACCATATGAGCCCGTTCAAGAAGCTCAGTAGCATACTTACGTTGAGATAAAAACAACCCTGAAGAATCACGCGTAACAGAGATACCTAAAAAGTAATTAGGAGAACCAAAATCCGTCATAAAAAACTCCTGATGTAAAGAAGCAATAATCCGCTGTAACAAAATCTCATATGAAGCGGTGAGAACAATATCATCAACATATAGTAACAAATAAGCAGTGTTTGTCCCTGTCTATAGATAAATAATGACGAGTCACAACGACTATGACTAAACCCAACCTGAGTAATATAAGCGGTAAAGCGCAGAGGCCTGCTTAAGACAATAAAGAGACCTCTGCAATAAACAAATATGATCAGGATGTCAAGAATCCCAAAACCCAGGCGGCTGATGCATATAAACTGTCTTAGCTAAATCACCATGTAGAAAGACATTCTTGACATCTAGCTAATGAACCAACCAATGTTGAGAAATAGCCAAACTAAGAATTGTCCGAATAGTACCTGGTTTAACAATTGGACTAAAAGTCTCATCAACATCAACACCCTCTATCTAAGTATTGCCATTCACAACAAGACGAGCCTTGTAGCAACTAAGGGTTCCATCTACTAAAAAACTTATGGCAAAATAACCACAAACAATGGAAATATTGACATCCGCGGGTCGAGGCACAAGAATCCAAGTGTTATTTTTAATAAGAGCATTATACTCATCACACATAGTATTTTTCCCATTAGAATCATTAAACGGATCGTTATATGATTTTGGTAAAGGAGAGATAGAAGACACATGAAGATTCAGACGCTGAGTGGGACGATTAGGCCCAACACGAAAGCGTGTGACCATGGGGTGAACCAAAACCGAGTTCGGGTTAACAGGTTGAGTAGATGGGTTTTGGGAAGTGGAAACAGAAATGGGATGTAATGGAGTTGGATCGATATTGTTTGGGTTTTGTTGGGTTGGTGAAGTTGGGCCGGCATTAGTGGAAGGCTCAATTTGAACGGGTTAATTATGTGTAGGAGTGGGTGTGATATTTGTATGAACATCTTGGGTAACATTTGGTACATTTGGTGGAGTAGGGTGAATTGTGGGTGACGATCTTATGATATTAGAAATGACATTAGACGAGTCATTCAAAAAATTATATGAGGTACTAATGGTGGGTATCATTGAGCCAAAATGAAAAACCGTCTCATCAAACTTAAAATGTCAGGAAATGATAGTTTTATTTGTGTTAAGGTGAAGACAATGATAGCCATGATGTTTTGTGGCATGACCTAAAACGATAGAAGGTGTAGCCCGGGGTTCAAGTTTTTGAGTGGTATCAAGGTGAGGGTAACAAAGACACCTAAAGGTATGTAAAATACTATAGTCTGGTGTTGTTCCAAAAAGTCGGGTAAAAGGGATTTCATTGTCTATGGTGTGCGAGGGTTAAAAACATCCTCTTTGGCTGATGAGACATATAAGAATGAAAAAGAGGTTGTTACTAGTTATGTGCAAACAAGTTTGGATGTTTCTATGAACCTTGATGTGGATACTAGTTGTCCCAATCTAAGTAGTTTGGCTGCAAAGATTCATAATAAATCTCATAGGAAGGTCCTCTTTTATACTCCTCATGTTGAAGCAGATGTTAATATGCATGGATCTCAAAACCATGCAGTCACGTTGATAGTGCGGCTAGCTAGTGTAGTGGATTCTGAGCTTCCTAATACATCATTGGGTGGACTTGGGCAGCATGCTAGTGGTTCTACATCTGAGGCTGTTTGTACTCCTTTGCAAATTATTGTAGAATAAACAGGTTATGTAAATCCTAATGATATGAACAAGGCTGGTCCCACAAATGACTCTTCACCTTTTAATCAACATATGGAGCCAGTTTCGTATGCTAATATGCTTAATGTTACCTCTACTAGTCCGAAGGTGAACTTTCGTGTGTCGGAATATAGTGTTCCTAATTGTGCTGATTTCGATGTTGGTATCCATATTGCTTCGGTGGAGGAGGTCAACAATAGGTTGAAAAATTCATTATTTGGTTATTTCATTGGCAAAAGGTTAGTATTCATGGTTGTTGAACTATATATTTGTAATGCTTGGAGTAATATGGCGTCCAAAAAGTGTCAATGAATGCAAAGGGTTTCTTTCACTTTAAATCTCAATCTCATAATCAGAAGACTCTGATTTGATTGACGCAAATTTCTTTATAAAAAATTCTTTTTGAATATCAAGGAGTAAACACTTTCAATCATACGATAAATTATTTTCTTGTTCTAAGCTCAATTCCTCTTCAAATGAAATAAATTTATCGTTCACTTTATTCATAGAAGGCTTAATATTTATTTTTAAAAGCTTTTTGACTTCACCCATTATTTCATGTTCATAAGAAGATGATTTCAAGATTTCAGCCATCTTTGTTTCTCGATTTCCATGAATAATGTGCTACGTTAAATCTTTTAATTTTTGAGGTTACAAAAACTTTTATGTGCTTAACTCTGAAAAAGATTTGCTTCATAAAAATTTAGTAAAACTTGTTCCACATGATTTTTCAAATTTTTATCTTTTCTTTTTTAGGAACATTTTTTTAATCAAACCATAATTTGCACGATGATACGAGAAATTGGTGATTTTGTGTTTAATATTCAAATGTTTTTCATTTTGCTGTTGCGATAGCCCTTTAGAAACAAACAAATATCCTTTGAAAGTATGTCGGGTTGGAATAACCAAGGCCAGGTTTTAAATCTAGAACTGGATCTGGTTTAGGAATCAACATGCGTATAGTCTAAATTGTGTGCCCTGTTTTCTGAAGAATGGTTTCAAGATTTTTGATTCTTGGAACAAAATCAACTTTTTCTTCCTTAAGCTTTGAAACTTTGGTTTCATGTTTCATTTTTGATGTTTTCCAAAGTAGAAATATTTCTTTTAAGTTTAAAATTTTCACTTTTCAACTCAAGAATTTCTCTTTTTAAATCTACAGGTCCTACACCATGTCTTTAATTTTTTTTCTCTAAACATGCATTCTTATCTTTTTCCCATTTTATCATATTTACATAATTTTGAATTTGAGACTGAATTAAAGCATAATTCTGAAGCATTAAAGAATGATCATGATCAGTTGACTCATGATTTTTGCCAGAACTATTAGCAGGTACATGAGAATCATCACAAGTTGGTGTGATACTGCTTATGGCAACCTCATCTACTCGACCACTAGTTACTGTGCCACCATGAATGAACTATCAACATCACTAGCTGATTCATTATCAGTGGCATAGTTACCTCATTGATAAAGCCTCATCAGCATAAACATCAACATCAATATCATAACTCGGGCTTCCTTCATAGGCTTCTTGCACAGCTACTTAAAATCCATCAGCTTTCGCAAGTTTTGCAATGAAAACCAAGTTTGTTTCGAATAATTCCCCTTCATCATCAGTATCAACCAAGAAATCATGCTCATCATTAGTCAACATCTTACCCTTCTCTTCTATATCAACCAACAACATCTTATGTCTAAATTAAGCTTTGTTGCGAAGCTTTCAATTTTGACAATATTCAGAAAAATGATTCCTCTTTCCACTACCATACCACTTTGGTTCCGCAACTTCCTTCCTTGTATCATCCCTATCCAACCTTATCCCACCCTGCCTAACTCCTTCACCTCTTAGCTGGTTATCTTATCTCTTGTTCACTGTAGTAGGTACGGATGTAGTTGAGGACTATTTTTTATAGAACATTTGTAATAGGATTTCTAGATTTGTTTACCAAGTAAGGCTATGTTCTGGAGAATAGCATTCAATTTAGTAGTTAGCCAAATCACGTTCTGTTGCTTTAACTTATGTATCAGATAGTGGTGTGTACTGGATGTTGTTATTAGTACTGTAGGTGAGAGAGTTATGTGTTGGTTTTGGTTGGAATGGTGAAATAAGTGTTAGAGGATCATGAACTGGTTTTTGAATTGCTTGTTGAATTGGAGTCTCTTTCTTCTTCAACTATTTTTTGATGTCATTAACTTCCACATGGTTATGCTTTATTAGATCAAATAGTTATCGATATCCTTCTCGGTGAGATCCTGATTCCGTCTCATTACAATTGTGAAAGGTCTCCATTGTGGTTGTAGGTTGGTGAGAAACATTGTGTTATGCTCAATGTTGGTTCTTTTCAGGTTGTGACAATTTATTTCATTGACTAGTTTGTTGAAACGTATGCATGAATCTTTCCAGGTTTCATCAGGTATTTGCTTGAAAGATTGGTAGTTCCACAAGGTAAGTGTTTGTTGTGTTTGAGTTCCCACATCAACTCCTTGCATCAATCACTCCAAAGCCTTCCATAATTCATAAGCTATAAGATTACTATCAATGGCATTGTAGATCTTGTTACTCAACCTAAACAATATCATATTCTTTGCCCGAAACTCTGCTTCATATTGAACTAATTCTTATGTACTCAAATCTTATCCTTCTTGAAGTCTTGTTTGTCCAGGGTTAGCAGAATCTTCAATCTCCTTCATAACATATGGGCTCTTCTTGATAGAGTCGATCAATAGCTTACGTTCTTTGTACCCCATTAAAACATTCATGAACCTTGAAGACCATTGACATAGTTTCCCCGATACAACATAGGAGGCCTAGCATCACTCTCGGCAACCAATGCATCTAGAAAGATTATGATCTTTAATATCATGTGTTGTTTAAGTGAAATTCGTTGTGTTGCGTTATGTCATGAGTTTGTGTTTGATGATATAGAAATTGATTAAAATCAAAGTCTCGTAACAAAGTAACAAGTCTCGCAACCCTAACCTCTTAACAAATAAGTAATGGTGATAGATGTTGCGAATGTAAGTCTCGTAACAACCCTTGGATCACAAAGTCTCGGAACAATAACTTCGTAATAGATGAATGTAAAAGTCTCGCAAGAAACAACTTCTGAACTCAAGAAGTCTCGTAAGTGATTATGTGGGTGAAATTCTCATAATAAAAGTCTCGAAACTATCTTGTAAGTACAAAATCTCGTAACAATTTCCCTTAGAAACAAGTCTCGTAACAACAGGTTCGTAACAAGGTTCGTAACACGTATTGAAAAGTAATAGTCGTAACAAACTAAAGTGACAAGTTTCGTAACAAAACTCTACTAATAAGTCTCGTAACTGAAGTCTCGTAATAAAAAAAAAACTATAACTACCTTGTAATTTAAATAAAGTAACAAGTCTCATAACTATAGTTTCAGAACAAAAAGTCTCGTAATTAGAAACCCTAATCGTGTCAGGTTCGCAACTTAAGTGTCGCAAGTGTAACCTAAATCTTGTGAGGTTCGCAGCTAAGTCTCTAAAAAGAAACATTAATTCTCCGAGCAAAACCTGTGAGACCATGATGAGAAAAACTTGCGAAACTTACAAAAGCACTTAACAAAACGTAACAAAAACACATCTGTTAACCAAAAAAATCATCATTTTGGCGTGTAATTATTTAAGTAATCCGTAAACAAAACATATCTTTATTATCCTAGAATGATATTCCACACACGTTATTGCAATCTAACCACCTACAATGATTAAACCACAGATTTTAGACACGAAAAATATTTCTGAAGAGAAAAGTAATTAGTATTTAGGACTAAAAAATGTATAAATTTTTTTATCCTAATGATGATTTAAGCTTAAAAACAAACAAAGCTAATTAAACATATCTTATAATGGCTCTTTGATGAGGCGAAAAATGAACCACTTTTAGGGAGTCATTTAAGCTCGGAATTGAATTTATTTGATCAAATATTCCCCTAAATCGTTCCTTTTGTGATTTTAGGTACTTTGGGAGTGAAATCTGGAAAAGGAAGCAATTCGGACGTTTTTGGAGCATAAAAGTGAAGAAAACGCCAAAGACTTAATTTTCCAAGCTGGGAACAGTATGTGACGGCGTCAAGAGCATTATCCTGACGGCGTCAAGAGTAAATATCATGACGACCCAGTACAGAAATGAAGGCGTCACAAGGAAGAGCGTCAAGAGTTAAATGTGTGACGGCCTGGAAAAATGTATAACGTGACGGCGTCAGATGTTGATCAAGGCAGTCCGAGGATTCTTTTGGCGGCGAGATGACGGCGTCACAAGGTTGTTCTTGACGCTGTCAGACTCAATTTTCTATATATAGTTTTCTAATTTTCATTCATAAAAGAGAGAAGTTTGGAGAAACCCTAAGGCCGAACCATATACGAATTTTACAGGATTTTCAAGGGTTTTTAGCCATTGAACCCTTACATGTGTAATTGAGATAAGTGTTCTTTCAATTCAATCAATATGTCTATGTGTTGGTTGTCTATATCTTGTTCTTGTCTTGATTCCACCATGCTAGGCTAGATTTATCTTGTGTTTGCTTAGATCTAATGAAACCTAGATGTTGATTATGTGTTGATTACTTGTTTATGGTTGTATTGGATGAATGATTTCAATGTTAGGCTTAAGAAAACTGGCAGATCTCCAAATGGTAACATGCTTGAATGTCTTAGGAAACATGAACAGATGTGTACTAGGTTTTATTGGTTGTATTTAATGCATGAGTAAATTCTAATGATCCCATGTTAGGAGCTTCTTAGCCGGCTCGACATAGGAGTGAAGTAGGCACTCATAGGATTGAGGAGTTAAGTACGCCACCCCATGAATGGTATTAAGGAATACAATCCGTCATCCACGCAACTATAACAAGTAATTAACATGTAAAAGATATCTAGGGAGTAGTGAAATCTAAGTAAACACATTTCTCCACTTATTGCTCACAACTTTAGTTTAATTTATTTTATTTTCATTTCTAGTATTTTATTTTGATTGCATCTTAGTATTGGGTTAGTTGACTAGCAACTAATTCCGCCCAAATCCTTAAAACCCGAGATTTTAATTTGCTTTCTAAAAAATATAAAAATACAAAAATAATCATCCTTCATCTTTAGAACTAGTATTTAGGTTTTCTAATCCTAGCGACACTATTCCTAGCTGAACGATCAATCCCCCGGTACTTGTCACTATACTATACTACAATGATCAGGTACACTGCCTGGTGGGGGTTGTAAGCTTCTCAAGATCCCTTGAGAGGTAAAGCCTGGTGCAATCCCTACGCATCAAGTTTTTGACGCCGCAGCCCGGGGAATAGTTATTGTCTAGAACGAGAATTGAGAGACAAGATGATAAAGTTTTACATTGAAACACACACCTCATAACCAATGAGGTAGGAGGTATTTATACCCTTACAACTATCCGTTGAGAAACCTTACAACATATAAGCTTCCCCTCACAACTATATAAGTGTTGCAAGGGTACGTGATCTCTCAATAACAAAACAATATATAACATCCTATCTATTAATTTTGATTTACACTTTTTGTGCTCTAATAGATGAAGATGTTCAACCACATGGGAGTATAACACATCAACAATATATGACTACGTTACGAAATTAAATTGCAACACAATATTCTTGAATGTTTTGTTTAAGACATTTTTATCCCTACGTTGCTAAACTATGTTAATTTTATGACTCAAATGGTCCATATAATGTTTAAACATATTTATGTTTCGTAAAGATAAACGTGATTTGTACTTCTATCATTCAGACATTTTAAAGTAAAAAACAAACAATATCAATTGATTTAGATTCAGAGATTTACATCTCAGATTCAGATTCAGATGTGCAAATTAGTTTCAGATTGAGAGCTTCTTAATAAAAAAACAATACCTTACTGTTAATTTGTTGGACTTTATGAGCATGCTTCTTTGTAGGTTAATTGTTGCTTGGTATTAAAAGTATGGTGTTATTTATTTAGGTAGTATTCTTTGATGATACATGCTTGTCAAACTTGCTAACTGATTTTTGGCTTGTTTGAGTTTTGTAACGGTGTACAACAACCATAATTTGTTTACTTCAAAGCTCTATTCCTTAAGTTGAAATGATGTAATTTACTTCAGTTTGGTGGATGGCGCAAAAAAGCACTTTAAACCACCTCTTATCAATAAAAGTAAGAGGTGGAAAAAGTGACAAGAGACGAGTGTGTTTTGGGTGTTTTAAACTCGTAATCTTTGTTATGTTATCTATTGGATTTGTATATATTTTCTTTGGCTTGATAGTATCTTGTGTGAATATTTTTCCATAAGTCAAACTCTATAATGTCTAATGTATTATCTTCTTGAACTCTCCCATTAAATTTGTTTATGATGTCTTTTTAAACCATGTATTCTAAGTGTTGATTTGATTTATTGAAGTGTATAAATATTATAGAGTAAGAGCATAAGGTAAGGTCACCAAGGTTAAAGTTTGTTAGGAATATGTTTATTCACATGAAGACTCGGTCACCCCGAGTATAGTTTAGCATGTTGTAGCTCGTAGTATTTATCATATTAGTTAGAACGTAGTTTAGTATTAGTTAGTATTTGTGGAGTCGGGTCAGGTCTTTACCCACTGTCAGCCCGCTCCACAGCCCGTTTCAGGGGGCGTTTTATTGTAACTATAAATACCCCTTCCCTAGCTTGGAAGGGGTTGGACCTTTCATTCTAATCTAACCTATTACAAGTTTCTCTCAAAGGCTCCCAACTTCTTCTATTTATCTCTCTAACTTCTCACTAGAATACTACTCATTTAATCATTCTAAACATCATTCCATACATGTTCTTTCATTAGAGTATATTACAATTGGTATCAAGAGCCATGGTTTCATCTTAGGGATTGTATACTCACGGATTTGTTGTATGGTTTCGTGGTTTAGTTTGGTTCGAATGATTTTGTGGTTCTCCTCATAGTTTGATCTCGTTCCATGTTATTCTTGTGGCTTTTCGTGTACTTTCTTGATTAGTTGAGTTATTAGTTCTTAGGCTTGCATTTGGAGTAGTTGAATCTCTCATTTGTTTGGTAAAAAGTGAGATTTGGAGTGTTATTCTTACCAGCGAGTTGACATTCTCTCGTAGAGGGTTGACAGTTTCTTTCTAGCGAGTTGATAATAGCAGTTTGGCGTTTTGCTATTTTGGGGTATAATGCCAAATCGCTAGATAGTGACACTTCTGTCTTATTATACTAGCGAGTTGGTGAGACTAGCGACTTGATACTGCATAGCGAGTTGTTCCCATCCAGCGTGCTAAGCCATTTCCAGCGAGTTGATCATATTAGCGATTTGATACTGCTTAGCGAGTTGATCCCATCCAGCGTGTTGAGATATTTCAGCGAGTTGATATAGGCTAAGGCTTCCAGCGAGTTGTTTACCATAGAGTGTTGATCCTATCCAGCGGGTTGGTAAACTTTTTCGAGTTGTTGGTCAATCTCGTGTGGTCTTTGCAACTAAGTCCCATTCTCTCACTTCAACATGACAAGCAATCAATCTATTGTTGCTCTGAACTCAACTGGGCTACCTCAAATTTCTGAAGGATGTGCTGAATGCTTCAAGCTACTTCACACCCACATTGTAAGACTTTTTGAAAAATCAGGCTACTCTGGAGGTTACCGACGTGCATTTGTGACACTCTTTGGGCATGACATTGAATCATTCACCGTCACAATGACCCTATACTTAGATCAAATGCAACTACAAATGAACAAAGCTAATTTCTCTGAAAAGTGTTGTACTGCAGCATACGGAGTGATTCTTAAACAACTCCAAGCATTCATTGACTCAAGATTCACAATGGAATATGACTATGACTCCCATATGACGAGTAAACGGTTTGCCGATCATACTGGATTAGATGTGGATGCCTTCAGAGTCACTTTACTTCAGATTATGGGGAATGTTAAAGAGTTCATCAAGGAACGTGCACACCTCCTACTAACAAGTGAGGCTGCCGCTACTGAAAGGACTTGTATTGAGTCTTCTGAAGTCCTTTCTACACATGAGGTGGATGCGTCACACCAACAGGTCACAAGGCAACCTCAAGTTCCAAATATTCATGTTTCTAATTGTGACAAGGATCCTGATCAGGATTTACCCGTCTATGATTCATGTTCACTAGAAGATACTGATAGTGATGTCACGTCTAATTCAATCTACACGAATCCTATTTGGGAGAATCGTGACCAGGATGCTACAAATGGTGATGTGTCAGATCCTTTGGTTTCAAACAAACTCACAAAATCAAATGAAACGGTTGACATACATATTTATAAAGAATTGTCTAACAGATTTTCCCAATTGGAAAAACACTGCATTTCTCTTGAAATTGCGATGCAACAAAATGAAGAACAGTTTCTAATCAACCAACCATGCAAGAACTCAGAACTTCCTGAGGTCCGTGAATATTTCATGATTAATGATTTAAAAGCTCAAATTGAAACCAAAGATCTGACAATCAACCGCCTCAAGCACCAAATTAATGTGATGAATGAGATATGTAGTAACCTTAAGGTCAAAGGCACACAAGATAACATATTGACTCTAAAACCTTTGCTGAGGTAGTGCACAAAGTAAAAGTGTTGCATAATGAAAATGAATCTTTGAAAAGACACATAAAAACACTAAATGAATTTATCAAAGAAGAAAGATCTAAAACTGTCCTACACACAAAGTCTCTGATTACACACAATGATGAGTTCAAAGCTAAGCTTCAGAAAAAAAACTTCAGGATCACGACATTAAAAATTGAACTGTTAAAATTGACCAAGAAAGATGTGAACACTAAGTTTGATAAATCTTCAACTGTGGGAGCACCTCCGTTCCTGCCACATAGAAAACCTAGGTCTACTAGACAACTATCTGCCTTTTGTTCGAATAGATCTAAGTTTCCTAAATCAAAGTGTGTTTCCCAAGCAGTTACTAAACAGGAATTATCAAAACCAGTCACTTCACAACGTCATCATAAGGTTGTGCCGTATCTCAAGAACCTCATCAGGAAAGACTGTGTCGCTAATGTTGGTAATCCAACCGTGGCTAGAATTCCATCACTTAAGAGTATATATCCCATAAGGCCCAACTCACAATCTACAAGGCAGTCCTCCATCAGACCAGGAAGATCTGATGATATGCTCTCCAATACTTGCCTTAAGTGGGTCCCTACGGGTAGAATCTTTAAGTTGATTGGTCATAGGTGGATACCAATGAGGTCTACTGAAAACATCAAAGTTAATTATATGACCCCCACTTTGCGAGGCTCTAACAACACTAACACATGTCCAGACAAGCAAAATCATCATGTTGGTGCAGGGTCTTCCGTCTCATGTGCAGGAGTTCCTATAGAGAAACTCAAAGTTTGGCGACCTAAAAGACCTCTCTCTACAGTAACAGGGACTCAGGTAAACAGGCAATGTTGAATGTTGCACGATGACTCCTGGTAACTTTCCTATCAGGACTCGGACTTCAGTGATGGTGTTGTGTATGAACGTCTGAGATCGTTCATCCAGTATCCATTGTATAAATAGATATATATGTATGTACATACAGTTACATGTTAAATTAGTTAGATCATAAATTTTTGGTCACATTTTTTTTGGCAAGTCTTCTAGCATCGATAACATTTATGGTCCTAGAAATGTCATTCAATAATGACACAGGACTTTAAATGAAGTTCGAACAGAATTCTAAAACTTGCCATCATGGCTTGCTATTATCTCTGATAGCAACCCGCTCTTTTTCTTCTCATTTATGCACATGATTAATGTATCTTTGGTGTATCTATGCTTGATAGTACATGAGTTGGATTATGTTGTTATGGGGCTTCTGTGTGATTCGGTTGTGTGGGATACTTGTTTGTGAAATATGACAGTCTTTTATGATTTATGTGTAATGTATCTTATTTGCTTAATGTGAAACATCTATGTTTATAGTTAAAGTAGAGGGACCGATTTGTCATTGTCCAATAGTCTTATAGGGTGCACTAAATAGAGGGACCAATCTGTCATTTTTCATAATGTTCTAACTAGAGATATAGGGTGTGTGTATAGCGAGTTGATCATTCAAATTCTTTTTTATATACCAAAACCCCAACTCGCGGCGCTTATCTCCTTGTTTCCTTTCGATCTCTCGCTCCATTCCTACAATCCAGGTTGCTCCTGTTTATCGATTGTGGATTTGTGTGTTGTGATTTTTGGTGACTTGATCTTATTGGAGCTTATTCAGGTGTACGATAAATGGCTGACGCTAATGCTTCAACTGAATTGGGTTCAGTACCTCCGCCACCCACACGCACTGATGATGAAATATTACCTCACAAAGAATGGGTCTCCACTGGGAAAAGTAACCTCTACATAGACGTGGGTAAACCCCAGAATAATCCCACCTACAAGATTGTTGTGGACATTTTGAGAAACACATCCTTCTTCAAGGCTTTTACGGTTTCATCATCAATTCCAGCCATATACATCCAACAATTTTGGAATACCATGACCCATAACAAGGACAACAACACGTATCGTTGTCAACTCGATGAACAATGGTGTGAAATTTCTAAAGAAACACTCAGGAATGCTCTCCAGATCAACCCAATCCTTCCTGACAAACCATTCTCATCCCCACCAAATCCTGAGGCCCTCCTAAAATTCATGATTGATCTAGGGTATCCTAAGGAGGTCACCACACTATCATCTATGTCCACTAATGAAATGTATCAACCCTGGAGAGTGCTTATCACACTTATCAACTTATGTCTCACGGGGAAGACATCAGGACATGAGAGACTGCGTGCCCCTGCACTGCAGATACTGTGGGGTATTGTGAACGGGAAATATATTGACTATGCTGAACAAATCTGGGAAGAATTCGCTCACTCTATCAATACCTTCTTAGACAACAAGATGAAGCTGGAAACTCACAAAGAAAGCAAGAAATGGAAATCCAAGTCTCTAATCCCCAGTATCAGATTTACTAAGCTCATTATACTTCACCTCCAACAATCTCATAATCTACACCCTAGACCCGAATCCTCAGTGCACCTGGCATCCGATGAACACTGTGTGGGAAACCTCAAGTTTGTTGCTAAGGGTACGGATCAAGAAGTGTTTGGAATGGATATACCTGAAGCTCTTATCTCCAGCAATATCCGTTACGCACCTTATTACAAGAGTTATCTGAACAAGGTTGCTGCATATCGCAAACAATCAACCGTCAAGACTACTACAAGCAGACCTACATCAAAGAAACGAAAAGATGTCTCAACTACTGAGGTGGTATCAAGTGGTACTAAGAAACACAAAAGAAGCAAAACTGCTAGTAAATCCGGGTCCAAGAAAACCAAGAAAGCGCAAGCTACAAATACAGATGACAATCCACTTGAAATACTGTCACCTTTAGAAGCTGCTGACATTCAGAAGGCTGTTGAAGAAAGTCTCAAACCCAGTGAGACACATCCTGGTCCCCCTTTGACAGGAGTCAACATTAAGGAGCCTGAGTCTGGTAAACTTATGCAACTACCGGAGACTATCGGGAAAGGAAAGAGTGTCGTAATCGAGGAACTATTTGCACATACACTCCTTCACATCTCATCACCTGCCTCAAAATTAAAAGAACCTCAGTACGAATTCAAGAAACGATCTCCTGAACCATCTAAACCTAAAGAAGTTTCCTCTAAAGACACACAGGAGCAGCCACAGAGTCATGAACTCTTCATCGAATCCAGTGACTCAGAGTCCGATTTAAACTCTTCTAAGAATGAAGAAAAGGTTCCTGTAACTGCCACCATGGAAAAGTCATCTAGGGACTCACCTTTACCAGAATTCGTACCCACTACTGAACCTCACTCGACACTACAAGATGACTTTGTGGCATCTATTTATCCTGGGGTTCAAGTGAATCTAAAGATGAAATCTGACGAACAAAAGCTGCTTGTTGAACCTGACACTTCAACGGGAACTCTTTCCTCATTCAAACAGTTAGATCATGATTTCACCTATGGGGATCACGATGTTGATGACAATCCTGATGCGAAGGAAACCTCTAAACCTACCAATGAGAGTGAAGTCATCTCTATGGTAAATGTTCCCATTGAACAAGATGTGTCTACTATTCCTACTATGACCATACCGATTCCTACCACTAAATCATCAAGAGATACTTCCATTGCTGCACCCACTACCACCATCCCTCCAAGTACTCATGAAAACCTGTCAACTCAAGTTGAAAGGGCCCTGTCTATTGCTGAAAGGGCTAATGATGAAATTCCAGACATCAGGTCTACACTTGAGAAGCACCGGGATGTACTTAAAGATCTCCAACAGCTCAACCTGCACCAAGTCATTCACCATCAAGCTTCTAGAATCTCTAAGCTCGAACATCTCAACATTGATACATTGGTACGTGATGCTGTTGAAGATCAAGTGTCTGATGCTGTTAAACGTGCCATGGATGCACCACTCAAAGCTCGATTCAGAGACTTGTCCATTTTTGACAAGAAAGATCTACTACATCAACGAATGTTTGAAACAGATCATCACAAAGGACATGAGGCACACCAACAACTGTATGAGTCACTGGAACGTTCTATGATGATTGACAACGCCGATGAGCTTGAGAAAGACTTGGCTGAAGAATGAAGAAGAAAGAAACGTAAGCTGAACATCCCTAAACCACCATCAGGGGATCCTCCTAAACCACCTCCTCCTCCACCACCTTCAAGATCTACTGGAGCGCCTGGGTCGTCTGGTGGAGTTGGTACACACGAATCTATGCAACCACCTCATGCACAACAATCATCGTCATAGAAGAATCAGCCTGACCCTACAACTGTATCCAGTCATCCCAAGTCTTCCCGAAATGTCACTTACAAAGCATGGATGACAACTGAAACCCGACATACGCCATCAGTCGCAGTGGAACATGATCCGGGCCATGATACTGGATTACCCGACGAAGACCTTTCGTCTGCTGAGGAGGAAGATGATGACGATGATAACACTGCCCCTCACAATTCTAAACGGGATCAATGGTGGAAATCGTTTACACGTAGTGATGGGTCTCCTAATACTCCTGTAACCATTACTGAGGATGTTATTAGCACATGGTGGAAACCCGATGAAGCAAAACAAGAGTCTCTTACCCCTAAACCTGAGTGGATGATCACCTCCGACGATCAATCTGTCCCTGATAACAACTGGGCTTATGCTGTAGCAGATAATTATGTTCCACCTCCCACAAACTCACTACTAGCCCAGACAGGAGATATGGGTGCATACATTCAATGGTATTGCAAGAAGCAAGGGATATCCAGAATCACCAAAAAGGACTTGGAGGGACCCGCTTACGAGATTGTCAAAGCTTTCCATCCTGATATAGTGCATTTACAGTATCAAATGGAAGAATGTCACAAGATGCTTACTGATCAAGTTGAAGACGACATCCTTGACTACAATCTCGGGAAACCACTTCCTCTTGGAGGATCTCTAGGTCAACTCACTCTACAAGCAGACTTCTTCTTCAACAAAGACCTTGAGTATCTTCGCTCTGGCAACAAAATTGCATTATCCATCACCAAGATGAAAGCTGCTCGCTATACAAATGCAGGCTTGGAACAAATGGTACTGGATAATATGTGGTGTGATGAAGAGTGCAAATATGATATTGCAGCATCCTTTGGCATCTCCCACTGGTGGTTCAAAAAGCGTGTGTTCTATATTGCGAGACACACTGCTGCTGGTGATCCCAAAGCCGCTTACTCAAAGAAAAGGATTCTAAGTGTAATTCGAGTTGAGATCTTTCCTACCTGTGGATACAATTACCTGAAAAAGATTGTTCTTAGACGGTCACGCTATTGGGAGCATGTTATATCCGAGGGTGACTTCAAGCATCTACACCCGAATGATTTTGAAGATCTCTACTTGCTACATCTCCAACGAAAACTGGATCACCTTCCTGCACTTGAAAGAAAAACTCTTGTCTCTGCTGTCACTCGGTGGATCCGTGGGCTTGTTATCAGAAAAAGAGTTAAGGACTTCCAACTTGGTATTGAAAGCTATCAGACTCAGCTCAACCTAACAAAACCTCGATGGGAAGCCAGAGACATGGAATTCAAGAAAGATATGCAGTCATTGAGTCTCCTAGAGCTGTGGTCTTTACTGATTGTTTCAACACTCGAATGCTAATGAGACTTGAAGAAATTCACCACTTCAGTGATGGAACGCTCGAACAGGTGGAAGCTGCTCTAGATCTCAGGATTAAAAAATACAGAATTGCTAAGGATGGGAAGTACACTACTTTCTGGACTACAGAGGTGTTCCAAAGAAACAAGCAATTTCTTCAAGCCATCAGAAAGCTCTTGTTGGAAAGACGAATTTTCCGAAGTCTGGAATGCTTTGTTGGTGGGAGAATTCGTGAAGGGGACTACAGGCTTATGGAACGTACCATCTAACTGTGTTTCATCATGTTATGTAATAGTTGTTTCTATATTTTGATGGTCTGTAACTATGTAATCATGTGAACTTGTCCTGCACTAATGCACTAAGTGTAGTGTGTGTGGTTGCATTCTTGATTATGTACATTTCATTATGGTTTGCTATTACTTCAGATAGCAACCCGGTCTTTGTATTGGGGAAAGTTCGTCGCCAAAAAGACGACTGTTCCTAACAAAGGCATGAATTACTTTATATTCGTGGCTTTCCGATCTGATGTATGCTTAAGTACATCATTTCTGGTAAAAGAAGAGAAGTCTTCTTTACATCTCAAATACTTTTCCTTCAAAGATTCTTCGGGAAAGTATTTGCTCCAAACTTGGTGGTACCATGGTTTTTGAAGATCAAACAAACTCGAAATGTTGTTTAAAATTTGCCACTCAATCGATGCTAAAAGAATTAATACTTTGTGCAAAATGTTTAATTTTAAATGTGTCATCGATTGAGGGGGAGAACGATTTCAAAAACTATATATCATCAAAACAAAATCTTTGTGCGTAACTACAGTGGATTAAGTGCTATTGTTATGTGTTAGTATATGAATTTTTTTATGAGTTTCTCGCTAAACTCACAATTATTTATAAACTCATCATCTCTAATACCTAACATACTCCCACAAGGTTTGAGGGGGGAGCTAAATTGTCGTCTCAAAATCAGTCATTCTTAAAAATGTCACATCTTTCTCCCAAAACCTTAAACTTATTTAAATCACTTGGGATCACAAATCTCAATTGGATTGAAAATTTTGATCGGGGGAGAAGATGTGATTTAAATATGAAAAACTGATTAAAACGTAATGTTTTGAACCTAAATTTATGCTCTTCCCTATGTGCCAAACTCTTTTGTATATCAATGCGCATATTGAGGGGGAGCAAATGATTTGTGAAAAAAGGATCCTTGCATCTTAAGAGTTCGAGACTCAGACTTGACTCATGAATTGACAAAACACAATTGTCTTGAATCGAAAGGAGTAGTCATGGACGGGTAATAACTTCAAGCTGGTTTAACCAGTGATGTAAGCGTGTCTCGAAAAGGACTAGTTTGAGTAGAATGTACCGTTTCGAGAAACCTTGGGTGAATCTGATCGGGCCGGGTAATAACTTCAAGCTTGTTTAACTAGTGATGTAAGCGTGTCTCGAATGCCCGTTCATGATCACTTAAGGTAGATCAATTCAAAAAGTGCAACTCTTCCCGGCATGTGCAAATTTTCAAATCAATACATATGAGCACATGTGAAGGGGGAGCATTTGAAAATGACAAAACTCTCAATGTGTTAACAAAATGGGTTTCTTAATCAGAAACACGTTGAGAGAATTTTCAATGATTTGGTGTATGGCAACATAGGATAGTCATGAAGTTATAAGGTGGCTAAGGTTAGGAAAACCGTCCTATGATCCGCCAGAGCTAGAGGGATCTACCCATGGACAATACCAAATAGATAGTATTAGAAAGTCCATAGGTATGATTATTAAAAAAGGAGATATGTGAGAATGGAGAAAGAAGGGGTTGAAGAATTAAAAAAAAATGAAATGAGAAAGGGTGAAAATAAATAGCCCTCCAATTATTCAACCTTAGGGCAGAAACCGGTTCAATTCATAATCTACTGATGGTTGCTAAGGCGACATTGGTATTGAAGACAAGACGTCATGGACCCAATGACGCACTGCACTAAACCTTTTAGCCACTCAAGTTCTCTTAAAAGAACTTGTTTCATTCTCACGAGGAACCGGTGTAATCTATCGACATATCTCTTAGAGATGGTTGATATTGAAGCAGGAGACCTCTCCCTAATCTCCGCATAGGAAAACCAAATGCACTTATTGAGTCTAGAGCCTCGAGATGCATACAAAGATCTCATAGGAACACGTGCTACTTCTACCCGGGTTGTTCAACATTGAGGACACCAGTGGTAAACTTATGAGTCCTACGCAGATCTTAGCAATCTGCCAGAACATTCATGAGGGATGTTGCTACTGTAATTCCCAGTGATTGAATAGAAATTCCTGCCAGGGTCAACATCAAGCAGCCCTGAAAGCAGGTCACTTAGGTAATTCCTTGTGGATTACGCTTAGTGGTCGCGATGGTTACAAACGGTCAACAGTCGTGGAGTGATCTCCAGCGACTCACCCAATCGTTGATCTACTTAGGTAGTTCGTGTAAATTCTCTCAGGGTTTCCTGATTGGGAACAGTCTTGGTAAGGGTTAGAAGGAGTCTTCACACTATGCTGTTGGCGATCTCTAATTCCAAACCTATAAGTACCAGATGATTTGTTGCTAACTGTTTGCTTGCAGGAATTTCTGACGGTTGCAGTTAATTGCTGAAAAGATGCTGATCCATCAACACATGCTCACACTTCGACATCACAATCTAAGAAATCATGATCATTGATTGGGCCTCATTTATGCTTCCACAACTCTGATGCAGAAGATCATGATCTTGAAAAGTGTGAGCATGCCGTTACAAAGATGTCCATATCACATGTAGACGTTACTGCTCAAAGATGACTTTCAGACACTCATTTGGATGATGAACTTGAAGTTATTTCCAAAGATCATCCATCACATTGAACAAGTCATCTAGAGTCTACCACTTTATGCACAAAGATCTCAACAATGAAGAATCAAAAGGCTACGAGCTACAAAGATGTCGTCAAAAGACTTGAATGCTATGATTCAATATTTATTTTTCGGGGTGACCTCCCTTAGGGGGAGATTGTTAGGAATACGTTTATTCATATGAAGACTCTGTCACCCCGAGTATAGTTTAGCATGTTGTAGCTCGTAGTATTTATCATATTAGTTAGAACGTAGTTTAGTATTAGTTAGTATTTGTGGAGTCATGTTGGGTCTTTACCCACTGTCAGCCCGCTCCACAGCCCGTTTCAGGGGGCGTTTTATTGTAACTATAAATACCCCTTCCCTAGCTTGGAAGGGGTTGGACCTTTCATTCTAATCTAACCTATTACAAGTTTCTCTCAAAGGCTCCCAACTTCTTCTATTTCTCTCTCTAACTTCTCACTAGAATAATACTCATTTAATCATTCTAAACATCATTCCATACATGTTCTTTCATTAGAGTATATTACAAAGTTTAACCAACTGCCACGTCAGGGCCACATCAACCACTAAACTTTAACCAAACTTCAACTAAAAACCTCCGTTATCATAACCAAACTCTAACCAAAATATTTTCAAATTCAACCCCTAACTAAAACGAACACTTCATTTATTAATAAAACATAACATTAATATATAACAATACTAAACTAAAAAAAATGTTACAAAAAAATAACGAAATAAAAAAAATACAACACCAAGCAAACTAGGACATAACGGAAATTACGAAATACAATTGAATTTAGCGACGACGTTGCAAGTCTTATTTTTTCTTGATGCGGTCCTTTTCTTCGTTGATCCAATCTACAACGTCGGGATCCTTGCTGTCGGTTTCAAGCAACAAAAATTTCGTCACTTCCAACCTTGTTATCGTTGCATCTTTTTCTTCGGCCGCCCGATACGCCTTGGATGCGTCTTTCCGTTTTATACGATACTCTTGTTGCATAGCCTCCCCGAATTGGATTGACAAAAAAGATCCTCCGGTACTCGCTCCCCCAGTACTTGTCATGCTCTCGGATTTGGCTTTCTTCGAAGCACGTTTTTTTACCCATGGGGCGTGGTTGTTCATCATGACCAAACAAAGCCTCGTTTTTTTGGCTTGGGACATCGCCGGTTAAATCAACCGGATCCAGCGAGTCCCAGTTTTTATGAGTACGCAAAACTTCCCAAGCCTCCTCGTTATTAAACGGCGTCGTTTTGTGCTCGTCATGATACATTTCTTTTGCCCGTTTAAGGATATGCATCTCACCTTCCCCACTTTTTATCTCCCGTTTCGCACGTTTGTACCACGCGTTGAACTTTGTGCAATCACGGTTCAATGTTTTCCACTTGCCTTGTATCATATCTCTGTTGCGTGTTTGATAATTGAGTTTATTGAACTCATTTTGTAAACATTGCCAAAACGTGTCGCACGCTTGTGAACAGCCGACATGTGAATCCTCGCTAGCGGCCACATAACACTTTGCAAGAATTCTTTCCTAGGAAAAATGCCAACGCGAATTTCCTAATTCGGGAATTTCCTCTCATCACCGGAAACATTGTCGATTGGTTCTTTGGTTTTTTTCGACTTTCGTTTACCACTAGATTTGGGCTTTGGTGGAGACGCAGGTGTTTCGGGAACTTCATGTGTTTCGGTTTATGAATGTTGTGATTGTTGAGTGAATTGCAGATTTTGGAAATTGTTGTTTAGTGTGGTTTGTTGGTTTTGTTCCCAATATAGCATTCGTTGATGTTGTATGTAAAATTCTTGGCTCGACTAGCCAAGTGGGTTATCCAAAGGGATGTTTTGTGATGAACCCGCATTTGGGTTTGAAGATAAACCCGTGTTTGGGTTATTCCACCCACCAAGGAGATTTGTGAAGGAGTTTTTGTTGTTGTTGTTCTAACCTGATATTTTTTTAAGAAAATGGAAGTATATGATAGATTAGAATGAGTTGTGGAAGTGTGAAAAAAATTGTTGTGCTAGTTTGGTATTTATAGTGGTAGTAAAATGGTTTTGAAAATGATTTCTCCCCCCTAACATATAGCCGTTTATACCCGTTATTAATTTAGGGGGCTAAATTGATTTTTTTATTTTTATTTTATATTATTATTTTTTTAAATAACGGATATATGGATGTTGGGAGGGGGTAAGTGTTTTATTTATTTATTTTATTAATTTTTTTTAATTCAAAATGGGCTTTAATGTGGCGTTAAGCCGTTAACTATCCTCGTTAACGAGGCTTTAACCAAAAACCTCGGTATGCTAACTTCCCTTTAACGCGAGGTTGGTTAAGGTTTCACCTTCTCTCCTTGTTACCTTACCACTTGCTCTAACAGTTAACTTTTATACTGTTTAGGATTTTGACTTCATTCAATTTATGACATTGATATGTATCATACATTTTCTATGAACTCCAACTCAAAGGGTGAGCTACAATACAAGGTTTGCTTTTAGCTTATTTTAGAATAAGTATAAATGCATCACTCATTTCTTGTCACACATGAGTGTCTAACTGGTGTATTTGTTTTTGTAGATACTCATTAAAACATGACATATCTACCCGGATAAATTGTGGATGCTTGATCGAATTTGCAGATTTTGGAATCATATGCAACAGCCGAATTCTTAGTTTTTGATGGACTTACTGTTGTATTATATCTCTAGTTCTAATACTAAATTGATCACAACACCAACGTATCACGAACAACACCAACGAAAACACCAACCACAACAATGAACACGTACAACTAGGCCTGCAAAAGGAATAAACAAGACAAGAACGTACTGCACGGGATGTCCTGGTCCTTTAAAGTTTATACGACAGCCCGTATAAGTTTGCTGCAAGCCAACAAGTCGTACAACTCAGGATTTATGCAAACACGGTGTTGTGTTACAGCAGCGACTGTTAACAACACAATGCAAATGCGGTAGGGAGAAAACAAGGGTGGTGAATCACAAAGAAATTAGTATCTGATGTTAATGGTTTTCTGATGTGTTTGAAGAGGTTCTCCAATGCTCTATTTATAGGAAGGAAAGACGTGAATGTGATCATAACTAACCACTATTCATTCCATGATCATAGTCCCTAGAAATCAGAGATCATGGGAGAGGAGTTCAAACTTCACAAACCGTTATACACCCATGTTTAGTTTACTTGGTCAAAGCCACAGAATGCTTCACCAAGTCAAAACTAACTTTGCTACATTTCTTACTCACGTGATATATTCCAACAGATAGGAGGTAACTGCACTACCAAGTTGTACCAAGAGGCTACTACATTAGCAACTTGTACCATGACATAAAATAAGTCAAAAAGTGTTTAATTCACTATTCTCATGCAACACTTATTAGCTTATTATAGTATCAAAATGCACGCTTATAAACTTGCTTAATTTTGCTGTTCCTCCAATGTAAACTTACTAACCTCACTATAGTTCCAACACTTACTTGTGTCATCTTAATTTACATGTCTTAGAACATGTTTAGTGCTATTTATCAGGCCAATTACAATTTGTTAGTGTTTAGTAGATTATTCAATTTATAATGTATATCGTTTAGTACGTTCACATTTACGATTCTGGAATAAATCATGTATCGGTTCCTATATTTGATGTGCGTGAATTATGTAAAGTGATATGTATATATATATACTAAATTATAATGCATTTGAGACTATTCCATAATTAGCAAAGCTTAAAAATTCAGACTCAAACTTACTAATTATAGAATAGTCCTAATTAGGGCAAACACTCATTCTAACTATAACAGAATTAAAACAAACTTAACAGAAATAACAGAATTAATAACAACATCTGAGAGTAATATTCTATTACATAATGAAAAATATTTGCTTCCCACAAAATTTAGTCAAAAGGTATCTGCCGCCGCATTACGCGGGTACCGTTCTAGTGGTATATGGTGAGTGTTGATGAGGCGAAAAATGAACCGTTTTTAGGGGGTCATTTAAGCCTGGAATTGAATTTATTTGATCAAATATTGCCCTAAATCGTTCCTTTTGTGATTTTAGGTACTTTGGGAGTGAATTCTGGAAAAGGAAGCATTTTGGACGTTTTTGGAGCATAAAAGTGAAGAAAATGGCAAAGACTTAATTTTCCATGCTGAGAACAGTACCTGACTGCGTCAAGAGAAAAATTGTGACGGCGTCAGGGGTAAAATCCATGACGACCCAGAGAAAACCTGAAGGCGTCAAGAGTAATTTTGGTGACGGCCTGCAAAAGGAATACACGTGACGGCGTCAAACCCAGATCTAGGCAGTCCGAGAATTTATTTGGCGGCGAGATGACGGCTTTAGACATTTGCTCTTGACGCCGTCACCTCACAAAATCTATATATACTTTTCTATTTTTCATTTATAAAGGGAGGAACTTGTGTGGAGAATACTAGGGTCGAACCTAATAAACCCTAGGTCGTTTGTAACAGTATTTTCAAGGGTTTTCACCCCTTGAAACCTTTCATGTTCAATTGAGATAAGTCCTCTTTCAATTCATTCAATATGTCTATGTGTTGTTTGAATATATCTTATGCTTGTCTTGATTTTAACATGCTAGGCTAGATCTATCATGTGTTTGCTTAGATGTAATGATACCTAGATGTTAATTATAGGTTGATTGCTTTTATAGTTGTATTGGATGAATGATTTCAATGTTAGGCTTAAGAAAACTGGCAGATCTCCATTGTGTAACATGCTTGAACGTCTCAAGAAACATGAACCGATGTGTACTAGGTTTTAATGGTTGTATTTAATGCATGAGCAAATTCTAGTGATCCCATGTTAGGAGCTTCTTAGCCGGCTCGACATAGGAGTGAAGTAGGCGCTTATAGGATTGGGGAAGTAAGTACGCCACCCCATGAATGGTATTAAGGAATACAATCCGTCATCCACGCAACTGTAACAAGTAATTAACCTGTAAAAGATATCTAGGGAGTAGTGAAACCTAAGTAAACACAATTCTCCCATATATTGCTCACACCACTATCTTAATTTAGTTTATTTTCATTTTTAGTATTTTATTTTGATTGCATCTTAGTAATTGGGTTAGTTGAATAGCAACTAATTCCGCCCAACTCCTTCAAAACCGAGATTTTTATTTGCTTTTATAAAAACTAAAAAATACAAAAAGAATCATCCCTCATCTCTAGACCTAGTCTTTAGGTTTTCTAATCCTAGCGACACTATTCCTAGCTGAACGATCAATCCCCCGATACTTGTCACTATACTATACTACAACGATCAGGTACACTGTCTGGTGGGGGTTGTAAGCTTCTCGAGATCCCTCAAGAGGTAAAGCCTGGTGCAATCCATACGCATCAAGTTTTTGGCGCCGCAGCCCGGGGAATAGTTATTGTCTAGGTTAGAATTTCTTTTTATTTGGTCTACTTGCTAGATTCCTTTCTAGTAAGATTTTATTTTTATTTTTAGGTTCTCTTTAGTCTATCTTATTTCTTCGTGTTTTTGTTCATAACTCTTCGCCATCCGACATCATGGACGATGGTCACATCTTTGAACCCATCATCCCACCACAACAAGACCACCCACAAAACCCACCACTAGCTAACCAACCTCTTAGGCCCCGAACCCTAGGAGAGTATTCCCGACCTAGCCACCAAGGCTACCGAAACACAATTGAGCTCACCCAAGGAGCCAATGTGTCTCCCTTGCGATCCGACACCATCCGGTTGGTGCAAAGCGGGTGTGCATTTCATGGACTTCGTTTCGAAGATCCAAATCAACATCTCAAGGACTTCCTTAAAATCGTAGATTCTATAGACCTTGATGCTACAACTAGAGAGTCAACCCGATTACGCCTATTCCAATTCTCTCTACGTGATCAAGCTAGTCAATGGCTTGAGCGTTTACCCGCGGGATCCATCGCCTCATGGGATGATCTCACCACTCGCTTCCTTGCCCAATTCTTCCCACCAGGGAAGACTGCGATGCTTAGAAATGACATTTTGATGTTTGAACAACATCAGGGTGAAACTTTCTACGAAGCATGGGCTCGTTTCAAGGATCTCCTCCGTAAAGTCCCTCATCATGGTATAAACCTTTGGTTATTAGTTCAGATTTTCTATGATCATGTCGACTATCACACTAAACGTACAATCGATAGGGCCGCGGGAGGTAGATTGCGTGATAAGGACGCCGAGGAGTCTTGGGCAATTATTAAAGAGCTTGCCGCCGATAATCAAGAGATATAGGAGTTTAATCATACTATAAAAGCGGCCATCAACGCAATCTCGACACCTGAAGGGACTAACCAAATCTCCGATGAACTCCTATGCAAACTTGAGGCAAAAGTTGACTATTTTGAGGAAAGGCAAAAGAGACCCTTAAGTCCTAGACGGGCTACTGTCAATTCTGTCTCGAAAATGACTTTAACGCCATTATCAGAGTCACCCTCTAGAGAGAATGTTGAGACTTTTCAAAACTATGCCCCACCTTATTCCCCTCCCGAGAAACTTAGCCCGGAATTTGAAGCCAGAATGAGAGAATACATGGCAACTCATTCAGATCGGCTTGTTTGATTCGAAGAAGCAATTTATAAACAAAAAGAGGAGATGCAAGAGAAAATGAATGAGATGATGAGCCTGATGGATGAGTATGCCAACCAGAGAACCCCCGAAAGGATGTTACTAAGGAAAGAAAGCGTCATCCCCACTACCCGATTTGTTAATTCCGTGACAATTGTCCACACGGAAAATGAGAAGGTAGAAACCCCTACTGAACAAACCGTAGAAGAGCCGCCAAAATCCCAATCCTTAAGTTACTACCTGAAACATGATATAAACGAAAACACTATAACAAATTGGATAAAGGGTGACAGGCGTAACCAATCTTCCAAACAGGGTTCTGAAAAGGAGGAAGAGGGAAAAGATGATTATGATACATTACCTGGAGGACCGATATTCGAGAAACTGTTGGTACAAAAAGTGGCTACTAAGCAGATGGCGTGTGGGAACTTTGAGATACCGGCCAGCATCGGGAATTTGAAATATCTAAACTCCTTCGCCGACCAAGGATCGGAAGTGAATCTTATGCCCCTGACTATCTACACCCAACTAACGTCAAAAATGCCAGCCCCCACTCGTGTTAGGCTGTCCTTCGCTAGACACTCTTACGTATACCCCCTAGGAATCGCAGAAGATGTGTTGGTCAATGTCGCAGGATTCATGTATCCCGTTGATTTTATGATCATTGATGATAAGGGAGATGGATGCATGCCAATAATCCTTGGGGCACCATTCCTCACCACCGCAAGAGCTGTCATTAAGTATGAAAGTAGGAAGATTGAGCTTAAATCAGGAAAAAGAAAGATTAGCTTCCCCATGACCCCGCAATATGGGCAAGAGAGTTTGAGGGGGGGGGGGGAAGCTCAAAAACAACATTGACTCGTCACCTATTCATGTTCAGGAGAAAATACTTGCATGGGAGGCAAGAATCAAAAGCTACAAGGAGGCTAAACATGAAAGAAGCAAACGCAATGAAGTTCATATCGAGTTCGAACACAGTCGACCAACGAGGAGCCATGTACCATTCGAGGAAGGGAACTCAGTACTCTTAAGACACTTGGAGATAACGATACCTCCCGATAAACCGAGTCCCTGGTGGTATGGCCCTTTCACAATTGAAAGCATAAGCCAAGATGGGATGGCTAACTTGAGAAGTAAAGTAGGAGGAGAGGTGATTGCAAGTATCGACAGATTGAGACACCACCACCACGATAGTAATGACCACAACTACATGGGGTACATCATCTCAAGAGATGAGGTCACGTAGTAACCCATGACCTTGAGTCTAGCTACAAGACTCGTAAATAAAGAAAAGCGCTTCTTGGGAGGCAACCCATGTTTTGTGTGATTTTTATTTTGTTTGATTGTTATTTGCTTCCGTATGCATGCTTTATTTTTATTGTTGGTAGATCATGTTTCAAAACTAAAATGATGAAAATACTTTACTTTGTTGTTTGGCCTAGTCTTAACTTCATCCAAAGGTATTTCGCAAAAGATAAGTGTAAGGGGAAAACCCAAATATGTTTTTAAAGAAACAAACATTGATCACGATTCTCCACAATATTAAGTGAACATGTATATTCGTATTTGTTAGAGTCAAATGCTTGTATCGAGTCATAATGATGTTTTGCAGGATTTTCCAGGAAGTAGGACGAAGTTTTTCCAGAAATTTTCCGGAAACTTAACATAAGAATTTATGCAAATCACTTCTGACGGCGTCACGAGTTTACTCTTGACGGCGTCACGTGTAAAATTCTGGGAATTTTACCAGTTTTGTTTTTCCAACGGAGTCTTAAAGTTTTTGTTGAATCATTAATTTTATAATCTCTAGGAAATCTGCAAACATCATTCCACAAGCATTATATCTTATTCTGTTTTCTAGGATTTGTTAGCATATATAGATTGTCGCCGATTTTACGCGAGGTTGCCTTTTCTGTTTTCTCAGGTTTTTACAGGTTATGTATGACAAGAAGATGATTTATATTCTGGAAGGGAAGCTTTGATTGTTCATTTTCTTGGAGGAAGATCTAACCTGGACACCTTATTATCCATACCGAGTGAATCAGGGGAGTATTTGATTTCATTTGTTTTACTTATTTCACTTTTACATTCTTTACTTGAACATTGGGGACAATGTTCATCCTAAGTGTAAGGGGAGGGTAAAATGATGATACCTTACAAATACACTTTCGCTTGAGTTTGTTTGTTTGATGGTAGATATGTAATAAAACTATGAGAAATACTTGTTAGTGCAATTTTAGCGCCAAATTTAAATTTTTTTACAACATTTAGGAGTGAAACTTTAGCCATAGCAAGCGTCTCATGGATAGGAGATTGTATGACTAGCACAAAACCGTACCATTCAGAAAAACTTTCCACCCAAATATGTGAGGTTCGCCTTTAGATTTCATAGGAAAAGCATTTATTATTAGTGCTTATGAGTGTACCGGTAGCATTTAGATTCTAGAACTTGCGTTAGTGATGCATCCCGAGACCGCTAGTGATACTACATTCATGTCATATTACTTGACCATTTATGTCATATTACTTGGCTAGTTAAGTCAACTAATTTTTCCCACACCTTAGCGTTGTACTCATTTTTAGTACACGAAACCCCTAGTACACCCCTCCGAGCCTATCTTTTCGTTTCTAACTTTAAGCATCTTACTTAAAGGAAGAATTTGTTACACCCCACTTAAATGTACAACCAAATCGCCTTAGCCTTCCGTGTATGCACTCATCTTTAGTGCATTATTGTTATTTGTTAAACCCTTAGTTAATTATCTAATTGATTACATGGTTGCTAAGTCGAGTCATATCCTTGTACATATTGTTTTGGGACAATTGGGACTCATGGGTAAAGTACTTGTTTTATGGAGTAATGGGGAAGAACATCATATATTACCCCCGTATGTGCGTTAATCTTAAAAGTACTCCAAGTGTTTTGATTATCTTAATTCGAGTCATTAGATTAGTTTATTGTAAAGTATGTAAAAATTCAAGTGTAAGGGGAATTTTCATTCCCTATGATGTATTATATTGGATGGTAGGGTAAGAGTGTATGCAAAAAAAAAAAAAAAAAAAAAAAAAAAAAAAAAAAAAAAAGTCAAAGAAAAGAGAAAAACATACGGACTACCATCCCTTTTCATTTTATGTTCATTTTATGTTTTTGTTATTTTTGATTTATTAGCTTAAGTCGAGTCGAGTCTTGGCTTAGCAACGCCATATTGTACATGTAATTAACCAAGATTGTTAACTCGCCACCAGTAAAGACTGCCTATATCCAACAAAACCGTGTATTCCATATCCCTACACTTAACGTTACAACCCTTTAAAAGACCTCTTTGTCAGTTTATCCTAGGTGCTTACGCCATGTGGTGAAGGTTTGATCCTTTCCCAAGCCTATGGTAATCTATTTTGCTATGACAGGTAGTGAGAGATGTTTTCCATTTCCATATTGTGATATTATTTTATTACACCCGAGAGATGTGAGTATCTAAACACTATTTGTGAGGTGCTAGTGTATGACCTCCGTGCTTGTCTTTGGTCTTTAGTGGAACGATTATTTGTTGTAATTACTTTTATAATAGTGTTAAATGACCCATAACTTGTATTTTGACTAGAATAAAAGCGCATTTGCTTGAGGACAAGCAAATCTCAAGTGTAAGGGTATATGATGAGGCGAAAAATGAACCATTTTTAGGGGGTCATTTAAGCCCGAAATTGAATTTATTTGATCAAATATTGCCCTAAATCGTTCCTTTTGTGATTTTAGGTACTTTGGGAGTGAATTCTGGGAAAAAGAAGCATTTTGGACGTTTTTGGAGCATAAAAGTGAAGAAAATGGAAAAGACTTAATTTTCCATGCTGAGAACAGTACCTGACGGCGTCAAGTGGAAAATTGTGACGGCGTCAGGGGTAAAATCCATGACGACCCAGAGAAAACCTGAAGGCGTCAAGAGAAGGGCGTCAAGAGTAATTTTGGTGACGGCCTGCAAAAGGAATACACGTGACGGTGTCAAACCCAGATCTAGGCAGTCCGAGAATTTATGCGACGAGATGACGGCGTCAGACATTTGCTCTTGACGCCGTCACCTCACAAAATCTATATATACTTTTCTATTTTTCATTCATAAATGGATGAACTTGTGTGGATAATACTAGGGTCGAACCTAATAAACCCTAGGTCGTTTGTAACAGTATTTTCAAGGGTTTTCACCCCTTGAAACCTTTCATGTTCAATTGAGATAAGTCCTCTTTCAATTCATTCAATATGTCTATGTGTTGTTTGAATATATCTTATGCTTGTCTTGATTTTAACATGCTAGGCTAGATGTATCATGTGTTTGCTTAGATGTAATGATACCTAGATGTTAATTATAGGTTGATTGCTTGTTTATAGTTGTATTGGATGAATGATTTCAATGTTAGGCTTAAGAAAACTGGCAGATCTCCATTGTGTAACATGCTTGAATGTCTTAAGAAACATGAACCGATGTGTACTAGGTTTTAATGGTTGTATTTAATGCATGAGCAAATTCTAGTGATCCCATGTTAGGAGCTTCTTAGCCGGCTCGACATAGGAGTGAAGTAGGCGCTTATAGGATTGGGGAAGTAAGTACGCCACCCCATGAATGGTATTAAGGAATACAATCCGTCATCCACGCAACTGTAACAAGTAATTAACCTGTAAAAGATATCTAGGGAGTAGTGAAACCTAAGTAAACACAATTCTCCCATATATTGCTCACACCACTATCTTAATTTAGTTTATTTTCATTTTTAGCATTTTATTTTGATTGCATCTTAGTAATTAGGTTAGTTGAATAGCAACTAATTCCGCCCAACTCCTTCAAAACTGAGATTTTTATTTGCTTTTATAAAAACTAAAAAATACAAAAAGAATCATCCCTCATCTATAGACCTAGTCTTTAGGTTTTCTAATCCTAGCGACACTATTCCTAGCTGAACGATCAATCCCCCGGTACTTGTCACTATACTATACTACAACGATCAGGTACACTGCCTGGTGGGGGTTGTAAGCTTCTCGAGATCCCTCGAGAGTTAAAGCCTGGTGCAATCCCTACGCATCAAGTGTTCAAATAAAAAGTGGCAAAAAGATAAAAAGTATACAAAGTAATCTCAACCATTTGTTCAAACTCATCTTAACCATCCATTAAATATCAAAATAACCATCCACTATCATCTCATAAAACACATAATGCACACCTAAAAACACACACAAACTCTCTCAAGTGACCTGAAACACCACACCACTACCATCACGACATGATCACCGGGATCTGCCGTTATAACAACTACCAGCATCGCCAAAACCAACACCATCGCCGGAATAACTACAATCTAATCCGCTACCAGTAGTAACCTTGCCCACTCCAACCAGACAAATTACTTCGAGCAGGAAAATCATTGATGGTCCATAAAAGCATCGTTCTCATGTGGAATTCTTTGCCTGTAACAACGTCCATAGTCACGACACCTGGTTTTTTCTATAATTCCTGTAGGTCATCAATCAAAGGCTTTAAGTAAACATCAATGTCTTTGCTGGTGATTTAGGGCTAAAAATCAACAACATCAACATCAAAGAAGTCTCTTTCATGCATAACCACGGAGGAAAGTTGTATGTTGTTAATATGACCGGTCACATGCTGTAAGACCGACTAAGGTTTTTGAACGGATTGAAACCATCAACAGCCAACCCAAATCGAACGTTTCTTGGTTCTTTAGCAAAATCTGAATATTTACCGCTGTCAAACTTCTTCCATGCTTTACCATCAACCGGGTGTTGCATCTTACCGTTTTCCGTAGACTTTCCAGTAGCATGCCAAGTCATATGTTTTACGGTGTGAATAGACTTGTACAAACGTTCTAGTCTAGGAATGATAGGAAAGTAACGCAACACCTTGTTAGAAACTTTCTTACCCGTTATGTTCTTGTCTTTCCATCTACTCGTTTTACAGACCGAACAATACTCCAAATCTTTGCCATCATCCCCCCGATATAAAAAGCATTCATTTTCACAAGCATGTTTCGACTCGTACCCTAACCCAATCTTTTTAAATGTCTTTTTTCATAGCATAGTATGACGATGGGAGATTGTAACCTAACTTGGGCGGAAATACCTCCTGGAGAAATTATAGCATATTGTTAAATGAAGTATCACTCCATTTACCGCTAACCTTGAGATGCATAAAATTTTCCATAAAATCCAAGGTAGTCATAAAGTCACAACCTGGTTATAGAGTCTGGTCGGAACTGGCAAGTAAATCTTCAAACTCGTTACGTACAGGAGGTGTCGCTGCTTGAGTCGGCTCGTTACATACAAGAGGTGTCTCGCCAATATTTAATTGAGTTGGCTCATTTTGTTCATTATTCGGAGGAATATCAGGAATATCATTAAGGCACACACCCATGTCACTCATCTCACGTTGTGTTGTGTTATGTACTAATGGCGGAGGATCTGGTTCACCGTGATCGCGCCATTATGTATAAGTTGGGTCCCACCCATGGTTGCCTATGTGGTTTTTAAGATCATGGAGAGATACCTAATCAACATTACAAGAAAGACGACATGGACATTTTATTTTTCCGTAACTATTCAATATGGGCTTGCAATGATCGAGGAATGCGGCAAGACCATTAAATTCTTTTGTACAACGACTCTCTAAACGGGTCCATCTCTTATCAAGTATCATAACTGCATTTTTATGATGCAATCAGTTATTATATGCACTTAATTAAACACATTTAAAGATTCGACACAAACACATATAACCGTGGAATTATTACGAGTTGTTTTGTTCACCTAGTGCAACTATGGAAGGCAATCCTAACCCACTCTTTGAATGATTCGTCTCATATATGAATGCGTATAACTGATTTACCATTTGAGAAATTTTCGGCAACATTTCCTCTCAACTCCCCAAATATGTGCATTAAAGACACATTCGTAGGAGTAAAGGGGAAACACTGTCGAAATCATCTCAAATAGTAAATCAATTATACGCATCCATATCATAAATGAGACAAAATATTCAAAAAGCAGTCTCACAGTCTCAAACAGGGGACTTTCTGAAATTAATTTCTAATAAATTAATTCCAGACAGGTTTCTATAGGATGATTAACTTCGGATGGGGACTTTCCGAAATTAATCACTAAAATCCTAAAACATTCACAAAAGTCAAACAATCAAATGCCATTCAAATATTAACCAAACGCATACACAAAACGGCTGAAATCCAAAAATTATTTGCAAATATTAGTTATGTCTATTTTCTCAAGTAACATGTTCATAAAGTTATATTTAGAGTTAAATTTTCATAAAGTTCCCCACTTTCTCAAACAACATGTTCGACTATCATTACACCTTAAGCTAGATAAGCTACATTATTATTATCTCTATTTTTACGCAGTTTCTCAAACAACATGTGATATTCATTTTTTTTTTCTCTATTGTTATCTCTATTTTTTCTCTATTGTTATCTCTACATTATACGCAATACTAACTAGATAATCATTTTTTCATATTAACTGCTCATATGATATTAATTTATACGCAATACTAACTAACCATAAAAATGAAAAAAACAATACAGATATGTAACAAATAACAACATACTATTGTCGTCTCGCGCGGGTTGTGGTTTCTCTCAGGCTGTGGTCTCGGGCTCAGGCTATATAAAAAGAGAGCAATGTATAATGGTTGCTTAAAATTAAAGAGCAAAAGCTTTTGATGACGACATGTCGTCGGGATACCAAAACTTAATAAAATAAAAAATAAAAAGAGGTACATTACCTATGTCTCGGCTTTCTCAGCTCTCAACTCTCACTCTTGGCTCACTCAAGCTCTAGGCTGTTAAAAAAGAAAAGAAAAAATGACAGAAAACAACATAAAAAGTTAACGATTGCTACATTATTTAACACTTAAATGAAATAACTTAAAAAAAATTAGCAAAATTAAAAGTACCTACGTAGTGAGGAAGAAGAAGAAGTGAGGAAGAAGAAGAGGAAGAATTAAACAAAGGAGGGGTTGAGAAAATAATTAAACATGAGAAGAAATGGGGAAGAAGTGCACAGTGGTGCTCGTGTATAGTGGAGACTGTGGTGGTGGTAGTAGCGAATGTGGTGGATTAGTGGTGGTGGTGTTGGTGGATTAGTGGTGTTAGCGGATTAGTGGTGGTGGTGTTGGTGGATTAGTGTTGTTGGCGAGTTATTGGTGGTGGTGTAACAACCCGCATTTTCAGGACATTTCTCCTATTCACTATTCATCAGTTACTATTCATCATTTACTATTCACCGGTCACTATTTATCATTTTACTATTCATCATTTTCGGAGTCAGTTTGTGATTCCGTGAAGCGTTCAAAAATTTTACTATTCATATGACACTATTCATTTCCGGAAGGAAATCACTATTCACGATTGCCGTTCATTTCATCGTAAACTGAGTTTACGAGTCTTCAAATTCGCGTAACCAATGTGGTTTCGCTGTGAATTCATGCATCATTCATTAATGATATTTCATATAGATTGGATTAGTCTATACATCATCATCACATTTTAGGCCCTACATGGATATGCATTATTTCTATATACGTATGTTTAATTTGTAATTAACGTTACCACTCAGTTTTTACTACGAACGTATACCCAATACTCCCGACTACGATCCTAACATATTTTCATACTTATTATAATGATATAAAAATTATATTATTAATTTACCCGGTGTTTTGAAATCAATTACTATATTTCACGGTCGGAGCTTATAACCCTGTCGGTTTGCGACATTTCAACACGATAATTATTTTAACACCCAATTCTCATCAGGAATGTAATTTTATAATTTTTACAACGTCGTCATATTTTATTTGGTACAGTTAAGCTTTATTTCTAGCAAACTCGGTACCCGGTATCATTTAAAACACTAAATATATACCTTAAATCAATCAATATCATACAAATTTCAAACTAAATCACCAACTCTTGAATTCTTGTCAAAAACCCAAGCCACCCCATCATCCCTCCCTCACTCTCTTTAATTTTCATGTCTATTTGTCTCTAGATATTTGTTAAAGTCTTGTATATTTTTTCTTTATACAAGAATACTATCACTTTACTTCTTATTTCACCACAACACAAAACAAAAACATCTCTCTTTCTCTCCATTTCACAGCAGCAACAACACCATAAATAAAGGGTTTTTGAGCTTGGTTTTGCCTTGGTCGAGTGTTCTTACAAAGGGGTTAACAAGGGTAAAGTTTTTGTGTTCATATCTTGGGTTTTTATAAGAGTTCTTGTGCTCTTTATGCACAATCGATCAATCATATTCAAGTAAGCTCCAATAACATCTTTTTAATCTTTTCATACTTTCATTTGTTATATTTTCAAGTTATATTAGTAACTAGTTATGCAAATATTCATGTTAAACATACCACTTATTACACATTTTTCTTTATAAACCTAGATCTAAAGATTTTTACTTATAATCTCATGAGATCCACCATTTTTGGTGATGTTTAGGAACCCATGACACCCTAAGAAGGTGTATGGTAGGATTGGGTACTTGTGGAGTTGAATTGAAGTAGATTGGTTAAACCTTGAACAAGTCTTGGTCCTTAAAAATGAGTTTTAAACACTATATATATAGATCTGTCCATTTTTGTAAAACGTGGGAAACTCAGGGTCTAGGGTGTAACTTTGGACCCAAGATTTAGAAAATACATTCCGATACGAAACTATGGCCGAAAATGGGGATAAAAACGAGTTAATAACGAATGAGATATGATTTTCCGAATATTAACAACGAAAAATACTTTCAAATATAGGTTCTGTCCTAAATCGCCAATTTTAGAAAACTCAGGGGTTTCCGGGTAACATTGGGTTAGATATTCAGAAAATACTTTCAAAAACGAAACCGTGGCCGCTTGAATCACTAAAATCCGAGTTACGACGAAAAATATATGCTATTTTCAATTTTAACGACGAAAACTATTTTCTGAAAAATAGCTTGCTGTTGAACAGTTTTCATGGACTGTTTCGAGACGTAAAACTTGATCTATCCATCCCGACTTATCAAGAATATATTAGTATGTTGTCCCACGATTCCGGGGATATAAAGAACATAGAAAACGAGCTTATAACGAAAAAGATACAAGCGTTTGAACTTAGACGATTTTTACAAATTTCCATCAGCTTTTCTATTATTATTTTTCCGCAAAACTGTCTTTGCGAGACACCACTTTCTTGGCTGTTTTTCTTCATGATCTGATTAATTTGAGTCCGAGCCGTAGTTTTATGAAATCAAGATCTTCCAACAAGCTTTTCAAATCATTTGGCCGTTCGTCGAATAGACTTATAACGAATAAACTACGACCTCATCTATATACCCGATAAACTATATATATTATGACACCTTTTACTATAATGAAATTTTCTAAGTGTGGAACACAATACTTTCAAGTAACAACAATAAGAGTCGATTTTCTCATCGATCAAGACCCGTATAACCAAAAGTTAAATGACACGACTTCAAGATATTGTTACAAGGTTTTCAAAAACGCCGAGTTTTATCACTAACCATTAACGTACAACATTTCACGACTTGTTTTGCGAGGCCATTTTGGGCATATTTTCAAGTAATGAAAATGTTATTTTTGCGACAAAAACCTTATATTTGCCGATAGAACACCAAACAAGGATCGTGGAGTACCGTTTCAACCTATTTCCATGAAAAGTGGTTATTAACCTAACGAGACGTCAAAAACGTATTTGTCAACGATAAACGTTATTTTCAAAACTAATGAGTGGTATCGATAACATACGTATTTGCATGTGTAGCGTCATTTCATTTCTTACATTAGATCATATCATTCATATTAGGTTGCGGTTAGAGATCGTGCCTCATTTCTGTGTATTCATTGTTGTCATCGTAGCTATTGCACCAGGTGAGTTCATAACCCCTACTTTTACTTGTTTCACAACTGTTTTGGGGGAAGATACATGCTCCTTACTATTTAAATTCAATGCTTGTTTTACTTGAACGCGATTCATTTTCTCAAACATTACTGGATGGTTGAAATACTTGATTGATTACTTGAATACATTATGAATTACTTATTCCATCCTTGATTTCTTTCTTATGAACACAAGTTCTTGCTTTTGCGGACATAAATACAAAACTATTACTTTGCCTGAGTTACCTATTACTGCCACTGAAGTCCCCTTTATCATGAACCGTTAATTACATGCGTGTGAGCGCGAATGCCGTGGATAGATCTATTTGGGTTGACACCCCGTCCGAGTTGGTCGCGCCAACCTGTCAAACGGACGCATATCATTCGGATTACTTCCGAGTGTCTGGCAAACACTTAATTGGGGCATTTTATGCTTGATTGCATACGATTACGTCGAGCTTCGGGGTCATGAGCTTAGGCACTGTATATCTTATTTTTAGTTGTGACATTGTATTTGTTATATTGTCTTGCTACTGAAAATCTCGTGTTCCGCAAATGACTTGTTTACTTAAACATATTACTTTTGGCAGTGGGTTGTAAACACACAGGTTACAAGTCTCTTATGGCGGGACTTGTAATTGAGTGGATTTACGATGCCTTTGCTGGGAAATACTTGATTTCTGGAAACACTTGTTTACGGGAAATACTTGTTTACTTAAAACTATGAACTCACCAGCTTTATGTTAACGTTTTAGCATGTATTTTCAGGTTTTAAGCAATGACACGCTACTGGAGGTTTTGGCAGGGCATGGCATGGTCATAGAAGACTCTGATATTCATTTGGGGACCGTTTAAAAGTATTTTAAAGGCCTACTTCCGCACTACTTTTAAAAATGTAAACTCAACATTTTTTTATTAAGCTATTTTATTCTAAATGATTCAAGTGAAAACCAATTTTGTACTTGTGCTGTAATACTAATTGAGTTACACCCCAGCTACATGTATGCTTCCGCTGGACCCGATTCTGGGGGTGTGACAGATTGGTATCAGTGCTTTGGCTATAGCGAACTAAGTTTTTTTAAAACCTAGACTATAGCTACTTTCAAGAAAACTTAACCCTATGACCGTCACGTGCCTGCCTGCCAAGCTGAAGCCTCATTTGTGGTTAGTTGCTGACATAGGTGATGAGATTGTTATCTCATTATCTGATATATTATATTCATTTATTATAATTGATTACTATAATTATGGTTCATATAAGCATGCTCACGTATTATATATGTCACCATGTTACGTTTTCCTTGCATAGTTTCATCATTTGACCTCGAGTTGGTCACTTACTTTTGTCTTTCAGAACGTCTTGGTATTTGTGAAGGACATGGTATTAGTATAACTGAACTGAGTATTTCAAAAGTCATGGAACTTCGGTGGAATATAGACTGGTCATTTATATTCAACCCGGAATAGTGAGATATAGGCTGACCACCTATGTCTGAATCAGAAATGAATTTTGCAACACTGAGAATGGTTATAATAAGATTATGTCTGGATTGAATCCCCTACTCAAATTCCAAATGTTTTATTCATGTGTGTGTATACTCTCGTTGTTGGAACCTTCATACTTTTCATCACTTCGTAAACCACCGATTGGAAGCATGTCAGCTAGTCTTTTTATTTCATGAACTTTCATACTTATGCACGATACACCCATATCACAGTATTTTCTTTTGTCACAATCTCATTTTGTTGCAGTTGTCACAGTCTCTTCCCTTCTCACCATCACTATCATTTCCTTTCCCCACCCCCATATATATATAGGGAATTAGCTAACACTCTATAGATTCCGATGTCACTCATCCCTCACTACTCCCTATATTGATAAGTGGATATTATCAATGACCTCCCTAGGAAAGACTTTCCATACCTTCTATGAGGATGATCCCTCGATACATTAAGACCTTTCAAAACTCAACAGAAATCTCAGGATATCATGAAACCATTCGGACCACTATCACTGGCCTGATCGCCAAAAATTCCAGCATCTATAAAGTATTGGCTTGACTGAATTACAGGATTTGTTTCGATGCGAATGCTCACTAAGCAACACCATAGAGATAAATCCAACCTCTTAACCGAGACTATAGATTGAACATGTCCTCACCAATAGACTTTATTCGAACATGTTAGACACCTATGCATTTGTGCAGACATACATACTTGGCTATTTTATCCTCTTAATACTTTCATTTTTAAATGGATTTTCTCCAAACTACCGTTATACAAAACATATATCTTGTAAGAAATACTTTTCTGATGCACTTATTTTGACAAGCAAATTCCTTTTGGCTAATCTTTTACAATACTATTGAATGTTACAAAATTTTAAACATCGATCTTTGGTAAACCATATTATCCACCTTATGTTAAAAATTTTCCTATATTGCATAACTACTAAATTTTGAAACATCAAGAAGGATGTTACCTAAAAAGCCGTTTGCTTAAACTTGTAGATTCATTTATTCGGGGAAGGTTTATGAACAAAACACAATCTCAAAACAAACTTTGAAAATCAATCACTATATTACATCACTTATACCTTTAGGAGTTTGTGATTTGACGACATAGAGCTTGGGGAAAACCTTAGTAATGGAGACTAAGCACCATAGGTGGAGAAAGACTCAATTCCTGACATCCTGCGGAGAATCACAACCTTATCCTAATCTATTATTTTCAACAACACCCTTTTACGGATTTAACCCTGTAAGTCTTTCAAAACAAGATTCATGATACCCATTTCAATTATTCCTAATAAAGGAATTTTATTCACCTCAACTCCTAACGATTTCATTAAGATCTCTTTGGAACCACACCACCTATCATCTGTAGACCAATGGTCAGAATTTGAGATTGATTCAAACCTAGGGAGATATGCCTAAATCGGGTGTGATTGACACTAGAAATGGTTGGATTAACCATTTGCCATAAATCAAATTCAGTTGCAACCATAGTTATCACACGAGCTTAGAGACTACACCATTCAAAGCACTCTATGGTCGAAGTGTCAACATCCATTGACGGATCAAAACTTGGAAAAGCCCAACTCACTAGTCCCGTAAGCATTCATGAAATAACCAGGAATTTCCTACAAATCAATAATCAATTACAAGTTCGATAAGCGGTAAACCACTAGAATTTCAAGTTCGTGGCATGATTATGTTGAAAGTTCTGCCTAGGAAAGGCATAATACCATTCAGAAAACTTCAGAAAGTTAAACCCGATACACACTGAACCATTTACTATTTCTGAAAGAGTAGGCCTAGTTGTCATCAGATTTGAACCTTGTTAGAGCTCAATAGCTTACACGATAATATCATCATCTTTTAACCAATACCACTCTAGAGACCAACACAAACTGAACTTCGGGACGAAGTTCCTTTTAAGGGGGTGAGACTGTAACAACCCGCATTTTTAGGACATTTCTCCTATTCACTATTCATCAGTTACTATTCATCATTTACTATTCACCGGTCACTATTCATCATTTTCGGAGTCAGTTTGTGATTCCGTGAAGCGTTCAAAACTTTTACTATTCATATGACACTATTCATTTCCGGAAGGAAATCACTATTCACGATTGCCGTTCATTTCATCGTAAACTGAGTTTACGAGTCTTCAAATTCGCGTAACCAATGTGGTTTCGCTGTGAATTCATGCATCATTCATTAATGACATTTCATATAGACTGGATTAGTCTATACATCATCATCACATTTTAGGCCCTACATGGATATGCATTATTTCTATATACGTATGCTTAATTTGTAATTAACGTTACCACTCAGTTTTTACTACGAACGTATACCCAATACTCCCGACTACGATCCTAACATATTTTCATACTTATTATAATGATATAAAAATTATATTATTAATTTACCCGGTGTTTTGAAATCAATTACTATATTTCACGGTCGGAGCTTATAACCCTGTCGGTTTGCGAAATTTCAACACGATAATTCTTTTAACACCCAATTCTCATCAGGAATGTAATTTTATAATTTTTACAACGTCGTCATATTTTATTTGGTACAGTTAAGCTTTATTTCTAGCAAACTCGGTACACGGTATCATTTAAAACACTAAATATATACCTTAAATCAATCAATATCATACAAATTTCAAACTAAATTACCAACTCTTGAATTCTTGTCAAAAACCCACGCCACCCCATCATCCCTCCCTCACTCTCTTTAATTTTCATGTCTATTTGTCTCTAGATATTTGTTAAAGTCTTGTATATTTTTTCTTTATACAAGAATACTATCACTTTACTTCTTATTTCACCACAACACAAAACAAAAACATCTCTCTTTCTCTCCATTTCACAGCAGCAACAACACCATAAATAAAGGGTTTTTGAGCTTGGTTTTGCCTTGGTCGAGTGTTCTTACAAAGGGGTTAACAAGGGTAAAGTTTTTGTGTTCATATCTTGGGTTTTTATAAGAGTTCTTGTGCTCTTTATGCACAATCGATCAATCATATTCAAGTAAGCTCCAATAACATCTTTTTAATCTTTTCATACTTTCATTTGTTATATTTTCAAGTTATATTAGTAACTAGTTATGCAAATATTCATGTTAAACATACCACTTATTACACATTTTTCTTTATAAACCTAGATCTAAAGATTTTTACTTATAATCTCATGAGATCCACCATTTTTGGTGATGTTTAGGAACCCATGACACCCTAAGAAGGTGTATGGTAGGATTGGGTACTTGTGGAGTTGAATTGAAGTAGATTGGTTAAACCTTGAACAAGTCTTGGTCCTTAAAAATGAGTTTTAAACACTATATATATAGATCTGTCCATTTTTGTAAAACGTGGGAAACTCAGGGTCTAGGGTGTAACTTTGGACCCAAGATTTAGAAAATACATTCCGAGACGAAACTATGGCCGAAAACGGGGATAAAAACGAGTTAATAACGAAGGAGATATGATTTTCCGAATATTAACAACGAAAAATACTTTCAAATATAGGTTCTGTCCCAAATCGCCAATTTTAGAAAACTCAGGGGTTTCCGGGTAACATTAGGTTAGATATTCAGAAAATACTTTCAAAAACGAAACCGTGGCCGCTTGAATCACTAAAATCCGAGTTACGACGAAAAAGATATGCTATTTTCAATTTTAACGACGAAAACTATTTTCTGAAAAATAGCTTGCTGTTGAACAGTTTTCATGGACTGTTTCGAGACGTAAAACTTGATCTAGCCATCCTGACTTATCAAAAATATATTAGTATGTTGTCCCACGATTCCGGGGATATAAAGAACGTAGAAAACGAGCTTATAACGAAAAAGATACAAGCGTTTGAACTTAGACGATTTTTACAAATTTCCATCAGCTTTTTTATTATTATTTTTCCGCAAAACTGTCTTTGCGAGACACCACTTTCTTGGCTGTTTTTCTTCATGATCTGATTAATTTGAGTCCGAGCCGTAGTTTTATGAAATCAAGATTCCAACAAGCTTTTCAAATCATTTGGCCGTTCGTCGAATAGACTTATAACGAATAAACTACGACCTCATCTATATACCCGATAAACTATATATATTTTGACACCTTTTACTATAATGAAATTTTCTAAGTGTGGAACACAATACTTTCAAGTAACAACAATAAGAGTCGATTTTCTCATCGATCAAGACCCGTATAACCAAAAGTTAAATGACACGACTTCAAGATATTGTTACAAGGTTTTCAAAAACGCCGAGTTTTATCACTAACCATTAACGTACAACATTTCGCGACTTGTTTTGCGAGGCCATTTTGGGCATATTTTCAAGTAATGAAAATGTTATTTTTGCGACAAAAACCTTATATTTGCCGATAGAACACCAAACACGGATCGTGGAGTACCGTTTCAACCTATTTCCATGAAAAGTGGTTATTAACCTAACGAGACGTCAAAAACGTATTTGTCAACGATAAACGTTATTTTCAAAACTAATGAGTGGTATCGATAACATACGTATTTGCATGTGTAGCGTCATTTCATTTCTTACATTAGATCATATCATTCATAAGGTTGCGGTTAGAGATCGTGCCTTATTTCTGTGTATTCATTGTTGTCATCGTAGCTATTGCACCAGGTGAGTTCATAACCCTTACTTTTACTTGTTTCACAACTGTTTTGGGGGAAGATACATGCTCCTTACTATTTAAATTCAATGCTTGTTTTACTTGAACGTGATTCATTTTCTCAAACATTACTGGATGGTTGAAATACTTGATTGATTACCTGAATACATTATGAATTACTTATTCCATCCTTGATTTCTTTCTTATGAACACAAGTTCTTGCTTTTGCGGACATAAATACAAAACTGTTACTTTGCCTGAGTTACCTATTACTGCCACTGAAGTCCCCTTTATCATGAACCGTTAATTACATGCGTGTGAGCGCGAATGCCGTGGATAGATCTATTTGGGTTGACACCCCGTCCGAGTTGGTCGCGCCAACCTGTCAAACGGACGCATATCATTCGGATTACTTCCGAGTGTCTGGCAAACACTTAATTGGGGCATTTTATGCTTGATTGCATACGATTACGTCGAGCTTCGGGGTCATGAGCTTAGGCACTGTATATCTTATTTTTAGTTGTGACATTGTATTTGTTATATTGTCTTGCTACTGAAAATCTCGTGTTCCGCAAATGACTTGTTTACTTAAACGTATTACTTTTGGCAGTGGGTTGTAAACACACAGGTTACAAGTCTCTTATGGCGGGACTTGTAACTGAGTGGATTTACGATGCCTTTGCTGGGAAATACTTGATTTCTGGAAACACTTGTTTACGGGAAATACTTGTTTACTTAAAACTATGAACTCACCAGCTTTATGTTGACGTTTTAGCATGTATTTTCAGGTTTTAAGCAATGGCACGCTACTGGAGGTTTTGGCAGGGCATGGCATGGTCATAGAAGACTCTGATATTCATTTGGGGACCGTTTAAAAGGATTTTAAAGGCCTACTTCCGCACTACTTTTAAAAATGTAAACTCAACATTTTTTTATTAAGCTATTTTATTCTAAATGATTCAAGTGAAAACCAATTTTGTACTTGTGCTGTAATACCAATTGAGTTACACCCCAGCTACATGTATGCTTCCGATGGACCCGATTCTGGGGGTGTGACAGGTGATGTGGTTGGTAGATCGATTTTTTTCTAACTCTTTGACTAGATCTGGTTATTGTGTACCTTTTAATATAGTTTATAATTGTCCCGATGACATGTCGTCGAGACCAATAAAACTCTTTTGTCGTTTTACTTTTTGGCGGGAAAAATGAAAAAAGATTTTTTTTTTGGGGGGAGGGGGGGGGGGGGGGTTCCAAATAAATACTAACGCCGTATAATTAAAATTAAATACTTTAATTTAAAATTAATTACTTTTATAAAATTAAAAAAACTTAATTAGTATAAATTCTTTTATTTAATATATAATTAAAATTAAATAATTTTATTTAAAATTAAATACTTTTAATTAAAATTAAATACTTTTATAAAATAAAATAAAAAGTATTTAATTTAAATATGTTTATTTAATATATAATTAAAATTAAATAAAATAACTAGTCAACTTTTTAACTTGTCCCGATAAGTTTTCTAACATAAAAAACCCAAACCCAACATCTTGAGGCGGTAACAATTCGTGCTTAAAAATAAAATATCCCGCCTAAATCCTGAACCTAAATCGTAAACACACATATTATTATTCATAACATGTAGTTTAATGCATTTGTCATGTCGTGAGTCGAATAATGTAACTTTTTGATATATCATTTTAGTTTAATGCATTTGTCATGTCCTGTTTATAGGAATTGGTTACATCGCTATGGATATGCATAACATGTTAAACGGATGAGTCGAGTTGTTATGGATATGCATAACATGTTAAACGGATGAATCGAGTTGTTATGGATATACATAACATGTTAAACGAATGAGTCGATGTGTTATGGATATTCATAACATGTTAAACGAATGAGTCAACATGATATGGTTATACAAAAGATGTTAAACGAATGAGTCGAGATGATATGATTATACATGAGATGTGAATGAGTCGAGATGATATGGTTATACATAACATGTAGTACGTTAAACGAATGAGTCGACATGTTATTGATATACATAACATGTTAAAGGGATGAGTTGAGGTGTTATGGATATACATAACATGTTAAACGGATGAGTCGAGATGCTATGATTATACATGAGATGTTAAATGAATGAGTCTAGATGCTATGGTTATATATGAGATGTTAAACGAATGAAACAACATGATCAAATCTTTTGTATCACAAGCAAATGAAACAACATGATCAATTCAACCCTAATGGTATGTCTTCCTCAGATCCACAAGTAAAATCCAAATCCTTGTAGTTGTCTATTAAAGCCATCTTACCACTCTCAAAACATTCCCACCAAACACTTCCCGCCAAAACACTTTCCCACCAAAACTTCCCACCAAACACTTTCCGCCAAAACACTTTCCCACCAAAACGTTTGTATGAAATATCTGCTCTATCCTTCCCCACTAAAACACTTCCCACCAAAATATTGGCGCTAAAATTTCCCCAAAATGTTTGTATAAAATATCTACTCTTATCCTCAAAACCACTCAACCTCAAAACCTGAGATGCAGCGATATAATCCTTTTATGTGTTCTTGTAGAGCAGGAAATATAAAACTAAGAAAATCACATAAAAAAGATACATTTAGATGGGAATATTATGCATGTCCTCTTTCGAAGGTGGACAATCATACATTTCTTATTTATATTATGTAAAAATACAAACAATCATATAATTTCCTTATTATGTAATAGCCAAGAGAAAAATATGGAAAACTAGAAAGGGGGTTGAATAGTTTTCCCTCTTTTTCGTTTTATAAAAGGTTTGTTTCAAAATCTTCAATTAAAGTTTTCCTTTTTAAAATCTTTAAATGTTTTGTATCAAATTATCTATTAAGTTAAACTCAATTTGAGAAGTGTGAATAATAATCTATTAGTCCATATCATATAGTTATACACACAATCACAATATTAACTTGTAAATATAACACAATTAATCATCATGACAATATAAGCAACAATCAACACATATTTGCAAGCATAGATATAAAGCGAAAATGCAAGAATAAATGTAAAAAGATAAGAGAAAGAGAGTGCAAACCGGACACGATGATTTATAGTGGTTCGGCTACAAGGACACCTTCCTTGCCCTACTCCATTCCCCGAGTCACCTACTCGAGAGTTCACAACAGTACTCAACAAGCTCCCTTTTGGTGGAGAAAATCGTACAAACCTTTGCTTACACCGATTTACGACACCAAGCAATATGTCGAGTCCTAATGCTAGCTAGGACCAAACTCACGACACGTCTTCGATCACTACACAACTTCTACACGACTTCACGACTACATCACAACTTCTTCTATACTCCACTACTTATTTACACACCTACTTCTTCACAACTACATGACTTCTCCAAACTACTACTTCTTCCCACTACATCTTACTCACTCATTGACTCACGACTAAGTAAGATTATCTTGATCTACTTATTACATATACATACATAACTCACAACTTCACATCAACACTAACTAGACTCTAATACATCTTTGGCTTTATGATAGGGAGAAATCTTCTCTTGCACTTTGAGTGAAGAATGATTGGATCACTTGAAACAAACACTTATAATCTTATGATCAAAGGATTTAGAAAGATGTTTGAAAGGATTGGGATTGAAATTTTTTGTGCAAAAGGTGAGGAAAAATAGCAGAAATGAACCAGTATTTATAGGAAAAAGTTTCTGACAACTGGAGCGTGCCGACCCCCTTAATTATTAAGGGGGCCGCCCATAATTAAGGGGGCCACCCAGACAGAAAATGGCTTTTTTTTGTCTTTTTTTGGGGAAGTGATGCTTGGGGTTTGCACCAGGCTTTACCTCTTGATGGATCTCGAGAAGCTTACAACCCCCACCAGGCAGTGTACCTGATCGATGTAGTATAGTATAATGACAAGTACCGGGGGATTGATCGTTCAACTAGGAATAGTGTCGCTAGGATTAGAAAACCTAAAGACTAGGTCTAGAGATGAAGGATGATTCTTTTTGTATTTTTTATATTTTTTAGAAAAGCAAGTAAATATCTCGGGTTTGAAGGATTTGGGCGGAATTAGTTGCTAGTCAACTAACCCAATACTAAGATGCAATCAAAATAAAATACTAAAAATGAAATTAAACTATATTAAACTAGAGTTGTGAGCAATATGTGGGAGAAATGTGTTTACTTAGATTTCACTACTCCCTAGATATCTTTTACATGTTAATTACTTGTTATAGTTGCGTGGATGACGGATTGTATTCCTTAATACCATTCATGGGGTGGCGTACTTACTTCCCTAATCCTATGAGTGCCTACTTCACTCCTATGTCGAGCCGGCTAAGAAGCTCCTAACATGGGATCATTAGAATTTACTCATGCATTAAATACAACCAATAAAACCTAGTACACATCGGTTCATGTTTCCTAAGACGTTCAAGCATGTTACCAAATGGAGATCTGCCAGTTTTCTTAACATCTAGGTTTCATTGAAATCATTCATCCAATACAACCATAAACAAGTAATCAACACATAATTAACATCTAGGTTTCATTAGATCTAAGCAAACACAAGATAGATCTAGCCTAGCATGTTGAAATCAAGACAAGCACAAGATATAGACAACCAACACATAGACATATTGATTGAATTAAAGAGAAGACTTATCTTAATAGCACATGAAAGGATTCAAGGGTTGAAAACCCTTGAAAAGCTGTAAAATTCGTACAAGTTTCGGCCCTAGGGTTTCTCCACACAAGTTCCTCTCTAATGAATGAAAAATAGAAAACTATATATAGATTTTAGAAGGTGACGGCGTCAAGAACAAATGTCTGACGCCGTCATCTCGCCACCAGATAGTTCCTCGGACTGCCTAGATCTGGGTCTGACACCGTCATGTGTACACCTTATGCAGGCCGTCATGATTTTAACTCTTGACGCTCTTGTTTTGACGCCTTCAGGTTTCTTCTGGATCGTCATGGATTTTACTCTTGACGCCGTCAAGATTTCCTTCTTGACGCCGTCATACACTATTCTCAGCATGGAAAATTAAGTCTTTGGCGTTTTCTTCACTTTTATGCTCAAAAAATGTCCGAATTGCTTCCTTTTCCAGATTTCACTCCCAAAGTTCCTAAAATCACAAAAGGAATGATTTAGGGTAATATTTGATCAAATAAATTCAATTCCGGGCTTAAATGAGCCCTTAAAAGTGGTTCATTTTTCGCCTCATCATATACCCTTACACTTGAGATTTGCTAGTCCTCAAGCAAATGCGCTTTTATTCTAATCAAAAGACAAGTTAGGGGTCATTTAACACTAATATAAAAGTAATTACAACAAATAATCGTTCCACAAAAGACCAAAGACAAGCACGGAGGTCATACACTAGCACCTCACAAATAGTGTTTAGATACTCACATCTCTCGGGTGTAATAAAGTATAAATTACAATATGGAAACGGAAGATATCTCTCACTACCTGTCATAACAAAATAGATTACCATAGGCTTGGGAAAGGATCATACCTCCACCACATGGCGTAAGCACCTAGGATAAACTATCAAAGAGGTCTTTTAAAGGGTTGTAACGTTAGGTGTAGGGATATGAAATACACGGTTTTGTTGGATATAGGCAGTCTTTACTGGTGGCGAGTTAACAATCTTGGTTAATTACATGTACAATATGGCGTTGCTAAGCCAAGACTAGACTCGACTTAAGCTAATAAATGAAAAATAACAAAAACATAAAATGAACATAGAATAAAAAGGGATGGTAGTCCGTATGTTTTTTTTTTTTTTATTTTTTTTTGCATACACTCTTACCCTACCATCCGAAATAATACATCATAGGGGATGAACATTCCCCTTACACTTGAATTTTTACATACTTTACAATAAACTAGTCTAATGACTCGAATTAAGAAAATCAAAACACTTGGAGTACTTTTAAGATTAACGCACATACGAGGGTAATAATATGATGTTCTTCCCCATTACTCCATAAAATAAGTACTTTACCCATGAGTCCCAATCATCCCAAAACAATATGTACAATGACATGACTCGACTTAGCAACCATGTAATCAATTAGATAATTAACTTAGGGTTTAACAAATAACAATAATGCACTAAAAATGAGTGCATACACGGAAGGCTAAGGCGATTTGGGTGTACATTAAAGTGGGGTGTAACAAATTCTTCCTTTAAGTAAAATGCTTAAAGTTAGAAACGAAAAGATAGGCTCGGAGGGGTGTACTAGGGGTTTCGTGTACTAAAAATGAGTACAACGCTAAGGGTGTGGGAAAAATTAATTGACTTAACTAGCCAAGTAATATGACTTAAATGGTCAAGTAATTATAATACAGGTTTAACACAAGGGTGATCCTAATGCCTCTTATCATTTAGTAAATCCTACTACACGAATGTAGTCTCACTAGCGGTCTCGGGATGCATCACTAACGCAAGTTCTAGAATCTAAATGCTACCGGTACACTTATAAGCACTAATAGTAAATGCTTTTCCTATCAAATCTAAAGGCGAACCTCACATATTTGGGTGAAATTTTTTTCTGAATGATACGGTTATGTGCTAGTCATACAATCTCCTATCCATGAGACGCTTGCTATGGCTAAAGTTTCACTCCTAAATGTTGTAAAAAATTTTAAGTTTGGCGCTAAAATGGCACTAACAAGTATTTCTCATAGTTTTATTACACATCTACCATCAAACAAACAAACTCAAGCGAAAGTGTATTTGTAAGGTATCATCATTTTACCCTCCCCTTACACTTAAGATGAACATTGTCCCCAATGTTCAAGTAAAGAATGTAAAAGTGAAATAAGTAAAAAGAATGAAATCAAATACTCCCCTGATTCGCTCGGTATGGATAATAAGGTGGCCAGGTTAGATCTTCCTCCAAGAAAATGAACAATCAAAGCTTCCCTTCCAGAATAATAATCATCTTCTTGTCATACATAACCTGTAAATCTTGAGAAAACAGACAAGGCAACCTCGCATAAAATCGGCGGCAATCTACATATGTTACTAAATCCTAGAAAACAAAATAAGATATAATGCTTGTGGAATGAAGTTTGCAGATTTCCTGGAGATTATAAAACTAATAATTCAACAAAAACTTTAAGACTCCGTTAGAAAAACAAAACCGATAAAATTTCCAGATTTTTACACGTGACGCCGTCAAGAGTAAACTCATGACGCCGTCAGAAGTGACCTGCAGAAATTCTTATGTTAAGTTTCCGGAAAATTTCTGGAAAAACTTGGTTCTACTTCCTGGAAAATCCTGCAAAACTTCATTATGACTCGATACAAGCATTTGACCCTAACAAATACGAATATACATGTTCACTTAATATTGTGGAGAATCATGATCAGTTTGTTTCTTAAAAACATATTTGGGGTTTCCCCTTACACTTATCTTTAGCAAAAATACCTTTGGGTGAAGTTAAGACTAGGCCAAAACAACAAAATAAAGTATTTCCACTATTTAGTTTAGAAACATGATCTACCAACAATAAAAATAAAGCATGCATACGGAAGCAAATAACAAACAAACAAAATAAAAATCACACAAAGCATGGGTCGCCTCCCAAGAAGCGCTTTTTTTTATTTACGAGTCTTGTAGCTAGACTCAAGGTCATGGGTTACTACGTGACCTCATCGTTGGTTTCACTCTCTGATTGTAAATGTTCTTTGTAGAAACCAATCACCTTTTTCTCAATCGCTCCTATAATCCTATGGGCAAATTCCTTATCGACTTTATACTTTGGTCCTAGAGCCAAGCAATCTTTTTAGAAAAGACTCCTCTTTTCCCATACATAATCCATGCCCTTTTTCTTATCCTCTTCATTGATGTCCTCAAAAGCACCAACGTTATCCTTGTCAAATCGGGATATAAAGCGAAATTCTTTCATTCTATTAGGCATCCTATAAGTGATCCTATCGGTGTTACTTGCAAATCGGATTGTCCCTTTTATATCATCATATTCTAACTTGGACTCCTCAACAAACGGTTTACCAAACACAACATTGGATAATCGACAATCAATAACATTAGCAAGATCTTCCACAATCATAAAGTTGGTGATATAAGTGAAATTCCCAGCAAAGACATGTAGACCTTTAACTCTACCGACAAAGTTACAAACTCCACCGGGGTATTTGGGATCTCTTCTAGGTTCAAGTCTTGTTTTCACTATATCATTATAAACACTTGAGGACATAATGTTGATTGGGGATTTAAAGTCAATGTAAGCATTGTCAACGTGTCTATACCCAATCATACATGGTATCTTAGCATTCTTAGGGTCGCCTCTCTTTATCTTGGGTTCAATTTTAGTAAAAGGAGATCGAGGGTTATCAATAAGATTATTATAATACGCAATCTCCTCCTTAGTGGGATATAGATTAAAATAATCATTTAGCTTCGGATCTATTTCCCCCTCTTCAAGTTCCTTAACAACATTAACAAAATCATTAGGCCCTAGGTCCTCATTTGAATACAAGGCGGTCGCTAGGTCACTAAATGCATGGTCGAGCTCAACCTTAATCAACCTATTAAGCTCCCTAAGTTCCCTAATCTCACTCTCAATTTGTTCACGTAACACAGCCACTTCTCTAGGGGAAAGGGGTGGATTCGCGTTTTCCATAATGGTCAACGGAATAGTCAATGAATTTAATTTACTAACAAAGGCACGAAGAAAAAGATAGACTAAAGAGAACTTAAAAAATAAAAATAAAATCTTACTAGAAAGGAATCTAGCAAGTAGACCTAATAAAAAGAGATTCTAACCTAGAAAATAACTATTCCCCGGGCTGCGGCGCCAAAAACTTGATGCGTGGGGTTTGCACCAGGCTTTACCTCTCGAGGGATCTCGAGAAGCTTACAACCCCCACCAGGCAGTGTACCTGATCGATGTAGTATAGTATAATGACAAGTATCGGGGGATTGATCGTTCAGCTAGGAATAGTGTCGCTAGGATTAGAAAACCTAAAGACTATGTCTAAAGATGAAGGATGATTCTTTTTGTATTTTTTTATATTTTTTAGAAAAGCAAGTAAATATCTCAGGTTTGAAGGATTTGGGCGGAATTAGTTGCTAGTCAACTAACCCAATACTAAGATGCAATCAAAATAAAATACTAAAAATGAAATTAAACTATATTAAACTAGAGTTTTGAGCAATATGTGGGAGAAATGTGTTTACTTAGATTTCACTACTCCCTAGATATCTTTTACATGTTAATTACTTGTTATAGTTGCGTGGATGACGGATTGTATTCCTTAATACCATTCATGGAGTGGCGTACTTACTTCCCTAATCCTATGAGTGCCTACTTCACTCCTATGTCGAGCCGGCTAAGAAGCTCCTAACATGGGATCATTAGAATTTACTCATGCATTAAATACAACCAATAAAACCTAGTACACATCGGTTCATGTTTCCTAAGACGTTCAAGCATGTTACCAAATGGAGATCTGCCAGTTTTCTTAAGCCTAACATTGAAATCATTCATCCAATACAACCATAAACAAGTAATCAACACATAATTAACATCTAGGTTTCATTAGATCTAAGCAAACACAAGATAGATCTAGCCTAGCATGTTGAAATCAAGACAAGCACAAGATATAGACAACCAACACATAGACATATTGATTGAATTAAAGAAAAGACTTATCTTAATAGCACATGAAAGGATTCAAGGGTTGAAAACCCTTGAAAAGCTGTAAAATTCGTACAAGGTTCGGCCCTAGGGTTTCTCCACACAAGTTCCTCTCTAATGAATGAAAAATAGAAAACTATATATAGATTTTAGAAGGTGACGGCGTCAAGAACAAATTTCTGACGCCATCATCTCGCCGCCAAATAGTTCCTCGGACTGCCTAGATCTGGGTCTGACGCCATCATGTGTACACCTTATGCAGGCCGTCATGATTTTAACTCTTGACGCTCTTGTTGTGACGCCTTCAGGTTTCTTCTGGATCGTCATGGATTTTACTCTTGACGCTGTCAGGATTTTCTTCTTGACGCTGTCATGCACTGTTCTCAGCATGGAAAATTAAGTCTTTGGCGTTTTCTTCACTTTTATGCTCCAAAAACGTCCGAACTTTTCCAGATTGCACTCCCAAAGTACCTAAAATCACAAAAGGAACGATTTAGGGCAATATTTGATCAAATAAATTCAATTCCGGGCTTAAATAACCCCTTAAAAGTGGTTCATTTTTTGCCTCATCAGGAAGGTTTATCTAGTGAAATTTTAACTGTTTTGGCTAAAAATTTGAATTCATATATTTATTATGAATTAAACATTTTACAATATTTACCAAAAGTGTTTTTCAAAATATGTAAGATGTTTATAACATTTTATAAAATTTGTAGTGTCTAAATAAAATCCCTTTGATCATAAAATGTATTAGACATTTGTTTGTACATACCTTAATTGATTGTTGAAGCATACTCGAGATGTTGAGATGTCGAGGCTTGTTGACGTATGAATGCATAGATGAATTGTGATCATAAGTAACTTAAGCAGTTTACGTTATATGTTGTAACTTACATCTTTGTCATCATCAAAACACGAAGAGGATGTTTAGATTAAATATCGTAATATTTATGCCAACAATATCCCCCTTTTTGATGATGACAAACTATGTGAACTATAACTTATAGTAAAATGTATAAGTTACTTGTTTACACTTTTTCTCCCCCTTTTGTCGAAGCAAAAAGGTGGACTCCTAGATGAGACTTCAACTATATTTCAATTCTTGAAATAAAGAGACGAGCTTGCATCATCGTAAGTGAAGCCTTGATTATATCAACCTCTAAAACATGGATTAAATAAATTGCAAACTTTTAACCTGCATCAAGGGTTAGTTTCTTGCAACAAAAATATATATATATATAGATAGGGATGTAATACACATCACCAATGCTCCCCCTTGGTGTATGCTCCCCCTTATTTGAAGCACCAAGAAATCAAGTAATGGAAGAGTGCTACAAGGCAAAGTTAGTTGAAAAAGAATGCACATATACATAATGATGATGATTGATATATGCATGACACTTATTGGGGAACAAGATATGGATGTCTAAGGTATATGGACAAAAAAATATGACACGTGCAATTATTGTTTTAAAGACAACAACCTAAATTCCCCCCCCCCCCCCCCCCAAAAAAAAAATGACCAACGCTTAAGACATGACAATGATTAGGACCTAATTCAAAGATTCGACCGACAGATGCCAAAATATATACTCTAAAAGAGTTAAAGAAAAACGAAGATGAGAATGACACGTTCTTTTAAAAACATAGAAAAACGAAGAAGGATGAGCGTGAATGAAAAGGGAAGGTGATGACAAAAGGTTGAAAAATATGGTTTAGATTAATATATCGTTTGACAAGGGTAGATGATTGGGAATCATGGGATTTTTAGATGTTTTGTTGGTTGACGACCGAAGGTGGATATGTGAAATGAGGTGGTGATGACTCGACAACACTTGAAGCTTGAATATCTTCTTTGTGTTCTTCACTTGCTAGAAAGTGGAAAAGACGCATTTCATAAAGAAATTGATTGGTCCTAAACGGTCAACTAAGTTGAACAGGTGATGGTCAACCAAGTCAAACGTCTAAAACCAACTAACCAAGGAGTACAGTGTATTCCCGGGTCGTTATGTCCCAACGAGGTAAGCAATTGTATTTAAAACGTTTTAAGTGATCGGGTGATTTAACAGGAGGATCAGAAATTTGATTTGAATAATTAGACTACGAGATTATGATTGAAAATGACTTAGAAACACTATTATAACTATTACTGATGAACAGATAACCTAGAAACGTGAGTTAAACCTAAAACGCGCGTTTGAATTTAAAATAAACGCGAACGCGTGAGATAAAAAGTGAAACGTGAGCAAATAAAGTCCTACGAATGTGAAAATGATATTTTTACAATCCTAATGTTATAAGAAAATATTTAGAAAATTAAAATTATTTTTACAACTACTTAATTAATTACTATTAATTAATTACTAATTCTTAATTACTTTTTAATTAACTAAATTATACTAATTATTAATTAATTATGAAAATTAACTAGAAAAATGAAAATTAAATTTAGAAAAATCTGAAATATTGTAAAACTAATTTTAAAACAGAAAACCTATTTTTTCTACTTTTTAATTATTTATTATTAATTAAAACTAATTATTTAATTAATTTAAACTAAATTTAATTATAAAAAATACTAAATGAACAAGGAAAAATCTGAAAAAATTCCTAAAATTATTTTAAGTTATAATAAGGCTAAGAAAAATTTAAAAATGAGAAATGCTTATGAATAAGCAGAAAATAAGCCAAAATGGCGTAAATAGAAGCTATCACTTTAATTATTTTTGTCTTTTCTTGATTTTTATTTTACAAAACTGATTTACAACTAAAATTAAGCACTTTTTGTGAAGGGAATTTTTATGAAACTCAGAAATAAGTTGTGTGCATACAAATAAGCCAAACAGTGAGCTTATAGCTTGATTGTGGGGTAAATGAGCTCAAATAAGCAATGCAGTGTACCCAGGTCAGAGAATAAGCCACAAACAACTTATGTGTACTTGGAAAAAGCTAAAATGACAAGAATGTTTAACTAAATAAGCCAAATATCCAAATAAGCAATTCCAAATCCACTTCAGGTACAAACAGGCCAACAAGGGTCTTTTGGACCTCTGTAGGGTCCACAGAGGTGAAAGAAGGTCCAATTTGGGACTTGACCTGCCAAGGGTGACTGGCAGGGTACAAAATATGCCAATAAGCTCTGCTTATTGCTTATTAATAAGCTCAGTGTGAGCCTTGGAGGTTGGGGTCTAAAGCTGCAGGGTCAGTTACGGGACCTGATAGCAGGCCACCCAACTAGGTCCAATAAGCTAAATCCTAATAAGCTGAGATTCAAACTAACCTTAGATCTTAGAAGCTAGAGTAATAAGCTAAACAATAAGCTAAAAGGTAGGTTATGGGTCCCACAGGTGAAGACAGAAAGCACCAAAGAAACTTGGGCAAATGCCCTGGTGCAGGGGAGCATACACCCCCCTGCAGCCTCAATTCAGCTCAATCATAAGCCACACAAAAATTTCCAAAAATAAAACAAACATAGATTCTTGCATCTTAGCTGGTACTCTTTAACCACAATAAGTTTCAGGGTCTGAATCCCAGCACAAAATTCTAGAAAAATCTTGCAAAAATTGGATTTCTGTGTTAATGAACAATCTTGACTTTTTATCCTAGAACCTAAAGTTGACTTTGGTGAATTTTAAGCTAATTCTACTGATGAATCATGTTAACCTAAGATGTTATGAGATGATTACAAGCTGCTTTTACCAATTATGAACTGATATGAGCATTCCTAGGGTCTAAACAACTATCAGTTAACTATTTAAGAAGCCTAGAGGGTGATTTTGACTTTTGTTCAAATAGCAATGGTATTTTATGGTTCCATAGACCTAACAGACCCTGGTGTGATATGTTGCAAACATAGTGAACCACAAAAACACAGATTAGCTCAGGTAAATCACAGATCCAAACACTCCTTAAATACTTAACTGTTTTGCGTTTTGAGGGTATAAAACTGATTTAAGCAATTCCGCTTATTCTGGATCATCTAATAAAATATTTGAAATCTAATGAAGCTAACTTTTGACAGAAATCAACTCTAAATTATGTTATAACTAGACAAGCTAATGTTGACAGTTTAAGATGAAATTATGAGCAACTATCCAAACTAATTAACAAACCATTGATTTTACCATAGATTATCACTTCCCAACTGAAATAGTAAAAATAAACAAACATAAGCAGAATATAAGCTATGATAAATAGAACATGGAAAAAAAATTGGAAATAGGCTCACAGTGTGCTTTCCTGTTAGAATAACATGAACCATTGACAACTTATATGACTCCCATGAGTCTCTAATCCCCTTTTTCCATTCTCAGAATCACTTCTGCACCATCTCTCCTTCTTCTTCTCTTCTCTTTTTTTATTTTGATTTTTCACTATTTTTTTTTTTGTGTTTTTGCTTATTTTGTTTAATAACTAACTAAGTTTTATGGTTTCTACAATCTTAAATAAGCTTCTGGGAGCTTATGTGAGCCCTAAGAGTCCAAGAAACAGATAGAAACACTACTAATATTTTTCTTCTTTTGAGAATTTTGAAATACAGGAAAGTACACAAACTTGAGAATTAACTTGAAACTTGGATTCAATTAATTTAAAACTTCAACTTACAACTGAGAGTACAATTTCTTTAACTAATTAAAGCTAGAAAGCATAAATTCGACATACATTTAAATAAAACTAATTTCTACCCCCCTCTGCTCCCCTGCTTCTCTTTGCCCTTTATAGCCTCCAAATTAGGGTTTGGGGCACCCACTTGGACTTTTCCCAGCAATTTTCTTGGCCTTTGGATGACTAGAATTTAATCTAGGCCATTGGTGAGTTTTGGCGCCAAAATCAACTTGGCGTATTCTTTGGGTAATTGAAGCCAGAGTGGTAGTTTTGGAGTGACATGGTTGTTTGATTAGGCAAGGGGAGGAGGGGGGGTTGAGTATTGCAGGAGGGAAACAGGCTAGGGGTGATGATGGTGGTGTTTGGAGGGTAGCAGGGAGTAGGAAATGAGGTGGAGGGGATGGGTCAAAATTGGGGGTTGACTGGGGTAATATTAAAACGTGAAGTGGGGTGGTGGTGTGTGTTGGATTGGGCCAAGGGTTTGTAGAAGTGGGCTTGGAGGGATAAGGTGGATTGGGTTTTATTTTGTTTGGTTTTGGATTAAAGGGGTAGTAATAATAAAGGGTACCCGTTTGGTTTGTATTAAAAATAACACAAGGACCATTTTTGTAATTTTCTGGAAATGGAGGGCTAGTTTTGTAATTTTCCCAAAGTACTCATAGGGACCATATTTGCCAAGTGTGATAAACCAAGGGACCATAAATGTAATTTTTCCATTTCAAACCACCCGGGGACCAATTATGTAAATTTTGGATTTCGAGGGACCAAATGTGTAATTTTCTCAAACTTTTCACCCAAGGATCGTTTTTGATAATTTTTGACTTTTTAAAAACCTTGGGTTGACTTTTCTTTCATTTTGAACCTTCAGGGACTAGTTTTGTCAATTTTTGAAACTTGAGGGACTGAAACTGCCAATTATGCAAACTTTGTTCGTTTTTCATTTGTTTTTAAACATTTTGCATCTAAAACATATAAAACACACTTTTGGGATAATTTATGTATTTTGATGCATTTTTGAGTGTTTTTGGATGTTTTGGCAGTTCAGATACGATAAAAATGATGAGTATTTACACACTCATTAATCCCCCACACTAAACTATTGCTAGTCCCTAGCAATATTTTGAGAAAACTTAATGGATTTGAAACTCTTTACCAAAAGCCATCACTTCTGGAGTAGCCAAATGTATCAGTTTAAGTAAGAACTATGGTCCACTTGATAACCATGTGATTTTGAGCAAACTACCAGCTGTCAACGGATTTGATTTGTCTTTACCAAAAGCCGTTTGCTTCTGGACTAGCCAACTCTTGATGGAATAGTCAACATCTTGGTGAGCTGATTACCAATTATGGTTTTTCCACTGCCTTTACCACAAGCCATAATCTTGCGGGCTAGCCAACTCATTCACTTTTTTGGATATGGCGAGTTGATTTACCATACAATTTTGGGAAAATTGCAAGCCATCAACGGGTTTGAGATATCTTTACCAAGAGCCGTTTGCTCCTGGATTAGCCAATCCTTTTGTCGTTTATACATGGCGGACTGATTACCACAAAAATTTTGAAATAAAGTGAAAAATTTTTGAAAATTTTGGGTCAAGAACGGGGGTACTAGAGGATATAATGTGATAAAATTCGCTAGAATTCCCCCCCCCCCCCCCACACTTAGAATTAAATATTGTCCTCAATATTCAAAGTCCCGGCGATTATGCCAACTCTTTGAACGTAAAAAGATAATATTATAAGCTAACTGTGGAAATATCGTTTTGCATTTTTCACTTTATTTATCTGTACATACAATCACACATTTTTTTCTTTCAAGATATATACATTTCAAATAGCTGCAGGGGACGGCTACTCCCCCACACTAGGGTGTTAGAAAGTAGAAGGAAATCAGAGACACGGGTGAAAACCCGTGTTGTTGCTACTGTTTTTGTTTATCGAGTCGCTAGCTTGACTCGATCCCCGAATTCAATTGTCCTTGGGGAATGTTTGGAGATCAGGGACAACCATGGATGGTATGTCATCTCCAAAGTAATGTTTCAAACGATGTCCATTCACTTTGAAATTAGGACCGTCATTTTGAGATAATTCGACGGTGCCATAAGGATAAACCTTAACGATAGTGAATGGACCAGTCCATCGGGTTTTGAGCTTTCCCGAGAAGATCTTGAGTCTAGAGTTGAAAAGAAGGACTCGATCACCAACGTTGAAAACGCGGTTCTTGATTTTGGAGTCATGAATCTTCTTTGTCTTTTCTTTATAGATCAAAGAGTTCTCGTAAGCTTGATCACGAAGTTCATTTAATTCATTCAGTTGAACTTTTCGATGATCACCCGCAGTTTTGAGGTCAAAATTTGCATGCTTGAGGGCCCAATAGGCTTTATGCTCAAGCTCGATCGGAAGATGGCACGCTTTCCCGTACACAAGCTTGTAAGGCGTACACCCGATGGGTGTTTTGTAAGCTGTACGGAAAGACCAAAGTGCATCATCTAATTTATCCGACCACGATGCACGATTTTCACCAACAGTTCTTTCCAAAATTCTCTTGGTTGAGTCTAAATGGTCAACTAAGTTAAACAGGTGATGGTCAACCAAGTCAAACGTCTAAAACCAACTAACCAAGGAGTACAGTGTATTCCCGGGTCGTTATGTCCCAGCGAGGTAAGCAATTGTATTTAAAACGTTTTAAGTGATCGGGTGATTTAACAGGAGGATCAGGAATTTGATTTGAATAATTAGACTATGAGATTATGATTGAAAATGACTTAGAAACACTATTATAACTATTACTGATGAACAGATAACCTAGAAACGTGAGTTAAACCTAAAACGCGCGTTTGAATTTAAAATAAACGCGAACGCGTGAGATAAAATGTGAAACGTGAGCAAATAAAGTCCTACGAATGTGAAAATGATATTTTTACAATCCTAATGTTATAAGAAAATTTTTAGAAAATTAAAATTATTTTTACAACTACTTAATTAATTACTATTAATTAATTACTAATTATTAATTACTTTTTAATTAACTAAATTATACTAATTATTAATTAATTATGAAAATTAACTAGAAAAATGAAAATTAAATTTAGAAAAATCTGAAATATTATAAAACTAATTTTAAAACAGAAAACCTATTTTTTCTGCTTTTTAATTATTTATTATTAATTAAAACTAATTATTTAATTAATTTAAACTAAATTTAATTATAAAAAAATACTAAATGAACAAGGAAAAATCTGAAAAAATTCCTAAAATTATTTTAAGTTATAATAAGCCTAAGAAAAATTTAAAAATGAGAAATGCTTATGAATAAGCAAAAAATAAGCCAAAAGGGCTTAAATAGAAGCTATCACTTTAATTATTTTTGTCTTTTCTTGATTTTTATTTTACAAAACTGATTTACAACTAAAATTAAGCACTTTTTGTGAAGGGACTTTTTATGAAACTCAGAAATAAGTTGTGTGCATACAAATAAGCCAAACAGTGAGCTTATAGCTTGATTGTGGGGTAAATGAGCTCAAATAAGCAATGCAGTGTACCCAGGTCAGAGAATAAGCCACAAACAACTTATGTGTACTTGGAAAAAGCTAAAATGACAAGAATGTTTAACTAAATAAGCCAAATATCCAAATAAGCAATTCCAAATCCACTTCAGGTACAAACAGGCCAACAAGGGTCTTTTGGACCTCTGTAGGGTCCACAGAGGTGAAAGAAGGTCCAATTTGGGACTTGACCTGCCAAGGGTGACTGGCAGGGTACAAAATAAGCCAATAAGCTCTACTTATTGCTTATTAATAAGCTCAGTGTGAGCCTTGGAGGTTGGGGTCTAAAGCTGCAGGGTCAGTTACGGGACCTGATAGCAGGCCACCCAACTAGGTCCAATAAGCTAAATCCTAATAAGCTGAGATTCAAAGTAACCTTAGATCTTAGAAGCTAGAGTAATAAGCTAAACAATAAGCTAAAAGGTAGGTTATGGGTCCCACAGGTGAAGACAGAAAGCACCAAAGAAACTTGGGCAAATGCCCTGGTGCAGGGGAGGATACACCCCTGCAGCCTCAATTCAGCTCAATCATAAGCCACACAAAAATTTCCAAAAATAAAACAAACATAGATTCTTGCATATTAGCTGGTACTCTTTAACCACAATAAGTTTCAGGGTCTGAATCCCAGCACAAAATTCTAGAAAAATCTTGCAAAAATTGGATTTCTGTGTTAATGAACAATCTTGACTTTTTATCCTAGAACCTAAAGTTGACTTTGGTGAATTTTAAGCTAATTATACTGATGAATCATGTTAACCTAAGATGTTATGAGATGATTACAAGCTGCTTTCACCAATTATGAACTGATATGAGCATTCCTAGGGTCTAAACAACTATCAGTTAACTATTTAAGAAGCCTAGAGGGTGATTTTGACTTTTGTTCAAATAGCAATGGTATTTTATGGTTCCATAGACCTAACAGACCCTGGTGTGATATGTTGCAAACATAGTGAACCACAAAAACACAGATTAGCTCAGGTAAATCACAGATCCAAACACCCCTTAAATACTTAACTGTTTTGCATTTTGAGGGTTGTTGGGATCATAGTTTTCACTATTTTATCAAGTATCGGTCATTTGTAATAATGTTAGGTTGCTTAACTATTATTTACTTTCATTTACTAAATGTATTAAGTTTACTAGGCTTAAGGTATGAGATCCATGGGCCTTAAAGCCCACGAAAATGATGAAAGGAAGGAGAGGGAGTGTTGCCCTAGCTCCTTCCCTATATATAGAAGCCTTAGGTCATTTGTAAACTTGGTTGGTTATTTTGATTTCTTAAGGAAACTCTTGCACTTATATTTCTCTTTATCATATAATCACCCAATCTCTTTTCTCATCTCATTTCTATCATTATTATGCTTGTGTTTACTAAATGGTGACCTAACAAGTGGTATCATTCGCCGGAAGAAGGTGTAGTTATAGTTTTTTCATTGAATTGTTTAATCTTAAACGTCTTTTTTTTTCTTCTTTCAATCGAATTTTTGTTAAATTTTTGCACTTTCTTGCTTGTTTTTTGGTTTTTAGCACATCTTTGCTTACAAACTTGTTCTACAAATCAAAACAATCAAAAAGTTCAAACTTTTATCACAAAATTCGAATTCGGGTTTCTTGTACTTGCTTTTCGAAAACATTGTTGTTTTTTATAAAGGTTATCAAGTTTTCAACTTTCTTCAAGAAATCTTCATATTATACCTAAAAGTACAAGAATCTTTAAAGAAAAACGCGTTTTAGATTAGCTTTCTTTGTTAAAACTACTCGCCAAGTTTATCGCAAACGTGTTTTGTCCCTATTTCGAGATCTACATTTTGTGCTCTACATCGACTTCGTTGTTTGTGGACTCGGTATTTTCCTTCTTGTACAAGAAAGAAAGTTACTTCGACATTTGGATAAGTTTCGAAATTGTACAATTTCGAAACTTCGCTTTGAGTTTGTGTTCTCGAAAAATAATTAGACTTTTCGAAATCACACATTTCTTTCGCAAACTTTGGAAATTTCGAAAACATCTTCAGTTTTTCGAAATTTCTAGTTTTCGAAAAAATCTTAAATTTCGAAATTCCAATAGTTTTTCGAAATCTCAATACTTTCGAGAATCAGATCTGTTTCGCAATCCCAAGCTTATCGAAATCCCAAATTTCGCAGTAACTGTTTTTCACAATCACAGTTGAGGAAAGTTTCGCAATCACAGGATTAGCAAAGTGTCGCAATCACTGAATGAGCAAAGTTTCGCAATTGTGCTAAGTTTTTTCTCGAAATTTGGCTAAACCTATACCTTCTACAAGATCCATTTCTACACAAGTGTTCTAAGATGTCTCAACCACCTAATTACTACTTCCCTCATACTCAGCAACAGCAACATCCGCAGTATCAGCAACAACAATACCATCAGCAACAACCGTATCAACAACCTTCACAATCACAAGTTCAAAAACAACCGTATAATCCACTACATCATTACCTAATGATGCAACAACATCAGATCATTCCTCAACAACAACCATATCAAATGCCACAACAAAACACTCAGTTTTCCTCCAAACAACCTCACTGGTTTGATAGAATGTGTAAAGTTATTACAACTCAACAATCTCGACATGAGGCAGGATCACTTGAAACACCTCAAATGCTAACACCTGGGAACTATGTTCAATGGTCAAGTCGATTCTTACGATTTCTTGAACTTAAGAAACCTCATGGGAAATTCTTGAAGCAAGTGATACTTGAAGGACCATTTGAGTGGCCAACAAGATTTGAAGCTGGTGATCCACATGCTGATCCTCCACGTCCTCCTGGTGATAGACCCCTTCCAGAATCTGCACTCACTGAAGAACAGAAACTACATCGTGAAGCTGATGAGTATGCAATGGCTTATATACTTCAAGGTATACCTAATCCAATCTATCGAAGTGTCGATGCTCAGAAAACAGCCAAAGCTATGTGGGAACACGTTCATCTCCTTATGGAAGGCACTCAATTGAACAAAGATGATATGGAATCCAAACTCTACATGGAATACACTGACATCACAATTGAACCAGGAGAGTCACTTGAATCCTACTATCATCGTTTCACAAATGTGGTCAATGATCTGGAACGTCACAAAATCACAGTACCAAGGATCGCTGTGAACTCCAAATTTGTTGGTAGTCTTGGCCCTGATTGGCATAAATATGTGACATTTTTTCGTCAAACGAAGAATCTTCATGATGCTCCATATGGTTTGTTGTATGATTTTCTAAAACACCATGAACCTGAAGTGGAAAAAGATCGAGCTCTACGAGGAGGATACACACCCACACCAACACCAAATTCTTTGGCTCTCGTAGCTCAATCTCCCTATGCTCCACCACCAATGTCAAATCATGCATATGTTCAAGAGCAAAACTACTTCAGTTATCCACAATCTTCCACTTCGATCCAAATGGTCCCTTATGATTCATCTCCACAGAATGCTTCTACTCAACTTGTTCCGTTAAACAACAATGATGCTGTGTACTACTCCAACTCCAATGACGATGACGATGATGACTTTAATACGTTGAATCAGGGACTTGCTCTTATTGCTCGTGCTTTTAGCAAATTCTCCAACAAAACAAACAACCGTCAACGTTCATCCTCTAACACAAGGAATCAAGCTGTTGTCAATGATGGAAGAGTGGAAATTCAGAATCGTAACTATGGTCGATCTGGTTCAGGAAGCTCTTCAGGAAATTATGGGAATGGTCAGAGGTTTAGTAACAATGGAGGGTTCAGCAACAACTCAGGATCTTCTCAGCAAAGGTCTGAACCAGTTGCTACTAGGAACTCCAACTCAGGGAATGCAGTGTGGTGCTATAACTGTAATGAACAAGGTCATATAGCGACAGCATGTTCCAAACCGAGAACTCGGGGTAGTAAGTTTCACAAGCAGGCATTACTCATGGCTCTTCAAGATGAAAAAGACGGACATTTCCCTGAACAAGATAACAACTTCATGGCAAATGTGAACAATGATGATGACATGGAAGATCTGGAAGCCAATGCAGCTGTGATGCTTATGGCCAACATGCAAGAACTTAAGCTTAATGATTCAGGTCCAGTGTATGACACTGACGGCATGTCTCAGGTACATGACCTCAATGCATGCTTTATTAATCACATAGTCTCACCTTCTGCTTATGAATCAGATATGGCGCAAGTTGTTCCATATAAATCATCTTCATCTTCTCAAACAGATGAACAAATAAGAACAGTTGTCATATTTGATGATGACACAGTTGTTTCATTTGATGATCCTATTGAGAATGATAAACATGATCATTTAGAACAACATGAACCATCATTTGATCCAGACCCTGACCTAATATTGTTATCTAAACAACTCGAGGCACAACAATTGCAAATCATAAAATGCAATGAGAAAAATAAAGTTTTAAAAGAACAAAATGCGTCACTTACAAGAGATATTGAGTGTTATAAAATTCAGCTTTCAAATCAGGAAGACAAGATTAAAAATGCAAAATGTTTTGAAAAAGCTTTTCAAGATTCTTACAACAAAGAACAAGATCTTCAACGCAAAATGCACGATTTAATTGAGTCAAACGGAAAGTTGATTTCGAAACTCGAAAGTGAAAAGTGTGAATTTAAAATGCAAGTTGAACGTCTTCAAACTGTAGTTTCAAAAACAGAAACAGAATTGTCAAATTGCAAAAAAGAGTTTTGTGAACATAAAATACGAAAAAGGAAGTATATAGATGATTTACTCGGTGATATTGTTGATCTTGAAAAACAACTCAAAGAATTTCGTCACATTGTTTACAAACACGGGAACTCTGTCACAACAATTCAGAAATTTTCTTTAAAACCAAGACCCGATAAAGGATTTACACTTTGCGATTTCAAATCAATGTTTCTTCACACAACATTCAAAGAAAATCCTAAGATTTACAGTATGGATCACATGCTTGATAATACGATTGTGCGTGCTGTTGTTTTTGATACTGAGGAAGAAGAAGAACTTGAAGATGAGAGTCGATCAAAAATGAGTTATGTTCAATATTAGACACCATATGACTACTCAAAAGCTCCACCTCTTTCTAACTCTTTTGTTACTCAAAAGGACTTACCAGAGAAATCATGGTTTGTCGAAGAGTCATATGTTTCATCCTCCAATGGGGCCCCTGTCCAAACTGTAGCACAAATAAATGGTCCTTTACCATCATCCGGTGAACTTACACCATTACCAAAAAGTTGTCGTGTCCTAAATTACTTCAAAACTTTTATGGAAGACATTGAAATTTTGGAGGAAACAATTGAACGTAATTCTGAAATAAAAATTGAAACTTTTCAATCCGCTTACGAGCGAGAAAAGAGGGATATTTTTCAAAAACAAATGAAGCCAATTGTCAAACACCTCCGTCTCTGTGCTACACGTTGGGATCAGGAACTTCAAAAAGAGGTAAAAAAATATGATAAATGTTTTCAACGCAACTGAAAATGACATTTTGGTTCAAAAGCAAAGAAATAGAGTTTTAAAAAATGATGTTGATCGACTCTTGGAACAAGTTCTCAATGCTGATATTTTGTCTGTTATCATGAATGATCTTTATAAATCTGGTACTTCTATGCTTAAGAATGATCATTGTGTTGATAATAATCTGTTGAATGAGGAAATTGAGACACTCAAAGTGGAAAATGATAAGTTGAGAATTAAAAATGATGATGTGACAAAACAATTTTCAAAAGAAATTTGTCAACTCAAACAAAGGCTTGAATGGTGTCAAGCTAAAAGTATTGAAAGGGAATTGAAGTTTCAAAGTCAAAATGTTTCAAACTCTTGTCAGATTTTCAAAAACAACGAGTCTTTAAAAAGTCTGTGTCTTCGATACGAGAAAGAACTTGCGGATTTAAAAATTGAAAACGCCGAATGGCAACAAAACCGCGATGACATAAAATATTGCAATGGTTTACTTGAGTCTGAAATCCAGGATAAAAATCACATCATCATTGATTTGAAAGAGAAAATTAAGCTAATTCAAAAGGGAAAGATGGTTGACACCACGGTGATAGCACCAGGAATGTATCAATTAAACAAAACTGCTAAAGAAAAGGTCATTCAAAACACTAATGTTGATAACTCCACTTCTACAGGACTAGTCTCCACTAATAGCGTTAGCAGACCCAAGCGAAAAAGTAAAAAGAAGAATAGGATCTTGCAACGTAAGAGAGGACAACTAGAAGCTCAAGAAGTAGAAGATCAACTTAGGGATTTGATTAAAACTCATGTTGCATCAGATTTAGATTCTAATCTAGCAAATTGTAATCAAAATCTAAATGTAACGGATGATGAACCTTTGAATGTTTTGAATATTAATGCATCTTGTGTGTTTTGTCGTAAAAGCGTATCATCTGGTGATCATATAAAATGTTTAGCTAATTCTCTTCTCAATCGTCATAAGAAACGTAGGACACGCATTCCTTCTAGGCCCACTACTGCCTCTAAGTCTAATTTAGGAAAGCCGACTTCTACGGTTTCTAATGAAGTTAAAGTTACCCCCATAGGTGCCGCAAACAAATCTAGGAATGAGCCAACTACTAGTGCATTTAACATTAAGAAAGCAAAAACTAGTTGGAACTGGCAACGTTGGTTACAATACAAACCAGACTTTAAATGGATTCCTAAATTGTTGAATACATGCGTTACTAACCAACAGTAACCTGCACTGTCTTTGGGTTCCACCCTTACTTCTGTTCCATCTGTGTCTTCTTCTTGTGATGCAGGTGGTACAGATCGTTCTCTGGATTGTTGATAGCGGATGCACCCGACATATGACAGGCAATCTCAAACTGTTACACAACTTTGTCTCAAAGTTTATTGGTACTGTCAGATTCAGGAATGATCATTACGCTCTTATTATGGGATATGGTGACTATATCAGCGGGAACATTGAAATCAGTCGTGTATATTATGTGGAAGGCCTTGGACACAACCTTTTCTCTATTGGTCAATTCTGCGATGGGGATCTCGAAGTTGCATTTCGTGAGAAAACTTGCTTTGTTCGTGACTTACTATCACAACCCACAATTTCAGGTCATTTTTCCAAACTTCGACATTCTACTATTCACAAATTACTATTCATCGATCACTATTCATCGTTTTTGAGGTCAATTTGACATTCCGAGACACATTCAGAAATTTTACTATTCACTTGACACTATTCATTCCCGAGAGGAAACCACTATTCACGTACATTACTCATGTCGTCGTAAATTTAGTTTACGAGTGTTCAAATTCGCGTAACCGTATTGGTTCAGGAGCGAATTCATGCATTATTATCAGGGACATTTCATACAGACTAGAAGTAGTCTGCACATCATCATTAGGGCACTTGCATGCTATTCCACTCGTAGGATAATTAAATTTATACTTTTGGTACAATTAACGATTTACGTACGTTTATTTTAAATAAACACTAATACGCGAACTATAAATGTGTCTAACATGTCCGACACTCCCGACTATTGTCCCAATATATTTTTATACTCATTTTTATAATATAAAAATTTTAATATTAATTTACCCGGTATTTTGGAAATTTATTTATTACGTATCGTACGTTTAACTTAATAACGACGGTTTTCAACAAAATTAAACGATAATCACCCAAACTCTCCGTACTTGTACCCGACATATTTTTACAATTTTTACGACTTTATTACATCCCGAATAACTTCAATAAAATTTATTTCTAACAAACCCGGTACCCGATTAAACCTAAAACTAACACAACTACACTTTACCACTAATTTTCCCTAATTAAACCCAAGACAAACCCCCCCCCCCCCCTTTCCCTCCTTTATGGGCCGGCCAACCCCCCTCCATGGTCTTAATACATTGCAACTTCACCAACCTAATTAAATGCCCACCAAACTATTGTCTCTAAGTATAAAATGCATTTTTTCACCCATTTATCACTAAAATCATTTTACTTGCACAAAAAAACTCTTTCACTCATTTTCTCTTAAGGTATAATCGACCTAGGTGATTCAAGGAGCAAGGAGAACAAATTTTACAAGATCTAGGTATAAACTAGTTCATATAGTCATCCTTGTTGGAGTTTTGAAATAAAAACTCAAGGATTAGTAGGTTTTTATCATCCAAACTCCCTAAACCTTCAAGTAAGTTAACAAACTCATTTTTATGATTTTTACAAGTTATTACCATGTTTATATATATTTCTTACAAGAACTCATGCATAAAATGACTTATACCACTTTATTTTGTACATATGTAACTTTGAGCCCTAGAAATGGACACATAAGAAACCCTTGTTAGACCTAGTGGATTGATGATGTTTAAGGACCCATGACACCCTAAGAAGGTGTATGGTAGGTTTAGACTAGCTTTGTGGTGTTTGAAAGTGGTTTGATTGAGGTTAGAACTAGCTTGGAGACTTGAAAATGGTTTTTGAAACATTTGAAATACCTACTGTCCCCATTTTCATTTCGTGGGAAAATCAGTAGATGGTGGCCAATTTTTGACCAAAGATTTAGAAAATACATTCAAAAATGAAACTTTAGGCGAAAGAACGGATTAAAACAAGCTTATAACGAAGGAGATATGATTTTTGCAAATTTAACGACGAAAACTATTTTTACAAAAACTGCTTGCTGTTTGGCAGATTTCAATGAGTAAAAAGAGGCATTAAACGTAACCTAAAGGAGCCGAGTTATCAAAAATATACTAGTATATACAAAGACGAATCCGTGGACATAAAGAACAAGGAAAACGAGTTTAAAACGACCAAGTTACACCCGTTTTAACATCGTCAAAACTATATATATATATATATATTTGGTCACAAATAAAAATAATAACGTACGTGCTAAATGGTATATTTTTCTCGAAACGTTACTAAGGGCTATATTTTTTTACAAATGAATACGTATGACCCAAGAGTATATTTATACGACTTAACGACGTTATTTTAAGGTTTCCGATACGAGGATTATAACGCTAACATTTTCATACGAGTTAATATGACAAGTTATATACTTCTATATATGGACATATTTTTCCTAAGTATGGAAACTATTTTAATATGACGATAACTAGTATTTCCAATTTACGAGTGGTATGAGCATCATGTGCATGTGCATTCATTTCATTACGGCTTGATCTTAATTAGATCGCGATTATCCATTTAGGTTGCGGCTAGTGTGCGCGCCTCATTGTCCCGACTACTTTTACCTCATTGCACCATCTTTGTACCATCACTTCGAGGTGAGTCTTCATAGCCCCGTTTTAATTACTTATTTGATTTTAAATCCCACGGGGGAGAATACATTGCACAATTATTTTTGTACATGCCCATGTATTACAAATTCCATACATTGCTTAAGTTGCCTTATTACCACGTCTTGACAAGTCCCCTTTTATTATCATGGACCGTTAATTTCTAGTACTAAGCGGGAGTGAGTGGATAGATCTATCGAGGGTGACGCCTCCATTCGCGTTGGGTTGCTCCAACGGGACGAATGCATTTCATGTCTTAACGAATTGAGTGTCTGGTAAACACTCTGGTGGGGCATTACTAAGTCTAGCTTCGGGGTCATGAGCTTAAGAGACAATGTAGCTTTTTGACATTCTTGTCGGTTTACTTATTACTTGTGGCTTATGTACTTACGATTTACTTACAAACCTATGATTATTCACCAACTTTATGTTGACCGTTTTTCGCAATGTATTTCTCAGGTAACTAAGGCATATTCGCATGGCATGCATGGAGTCATTTTGTGTAACAAGGATGATATGGCTCATTCGGACTTTCTTGCACTTATGTTGAAACGTCGTTTGATTGTACTAAACTTGTTTCCGTAAACTTTTCCAACTTTTGGGACCTATGTCTTTATAACTCTGAATCTTTTGAATGAATCAAACGACTTATTTTTAAAACGACACTTTAGGTCGTTCAATATATCCTGGTTGTGTGCTATGATCCGTTACACCCTCAGGTATTCAATTCCGCTGCCATTCAGGTATTTTGGGGGTGTGACAGATTGGTACCAGAGCCAAGGTTATAGCGAACTAGGATGTATCATGATAGGGTTCATGATGTACACGATCCCTAGACTATAACCACACCATCATAGCATATCATCATTTCATCATAAGTGCATATTTACTTATTTTGGTGTTTCCATTTTACGAGTTATTTATTTTCATTTCACCTTGATTATCACAGAGTCATGTCTTCGAATCCCGACACTGTCATACTTTACACTATATCAGACTCTGATGATGAGGGCTTTGTGTCCTCCACTGCTGTTTCACCATTTGTTTCCCCTACACCTGAGTTGCCACTTTTGGCGTCAGATGATGACACCGAGCCTTTCGAGGAGGAGGAGACGGCTCCTACTTCTCATGTCCATCCTACTGTACCCACTGACATGCCATCATCTCCTACTACTACTATCCATTTAGAGCCGAGACTTATGTTTCCTAGGGATAAGACTATCCAGACTGCTAGGAAGAGGGTTCGCCCAGCTACATCTACTTATAGGAGTCTCCCTAGTCCTACTGTGCCTACACCACCACCACCAGCCATACCCATTACTACTCTTGTACCTACCTCACTCTTGCCGCTCAGGAAGCGTGCAAGGCTTACCACCCCAGATTCACCCATTACCGAGACTGCTGACCTTTCACCACCACCAGTATACCACATAGGTGAGAGCTCGAGAGCGGCTGCAGCTAGGGATCCTACAGCCGTTACACTAGAGGATCAGTTTGATGCTCAGCAGGAGCAAGTCGATAGTTTGGGGTATAGAGTTGACGAGATTTTTACCACTCGACTTGAGGCTGTAGAGGAGCAGGTTGAGGATTTGATTCAGGGTAGAGTTGGTATTGATGTGTCTTACCATGGACTCGAGGCACGACAGTTGAGGCACCAGGAGGAGATTGAGCTACTTAGGGATGAGTTACCTGAGATTCGAGATAGAGCTCAGGCGACACAGGAGACTCAGTGGGAGCAGGTAGACCAGTTGACATTGATTCGAGAGAGGTTGGTCATTTTGGAGCGCCGAGATGCTTCTTTTCAGTTACGAGTCCAGCATCTTGAGGAGATCGTGGTTGCGATGGATCGTGAGATTCGCCGCTTGAGGGGAGAGCCTGGACCATCTAGAGCACCTGGAGGAGCCTAGACGTAGGCTGGTATTATATTAGCTTTTATTATTTTCCTAGTCCCGGGATGTGGGACATAGTTCAAGAACTTGTAGTCTTTGGTTGTTGTACAAACAAATATATCAAGTGCGACTCTACTATGTTGGAAATGTTGTGCTATATATTATATCGGTCCATGTAGGCCGAAATTTTCATGTATTATATTCATGTGTTGTGATTATATTTATGATGTTTCGTGGTTGCTCTTTATTATTATCGCATTGATACAGGTTGTGGTTGTATCTATACGTGTCGTGGTTGTTGTGGTTGTATATATACGTGTCGTGGTTGTTGTGGTTGTATATATACGTGTCGTGGTTGTTGTGGTTGTATATATATACTTGTCGTGGTGATGTCTAGACAGATTGTGGTTGTATTCGTACATGTCGTGGTTGTATTTATACTCGTTGTGGTTGTATATATATATACATGTTGTGGGTGTACATCTTTGGTTCAATGACTATTTCTATTATGATTTTTCTCATGGTTATTTCCATTGTGATTTATCGGAAATATGGCACCAAGGAAGAGTAAGATTGCACCAGAAACACCCGCTATGACTCAAGCCGCTATCCGCAAGTTGGTCAGGGATAGTATTGCAGAAGCTCTGGAGATTGAGAGAGCTGAGGTTGCTGCTAGGGCTGCTGAGACTGCTTCTAATACAGGAACAGTTGAACCAACTGCTACTAGGCGTGAATGTACATGGAAAGATTTCAAGATTAGTGATCCTATCAAATTTAAGGGCACTGAAGGAGCGGTTGCTTTAATCTGCTGGTTTGAAAAGACTGAGAATGTATTTCTCATGTGCGGATGCCCGGACGTTAGCAAGGTAAAATTTGCTACAGGTATGCTTCTTGATGAAGCTATGTCTTGGTGGAATTCGTATGCTCAGCCGATTGGTATGGAAAATGCTTACAAGCTTACTTGGGAGGAATTCAAGAAATTGATGACAAAGAAGTTTTGCCCTCGTACCGAGGTGCAAAAGATGGAAACAGAATTTTATGAGCTTGTGACTAAAGGTGATGACATCGAGACCTACTTCAGAAGGTTTCAGGAGTTGGCTGCACTATGTCCAACTATGGTTCCCGATGATGAGAAAAAGATGGAAAACTTTGTTGGTGGATTGCCTGAAAGTGTTCGAGGAGATGTGATTTCTTTTGACCCTCAATCAATGGAAGAGGCTATTCGTATAACTCAGAAACTCATGGTCCAAGTGGTAAAAGGAAAATTTGCTGTCAACAACAACTACCGTTCAAACAACATCAACTACACCAACACTCGGAACAACAACAACTATAACAACAATCGGAACCGCAACTATCCCAATAACCGAAACAACAATACAAACAATAACAACAACAACAAGAGAAGGTTTGATTACAACCAAGGTGGAAACGCTGTTCAGCCGCCACCTAAGAGGCAAGAAGTGGCAAAGGCTTATGCTGCAGGGCCGACTGAAAGGAAAGGATATGAGGGTAATTTACCCAAGTGTGAGAGGTGTCAGAAGCATCATAACCCAGGACGTTGCCCGGATCTATGTGGCAACTGCAAGAAGGTTGGTCATCACATCAAAGATTGCAAGAGTCCAAACTTTGGTGGCAATCAGAAACTACCGGTAACATGTTTTGGCTGTGGAGAACTTGGACACTTTAAGAATGAGTGCCCAAAGAAGAAGAATCAAGGAACTGGGAATCAAGATGGAAGGGCTCGAGGAAGAGCTTATGTTATGGGAGGAGACGATGTCAAAGAAGACCCGAATGTTGTTTCGGGTACGTTCCTCGTTAATAATCGTTATGCATCCATTTTATTTGATTCAGGAGCGGATAGAAGTTTTGTTTCTATTGCATTTGCACCTTTACTTAACATAGAACCGACCCCATTAGACATTTCTTATATCGTTGAATTAGCCGATGGGTCTTTAGTTAGCACCAACACTATTGTCCGTGGTTGCACCATAAATTTCCTAAACCATCCATTCAATATAGACCTTATGCCCGTAGAACTTGGAAGTTTCGACGTTGTGATCGGTATGGATTGGTTATCTCGGCATCGAGCGAGAATTATTTGTGATGAGAAAGTTGTTCACCTTCCTTATAACGGTGAAACTTTGGTTGTTCGCGGAGAGCGAAGTGGAACTAGACTCAGTATTATATCGTGCATTAAAACCGAGAAGTACCTAAAGAAGGGTTGTTATGCATTCTTGGCTCACATCACGGAGAAGAAGTCGGATGAGAAACGACTTGAAGATGTGCCAATTGTTAAGGAATTTCAAGAGGTTTTTCCGGAAGAATTGCCAGGACTTCCGCCTACACGCCAAGTTGAGTTTCAAATTGAATTAGTGCCAGGAGCTGCACCAATTGCAAGAGCACCGTATAGACTTGCACCTTCGGAAATGCAAGAATTGTCGAATCAACTACAAGAACTTTTGGACAAAGGATTCATTAGACCGAGTTCCTCGCCTTGGGGAGCGCCGGTTTTGTTTGTGAAGAAGAAGGACGGAACTTTCAGGATGTGCATCGACTATCGTGAGCTGAACAAGTTAACGGTGAAGAACCGTTATCCACTCCCCAGAATTGACGACTTGTTCGACCAGTTACAAGGTTCTAGTTTTTATTCCAAGATTGATTTAAGATCCGGTTACCATCAACTTAAAGTTCGGGAAGAGGATATCCCGAAGACGGCATTTAGAACACGCTATGGTCATTATGAATTTCAAGTGATGCCTTTTGGATTAACCAACGCACCTGCGGTATTTATGGATCTCATGAATAGGGTGTGCAAACCGTATCTCGATAAGTTTGTGATCGTATTCATTGACGATATCTTGATTTATTCCAAGAGTAAGGAAGATCACGAAGAACATCTCAGAACAATCCTGGAACTACTCAAGAAGGAGCAATTGTATGCCAAGTTTTCTAAGTGTGATTTTTGGATACGCAGAGTTCAATTTCTTGGCCATGTTATTGATAGCCAAGGTTTACAAGTCGACCCGGCAAAGATCGAGGCAGTTAAGGATTGGGCTACGCCCAAGTCTCCTACGGAAATTCGTCAATTCCTAGGACTTGCCGGATATTACAGAAGGTTTATCGAAGGGTTTTCTAAGATAGCAAAGTCGTTGACAAAGCTGACACAAAAGAATGAAAAGTACGAGTGGGGAGAAAAACAAGAGTCCACATTTCAATTATTGAAACAAAAGCTTTGTAGCGCACCAATTTTGTCACTACCTGAAGGTATTGAGAACTTTGTGGTATATTGCGATGCTTCGCATCAAGGACTTGGAGCTGTGCTAATGCAAAACGAGAAGGTGATAGCTTATGCATCTAGACAGCTTAAGATACACGAGAACAATTACACTACGCACGACTTGGAGTTGGGTGCGGTAGTTTTTGCACTCAAGATTTGGAGACACTACCTTTATGGTACCAAGTGCGTAATTTTTACCGACCACAAGAGCTTACAGCATATACTCGATCAGAAGGAACTTAATATGAGACAACGTCGTTGGCTAGAATTGTTGAGTGATTACGATTGTGAAATCCGATATCACCCAGGAAAAGCAAATGTTGTAGCAGATGCACTTAGCCGAAAAGAACGACTCAAACCTTTGAGAGTTAGGTCATTGGGAATGACTATCATTTCGCCATTACCATCGAAGATTCTAGAAGCTCAGATTGAGGCTCTCAAAAAAGAAAATCGACTACTTGAGAAACTTTATGGTATGCCAGAAAGCGAAAATGGCTTTGTAAAGAGATCAGATGGAGTGTTATGCTTCAAGGAACGAAGTTGGATACCACTCTATGGTGGAGTGCGAGAATTGATTATGCATGAATCACACAAGTCGAAGTACTCTATTCATCCAGGTTCTGATAAGATGTATCAGGATCTCAAGAAGCTTTATTGGTAGCCGAACATGAAAGCAGAAATAGCTATGTACGTCAGCAAATGTCTTACTTGTGCTAAAGTGAAAGCCGAGTACCAGAAACCGTCAGGGTTACTTCAACAACCAGAGATTCCACAATGGAAGTGGGAACGTATTGCTATGGACTTTGTCGCTAAACTTCCTAAGACGTCAGGAGGTTTCGATGCTATTTGGGTAATTGTTGATCGTCTTACCAAATCAGCTCATTTCATACCCATTAGAGAGACTTATTCAATGGAACAACTTGCTAGACTTTATGTCAAGGAAATCGTCTCAAGACACGGTGCACCAGTTTCCATCATTTCCGACAGAGATAGTCGTTTTACTTCAAACTTTTGGCGGTCATTACAAGATTCTTTTGGATCCAAGTTAGACATGAGCACTGCTTACCATCCTCAGACCGATGGTCAGAGTGAGAGAACTATTCAGACACTTGAAGACATGCTTAGAGCATGTGTGATTGACTTTGGAAATGGTTGGGCTAACCATTTGCCGTTGATCGAGTTTTCCTACAACAACAGCTACCATTCGAGCATTAAGGCTGCACCATTCGAGGCACTTTATGGTCGTAAGTGTCGATCTCCAGTTTGTTGGGCCGAAGTCGGTGAAGTACAATGTACTGGCCCGGAGATGGTACAAGAGACAACAGAAAAGATAATTCAGATTCGAGAGAGACTCGAAACTGCTAGAAGTCGACAGAAAAGCTACGCAGATGTTCGACGCAAACCATTGGAATTTCAGGTCGGAGACAAAGTCATGTTGAAAGTCTCGCCTTGGAAGGGCGTGATACGATTTGGAAAACGCGGGAAGTTGAACCCGAGATACATTGGGCCATTCAAGATCCTGGAAAGGATTGGTCCGGTTGCTTACAAGCTTGAACTTCCATCAGAACTTAGCAACGTACACAACACGTTTCATGTTTCGAACCTCAAGAAATGTCTTTCGGACGAGTCTGCTATTATACCATTAGAAGAAATACAACTCGATGACAAGCTTAACTTTGTGGAAGAACCAGTTGAAATAATGGATCGCGAGATCAAACAGTTGAAACAAAGTCGAATTCCGATCGTGAAGGTTCGCTGGAATTCTCGAAGAGGACCCGAGTTTACTTGGGAACGAGAAGACCAAATACGACGCAAGTATCCACAACTTTTCACCGAGCCTATTACCGAGACCAACACTAATTGAATTCAGTGACTGAATTCCTTTTTGGATGGGCGACTGTCACAACCCACAATTTCAGGTCATTTTTCCAAACTTCGACATTCTACTATTCACAAATTACTATTCATCGATCACTATTCATCGTTTTACTATTCATCGTTTTTGAGGTCAATTTGACATTCCGAGACACATTCAGAAATTTTACTATTCACTTGACACTATTCATTTCCGAGAGGAAACCACTATTCACGTACATTACTCATGTCGTCGTAAATTTAGTTTACGAGTGTTCAAATTCGCGTAACCGTATTGGTTCAGGAGCGAATTCATGCATTATTATCAGGGACATTTCATACAGACTAGAAGTAGTCTGCACATCATCATTAGGGCACTTGCATGCTATTCCACTCGTAGGATAATTAAATTTATACTTTTGGTACAATTAACGATTTACGTACGTTTATTTTAAATAAACACTAATACGCGAACTATAAATGTGTCTAACATGTCCGACACTCCCGACTATTGTCCCAATATGTTTTTATACTCATTTTTATAATATAAAAATTTTAATATTAATTTACCCGGTATTTTGGAAATTTATTTATTACGTATCGTACGTTTAACTTAATAACGACGGTTTTCAACAAAATTAAACGATAATCACCCAAACTCTCCGTACTTGTACCCGACATATTTTTACGACTTTATTACGTCCCGAATAACTTCAATAAAATTTATTTCTAACAAACCCGGTACCCGATTAAACCTAAAACTAACACAACTACACTTTACCACTAATTTTCCCTAATTAAACCCAAGACAAACCCCCCCCCCCCCCCCCTTTCCCTCCTTTATGGGCCGGCCAACCCCCCTCCATGGTCTTAATACATTGCAACTTCACCAACCTAATTAAATGCCCACCAAACTATTGTCTCTAAGTATAAAATGCATTTTTTCACCCATTTATCACTAAAATCATTTTACTTGCACAAGAAAACTCTTTCACTCATTTTCTCTTAAGGTATAATCGACCTAGGTGATTCAAGGAGCAAGGAGAACAAATTTTACAAGATCTAGGTATAAACTAGTTCATATAGTCATCCTTGTTGGAGTTTTGAAATAAAAACTCAAGGATTAGTAGGTTTTTATCATCCAAACTCCCTAAACCTTCAAGTAAGTTAACAAACTCATTTTTATGATTTTTACAAGTTATTACCATGTTTATATATATTTCTTACAAGAACTCATGCATATAATGACTTATACCACTTTATTTTGTACATATGTAACTTTGAGCCCTAGAAATGGACACATAAGAAACCCTTGTTAGACCTAGTGGATTGATGATGTTTAAGGACCCATGACACCCTAAGAAGGTGTATGGTAGGTTTAGACTAGCTTTGTAGTGTTTGAAAGTGGTTTGATTGAGGTTAGAACTAGCTTGGAGACTTGAAAATGGTTTTTGAAACATTTGAAATACCTACTGTCCCTATTTTCATTTCGTGGGAAATTCAGTAGATGGTGGCCAATTTTTGACCAAAGATTTAGAAAATACATTCAAAAACGAAAATTTAGGCGAAAGAACGGATTAAAACAAGCTTATAACGAAGGAGATATGATTTTTGTAAATTTAACGACAAAAACTATTTTTACAAAAACTGCTTGCTGTTTGGCAGATTTCAATGAGTAAAAAGAGGCATTAAACGTAACCTAAAGGAGCCGAGTTATCAAAAATATACTAGTATATACAAAGACGAATCCGTGGACATAAAGAACAAGGAAAACGAGTTTAAAACGACCAAGTTACACCCGTTTTAACATCGTCAAAACTATATATATATATTTGGTCACAAATAAAAATAATAACGTACGCGCTAAATGGTATATTTTTCTCGAAACGTTACTAAGGGCTATATTTTTTTACAAATGAATACGTATGACCCAAGAGTATATTTATACGACTTAACGACGTTATTTTAAGGTTTCCGATACAAGGATTATAACGCTAACATTTTCGTACGAGTTAATATGACAAGTTATATACTTCTATATATGGACATATTTTTCCTAAGTATGGAAACTATTTTAATATGACGATAACTAGTATTTCCAATTTACGAGTGGTATGAGCATCATGTGCATGTGCATTCATTTCATTGCGGCTTGATCTTAATTAGACCGCGATTATCCATTTAGGTTGCGGCTAGTGTGCGCGCCTCATTGTCCCGACTACTTTTACCTCATTGCACCATCTTTGTACCATCACTTCGAGGTGAGTCTTCATAGCCCCGTTTTAATTACTTATTTGATTTTAAATCCCACGGGGGAGAATACATTGCACAATTATTTTTGTACATGCCCATGTATTACAAATTCCATACATTGCTTATGTTGCCTTATTACCACGTCTTGACAAGTCCCCTTTTATTATCATGGACCGTTAATTTCTAGTACTAAGCGGGAGTGAGTGGATAGATCTATCGAGGGTGACGCCTCCATTCGCGTTGGGTTGCTCCAACGGGACGAATGCATTTCATGTCTTAACGAATTGAGTGTCTGGTAAACACTCTGGTGGGGCATTACTAAGTCTAGCTTCGGGGTCATGAGCTTAAGAGACAATGTAGCTTTTTGACATTCTTGTCGGTTTACTTATTACTTGTGGCTTATGTACTTACGATTTACTTACAAACCTATGATTATTCATCAACTTTATGTTGACCGTTTTTCGCAATGTATTTCTCAGGTAACTAAGGCATATTCGCATGGCATGTATGGAGTCATTTTGTGTAACAAGGATGATATGGCTCATTCAGACTTTCTTGCACTTATGTTGAAACGTCGTTTGATTGTACTAAACTTGTTTCCGTAAACTTTTCCAACTTTTGGGACCTATGTCTTTATAACTCTGAATCTTTTGAATGAATCAAACGACTTATTTTTAAAACGACACTTTAGGTCGTTCAATATATCCTGGTTGTGTGCTATGATCCGTTACACCCTCAGGTATTCAATTCCGCTGCCATTCAGGTATTTTGGGGGTGTGACACTTACAAGGAAACGATCTAATGTCTGGCTCACGTGGCTCCAATCTTTATACAATATCAATGTCAGATATGATTGCAACATCTCCGATATGTCTTCTCTCCAAAGCAGAATCAACTAAATCTTGGTTATGGCACAAACGTCTTTCGCACTTGAATTTCAAAACAATGACTGAACTTGCTCGTTATAAGCTTGTTGATGGATTTCCAAGATTCCGCTTTACCAAAGATCACTTATGTCCAGCCTGTGAACAAGGAAAAAGTACTCGTGCTCATTTTCCAAATAAACCTGGGCATAGTACGAATCATGTTCTACAACTGCTTCATATGGATTTGTGTGGACCAATGCGTGTTCAAAGTATCAACGGTAAACGCTACATTCTTGTAATTGTGGATGATTATTCCAGATGGACTTGGGTTTATTTTCTACGAAGTAAAGATCAAGCTCCTTCAATGATCATCACCTTTCTCACTAAAATTCAAGTTCAGCTTCGCAACACGGTACGAATCGTCAGAACTGACAATGGAACTAAATTTAAGAATCAGACACTTCAGTCATACTTCGAGAAAGTGGGAATTGAACATCAAACATCTATTCCTAGAAGCCCAGAACAGAATGGAGTTGTTGAAAGACGCAACAGGATGTTAGTGGAAGCTGCTAGAACTATGTTGATTAATGCTCAATTACCAGATTACTTGTGGGCGGAAGCTGTTTCAACTGCATGTTATACCCAAAACCGTTGCATGATCACAAAACGCCATCGCAAAACACCTTATCAAATTGTTCACAAAAGGAAACCGAACATCGATTACTTTCATGTATTTGGAGCACTTTGTTATCCAAAAAATGATCGTGATGATTTAGGTAAACTTAAAGCAAAGGCTGACATCGGAGTGTTTGTTGGATACTGTGAAAATTCAAAAGGTTTTCGGATATGGAATCGTCGTACAAGAGAAATTCAAGAAACCATTCACGCTAATTTTGATGAACTCACACAAATGGCTTCTGAGCAACACAGCTTAGGACCCGAATTCAACCGTCTTAACTCTCCGGAATCTTCGGCTGAACCATTGCCACTCAACCGCAAAGAATTGGAAACCTTGTTTGCTCCACTATTTGATGATACAATTGTATACCGTTCTACTGAGGTCTCACCTAATTCCGCTGCTCAACCTGAAAACATTCCAGTACCAGACTCACCTCAACAAACTACTACAAGTGTTGAGAGAAACGGTCCTCCAATTGCATCACCATCTACAGTAGAACAAACTGTTTCTAACTCCCACCATTCAGCTGAAGATCCCACACCACAATCAGTTCCACAACCCGCAGAGCATGATCCTGATGCGTTCTTTAACCCGTTTGCACCGGCTCCTACCTTTCCTGATATAGTTGAGTCGTCAACATGCAATTTGGATCCTGCTAACATGCGAGATACCTATCAACTACACCCTTCCACACACAAATGGACTCGAGACCATCCACTAGTTCATATTATTGGCCATCCAGATGCACCTGTTATGACAAGACAACGACTTCACACGGATGGAGAAACTTGTATCTATGCACTCACAATTTGTCACGAAGAACCTAAGAACATTAAAGAAGCAATGACTTATGACAACTGGATTGAATCTATGCAAGAGGAATTTCAGCAATTCATAAGATTAGAAGTCTGGGAATTAGTTGAAAGACCTGACGGAGTCTTTGTCATCGGGTTAAAATGGATTTGGAAGAATAAGCTAGATGCTGAAGGCACTGTCATACGTAACAAATCACGCCTGGTAGCGAAAGGATACTCTCAACTAGAAGGACTCGATTTTGCTGAATCCTTTGCTCCAGTGGCTAGACATGAAGCTGTTCGGATCTTCTTGGCCTATGATGCACACAGGAACATGGTTGTTTACTAAATGGATGTGAAAACTGCATTTCTTAATGGAGAACTCCGTGAAGAAGTGTATGTGAGCCAACCTGACGGCTTCGTTGATCCTGAGCGTCCTAATCATGTTTACCGACTCAAAAAGGCACTCTACGGACTGAAGCAAGCCCCACGGGCGTGGTATGACAAATTGTCCACTTTCTTACTGGCCAATAAATTTTCTAAAGGATCGGTGGATCCAACACTATTTACAAAAACCTACGGGGAGGACTTACTTGTTGTTCAAATATATGTCGATGACATCATTTTTGCCTCAACAAAAAGAAGTTACTCTAATGATTTTGCAAAATTAATGAAAGATAATTTTGAAATGTCCATGATGGGTGAACTTTCGTTCTTTCTAGGACTACAAGTTCATCAATCACCCCGTGGAATTTTTATAAATCAGTCCAAATACGCTCTTGAAATTTTAAAGAAACATGGAAAGATGACCAGTGATACTTACAATACACCAATGGGCTATACCACAAAACTAGATGCTGACTTACATGGGACTCCAGTTGACCCTACCAAATACCGAAGTATGATTGGGTCCCTCATGTATCTCACAGCTAGTAGACCTGATATAGTATTTGCTGTCTACATGTGCTCTCGTTATCAGTCCAAACCAACTGAAAAACACCTCAGCGAGGTCAAAAGAATCCTTCGATACATAAAGGGAACCATTAACTTGGGAATCTAGTATCCAAAGGATTCTGGTTTTGAACTAATTGCTTTTTCAGATGCTGACCATGCAGGATGTTTAGACACACGCAAAAGTACATCTGGTGGATTACAATTTCTCGGAGACAAACTTGTGTCATGGCAATCAAAGAAGCAGGACTGCACATCACTATCGTCAACAGAATCTGAATATGTAGCCATGTCTGCTTGTTGTGCTCAAGTCATTTGGATGAGATCACAACTTAAGGATTATGGCTACCTATTCAACAAGATTCCCATCTATTGTGATTCCAAAAGTGCAATTGCTATCTCCTGCAACACAGTACATCATTGCAAATCAAAACACATCGATCTCCGATATCACTTCATCAAAGAGCATGTGGAAAAGGGTACCGTTGAACTTTATTTTGTTGGGACTGAGTACCAATTGGCGGACTTACTTACCAAATCCTTAGCACCATCAAGGTTTGCTAGTCTCGTTCACCAAATTGGTATGCGATGTTTGACTCCAGAGGATCTGGAAAAGTTTTTAAAACACAATTGATCATCAAATATCAAAACTATCTTTGTAAAATATTTTTTCTTAATAATAAACCAATCAAAACACAAAAAGATTTTTCATTAACTTTTCTCTTATTAAAAAAAATAAAAATAAAAATAAAAAAAATAAAAAAATGCAAGTATATCACTTCTCTTCAACATCTTGCTATATTCTTTCTATATTTACAAATGTTGAGGGGGAGATAAGCTTAAAATGCTTCACAATTTTTCTCAAATTGATATACTTGCATATTTTCTATTTGATGCGGTTCTTAGGATAATGTGGAAGTACTAAGTTCATTGTCTCGTCTCATCTCGATTAAAATCTCATTGACATAAGCGGTTAGGAGAATATCTTTATGTTGCACATGTTTGCCATTTAACTTTAGGACTCAAGTGAGTATATCAAAGGTTTAAGGGACCAAAAGTGACAAAAATTCAAAAGTTTCATAAATAACAAAAACAAACAAACCGTTCTTTTCACAAACATCACAATATCCAAACCCCTTAAACCCCTTTCGAAATCTACGGACCTAATTCAAACGAGCAATCCACTTTTGAGATCTTCAATCTGTAAGTTCCTTAGTGATCTTTAGGGTATTACAAACATAGGTTTTCGTTTAATTGTAAATCCAACGGCTAAATTTCTTGCAAAATCGATTTCGATATCTAGGGTTTGTGATTTCGAAATCTGCAAAATCATGGTTTGGTATCTGATTTCTTGATAGGGTTTTGTTACATTTATTGTCACTAAACTAACAATATCATTTTTTTTCTTAATTCCACTCATGTTTGCTTGATTCACGAAAACTAGGTTTTGGTTCGATTTGAGATTGTTTGATCCTGTGTTTGCTTGCTTTGTTTTATTGGTGGGATATGTTTCTATGGTTACTTGTATACATGTTAGATATATTTTGGTTGATCTACACCATTGGTGCTTGGTTCTCGATATACTAGTACGCCTTGTTCTTAATTAAGTTCTATCTATCTGAGTCCAAATGTGTTGAATGCTGTCATAATGTGCTTGCAACATCTATTTGTGACATGCTAGTTACATTGATACTCATTAGACTCAAATTTAATATATTTTCGAGAACTTGATCTTGACAATTTTCGAGATCTTAGTTAACGTGAATACTGATTATATCTAATTGGTGTTTATCTATCTTTGTGACAGGCCTGAATCATTTGATAAGATATTCGCAAAAGAAACGTACGTTTGACTTCAAATTCGAATGATTCTTGTATAAGAATTTTTTCGAGAACTCAAGTTTTTTCGCAATCTCAGTGAAATTTTTTGAAATTATTCTATGACTCATGATTTCGATAATTTTTGTTCAAAATCAGTTTTTTCGAAATTATTATTTTCGAAACTACTCTTTGAACATAGATTTCGAAATCACTAGGTTAAAGTATAATTGCGAAAAGTTTTATCGAGTATTGATTTTTTTTCGAAAACATGAAAACTTTCGCAAATCTTGTATAAGGAATGATCTCGAAAAAATCTTACAGATAAGCATTTTCTCGATAAAATATTTTCTCGATAAAATACTTAGTAACATTTTTTTTGATTTTTTTTTTTTTTTTTTTTTTTTTTTTTTTGCGATAAAAGTATTTTATATTTTTCGAAATCTCATTAAGGCCTTGTCATTTTGTATACATGTAACTTTGTTGTGATTCTTTGTTGTTGTGTAAATTTGATGTAACAATGAATTGTGTATATCAATTGTGCTTATGTGTAAGACATTGCATTGTATAATTGATTTCGTGATTCTAAATGATCAATGATTCTTCAAGTATGCATTATATGACACTTCACACATAACATAATGGAACATTCGTGCTTAATTGTCTTAAGTAGAGATCTATAACCAAACTCAAAACTGTACTAACACGTAACAAATGTGGATGTTTGGTTTATGACTATACTTTTCAGATTAACATGGCTGAACACAACGAGAATGTCCCTGAACAAGATCTTCCATTACTCACCATGGATGACATTACTCCCGAAAACTACAATGTCACGATTGGCAACAACAATCCACGAGTTGATTTCGACAAATTGAGTATTAAAGAGAACTCGTGCATGATTGTCAAAGATATTCTACTTGCACATCCATGCAAACAACTGCTCATCTGTTCTACTTCAGTTCCTCTGTTCTACCTTCATCAGTTCTGGATAACGGCTAAGGCAAATTTAGATGACGAGTCTTTTACTGTTACGCTAGATCGCCAAGTCTACAATGTTAATCACGACGTTCTTCGTACAGTCCTTCACCTGCCTCAAGCTGACAACGAATTCGCTCCAATACTGCCTGAACTGGACCTTCTTGAATTCTTTGTTGAATTAGGATATGATGTTGATGACGACGTACCTCTAGTCAAACATTCCCGATTCAATGCCAAGAATATCCCTCAGCCTTGGAGAACATTCTGTCTGTTGGTTGTAAGATCGATATCAGGAAGAAAGAGTGGTCATGAACATCCTAGGCTTGAACACTTGCAAACATTCTGGGGAATGGTGACTTTGACACCCATTGACTTTGCAGTACCAATCATGAATGATATAGTCTACAACATTCAAACCGATCGTGTGAAGACTATTTTACCATTCACAAGATTCACCAAGCTTCTCATAGAACATTTCTGCAAAGACACTCCAGAATTCATCAAGAGAATGGCTGATCCTAATGAGCCGAAGCACCTCTTCGAGGACGACTTCACCACCTCATTCATTAAGACGACCACTTCCTCAACCAAGATCAAAGGAATGAGGCTTCCCGAATACCTTCTTGATGACAAAATCAAGAAAAGTCTGAACTACAAGCTGTATGATAACGCTTACAAAGGGGTACAAGAAGAAGCCACTATACAGACTCGAAGCAAAGGAGGTGTAAAGTCTGGAAGTACTACAAGCACCACTGGCTCACATCAGACTAAGTCTAAGGCTGCTCCCAAGACTAAACCATCTGTTAAACCCAAGTCTTCTGCCAAGCCTAAACCAACATCCAAGTCTATACCTGCCACCAAGCCAAAGAAGAAGGCAACTCCTGAGTACTTTATTCGGGATGAACCTACACCTCCACCTTCTGACACCGAATCCGAGTTCGACACTGAATCTGAAGAAGAAGAACCAGATTATGAACTGAGAGTAAGAGCACCTGATGAAGGATTTCCTGCAACAGAGATCGCCATACAACAAAGTCTAGAAACTTATGAAGAAGAGACAAGGAAAAGAAAAGGGATCACTATTAATGAGCCTAATGATGATGAAGACGAACCAATTGTTGAACCTTTGGTCGATAAATGCAAACTGAAGAGTATAGTTGTCGACACTCGAGCTGAAGAAAAGCGACTTCGAAAAGAACAAAGGAAAGCAACTCTTGAAAGCCGACTTATGTCTCAACCTTTAACTCCACCACCTATCGATCAGTCGGAACATGAAGGAGCTACTAGCAGCATGAATCCTCCCGTTGTGTCCACAACGTTAGAATCAGCCCCACAGCCTGATGACACCATTAAAGATACAGACAAAACAGGAAATGTCAACATGACAGAGACTGCTAATATAGAGGAGAATGTTGGCGGTCAAGAGAACATAGCTACGGATCAGGAACAGGAATACCTCATTACGCCAGAGTTTCTTGCACGAGAAGCAGAGGAAGCAGAGGAACGTCGTAGAAAAGAAACCGAAGAGAAGAACGCGTTCGACACCAACATATTTCTTAAGTCATCTTCTCAGCAGACTTCCTCAGCACAATCTCCACCTCCTCAAGACTCTCCACCAAAGGATCCGACTCCTCCTGCTTCTTCTTCAAACTCACACAACGAGTCTTCGTCAGAATCATCACCTGAGCATTCATCTCCCACACCTTCAGAAACCGCATCAAAACAGCATTCAATCAATGAACCAAAACAACCAGTTGATCTTCAGGAGCAAGTCAACAAACTCACCAACATGGTTACCAGTCTTACCAAACAAGTTGAGGACTTCCAGGAGTCAAAGCAGCTGATCGATAAGTTCTTGAACTCTGATTACACAGGATTTATCAGAACTGGAACACATGATTTTCTCACTGAAAATCTGGTTGATATGATCACTCCTGAAGTAGCAAACCTTCTTGAACCAATCAATGACAACTTGGATCACAGAATAAGAAGTGTTACGAGAAAAATGTTGTCAACTACACCATTCACGCTTCACACTGCTAAACCTTCTACTGTTGCTCCAACCGTCCCTGAATTGTCCTTCAATGACATGCTTGCCAAACTCTTCGACAACATTGCCACCAAAACCACACAGACTGCTGAAGAAAAAGCACTTTATGATGATATGGTGGCTTACATATCCAAAGAGTCATGCAAAGATGCAGCTGGAACCCGGAAAAGGACAAGAAAAGATGACGATCTTGACCCAAACTCTAAAGGCAAGAAACCTAAGTCTGGAATAGGTCCTTCATCCTCTCTACAACCACAAAAGGACTCAACCACTCCTGGAAATCAACAACACCCCTCAGCTACCGGTCAAGGTCAAACTGAAGAGGAAGAAACTTTAATGGAACCTACTGATGACTACCAGGGTCAACCTGACACCGATTACCGTGCTTCACCTATTCATGATTCTCATGCTGGACCATCGTCACCATCCAAGGCTGCAGACAAAGATGCTACATCTAAGTCCAAGAAATCAAAGAAGAAAAGACGTCACTCATGGCTCGACAATGATGACACTCCTCAGAATGATTGGCTGACAGAAATGGTTCAAGCTCAACCTCCTCTCGAAGAAGAAGAACCCCTTCCAGGTAACACTCTACAATTCACCCAAGTCATAATGAAGGATCTTCAGATCAACAAACTTACAAAGACGGAGCTCAGAAGAATCAATAGGGATGCACAAGAATTCCTCAAGAAAAGATCTGGAAACAAAGTAGAATACGAATATCATATGCAGAATATAGCTAGTGCAATGTCTGCCGACTTTGACTGGCTAAATCCTGAAGTGAATATCGATCTCAGTTCCAAGAATCATGAAAAACCTTACTTCACTGACTGGACCAAACCATTACCTTTGAAAGGATTTCCAGACAAACCTAAGATACCTTACAGCTTCTTCTTCAACAAAGATCTTCGTAACATCCAGCTCACCCAGGAGACATCCAAGAAGAAATATGCTTCCTCACTCACAATCTCAGTACCTGCCGCAAGATACAAAATTCCTGCCATTGAAGAAACCACTCGTATTTTCAGTAACTCCATCGTAGCTTACGACAGAGATGCTTTACATGGAATTCAACACTGGCCAGAACGTCGTCGTCTCGGTTATACCAGCAGATTAGGAGAGACATCATTGGAAAATGTGAAGCAGAAATCTAAGATCATCGCTATCTTGGAGATTCAACAGTCGAAACGGTTTAACTACATATTCATGCGTGAAATTGTTGTTAAACGACAAGATGAAAAGAAGTACAAGTTCTCCGAAGCAGACTTTCCCGACCTTAATCTCAATGACATAGAAGACATGTATCTCGAAAAGGTTCAACAAAGAATGCGTGGATTCGACAGAGATGTACAGTACAACTTCATGGCATCACTACTTCTTTACATCCGACGATTGATTGTTCAAGAAAGAGTGGAAGATCTTCAGCTTGGAGTGGAAAGTTACCAACAGAAGATCAATTTGACAAAGCCACAATTCTACTTTGATGGTATCTATCAAACATCACAGTTTACTCTCAATCAAGAACCTTTTGGTTTCACCTACATCAACAGCAAACAGCTACAAAGCTTCATGAGGTTCGATGAGATACACAAATTCTGTGATGTTACACTCAAATCTGTTCGTGATGGGCTTGTCAAAAGGTTGATTGATGATCCCCAAAAGATAGCAAAGGGGGAACAACCTAGATGGAAATCCAGCTCAAGAAGACAAGTTCGTAACTTTGTCTTAAAGATTGAAGAAAGGTTATTTCGACGGGAATAAATCAGACGACTGGAAAGCTATATCGGCATCAGACCATCGTTTCCTATCCAAATCTTCGAAAGACCCGAACCAAAGTTCACTGACTTCGATGCTCCACTTCCTGACGAAGATTAACTTGGTACATTTGGTTATTCTTTTCAATATCAATTATTTCATTTGATTGAAGTATTTTCATTATGGTTTGTGCACACATAACAGTGTACAACCCGTGCTTGTAATTAAAGGACCCTGAGGTACGCTTCAGTGCCTCAATCCTTATATAAGGAGCGAAGGCTTCTTCCTTTTGAGTAGAATTAATCAAACATTTTCTGATTTTCATAATTCTACTCAAAAGGACAAGTATTTCACCTCAATAAGACCTAATCACTTGTTGAGGGGGAGCACTTGTAAAAACAAAATACTTTGCCCTAAATCAAAAGTTCTTGGTGAATCTCCCCGTAAGACTCAAAAGGCATATTTTAATCTAAAAGTTTGTCAAAAACATCATCTTATATGCTATTTTTGAGGGGGAGAAAATGAAAAGGTGATTAAAATATACGAAGTCAAAGCTTTAAAGTTGTATCATGAGCGAGCTAGACTCAGTATTGACCCAGGAATTGACGAGACAATAAAAGTTAGTAATATCGAAAAGACTTATCCTCGACGGGTAATAACATCAAGTTAGTTACTAGAGCTAGTTGTCACCTAAAAGCTGACAATGTATCTCTTTATCTAACTACGTAAGCGTGTCTTGAAAAGGATATGTCTTAGTAGAAATGTACCGTCTCGAGAAACTTTCTGTAGACTTGACCAGGCCGGGTAATAACTTCAAGCTAGTCTAACTAGTGATGTAAGCGTGTCTCGAATCGGTCTTGTTCACGGAAAGTTGATCAATTCAAAAGTGCTTGCTCCTCCCGCATGTGCAAATTTATTAAACACTTATGAGCACATGTGCAGGGGGAGCCCTTCAAAAGTGTACACAAAACTCTCAAAAGTGTTAACCAAAATATTTGATTATCACAAACACTTTGAGAGATTTTCAATCAAAGGTTTCTTGGTTACTGTCGGAGTTATAAGGTGATTAAGATAGGAATATCCATCCTATGATCCGCCAGAGCCGGAGGGATCTACCCAAGGACATCTCCCATAGTTAGAATTAGAAGTCCTTAGGTATGATACGAAAAAAGGAGAAAAGAATGAAAGGGAAAGAAGGAGTTGAAGAATTAAAAAGAAATGTAAAGAAAAGGGTGAAAAGAAATAGCCCTCCATATGATTCAACCTTAGGGCAGACACCGGGTTCAATACGTATGCTACTGGTTGTTGCAAAAGACAACACCGGTATTGAAGATTAAGTCGTCATGGACCCAATGACGCAATGCACTAAACCTTCTTTACCACTCAAGTTCTCTTAAAAGAACTTGTTTCATTCTCACGGGGAACCCGCGTAACCTATCGACCTATCTCTTAGAGACGGTTGATATTGAAGCAGGAGACCCCTCCCTAGTCTCCGCATAGGAAACCTAGGTGTGCACTTATAGAGTCTAGAGCCTTGAGATACATCAAAGATCTCTTAGGAACACATAGTATTTCTACAACTGGTGTTCTACATCAATGGGCATCAGTTGTAAACTATCGCGTCCTTCGCAGATCTCAGCAATCTGCCGAGAACGTTTATGAGAGGATTACGTAAGTATTTCTCAATTATTGAACGGAAATCCTGCCAGGGTTAACATCAAACAGCCCTGACAGCAGGTCACTTCGGTAACCCCACAAGGGTTACGCTTAGTGTTTACGGTGGTTCCATTACGATCTACAGTCGTGGAGTGATCCCCAGCGACTCACTCAGTCATTGAGCTACTTAGTAGGTCTAGTAAGCTCCTTCGGGAGTATCTGATATGGGAACGGCCTGGATAAGGATTAGAAGGAGTCTTCACAATATGCTGTTGATGAGCTCTAATTCCTTATCTGTAAGTACCGGTTATTTATTGCTAACTGTTTACTCGCAGGTACCTCACTTCCATGATGGTAGATTCCAACATGCTCATACATACATCTTGAAGTCAAAGAAAGCTCCCCCAAAGATCTTAGCAACACAAAGTTCAAAGAAAGATTCTACACCAATAAGAGGAATCTACAAAGTATAAAGACAAAGATCTCAATGTATGAAAAGGAACTTCTTGTACGTGAAAGTCTAAGTCCAAAGATGTATGAGTATGTTGGAATGGCGGACAACCACCACAGACACAGGAGTGACGAATGGCAGACTACTTCATAACACGATCACTACATCATCACCAAAGAACAAAGACAAAGAGCAAAGTACATCCATTATCATTCAAATCATTTTTGAAGATGTCTAGAGTTTAACATGTCACAAGTCAACGACAAAGATGAATACGTCAAGCAACCGTGATGACCGACCCTTAGGGGGAGATTGTTGGGATCATAGTTTTCACTATTTTATCAAGTCTCGGTCATTTATAATAATGTTAGGTTGCTTAACTATTATTTACTTTCATTTACTAAATGTATTAAGTTTACTAGGCTTAAGGTATGAGATCCATGGGCCTCAAAGCCCACGAAAATGATGAAAGGAAGGAGAGGGAGTGTTGCCCTAGCTCCTTCCCTATATATAGAAGCCTTAGGTCATTTGTAAACTTGGTTGGTTATTTTGATTTCTTAAGGAAACTCTTGCACTTATATTTCTCTTTATCATATAATCACCCAATCTCTTTTCTCATCTCATTTCTATCATTATTATGCTTGTGTTTACTAAATGGTGACCTAACAAGGGTATAAAACTGATTTAAGCAATTCCACTTATTCTGGATCATCTAATAAACTATTTGAAATCTAATGAAGCTAACTTTTGACAGAAATCAACTCTAAATTATGTTATAACTAGACAAGCTAATGTTGACAGTTTAAGATGAAATTATGAGCAACTATCCAAACTAATTAACAAACCATTGATTTTACCATAGATTATCACTTCCCAACTCAGAAATAGTAAAAATAAACAAACATAAGAAGAATGTAAGCTATGATAAATAGAACATGGAAAAAAAATTGGAAATAGGCTCACAGTGTGCTTTCCTGCCAGAATAACATGAACCAAGGACAACTTATATGACTCCTATGAGTCTCTAATCCCCTTTTTCCATTCTCAGAATCACTTCTGCACCATCTCTCCTTCTTCTTATCTTATCTTTTTTTATTTTGATTTTTCACTATTTTTTTTTTTTTTTTTTTTTTGTTTTTGCTTATTTTTTTTAATAACTAACTAAGTTTTATGGTTTCTACAAGCTTAAATAAGCTTCTGGGAGCTTATGTGAGCCCTAAGAGTCCAAGAAACAGATAGACACACTACTAATATTTTTATTCTTTTGAGAATTTTGAAATACAGGAAAGTACACAAACTTGAGAATTAACTTGAAACTTGGATTCAATTAATTTAAAACTTCAACTTACAACTGAGAGTACAATTTCTTTAACAAATTAAAGCTAGAAAGCATAAATTCGACATACATTTAAATAAAACTAATTTCTACCCCCCTCTGCTCCCCTACTTCTCTTTGCCCTTTATAGCCTCCAAATTAGGATTTAGGGCACCCACTTGGACTTTTCCCAGCAATTTTCTTGGCCTTTGGATGACTAGAATTTAATCTAGGCCGTTGGTGAGTTTTGGCGCCAAAATCAACTTGGCGTATTCTTTGGGTAATTGAAGCCAGAGAGGTAGTATTGGAGTGATATGGTTGTTTGATTAGGCAAGGGGAGGAGGGGGGGTTGAGTATTGCAGGAGGGAAACAGGCTAGGGGTGATGATGGTGGTGTTTGGAGGGTAGCAGGGAATAGGAAATGAGGTGGAGGGGATAAGTCAAAGTTGGGGGTTGACTGGGGTAATATTAAAACGTGAAGTGGGGTGGTGGTGTATGTTGGATTGGGCCAACGGTTTGTGGAGGTGGGCTTGGAGGGATAAGGTGGATTGGGTTTTATTTTGTTTGGTTTTGGCTTAAAGGGGTAGTAATAATAAAGGGTACCCGTTTGGTTTGTATTAAAAATAACACAAGGACCATTTTTGTAATTTTCTGGAAATGGAGGGCTGGTTTTGTAATTTTCCCAAAGTACTCATAGGGACCATATTTGTCAAGTGTGATAAACCAAGGGACCATAAATGTAATTTTTCCATTTCAAACCACCCGGGGACCAATTATGTAAATTTTGGATTTTGAGGGACCAAATGTGTAATTTTCTCAAACTTTTCACCCAAGGATCGTTTTTGATAATTTTTGACTTTTTTAAAAACCTTGGGTTGACTTTTCTTTCAATTTGAACCTTCAAGGACTAGTTTTGTCAAATTTTGAAACTTGAGGGACTGAAACTGCCAATTATGCAAACTTTGTTCGTTTTTCATTTGTTTTTAAACATTTGCATCTAAAACATATAAAACATACTTTTGGGATAATTTCTGTATTTTGATGCATTTCTGAGTGTTTTTGGATGTTTTGGCAGTTCAGATACGATAAAAATGATGAGTATTTACACACTCATCAGAAATTCACTTGACTTTTGATGACATAGATAATCATGTTTATGAGTGTATGGATATGACGATTACCTTTTGATTCAAAGAGCGACACAAGGGTGAGCATAGATTTATGTATCATGAAAGATGGTTTGACCTTTATGGATTAAGTTGTAGTGGTGATGACACATTTGGTAGAGTGTAGGGGATGGTTACATGGTTGAATCTTCTTGTGAAGATGACTAGGTGGAGTTATTGGTGAAGATGGGTGAGAGTGAAAGAGCGATATTCATGGAATGAATTTCTTGGGTAGGAGGTGGTGTGATGAGTGTCTAAATACTCATCATTTCTGTCACATTTAAGCTACAAAAACATCTGAAAACATACAGATATGCTTTATAATACATGAAATATCATGAAATTGTGTTTTTAAGTGTTACTAGTGCAAAAGGGATGAAAACTGATGAAAAATAACAAAATAAACATAATTTACAGTTTCAGTCCCTGAACTTTGACAAATTGGCAAAACTAGTCCCTGGTAAATCAAAACTTGTAAAAATATCATAAAAGGTCCTTGGGATTCATAAGTTGTTAGGAAAAATCCTTTGAAGTTAAAAATCACAAATTTACAACTATGGTCCCTCAACTTTGGAAAAGTGTCAAAATTAGTCCCTAAGGTTTAAAAATAAGAAAATATTCAAAATAAACCTTATACTATTCTAAAATGACATAACTGGTCCTTTGTGTTAACTGTTTGATATTTACAGGTTAAGCCCTTCAATTTTCAGAAAAATACATTTTGGTCCCTGGAGTTTGAGGAATTGGCAGAAAAGGTCCCTGGATATTAAAAATGAAAATATTACATCTATGGTCCTTGGGTTATTCATAAATGACAAGAGTGGTCCCTAAAACTACTTTGGGAAAATAGCAAAATCAGTCCCTCATTTTATGCAAATTACAAAATTGGTCCTTGTGTGAATAATAAACCATACGGACCTTTATTATTGTTACCCCAGCCCAACCTTACACTGGCCCAAATTATACCAGCCCACCCACTTTTTAAATAAATAAAACACCCCGGTTTTAAAAACCACCCCACTCCCTCCTTATCCTTTCTCCCTCACAACACAACCTTATACCACTGAGTCACCAAACCAGTGGTGGTTTCACCACCACCTCAACCCCCAGATCACCCTACCTACTCCACCACCTCAAACAAGTCCCAATGAACATTAAATGCTCCGTAAATCCTGCACAAGCTACCTCTGCAGTCAAAACTACTTTTTCCCGCCAAAAGTTTTATCAAGGGCTCAGATGTGTTAACGTGATCCAAAGGCCCAGAATTAAAGTGGGATTTGACTCAAATTCAAGTGGGAACTCAGTTGGTTATAAAAGAAGAGAGAAGGAGAAGAAAAAGATGCCTTGGCCTTAAGCCATTGTCATGTAGAATAGTTTAGTCATAGCTTAATCTTTACATGCTTTCTTTAATTTAAATGTCATTTACTGTCTTAACTAGTGTAATGAACTCAATGTAGTATAATGAGACTCAGTTCTCAGTTTAATTACAAGTTGTCCTTTAAATTTCATGTTCTTCATATTATCCTTTACTTTTTATGTCATTTACTTTTCTTGTTAATTGTAGTTGATTATAATGGACTCCTTAGGTCATGTAAGCTCCTGAAAAAGCTTGTTGAAGCTTTTAGATACCATTTAATCAGTTGTAGTTCTTAAAACCAAAAATCACCGAAAATAGAGAAAATTCCATAGAAAATCAAAAATAGTTGTTCTAGTAGGATCTCAGCTTGGAGCATGGCCATTTTGGATTGCCATTGGTTATAGTGTCTCATGGGAGACTATAGGATATGGTTTGGTTCCTTGGTTCATGGTTCTCAGTAGGATTCATCATGTAAGTCTATTTTTACAAATTTTGCTTTTTATAGCTTAGATTATTTATCTGTGTTGATTTCTTTGTTTCTATGTTTAATTGTTGTTGTTTAATGATAATATAACTTTAAATTAGGTTGTTATGTTTTAGATTTGATTGTGCTTCAAAATTGCATATTGACTGTCTTATACTAAATTTTTGATAATCATGGTTTAACTAAGTGTGACTACTTGATTAAACTTATAAAGGTCATAATTTAACCAATGAAAGCCTTTGGAATTGATAAAATAGGCATAGACAGTGATATGTGATGAAAAGCTAAAATCAATATTAATTAAGGTGTGTTTGGCTCAACTGATCCCAGGGTGTTTAAATGAGACTAAGTTGTTGTTCTTGGTTAATATATGGTGTACTGAGTTCTTTGAAGGTTGACAACCTCTCAAATCTATTGCACACTTATATAAAAGTCAAAAATCCAATCTTGGACCCCTCATTTGTTCACTGTAATGATTTAACAAGCCATACTCACCATATGTGTTTAATTGTTGTTTGTTTTTGTTAGTTTCATGTTCTCTTAGCATAATATAGCTTATTCAATCTTTAAATTCAGATCAAAGTTGATCAAAGTCAACTTTGATCATAAACTCAAAAAGTCAAAAATTTCTTAAACCTGTTTTCTAATTAAATAGATAATTTAGTGTAGGCTTTAATATTAAGTTTTAGAACTTGTCCTTTTAATATGTTTTAGTTTAGCAGCTTATCTTGCTGTGTAATTTTTGTCAATTTTTAGTTAGCTTATTTACTAGCTTTTAGAAATGCTTTTACTTACCTGTTTTTGCCCTGCACCAGGTTCACAAGTCCATTTTCACAAGCTTGTAGCTTGTTGAATATTGGACTTGTGCCTGTGCTTTTGGCTTATTTGTGTTGCCCTAGTGGCATAGTTATTATGTGTTTACTTATTTATCTGTCTTAGCTTATTTAGGTAGCTTAAAACAACCCAACCTTTTTGTTCACATTAGCTCACTCAACTGAAGCAAACAGTTGAGTGATGCTGTTTTCACAAGCCCATAGAAAGTTCCTCATTGAGCTAAAGCTTGTGTGGTATAGCTTCATGTGAAGCTTAACTACCAAACTCAACAGCTCAGTACTTGTTGAGCTCCTATGAGCTTATTAAGATAAGTTTTGTGAGTCTTGTTGTTTGCCCATTCACAACATACCACTGAGCCATTCAGTGGTATTGCACCACTTCCACAAGCTCACCACAAGCCCTTAGTGGTCTATAGCTCATGTTACTTAGCCTCATTTGAAGCTTACCTACTATACTCTATGACCCAGTGCTTAAACCTCACCTTGTAGCTTATTTGCATAGGCTGCAAGTAGCTTAACTTATCACCATTAGAAAAGTTGTTCTGAGTCCTCAGCATAACTTACCAAACCTAGACATTTTCATAAGCTCACAAAAAGCTCATTAGTTGGACCTAGCTTATGAAATAAAGTTCCATGTGGAGCTTTTCTATTAGGCTTTAATATCCAGTGCTTAATTTCAAGTTTGTAGCTTATTAACCAGGGCTGCATATAGCTTTTTGTGTGTACCATTTCCTGAACACTTAGCCATTATCACCATAGACTCAGGAAATGGAGCTTTTTCAATAGCTTCCCACAAGCTCACTAGTGGACCCCACTAGGTGAGCTTGGGCTTTTTGAGAAACCTACCACCCCAGCTTGCAACCTTCAATCACCATATGGCCTTTACAGCTTATTTGATAAGCTTAAATGGCTAAGCTATAAGGTTGCAGGGGTGTTTGGAACTGAGAGTATCAGGGAAAAGCTTATTTGCTTATTATGAGCTTATAAACTAATCTCTGTTCACTAGCTTGTTAATATATGTTAATAATACTAGTACAGATACATTTTCACTTTTACTTGTTAGTATGAAGCTTATTATAGGTTCTTAGAAGCCTCAATTCAATCCAAGTTTATCCAAAAAGCTAAACTGACTAAATCATAAGCTTGTACTTATTAAGCACTTCTCAGTGCTTATTTGTGTTCATAAATACTTAATATACATGTACATAAACACCTTTTTCCTTTTTACACCTTTGTATAGCTTTTTCTAGCTTATTCCAAGCTTATGAGTCCACTGTGAGCCTTAGCTTAACTGTGTGACTCATAAGCCCACGAATTGCTTATTTCTTTGTTTGAACAGCTTATATTTAATAAAACTTATATAAGTAGTATATATATATAGTTTAATAAACTGAAAAGCCAAAAAGAAACCCCCTTTTTAAACTAAGTGATAGCTTCTATTTAGAAGTCCTATTACTTATTTTGCTTTATCAAAGCTTTTTCAAAAGCCTCCCACAAGCTCATTTGTGCACCAAAATGCATGAGCTTGGGCTTTTTGGAAAGCCTACCAGCACATCTTGCAACTCCAACTTTTACTTTTCCATTTAAAGCTTAACCCATCAGCTGAATTTGGCAAAACATAAGGTTGCAGGGAGTGTTTGGCTCTGAGTATGCTGGATTGGCTTATTAGCTTATGTGAGCTTATTTGCTTAATCCAGTGTACCAAGCTTGTATATTATAGTTTATTAAACATATTTTCACCTTTCTTTTTCTTTCTTTTTAGTTTTTAAGCTAGTTTAGAGTTTATGAGCCACTATGAGCTTTTTGCTTAAAATAGCTCATAAGCTCCTAAACTGCTTATTTCTAGGTTTAATAAGTTTAGTTCTCATCTTATATGTATATTATTAGTATTTATATAATTTTATAAAAAGAAAAACCCAAAACAAGCTTTAACTCAAGTGATAGCTTCTATTTAAGAAGCTTTGGCTTAAAAGCCAACTGTTATGGAAATAAGCTGTTAAACAGCTTATTTCTAAGTTTTGTAAAAGTTGTGTTTGTTAAAGTTTCATATTTTTGCTTTGTGTATAGTTTTGTAAAAAGAAAATTGAAAAAATAAAAAAATAGCAAAAATGGGTGTGGGTTGGATTCGAACTCAGGACCTCTAGGCTAGTATGCATGCTTAATACCCACACCCCTTCCAACTGCTCTGGGGCACCAGTTCCGTTAGTTCATGAACCTTTAATCCTCTTAAGCCATTTTGACCCCTTAAGCTTATTTGGACTGTCGAGCTTATAGCAGCTTATTGGGATAAGCTGTTGCCACAAGCTTATTTTTCCTAGCCCCTTCATAACTTTTTATAGTTTCTGTAATTTTTTCGTATTTTTTACTATTCATCTAATATATATAATAATTAATATAGTTTCATTAGGTTTTAGGAAATAATAAGTAATATATTTTTAAAACGGCTTATTTATAATTTTTATAAACTTTTTATATTTTTTATGTATTCCTGAGATACTTAGGAAGTTTTATAAAAAGTTTTATAATTTTATAAATAAGTTTAGTATGTATAATAATTATAGTAGTTTAATTAGTTTAATTAAGTAATAATAGTATTAAATTAAGTTTTCTTATTTTTGTATATAAAATATAGTTTTTATATTTTTCTTAGCTTCTTATAAGTATTTTAGAATTATGTAAAAAGTTTTAGATTTTTGTTTGATAATTTAGTATATATAATAATTTAATAATAGTATTAATATATAGATAATAGTAAATAATTAATAATAAATAGAATAAATGTATAATAAATATATTTTTAGTTTCAAAATTTCTTTTATATTATTTTTAACTTTTCTAAGTTTTAATTTTATTTTTCTTAGTTTTATTTCACATTTTCTTATTTTTAGGTAATTAATAAATAGTTAATAATAGTTTTAATTAATAATAATTAATATAAGTGTATAATAAATATTTTTAATTTCCTAATAATTTTCTTATTCTTTTAGGATTCCAAAAATATAATTTTCACATTTGTGAGAGTTATATTTGACGGTATTCACTTTTTATTTTGTTACAGTTACGTAAGTATTACGTAATCGTAAGCATTTTAGGTTTTTAGGTTTTCTTATTAATATAATAATAATATTATAAATATAGTTAGTTATTTTATTTTCTTTTAATTTGCATTTAAGCCGTTAAGGCATGCAAATTCCCTCTTTGGGAAATTTTTGTTTTAAACGTTACGTTTACGTTTATTTAAACTTAAACGTACGTTTGTAAATACTTTATCATTTTAAGGTTTCTGATTGTACGTTTCTTAATTGAACAAGCTGTGACAGAGCTATTACTATTCACATTCAGTGTTAGTCAATCAGATTCCTGTTTTCCTATACTATATTATTTTCAACAATTCACAAGTCATTGTATTTAGAATATCACGCCTCACCAGGACATAAACGATCCAAGGATATTTTAATCCTTGGTAAACTTGCATTCCTCTCCCGGGCTGTCGCCCGTTTACTTTTATTATTAGGTTATCCATTTTATAAACAAGTGGGTGGCTTATAAATAAAAGATGTGTAGTCCGGGAGGAATCAAATTTTGGCGCCGCTGCCGGGGAGGCTGTGCTACGTACTGTGACTTATGTTTTATATTTTGTTGAAATACCTATCCTTGTTTGTATATTATACTATATCATTCAACTTTCGGGCTGTCAGGACACATTTATTACAGTTAATTATTCACAAGTAATTAGCTTGCGTGGTAAACCTGACACAAGCCTGGGAGGTAGTGATTATATACTGTATCATATTTCTTTTCAAAAACAATATAAAATACAAAAATATTTTTTATGGTTGAAATCTATCTGTGTTTTGATTTGCACTTGACTGTCAATTTTCCTAATCTTGATATTCCTAGGTCTAAATTTTGGCTAAACACCAGGTTTACACTAAAAAAGGGTTTACTGTGCTTAGTATTATCCCTGGAAAGATATAGATTAGGTTTAAATCAGTATCTTGTATTGATAATCTCATTTAGGTTTCATTTTTAACCATTACTTTGTACATATATATATAAAATCTAAAAATACAAAAACATTATAAAATACAAAAGACTAAAAATAATCTCCTTACCTTATATATTCATAATTCTGTGAGTAGTAATAGCACTCCGATTTCTCACCTAATCTTTGAGTGGCAATCCCACTCCACTTCCTCATGGACAATTTAATTCGGGGTCAAGTCAAGCTAGCGACTTGGTTATCAAAAACAAGCATGAACATGGGTTTTCACCCGTGTGTACCACCCTAGTGTGGGGGTGTACCCCACCTGTTGTATATATCTTGAAAATGTACTAAAAAATTGTATATACAGAAAAAAATAATAATTGTTGTACCCCACTTAGCTTTGAATATTGAGGACAATATTCATAATAAGTGTGGGGGGGGAATTCTGGCGAATTTGATCACTTTTATACCTTTGTATGCCCTTTTCCCTAAAAATGACCAAAAATTTAAAATTTTTTCATTTGGTATTAGTGTTTTTCACTAAATACAACAAATGGTTATCAGTCCGCCATGTCTAACCCACATGAGGATTGGCTAATCCAGGAGCAAACGGTTCTTAGTAAAGATAACTCAAACCCGTTTATGGCTTGCAATTTGCCAAAAATTGTATGGTTCCTCAACTCCCCATTATCCTCAAAAGCTAATGAGTTGGCTAGCCCGCAAGATTATGGCTTGTGGTAAAGGCCGTGGAAAAACCATAATTGGTAATCAGCTCACCAAGATGTTGACTATTCCATCAAGAGTTGGCTAGTCCAGAAGCAAACGGCTTTTGGTAAAGACTAATCAAATCCGTTGACAGCTGGTGGTTTGCTCAAAATCACACGGTTATCAGGTGTGCCACAGTTCTTACGCCTGGCTACTCCAGAAGTGATGGCTTTTGGTAAAGAGATAAAATCCATTAAAACTTCATAAAATATTGCTAGGGACTAGCAATAGTTTAGTGTGGGGGATTGATGAGTGTCTAAATACTCATCATTTCTGTCACATTTAAGCTACAAAAACATCTGAAAACATACAGATATGCTTTATAATACATGAAATATCATGAAATTGTGTTTTTAAGTGTTACTAGTGCAAAAGGGATGAAAACTGATGAAAAATAACAAAATAAACATAATTTACAGTTTCAGTCCCTGAACTTTGACAAATTGGCAAAACTAGTCCCTGGTAAATCAAAACTTGTAAAAATATCATAAAAGGTCCTTGGGATTCATAAGTTGTTAGGAAAAATCCTTTGAAGTTAAAAATCACAAATTTACAACTATGGTCCCTCAACTTTGGAAAAGTGTCAAAATTAGTCCCTAAGGTTTAAAAATAAGAAAATATTCAAAATAAACCTTATACTATTCTAAAATGACATAACTGGTCCTTTGTGTTAACTGTTTGATATTTACAGGTTAAGCCCTTCAATTTTCAGAAAAATACATTTTGGTCCCTGGAGTTTGAGGAATTGGCAGAAAAGGTCCCTGGATATTAAAAATGAAAATATTACATCTATGGTCCTTGGGTTATTCATAAATGACAAGAGTGGTCCCTAAAACTACTTTGGGAAAATAGCAAAATCAGTCCCTCATTTTATGCAAATTACAAAATTGGTCCTTGTGTGAATAATAAACCATACGGACCTTTATTATTGTTACCCCAGCCCAACCTTACACTGGCCCAAATTATACCAGCCCACCCACTTTTTAAATAAATAAAACACCCCGGTTTTAAAAACCACCCCACTCCCTCCTTATCCTTTCTCCCTCACAACACAACCGTATACCACTGAGTCACCAAACCAGTGGTGGTTTCACCACCACCTCAACCCCCAGCTCACCCTACCTACTCCACCACCTCAAACAAGTCCCAATGAACATTAAATGCTCCGTAAATCCTGCACAAGCTACCTCTGCAGTCAAAACTACTTTTTCCCGCCAAAAGTTTTATCAAGGGCTCAGATGTGTTAACGTGATCCAAAGGCCCAGAATTAAAGTGGGATTTGACTCAAATTCAAGTGGGAACTCAGTTGGTTATAAAAGAAGAGAGAAGGAGAAGAAAAAGATGCCTTGGCCTTAAGCCATTGTCATGTAGAATAGTTTAGTCATAGCTTAATCTTTACATGCTTTCTTTAATTTAAATGTCATTTACTGTCTTAACTAGTGTAATGAACTCAATGTAGTATAATGAGACTCAGTTCTCAGTTTAATTACAAGTTGTCCTTTAAATTTCATGTTCTTCATATTATCCTTTACTTTTTATGTCATTTACTTTTCTTGTTAATTGTAGTTGATTATAATGGACTCCTTAGGTCATGTAAGCTCCTGAAAAAGCTTGTTGAAGCTTTTAGATACCATTTAATCAGTTGTAGTTCTTAAAACCAAAAATCACCAAAAATAGAGAAAATTCCATAGAAAATCAAAAATAGTTGTTCTAGTAGGATCTCAGCTTGGAGCATGGCCATTTTGGATTGCCATTGGTTATAGTGTCTCATGGGAGACTATAGGATATGGTTTGGTTCCTTGGTTCATGGTTCTCAGTAGGATTCATCATGTAAGTCTATTTTTACAAATTTTGCTTTTTATAGCTTAGATTATTTATCTGTGTTGATTTCTTTGTTTCTGTGTTTAATTGTTGTTGTTTAATGATAATATAACTTTAAATTAGGTTGTTATGTTTTAGATTTGATTGTGCTTCAAAATTGCATATTGACTGTCTTATACTAAATTTTTGATAATCATGGTTTAACTAAGTGTGACTACTTGATTAAACTTATAAAGGTCATAATTTAACCAATGAAAGCCTTTGGAATTGATAAAATAGGCATAGACAGTGATATGTGATGAAAAGCTAAAATCAATATTAATTAAGGTGTGTTTGGCTCAACTGATCCCAGGGTGTTTAAATGAGACTAAGTTGTTGTTCTTGGTTAATATATGGTGTACTGAGTTCTTTGAAGGTTGACAACCTCTCAAATCTATTGCACACTTATATAAAAGTCAAAAATCCAATCTTGGACCCCTCATTTGTTCACTGTAATGATTTAACAAGCCATACTCACCATATGTGTTTAATTGTTGTTTGTTTTTGTTAGTTTCATGTTCTCTTAGCATAATATAGCTTATTCAATCTTTAAATTCAGATCAAAGTTGATCAAAGTCAACTTTGATCATAAACTCAAAAAGTCAAAAATTTCTTAAACCTGTTTTTTAATTAAATAGATAATTTAGTGTAGGCTTTAATATTAAGTTTTAGAACTTGTCCTTTTAATATGTTTTAGTTTAGCAGCTTATCTTGCTGTGTAATTTTTGTCAATTTTTAGTTAGCTTATTTACTAGCTTTTAGAAATGCTTTTACTTACCTGTTTTTGCCCTGCACCAGGTTCACAAGTCCATTTTCACAAGCTTGTAGCTTGTTGAATATTGGACTTGTGCCTGTGCTTTTGGCTTATTTGTGTTGCCCTAGTGGCATAGTTATTATGTGTTTACTTATTTATCTGTCTTAGCTTATTTAGGTAGCTTAAAACAACCCAACCTTTTTGTTCACATTAGCTCACTCAACTGAAGCAAACAGTTGAGTGATGCTGTTTTCACAAGCCCATAGAAAGTTCCTCATTGAGCTAAAGCTTGTGTGGTATAGCTTCATGTGAAGCTTAACTACCAAACTCAACAGCTCAGTACTTGTTGAGCTCCTATGAGCTTATTAAGATAAGTTTTGTGAGTCTTGTTGTTTGCCCATTCACAACATACCACTGAGCCATTCAGTGGTATTGCACCACTTCCACAAGCTCACCACAAGCCCTTAGTGGTCTATAGCTCATGTTACTTAGCCTCATTTGAAGCTTACCTACTATACTCTATGACCCAGTGCTTAAACCTCACCTTGTAGCTTATTTGCATAGGCTGCAAGTAGCTTAACTTATCACCATTAGAAAAGTTGTTCTGAGTCCTCAGCATAACTTACCAAACCTAGACATTTTCATAAGCTCACAAAAAGCTCATTAGTTGGACCTAGCTTATGAAATAAAGTTCCATGTGGAGCTTTTCTATTAGGCTTTAATATCCAGTGCTTAATTTAAAGTTTGTAGCTTATTAACCAGGGCTGCATATAGCTTTTTGTGTGTACCATTTCCTGAACACTTAGCCATTATCACCATAGACTCAGGAAATGGAGCTTTTTCAATAGCTTCCCACAAGCTCACTAGTGGACCCCACTAGGTGAGCTTGGGCTTTTTGAGAAACCTACCACCCCAGCTTGCAACCTTCAATCACCATATGGCCTTTACAGCTTATTTGATAAGCTTAAATGGCTAAGCTATAAGGTTGCAGGGGTGTTTGGAACTGAGAGTATCAGGGAAAAGCTTATTTGCTTATTATGAGCTTATAAGCTAATCTCTGTTCACTAGCTAGTTAATATATGTTAATAATACTAGTACAGATACATTTTCACTTTTACTTGTTAGTATGAAGCTTATTATAGGTTCTTAGAAGCCTCAATTCAATCCAAGTTTATCCAAAAAGCTAAACTGACTAAATCATAAGCTTGTACTTATTAAGCACTTCTCAGTGCTTATTTGTGTTCATAAATACTTAATATACATGTACATAAACACCTTTTGCCTTTTTACACCTTTGTATAGCTTTTTCTAGCTTATTCCAAGCTTATGAGTCCACTGTGAGCCTTAGCTTAACTGTGTGACTCATAAGCCCACGAATTGCTTATTTCTTTGTTTGAACAGCTTATATTTAATAAAACTTATATAAGTAGTATATATATATAGTTTAATAAACTGAAAAGCCAAAAAGAAACCCCCTTTTTAAACTAAGTGATAGCTTCTATTTAGAAGTCCTATTACTTATTTTGCTTTATCAAAGCTTTTTCAAAAGCCTCCCACAAGCTCATTTGTGCACCAAAATGCATGAGCTTGGGCTTTTTGGAAAGCCTACCAGCACATCTTGCAACTCCAACTTTTACTTTTCCATTTAAAGCTTAACCCGTCAGCTGAATTTGGCAAAACATAAGGTTGCAGGGAGTGTTTGGCTCTGAGTATGCTGGATTGGCTTATTAGCTTATGTGAGCTTATTTGCTTAATCCAGTGTACCAAGCTTGTATATTATAGTTTATTAAACATATTTTCACCTTTCTTTTTCTTTCTTTTTAGTTTTTAAGCTAGTTTAGAGTTTATGAGCCACTATGAGCTTTTTGCTTAAAATAGCTCATAAGCTCCTAAACTGCTTATTTCTAGGTTTAATAAGTTTAGTTCTCATCTTATATGTATATTATTAGTATTTATATAATTTTATAAAAAGAAAAACCCAAAACAAGCTTTAACTCAAGTGATAGCTTCTATTTAAGAAGCTTTGGCTTAAAAGCCAACTGTTATGGAAATAAGCTGTTAAACAGCTTATTTCTAAGTTTTGTAAAAGTTGTGTTTGTTAAAGTTCCATATTTTTGCTTTGTGTATAGTTTTGTAAAAAGAAAATTGAAAAAATAAAAAAATAGCAAAAATGGGTGTGGGTTGGATTCGAACTCAGGACCTCTAGGCTAGTATGCATGCTTAATACCCACACCCCTTCCAACTGCTCTGGGGCACCAGTTCCGTTAGTTCATGAACCTTTAATCCTCTTAAGCCATTTTGACCCCTTAAGCTTATTTGGACTGTCGAGCTTATAGCAGCTTATTGGGATAAGCTGTTGCCACAAGCTTATTTTTCCTAGCCCCTTCATAACTTTTTATAGTTTCTGTAATTTTTTCGTATTTTTTACTATTCATCTAATATATATAATAATTAATATAGTTTCATTAGGTTTTAGGAAATAATAAGTAATATATTTTTAAAATGGCTTATTTATAATTTTTATAAACTTTTTATATTTTTTATGTATTCCTGAGATACTTAGGAAGTTTTATAAATAAGTTTAGTATGTATAATAATTATAGTAGTTTAATTAGTTTAATTAAGTAATAATAGTATTAAATTAAGTTTTCTTATTTTTGTATATAAAATATAGTTTTTATATTTTTCTTAGCTTCTTTTAAGTATTTTAGAATTATGTAAAAAGTTTTAGATTTTTGTTTGATAATTTAGTATATATAATAATTTAATAATAGTATTAATATATAGATAATAGTAAATAATTAATAATAAATAGAATAAATGTATAATAAATATATTTTTAGTTTCAAAATTTCTTTTATATTATTTTTAACTTTTCTAAGTTTTAATTTTATTTTTCTTAGTTTTATTTCACATTTTCTTATTTTTAGGTAATTAATAAATAGTTAATAATAGTTTTAATTAATAATAATTAATATAAGTGTATAATAAATATTTTTAATTTCCTAATAATTTTCTTATTCTTTTAGGATTCCAAAAATATAATTTTCACATTTGTGAGAGTTATATTTGACGGTATTCACTTTTTATTTTGTTACAGTTACGTAAGTATTACGTAATTGTAAGCATTTTAGGTTTTTAGGTTTTCTTATTAATATAATAATAATATTATAAATATAGTTAGTTATTTTATTTTCTTTTAATTTGCATTTAAGCCGTTAAGGCATGCAAATTCCCTCTTTGGGAAATTTTTGTTTTAAACGTTACGTTTACGTTTATTTAAACTTAAACGTACGTTTGTAAATACTTTATCATTTTAAGGTTTCTGATTGTACGTTTCTTAATTGAACAAGCTGTGACAGAGCTATTACTATTCACATTCAGTGTTAGTCAATCAGATTCCTGTTTTCCTATACTATATTATTTTCAACAATTCACAAGTCATTGTATTTAGAATATCACGCCTCACCAGGACATAAACGATCCAAGGATATTTTAATCCTTGGTAAACTTGCATTCCTCTCCCGGGCTGTCGCCCGTTTACTTTTATTATTAGGTTATCCATTTTATAAACAAGTGGGTGGCTTATAAATAAAAGATGTGTAGTCCGGGAGGAATCATGGTGGTGACACTTTTGGTGGTGGAGACAATTGTGAATTGGGATATCCATTGATGGATAGAGATGAAGATGTGATGGAGGGTGTTTTAGATAGTACATTAGGTGCACTAGGATATGAAATTTGAGGTTGAGGTGATGGAGTTTTGAGGTTGAGGTTTATTGTTTAGGAGGTATGATATTGATTTTTGGTATCTTTGAGGGCATGGAAATAGTGGATGACTCGAGATTGGTAGTATAAAGGATGACTCAGTTTTTCATTTCACATTGGTGGTTTGAGGATGTACCGAAGAAGGGTTATGATGTTTGAGTGTAAGGTAGAAGGATATATGTGAGTGAGTGTGTTTTCCCTTCCCATTAAATTCGTGCTCATCCGGACATAGAGTGTGACACAAATAAAGACAAACCAACAAGAAAACGATAATCTTGACAATGTCACGAAGGATGAAGGATAGCATACAAGGAGGTTTTCCTAAAGGTGGACGAAAGGTGTTTGACATCTATATAATAATAGAGTCATGACTCAAGAAATAGACATGAAAAATGAGTGACATTTTAATTTGCATTTTGCTAATTAAAAATACTTAAACATTTCGGATGAAATATTTAAGTTGTCACATTAACTTAGAGAGGTATTAGATTACAATCTAACTATCTTTTGACAAAGGAGTGGATTGTTTGGAAGGAAACAAGATGATGAATAAGGAAGTAAGTATGCATGGAGACTCTAGGACACTTAAGACAGTTTTGAGACTAATATGACCAACTATCGGATTGTGACACTAAGGTTCTCATGAAATAAGGGTATAAAATCTAAAGTCAAGAAATATATACCTAGATAAAAGAGAAAAATAGAGTAATGCAAGTAAAGGCATTTAGGCATGTATCATAAACAAGTACAAAATATATCATATCGAAATAGTTAGAGAAAAACAAAAACTATTATAATAAACATGCATTCAATAACTAAGCAGATAATTATGAAAGTATACAATCAAATCACATAGGAGAAAATAAACATCTAGAAATATCACATATGCGAGATGCCATAAATCTATGAATGAAAAATTCTAATGAGAAGCAAAGTTCATAAAAGTAAGCTTAGCGTTAGGTATATTTAGGAAGAGCAATTTAATCAAGTTGGAGAATGAGTATGAGACTATTACTAGTGGTGCTCAATTAAGGCTAAACACAACCATTTTTATGGGTTACACACACCCAACTTCTCACATAGAAGCAATTCAACCGTTAATTTAAATTGAATTTCTAGTCAATAGATTCTCGAGTAGTCAATCTCTTTTTAGAAGAAATTGAGTTCCTAAATTTACCTATCGAAGACTACCAAATATGAAGTTTGCTTGATTCACTAATACTTGGCTTAATGTGACTCAAACATCATGTTCATATGAAGATAAATCTAGATGATATGTTTTACTCATGATCCCAATGGAGATGTGTTGAATGTTTTGATGAGTGTAAGTAAAATGTTTTAATCTTTTGTTTATGATTTAATGGTTGTTTGGTTTTGATGGTATATTACTTGATTTAATGAATGTGTTTAATTTAAGAATTCTCCTTAGCATATCTTGTGAAATGAATCTCATTAACATTATTTATCTTAAATGAGTTTTTGATTTTCAAATGATATTGAAACTAGACATTTATATATTCTTAAACAAATATTAGTTTCTATCATTTTTGCCAATGTTATATACCATAATTTAACTAGTATTTTAAAAATGACTTTTACTTGTTTATGCATTGTGACAAATTATTTTCCAGTTCTAATAACTTAAATTATTTCACAAAGGAATGTGTAGTGCATTATCTTGTAACATAACCATTCATGCTATAAAGAAAATAAAATTCATAGAGTATATAGTGTGTATTATTTTTAAATACGTATTTTAGCTTGGAGTGATGATTTCAAGTAGTGTGAGTAAAGTTTACATATGTTGTTAGTTTACTCATGTTTGGTTTTTTTGGAGATGACACATTTATCCATTGCACTGCAATGTAAATTGCTTGAATATTTCGGACGAAACATCCAAGTTGTCAATCCTACTTCATTGTGTATTTTATGCATATATTTGCTAAATATTTGGAACACAACTACTGAACAAGTAGACTCAATATGACATCATATTCACAAGTGTGAGTTACGATCCGATGCATATTCTTATCGTCTTGGAAAAAGATTTAGTTATTTTCATATCAATCGAGTGTGATTGAGTATGTAGATTCAAGACTATATCTTTTGTTGTAATTTGATATAATCTTGAAGCTAAACAAATAATGATCCAATTTCTTGTCCACACTAAAAAATGTGTCAATTAGATTTGATAAATATCTCAACCTTAATTTGAATAATGAATTGATATAATATCAAGATCTTTCTTGACCCTCACGAACACTCATTTAAAATAAATAAACATTTTGATAGTGTGTTCCATTAATCTTAAGATTATTTATGAGTGAGATTAGTGAATGATTGAAAGTTGACTTATTACTTCATGATTGTAATATGTTTTGTTTATGTGAAAAACTATTTATTGTTACGTATAATGAACACACTTAGATTTTGAAAATACTTTTTCTTTTATATAACTACTAATGTTTTAAAGTGATCAAATTTCTCTTGTTTAAACAACCTATGGTAAAACAAGGTAATTTGTTGAAAATATTTAAGCGTTTGTTGAAAATAGATTAGATTGTTTGAAATATTTAGGTAACTAGATTTAACTCATTTACAAAATGTTTGAGTAAAATTAAGCCATCTATACCTATATGCAATGCAAGCATAATATTGCAATCCTAATGCAAGAAATCTAGCATAAGATTTGGTTAAGTATAAACCGGAAAACTAGCAATAAACTAATAAGGCACATATGCATAGATATACAATTAGCTAAAATTCAAATAGCAAAAATCATCTAATATATACAATTAACAAAATTAAGAAACAAAGAAGTTCACATAATCATGTAGCATAACATATAAAAGCACTTGTCGTTGTTTTGTGTATTATATATGATGCATGGAATTGCACCCTCGCAAAAGGTTTTACCTCTTAAGGGATCTTGAGAAGCTTGCAATCCCCACCAGGCAGTGTACCTGTTCGTTGTAGTATAGTATAGTGACAAGTACCGGGGGATTGATCGTTCAACTCAGGAATAGTGTTCGCTAGGATTAAAAAGTCTACTAAACTAGGTCTAAAGGTGAGGGATGATTCTTTTTGTATTTTTATATTTTTATAAAAGCAAGTAAAATCTCGGGTTTTGAAAGAGTGGACGGAATTAGTTGCTAGTCAACTAACCCAATTAACTAAAGATGCAATCAAAATAAAATAAAATAAACTAAAACTAAATTGTGGTGTGAACAATAATAAGAGAAAATGTGTTTACTTAGATTTCACTACTCTCTAGATATCTTTTACCGGTTGATTAGCTTGTTACAATTGCATGGATGACGGGTTATATTCCTTAATACTAGTCGTAGGGCCGTGTACGAAATTCCCTAACTCTATAAGCTCCTACTTCACTCCTATGTCGAGCCGACTAAAAGCTCCTAACATGGGATCACTAGAATTCGCTCATGCATTAAATACAACCATAAATCGTAGTACACCTCCGATCATGTTTCTTAAGACGTTCAAGCAAATTACCAATTGGAAGTCTGCCAGTTTTCTTAAGCCTAACATCAAATACAATCATCCACAACAATTATAAACAAACCATCAACCAATAATCAACATCTAGGTTTCATTACATCTAAGCAAACACAACAAAAACCTAGCCTAGCATGTTAAAAAGAAGAAAAGCATAAGATAGAATCACACAACACATAGACATATCGTATGATTATTGGAAAACATATCTTTAATTGAACATGGATGGAACAAGGGTTGAAACCCTTATTATCACAGAAAATTCGTCTAGGGTTTCACAAAGAAGCTCTCCAAAAAGTTCCACACTTAATGAATGAAAATTAGAAAACTATATATAGATTTTACACCTTGACAGCGTCACGTTTTAGCTTGTGACACCGTCAACTTGCCGGCAAGATAAAATTCGTATTGCCTAGATCCACTTCTGATGCCGTCACGTGTAAATATACTATGGGCCGTCACATGTGTTTTGACCCTGAGGGCCTTGGTGACGCCGTCAGGCCAAATAGCCTTGAAAATACTCTGGGCCGTCACGTGTATTTTCCACATCCATCTCTTTTGCCACTCTTGACGCCGTCACTTGCATTGCTTTGATGCCGTCAGGTACTATTCCCAGCAAGGATTTTGAGACTCTGTCGTTTTCTTCACTTTTTCGCTCAAAAAACGTCCAAAATGCTTCCTTTTGTAAATTTCTTCTCAAAAGTACCTAAAATAACAAAAGGAACAATTTAGGGCAATAATTGATCAAATAATTACGAATTCGGGCTTAAATGACCCCCCAAATGCGGTACACTTTTCGCCTTATCAATATACAATAATGCTCACTAGGCTCGATTTTATTTGAAAAGAGAATAGTTTCCACCCCATTTTATAATTTAATTAAGATCAATATTTTGAAAGCATAAATACTTAAGTTTTCAAAGATATACCAACTAGGAATGTCCGAATCGAAGGAAAAGGTAAAATACAAGTTTTACGTTAAAACGAGACAAGTTTTTGATCTCCGTGTAGTATTTTGACTTTATGACTTATTTAAATTTGTAATGGTTACTTGTAAGTATTTTTAAATAAAAGTAGACTCAATTACCTTTAAAACGCCGGGTGGAACGACTTCTACTGAGTTACAGTTATTTTTATATGATTTTTCAGAGTTTCTGAAAAAACTGCAAACAGACAGGCGGACCCCTTAAATAAGGGGGCCGCCCATCTAGTACTCAAAATTTCATTTTTTGTAATAAATTGTTTTTTGACTTTGCTAAAAGTTGTGAAACTTTCTGAATTTGATAGCGAACTTATAATACTTATTTAAAGCATAATCTTATCTTGAGCTAGTATAATTAGTGTATATAATATCAAAAGTAATACAAGTTAATCAACAAAACACTTTCATATTTAATTCTCCTTAATGGATAATTTGATACATGGATCGTTCTCAATTTTTAAAACCATTTGTTTTGAAATTAGAGCAACGTGGCTCTGATACCAATTGTGGAAAACTAGAAGGGGGGGGGGGGGGGTTGAACAGTTTTCCCTCTTTTTTGTTTTATAAAAGGTTTGTTTCAAAATCTTCAATTAAAGTTTTCCTTTTTAAAATCTTAAAATGTTTTGTATCAAATTATCTATTAAGTTAAACTCAATATGAGAAATGTGAATAATAATCTATTAGACCATATCATATAGTTATACACACAATCACAATATTAACTTGTAACTATAACACAATTAATCATCATGACAATATAAGCAACAATCAACACATATTTGCAAGCATAGATATAAAGCGATAAATGCAAAAATAAATGTAAAGAGATAAGAGAAAGAGAGTGCAAACCGGACACGATGATTTATAGTGGTTCGGCTACAAGGACACCTTCCTTGCCCTACTCCACTCCCCGAGTCACCTACTCGAGAGTTCACAACAGTACTCAACAAGCTCCCTTTTGGCGGAGAAAACCGTACACACCTTTGCTTACACCGATTTATGACACCAAGCAATATGTTGAGTCCTAATGCTAGCTAGGACCAAACTCACGACACGACTTCGATCACTACAAAACTTCTACACGACTTCATGACTTCTTCACGACTTCACGACTACTTCACGACTTCTTCTATACTCCACTACTTATTCACACACCTACTTCTTCACAACTACATGACTTCTCTACACTACTACTTCTTCCCACTACATCTTACTCACTCATTGACTCACTACTAAGTAAGATCATCTTGATCTACTTATTACATATACATACATAACTCATAACTTCGCATCAACACTAACTAGACTCTAATATATCTTTGGCTTTATGATAGGAAGAAATCTTCTCGTGCACTTTGAGTGGTGAATGATTGGATCACTTGAAACAAAGACTTATAATCTTATGATCAAAGGATTTAGAAAGATGTTTGAAAGGATTGAAACTGAAAATTTTCGTGCAAAAGGTGAGGAAAAATAGCAGAAATGAACTAATATTTATAGGCAAAAGTTTCTGACAAGTGGAGCGTGCCGGCCCCCTTAATTGTATGGCCGACCCCCTTAATTATTAAGGGGGCCACCTAGACAAAAAACGGATTTTTTTGTCTTTTTCTGTGGAAGGTTTATCTAGTGAAATTTTAACTATTTTTTGTTAAAAATTTGAATTCATATATTTATTATGAATTAAACATTTTCTAATATTTACCAAAAGTGTTTTTCAAAATATATAAGATGTTTATAACATTTTATAAAATTTGTAGTGTCTAAATAAAATCTCTTTGATCATAAAATGTATTAGACATTTGTTTGTACATACCTTAAGTGATTGTTGAAGCATACTCGAGATGTTGAGATGTCGAGGCTTGTTGACGTATGAATGCATAGATGAATTGTGATCACAAGTAACTTAAGCACTTTACGTCATATGTTGTAACTTACATCTTTGTCATCATCAAAACACGAAGAGGATGTTTAGATTAAATATCGTAATATTTATGCCAACAAAAAAGATCATGGATATGGGTATTTTATATGAAAAAGTGCTCAAACTATGATGCCAAAGATCTTAGGATCAACATGCTGGAATCTCAAAATGTTGTTGTTATTGTTGTTGTTGTTGTTGTTGTTGTTGTTGTTGCTGTTGCTATTGCTGTTGCTGTTGCTGGGTATGGCAAAAGCACCCGAAACCGACGGGGAAAATCGAAACCCGAACCGGTTGGGTCGGTTTCGGGGGCGGGTGCATGGATTTGAGTATTGATATAATTTTTTTGCCGGGTACGGGTTCTGGTAATACCCGCCCGATTACCCGTACCCGTATCCGTTTACCCGAATCTATACCTGCTTTATTGATATTATAATTAACTAGAATATATATACATTAAATATAATTTCTTCTATTATATATTTTTATATACGTATCTCTATTACATAACATATTTTATTTTGTACATGAATTATTCAACAACGTTAGATTGTTTGATACGATTTTCATTTTCTTTAACTTAAAAAAAATGAATATATTAGGGTGTTTTCTTTTGTTTTTTCGATGGATTTTAGTGTGACTTAATCTTAATACCGTCATTTTGTCCATATATTATTCAATTGGGGATAACCGAAACCCGCGGGGAAACCCGAAAAACCGACGGATAATATTAATCGGCTATCCGGCGGGTAATGGGGCAGATGCGGGTTTGGATATTATAAACGGGTACGGGTACGGGTACACTAAAACCCGCCCCGTACCCGACCCGTTGCCATCCCTAATTGTTGTTGTTGTTGTGAAAACTTAAGTATTTCACGAGGTCAGTGTATCCAAACACCTCTTTGAACAATGTTAAACAGTGTTTCTTTACATTTAGGTCAGTGTGTTCACTTCATTTCTTTACATTTAAGGAATGCTTAATCAGGGGTGTTTGGGGTTGCTTATTTTGATCTGCTAAAAAATAAGCATTTACCAACCTCCTTACTTTTAAGTGCTTATTTAAAACTAAAAGGAGAAAATAGGCGGTTTTATCCACTCATTCAAAATGTCTTATCTGCTTAAAATAAGTAGATGAGCTGATAAGCACTTAAATGGGCAATCCCAAACACCCTCTTAATGTGTCGCTAAGTAGTTCAATGTCCATTTAACCTATTAAAGGTACACACAACTTGACTAACGCGCAATCAATAAAGAACCTTCTCGATTTAACTAGATTATGGTGTCCAAAGACCCCTTTAAGCAATAGGGTATTCCAAATATACAAATTTCCAACACTAAATTACATATGCATAAAGAATGGAACTGAAGAAACAATATCACAATTAAAATACATGAAGGCAAACCTTTTATTTAAAACACGCAAGAGTTCTCAACCACATACATTTCATACAGACTCAAACAAAACAACTTGACAAGCAAAATAAACAGATCAAACGAAACAACTCGACAAGCAAACGAAACAACTCAAACGAAACAACTCGATAAGAAAATGAAACACACGGCATAGACCATAACAAACATCGCCCATTCATTTTTTTTGCTGCTCCTCCCGCTTTGCTAGAACTTGCACAATCTTTTCCCTTCTTTGCTTTCCTTTGCTTGATGAAGTGTTCAAATATAGCTTCAAGATTTGTTATCCTATTTCTTAGATCATCAACTTTCGTTTCCAACGTGCTTTCTCCTCCAACATCATCACCTTGAGCGTCCAACATCTCTCTGTAGTATGGCTTTTTCCTCAACCATTCTAAAATCTGGTCTCTCATCCACGGGCTAATGTTCTTATAAGAACGATATTCATCATAAATTTCGTAGCCTTATGTATTAAGAACTTCATTAAAGAGATACATCGACGATAACACCTTTGACCACTCCTCTTTCGGCGTGTAACCAGCCATTGTTATGTGTGTTTTGTGAGAATTGACAATCGGATTTTGTGAGAATTTATGTGCGTTTTGCCTAGTTGAGGATGATTCGTTATATATAAGTAAAAAATTGGCGGGACAAAAGTAAAATGAGGCGGGAAGAAAATCCTGGCGACATGTCGTCGGTACAAAACAGGCGGGAAAAAAATCCTGCAAAATAATTCGCTATTATTCACAAGTAGGGGAAGCCAAAATTGGCCTAAATACGTCCCGACGACATGTCGTCGGGACAATAACACTAATAACAAAGTTAACGCTAATCAAAAGTTAATTATTATAAAATTTTAAGTTTATATGTTACCGTCGACATGTCGTCGGCAACATATTGGCGGGTAAATTCCCGCCCAATAATTCGCTATTATTTGAGAAGTCAAATTTGACCAATATGGTCCCAACGACATGATGTCGGGATTTCAAAATCCAAAAAATTCAACGCGGGATTTGCTCGGTCAAACAAAATTTTTGTCGTTTAGTGTTATATACCGACGACAATGTTATTAGAGAATAAGTTGGCTCAAACACGACTTGTGGGTTACGTCCATTAGGGTTTCTTTATGTTTTGTAATCTATAAATAGTGATAAATAATAAAGGATTACCTACGGGTGTTTCATTATCTAACAAATGTGTCGTCGGGATTTTTGCCGTAGCCAATTCTCCTTATTCTAGTAGTGATAAAATGTTTAAAACCTAAAATATATAATAAGTTAACCCTAATGGGAATTCAACAATAGAGTGAAACTCTATAAACTAATAGGAATGATTCCAAATTATATATGTCGGCTAGATAAGACCAGCCTCACACGGACAAATTAATACAAATAAGAGCTCACATATAAAACCATCTTGACCTAACCCAGTCTACAGTAGACAAAAAAAAAAAAAAAAAGATACATCAAAATAAATATAACGGAAGATGATAAAGCATCATATCTTGTCTAATAGCGCAAGAGAAGGCAATCTTCGAGGCCTAGTATTTTGTAAGTGCGAGTTTTCTTGGTTTATAGTATGGAGGAGGTGGTGCGTATGTCGGATAGGGGAGTACGTTGATGAACAGCTTCAGTCCCATCTCACAATGCTTTCCCACGCCACATATATACCATTTTCTACCTGGTGTTGCTAGTGTGATCACATCGTATCCACTGGTGAATGCTTCATTAGCAGCAGAAATAGCACATTGCTGAAATTGACAATATATCCATGGGTGAAGCTCTAAGTCCTTAACATGTCTGTTTAGACTTTCAGCATTTTTCGATTTTCTTGCTTATGGATGGCATCTGCAAATACAGCTGGTCTAAAGGGCACTCACTTTTTTAACAACAAACTCACTTGGTCATTTCACAGACCTTCTACTAGTTAGTTTCGATTTGAAACCATAATCATATAATATATAAGCCGCATATGATCGACAAACTTTGATTACCCCTAGCCCAAAAACATGTTGGTCATGATAAATGGGAACTAAGGGTTATTGTTTAACTAAATAAGTAGCTAATTAATTGATTTTCGGTGCCAAAACAAAGTATTTAATTTGAAATGTTTCTCCGGTCTATTGAACCCGTAAACATATTCTTCATTATGCATCTCTAGTTTATGTAAGTCCTAGTAGCAATTGTACCCATAACCCACTACAAGAAATCTGTCAAACACCCATGGATGAAATATGTTGGTAAAAAAAAAAAAAAAATGTTGGTAATAGGCGTATATTCGTGGGTAATTAGCTATTAGCCATGATTTCCCCACGAATACATGTAAATGGGTAAAACCTTCGAGGCTAATTGTTTAACCACAACATTTTTAATCCGTGGCAAGTTTTACCCATGACTTTATCAATGGGTTAATGTATAAAGCCTATGGGTAAAAGATCATAGGTATATATTTCTAGTTCAGCCATAACAATTCTTTGAGATCACCAATCTTCTTAACAGTCCCTTCGAATATTGGCATTGCATAGTAATTCCATGGACAAATATCAACTATCATAATATATGAAATGTGCCACGATAAGTATAGTATACCCAACAGATTCATAATATTAAGATGAAATCACATCATCATTGTATATATAGTTCTGACTTCTGACTTTCTGAGTATCTAAAATAGAACTAAATAAACCTTATTAGTACAAATTTTAAAGTGTCTAGTTATACCAATGATGAATACTTCCTCACTTTCACCTCCATCCTTAGCTAGTCTTTGTGTTTGTAGAGTTTCGTGCACTTCCTCTGAGTACTATTTTAAGTTGCTGTCAAATTGGAGAACAAACATGAATGTGACTGCACATCATCTCATGAGTTTATCGTAGTGTATGCACATGCTGAATTTTCCTCATTTGCTAGCCTATGTGCGATAAGGAGTATTAAATTAACAATTTACACCATTTTGAAACAATCATAAAGTAAACAGAACTTATATTACAAATTTTGGAGTTCATATAAAATATTGTCTACAATGGCTTATACATCTTGCAATCAAAGGTTTATCTACATGAGAAGTGCATGACTGAATAACGATGAAAAAACTTTGGTACTCCTTATCACAATATCAGAGATACATTGCACTTGTATGGATCCATAACAAAGTATTAAATAGTAGTCCAAAAAATGAAAATACTTTACTCACAGTGAATAGAATTTACACTTGATCGATCACGTTTAATGCCACTGTAAGTATTTGTAACAATTCATAACCTCTATATGTAGCTCATTTTATCATGAATAACCATGAAGCATGAGCTAGATATAGAGGTTATGAATTGTTACAAATACTATGAACAATCCAGTGGCATCAAACATGATCGATCAAGTGTAAATTATATTCACTGTGAGTAAAGTATTTTCATTTTTTGGACTACTATTTAATACTTTGTTTTGGATCCATACAAGTGCAATGTATCTCTGATATTGTGATAAGGAGTACGAAAGTTTTTCATCGTTATTCAATCATGCACTTCTCATGTAGGATAAAAAAGTGTAGATTGGCAGAGACACCTCAACCATGTGTACTATAATGGTACCCATCAACCCTACTCAGCAAAGGTTTGATGCCTGTGAAATACCTCCACCCAATACCCAACCATGCTGCGGAACGGAATCGAACACGCGTCCTTTGTTGGATCAAGACATCACATGGTTGGGCCCCGGCTTCTAAGGTAGCTGGTGGCCAACTGCACTAGGCAGTTAGTTGATATCATTAGAGCTTGTGGTCCCCAAGTGAGGACTTCCCGGTTGGTCACCCAACCCGGTACTACTCTCAGGCTCGCTTAACTTAATAAGCTTCACCCAGTGGACCACAAAGCCCCATGATAAACCTTTGATTGCAAGATGTATAAGGCCATTGTAGACAATATGTTATATGAACTCCAAAATTTGTATTATAATTTCTGTTTACTTTATGATTGTTTCAAAATGGTGTAAATTGTTAATTTAATAATTAATTATGTTTATATGTATAAACTTGCAGAACACGTATCGCACATAGGCTAGCGAATGAGGAAAATTCAGCATGTGCATACACTATGATAAACTCATGAGATGATGTGCAGTCACATTCATGTTTGTTCTCCTATTTGACAGCAACTAAAAATAGTACTCAGAGGAAGTGCACGAAACTCTACAAGCACAAAGACTAGCTAAGGATGGAGGTGCAAGTGAGGAAGTTTTCATCATTGGTCTAACTAGACACTTTAAAATTTGTACTAATAAGGTTTATTTAGTTCTATTTTAGATACTCAGAAAGTCGGAAGTCAGAACTATATATACAATGATGATGTGATTTCATCTTAATATTATGAATCTGTCGGGTATACTATACTTATTGTGGCACATTTAATATATTATGATAGTTGATATTTGTCCATGGAATTACTATGCAATGCCAATATTCGAAGGGACTGTTAAGAAGATTGGTGGTCTCAAAGGATTGTTATGACTGAACTAGAAATATATACCTATGATCTTTTACCCATAGGCTTTATACACTAACCCATTGATAAAGTCATGGGTAAAACTTGCCATGGATTAAAAATGTTGTAGTTAAACAATTAGCATCGAAGGTTTTACCCATTTACATGTATTCGTGGGGAAATCGTGGCTAATAGCTAATTACCCACGAATATACGCCTATTACCAACATATTTCATCCATGGGTGTTTGACAGATTTCTTGTAGTGGGTTATGGGTACAATTGCTACTAGGACTTACATAAACTAGAGATGCACAATGAAGAATATGTTTACGGGTTCATTAGACCTGAGAAACATTTCCAATTAAATACTTTGTTTTGGCACCGAGAAGCAATTAATTAGCTACTTATTTAGTTAAAAAATAACCCTTAGTTCCCATTTATCATGACCAACATGTTTTTGGGCTAGGGGTAATCAAAGTTTGTCGATCATATGCGGCTTATATATTATATGATTATGGTTTCAAATCGAAACTAGCTAGTAGAAGGTCTGTGAAATGACCAAGTGAGTTTGTTGTTAAAAAAGTGAGTGCCCTTTAGACCAGCTGTATTTGCAGATGCCATCCATAAGCAAGAAAATCGAAAAATGCTGAAAGTCTCTAAACAGACATGTTAAGGACTTAGAGCTTCACCCATGGATATAATGTCAAAAGATTTTTTTTTTTTTTTTTTTTTTTTTTTTTTTTTTTTTAATAAATAAATTATGTTTCAGATCACCTGAAATGCAAAAGCTTTCCATATTTTTTAGTTGGGTACCTTTCTATTATTTAAAAAATATGGTTTGAGAGGGTATTCTTCATTTCTCAAATACTTGAAGACCTCAAGGCTCCAATTGTAGAAAACTTTGTTTTGATCAAAATGTTTATCTAGAATTATTTGAAAAAGAAGGTAGAAAGAACATTTGTTCTTTATAAGGCCAATCATGTCAAGCTATTAACAAAGACAAGTTGTTTTGTTTCCATACAATGATGCCGAACCCCTGAAATATAACAATTGAATGAAGAACTAGCTAGTCAATTTAGCAAGATCATATGTTTTTCTGTTGATTAATCCACTTTATTTGGTTAAAACACAGTCATTAATATGGAAAAAAGAGCTAAACTATTTAATGATGCAGATTTTTACATATTACTGCCCTACACAGCTTTAGTAATGCTTGTCACGTTCTATAACATGTATTTTTGGCAATTATTTGAGACTAGGTTTTTCGTACATTAATTCGAGTAGGAAAATGTTATACTTGCCTTTATGTTTTCATATTTATAAAGACTATTTGGTTATCCCCGAAATAGTTCTATATTCAAATTTTTCATCAAACAAACTCAAGACATGATCGATTAACATCAATCCAAGATCATCTGTCCATGTATACTTGAACGTAAAACATGTTGAACGAATTGAACTCATTGTGCATGCAATGCTAGTACATTATCTTGGATAAAATTATCAATTTTTGTGTCCTTGGAATTTGCTTCGATCGCCAAAAAAAATTAAAGAAAAGGTCAGACAGCAGGCGTTCATGAAGTTGCATATTCTACCGGACGAGGGATGGGATCTTGTAATTAGACAATTCGTTTTGTTAATAGAATATGCATTTGAACAAGTCATGTGCACAACAGGCCAAAAGACGCCTTTTTCACTATAAGATATCACATTCATGCTTCCATTTTAAACTCATTAACTTGAGTTTAATTTGTATCAAACTTAATAAAAGAAAGGACGTACTGATCCCATCAATCATTTAAAATGCATGGGACTTGGTCCATCAAATATCTGATTCCATGCCGTCCAATTAAAACTTGTTAAAATGTTGTCTTAAACTTTTTTGTATAAATAGACACTTCGCCTGGCAAGACTGTACTTCACACATACAAAAAATAACATAAACTAATAAGCATACTTTAAGCAATTGTTTGAAAAATGGCAAGCAACAGGTGGATCATCATCTTCCTCGTAGCAACTTTAGTAGCTTTAGCTTCTTCGGTTTCAGCAAAGGTGTTTACTGTTGGCGATGAAAAAGGTTGGACACTCAACTTCGATTATCAAGCTTGGGCCAAAGGCAAGGAATTCATTGTTGGCGATCAACTTGGTATGTCCCACTTGAAATATAAGCATTTATTAAAATTCTGCGTGATGGATATATACGTATATTAGTGGTCATATAAAATTCAATCTTATCTTTTTCATGATGTAGTGTTCAAATATGCTGCGGGAAAACACAATGTTTTCAGAGTCAATGGAACTCTCTTTCAACAATGCAGCATTCCTCCTACAAACGAGGCTCTAACCAGTGGATATGATGTGATAACCTTAGCAACACCAGGAAGAAAATGGTACATCTGTGGAGTTGGAAAGCATTGTGAGTCAGGTGGAATGAAGCTATTCATAAATGTTCTCCCTCAATCAGTGCCTCCGACACCTTGGGTTTCTCCTGCTCCTTCTTCTCCCGTTCCTTCAGGCAAGGTGATTGTGGTTGGAGATAACTATGGCTGGACCCTGAACTTTGATTACCAAGCGTGGGCCACAGGAAAAGAATTCGTTGTGGGAGACAAACTTGGTATGCATCCTCTTGCTGAAATTAAGTGCATGCACAGATTATAAGTATGGTATGTCTTGAAGCGAATTGCTAACGCATTATACGTTATTAATGCAGTTTTCAGGTACCCTATAGGGAAACATAATGTCTTTAGAGTAAACGGAACTCAATTTCAGCAATGTGCTATTCCTGCTGCTAATGAAGCACTCACCAGTGGATACGATGTGATCACACTAGCAACACCAGGTAGAAAATGGTATATATGTGGCGTGGGAAAGCATTGTAAGATGGGACTGAAGCTGTTCATCAACGTACTCCCCTATCCGACATACGCACCACCTCCTCCATACTATAAACCAAGAAAACTCGCACTTACACAATACTAGGCCTCGAAGATTGCCTTCTCTTGCGCTATTAGACAAGATATGATGTTTTATCATCTTCCTTTATATTTATTTTGATGTATCTTTCCTTTTTTTTTTTTTTTTTTTTTTTTTTTTTTTTAATCTACTGTAGACTGGGTTTGGTCAAGATGGTTTTATATGTGAGCTCTTATTTGTATTAATTTGTCCGTGTGAGGCTGGTCTTATCTAGCCGACATATATAATTTGGAATCATTCCTATTAGTTTATAGAGTTTCACTCTATTGTTAGAATTCCCATTAGGTTAACTTATATATATTTTAGGTTTTAAACATTTTATCACTACTAGAATATGGAGAATTGGCTACGGCAAAAATCCCGACGACACATTTGTTAGATAATGAAACACCCGTAGGTAATCATTTATTATTCATCACTATTTATAGATTACAAAATATAAAAAAATCCTAATGGACCTAACTCACAAGTCGGGTTTGGGACAACTTATTCTCTAATAACCAATGTTGCAAAAATCGTGAATCGGTCCCGAGGCGGTGGAGGGCCGAGTTGCGTTTTTTAGCCGATTAATCGGCCCAAAACCTTGTAATCACCAATTAATCGGCCGACTTCCTTGTAAATGTCTCCAAGTTCCAGGGCCTTGTAGCTTGGAATCGGAGATTACAAGGCCTTGTAGGCCGTTTTTGCAACATTGCTAATAACATTGTCGTCGGTATATAACACTAAACGACAAAAAATTCGTTTGACCGAGCAAATCCCGCGTTGAATTTTATGGATTTTAAAATCCCGACATCATGTCGTCAGGACCATATTGGTCAAATTTGACTTCTCCAATAATAGCGAATTATTGGGCAGGAATTTACCCGCCAATATGTTGCCGACGACATGTCGACGGTAACATATAAACTTAAAAAATTATAGCAATTAACTTTTGATTAGCGTTAACTTTTTTATTAGTGTTATTATCCCGACGACATGTCGTTGGGACGTATTTAGGCCAATTTTGGCCTCCCATACTTGTGAATAATAGGGAATAATTTTGCGGGATTTTTTTCCCGCCTGTTTTGTACCGACGACATGTTGCCGGGATTTTCTTCCCGCCTCATTTTACTTTTGTCCCGTCAATTTTTTACTTATATATAACGAATCATCCTCAACTAGGCAAAACGCACATAACAATGGCTGGTTACACGCTGGAAGAGGAGTGGTCAAAGGTGTTATCGTCGATGTATCTCTTTAATGAAGTTCTTAATACATAAGTGCATGCACATATTATAAGTATGGTATGTCTTGAAGCGAATTGCTAACGCATTATACGTTATTAATGCAGTTTTCAGGTACCCTATAGGGAAACATAATGTCTTTAGAGTAAACGGAACTCAATTTCAGCAATGTGCTATTCCTGCTGCTAATGAAGCACTCACCAGTGGATACGATGTGATCACACTAGCAACACCAGGTAGAAAATGGTATATATGTGGCGTGGGAAAGCATTGTGAGATGGGACTGAAGGTGTTCATCAACGTACTCCCCTATCCGACATACGCACCACCTCCTCCATACTATAAACCAAGAAAACTCGCACTTACAAAATACTAGGCCGAGAAAATTGCCTTCTCTTGCGCTATTAGACAAGATATGATGTTTTATCATCTTCCTTTATATTTATTTTGATGTATCTTTAATTTTATTTATTTATTTATTTTTAAATCTACTGTAGACTGGGTTAAGTCAAGATGGTTTTATATGTGAGTTCTTATTTGTATTAATTTGTGCGTGTAACAAAATAGGCACATTCCAATGCTCTCATTGATTTAGACCTCTCAGTGTACTCACAAACAGACAACAAAAAATAGTCAAGCACAAAACACTTAATTAGGCATGAAACAAGGGTTTTAGGCACATGACTGGCAACACAAATAATGTTCTAGGCACATTACTAGGCACATTCCAACTACTTTATAAACATTTGGATTAAATACACAAGAATCATTATGTATACGAAAATCAGAGTATGGAAAAACAGAGCATACATTAACTGATATGTGAAAACATTAAAAACATACCATTTTTGTTATTGGTGATGATGTGGCGGTGAAAATCGGCTATAGCCGGTCACTAGGAGTGGCAACGGTTCGTGATCCAGGCGGGTTTAAGTGTAACCGTACACCCACCTGGTTATAATATCCAAAACCGTACCCGCCTCAATACCCGCCGGATGCCCGATTAATATAATCCATATGTTCCCCGCGGTTATCGGTTATCACTAATTGAATATTATATGGATAAAATTGGCGGTATTATGATTAAGTCACACTAAAATCCACCGACAAAACAAAAGAATATTGTATCAAACGATTTAACCCAACGTATCACAACGCAACGTACTCGGCACGCTCTAATAATATAAAGACTTGTCTCAAAATAATATTCACCAAAACATCAAATGGGCAAGAGTTTTCAAAAGTTAATCATTCTCATTTCAAAAAATAATCTTGTTTTAGCCTTTAAAAATAGTTTGGTATCATCATTCATGTAACGGTAGAGAACATGGACTCACGAGTACCTACGCCAAAAAAATGAATAACCGAATAGTTGAGAAGAGAATTGACGAGAACTCGAGTCAAAACAAGATGACGGAAAGAAGTCAAAGAGATAACGAACAACAAACATATCAAATAAGATGAGTCGATTGGTAGTGGTCGGTATTTTCCCATAATCCCATCTATTAATACTAGGTATACTCGTTGTATCATTTAAAACAAGTTTGGACTTACGGCAAAATTAATCTTTGGAAATAACAAAATATCGCCATGACTCTTTCATTTATCAAACGTTTCCAAGTCAAAAGATTTTTTTATTGAAAATCGATTTCCCGAGTAATTTATAATATAACGAGTATGTATATAAACCCTAAACCCTATACCCTAAACCAATCCGTAACTCAAACAATAACCAAACGAATAATCCAATAAATCTTTGTATGGTAGTCTACGGGTAGCATGTTTCGAATAGTCCAATAGCACTCGTGTGTTCCGTTTTTATCCCGTCTCACGTACACTTCTAATTTCCTTACTTCGTTATTAACGAAATTCAGTAAAAAAATATCTTTACAACTTTTAATTCAACAAGTGTTTCTATTTCTTTCTTATATTTTGTCCAAGTCGAGTCAATATCAAGTCGCAATAAACGAGTCACGGTCAAACATTTATTCACAAAGTATGAGATACAATTAGTTGTTGCATCAACTCATTGTACATGGCATACAACATAAGGCACAAGACTATGAAGCGTCTAATGCCACTTGTGGTTGACTTGGTATGTCAAGAATTGGTCAAAAGAAAAGTGGAGACTATTTCATGCCAATTGCTTCCATTCTTCCTTATCTTTAGGATGAAGTTTAACATCTCATCTTTACTAGTTTTTATTGTATTTTAACATTTTACTTTTGGTGCCTTTGGTTCCTTATCTTTAGGATGAATTTTAACTTATTGCTGCTATTGTCCAAGTTAGTGCTGACAGTGAGAATATTACTGCTGCTGGGCAAAAAGTTGGTGAATTAAACACAACACAAAAAACATAAAAAACCTGCATATTTATTTATTTATTTTGAAAAGCATCAATACATAAAACCACAAAAAAAAGCTATATAAACAAATGGCATTCCACCACTCCAACCAAGATGACACTGGTACAAAAAGTTGTATCGGTCACGCCAAAAATGTGTGACGATATGCATATAGTCACACACGTTTTTTTCGTTGTGTGTCACCATAGGTCCCGCCACCGTAGCTGGCATATGATCACATTGTTGAGTTCGTGGCCTTTTCCATCGAAAAAGAGTGACCAAAACCCCAAATATGTGTGACAAATTAGGCACAAGTTTTGTTGGATTAGTCATTATTAGTGACCGTAAACACCTTATAGTCAGACAAATGTTTTTTTAGAGTAACTATTGTTCGTCCTTTGGCCACATAAATATATAATATATGTGACATTTGAGATGATATATTCAAGTAAATGTGTATTTTGTGTGACTATTTCCGGTCCTGTGGCCACATGAATATACAATAAATGTGACATTTGTGATGATTTACTCACACAATGGGTGTTATTTTTTTGGAGTTAGTCACATACAATTTAACACAATGTGGCCAAAAGTGTTAATAAGTGTGACCATATGCTGTTTAAAATGAAGAAATGTGTATTTTATGTGACTATTGATCATCCAATTGCCACATGAATTTTATGTTTGCGTGGCCGTTCATAATATTTAGTCACACAAAGCATGTTTCTTTTGGGTATTTAGTCACTTACAATTAAGCAAACAGTGGACAAAAGCGTTAATAAGTGTGACCATATGCTGTTTAAAATGAAGAAATATGTATTTTGTGTGACTATTGATCATCCAATGGCCACATGAAGTTTATGTTTGCGTGGCCTTTTGTAATATTTAGTCACACAAAGCATATTTCTTTTGAGTATTGAGTCACATAAAATTAAGCATCAAGTGGCCAAAAGTGATAATAAATGTGACCATATGCTGTTTAAAATGAAAAAATGTGTATTTTGTATGACTATTGATCATCCAATAGCCACATGAATTTTATGTTTGTGTGGCCTTTTGTAATATTTAGTCATACAATGAACTAAGCAAACAGTGACCAAAGTGTTAATAAGTGTGACTATATGCATCTTTTAGTCACATTTAAAAAATCAATATATATCAAAACAATTCAAATATATATCAAAACAAATTCAAATACAATAAAATTAGAATGTATATAACTGAACCAAATATAAAATTGGACATCCTTTTATACACCAAGGAGTCCTAGTTGGCTTACAATAGTTTCCTAAGTATCTATAATCTTCTCCATAAGCAACTAGCAACTTTGAGCGGTCTTAATCTCTGAGCAGTACCAACTTTCACTAGCAGTAGTAACTTTTGTACTAGCAGTAGTAATTACTTTTGCACATCTTCTTTGAAGTTTATGAGCAGAACTAAATCCATCAAAGCAATATTAACACAAACATGATCAGCAGTAATTCAAACCACATCATGAAGACTTTTAATCCAAAACAATGAACATAATAATAAAATTTGCAGTTAAACTTACAAGTTTTTCTCCCATTGATCTAATATCATCATCTGGATATAAAAGCCTTGAAAACGTAGGCTGCTGCATATCAACAATAACCACATCAGGATTAGAGCAGAACTAGAACATGTCAAAGCTCACAACATAACAGAACTAGATGAGCATACTGGAATAAAGTTCTTGATTAGATGCTAGAAAACCTTCCTCTGTAAAAAGTATGTGGTTATATATATTGTTGACGGGTGCATCTATTTCTTGACATTTGACAGGCACACTATTGCCTTGTCTTTTGTCAGGTGCATCTAGTTTGTTAGGCGCCACTAGTTCAAATATCTGCTGTTTTTGTGGTTTTGAGTCGCTTGATTCGCCACTGATTCAACTATCTGCTTTGATGATTTTGAGTCGCTTGATGCGCCACTAGTTCAACTATCTGCTTTGGTGGTTTTGAGTCGATTGATGCGCCACTGGTTCAACTATCTGCACAAACACGATAGGAATAAAACGCATATCAGATCTTGTAACTTTGTCCCAACCACCCAATTAAAAATAATGTATAGATTAAACATTAGGAATGGTTTAAAAAGGTACAAGTAACTTTGTCCCAACCACCCAATTAAAAATGGAAAAGATAAGCTAAAAAAATCAAATAGACCAACGCGACTACTTGATTAGAAACAACTATATTTTTTGATAATCAGATCTTGGTCTATTTCCGATTTTAGGCTTTCTTACAATCGATTCTGCATCTTTTATTTGTAACTTTTATTCAACCTTCCAAAGCTATATACATTTCAGATTATTTTTTTCAAACTAGAAAAAAGTAAAGATTCCAAGGTAGCATTTGCTTTTGGCCAGTTTGGTTATGGTCATTCTAGTTTTTAAATCAGTCCCCGCATAATGGGTGCTTAAAAACATCTAAAAGATGAATTCAAGGATAAAAAACCATTTCAGATGTGAATGCACTTTCAAAAATAATAAAAGATAATACCACATAAAAATGGCGGGCTGGGTAACATGTCATGAAAGACATTTCGAGTTGTTTTGCAACCTGATGATGTATTAATAAATTAAGGACTAAGATATGCACCAGATAAAGATGCCTGAATGTATCAGAAGTGTGTAATCAGGTATTCACAAAAAATCTTGTCATTATAAGATAGCAAGGCGGTATATGAACCTTGAGATTGTTTCAAAGCTTCATTGACAGCATCATCAACCCGATTTAATATCTGAACACATTACATATAGCTTTAGTGAAATCAAAATCAAGGAGCTTGAACCACGTAGCTCAATAACCATGTAAAAGCAAAGTACCAATCAAGAACAGGGCAAGGTTGGAGTGTTCCTCGCTAGTAATTAGGATCAACCAAATCGGTGAGCTGAATACCGAGTCGGACTGGACCGCCAAACATAGTGAGCTGAATACCGAGCCGGACTGGACCGCCAAACATGTCATTGAATCGGGCCTTAACGGTGGTCTTGGTGCGAGTGTGGTGGTGGTGCGAGCGGTGGCATTGGTAAGGAGAGTGTTGAGGAGATAGAAGAAGACCAGATCTAGATTTTGTGGATATTAATTGGGAACGAGTATTGAAAAACATGGGTGGGTCAATGAAATATTTGGGTGGAGGGCAATTTAAATTTGGGGAAAATTTTAAGCGGGTTGGGGAAAAGTTAAAATTTGGGATGGAGTATTCAAGCTCAAGCCTATCAAATGAAGTTAAATATTTAATGAGTTGAGCTCAACCTTATAAAAGTTCGACTCGAGTTATTGTTGAGTTTTCGAGCTTGTAAATGATATAGCATATACGTTTTTTTATATATTTTGTATATGTAAGCGTACTAAGTGTAGATAGTTAATTATAAATGTATCGAGCATGGTTGTCAGGATCCCGATCCTGATCTTAGGATCTTACGATTTTACGATACTGCAAAGCAAAAACGATCTGGATCTTATGTAGGATCTTTGAAACCTTAAGATCGTATCGGAACTCGATCCTGACCATAGGATCTTAGGATCTAATCCGATCCAATCTTACTTTTCTCGAACTAGCAAACTAAAAAACTACAAATTTATGAATTGTGTTTTGTAGAATTGAAAAAACAACATGTTATAATCTTCTTATACATTTCATAACCATAATTTAGGACAACATTTCTATGAAACATTTATATAATTTTGTGTTTATGTATATAATAATTTATAAATTTGTATAATATTACAAAGGATACTTAAAAAATGCATTATGGTAGGATCTTAAGAACCCAATCCGATCTTACGATCTCGATTTTGCAATGACAAAATTGATCCTAAGTAGGATATGATCTCGATCTTGAAAACCTTGGTATCGAGATTTTCGAGCTGAAGGTGAACCGAATTCGATTATTAGATTATATTTCAATTTTAATTTGTGTAAGACAATACACCTTTACAAATAAACCGAGCTTTTCGAGTGATCAAGCTCAAACCGAGTTCAAACTTTCTCGATCCCGGATAACATGATCAGGAGGTCCTTGCATACTTGTTTCGTATTAGTGTTTGTGACAAACGGTATACACCTACCAAGCCGGTGTAACCCATGCATGACCGCCTTTAATAACTTCAAATACAGTTCATATAACATTCAATTCACACTATATATAACTATACTATACACCTACCAAGCCGGTGCAACCCATGCATGACCGGTGATAATGGCTAATTCACATGGGTCATGGGTCATATGCATTAGGTTATCACTGGTCACATTCAATAATGGGTATTTGACATCATATGGGTCATATGCATTAGGTTATCACTGGTCACATCCATGACTGTTGATCATTGGGTAATTAACATGGGTAACGGGTCATGTGCATTAATATTGGGTTGTAGTGACATGTCATATATGTTATCGACCAATACATGATTGGTGATCGACAATGGGTAATTAACATGGGTCATGGGTCATGTGCATTGGATTTTGTTAAATAAGACAAATACTATACAACATTTTATAGGTTTTGTATTTTTTTACGTTTTAATCTGTTTGTAATGTTTTTCATCCCTTTTTAACTGTTTTCAATCGATTTTGATCGATGTCGCTAGTTTTCGACCGACGTTGACAATTTTCGACAGATTTCGACGGATTTAGACCGTTTTAGTCCGACTACGACCGGTTGCGACCCTTTTCGACCGATTTCATCCATTTTGAATGTTTTCGGCAATTTTCGCTCGTTTTCTATGTTCTAAGCTTTTCTGAATATTTTCCTCTGTATTAAAATGTTATGAAACGTTTATTACGTTTTCGTACATTTTTGTACGATTTTTTCATTTCCATACGTCCTTCACCTTTTTATTTGGGTGATTCGGGTCAACCCGGTCGAGTAACCCAAATACTAAATAGGGTCCCGTATCGGGTTGAAAATATTTAGCTAACTTGGGTACGGGGTCGGCCCGATTGACCCAAATAAGGATTAATGGCCGTCAATTTTTGATCTTCTGTTATACATACGGTAATGATTTGCACACTCAAAAAAGTTATTTGCACACTCAAGGTACAAGCGGTTGAAGCAGAGTGTTTAATACTGTACAAGTATTTAATGCACAGATGAAGTGTCCCAATCAATTTATAAAGTGTGCAAATCAATTACCTTTCACATAAACCCTAATTTAACACACTCTAAAAAATCAAAACAAATCCCAAATCAAAGTAAAACTAACTCATGTCGTCTTATCTTTGTGAAGATTACTGCAAATGTGACAGGCCAGCAACGGTGGTAACATCTTGGACACCATCCAACCCTGCTCGACATTTCATTTGCTACCAAAATCGATGGGTAAGTTATCAGATACGTTTAGTTTAAAGATTATTAAGTTTAATGCTTAATATACTACATTTTTTTGATTTTAGAAATCGGGTACGAAAAAATGTGAACAATTTGATTGGTATGATCCAAAGGAGGAATGTCATTGGTACAAGATGCATTTGTTTGAGATGTATAGCAAACTGAATCCCAATCAAAGGCGTGAGGTTCAGATTGAAGTTAATCGCCAAAGAAGGATTGAAGAATTGGAGGCAAAGTTGACAAATGCCTTAAAGAAAACCAGTTTTTGGAAGTCAACACTTTGTGTTTTAGCAGTTGTGGTTTCTTTGGTACTTGCACTGAAGTAGTATAGTGTTTATGGCTAGATTGTGTGGTTTGTAGTGGCTCATGTACCCCATCTTTATGGTGAATGGTTAAGTGTTTGCTTGTAAATTTAACTGATCTTGATCTTTTGGCTACTCGATATCTTTTGGCAGTAATTACCCAAAATGGCACAATTTGACTATCCTGTTTGACCTTGTGCAAATGAATGTACAGGCACCAAACTACCAAAAATTACCCAAAGTGACAATCATGATTGGCTATTAGTTATCTTTTGATAGTAATTACCCGGAATTGCCCAAATTCACTTGGAGACTCTTTGACTTTTGCAAATGACAATCAAGTTTGACAATCTTTGTTTGAATTTTAACAAAGCATCATAATATAGTAATCGATAACTTGATTAACAAAGAAACATAACATAAGTTTTCTTTGAACACAAAAACATTAAACTTCAAAGAAACATAACATAAGTTTTCTTCGAGTCACAGTCAATGATGTACGTGGGAATCGCACCAGGTTTTACCTCTCAAGAGATCTTGAGAAGCTTACAACCCCCACCAGGCAGTGTACCTGATCGTTGTAGTATAGTATAGTGACAAGAACCGGGGGATTGATCGTTCAGCTAGGAATAGTGTCGCTAGGATTAAAAAACCTAAATACTAGTTCTAAAGGTGAAGGATGATTATTTTTGTATTTTTATATTTTTTAGAAAGCAAGTAAAAATCTCGGGTTTGAAGGATTTGGGCGGAATTAGTTGCTAGTCAAATAACCCAATACTAAAGATGCAGTCAAAATAAAATACTAGAAATGAAAATAAACTAAATTATACTAAAGTTGTGAGCAATAAGTGGAGAAAATGTGTTTACTTAGATTTCACTACTCCCTAGACATCTTTTACACGTTAATTACTTGTTATAGTTGCATGGATGACGGATCGTATTCCTTAATATCATTCATGGGGTGGTGCACTTAACTCCCCAATTCTATGAGCTCTTATCTCCTCCTATACCATGCCCAGCACAACCATAGGGATTATAAACAGTGGCTCATGCATTAAATACAACCAATAAAGACCTAGTGCACATCGGTTCATGTTTCTTAAGACGTTCAAGCATGTTACCATTTGGACATCTGCCAGTTTTCTTAAGCCTAACATCAAATTCATTCATCCAATACAATTATAAACAAGTAATCAACACATAATTAACATCTAGGTTTCATTAGATCCAAGCAAACACAAGATAGATCTAGCCTAGCATGATGGAATTAAGACAAGAACAAGATATAGACAACCAACACATAGACATATTGATTGAATTAAAAGAACACTTATCTCAATTACACATGAAAGGTATCAAGGGCTTAGAACCCTTGAAAAACCTGTAAAATTCGCACCAAGTTCGTATTTAGGGTTTCTCCAAAACTTCTCTCTTTAATGTGTGAAAATTAGAAAAATATATATAGGAAATAGGGTCTGACGGCGTCAAGACCAATCTTGTGACGTCGTCACCTCGCCGCCAAAACTCTCCTCGGACTGCCTTGATCTACTTCTGACGCCGTCATGTGTTGTGCATTTTCAGGCCGTCATGACTTTTACTCTTGACGCCCTACTTCGTGACACCGTCAAATCTGTACTGGATCGTCATGGAAAATTGCTCTTGACGCCGTCAAGGATTCCTTCTTGACGCCGTCACCTACTGTTCCCAGCAAGGAAAATTAAGACTTTGGCGTTTTCTTCACTTTTATGCTCAAAAAACGTCCAAATTGCTTCCTTTTCCAGATTTCACTCTCAAAGTACCTAAAATCACAAAAGGAACGATTTAGGGCAATACTTGATCAAATAAGTTCAATTCCGGGCTTAAATGACCCCCTAAAAGTGGTTCATTTTTCGCCTCATCATATACCCTTACACTTGAGATTTGCTTGTCCTCAAGCAAATGCGCTTTTATTCTAGTCAATATACAAGTTAGGGGTCATTTAACACTAATATAAAAGTAATTACAACAAATAATCGTTCCACTAAAGACCAATAGACAAGCATGGAGGTCATACACAAGCACCTCACAAATAGTGTTTAGATACTCACATCTCTCGGGTGTAATAAAGTGTAAATTACAATATAGAAATGGAAGATATCTCTCACTACCTGTCATAGCAAAATACATTACCATAGGCTTGGGAAAGGATCAAACCTCCACCACATAGCGTAAGCACCTAGGATAAACTATCAAAGAGGTCTTTTAAAGGGTTGTAACGTTAGGTGTAGGGATATGAAATACACGGTTTTGTTGGATAAAGGAAGTTTTTACTGGTGGCGAGTTAACAATCTTGGTTAATTACATGTACAATGTGGCGTTGCTAAGCCAAGACTAGACTCGACTTAAGCTAATAAATGAAAAATAACAAAAACATAAAATGAATAAAAAGGGATGATAGTCCGTATGTTTTTTCTCTTTTTTTTTTCTATTTTTTTTTTTCTTTTTTTGAGTTTTTCGATTTTTTTTTTTTTTTTTTGCATACACTCTTACCCTACCATCCAAAATAATACATCATAGGGGTTGAAAATTCCCCTTACACTTGAATTTTTACATACTTTACAATAAACTAATCTAATGACTCGAATTAAGAAAATCAAAACACTTGGAGCACTTTTAAGATTAACGCACATATGGGGGTAATAAATGATGTTCTTCCCCATTACTCCATAAATAAGTACTTTACCCATGAGTCCCAATCGTCCCAAAACAATATGTACGACGATATGACTCGACTTAGCAACCATGTAATCAATTAGAAAGTTAACTTAGGGTTTAACAAATAACAATAATGCACTAAAAATGAGCGCATACACGGAAGGCTAAGGCGATTTGGTTGTACATTTAAGTGGGGTGTAACAAATTCTTCCTTTAAGTAAAATGCTTAAAGTTAGAAACGAAAAGATAGGCTCGGAGGGGTGTACTAGAGGTTTCGTGTACTAAAAATGAGTACAACGCTAAGGGTGTGGGAAAAATTAATTGACTTAACTAGCCAAGTAATATGACTTAAATGGTCAAGTAATTATGATACGGGTTTAACACAAGGGTGATCCTAATGCCTCTTATCATGTAGTAAATCCTACCACACGAATGTAGTCTCACTAGCGGTCTCGGGATGCATCACTAACGCAAGTTCTAGAATCTAAATGCCACCGGTACATTCATAAGCACTAATAGTAAATGCTTTTCCTATCAAATCTAAAGGCGAACCTCACATATTTGGGTGGAAAATTTTTCTGAATATACGGTTATGTGCTAGTCATACAATCTCCTATCCATGAGACGCTTGCTATGGCTAAAGTTTCACTCCTAACTGTTGTAAAAAATTTTAAATTTGGCGCTAAAATTACACTAACAAGTATTTCTCATAGTTTTATTACACATCTACCATTAAACAAAACAAACTCAAGCGAAAGTGCATATGTAAGGTATCATCTTTTTACCCTCCCCTTACACTTAAGATGAACATTGTCCCCAATGTTCAAGTAAAGAATGTAAAAGTGAAAAAAGTAAAAAGAATGAAATCAAATACTCCCCTGATTCGCTCGGTATGGATAATAAGGTGGCCAGGTTAAATCTTCCTCCAAGAAAATGAACAATCAAAGCTTCCCTTCCAGAAAAATAAATCATCTTCTTGTCATACATAACCTGTAAATCCTGAGAAAATAGACAAGACAACCTCGCGTAAAATCGGCGACATCCTATATAAGTTACTAAATCCTAGAAAACAAGATAAGATATAATGCTTGTGGAATGAAGTTTACAGATTTCCTGGAGATTATAAAACTTAATAATTCACAAAAACCATAAGACTCCATTAGAAAAAACAAAACCTGTAAAATTTCCAGATTTTTACACTTGACGCCGTCAAGAGTTAACTTGTGACGCCGTCAGAAGTGACCTGCAGAAATTCTTATGTTAAGTTTCCGGAAAATTTCTGGAAAAACTTGGTCCTACTTCCTGGAAAATCCTGCAAAACTTCATTATGACTCAATACAAGCATTGGACTCTAACAAATACGAATATACATGTTCATTTAATATTGTGGAGAATCATGATCGGTTTGTTTCTTAAAAACATATTTGGGGTTTCCCCTTACACTTATCTTTTGCAAAAATACTTTTAGGTGGAATTAAGACTAGGCCAAAACAACAAAGTAAAGTATTTCCACTATTTAATTGAGAAACATGATCTACCAACAATAAAAATAAAGCATGCATACGGAAGCAAATAACAAACAAACAAAATAAAATCACACAAAACATGGGTTGCCTCCCAAGAAGCGCTTTTCTTTATTTACGAGTCTTGTAGCTAGACTCAAGGTCATGGGTTACTACGTGACATCATCATTGGTTCCATTCTCTAGGTCGTCTTCTAAACCAGGTTTGTATTCCGGACCTAGTTGCAAGCATTCTTTGTAGAAACCAAGCATCCTATTCTTTACATACTCTACTCCTCTACGTCTATCCTCCTCATACCTATAATAAGCTGCTTGCTTGTGTTCTTTTTCGAAATTAGAGAGAAGGCGGTATTGCTCAATCTTGTAGGGCATTTGATAGGCAACTTCATCATTTTCTTCCTTGAATCTAAATATCCCTAAAGTCGGATCATAACTCATCTTAGTAGCCTCAACAAATGGTTTTCCAAATATTATTTGGCTTAGGCAAGCATCTATCACCGGACGAGTGTCTTCAACTATCATAAAATCGATCTCATAGGTGAGATTCCCTATAATCACATGCAATCCCTTCACTCTTCCTGCAAAATTACTTATCAGATTCTTATTGGGCATCATCCTAAAATTAAGTTGCTTCTTCATCACCCAATTGTAATAAGTCCTAGTCATGATGTTAACGGGGGATCTAGGGTCGATGTAAGCTTTCCATATATGCATGTGCCCGATATTGCATGGTATGTTAATGTTAGAGGGGTCTCCCATTTTGATAAGGGGGGTGCCAAGGATATATGGTCTCTCGGGACTATCAAATAAATCCTTATTGTATTCCCGTTCTTCCTTAGTGGGCAACTTATCAAAGTACTTTTCTATAGGCTCTACCTCCTCTAATTCCTCTCCCCTATTAACCTCAACTTCCATACTCTCATCCTTAGTCTCGGTTTCTACTCTAACTCCATCCTTGTCACTCTCTTCTATCTCCTTATCTATTGGCTTAATGGTGACAACATTGACAAAGTGGACATGTTTGGATGATGAGGGGTCCTTAATTTGAATTCCGTTATTGGTGTCCCTAGTGTCCTTCCTAGGTTTGACTAACGCTTGGTTGTTGAGGGCTTTCAACAAGTTGTCAATCTTGTTGGTCATCTCCGTTTGTTGTTGGTTAAATTCGGTTTCGAACCTAGCTATGCGAGCTTCTTGAGATGCCATAAACTTTGACATCAACCCTTCAAGATTTTTGGTACTACCATAATTGTTAGAAGGATTGTTGTTGAAAGTACGGTTGGAGGGTGGACCGTTTGGTTGGTAACGATTAGGCGGATTGGAAGAATTGGGTTGATTTTGTTTCCACCTAAGGTTTGGGTGATTTTTCCAAGAGGGGTTGTATGAATCACCGTAAGTGTTTGGCTCGCGCTTGAAAGTGTACCACTTATCTCCCGCTTCGTCGGTACGCGTGGATGCGTAGTCCGCAAAAGCTGTTCCGGGAAGTTCCACACAATCACGAGTGTCGTGGGGACCACTACATAATTCGCATGAAGAAGTGATTTTGTTCACTTGGCTTGAAGGTTTAGGAGCTTCGTAAGATTTCATGAGAAACTTGACTTGGTCCTCAAGTTCCATGATCCTACGGTCGGGAGTGCTAGAATTGTTCGAAGGCAAAGATATTGCCTTGACCGTTTTGTTCAAGTCACGGAGACCATTCCAACTTTCGTTGTCATAGAGAGCAAGATCTTCTATGAGTTCCCATGATTGTTCCGCACTTAGATCACGTAGCTTACCACCGCCGATTGGTCAATGGCTCGCCTCGTGGAGATGTCGATATGGTCATAAAAGATTTGGACTTGGAGCCAAAGATCTATGCCATGATGAGGGACTTTTTGGAGTAAGTCCTTGAAACGAGTCCATGCTTCATAAAGAGATTCATTTTGACGTTGTTGGAACATCAAGATGTCATTTCTAAGCTTAGTAGTTCTCCCCGGTGGGAAAAATTGAGCAAGGAAACGAGTGGTGAGATCATCCCATGTGGTGATGGATCCCGCGGGTAAACGCTCAAGCCATTGACTAGCTTGATCCCGTAGAGAGAATTGGAATAGGCGTAATCGGGTTGTCTCTCTAGTTTCAACACCTAGGTCTATGGAATCTACAATTTTGAGGAAGTCCTTAAGATGTTGGTTTGGATCTTCGGAACAAAGTCCATGGAATGCACATCCGCTTTGCACCAACCGGATGGTGTCGGATCGCAAGGGGGTCACATTGGCTCCGGTGAGCTCAATGGTGTTTCGGTAGCCTTGGTGGCTAGGTCGGGAATACTCTCCTAAGGTTCGGGGCCCAAGGGGTTCTAATGGTGGGTTTTGTTGTGGTGGGATGAGGGGTTCAAAGATGTTCCCGTTGTCCATGATGTCGGGTGGTGAAAAGTTACGAACAAAAACACAAAGAAATAAGATAGACTAAAGAAAACCTAAAAAATAAAAATAAAATCTAACTAGAACGGAATCTAGCAAGTAGACCTAATAAAAAGAGATTCTAACCTAGACAATAACTATTCCCCGGGCTGCGGCGCCAAAAACTTGATGTACGTGGGAATCGCACCAGGTTTTACCTCTCAAGGGATCTTGAGAAGCTTACAACCCCCACCAGGCAGTGTACCTGATCGTTGTAGTATAGTATAGTGACAAGTACCGGGGGATTGATCGTTCAGCTAGGAATAGTGTCGCTAGGATTAGAAAACCTAAATACTAGTTCTAAAGGTGAAGGATGATTATTTTTGTATTTTTATATTTTTTAGAAAGCAAGTAAAAATCTCGGGTTTGAAGGATTTGGGCGGAATTAGTTGCTAGTCAACTAACCCAATACTAAAGATGCAATCAAAATAAAATACTAGAAATGAAAACAAACTAAATTATACTAAAGTTGTGAGTAATAAGTGGAGAAAATGTGTTTACTTAGATTTCACTACTCCTTAGACATCTTTTACACGTTAATTACTTGTTATAGTTGCATGGATGACGGATCGGATTCCTTAATATCATTCATGGGGTGGCGCACTTAACTCCCCAATTCTATGAGCTCTTATATCCTCCTATACCACGCCCAGCACAACCATAGGGATTATAAACAGTGGCTCATGCATTAAATACAACCAATAAAGACCTAGTGCACATCGGTTCATGTTTCTTAAGACGTTCAAGCATGTTACCATTTGGAGATCTACCAGTTTTCTTAAGCCTAACATCAAATTCATTCATCCAATATAATTATAAACAATTAATCAACACGTAATTAACATCTAGGTTTCATTAGATCCAAGCAAACACAAGATAGATCTAGCCTAGCATGATGGAATTAAGACAAGAACAAGATATAGACAACCAACACATAGACATATTGATTGAATTAAAAGAACACTTATCTCAATTACACATGAAAGGTATCAAGGGCTTAGAACCCTTGAAAAACCTGTAAAATTCGCACCAAGTTCGTACTTAGGGTTTCTCCAAAACTTCTCTCTTTAATGTGTAAAAATTAGAAAAATATATACAGGAAATAGGGTCTGACGACGTCAAGACCAATTTTGTGACGCCGTCACCTCGCTGCCAAAACTCTTCTCGGACTGCCTTGATCTACTTCTGACGCCGTCATGTGTTGTGCATTTTCAGGCCGTCATGACTTTTACTCTTGATGCCCTACTTCGTGACGCCGTCAAATCTGTACTGGATCGTCATGGAAAATTGCTCTTGACGCCGTCACCTACTGTTCCTAGCAAGGAAAATTAAGACTTTGGCGTTTTCAGCACTTTTATGCTCCAAAAACGTCCGAATTGCTTCCTTTTCCAGATTTCACTCCCAAAGAACCTAAAATCACAAAAGGAACGATTTAGGGCAATATTTGATCAAATAAGTTCAATTCCGGGCTTAAATGACCCCCTAAAAGTGGTTCATTTTTGGCCTCATCAGTCAAACATTTATTCCCTCGGGTCAAAACCTGATCCCAAATCATTGTTGGAAATATTGAGTTTAGAAGTTTATTATTCATAAAGCATGAGATACAAGTAGTTATTGCATCAACCCATTGTACTTGGTAAGTAAAGACTTGGTAAAAGGAAAGTGGAGACTTTTGCGAACCACACTCAATTCCTTATCTTTAGGAACAATTTTAAAATATCTTCATATACCTCTCCAGCCTATTTATACCTCTTTATTGTATATATACCTGGTATGTGTTAATTCACATATCATTTCATGGCCAAATACCGACCCAGATAGACTATTTTGTTAACAATATGCCAAAGAATTGTGTGTTTTATGTTTGTAATATGCAGGCACAGATTTATCACAAAACGACAAATAATCAAGCAAAAATCAGAAATAACGGGCACGAGAGTGGGAGATGGTCAAAGAGTCAAAGCTGGGATCCAAAAGTCAACATTAGTCCTCCATGTATTCAAAATTGCTAGAATTTGTCCTTGATTTATACTTTGAAAAGTTGACAGAAATAACCCTTGGTTTTCAATATATTACATAATTGGTCCTTGAAAGTTATTACTTCCATCTCATTTACAAAGCCTGTCCAAATATCAAAAGCCCAACAAATATCAAAAGCCCAACACATAACCAAAAGCCCACACCCGGTCAAAGTCTTATAACATGGTCAATAAGTCAAAAGGGTCAAAAATATTATTACCCCGTTTTTCCCTTTTCCCCCAAATCCACTTTTACCCAGAAATACCAACACCTCATGAACCCTAGTTCATCACCAGTGTTAATTGGCTCACACCCACTCAAATTAACTATGATTAGATAATCATTTGAGCTTCCAGAAGCACACCTCACGTGCACAGTACGTGTTAGAGAGAGTATGAGCAGCTATAAGGACACTTGGAAGAGTGGGATTGGGCAAAACGCGTCATTGGATTCTGCTTCTAGATGATTGCTGACAAGTCAGAGAATGATGTACTCGTTTGGGATAGATGGCGGTTTACTATTGGTCAGGCCACACAGCAATCTATCATCCAAGGGCTAGCATTTGATTAAAGTAACACAAATTGATCTAATGGTATCAAAGGGCTGTGAAGAAGCACAAATGAGCACCAGGATCGCCAGCATGGCAGGAGACCCTCACCCTTTCACTCCTCCTATAAATAGAGGCTCAATCTAGCCATTTAGGTGTGTAGTTTTTAGGTAATGAAACTCTGTCAATTTTTCTTTTGAATGTATCTTAGTGTAGTTATTGTAATTTTACTTTAGGTATTTAATAAAAGTGCTTATTTCAGCTTATTATTCATTTCAATTCTGCTTATTCTGCTTAATATTCTCTTATTCTGCTTAATCTAGTTTCATTTAGTTTAAAATACTTTACTTTTATCTTATCTTAAAGTCATTTTCAGAAAAGAAAAAAAAAATAATAAAAAAATTAGAAAAATATATAAAAAATAAAAAAATGTTTCAAATTAGCTTTATAGTTTCTGAATAAGCTGCATCAGCTTATTATGCTGTATACACTAGCTTTGTAGCTTTTGTATATCAGTTATTTCTCTATTCAACAAGAGTTTTAGATCAGAATTGAAGAAGGTTAGATACTGAGTTGCTGAGGTGGTATAATTGATAGCATGAGACAGACAGGGATGGTCTATGCCTATCTTAAAGATAGGCAAGCTAAGTGAATCCACCTCTGTTCTTGCTGAGGTGGACAAAACTTTGTAAGTGATATTTCAAGTCTTATTTGCTCATCTGTGATAGTATTAGATCTGTTATTAGATGTATTGTTTCATTGTTTAGATTTGTTGTTATAGAGGTAATTAGAGTTGAGACTGAGTTTGTTTGATAGCTTGATTGTACTTTAGATCTTCACTGTTTTATTGATTCTGAGTTATTATAGCTTGTAGTAGTGACTGTTTTTAAATTGAATTGTGAGTATGATCATCTGTTGGATCTAGTTCTTATTATTGGATATCTGTGATTCTGAGTTTGTGATTAGAATTTGACAGTGAATTGATTGTTGTGGAGGATCTGTGCGAACAATTTGTTGGAATCATAATTTTGCTGTCATATAAGTGACTGTTTGGTTGAGATAGTTGTTGTAATGAGTTGTAATTGGAATGTTTAATTACTGATTCACATAGGTTTAACTAGTATAAAAATTGGGTATCGAATCATCATAATAGAAGAATAGTTCATATATAGTAATAGTTAGAATAATTACATAGAAAACATGATTAAGGTAGTTAACTGTTAGTAAAACTTAGCTCACATTTGCTTAATACTTAGAAATAACTTAAAATAGATTAATCATAGCTTATTAAATCTTATTAGTTGTAGAATTAAGTTGATAAAATTCATTTTGGTCAAAGTTTATTGGTATACAATTAGTCAACTATGGTATAATTTTCTAGTTCATTAGTATCTGAGTTGTGGTTGATTTGAAGTGGCATTAGTTAGCATTTGGTCAGGGTGTTGATTGATATTGTATCTCTGTATAGCTATTGAGCTTTTTCCCCATAGAGCTTGAACTTTGAAGCTTATTTAAAGTGCTTAAAGCTTCTGTCAATTAGTGTTATTGAGACAGAGTAGCTCTTTGGTCTTAGAGGCCGGCAGTTGTGATTTTGTGTTGATACCTGAGAACTTTTGATTGATTCTGAGTAATTTGTTGTTGTATAAGCTTTGCGCATGATTACTTTGCTTCTGGATCAGTTTATGCTTGAACTGCTTATCATTAAGCTAGTCATTTGAGCTTATTGCATTTAATTGGTGAAACTGAGAATTTATGTGTTATCACTTAATCATCTCTTGCATTTATGAGCTTGTTGCATCATAATATGGGTGTGTTTAGGATTTCAAAAGGTTTTGTTCACAAGTGCTTAATAATAAGCACTTGTGAATAAGCAGTTGTGCTAAATAAGCACTGAATCAGCGCATTTTTATTTCAAAATTTTTTCTCAAGTTCTTTGTAGAATACTAACTATGTTGGAAACACGATTGATCTTGTGTTTATGTGGCGTTGGAGAAGTAAGAAGGGGGGGGGGGGGAAGAGAGGAACCTTGAGAGAAAAGTGAAATATTAGATTGAGATTAAGTGAAGGTCCAACCCTCTCCACATGTGGAGAGGGGTATTTATACATACAACAAAACGCCCACTCCCGGGCTGTGGATCAGGCATACAGTGGGTAAAGACCCGTCCTTCTTCCACGGTGTTACTTAAACTAATACTAATTAACTAATAAACAAACTAATTACGAGCTAACTTAATGCTATTACAATCATTAGGTGACCGAGACTTTTACAGGAATATTTGTATTCCTAACAGTCTCCCCCTAATCGAGGTCACCTTTGAAATTAAGATCTTTTTGTCTTTAAGCATTCTTTAGTCTTTGTAGCTCGTAGGATCTGATTCTTCACTTTTCAACACACTTTGTACTTCAAGCAAGTGAACTTGTGATTTAAATCCCTTTGAGATATGTGATCTTTGAGCTTCTTTGAGATCATCAGCCAAAGTAAATCTCCAAGCTCATCCATAGTTGTATTGCCTTCATGTGATGTAGTGACTAAGGACCATCATGCTCACACCCTTCTGGATAAGGAGACGTTGCATTGGAGTTGTGGGTCAGGAGACTTTTTCATCAGAGTTGCGGAAACGTTGTTAGTAGTCTCTCAACATTTGTTGTAACAAGTCTCAGATCTTCATTGATAGTGTGGAGGATGTGTGAGCATGAGGTATGGATTGACCCGATTCAGCTGGAAACTGGAGCCATCAACGTCATCTTTATATGTGTTCCTGAAATAAAACAGTTAGCAATAAAGATAGAGAACAAATATGGCTTTGTCATTCATTCTGCGAGGACAGACTACCCTCCGGTTTTATGAAAACCGACCTGTGATCATGTAGAGTCTCTTTTAGAGAAGACTCTCCTTGACAGGAATTTCCAGCTTGTAGTAATGAATTTTCAAAAGAATCCACTTTGGAATCTTCATACTTAGCATGTTCTCATACCGGAACGTCTCAAAGCAGACAGCACGATAGAGTGAATCGGTGAATAAACATTCACGGATTGATGAGAAATAGATTTATAAAAATCACTCGCGTGTCCTATGATAAACATTTTGAGACACGACGAGAGTTTTATACTTTGAATCTCATTTCCATCAAAAATACTTTTGTTTGAAAGATATTGTACACAATCAATGTGCTCGAAGAATTAGTTTGTGAGCACATTGAAAGGTTTTTGCAAAAGTATCCGTCAATTCATATCCTGGAACAAGTTTGATTCAATATTGAATCACACCATTGTTGCTTTCCAGTTGTCACCTGATCATTGATCCAAGATGGATCTTACATGTCACCTACCAAGAGCTTGAGTGATGTTCGCTCTAGAAGGATTTCCATCTTCATTGTGAATATTTTCATATCACTCGGATGTTCTGGCAATACCACAAGGAAAATGCATAGGACTCTAAATATTTTATCTTATTTTTCACATTGTGTGAAACAATAAGCATATTTGGAATGTGTCCTGATGCGTGGGAATCGCACCTTGCTTTACCTCTCGAGGGATCTCGAGAAGCTTACAACCCCCACCAGGCAGTGTACCTGATCGTTGTAGTATAGTATAGTGACAAGTACCGGGGGATTGATCGTTCAACTTAGGAATAGTGTCGCTAGGATTAGAAAGCCTAATTACTAGTTCTAAAGGTGAGGGATGATTATTTTTGTATTTTTATATTTTTATGAAAGCAAGTAAAATCTCGGGTTTTGGAAGAGTGGGCGGAATTAGTTGCTATTCAACTAACCCAAAACTAATATATATTCAAAATAAAATACTGAAAATGAAATTAAACTAAATTATACTAAGGTTGTGAGCAGTAATTGGAGAAATTGTGTTTACTTAGACTTCACTACTCCCTAGACATCTTTTACACGTTAATTACTTGTTATACTTGTATGGATGACGGATTGTATTCCTTAATACCATTCGTGGGGTGGCATACATAACTCCCCAACTCTATGAGCTCTTATCTCCTCCTACACCATGACCCAGCACAACTATAGGGATTGTAAACAGTGGCTCATGCATTAAATACAACCAATAAAGACCTAGTACGCCTCGGTTCATGTTTCTTAAGACGTTCAAGCATGTTACCATTTGGAGATCTGCCAGTTTTCTTAAGCCTAACATATAAATCATTCATTCAAAACAAGAATAGACAAGTAATCAACACATAATCAACATCTAGGTTTCATTAGATCTAAGCAAACACAAGAGAGATCTAGCCTAGCATATTGGAATTGAGACAAGAACAAGATATAAACAACCAACACATAGACATATTGATTGAATTAGAAGAACACTTATCTCAATTACAATGCAAGGTATCAAGGGTTTGGAACCCTTGAAAAACCTGTATAAGAGGCACCAAATTCGTCTTTAGGGTTTCACCAAAACTTCTCTTTCTTTTATGAAAAAACTAGAAAACTATATATAGGAAAACTGGGCTGACGGCGTCAAGACAAGCATGTGACGCCGTCACCTCGCCGCCAAATACTTCCTCGGACGGTCTTGATCTACTTATGACGGCCTATGTGACGCCGTCACCACCTACGGTATTTTATTCTTGGTACTTTGACGCCGTCAGGATGACTTTTGACGCCGTCATCAACTACGGTGTTTTATTCTTGATGTCTGACGCCGTCAGGGCATAACTCTTGACGCCGTCACCTAGTGTCTTCAGCATGGAAAATTGATACTTTGCCGTTTTCTTCACTTTTATGCTCCAAAAACGTCCAAAATGGCTTCTTTTCCAGAATTCACTCTCCAAGTACCTAAAATCACAAAAGGAACGATTTAGGGCAATATTTGATCAAATAAAGTCGGATTCGGGCTTAAATGACCCCCTAAAAACGGATCATTTTTCGCCTCATCATATACCCTTACACTTGAGATTTGCTTGTCCTCAATCAAATGAGCTTTTATTCTACTCAAAAGACAAGTTAGGGGTCATTTAACACTAATATAAAAGTAATTACAACAAATAATCGTTCCACTAAAGACCAATAGACAAGCACGGAGGTCATACACAAGCACCTCACAAATAGTGTTTAGATACTCACATCTCTCGGGTGTAATAAAGTAATATAACATTATGGAAATGGAAGATATCTCTCAGTACCTGTAATAGCAAAATAGATTACCATAGGCTTGAGAAAGGATCAAACCTCCACCACATGGCGTAAGCACCTAGGATAAACTATCAAAGAGGTCTTTTAAAGGGTTGTAACGTTAGGTATAGGGATATGAATTACACGGTTTTGTTGGATAAAGGAAGTTTTACTGGTGGCGAGTTAATAATCTTGGTTAATTACATGTACAATATGGCGTTGCTAAGCCAAGACTAGACTCGACTTAAGCTAATAAATGAAAAATAACAAAACATAAAATAAACATAGAATGAAACGGGATGGTAGTCCGTATGTTTTTTCTCTTTTTCCTTTTTCTTTTTTTTTTTTTTTTTTTTTTTTTTTCTTGATTTTTTTTCGATTTTTTTTTTTTTTTTTTTTTTTTTTTTTTTTTTTTTTTTTTTTTTTTTTTTTGCATACACTCTTACCCTACCATCCGAAATAATACATCATAGGGGATGAGAATTCCCCTTACACTTGAATCTTTACATACTTTACATTAAACTAATCTAATGACTTGAATTAAGAAAATCAAAACACTTGGAGCACTTTTAAGATTAACGTACATATGGGGGTAATAAGTGATGTTCTTCCCCATTACTCCATAAAATAAGTACTTACCCATGAGTCCCAATCGTCCCGAAACAATATGTACAAGATATGACTCGACTTAGCAACCATGTAATCAATTAGAAAGTTAACTTAGGGTTTAACAAATAACAATAATGCACTAAAAATGAGCGCATACACGGAAGGCTAAGGCGATTTGGTTGTACATTTAAGTGGGGTGTAACAAATTCTTCCTTTAAGTAAAATGCTTAAAGTTAGAAACGAAAAGATAGGCTCGGAGGGGTGTACTAGGGGTTTCGTGTACTAAAAATGAGTACAACGCTAAGGGTGTGGGGAAAATTAGTTGACTTAACTAGCCAAGTAATATGACTTAAATGGTCAAGTAATTGTGATACGGGTTTAACACAAGGGTGATCCTAATGCCTCTTATCATGTAGTAAATCCTACCACACGAATGTAGTCTCACTAGCGGTCTCGGGATGCATCACTAACGCAAGTTCTAGAATCTAAATGCTACCGGTACACTCATAAGCACTAATAGTAAATGCTTTTCCTATCAAATCTAAAGGCGAACCTCACATTTTTGGGTGGAAAATTTTTCTGAATATACGGTTATGTGCTAGTCATACAATCTCCTATCCATGAGACGCTTGCTATGGCTAAAGTTTCACTCCTAAATGTTGTAAAAAATTTTAAATTTGGCGCTAAAATTGCACTAACAAGTATTTCTCGTTGTTTTATTACACATCTACCATCAAACAAAATAAACTCAAGCGAAAGTGCATATGTAAGGTATCATCTTTTTACCCTCCCCTTACACTTAAGATGAACATTGTCCCCAATGTTCAAGTAAAGAATGTAAAAGTGAAAAAGTAAAGAGAATGAAATCAAATACTCCCCTGATTCGCTCGGTATGGATTTTAGGTGGGCCAGGTTAAATCTTCTTCCAAGAAGACGAACAATCAAAGCTTCCCTTCCAGAATATAAATCATCTCCTTGACAAACATAACCTGTAAATCCTGAGAAAATAGACAAGACAACCTCGTGTAAAATCGGCGGCATCATATATAAGTTCCTAAGTCCTAGAAAACAAAGTAAGATATAATGCTTGTGGAATGAAGTTTGCAGATTTCCTGGAGATTATAAAACTTAATAATTCACAAAAACCATAAGACTCCGTTAGAAAAACAAAACCGGTAAAATTTCCAGATTTTTAACTCCTGACGCCGTCAAGAGTAATACTCTGACGCCGTCAGAATGGACCTGCATAAATTTTTATGTTAAGTTTCCGGAAAATTTCTGGAAAAACTTTGTCCTACTTCCTGGAAAATCCTGCAAAACTTCATTATGACTCAATACAAGCATTTGACTCTAACAAATACGAATATACATGTTCATTTAATATTGTGGAGAATCATGATCGGTTTGTTTCTTGAAAACATATTTGGGGTTTCCCCTTACACTTATCTTTTGCAAAAATACCTTTAGGTTGGAGTTAAGACTAGGCCAAACAACATAGTAAAGTATTTCCACATTTTAATTGAGAAACATGATCATCCAACAATAAAAATAAAACATGCATACGGAAGCAAATAACAATCAAACAAATAAAATCACATAAAACATGGGTTGCCTCCCAAGAAGCGCTTTTCTTTATTTACGAGTCTCGTAGCTAGACTCAAAGTCATGGGTTACTACGTGATTTCATCATTGGTTCCACTCTCTAGGTCGTCTTCTTAACCAGTTTTTTTATTCCGGACCTAGTTGCAAGCACTCTTTGTAGAAACCAAGCATCCTATTTCTAACATACTCTACTCCTCTACGTCTATCCTCCTCATTCCTATAATAAGCTGCTTGCTTGCGTTCCTTTTCGAAATTAGAGAGAAGGCGGTATTGCTCAATCTTGTAGGGCATTTGATAAGCAACCTCATCATTCTCTTCCTTGAATCTAACTATCCCTAAAGTCGGATCATAACTCATCCTAGTGGCCTCAACAAATGGTTTCCCAAATATTATTTGACTTAGGCAAGCATCTATCACCGGACGAGTGTCTTCCACTATCATAAAATCAATCTCATAGGTAAGATTTCCTATGATCACATGTAATCCCTTAACTCTCCCTACAAAATTACTTATCCAATTTTTACCGGGCATCATCCTAAAATTGAGTTGCTTCTTCATCACCCAATTGTAAAAAGTCCTAGTCATGATGTTCACGGGGGATCTAAGGTCGATGTAAGCTTTCCATATATGCATGTACCCAATATTGCATGGGATGTTAATGTTAGAGGGGTTTCCCATTTTGATAAGGGGGTCGCGAAAGATATATGTTTTCTCGGGACTATCGAATAAATCCTTATGGTATTCCCATTCTTCCTTGGTTGGCAACTTATCAAAGTATTCCTCTATAGGTTCTACCTCCTCCAATTCCTCATCCTTATTAACCTCAACTTCCCTACTCTCATCCTTACTATCGGCTTCTATTCTAACTTCATCCTTGTCACTCTCCTCTATCTCCTTATCTATTGGCTTAATAGTGACAACATTGACAAAGTGGACATGTTTGGATGATGAGGGGTCCTTAATTTGGCTTCCACTATTGGTGTCCCTAGTGTCCTTCCTAGGTGTGATTAATGTTTGGTTGTTGAGGGCTTTCAACAAGTTGTCAATCTTGTTGGTCATCTCCGTTTGTTGTTGGTTGAATTCGGTTTCAAACCTAGCTATGCGGGCTTCTTGAGATGCCATGAACTTTGACATCAATCCTTCAAGATTGTTGGTACTACCATAGTTGTTAGAAGGATTTTTGTTGAAAGTACGGTTGGATGGTGGACCGTTTGGTTGATAACGATTAGGCGGATTGGAAGAATTGGGTTGGTTTTGTCTCCACCTAAGGTTGGGTGATTTTTCCATGAGGGGTTGTATGAATCACCGTATGTGTTTGGCTCGGGCTTGAAAGTGTACCACTTATCTCCCGCTTCGACGGTACGCGTGGATGCGTAATCCGCAAAATCTGTTCCGGGGAGTTCCACACAATCACGAGTGTCATGGGGACCACTACATAATTCGCATAAAGAAGTGATTTTGTTCACTTGGCTTGAATGCTTTGGAGCTTCGTAAGATTTCATGATAAACTTGACTTGGTCCTCAAGTTCCATGATCCTACGGTCGGGAGTGCTAGAATTGTTTGAAGGCAAAGATATTGCCTTGACCGTTTAGTTCAAATCACGGGGATCATTCCAACTTTCGTTGTCATAAAGAGCAAGATCTTCTATGAGTTCCCATGATTGTTCCGCACTAAGGTCACGTAGCTTACCACCGGCCGATTGGTCAATGGTTCGCCTCGTGGAGATGTCGATATGGTCATAGAAGATTTGGACTTGGAGCCAAAGATCTATGCCATGATGAGGGACTTTTTGGAGTAAGTCCTTGAAACGAGTCCATGCTTCATAAAGAGATTCATTTTGACGTTGTTGAAACATCAAGATGTCATTCCTAAGCTTAGTAGTTCTCCCCGGTGGGAAAAATTGAGCAAGGAAACGAGTGGTGAGATCATCCCATGTGGTGATGGATCCCGCAGGTAAACGCTCAAGCCATTGACTAGCTTGATCCCGTAGAGAGAATTGGAATAGGCGTAAACGGGTAGTCTCTCTAGTTTCAACACCTAGGTCTATGGAATCTACGATTTTGAGGAAGTCCTTAAGGTGTTGGTTTGGATCTTCGGAACGAAGTCCATGGAATGCACATCCGCTTTGCACCAACCGGATGGTGTCGGATCGCAAGGGGGTCACATTGGCTCCGGTGAGCTCAATGGTGTTTCGGTAGCCTTGATGGCTAGGTCGGGAGTACTCTCCTAAGGTTCGGGGCCTAAGGGGTTCTAGTGGTGGGTTTTGTTGTGGTAGGATGACGGGTTCAAAGATGTTACCACCTTCCATGATGTCGGATGGTAAAGAGTTACGAACAAAGGCACGAAGAAATAAGATAGACTAAAGAAGACCTAAAAAAAATAAAAATAAAATCTTACTAGAAAGGAATCTAGCAAGTAGACCTAATAAAAAGAAATCCTAACCTAGACAATAACTATTCCCCGGGCTGCGGCGCCAAAAACTTGATGCGTGGGAATCGCACCTTGCTTTACCTCTCGAGGGATCTCGAGAAGCTTACAACCCCCACCAGGCAGTGTACCTGATCGTTGTAGTATAGTATACTGACAAGTACCGGGGGATTGATCGTTCAGCTTAGGAATAGTGTTGCTAGGATTAGAAAGCCTAATTACTAGTTCTAAAGGTGAGGGATGATTATTTTTGTATTTTTATATTTTTATGAAAGCAAGTAAAATCTCGGGTTTTGGAAGAGTGGGCGGAATTAGTTGCTATTCAACTAATCCAAAACTAATATATATTCAAAATAAAATACTGAAAATGAAATTAAACTAAATTATACTAAGGTTGTGAGCAGTAATTGGAGAAATTGTGTTTACTTAGACTTCACTACTCCCTAGACATCTTTTACACGTTAATTACTTGTTATACTTGTATGGATGACGGATTGTATTCCTTAATACCATTCGTGGGGTGGCATACATAACTCCCCAATTCTATGAGCTCTTATCTCCTCCTACACCATGACCCAGCACAACTATAGGGATTGTAAACAGTGGCTCATGCATTAAATACAACCAATAAAGACCTAGTACGCCTCGGTTCATGTTTCTTAAGACGTTCAAGCATGTTACCATTTGGAGATCTGCCAGTTTTCTTAAGCCTAACATATAAATCATTCATCCAAGAACAAGAATAAACAAGTAATCAACACATAATCAACATCTAGGTTTCATTAGATCTAAGCAAACACAAGAGAGATCTAGCCTAGCATATTGGAATTGAGACAAGAACAAGATATAAACAACCAACACATAGACATATTGATTGAATTAGAAGAACACTTATCTCAATTACAATGCAAGGTATCAAGGGTTTGGAACCCTTGAAAAACCTGTAAAAGAGGCACCAAATTCGTCTTTAGGGTTTCACCAAAACTTCTCTTTCTTTTATGAAAAAACTAGAAAACTATATATAAGAAAACTGGGCTGACGGCGTCAAGACAAGCATGTGACGCCGTCACCTCGCCGCCAAATACTTCCTCGGACGGTCTTGATCTACTTATGACGGCCTATGTGACGCCGTCACCACCTACGGTATTTTATTCTTGGTACTTTGACGCCGTCAGGATGACTTTTGACACCGTCACCAACTACGGTGTTTTATTCTTGATGTCTGACGCCGTCAGGGCATAACTCTTGACGCCGTCACCTAGTGTCTTCAGCATGGAAAATTGATACTTTGCTGTTTTCTTCACTTTTATGCTCCAAAAACGTCCAAAATGGCTTCTTTTCCAGAATTCACTCTCCAAGTACCTAAAATCACAAAAGGAACGATTTAGGGCAATATTTGATCAAATAAAGTCGGATTCGGGCTTAAATGACCCCCTAAAAATGGATCATTTTTCGCCTCATCATGTCCTATCGAGATTTATGGATGATCTCATGGCTCTAGACTCAATAGTGTGTTTTGATCTGCTCCTGGAGACTGGGGAGGCGTCTCCTGTTTTAGGTATCAACATAGCTCACAATGAGCGGTCGATACATTGCACAGGGTTCCCCGTGAGAATGAAACAAGCTCTTTTAAGAGAACTTGAGTGGTTGGGAAGATTAGTGCAGTGCGTCACTGGGTCCATGACGTCTTGTCTTCAATACCAGTGTTACCTAAGTAACCGCCAGTTGATTATGAATTGAACCCGGTTTCTGCCCTAAGGTTGAATATATGGAGGGCTATTTCTTTTCACCCTTTCTCATTACATTTCTTTTTCATTCTTCAACCCCTTCAGTGCTTATCGAGACTTCACCACTAGAACCTTGTTGGGTTTGTTCCAGTCCTAGCTCTATCTCAGTCTGCACTCTTCCCTTTCTCACTTTTCTCCTTTTTCCAATCATTCCTAAGGACTTATAATCTATCTAGAGGATTGTCCCTGGGAAGATCCTTCCGGTTCTGGTGGATCATGGGAACTTATACCTAACCTTAACCATCCTTATAACTCCGTGCATAAAGATAAATGGTCGGTCTTTAGGTATTATTTCCACAAATGCCTATCGCTCCCCCTCAATATGTGCATCGATATTCGAAAGTTGTTTAGCACATATGTGGGAGCCTTTTATTGAGTACAAAATATCACTTTTTATTATCAGATTTCATATTTAAATCACATTCTCTCCCCCGATCAAAAATTTTAAATCTTTCGAGATTTTTGATCTGAATTGATTTAAATAATTTAGAAAGCTTTTGGGAGAGAAATGCGGTCAATTTTAATATTTTCTGATAAAAAGGAACTTTTTCTTGCTCCCCCTCAAACTGTGAGGGAGGTTGTTATGTGTCAGATTTGAAGAGTTTGCAAAAGATTCGAAGTTTTAGCGAAAACTCTTTGAAAATTTACTCATTCTGACACATAACCATCACAAATCGGATTGTTGCTTTTGTTTTGTACAAATTGTGGGGAGTTTTGATGATACATAAAATTTTGAGAAATCACTCTCCCCCTCAATCAATGACGGATGTTAAAAATATTTTTCATAAAATATTAAATTCATTGATTGAGTAAAAATTATATCAAAGTTTGAGTTCAAATAGATTTCCAAACAAAATCTCATGGTACCACCAAGTTTTGCACAAATATTTTCCGAAAAAACCATAGAAGGGAAAATATTTGGCAATAAAAAGAAGACTTCGCTTCTTTATGAAGAATTAATGCACTAAAACGTACATTAGATCGAGGGTGCATGAATATAAAGTAATTCATGCTCGGATGAACGGCACCCTTTGCTAGGAACAACAGTCTTTTTAGCGACGTGTTTTCCTCATTTTTGAAAACCGGGTTGCTATCTGAAGTAATAGCAAGCCATATTTTTGAAGACCGGGTTGTAGCCTGAAATGACTACAAGCCATATTTAAGAATGTTTTGAGATACGACATGTTTTTGAAAAGAACTTCATTTGAAACCGAAAAACTCTTGCTCAAGCATATGTATGATTCCGTGTCATTATTGAATGACATTTTTAGAAACGTACATAATATTGATTATACAAGAGACATGTCGTGAGAATATATATATATATATATATATATATATATATATATATATATATATATATATATATATATATATATATATATTTCAATTATCTTATTGTGTTAATATTATATACAAAGGATATGTGAAGCAACCCCTTTACTCCTCTCGATCTTCCTGAAGACAAATGAGATCCTCAGGTGTGAGACTCTTCATACCAAGGCATGGGAGAATGAAGTGAAAACGGTCCCTAGAAAGTGCTTTGGTGAAGATATCAGCTAGCTGGAACTTAGTCCTCACGAAGTAAAGTTCCATAATTCCTTTCTCAACTTGCTCCCTGATGAGGTGATGTCGAATGTCAATATGCTTAGTCCTTGAATGTTGGACATTGTTGCAGTAGAGTGCTATTGCACTTTTGTTGTCACAGTACATGGGAATCTTGTTGCATATGAAGCCATAGTCTGAAAGTTGAGATCGCATCCATAAGATCTGAGCACAACACGATGACATGGCAATGTATTCACCTTCAGTGGAGGAAATAGATGTACTCATTTGTTTCTTTGACGACCAACTGACTAACTTGTTCCCTAAAAACTGTGCACTCCCAGATGTACTGCGACGTGTGTCTTGACATCCCGCATGATCAGCATCAGAATATGCTGTGAGAGCCATTGAAGTTTCCTTAAGGTACCAAAGGCCCATGTGGATTGTTCCTTTAAGGTATCGAAAGACTCTCTTGACAGCTTCCAGATGTTTCTTGGTGGGTTTGGATTGATACCGAGCACATATGCAAACTGCAAATAGAAGGTCTGGTCTGCTAGCGGTAAGATACATTAAGGGGCCAATCATGCTTCGATACATGGTTTGTTCGACTGAAATTCCCACATCATCTTCATCTAGTTTCGATCTTTCAATCATAGGAGTATCAACTGAATCACAGGAATCGAATCCAAATTTCTTCAAAATTTCATTGGCGTATTTGGATTGATTGATGAAGATGCCACTGGGATTTTGAGAAATTTGCAATCCTAGAAAGAAGGACATTTGACCCATCATAGACATCTGGAATTCGGAACTCATCTCTTGGGAGAAACGATCACATTCTGTGGGATCAGAGGAGGCAAAGATGATGTCATCAACATAGATTTGTACATGAAGAAGGTTCTTGCCCGTTTTTCTGGTAAAGAGTGTAGGATCAACAACGCCTTTGGAAAATTTGTTAGCCAGAAGAAATTTAGACAAGGTGTCGTACCATGCCCTAGGTGCTTGCTTAAGCTCATAGAGAGCCTTCTTTAACCAATACACATGATTAGGGCGTTCTGGATCCACAAAACCTTCGGGTTGAGAAACATACACCACCTCTTTTAGATTGCCATTTAAGAATGCAGTCTTGACATCCATTTGATAAACCACCATGTTTTGACTTGCAGCATTTGCGAGAAATATTCTTATGGCTTCAATTCTAGCAGCAGGTACGAAGGATTCTTCAAAGTCTATACCTTCTTCTTGTCGATATCCTTTTGCCACAAGCCTAGCTTTGTTTTTCAATACATCTCCATGCTCATCAAGTTTAACCTTGAATATCCATTTGAGAGCAATGATCATAGCACAATCGGGAGGTGGTACTAATTCCCACACATCCAGTCGGTCAAACTCATGAATCTCGTCCACCATTGCAGTGAACCATGAGTGTTTAGACATTGCATCCTTGACATTTTTTGGTTCAGCTTTAGAGAGGACAGAATTGAAGACGCACCACAATGCGTCAGTTGCAAGTTGCTTGCGGGTAGATACTGGACGCGAAGGGTTTCCAATAATGTTGTCTATAGGATGATCATTGGTCCATTTTCTAAGGTATTCATGGGGTTGAGAATGGGGAACTGAGGTAGCCTTGTTGGATTCATCGGAGGAAGCCACATCATTTGATGATTCAGGGGCAAAGATGTTAATAAATGGCTCATTATCAGGTGGAGCAAAAGGATTTACTTCTGATGTATTATCTACAGTTGCCGCTCGCTGTACAGGTGAAGGTTGGACATTAGAAGTGGTAACCGATTGACTGATGGTGGGGACATCAGGATCCCATGGCAACAAAGTGGATGGACCGTTATTATCAACTTGAATATTCACCACCCCAGCTGGTGGTTGAACCACTGTAGCTTCAGGAGCATTCGTCTGTTGAGGTTCAAAGTATTCATCAAACATTGGGTCAAACAGTTTCTTCCAATCTTCACTTGTAGGAGGTACAAAAGGAGCAGCAGGAGTGGGATTCTGTACAAGCCTGGAACTAATTGGTCCAGGAGACAAAAGGTTAGGTATGGGTCTAGAACTTGATTGTCCAGGAACCGGTTGCTCAGTCAGCTCATCGAAAGTAACGTGGATTGTTTCCATTATGTCTCTGGTATGTTTGTTGTAGATTCGGTACCCCTTTCGCTCTGGAGCATAGCCAATGAAGAAAACAATGTCGGCCTTGGCCTTGAGTTTCCCAAGGTCTTCACTGTCATTAGTTGGATAGAAAAGTGCACCAAAAACTCGAAGAAACAAAAGATCGGGTTTTCTGCCATGTACCAGTTCATAGGGAGTCTTGCAGTGGAGAGGATGTATCAAGGATCGGTTCTGTGTGTAACATGCGGTGGCAATTGCCTCAGCCCAAAGAAACATAGGAGCTTTGGAGAAGATGAGCATAGTCCTTGCAGCTTCAACTAAGGTGCGATTGCGTCTTTCAACAACTCCATTTTGTTGAGGAGTACGTGGAATGCTCTTTTGATGACTGATGCCGACACCTTCATAAAATTGAGTAAGTTGTTTGTTCACAAACTCCGTTCCATTATCAGTACGAATGAATCTAACTATTTTGTTGAGGCGAACTTGCAACATCTTGATGAGTTTGATGATGGTTTCCGGAGCTTCATCTTTTGATCGTAGAAACTTTACCCACGTGAATCGAGAGTAATCATTAACAATAACCAGCACATATTTCTTTTCATTGATACTTTGAATCCTCATTGGTCCACAGAGATCCATGTGAAGAGTATGAAGAACTTCCATGATTGAATTGACAGTCTTGGGTTTATGGGTGTGCTTTTTGCTCTTGCCCTTTTGACAAGCGGAACACAAATGGTCTTTTTCATACTTAAGTCTGGGCAAGCCTCGAACAAGATCCTTACGTGTAAGTTCATTGATGGTACCGAAGTTCAAATGGTTTAAACGACGATGCCACAACCATGATTTGTTCTTGGAGGCTTTAGAGAGCAGGCAAATTGGAGAGGACCGTAGCATGTCTTCGATGGAGATGGTGTAAAGATTAGTGCCCCGACTACCCTTGAGAAGATCAACACCATCTAATTCTCTAACAAAATAGGTGTGCTTTCTGAAAGCAACTTCGAGATCTGAGTCACAGAATTGACCAACAGAAAATAGATTGTGCCCAAGTCCTTCCACGTAGTAAACTCTGGATATCACACTGTCTCCAAAGACGTAATCACCATAACCCATTATAGATCCAAAATGGTCATTCCCAAATCTAACCGTACCAATAAACTTTTCCACGAAATTCTTGAGCCACGAGCGATCTCCAGTCATATATTTTGAGCAGCCTGAGTCCAAATACCAAAGGACGATTTGTACGACCTGCATTTGAAACCAGACAATTGTGGATAACTGAAAAAGCTGGAGCCCCACAGACATTTGGGGTCTGTTTGGTTAGCACACACAAATATTGGATTATCATATGTTACAGATATCTCACTGGAATGTTCACATTTTGATGCACTAGAACTAGGAATGGTACTAAGTGCTGCTATTGGGAACAGTCTACCAGTAGGTCTCCACTTCCTAATAGGCACAACTTTGGAGTTAGTGATCCTAGTCATTGGGCACTTTTCCCTTAGAGTGAATTTCCTTCCAGTAGGTTTCCATTGATAACCAACATTAGTGAACACTTTTCCAGTTTTATTCCATACTTGTTTTACCCGTTTAACACTTGAAACATTCATAACCGGAGATTTCATAGTGCATTTAAGAAAGGACACAACACAAGCAACATGATTACCATAAAATAAGCATTTGTTACAAGTCTTACAAATAGCACCAGAATTCGAATTAATTACATCATTGTTAACACAAATGTTTGAATCAACTCGATTCCTTTCACTAAGCATAACTTTATTGTTCCTAGCTGATTCTTCTACTTCCTTCATAAGTGTACTCTTAGCCGGCAAAGTCCTATCATTCTTTGTATTGAACTTAGGCTGTGACTTGCTAGCATTAGATACACCTTTTACTCCTGTAGAAGCAATGACGGGAACATTAGTCTGATTAGTTGCTACTTGTTTACCGGTGATCAAGATGGTTGATTGTGACATGGTTTGGGGAAAATCAAATGTAACATGTTTGTTGCCACTGTTAGGGTGCAATGCAAATGTCCTATTCGACTTGTTATCATTCTTGGGGCATGATCCTATAGCATATTCTAATAATTCCTGGGCTCTATTAGTGAGGAAGCAAGCACCAATAATAACATCATCAAGTGGTTTAGATATCCTCTCATCTTCAATGGTTTCTCTAAGTATGGCCAGACAATCCTTAAGATTTCTAAGATAGTTGTTATGAACTAACTTATTGTTCCTAAGGGGAAGAGAGACATTCACAGCATCGCACGCATATTTCTTACAAGCATGTACATTGGAAATTGCATGATCACATGAAACGATGGGCATTTTACCCTTCACCATAGTCTTTAGATTCTCAATTTCATTTAACAAAGAAGTGACTCTTTCATTGTTTTGGTCATGTGTTGTTTTAATAGACTCAAACAATTCTTTGTAACGTTGTTTAGCATTAGACATTTCAGCACGAAGCCACTCATTTTCATGTTGTAATTCATTGATAATGCCCTGTTTCTGAAAGTTTTGAGAATCTATCGACTTCTGGTAATTGGTATTGGTCACATCGCTTTTGTTCGATTTTAATTGTGCAATTTGGACCTTCAACTTCCGAATCGTGTTTGAGTAAGCTTGAATTACTTCATCCTTTTTGGCTAATTCAAAACATGTGTCAAACTCAGGAGCATCCGAAGATGTCTTGGCATTTGATATTTTTATGCTTTCTTCTAGATGTTGATATTTTAATTGTAGGTTCAGATTATCAACTTCTAGTTTTGAGAAATTCCTGACCATGTTATCATGGTCGTCGTTTTGAATTTTTTCAGTAAGTTTGTAATTCTCTCCCTCAAGCTCAATTACACGATTCTTGAAGACATTCAAAGTAACCGACATTTCATGAAATTGTCGAGCAGATAGTGCTGAGTCGGTAACAGTATAAAACACATCTTTTGCATTGCAATTTGCAATCAAATTTTCATTCATGATGAGAATGTTTTTCCAGTCAATTTCACTGTATTTGAGATCAATAGCTAATTGGTTACCCTCACTTTCCACTTCATCAAAAACCTTTTTCATTTGAGTCACATCATCATTAATGGTGTTTTTAAGGCCCTCAAAATGTTCTTTGAGAAGTTTAAAAAATGGCATAACTTCAGTTAGGTAACACTATTTTGTTTGTTCAAAACCCCTTTCCCCTTCTGTAATCCCTGTAGGTGTAATTCTTATTTTACATGTTTTCTCAAAGTCGTTGAACAATTGACCTAGAACGTACAACCCAATTAGAGTGTTACACTGTGTGGGAAGAGTGAATGGTACGAGGTGCCTAGGTGTGTTCAGGGGGTAAATGGTTGGGTCAGCAATTCTAAACATAGTGCGTATGTTACCTATAACTCTTTCAGCTTGCATTTTCTCAATGTCTATATTCCAAAACACTTTGTCAGGAAGAATTCTCTTTTGAGGAACAAAAATGGCAGAGTGATTGTCATTCGCATAGTCATAGTGAAACACAATATTCTTAGCAATGCATTTAGGATCCTTTAATCGTTCAGCAAGTTTTACCCTAGTTCTATCCTCCGCCTCATTAATGTGGTCATAGGATTGCGTATCAGGAGGGGCATGGTTAGGTTCAAGCATAGTGTTTGCATCATATAATGCAGGTTGTGCACCTAAACCAATTCTAAGGTATCTTGCTTTGGGCTTGGAGGCATCCTGTTCACTAAATTCATCACTTAGTTTCCTATGGTTTTGCATCATTTGAGCAGATTGAATGGTTTGGCCCTGTGTGTACAACTTATCTTCCAATTTATTTTTCAACATTTTAATTTGAGAAATCATTTAGAAGTTTAGTTTCTTTATCTTTGAATTCAAGTTTGATTGAAGTAAAACCTTTTTGAAACTCTTGTTTTTGTTTGATGGTTTGATCCAATTGATTTTTTTAAAGAAACTAGTTCCCTTTTCAATTTTTCTTGTTTGGAATTGTTTTCAGATATGTAAGTACGCAGTTGCTATTCCATTTTTTGCTCACGTTCATTCAGCTCAAACTTTGCACGCTGCTCATAAATATTCACTTGATCCTTAAGGGTGTTAATTCTAGTAATCAAGGAATCATCAGGGTTGTATATTGTGTGATAATGTACCTCATGTTCACTAGAGTCAATAGACGGCATGTCACTTGGTACAACTGGCGGTCCATTGTCATTCACATACATTTCATATGGGATATTATTGGTATTACCCATATCAGTGACGTTTGTGTTGACAATATTCTTGAGTTGTACCGAGTCACATGCCCCCTGTACAGTTGTAGGATTATTCAGATCATGATTAGGAGATGTTGGTACCTCAGAGATAGCAGATGTGATGGATGAATCAGGTTGCTGTGAAGAGGATGCAGCTGCAAACAGATTAGCCATGAAAATGGTTTGAGCAGTAGGTTCGTCATCTACATCTGAGTCAAATGCATCACACTCTTCAACTTGAAAGATATTCGGGTCATTAAGAGCCATATCCTGAACAGGCTGATCATCCACATTAGTATCAAAGGTGTTCCCATCATTACCAGCCAGAAAGAGCAGAGCTTCTTCATCCAACACCGTCCCATTATCTTGTGCCTGCATCAGCAACATCTTGTCCTTGAAGTACTCAGAGTTTTGAGGACATTTTGGAAGAGTGCAATTCCTAGCTATATGGCCCAACCCTCCGCAGTTATAGCATTTAGGCTGCTTAGCTTGTGCTTGAAGAGCATTCCCAACTCTGTACTGCCCATTATCTCTACCAGCATTTCTTTGGTTGTAGTTCTGTCTTCCCTGGACATTTTGCACCACTACACGACCATCCTCAATGACTGCCTGATTACGTGGATTAGATGAGATCCTAAGTTGGTTGTTAGTAGATGGAAGTGCAGCCCTGAACTGTTGGACCAGTAGAGAAACTTGGTTGGAGAGATTATCAATCATCATATCAGTGTGAGAGTACCCAGAATCAAGTTGTGTATTCAAAGCAGATGGTAAGGGAGTTGATGATTGACTATTGGTTGGGGGAGACCTGGAGGATGGTTGTGATGATTGAGATTGATCATTTGAGGTTTGGTTAGGTTGTTGAACATTAGAAACAAAAGCAAGAGATTCATTTGTTGCTGACGGATTGAGCTTTTCTCGCATTAGCCGATCATAAGCAGCATGTTTCTCATGTTCTTGGAGATATGCATAGAGTTGTTCTTGATTGGTATGCCTAAGTCCTTTGTTGAGCTTAACAGCTGTGACAAACATATCCCATTCTGGTGCCATGTTATTCACGAATTTGGAATTAAGCTGTATATTGGGCATTGTCATCTTGATGGGTTTCATATCATTGACCAACTTGTGAAATCTGACGTAATAGTCAGTGAGGCTTTCACCTGGGTTCATTTTGAAATGCTCAAATTCATCGTATAGCTGAGACTCACGATCTTCTTTAGTTAACTCAGACCCTGCAAGAAGCATTTTGACATTATCCCAGACCGCCTTGGCTTCAGTGTTGTAGTTGATAAGTTTGTAGACATCTTTGGGAAGCCCTTGAATGACGATATTCGAAGCTCTGATGTCGGCATCATAGCGTTTCTTTTCTTCATCAGACAACTCATTGTAAGTACGAGGTCTATCAGGACCAATTACTGCCTGTTGTTGATCAGTTGCTGCAACCGTGTCTCTTGTAGTACCCATTTGAAAGGGTCCCTCATCGATGGATTTCAAGATGTTAACCCCATTTTCCTTACCCAGACAATAAAGACGAATCCTTTGTGCCCATGATTCATAGTCAGTTCTGTCCAACATCGGAGGTCGGGTGTCGGACCCAGCAGCTTGAATGTCATCAGAAGATGTCGACATCACAAAATAGAAATTACCAAACCACAAAGTAGGAGATACCCACAATGTAGTGTACTAGTCGCAGGAAAGTTTAACCGCAACTAGACCTAACCGCAGAGATAGTAAACCGCAGACAAGTAAACCACAGTAAACACTAATCGCATGACACTAACCGCAGAAAATACAAAACCGCAGAAAAATTCGAACCGCAGAATGATCCAGTCGCAACCTAAGTAAACCGCAAACCAAGGACACTAACCGCAGGACACAAACCGCAGAAAGTACCAAACCGCAAAAAACTCCCAACCGCAGAATAGTTAAACTCAAATGACTAACCGCAGACAACTAATCGCAGTGACAATGGTCCAAAACTGTCACTAACCTTGCGTTTTGTTTGTATTCCTAAAATAGTAATCGCAGTCAAACTAACCACAGATTTTAGAAACTAAACGCAACGAGGCAATGGAACAGTAGACTTAACCGCAAGATAGAAATTCGCCCAAAATCATCTCCAAACTTCAAATAGATTAAGGAAATGGTAACACAAACTAAACAACAATGTTCTACAAACACTAATGAACATAAAAGTACGTCACTAACATGTATAACAACACTAGAGAAGATCAAGCAAAGTGTTTTTACAAGAAAGTTACACCAAACTCACAAAACCACACAAAATACCCTCAAATTCGATTCTACAAGGTCCTAAGATGAAACCTTGGCTCTGATACCAATTTTAGAATACTAACTATGTTGGAAACATGATTGATCTTGTGTTTATGTGGCGTTGGAGAAGTAAGAAGGGGGGGGGGGGGAAGAGAGGAACCTTGAGAGAAAAGAAAAATATTAAATTGAGATTAAGTGAAGGTTCAACCCTCTCCACATGTGGAGAGGGGTATTTATACATACAACAAAATGCCCACTCCCGGGCTGTGGATCAGGCATACAGTGGGTAAAGACCCGTCCTTCTTCCACGGTGTTACATAAACTAATACTAATTAACTAATAAACAAACTAACTACGAGCTAACTTAATGCTAATACAATCATTAGGTGACCGAGACTTTTACAGGAATATTTGTATTCCTAACATTCTTTTTAATATTTTTGATTTTCTGAAATTTTTCCAAAATTTTCCAAGTTGTTTTAGTATTTTTCTCAATTTTCGTTTGATTTTATTCATTTTTAAATAGTTTTTAATAAGCAAAAATCCAGAAAAATTCAGAAAAAGCTGTGAAAAATACAAAAATAATTTTAGAAATTCTTTTATAATATTTTAGAATTTTCAGAATTAAATTTTCATTTTTCCACTTTATTTTTCTATTTTCTTCTATTTTTAATTCATTTAAAATTACAAAAATCAAAATAAATTCATAGAAAATAATAGAAAAGTCAAAAAAATATTTTTCTTTTTCTGGAAATTAATTTTAGTAGTTTAAGATTTTTAGAAAATAATTTCACATTTGTAGGATCATGTTTCGTTAAAAGTTACGTTTTAAATAACGCGGTTGCATTTCTGTTTTTACGTTTTAAACTTTTGTGCATATATAGCTTGTACCTTCTGCATAATTCACTTTTTTTCTTTTCACATTTTGAATTTCACAATCACTTCTTACTATTCACTTTTCACTACACGATTCCTAATTCGATTATTCGAAATTCCATTCGAACCTTCGTTGGGAGAACGATTCGGGAAATACTTTCCTAAGTATTTCTTCAGAAAATAAATATATATTATAATTGAGCACAATCAATTTTTGCCGCCGCTGCCGGGGAAGGTCGAAGTGAGTTTTTGAATAATTATTTTGAAAAATCATGTTTTGTTAAGCCTTCCTCTATTTTGTATATATATTTCTATAAAAATATAAAAGTTGAAAAATTCAAAACACTTTTCCTAAAGTGTTCACAAAAATACCAAAAAAATAATAAAGTTACAGCCTCGACTCTGCCGTGGAAGGGAGGGCGTTGTAAACCAAATAAGTCTCACAATATAACAAAAACGTGAAATTAGTTTTTTATCGGATTACTTCAATTACTACAACCGATTAACCGGGAAATACGGAAGCTAAGACATTAAATTGCTAGCTGAAGAGAGATCCATTCTTCTCTCCCGTGCCGTCGCGAGTGGTTTGAATGAAACGGTTTTTAATTAACGTTACGTTTTAATAAAAAGAAAAACAAAAGAAATAAAAAGTTTTTGAGATAAAAATAAAAAATAAAAAAGATTTTCCTTTCTCTTTTCTTTTTCATTTTCTTTTTGATTTTGTTTGTGGTGCATGCACACCCGTTCTTCTTTTGAGAGTCTTACGTCTCCGTTGTCAAACCCCGAGCGTGTTTTACGATATACTAGTCGGGTTCATTTCCTTGATGACGAGGAGATGAACCAAAACGAACAACACAACGGACCCCCGCCGATGGGTGGTCTGCAGCACAATGTTATCCCGCTGATGGGACAACAACCGGCATTTGTTCCACGTCCAATGGAAGAACAACTCCAATCACCATTCAATGGTGTGAGGAGAGCTATTGTGATTCCATACATCAATGCCAATTTTGAGATCAATCACGGATTACTCAATTTGATCACGGGTATATCCTTTCATGGGTTTGATCACGAAGACCCCTATGCTCACATCAGAAATTTCACCGACATCGCTGAGACCATTAGAATGAACCAAGTTCCTCACGATGTGGTGAAATTGAAGTTATTTCCTTTCTCCTTAAAAGGGGCAGCCCGGACTTGGCTGGAAAAGGAACCGCCTAATTCGATTCACACTTGGAATGATCTTGCTTCCAAGTTCGTGAATTATATCTATCCTCCCTCTAAAACTTCTAACCTACGATCCCAAATCTTTCGGTTCCAACAAGCTTTTGATGAATCATTTAGTGAAGCTTGGGATCGATTCAAAGATTTGAAGGAAAAATGTCCTAACCATGGGTTCACCGACCTTCAGCAGATTGACACTTTCTATAATGGGTTATGTCATGTTGACCAAGACTCACTCAACTCTGCTGCGGGTGGGAACTTGTTGGCTAGAAACACGAATGATGCTTTCATGATAATTGAGAATAAGGCTCGTGTGAGAATGTATAGGAATAAACCTCAAGTGTCTAATAATGGTAAAAATAATGATGAAATGATGAGTATGCTATTGGCTCTTACAAAGAAAGTTGATGTAATTTCAATTGAAAAATCAAACCATCAAGTCAATATGGTTAGTCATGGTTGTGAGACTTGTGGTGGTCCACATTTGTATTATGAATGTCCGGCCACCGGTGCCTTTTCTTAAGAAAACGCGTATGCTGCAAACACGGGTAACAACGGTAACCCACAACCTCAAGGAGACCGTAATCTCCTCATCTACCGTTCTACTCATTATATTGGACCACCCGTTCTCGAACAAGCAAACCAAGTCAATCAAGTCAACCAGAATCATAATGTGCAGAATCGTAATAATCAAGGAAATCAAATTCAGAGTCGAGCTAATAACGATTTTCAAAATCATAATCAAGGGTTTAATCAAAACCGTGGTTTTCAAGGTAATTACAATCAAGGCCCGCCTCAAGAGAATTTTCAAAACCAAGGAAGCTATGGAAACCCTAGGAATTTTCAGAACGCAAATCATGGAAATCAAAATCATGGTAATTTCCAAAACCGTGGGTAGAATTTCAACAATAATCAAAATCAAGGTTTTATTCAAAATCCGTTGGCCACGGATGATTTGATTAAGCAATTGCTTCAAAACCAACAATCTTTTATGGTAAAATATGAAGAAACAACTCGGTTGTTTGCTAATCAAATCAGTGATATTAACAAACGTTTAAATGATCGACCCTCGGGTTCGTCGCAAACCCGAGGGGCAAAGTTAAGGCGATCACGACTCGCAGTGGTGCTAAATATGATGGACCCACAGCTCCTACTACCTCTTCTTCTTCGTCTCCGCCTAAGGTAGTGGACTGTGAGACCAAGGCGACAAAGGACCCGGTTCCTCCTATTAATAATAGAGGAGCTGAAAACGTCCAACCTCCGATTTTCCAAGTGTCAAAAGATAAAGAAAAAGTCGTTCCTGAAAACAATGTGAAATACAAGTCAAAATTGCGATATCCATCACGATTTAATAATGAAGAGCTCCGTGCAAAGTCTAAAAAACAAATGGAAAAGTTTCTGGATATTTTTCAAAAATTGCACTTTGATATAAGTTTTATGGATGCTCTCGTGTACATGCCAAAATTTGCTTCTACGTTCAAAAACCTCATAAGTAATAAAGAGAAATTGCTTGAATTAGCCGAAACGCCGATAAATGCTCAATGTTCCGCGATTCTTCTCAAGAAGCTTCCCGAAAAGCTTGGTGACTTGGGAAAATTTCTCATTCCTTGTTCATTAAAAGATCAAGAAGTTTCCAATGCCCTGGCCGATTCAGGTGCGAGTATTAACCTTATGCCATTATCGATCTATGAACAACTTGGAATGGGGGAACTTGAACCGATGAGGATGAATTTAGAGCTTGCTAATCGATCGATAACTCATCCGGTTGGAATTGCCGAAGACGTTTTTGTTCGTGTGAATTCGTGTACTTTTCCGGCAAATTTTGTTGTTGTTAATTTCGAGGCCGATCCGAGAGTTCCTCTTATACTAGGGCGACCGTTTTTGCGAACCGCAAAGCCCTAGTAGATCATTTTGAGGATACTCTAACTTTACGACATGATGATGACATAATGATTTTTAAAGCCGATGCTTCGAAATCAAAGAAGTATTCTGTCAAAAGCGTTGATGTTTGTGATTATTCCTTTGATGATTTTGTGAAAACTTTCGTCTGTGACTCTTCCCCATCATTTCCTCCGACTAAGGAATAGGAAGAGGTCGATGAATTTCTTGCTATTAAAACGATTCCGATTTCTGAGATTGATGAACTTTATTTTGATTCGGAGGGAGATACTATTTTTCTTGAAAATTTGTTGAACGATGAACCGTCAATCCCTCCGGATAAAGATAAGACGAAGATTGAGCTTATAATTGACGATCCTCTAGAGCCCGAGCTCGAGGAATTTTTACCCGACTTTGAGAGTTTTACCTTTGATACGACTGAGGAGATGAGTGGCAATCCCACTTATCGTCCTAATTTTTCTTATCTGACTTATGAAGCTTTTAATTTTGATATCGATCACTCGGAAGAGACGAGTCGTGGTAGTACCACTTCTCATGCTTTTATCTCTCTTCCGGAGTATGAGTCGTTTTGCTTTGATAAAATTGAATGTGAAATTGAAAAGTTTTCTAATCCAGAATATGAAAGTTTCAATTTTGATCTTGAAGTTGATCATGATCTGGGTGGTGTTCTTAAAAATGAGAGTTTTAAGGAAAATTTTATCCCATCCCTCCCACCCGGGAAAGTTTTTAAAATGAGCTTGAATGATAGGATTCATAATTTCACAATTATGAAGTTTTCTTTTGATAATGATGAGTTTTTTCATGATGGTTATCATGACCTTCTTGCCATTTGTCACATTTGGTGTGATTTCTCTTATCCTTCACTCCGTGGGGAGTGAGGATGTTGTTTTTGACCCTGGTATCATTTCTAATAGTTCTCACTATTAGCATACCATCGGTTATCTCTTCAGGATGGAACTTTCAACTAATTCATATGTTTTTCCAAATATTTTGAATGAAAGCCCAAGTGAGATTATTTTTCCACGGATTTTTCCCCAAGGACAAATTAATTCGGGGATCGAGTCAAGCTACGTGACTCGGAAATAAAAAACAAAGCGCTTCGTGGGTGGCAACCCAGGCTTATCCAATTTCATATTCTTATTCTCTATTTTCTAACAAATAACGTGAGGAGGGGGTGCCTCTTCTACTCTTGTGTTTCGTGGTTGTTTGTGATGATTGTTTAGGACTTTCCGCGATTTATGATGACTCTCGTGCTCGTTATCTTCTCTCCGCTCGAGTTTCATTTATTGGTGCTATTGGAAATCCTATATCCGTGAATCTTATCGACTAACGTTTTCTTTGGCATAATTAATAAACGGCCCTAGAATTTTATTAGGATTACCTTAACCCGTAAAACATCGAGGACAATGTTTCATTCTAGTCTGGGGAGGGTGAATCTTCGATTCGATTTTGACCTTGCATTTTTCAGAATGTCGTGCACTCTTGTAACTCCGTTTTTCCACCAAAAATAAAAAAATTGAAAAAATTGAAAAATTTCAAAAATTTTGATGAAAAAGCACAAAAAAATGGGAAAAAGTTGAAATAGTTGTGCAAAAATATAATAAAGTTTGAATAAGTATTTTGACACCTTGTTGACTTTCTTGCTGGCGAGAGTAGGAATAAATATTTTGACTTGACCGGGCGTGTTGAGCCCTAGCTTGTTCCCTTAACCAACGATAATCACATAAGCTTGTGCTAGTCTTGTACACCAGGAGCTATAAAATGCGAGTTCTTTCTTAAGAATCTGCAAGTTCCCGTACTTGACTTTATACATGCACAGCTTAAAAGCTTTTGCTAGTCTTTTACATCAGGAGCTAGAAAACGCGAATTCTTCTTCTAGAATTTGCAAGTTTCCGTTATATATGCGTGGCTGATTATCGGCTAAGTATTCGCGGGTTTCATTATTTGGAATCTTAAATTGTGAAGAGCGAGAAATGATAGAGTTTATTTAGAAGTTAGATGCTAAACATGGAGTAGTGGTTCTCTTTAGAGCTCATGAGAGGTACTTGTGGCTTTTTACTCCCATCAGATACGTCACCGATATATAATAGATGTTCTAGGTTAATTATTGGTATTTCGGTTTGAATAATATTTAATTCTTTATTTTCTTAAGAGAATTTTTGCTTTAGAAGTTGGGTACATATCAAGGAACATCAAAAATAAAAGAAAAAAATGAAAAATCAAAAGTTAAAAGTTGATTATCTATGTGGTTTTGGAGCTACCCGATAAGCTTTCATTGATGTATTGAGAAAAGTCAAGAAAGAAAAAAGTATGAAAAATATGAGAAAAGTGAAAAAAGTGAAAAAAATGAAAAAAGTGAAAGTTGAAAGTTATGTTGAATAAGAGCTTGAATGTAAATAAGTTGTTGGCGCGTGAGGTGCACGTGTATAATTCTGAATTGGACACATGAGGTGCACGTATAGTACTCCGCAATATATATTTGATGTTGTATGTACCAAAATTCCTTGATGTGGACCGAATTTCTATTGCAGTGATTCTTAAGAGAAAATGGATAACTACTTATCGTTTAAACTTAGGTGTCACTATCGGACTAAAAAAGTATTGAAACGAGAAAATATGAAGCAATTCATTTCTCAACAAAAATAAAATATTGAGATACAAAACTTAGGACATGGGAGTAAGGAGTTTTCACAAGTAACTTTTATTAGTTGTGTTAGCATCTAATTTGTAGATAAGCTGTGATCTTGTTTTTACACTTATTTTGGGACTCGTGAAAAATCAAGGATGATGTTGACATAAATAATGCCTAAAAACATTATTAACATGTTATTAATATCTCTATGTTTTAATTATCATAAAATATAAACTCATAGAACTAAAATTTGTGACATAAGCAAGTATTTAGTGATTAATATTTCTCTTTACATCCAAATCACTTAAGGTATGAATAAACAAAGTGTTTAGTGCAATTTATGATCAAAGGGGTGTTTAATTAACTAATACAAAGTTTATTTAATTATATAAACATATTATACATTTTTGAAAAACACTTTTGGTAATAAAGAAAAATGTTTTATTCATGCTAAATATATGAATTCAAATTTTTAACCAAAATCAGTTAGTTTTTCACCAAATAAACTTTCCCCACTAAAAGACAAAGAATCTGGCCGTTTCAGCTGGGCGGCCCCCTTAATTATAAAGGGCGGTCCCCTTAATTTTAAGGGGGCCGGCCATGAATTAAGGGGACCGGCCACGCTCCTCTGTCAGATTCTGTTGCCTATAAATACCACCTTAAACCTGGATTTTTTCCTCACCTCTTGCACTACAGAACTTTCTGTTATAGATCTCCATTTCCAAATCTATAAATCCTTTGATCATACATTCTTAAATCTTTGTTTCAAAGTGATCCAAACATCATTCCATCAAGTGCAGGAGAAGAATACTTCTATCCCTCAAGACAAGAAGTATTACAACTTGTTTTGATCTCCACATCTAAGTTGTTAGTGTAACATCATTGCTATCATTTCATTGTGTGAGTAGTTGTGAATATTTGTTAGAAGATAGTGTAGTTTGATATATAGTGTGATTGGTTAGAAGAATAGTTGTAAAGAAGATAAGTTAGGAAGAATATTGGTGTGTAGAAGAATAGGTGTGAAGAAGATTGGTGTGTAGAAGATTGGTGTGAAGAAGTGGTGTGACTAAGTAGTGAATAGGTGTGAACTAGTTGTGTAGAAGTCGTGATTAAGTTGTGAAGTTATTGTGGTGTGTAAGGTTTTCTTCGCCATAAGGGAGCTTGTTGATATAGTGAAGAAAACTCTCGAGTTAGGTGCTCGGGGAGTGGAGTAGGGCAAGGAAGGTGACCTTGTAGCCGAACCACTATAAATCTCTTGTCTCTCGGTTCGATCTTTCCAACCCTTATCTATTTCTTTACTTACGTTATTATTGTTTTATCGTACATACTTAGTGTTGTTCATATTGTGCACGACTTGATTTCATATAGCATCGAATCTATATTTTATAAAACAAAGAAAACTTTCAAACAAAATATCATAACATTTTAAAAACGACGTAAATCTATTCAACCCCCCCCCCCCCTTCTAGTTTTCCACAATTGGTATCAAGAGCCACGTCTAACAAGATCTTTAAAATATATTGTATTTTAAAACTTGTAACTATCTATGGATTCTTTAAAATATTTAGAAGGGCAATCTATGCAAAGACTACCACTATTTGAAAGTGATGGATTTTTATATTGGAAAAATAGATTCGAAACTTATGTGAAATCAAAAGATCTTGATCTTTGGCATATTATTACCTTTAGTGATTTTCCTCCTATTCAATATAATGTTGAAACTAAAATGAATGAAATTGTATCTTTTGAAGAACAAAATGATGATTTGAAAAAGAAATTAGCAAAAAATAATGAGGCTAAAATGGTAATTTATAATGCGTTACCACGCAAAGAATATGAAAGAATTTTTATGTGTTAAACCGCCAAAGAAATTTGGGATTCTTTATTAATTACTCACCAAGGTAATAGCTAAGTCAAAGATAATAAAATAGATCTTCTTGTACAACAATATGAACAATTTACGATTCCGGAAGAGGAATCAATTGATAATGCTTTTGCTAAGTTTAACACTATCATCACAAGTTTAAAAGCACTTGATGAGACATTTTCTAGTAAAAATTGTGTTAGGAAATTTCTTAGGGCATTGCATCCAAAATGGCGAGCTAAGGTCACGGAAATCGAAGAATCAAAGAACTTGATGACGTTATCACTAGATGAACTAATTGGCAACTTGAAGGTTCATGAAGAAATCATAAGAAGAGATTCGGAAACGGTCAAAGTCAAGAAAGAACAAACCAAATCCATTGCTCTAAAAGCCAAAAAGGAATCTAGTGATGATGATGATTCAAGTGACGAAAGTGAAGACGAAGAATATGCATTGGCCGTAAGAGAATTCAAGAAGTTCTTCAAGAGACGAGGAAGATTCACTAGATCATCACGAGACGAAAGAAGAGCATTCCAAAGGAATAGAAGTGACAACTACGGGAAAAGAAAGTGCTTTAGATGTGGAAGTCCAAATCATCTCATTGGCGAATGTCTAAAGCCACCGGGTCATGAAAATCAAGGTGCTTTTGTTAGTGGAACATGGAGTGATAATGAAAAAGAAGAAGTCGAAAAGCCAAGAGACGAAAAGTGTTTTATGGCAAAAGAAACCGACGAAATATGTTTAGGAATTGACTTGGAACCTGACGAATGGATTAAAGATAGCGGATGTTCGAGGCACATGACGGGGAATCGCAATCTATTCTCTACATACAAGGCATACAATGGAGGTAACGTTATATTCGGTAGTGACTTACGTGGAAAAATCATTGGCAAAGGTACGATCTCTCAAGACTCACTTACTATTGAAAATGTAGAGCATGCAGATAAATTAACATATAATTTGCTTAGTGTAGGACAAATATGTGATAATAAATGTAGAGTCACATTTACCGAAGATGATAGCGAAATAGTTAAGAATGGAAAAATTATAGGTAGAGGAATTAGAAAAGGTGGCATATATGTTATGAAACTAGGAAACAAACCTGAGGATAGGATATGCCTAATGACCCTAGATGAAAACTCTACACTATGGCATAGGAGGTTAGGACATGCTAACATGCAACAAATAAAATCTTTGGCCTATAAGGAATTAGTTAGAAATTTGCCTAATCTAAAATATGACAAGCATTTTTGTGATGCATGTAAAATTGGAAAACAAGCTCATGCTAGTCACAAAGTCAAGAATATAGTATCCACTACTAGGTGCCTAGAATTATTACATATGGATCTTTTTGGTCCATCCGCTGTGCCGAGCTATGGAGGAAACAAATATACCTTAGTAATAGTAGATGACTACTCACGATACACGTGGACTAGGTTTTTATGTGACAAAACCCAAGCCTTCGAAAAATTCGAAATATTTAGTAAAATGATTCAAAATAAATTAGGATGTTCAATAGTTGCCATTAGGACGGACCATGGTAGGGAATTTGATAACGAAGTACAATTCGGAAAATATTGGGAGTTAATTGAAATATCTCACAATTTTCCGCTCCTCGTACTCCTCAATCAAATGGCGTAGTAGAAAGAAAAAATAGGTCACTACAAGAAATGAGTAGAACTATGTTAAATGAACAATCCATCCCACAAAATTTTGGTGTCACGCCGTAGATACATCAACTTATATTTTAAATAGGGTATCAATTAGAAGAATTCAAGGAAAAACTCCTTATGAGTTATTAAGAGGTAGAAAATCAAACTTAAGCTACTTTAGGGTATTTGGAAGTAAATGCTATATTTTAAACACTAAGGACTATCTCACTAAGTTTGATCCAAAATCATATGAAGGAATATTTTTAGGATACTCACAAAATAGCAAAGCATATATAATACTTAACAAACACTCCATGAAAGTAGAGGAATCACTAAATGTAACATTTGATGAAACACCACCACCTCCTAAAACTTTACCTTTAGAAGATGATGATTTAGTTGAAGATGAAGCTATTGAGGTTAGTAAAACAAAACCCATAGGAAATGATAATGAAAACATTCACTTAGAAAATAACGAAATTGTTGATACTAAAGAATCTAGATCACATCCATTAGATAATATAATCGGACATCTTAACCAAAGAACCCTTAGATCACAAGCCCAAGATAAAAACAATTTCTTTTGTTTCCTCTCAGCAATAGAACCTAAGAATATTAGCGAGGCTTTAAAGGATGAAAGTTGGATGATAGCTATGCAAGAAGAATTAAATCAATTTAAGGTGAATGATGTTTGGGAACTAGTCCCAAATCCAAAGGACATGACCATCATAGGAACCAAATGGGTATATAGGAATAAGTTAGACGAGAATGGAATAGTTACTAGGAATAAAGCTAGGTTAGTTGCCCAAGGTTATAATCAACAAGAAGGAATTGATTATGACGAAACTTATGCCCCCCTAGCTAGACTAGAATCAATTAGGATATTACTTGCCTATGCTTGCGCCCTAGATTTTAAGTTATTCCAAATGGATGTGAAAAGTGCATTCCTTAACGGTTTTATCAATGAGGAGGTATATGTGGCACAACCTCCAGGATTCATTGACTTCGCAAAACCTGATTATGTTTATAAGTTAAAGAAAGCTTTGTATGAACTCAAACAAGCTCCCAAAGCTTGGTATGATCGATTAAAAGCTTTTCTTATTAAACATGATTATTCCATGGGAATGGTACATAACACTCTTTTCACTAAAAGGAAAGACCCAAATCTCATCATTGTTCAAATATATGTTGATGACATTATATTTGGATCGACTTGGCAAGACATGTGTGATGAATTTTCCAAAATCATGCATGATGAGTTTGAGATGAGTATGATGGGTGAACTTAACTTCTTCCTAGGATTACAAATAAAACAATTAGAAGATGGAATATTCTTTAACCAATCTAAGTACATTAAGGAAATGCTTAAGAAATTTGGCCTAGAAGACTCAAAACCCATGAAAACACCCATGTCTACGGAGGTAAAGCTCACAAAGGACGATGAAGGTGAGTCCGTAGATAACACCAAGTATAGAGGAATGATAGGTAGTTTACTATACTTGACGGCAAGTAGACCCGATATCATGTTTAGTATCTGCCTTTGTGCCCGTTTTCAAGAGGATCCCAAAACCTCTCACCTAGAAGCGGTTAAGCGTATCTTCCGATATGTTAAAGGCACTATACACTTAGGATTATGGTATCCTAAGGAATCCGGCATAGAAACCATTGTCTATGCGGATTCGGATCATTCGGGAGACTACGTAGATAGAAAGAGTACTAGCGTTATTTGCACGTTTATGGGATGTTGTCTAACGTCTTGGTTTTCGAAAAAGCAAACCGCTTTTGCTATTTCTACCACCGAAGCCGAATATGTAAGCGCCGGAAAGGCACGTCAACAAACACTATGGATGAAACAAGCTCTCGTAGACTATGGCATTATGTTAGAAAATGTCCCCATTATGTGCGATAACAAAGGTGCGATAGATTTAAGTAAAAATCCGGTGCAACACTCTAGGACTAAACACATGGAAATACGTCACCATTTTCTTAGGGATAATGTACAAAAAGGAAATATATCTATAGAAAAGGTTGCATCGGAAGACAACATTGCGGATATATTCACAAAACCCCTTAAGTGTGAATTATTCAACCACTTGCGTTTAGGATTAGGAATGATGGAACAAGTTGACTAAATTACATTGAATTAATTCTAATTTATACTTGCATGAAAATTTATTTTTCTTCCATTCCACCTTTTCTGAGTCTAGGAATCTATTTCGCACAAAACTAAAGATTGAGAAGATTTATTTTCTTTGCATAATTTAAAAAAAAAAAAAAAAAAAAAAAAAAAAAAAAAAAAAAAAAAAACTCAATCAATTTTCTCTAAAAATTATTCTCACAATCTTGGAATCACATGAAAATTATTTTCCTTGCATTGTTGACTAATTCTAAAAACATTGTATTTCAAAATCATGTATAAACTCTCACATAAATTGTCAAGGTATATAATCTAATATATGTCTTTGACATTCATGACAGAGCAAAAATTGAATCAAGGAGATCATTTGGATTGTTTCTTAGGATCGTTATTTCTTTTTGCTTCTAGGAGTCGAAACAATCACAACTCCACATTTGTTGCATATAGACACTCACTAGGACACATTCACTAGTAATGGTGTCATCTTGATCCATCATTAGTTTTTCACTCACTAATTGCCTTTGCCTTTAATCTAAGATAGGTGCCTTAGGAAGCTTAAGTGTGCTTGCCTTTACTTACCTCCTATTGCTTATTATGTGTTGATTATTTGCTCTTGTGCCTATGTGTTGTTTTGCATGCATGATATTTAATGATTAGATTAGATGCTATATTGCCTAAAGGAATTGAACTTGCTTGAATCCAAGTCCAAAAACACAACCTTTTTGCAAATTTTCTGCCAAAAACCTAATTCTGGCAATCTGAAAATCACCAGATGGGCGGCCCCCTTAATTATGTAAGGCGGCCCCCTTAATTTTAAGGGGACCGCCCCCTAATTAAGGGGACCGGCCATCTGATGGACAGGTTTACAGAATCTTTTCTGCGTTTTAGCCCATTTCAACCTACATTTCCCATTTTTCACCAACACATTTTGTCCTAATCCCCTAAACAAACCTTATCCATCCTTAAACACACAAATCTTACACTATAAATATCCCCAATCCTCAAAACTCTCCATTCATCCCATCATGAACTCTCCAAAAAAACCAAAATCAAAAGCCTCAAGGCTAGCAAGGATGACGGAAAAACCCGTTTGGCGAAGAAAAAGCCCTCGAAACAAATCCATCATCATTAATGAAGTTGGAAGTCATTCCACACCCCCAACTTCTTACTTCCCAAATTTTGCATCAAACCAACAAGGTCATTCATTTGATCCTCTTTACAAACCATACAACATTGGCCAAACATCTTCCTTCAAGCCTGATGAGGCGAAAAATGATCCGTTTTTAGGGGGTCATTTAAGCCCGAATCCGAATTTATTTGATCAAATATTGCCCTAAATCGTTCCTTTTGTGATTTTAGGTGTTTGGAGAGCGAATTCTGGTAAAGAGGCTATTTTGGACGTTTTTGGAGCATAAAGTGAAGAAAACGACAAAGTACCAAAAATCCAAGCTGGAAATACAAGGTGACGGCGTCAAGGGTTTTCTCTTGACGGCGTCAGACATGAAGAATAATTTACCGTAGCTGGTGACGGCGTCAGATGGAGTTATGACGGCGTCAAAGTGACCAAGATTAATTTACCGTGGGTGGTGACGGCGTCACATAGGCCGTCACGATTAGATCTAGGGCGTCCGAGGAAGTGTATGGCGGCGAGTTGACGGCGTCAGATTTTACTCTTGACGCCGTCAGGACGATTTTCCTATATATAGTTTTCTAGTTTTTTCATTAAAAAGAGAGAAGTTTTGGTGAAACCCTAAAGACGATTTTGGTGCCTCTTTTACAGGTTTTTCAAGGGTTCCAAACCCTTGAGACCTTGCATTGTAATTGAGATAAGTATACTCTTAATTCAATCAATATGTCTATGTGTTGGTTGTTTATCTTTTGTTCTTATCTTAATTCTACTATGCTAGGCTAGATCTCTCTTGTGTTTGCTTAGATCTAATGAAACCTAGATGTTGATTATGTGTTGATTACTTGTCTATTCTTGTTTTGAATGAATGATTTTATATGTTAGGCTTAAGAAAACTGGCAGATCTCCAAATGGTAACATGCTTGAACGTCTTAAGAAACATGAACCGAGGCGTACTAGGTCTTTATTGGTTGTATTTAATGCATGAGCCACTGTTTACAATCCCTATAGTTGTGCTGGGTCATGGTGTAGGAGGAGATAAGAGCTCATAGAGTTGGGGAGTTATGTATGCCACTCCACGAATGGTATTAAGGAATACAACCCGTCATTCATACAAGTGTAACAAGTAATTGACATGTAAAAGATATCTAGGGAGTAATGAAGTCTAAGTAAACACAATTTCTCCACATACTGCTCACAACCTTAGTTTAATATTAGTTAAATTTTATTTTCATTAGTTTAATTAGTTATAAAGTAGTTTTTGGGTTAGTTGAATAACAACTAATTCCGCCCACTCTTCTAAAAACCGAGATTTTACTTGCTTTCATAAAATATAAAAACACAAAAATAATCATCTTTCATCTCTAGAACTATTAATTAGGTTTTCTAATCCTAGCGACACTATTCCTAAGCTGAACGATCAATCCCCCGGTACTTGTCACTATACTATACTACAACGATCAGGTACACTGCCTGGTGGGGGTTGTTAGCCTCGCGAGATCCCTCGAGAGGTAAAGCAAGGTGCGATTCCCATGCATCAAGTTTTTGGCGCCGCTGCCGGGGAATAGTTATTGTCTAGGTTAGAATTTCTTTTTATTAGGTCTACTTGCTAGATTCCTTTCTAGTAAGATTTTTTTTATTATTTTTTTTTAGGTCTTCTTTAGTCTATCTTATTTCTTCGTGCTTTTGTTCGTAACTCTTTACCATCCGACATCATGGAAGGTGGTAACATCTTTGAACCCATCATCCCACCACAACAAAACCCACCATTAGAACCCCTTAGGCCCCGAACCTTAGGAGAGTATTCCCGACCTAGCCACCAAGGCTACCGAAACACCATTGAGCTCACCGGAGCCAATGTGACCCCCTTGCGATCCGACACCATCCGGTTGGTGCAAAGCGGATGTGCATTCCATGGACTTCGTTCCGAAGATCCAAACCAACATCTTAAGGACTTCCTCAAAATCGTAGATTCCATAGACCTAGGTGTTGAAACTAGAGAGAATACCCGTTTACGCCTATTCCAATTCTCTCTACGGGATCAAGCTAGTCAATGGCTTGAGCGTTTACCCGCGGGATCCATCACCACATGGGATGATCTCACCACTCGTTTCCTTGCTCAATTTTTCCCACCGGGGAGAACTACTAAACTTAGGAATGACATCTTGATGTTTCAACAACGTCAAAATGAATCTCTTTATGAAGCATGGACTCGTTTCAAGGACTTACTCCAAAAAGTCCCTCATCATGGCATAGATTTGTGGCTCCAAGTCCAAATTTTTTATGACCATATCGATATCCCCACGAGGCGAACCATTGACCAATCGGCCGGTGGTAAGCTACGTGATCTTAGTGCGGAACAATCATGGGAACTCATAGAAGATCTTGCTCTCTATGACAACGAAAGTTGGAATGATCCCCGTGATTTGAACAAAACGGTCAAGGCAATATCTTTGCCTTCGAATAATTCAAGCACTCCCGACCGTAGGATCATGGAACTTGAGGACCAAGTCAAGTTTCTCATGAAATCTTACGAAGCTGCGAAGCATTCAAGCCAAGTGAACAAAATCACTTCTTCATGCGAATTATGTAGTGGTCCCCATGACACTCGTGATTGTATGGAACTCCCCGGAACAGCTTTTGCGGACTACGCATCCACGCGTACCGACGAAGCGGGAGATAAGTGGTACACTTTCAAGCCCGAGCCGAACACATACGGTGATTCATATAACCCCTCATGGAAAAATCACCCAAACCTTAGGTGGAAACAAAATCAACCAAATTCTTCCAATCCGCCTAATCGTTACCAATCAAACGGTCCACCATCCAACCGTACCTTCAACAACAATCCTTCTAACAACTATGGTAGTACCAACAATCTTGAAGGATTGATGTCAAAGTTCATGGCATCTCAAGAAGCCCGCATAGCTAAGTTTGAAGCCGATTTCAAACAAAATCAAAGCGAGATGACCAATAGAATTGATGCATTGTTGAAAGTTCTCAATGACCGAGAAATGGGAGCACTCCCAAGCGACACCATCAAGAATCCGAAACTAAACGTTAATGCCATATCTTCAGTTTCGTCACCCACTTCGTGTCCACAATATTACTCGGTTAAATCAACGAGCACGTGTTTCAAACAACACCAAGTTCCCCAAAAGGACCAATCAACTAAAACACCCACTATAGAGCTGGTCAAAAGCATAGTTGAAACACCTCTTACGCAAGACCTTGACGATGAATTCAAAGAACTTCACCTCGAACGCCCCGTCATTGATGTCTTAGCGCGTGCTCCTTACTATAGTGCCCTCCTAGAAAAATATGAGAAGTATAAGCTAGGTAAAAATGGGACCGCCTTCATTCAAAACAAGTTGCCTAAAAAGCTTGATGATCCGGGTATATTTGTTTTGCCTTGTAAGATAGGAAGATCCGAAGCTTTCGACACACTAGCCGATTTAGGGTCAAGCCTCAACTTGATTCCCTTATCCTTATTCACCGCTCTTAAGCTAGGAAAGTTAGAGGAAACGGAGGTATTGATAGGGCTAGCGGATGGAAGTATTGCCCACCCTGTTGGAATGATTAAGGATGTAGTTGTTCACGTAGGAAGGTTAACTATATTAGCGGATTTTCACGTTCTAGACATGGTTAGTGACACTACATGCCCATTATTGGTAGGAAGAGGATTTTTAGCAACCGCTAGTGCCATGATAGATTGCAAGGAATCCAAGATAGCGGTAGGAGAAGGCGATACTTGGTCGGTGTATGATGTTAAGAAGCATAGTTATGATTGTGATGATGAACCAACACCGCATTAGGTAAAGATGAATAGGAGACCATCTAGATATGGACCTTGGATAGAAAGGAACTTCATAGGACCTCAATGCCCATTTTATCTAGAAAAGGATTTCGTTGAGAAGACACATTCGGTAGAACAACTCATAGCTAGGGATGAGGAGCTAGATCCCTTTGAGGACCCCTTAGTCTTTAGAAAGATGATTGAGTTTTTGAGCGTAATGCCTATTAATATAGAGTTGAATAAATGGAAAAGAGATGGAGATAAGTATAAATGGAGGTGGGACAAGCCACCTAAAGAAGGTAACGGGTCATGGCATATTAGAATGACCTTGTATGATCCGGATGGAGAAAAGTTTGAAAGGTCATACCACACTAAGGGAACCAATAGAAAGTTGAAACCTGAGTTCGATCCCAAAGATGTCCTCAATGAGGAACTCACCCGAATCACGTTAACCCACGACTTTGAGTCTAGCTACAAGACTCGTAAATAAAGAAAAGCGCTTCTTGGGAGGCAACCCATGTTTTGTGTGATTTTTAATTGTTTGATTGTTATTTGCTTCCATATGCATGTTTTATTTTTATTGTTGGTTAATCATGTTTCTCAATTAAAATGTGAAATACTTTATTATGTTGTTTAGCCTAGTCTTAACTCCAACCTAAAGGTATTTTTGCAAAAGATAAGTGTAAGGGGAAACCCCAAATATGTTTTTAAGAAACAAACCGATCATGACTATCCACAATATTTAATGAACATGTATATTCGTATTTGTTAGAGTCAAATGCTTGTATTGAGTCATAATGAAGTTTTGCAGGATTTTCCAGGAAGTAGGACAAAGTTTTTCCAGAAATTTTCCGGAAACTTAACATAAAGATTTCTGCAGGTCCATTCTGACGGCGTCAGGCAATTGCTCTTGACGGCGTCAGGAGTCAAAAATCTGGAAATTTTACCGGTTTTGTTTTTCTAACGGAGTCTTATAGTTTTTGTGAATTATCAAGTTTTATAATCTCCAGGAAATCTGCAAACTTCATTCCACAAGCATTATATCTTATTTTGTTTTCTAGGATTTAGTAACTTATATAGGATGCCGCCGATTTTACGCGAGGTTGCCTTGTCTACTTTTGTCAGGATTTACAGGTTATTTATGACAAGAAGATGATTTATATTCTGGAAGGGAAGCTTTGATTGTTCGTTTTCTTGGAGGAAGATTTAACCTGGCCAACTAAAATCCATACCGAGCGAATTAGGGGAGTATTTGATTTCATTCTCTTTACTTTTTAACTTTTACATTCTTTACTTGAACATTGGGGACAATGTTCATCTTAAGTGTAAGGGGAGGGTAAAAAGATGATACCTTACATATGCACTTTCGCTTGAGTTTGTTTTGTTTGATGGTAGATGAGTAATAAAACTACAAGAAATACTTGTTAGTGTAATTTTAGCGCCAAATTTAAATTTTTTTACAACATTTAGGAGTGAAACTTTAGCCATAGCAAGCGTCTCATGGATAGGAGATTGTATGACTAGCACATAACTGTATATTCAGAAAAATTTTCCACCCAAATATGTGAGGTTCGCCTTTAGATTTGATAGGAAAAGCATTCATTATTAGTGCTTATGAGTGTACCGGTAGCATTTAGATTCTAGAACTTGCGTTAGTGATGCATCCCAAGACCGCTAGTGAGACTACATTCGTGTGGTAGGATTTACTACATGATAAGAGGCATTAGGATCACCCTTGTGTTAAACCCGTATTATAATTACTTGACCATTTAAGTCATATTACTTGGCTAGTTAAGTCAACTAATTTTTCCCACATCCTTTGCGTTGTACTCATTTTTAGTACACGATACCCCTAGTACACCCCTCCGAGCCTATCTTTTCGTTTCTAACTTTAAGCATTTTACTTAAAGGAAGAATTTGTTACACCCCACTTAAATGTACACCCAAATCGCCTTAGCCTTCCGTGTATGCGCTCATTTTTAGTGCATTATTGTTATATGTTAAACCCTAAGTTAACTTTCTAATTGATTACATGGTTGCTAAGTCGAGTCATATCCTTGTACATATTGTTTTGGGACGATTGGGACTCATGGGTAAGTACTTATTTTATGGAGTAATGGGGAAGAACATAATATTATTACCCCCATATGTGCGTTAATCTTAAAAGTGCTCCAAGTGTTTTGATTTTCTTAATTCGAGTCATTAGAATAGTTTAATGTAAAGTATGTAAAGATTCAAGTGTAAGGGGAGTGCTCAAACCCCTATGATGTATTATTTTGGATGGTAGGGTAAGAGTGTATGCAAAAAAAAAAAAAAAAAAAAAAAAAAAAAAAAAAAAAAAAAATCAAGAAAAAGAAAGAAAAAAAAAATAGAAAAAGAAAAGAAAAGAAAAAAAAAACATACGGATTACCATCCCGTTTTCATTCTATGTTCATTTTATGTTTTTGTTATTTTTCATTTATTAGCTTAAGTCAAGTCTAGTCTTGGCTTAGCAACGCCATCTTGTACATGTAATTTACTAAGATTGTTAACTCGCCACCAGTAAAATTCCCTTTATCCAACAAAACCGTGTAATTCATATCCCTACACCTAACGTTATAACCCTTTTTAAAAGACCTCTTTGATAGTTTATCCTAGGTGCTTACGCCATGTGGTGGAGGTTTGATCCTTTCCCAAGCCTATGGTAATCTATTTTGTTATGACAGGTAGTGAGAGATATCTTCCATTTCCATAATGTTATATTACTTTATTACACCCGAGAGATGTGAGTATCTAAACACTATTTGTGAGGTGCTTGTGTATGACCTCCGTGCTTGTCTATTGGTCTTTAGTGGAACGATTATTTGTTGTAATTACTTTTATATTAGTGTTAAATGACCCCTAACTTGTCTTTTGAGTAGAATAAAAGCTCATTTGCTTGAGGACAAGCAAATCTCAAGTGTAAGGGTATATGATGAGGCGAAAAATGATCCGTTTTTAGGGGGTCATTTAAGCCCGAATCCGAATTTATTTGATCAAATATTGCCCTAAATCGTTCCTTTTGTGATTTTAGGTGTTTGGAGAGCGAATTCTGGAAAAAAGGCTATTTTGGACGTTTTTGGAGCATAAAGTGAAGAAAACGACAAAGTACCAAAAATCCAAGCTGGAAATACAAGGTGACGGCGTCAAGGGTTTTCTCTTGACGGCGTCAGACATGAAGAATAATTTACCGTAGCTGGTGACGGCGTCAGATGGAGTTATGACGGCGTCAAAGTGACCAAGATTAATTTACCGTGGGTGGTGACGGCGTCACATAGGCCGTCACGATTGGATCTAGGGCGTCCGAGGAAGTGTATGGCGGCGAGTTGACGGCGTCAGATTTTACTCTTGACGCCGTCAGGACGATTTTCCTATATATAGTTTTCTAGTTTTTTCATTAAAAAGAGAGAAGTTTTGGTGAAACCCTAAAGACGATTTTGGTGCCTCTTTTACAGGTTTTTCAAGGGTTCCAAACCCTTGAGACCTTGCATTGTAATTGAGATAAGTATACTCTTAATTCAATCAATATGTCTATGTGTTGGTTGTTTATCTTTTGTTCTTATCTTAATTCTACTATGCTAGGCTAGATCTCTCTTGTGTTTGCTTAGATCTAATGAAACCTAGATGTTGATTATGTGTTGATTACTTGTCTATTCTTGTTTTGAATGAATGATTTTATATGTTAGGCTTAAGAAAACTGGCAGATCTCCAAATGGTAACATGCTTGAACGTCTTAAGAAACATGAACCGAGGCGTACTAGGTCTTTATTGGTTGTATTTAATGCATGAGCCACTGTTTACAATCCCTATAGTTGTGCTGGGTCATGGTGTAGGAGGAGATAAGAGCTCATAGAGTTGGGGAGTTATGTATGCCACTCTACGAATGGTATTAAGGAATACAACCCGTCATTCATACAAGTGTAACAAGTAATTGACATGTAAAAGATATCTAGGGAGTAATGAAGTCTAAGTAAACACAATTTCTCCACATACTGCTCACAACCTTAGTTTAATATTAGTTAAATTTTATTTTCATTAGTTTAATTAGTTATAAAGTAGTTTTTGGGTTAGTTGAATAACAACTAATTCCGCCCACTCTTCTAAAAACCGAGATTTTACTTGCTTTCATAAAATATAAAAACACAAAAATAATCATCTTTCATCTCTAGAACTATTAATTAGGTTTTCTAATCCTAGCGACACTATTCCTAAGCTGAACGATCAATCCCCCGGTACTTGTCACTATACTATACTACAACGATCAGGTACACTGCCTGGTGGGGGTTGTAAGCCTCGCGAGATCCCTCGAGAGGTAAAGCAAGGTGCGATTCCCACGCATCAAAGCCAAACTACACATCTCAACCTCCAACCACTTATAATGATCCATACAAGTTTGATCAACCATCAAACTACAATTCCAACTACACAAACCCAACTCTTCCATACCTAACCTATGATCCCCTCCACATTGCCACGGAAAAACAAAAGTTCCGTGATGAAATAAACCAAATCCATGATCTTAGTGATCTCCTTACTATACATCTTGCACAACGCAACAAAGGGCAACCTCCATCATCACCCTATGCAAATTGCCTTCCCCACTCTCTCAACTTGGATCAAGTTACAAACCACACTCACTTTTGCCCTTGTTGCATATTCCTTAAAAAATAAATCCTCTACTTGAGTGAAGATATTTCTTGGATTGAATATCTTCTCACTCGTAATCATCCAATACCACCCTTGACACGATACAACATCGTGAGATCCACTTCTTCCGCTCCACACTCAACTCCATATCCCTCTCAATCAAACATCTAAACTTTATGCTTATGTTTCCCTTCAAGCAAATAAAACAATCAACCATGGGTTGCAAGCAAGTCCAAGTGCTCTCTTAGGCAATATAGGACTATGTCTTTTATTTTGTGTTATTTTTATCAATATGCTTCAAGCATATTGAATGTTGTAATGCTTATCATTTCTATAATGCTTGAATGAATCTATGTTTAGTTGCAAAATTGTTGCCTTGCATATATGTGTATCTTGCTCTCTTCAAATATTTTTGTAGCAAAGATCTCCATAGCTCGTTCCCTTGGTGCTCTCAAATGAGGGGGAGCATACATCAAGGGGGAGCATTCTACCCGTTTAAACTTCCCTCGCGAAGCTTACTCGGCTTAACCTTTTTAATTTTACAAAAAGGGGGAGAAGAGAAATGTAAACTCTATAATACTTGTCTAAAAACAAGTTTTAGATATATTGAGTTTAAGGTTTTGCAATAATCAAAAAGCGGGAGATTGTTGACATAAATAATGCCTAAAAACATTATTAACATGTTATTAATATCCCTATGTTTTAATTATCACAAAATATAAACTCATAGAACTAAAACTTGTGACATAAACAAGTATTTAGTGATTAATATTTCTCTTTACATCCAAATCACTTAAGGTATGAATAAACAAAGTGTTTAGTGCAATTTATGATCAAAGGGGTGTTTAATTAACTAATACAAAGTTTATTTAATTATATAAACATATTATATATTTCTGAAAAACACTTTTGGTAATAAAGAAAAATGTTTTATTCATACTAAATATATTAATTCAAATTTTTAACCAAAATCAGTTAGTTTTTCACCAAATAAACTTTTCCCACTAAAAGACAAAGAATCTGGCCGTTTCAGCTGGGCGGCCCCCTTAATTATAAAGGGCGGTCCCCTTAATTTTAAGGGGGTCGGCCATGATTTAAGGGGACCGGCCACGCTCCTCTGTCAGATTCTGTTGCCTATAAATACCACCTTAAACCTGGATTTTTTCCTCACCTTTTGCACTACAGAACTTTCTGTTCTAGATCTCCATTTCCAATTTATAAATCCTTTGATCATACATTCTTAAATCTTTGTTTCAAAGTGATCCAAACATCATTCCATCAAGTGCAAGAGAAGAATACTTCTATCCCTCAAGACAAGAAGTATTACAACTTGTTGTGATCTCCACATCTAAGTTGTTAGTGTAACATCATTGCTATCATTTCATTGTGTGAATAGTTGTGAATATTTGTTAGAAGATAGTGTAGTTTGATATATAGTGTGATTGGTTAGAAGAATAGTTGTGAAGAAGATAAGTTAGGAAGAAGATTGGTGTGTAGAAGAATAGGTGTGAAGAAGATTGGTGTGTAGAACATTGGTGTGAAGAAGTGGTGTGACTAAGTAGTGAATAGGTGTGAACTAGTTGTGTAGAAGTCATGATTAAGTTGTGAAGTTATTGTGGTGTGTAAATTGGTGTGTAAGGTTTTCTCCGCCATAAGGGAGCTTGTTGATATAGTGAAGAAAACTCTCGAGTTAGGTGCTCGGGGAGTGGAGTAGGGCAAGGAAGGTGACCTTGTAGCCGAACCACTATAAATCTCTTGTCTTTCGGTTCGTTCTTTCCAACCCTTATCTATTTCTTTACTTACGTTATTATTGTTTTATCGTACATACTTAGTGTTGTTCATATTGTGCACGATTTGATTTCATATAGCATCAAATCTATATTTTATAAAACAAAGAAAACTTTCAAACAAAATATCATAACATTTTAAAAACGACGTAAAACTATTCAACCCCCCCTTCTAGTTTTCCACAATTGGTATCAAGAGCCACGTCTAACAAGATCTTTAAAATATATTGTATTTTAAAACTTGTAACGATCTATGGATTCTTTAAAATATTTAGAAGGGCAATCTATGCAAAGACCACCACTATTTGAAAGTGATGGATTTTTATATTGGAGAAATAGATTCGAAACTTATGTGAAATCAAAAGATCTTGATCTTTGGCATATTATTACCTTTGGTGATTTTCCTCCTATTCAATATAATGTTGAAACTAAAATGAATGAAATTGTATCTTTTGAAGAACGAAATGATGATTTGAAAAAGAAATTAGCAAAAAATAATGAGGCTAAAATGGTAATTTATAATGTGTTACCACGCAAAGAATATGAAAGAATTTTTATGTGTAAAACCGCCAAAGAAATTTGGGATTCTTTATTAATTACTCACCAAGGTAATTTCCAAGTCAAAGATAATAAAATAGATCTTCTTGTACAACAATATGAACAATTTACGATTCCGGAAGAGGAATCAATTGATAATGCTTTTGCTAAGTTTAACACTATCATCACAAGTTTAAAAGCACTTGATGAGACATTTTCTGGTAAAAATTGTGTTAGGAAATTTCTTAGGGCATTGCATCCAAAATGGCGAGCTAAGGTCACGGCAATCGAAGAATCAAAGAACTTGATGACGTTATCACTAGATGAACTAATTGGCAACTTGAAGGTTCATGAAAAAATCATAAGAAGAGATTCGGAAACGGTCAAAGTCAAGAAAGAACAAACCAAATCCATTGATCTAAAAGCCAAAAAGGAATCTAGTGATGATGATGATTCAAGTGACGAAAGTGAAGACGAAGAATATGCATTGGCCGTAAGAGAATTCAAGAAGTTCTTCAAGAGATGAGGAAGATTCACTAGATCATCACGAGACGAAAGAAGAGCATTCCAAAGGAATAGAAGTGACAACTACGGGAAAAGAAAGTGCTTTAGATGTGGAAGTCCAAATCATCTCATTGGCGAATGTCTAAAGCCACCGGGTCATGAAAATCAAGGTGCTTTTGTTAGTGGAACATGGAGTGATAATGACAAAGAAGAAGTCGAAAAGCTAAGAGACGAAAAGTGTTTTATGGCAAAAGAAACCGACGAAATATGTTTAGGAATTGACTTGGAACCTGACGAATGGATTAAAGATAGCGGATGTTCGAGGCACATGACGGGGAATCGCAATCTATTCTCTACATACACGGCATACAATGGAGGTAACGTTATATTCGGTAGTGACTTACGTGGAAAAATCATTGGCAAAGGTACGATCTCTCAAGACTCACTTACTATTGAAAATGTAGAGCATGCAGATAAATTAACATATAATTTGCTTAGTGTAGGACAAATATGTGATAATAAATGTAGAGTCACATTTACCGAAGATGATAGCGAAATAGTTAAGAATGGAAAAATTATAGGTAGAGGAATTAGAAAAGGTGGCATATATGTTATGAAACTAGGAAACAAACCTGAGGATAGGATATGCCTAACGACCCTAGATGAAAACTCTCCACTATGGCATAGGAGATTAGGACATGCTAACATGCAACAAATACAATCTTTGGCCTATAAGGAATTAGTTAGAAATTTGCCTAATCTAAAATATGACAAGCATTTTTGTGATGCATGTAAAATTGGAAAACAAGCTCATGCTAGTCACAAAGTCAAGAATATAGTATCCACTACTAGGTGCCTAGAATTATTACATATGGATCTTTTTGGTCCATCCGCTGTGCGGAGCTATGGAGGAAACAAATATACCCTAGTAATAGTAGATGACTACTCACGATACACGTGGACTAGGTTTTTAAGTGACAAAACCCAAGCCTTTGAAAAATTCGAAATATTTAGTAAAATGATTCAAAATAAATTAGGATGTTCAATAGTTGCCATTAGGACGGACCATGGTAGGGAATTTGATAACGAAGTACAATTCGGAAAATATTGCGAGTTAAATGGAATATCTCACAATTTCTTCGCTCCTCGTACTCCTCAATCAAATGGCCTAGTAGAAAGAAAAAATAGGCCACTACAAGAAATGAGTAGAACTATGTTAAATGAACAATCCATCCCACAAAAATTTTGGTGTCACGCCGTAGATACAATAACTTATATTATAAATAGGGTATCAATTAGAAGAATTCTAGGAAAAACTCCTTATGAGTTATTAAGAGGTAGAAAACCAAACTTAAGCTACTTTAGGGTATTTGGAAGTAAATGCTATATTTTAAACACTAAGGACTATCTCACTAAGTTTGATCCAAAATCATATGAAGGAATATTTTTAGGATACTCACAAAATAGCAAAGCATATATAATACTTAACAAACACTCCATGAAAGTAGAGGAATCACTAAATGTAACATTTGATGAAACACCACCACCTCCTAAAACTTTACCTTTAGAAGATGATGATTTAGTCGAAGATGAAGCTATTGAGGTTAGTAAAACAAAACCCATAGGAAATGATAATGAAAACATTCACTTAGAAAATAACGAAATTGTTGATACTAAAGAATCTAGATCACATCCATTAGATAATATAATCGGATATCTTAACCAAAGAACCCTTAGATCACAAGCCCAAGACAAAAACAATTTCTTTTGTTTCCTCTCAGCAATAGAACCTAAGAATATTAGCGAGGCTTTAAAGGATGAAAGTTGGATGATAGCTATGCAAGAAGAATTAAATCAATTTAAGGTGAATGATGTTTGGGAACTAGTCCCAAATCCAAAGGACATGACCATCATAGGAACCAAATGGGTATATAGGAATAAGTTAGACGAGAATGGAATAGTTACTAGGAATAAAGCTAGGTTAGTTGCCCAAGGTTATAATCAACAAGAAGGAATTGATTATGACGAAACTTATGCCCCCCTAGCTAGACTAGAATCAATTAGGATATTACTTGCCTATGCTTGCGCCCTAGATTTTAAGTTATTCCAAATGGATGTGAAAAGTGCATTCCTTAACGGTTTTATCAATGAGGAGGTATATGTGGCACAACCTCCAGGATTCATTGACTTCGCAAAACCTGATTATGTTTATAAGTTAAAGAAAGCTTTGTATGGACTCAAACAAGCTCCCAAAGCTTGGTATGATCGGTTAAAAGCTTTTCTTATTAAACATGATTATTCCATGGGAATGGTAGATAACACTCTTTTCACTAAAAGGAAAGACCCAAATCTCATCATTGTCCAAATATATGTTGATGACATTATATTTGGATCGACTTGTCAAGACATGTGTGATGAATTTGCCAAAATCATGCATGATGAGTTTGAGATGAGTATGATGGGTGAACTTAACTTCTTCCTAGGATTACAAATAAAACAATTAGAAGATGGAATATTCTTTAACCAATCTAAGTACATTAAGGAAATGCTTAAGAAATTTGGCCTAGAAGACTCAAAACCCAAGAAAACACCCATGTCTACGGAGGTAAAGCTCACAAAGGATGATGAAGGTGAGTCCGTAGATAACACCAAGTATAGAGGAATGATAGGTAGTTTACTATACTTGACGGCAAGTAGACCCGATATCATGTTTTGTATCTGCCTTTGTGCCCGTTTTCAAGAGGATCCCAAAACCTCTCACCTAGAAGCGGTTAAGCGTATCTTCCGATACGTTAAAGGCACTATACACTTAGGATTATGGTATCCTAAGGAATCCGGCATAGAAACCATTGTCTATGCGGATTCGGATCATGCGGGAGACTACGTAGATAGAAAGAGTACTAGCGGTATTTGCACGTTTATGGGATGTTGTCTAACGTCTTGGTTTTCGAAGAAGCAAACCGCTCTTGCTATTTCTACCACCAAAGCCGAATATGTAAGCGCCGGAAAGGCATGTCAACAAGCACTATGGATGAAACAAGCTCTCATAGACTATGGCATTAGGTTAGAAAATGTCCCCATTATGAGCGATAACAAAGGTGCGATAGATTTAAGTAAAAATCCGGTGCAACACTCTAGGACTAAACACATAGAAATACGTCACCATTTTCTTAGGGATAATGTACAAAAAGGAAATATATCTATAGAAAAGGTTGCATCGGAAGACAATATTGCGGATATATTCACAAAACCCCTTAAGCGTGAATTATTCAACCACTTGCGTTTAGGATTAGGAATGATGGAACAAGTTGACTAAATTACATTGAATTAATTCTAATTTATACTTGCATGAAAATTTATTTTTCTTCCATTCCACCTTTTCTGAGTCTAGGAATCTATTTCGCACAAAACTAAAGATTGAGAAGATTTATTTTCTTTGCATAATTTAAAAAAAAAAAAAAAAAAAAAACTCAATCAGTTTTCTTTAAAAATTATTCTCACAATCTAGGAATCACATGAAAATTATGTTCCTTGCATTGTTGACTAATTTTAAAAACATTGTATTTCAAAATCATGCATAAACTCTCACATAAATTATCATGGTATATAATCTAATATATGTCTTTGACATTCATGACCGAGCAAAAATTGAATCAAGGAGATCATTTGGATTGTTTCTTAGGATCGTTATTTCTTTTTGCTTCTAGGAGTCGAAACAATCACAACTCCACATTTGTTGCATATAGACACTCACTAGGACAAATTCACTAGTAATGGTGTCATCTTGATCCATCATTAGTTTTTCACTCACTAATTGCCTTTGCCTTTAATCTAAGATAGGTGCCTTAGGAAGCTTAAGTGTGCTTGCCTTTACTTACCTCCTATTGCTTATTATGTGTTGATTATTTGCTCTTGTGCCTATGTGTTGTTTTGCATGCATGATATTTAATGATTAGATTAGATGCTATATTGCCTAAAGGAATTGAACTTGCTTGAATCCAAGTCCAAAAACACAACCCTTCTGCAAATTTTCTGCCAAAAACCCAATTCTGGCAATCTGAAAATCACCAGATGGGCGGCCCCCTTAATTATGTAAGGTGGCCCCCTTAATTTTAAGGGACCGCCCCCTAATTAAGGGGACCGGCCATCTGATGGACGGGTTTACAGAATCTTTTCTGCGTTTTAGCCCATTTCAACCTACATTTCCCATTTTTCACCAACACATTTTGTCCTAATCCCCCAAACAAACCTTATCCATCCTTAAACACACAAATCTTACACTATAAATATCCCCAATCCTCAAAACTCTCCATTCATCCCATCATGAACTCTCCAAACAAACCAAAATCAAAAGCCTCAAGGCTAGCAAGGATAACGGAAAAACCCGTTTGGCGAAGAAAAAGCCCTCGAAACAAATCCATCATCGTTAACGAAGTTGGAAGTCATTCCACACCCCCAACTTCTTACTTCCCAAACTTTGCATCAAACCAACAAGGTCATTCATTTGATCCTCTTTACAAACCATACAACATTGGCCAAACATCTTCCTTCAAGCCAAACTACACATCTCAACCTCCAACCACTTATAATGATCCATACAAGTTTGATCAACCATCAAACTACAATTCCAACTACACAAACCCAATTATTCCAAACCAAACCTATGATCCCCTCCACATTGCCACGGAAAAACAAAAGTTTCGTGATGAAATAAACCAAATCCATGATCTTAGTGATCTCCTTGCTATGCATCTTGCACAACGCAACAAAGGGCAACCTCCATCATCACCCTATGCAAATTGCCTTCCCCACTCTCTCAACTTGGATCAAGTTTCAAACCACACTCACTTTTGCCCTTGTTGCACATTCCTTCAAAAACAAATCCTCTACTTGAGTGAAGATATTTCTTGGATTGAATATCTTCTCACTCGTAATCATCCAATACCACCCTTGACACGATACAACATCGTGAGATCCACTTCTTCCGCTCCACACTCCACTCCATATCCCTCTCAATCAAACATCTAAGCTTTATGCTTATGTTTCCCTTCAAGCAAATAAAACAATCAACCATGGGTTGCAAGCAAGTCCAAGTGCTCTCTTAGGCAATATAGGACTATGTCTTTTATTTTGTGTTATTTTTATCAATATGCTTCAAGCATATTGAATGTTGTAATGCTTATCATTTCTATAATGCTTGAATGAATCTATGTTTAGTTGCAAAATTGTTGCCTTGCATATATGTGTATCTTGCTCCCTTCAAATATTTTTGTAGCAAAGATCTCCATAGCTCGTTCCCTTGGTGCTCTCAAATGAGGGGGAGCATACATCAAGGGGAAGCATTCTACCTGTTTAAACTTACCTCGCGAAGCTTACTCGGCTTAACCTTTTTAATTTTACAAAAAGGGGGAGAAGAGAAATGTAAAATCTGTAATACTTGTCTAAAAACAAGTTTTAGATATATTGAGTTTAAGGTTTTGTAATAATCAAAAAGAGGGAGATTGTTGACATAAATAATGCTAAAAACATTATTAACATGTTATTAACATCTCTATGTTTTAATTATCACAAAATATAAACTCATAGAACTAAAACTTGTGACATAAACAAGTATTTAGTGATTAATATTTCTCTTTACATCCAAATCACTTAAGGTATGAATAAACAAAGTGTTTAGTGCAATTTATGATCAAAGGGGTGTTTAATTAACTAATACAAAGTTTATTTAATTATATAAACATATTATATATTTTTGAAAAACACTTTTGGTAATAAAGAAAAATGTTTTATTCATACTAAATATATGAATTCAAATTTTTAACCAAAATCAGTTAGTTTTTCACCAAATAAACTTTTCCCACTAAAAGACAAAGAATCTTGCCGTTTCAGCTGGGCGGCCCCCATAATTATAAAGGGCGGTCTCTTTAATTTTAAGGGGGCCGGCCATGATTTAAGGGGACCGGCCACGCTCCTCTGTCAGATTCTGTTGCTTATAAATACCACCTTAAACCTGGATTTTTTCCTCACCTTTTGCACTACAGAACTTTCTGTTCTAGATCTCCATTTCCAATCTATAAATTCTTTGATCATACATTCTTAAATCTTTGTTTCAAAGTGATCCAAACATCATTCCATCAAGTGCAAGAGAAGAATACTTTTATCCCTTAAGACAAGAAGTATTACAACTTGTTGTGATCTCCACATCTAAGTTGTTAGTGTAACATCATTGCTATCATTTCATTGTGTGAATAGTTGTGAATATTTGTTAGAAGATAGTGTAGTTTGATATATAGTGTGATTGGTTAGAAGAATAGTTGTGAAGAAGATAGGTTAGGAAGAAGATTGGTGTGTAGAAGAATAGGTGTGAAGAAGATTGGTGTGTAGAAGATTGGTGTGAAGAAGTGGTGTGACTAAGTAGTGAATAGGTGTGAACTAGTTGTGTAGAAGTCGTGATTAAGTTGTGAAGTTATTATGGTGTGTAAATTGATGTGTAAGGTTTTCTCCGCCATAAGGGAGCTTGTTGATATAGTGAAGAAAACTCTCGAGTTAGGTGCTCGGGGAGTGGAGTAGGGCAAGGAAGGTGACCTTGTAGCCGAACAACTATAAATCTCTTGTCTCTCGGTTCGATCTTTCCAACTCTTATCTATTTCTTTACTTACGTTATTATTATTTTATCGTACATACTTAGTGTTGTTCATATTGTGCACGACTTGATTTCATCTAGCATCGAATCTATATTTTATAAAACAAAGAAAACTTACAAACAAAATATCATAACATTTTAAAAACGACGTAAAACTATTCAACCCCCCCCCCCTTCTAGTTTTCCACAGATGACGAATTTTATCCATATGGTCACTACTTAAATAGAAGTGTTTCTACTCATTGACCCTAAAAATTATTGCAAAATAATGAAAGTTCAACAAACCGTCACAAGTATGAAGTAAGAAAAGTCCAAAAATAGAAGTGAAAGTGGAATAAAGGAATAAAGGTAAAATTTTGGAAAACGGAGCGTTTTCGGGAATAAATGATTTTATTACTTCTTTCGAACCTCCTTGCTACTTTACAAAGTCAATAGGAAGAGTCTTGAAATTATTTATCCCAAGAGCGTGAATTGATCACATTGCGTGAGGACACGACAATACCTTAGTCTGGGGGATTTTGGCATGTGTTAATTCACATATCATTTCATGGCCAAATACCGACCTAGACTATTTTGTTAACAATATGCCAAAGAATTGTGTGTTTTATGTTTGTGAATATGCATGCACGGATTTATCACAAAAAGACAAATAATCAAGCAAAAATCAGAAAAAACGGGCACGAGAGTGGGAGATGGTTAAAGAGTCAAAGCTGGGATCCGAAAGTCAACATTAGTCCTTCATGTATTCAAAATTGGCAGAATTAGTCCTTGATTTATACTTTGAAAAGTTGACAGAAACAGCCCTTGGTTTTCAATATATTACATAATTGGTCCTTGAAAGTTATTACTTCCATCTCATTTACAAAGCCTGTCCAAATATCAAAAGCCCAACAAATATGAAAAGCCCAACACATAACCAAAAGCCCACACCCGGTCAAAGTCTTATAACATGGTCAATAAGTCAAAAGGGTCAAAATTATTACTACCCCGTTTTTCCCTTTTCCCCCAAATCCACTTTTACCCAGAAATACCAACACCTCATGAACCCTAGTTCATCACCAGGGTTAATTGGCTCACACCCACTCAAATTAACTATGATTGCTTCCAGAAGCACACCTCACGTGCACAGTACGTGTCAGAGAGAGTATGAGCATCTATAAGGACACTTGGCAGAGTGGGATTGGGCAAAACGCGTCATTGGATTCTGCTTCTAGATGATTGTTGACAAGTCAGAGAATGATGCACTCGTTTGGGACAGATGGCGGTTTACTATTGGTCAGGCCACGTATCAATCTATCATCCAAGGGCTAGCATTTGATTAAAGTAACACAAATTGATCTAATGGTATCAAAGGGCTGTGAAGAAGCACAAATGAGCACTAGGATCGTCAGCATGGCAGGAGACCCTCACCCTTTCACTCCTCCTATAAATAGAGGCTCAATCTAGCCATTTAGGTGTGTAGTTTTTAGGTAATGAAACTCTGTCAATTTTTCTTTTGAATGTATCTTAGTGTAGTTATTGTTATTTTGCTTTAGATTTTTAATAAAAGTGCTTATTTCATTAGAACTCAGCTTATTATTCATTTCAATTCTGCTTATTCTGCTTAATGTTCTCTTATTATGCTTAATCTAGTTTCATTTAGTTTAAAATACTTTACTTTTATCTTATCTTAAAGTCATTTTCAGAAAAGAAAAAAAATAATAAAAAAATCAGAAAAATATATAAAAAATAAAAAAAATGTTTCAAATTAGCTTTATAGTTTCTGAATAAGCTGCATCAGCTTATTATGCTGTATACACTAGCTTTGTAGCTTTTGTATATCAGTTATTTCTCTATTCAACAAGAGTTTTAGATTAGAATTGAAGAAGGTTAGATACTGAGTTGCTGAGGTGGTATAATTGATAGCATGAGACAGACATGGATGGTCTATGCCTATCTTAAAGATAGGAAAGCTAAGTGAATCCACCTCTGTTCTTGCTGAGGTGGACAAAACTTTGTAAGTGATATTTCAAGTCTTATTTGCTCATCTGTGATAGTATTAGATCTGTTATTAGATGTACTGTTTCATTGGCTAGATTTGTTGTTATAGAGGCAATTAGAGTTGAGACTGAGTTTGTTTGATAGCTTGATTGTACTTTAGATCTTCACTATTTTATTGATTCTGAGTTAGTATAGCTTGTAGTAGTGACTGTTTTTAAATTGAATTGTGAGTATGATCAACTGTTGGATCTAGTTCTTATTATTGGATATTTGTGATTCTGAGTTTGTGATTAGAAATTGACAGTGAATTGATTGTTGTGGAGGATCTGTGTGAAAAATTTGTTGGAATCACAATTTTGCTGTCATATAAGTGACTGTTTGGTTGAGATAGTTTTTGTAATGAGTTGTAATTGGAATGTTTAATTACTGATTCACATAGGTTTAACTAGTATACAAATTGGGTATAGAATCATCATAATAGAAGAATAGTTCATATATAGTAATAGTTAGAATAATTACATAGAAAACTTGATTTAGGTAGTTAACTATTAGTAAAACTTAGCTCACATTTGCTTAATACTTAGAAATAGCTTAAAATAGATTAATCATAGCTTATTACATCTTATTATTTGTAGAATTAAGTTGATAAAATTCATTTTGGTCAAAGTTTATTGGTATACAATTAGTCAACTGTGGTATAATTTTCTAGTTCATTAGTATCTGAGTTGTGGTTGATTTGAAGTGGCATCAGTTAGCATTTGGTCAGGGTGTTGATTGATATTGTATCTCTGTATAGCTATTGAGCTTTTGCCCCTTAGAGCTTGAACTTTGAAGCTTATTTAAAGTGCTTAAAGCTTCTGTCTATTAGTGTTATTGAGAAAGAGTAGCTCTTTGGTCTTAGAGGCCTGCAGTTGTGATTTTGTGCTAATACCTGAGAACTTTTGATTGATTCTGAGTAATTTGTTGTTGTATATGCTTTGTGCATGATTACTTTGCTTCTGGATCAGTTTATGCTTGAACTGCTTATCATTAAGCTAGTCATTTGAGCTTACTGCATTTAATTAGTGAAACTGAGAATTTATGTGTTATCACTTAATCATTTCTTGCATTTCTGAGCTTGTTGCATCATAATAAGGGTGTGTTTAGGATTTCAAAAGTTTTTGTTCACAAGTGCTTAATAATAAGCACTTGTGAATAAGCAGTTGTGCTAAATAAGCACTGAATCAGCTCATTTTTATTTCAAATTTTTTTCTCAAGTTCTTTTTAATATTTTTGATTTTCTGGAATTTTTCCAGAATTTTCCAAGTTGTTTTAGTATTTTTCTCAATTTTCTTTTGATTTTATTCATTTTTAAATAGTTTTTAATAAGCAAAATTCCATAAAAATTCAGAAAAAGCTGTGAAAAATACAAAAATAATTTTAGAAATTCTTTTATAATATTTTAGAATTTTCAGAATTAAATTTTCATTTTTCCACTTTATTTTTCTATTTTATTCTATTTTTAATTCATTTAAAATTACAAAAACCAAAATAAATTCATAGAAAATAATAGAAAAGTCAAAAAAATATTTTTCTTTTTCTGGAAATTCATTTTAGTACTTTAAGATTTTTAGAAAATAATTTCACATTTGTAGGATCATTTTTCGTTAAAAGTTACGTTTTAAATAACGCGGTTGCATTTCTGTTTTTACGTTTTAAACTTTTGTGCATATATAGCTTGTACCTTCTGCATAATTCACTTTTTTTCTTTTCACATTTTGAATTTCACAATCACTTCTCACTATTCACTTTTCACTACACGATTCCCAATTCGATTATTCGAAATTCCATTCAAACCTTCGTTGGGAGAACGACCCAGGAAATACTTTCCTAAGTATTTCTTCGGAAAATAAATATGTATTATAATTGAGCACAATCAATACCAAATAACACACACAAACACATATATCACTTTCAAAGAAAACTTCAACAATGGCAGCAAATGGTAACTTTCAAAATGATGCAGAAGAGTACGAGTGGGTATTAAACAACAGTTTGCTATTTTCAAAATGATGCAGAGCGTTGGGGACTGAATGATGTGGAGGTGGAGGAAGAAGATGAAGAGGATGAGGAGGATCAACAGGATGCGCAGCAAAATGTGGTGCAGCAGCAAAATGAAGAGGATGCGCAGCAAAATGTGGTGGAGCAGCAAAATGAAGAGGATCAGCAGCAAAATTTGATGGAGCATCAAAATGTGGTGGAGCATCAAAACCAAGGGGGTCAACAAGATGGGTTTGCATTTGCAGACCCGTTAAATATAGAAAACAGGATTACCGATCTTGAAATTAGGTTTCAATATCTCCTGGAAAGGAAAAGGATGCAACGCAGGGAGTAGAGCGCTCTGGTTTTAAAAAGTTGGTGTGAAATAGAGTGCAGCAGTTTTTAATGATGATGTTTTTATGTTTCTAGTATCTTCAGTATTTAGGTAGGATAATTAATTATACTTATGTTTGCAGCTTTTATGAATGGTTGTATCTTTAAAAAAATATCAATGAAAATTTTGAGACCTTGTATGGTTGCTTGTGATGTCAAACTGTCAAAGGTGTGTTTGATTTCTTGGATAAGGCAGTATGTCAAATTGTTAAAATCCAGAAATGATGTGTTAATGTTGCTAGTTATAAATAGTATTGCTAAGTGTAATTGATGATGTGATTATTGTGATTCGGGTAGGCATATTTTAGTGCTACTAAGCCTAACTTAGTCCGGCTAAGGGTTGTTCTGCTATTTTTGAGAGTGCGGGGTACTGTTTTAGAAATATGAACGGTTAAGGGTTTGTACACTTCAATCATTCACAGTTTCACACAAATGTTTTTATCCGATCAAAAATCTATCAAACATAAAAACACTGCTTGATGTTATCAATTAATTTCAATTCCCAGCAAAACCCTACACAAATTTTCAAATTTCACAATGTCGACTCTGTCTTTTTCCAACAAGCATAACATGATTGCATTCTTGCAAAAGCCCACCAAGGAGAATGAAGAGTTCACTGAAGTTGTTGATTTTCTCAATGCTACTCATATTAGGTATGCATTAACAGTTAACCCTACTGTATATGTTTCCAACATCAAACAGTTTTGGGCTACTGCAAAGGTCGAAACTATTGATGAGGAAGTACATATTCATGCCCGTGTGGATGGGCAGAAGATTATTGTTACAGAGGCATCTGTTAGAGAAGTTCTTCATCTAGGAGATGTTAATGGAATTGAGAATCTTCCAGACTCCACAATTTTTGAAAACCTTCAAGAGATGGGGTATGTAAGAAAAAATGATTCTTTGAAATTTAATAAAGGTGGCTTTCCCCCACAGTGGAAATTCTTAATTCACACTTTGTTACAGTGTCTTAGCCCAAAGACTACTGGTTGGAATGAGTTTAGTAGTAACATGGCTTCTACCCTTATATGTTTGGCAAAAAATAAAGAAAAATTCAATTTTTCAAAATTAATTTTTGATCATGTGGTTAAAGCCTTAGATAATTCTTCAAACCAACATTACTTATATCCAAGATTTTTGCAACTTCTTATGGACAAACAGTTTACAAATAAGAAAGTTCACGACAAGGTTTATCCTGTTCACTCTCATATTAAAAAGGTATTTTCTAACATGAAGAGAAAGTGTAAAGACTTTTCTGTCATAGTTAAACCATTGTTTCAAGCAATGTTGGAACTAGGTCAACATAAGAAGAGTGAAGGTTCAAGAACTTATAATGAATCAAGTTCCAATGGAACTGATTCAGGTGAAGGAAACCACAGGTGCCAAGAAACCAAGGGGGACAATGCAAGTAATGAGGATAAAAGTGGTGAGGAAGAGATGGAACTTGTTAAAGAATTTATGGTTAAATATACCAAACTTAAAGAAGAGGTTCTTGGCCTACAACAAATCACAGATACTCAGGGGGATGTAATTATAGGTTTGATGCTGAGGGTTAAGCAATTGGGAGGTCAGAAGGGGTCAAGAACCAGGTCATTCAAAAGACTGAAAAAAGTGGGCATAAGACAAAGATTAGTTCATCTGAGAGCATAAGTTTGGGGGAGGATGATCCAAAACAGGGGAGGAATGAAACCAAAGATTCAGGGGAAGCTATGGAAAATTTTGATAGTGCTGCTGCTCGTGATGACATTGGTGTGGATATGGATGTGGATTCTGGTGAGAATGATGATGAGTATATGGTTGCTGATAATCAAGGTAACGAGGTTGTTATGGAAGCAGCAATCAAAGGCATGAGAGATTCTACTGCTGGTGCAAGTGCAGAAATGGCCAAGGAGGATACTACTGCTGAGGAAAATGTTCCTATTGCTAGTGATGATGATGAAACTTTGGCCGAAGCAATGATTCTATTGAAGACACGATTTAAACAAGCAGTGCCACAATCACCACTACCAACAGAACAATCACAACCACCACCACAACAACCAAGAGTACCTGTCAAAGGTGTGGTGATTAGAGAACCAACTCAACAAATCAAGAAGAGTCTACAAGAGCCAAGTTATAAGGGCAAAGGCAAAGGTATTATGGTTGAAGAGCCTAAGCATGATCCTTTAAAGGATCTTCCTTTTGTGTACTGGCCCAAACACAAGCAACTTGAAGTAGATGGAGCTGCTGCAAGAAAATTGGCTGCTTCGTTTGCAGAGGAGAATCAGAGGGTACTTGAACAAAGAAGGAAACACGCTAAAGCTGAGGCCAAAACAAAAGCACTCTTGGATTCTTGGGATGAAGAAAGAATTAAAGGTGATGCTGATATTGCACTAATGAAACAAATAAAAGAAGAAATGCAAGAGTACACTCAAGATCAAAAAGATGAATGGAAGAGGAATTATGAAGCTGAAAGGAAGAAATTTTATCTCAATCAAAGAAAGAAGAGAAAAGTGCTCAGTCGTCCAACAGTTAAGCAAAAGAGGAAGTACTATGAGTACTATCTAAACAATATGAAGGGTTGGAAGCTTGTTCAATTAAAGCGATACTCAGATGATGAGATCTTCAAAATGTATGAAAGAGCCAAAAACTCAATGTAACTAATATATATCAATGTTAATGATACCTGACTTCACATTTTGCTATAAATAATAGTCACATGAATATTTCACAATGTGACTATTTTGAATTTATTGGTCACATATAATACCCTTATAAAGTGGCCATAAAAATCATTTAGATACACATTTCTGATATGGTGTGACTATTGTAAAGCCTATAGTTACAATGTGACTATTTTTATTTATTTATTTATTTAGTTTTATGTTTTTTTGTAAAGCCTATAGTCACATGATCGTGCTTCAATTAACTGTTACTATACACATTAGGATTTGGCAAGCAAACATACACTAAACTTTAGACACACATATTAACTTATGTTACCATATGTATTGAATTTTCGTTACACTTAATCATGTTTCTATGGTTTAGTGTGACCATATATGACATTTGGTCACACTCGTCAAGTGTGTGACATATATTTGTCACTATTAAATGCATATCGTGACTAACGCTTCAAACTTACTTTTCCGTTGTCACACATTTCAAACACTATATGGCTAAATATTCAGCAAATAATAGCAGTCACGTTTAAATAATGTGTGACAAACTTGACTATATAATTTAGCCACATACACAATTACCTCATGTGACCATATATGGATTTTGGTCATACTGTTCAATTGTGTGACATATATTTGTCACATACGTATATATATAGTGTGACTAATGTCTCAAACTCATTTGTATCTGTCACACGTACCAAATTATAAGTGACTGAATATTCCAATTTTTTTTTTCCAGTTACCTCTAGTCGCATAAATATTCAAATGTGTGACAATAGAATTCCGAAATGGTCACACAAGTCGGATCAAGTGTGGCTGTTTATTTTATTCTGGTACATTTAGTCACGTATAAATGTTACAGTGTGACATTTCAAAATCGACCATGCATGACCAATAGAACTTTTTGTACTAGTGCGATTAAAGAGACTAGAATTTAAACAATAACAACACATAAGAAACTACTAGTACACCGCAACGACCTAACATTACAGACAAACCAAACCAAGCATCCCGAATAATAAAACAAAATAAATTAATACTAGGGATCGATAAAACTAAACCAACCAAATTTTGGATATTTTCCAAATATTACTTAATGTACCATATACCAACAAAAGTAATTGTTTATAAACATAGAATGAAAACAACCATGAAATACGTCAAGTATTCTTAGACTTCATGTTCAAGATTGTAGAGGCAACTTCTGGAGCATTAGGAGATCTTAAACCAAGTATGATTCCAGTCATGGGTGGTGGCCTTTTGCCTCTTAGAGCTGAAGTTGAAGGAGCTTGTGAAGGATGCTATTTTCCTTTGACCAACTACTTTTTGAAGTTGAAGGAGCTCTGGCTGTGGATGTTTTTAGAGCAGATGCAGCTATTGAAGTGGAAGGTCCGGATCTTTTTGGAGCAGCTTCATCCTCTTCACTTGACACATCAATCAACTCATTCTGAACATCCTCTTCACTAGAAACTTCCTCTTCACTTGGAACATCCTTCATTGCCTTCGAGTAGCACTCATATTCAAGGTTTAGCATCCTCTTTTCAAGCCATTTTAGCTTCCTTTCAAGGTGTTCAATCCTCTTTCCAATGAAAACCAGTTCTTGACTGGATTTTTCACTCATAGATCCCCAATCTCCTATGTAAAAGTACACCACCTCAATTGATTCCATACTTTTCTCAAGGATTTATATCTTCTTCTCAAGGTTTTGAATTCTGCTTTTATAAACCTTTTCCTGATGCTCATCTACAACTTAATAGGTTAACACAGGTTAGATGTAATACATATATCCAACCACTATGCTAACTCTTTTTCTACCAAACTTTTCAGACATTCAAACACCCCTAAAGGGCTACACAAGACAATCGTATTCACTTAGCTCAGATATAAAGGCCCTTAATTGCTAAAGTCAAACATCATTTGCATTTTGGTAATGAAGTTTGAGTTATGTAAGTCAATTTGGGTAAAAGGCCCTTAATTGCTAAAGTCAAAATGGTGTAAACACATGCTCAAGGGAATTCATTAGGGCCACAACAAAAGGACAAATCAACCTAGTCTGGGGGGGGGGGAATCTTTCTATCAGATTTTTTGCCTTTCACTTTGCCGTTTACTCTCGCAACCTCGTTTTTCCTCCAAAAATGTGAAAAATCCCAAAAAATGAGAAAATTCAAAATTTTGCAAAAATATAATGAGTGTTTTGACACCTTGTTGACTTTCCGCTGGTGAGAGTAGGAATAAAATTTTGACTTGACCGGGCGTGTTGAGCTCTAGTTTGTCCCCTTAACCTTTATAATGGTAAAAAACTTTTGCTAGTCTCTTATACAAGGAGCTATAAAACGCGAATTCTTTCTAAGAGTTTGCAAGTTCCCACAATTGACTTTATATATGCATGGCTTGATTATTTGACTAAGCATTCGCGGATCTTATTACTTAAGATTTTAATTTTGCTAAGAACGAGAAATGATTGAGTTATTTATAAGTTAGATTGCTAAACGTGGAGTAGTTGGTTCTCTTTAGAGCTCATTGAAGTTATTTGTGGATTTTTGCTCCCATAAGCTTGAAGACCCCAAAAATAATAATCTAGGAATAATTAAAGTCGTTAGGTTTTAGCAATAATTAGTTTCTTTTCATTGCTTAGAAAATTCTTGCTTATGAAAGTTGGGTACACATCAAGGTACTGCAAGTGTTACGGTGTAACAGGCAACAGATTCCTGATAGTACTTGCTATTTTATCTATATTGTTATAAAGACCGTAGGACTTGGGTTTGGCAACTAATTATGTGAAATTATAAAAACCGAAGCCATAATAGAGTTCTATGTCCCGACGGTTCACACGCGTTGTCATTGTCACACCTCGCCAAGGCGGAAACGCGAGGGTGTAACTTCATTGATATCATTACAACACATGGTGTCTATATAGATATTAACTACATGCAATAAAAATGGCAAAGTATAGACACAAAGTGTCATAACAATACCCGAAAGAAAACAACATGATAAACTCCAAACGCACAGATAAACCACTTCCAATGCAACTAACGTCTCGTCTAACCACATCCTTCTAACTTATCCATAGAAAGCTCACCTGAAAATGATGCTTAAAACGTCAACATAATGTTGGTGAGATTCACAGGTTTAGACACACTTACACTCACAAGGCAACCAGTTTACTGTGATCATAAAATATAGTTGGACAAATAAATTACAGTTATCATATAGCTACATGTATTTGCAAGTCAACAATCACACACAAAGGCAACAACACACATAAGGCAACATCAGGATGGCTCGTGTCCTCCGATCCCACAATGATTACAATAGGACGGCTCGTGTCCTCCGACCCCACAATGATTACAACAGGACGGCTCGTGTCCACCGACCCCAATAAACCACAATTAGGTCGCATGCGCGAGCAACAGGATAAGCATCCTCCTAATTGGAACACATATATATCCACACAAGCTAATAATCACACATAACATGCATACGATAACATTATAAGTCCAAGCTCTTTTGACACACAGATAATCACAGTAACTCAAATATTTAAGACAAGCATCATTCCCATCCCAAGTTTAAAATAAAGTAAAATATGGGACTATGAACTCACCTCAAACCTTGCAGCTTCCACAAAATAAATCACAATCTAAACAACACAAATAAGTCCACGTTACACATGGTCAAGCTAAAAGCTATAACCCATGTAATACACATATGATGGATGTCTAAGACTCATATGACCCACCATGGATCTCCTAGACACCATACTAACCACCACCATAACCTAACACTCACTAAATCCCTTGCACTTTTAAAATAAGAAAACGCAGAATTTTTGGGTACATTCGCCCACATGAAATCACAACAAATAACGCTCAAAAACTCACACCAAAATTTTACCATAGTCTCTCATAAGCATAAAAGCTAATCCCTGAAGGCCATGGACCAATAACACACACAAGTACTCAAAAGAAAATCAAACTTGTCAACTACTCAAATTTGGATCTGAACGCACACCAAAACGTTTTAATTAACATAAAATACTTCCACAAGTTTTTATCGCGAATCCTTTTCGTGGTAGTCTAATATAACGTAATACTTAACTATTCCAGAAGGGCTAGTCAAAATACCACTTTTACAACCAAAAAACACCCTCAAACTTTTACCCAAAATCTGTCCCGGTTTGACAGCTTTGACACCTTAACAAAGAAAAATCAAAAGACCGACTTCCCGAACTTGAAATCAATCGTGGCTGGACTTTTTGGAAAGCTCTTTCATTAAACTTCAATTTAGACCTAAAATTCGTGACTTAGTTCTTCACCATCTATTATTTACACTCATATCTTTACAACCATAGTTTTCTGTCAAAACCCTAACTCAATGTTTAACATGTTTTATAACCAAATCTCCTTCACTAATCATCATACTATTATTAACTAATGATCCTAACATGTTTTACTTTATTAATTTACAGACGTTTACAAACCCTAGATCCATCATAACTTGTATTACATGAATCTAATCAATAATTAAACAATTAAGGGTTTACTAGGCATACCTTAGGCTTGTTTTCTTCACATAATTGAAACCCTAACTTTTCTCCTTCTCCTCCTCTCCCCCTTGTCGACTTTTCCAGAGAAAAAGAGGCTTTGGGTCGTTGGTTTGGCTTATATGAGTAGGGGTTGGGCTTGTTTGGGTTGAACTAGGATTCCTTGGGCCTAAGAGTCATATTTGGACTCAAATTGTGTTTCATTTTTCCCTAAAAATCCTCTAGCCGATTTTTATAACACACATATATATATATATATATATATATATATATATATATATATATATATATATATATATATATATATTTCTTTTTATTAAATTTATTTATTACACTCAAAACCTCATACTTTTCATATCTTATGTGTTCCCATAACGAATCCTAACGTCTTACGCGATAAACCTCAGTTTTTATGACAAACCGGAAAATTATCATTTTCAAAACAAAGTTTCCAAAAATAAATTTTCACACTCTTTTATAAGCATAACACATAAAAACAAACTCCTCGTAACTTGCTAACGCTGAAATACTTGAACGAAGACTCGTTACACAAAACACAAAAACACCAAAAACTACACAAGTCATTTCTACACCACAAAGGTGATCAAAATGAACTTTCTCAAATTCCAAACTTTCCAAATCACAATAAAACCACTTATGCAAAGGGATTTAGTGCTAAAACTCTCCTATATCACACTTATATCAATTTAAACACCTAGGACATACCAAACAAACGTCAACCGAGTCAAGACTATCAGTCAAACTGACCTGCCGAAACCACAGTTGTTACATCATCCCTCACTTAGGGAAATCGCGTCCCGAGATTTCAACTACTATAGTCACCACTCACAACAGCAAAAGGAAATTTATGGATTTTTAAGCGGATAAATACCACACCATAAAATCACAGAGAAAGAATCGGAAAAATGTGAACCGACTAAATACTCGAATTCACACGATAGAAAACATTCTGTCACTCCAACGATACACACAAATAGATACACTCACCGATCAATAACACCAATGATCAAAATGACTTCTCACAGGTAGGTACGATACCCTCGAACCAAAACAAAATCCAAATGGTAACCGCAGACAACACCACATATAATTGATACACACAAAACAAGCATTAATTACGTCTGATCCTCACGTTCCCAAGTAAACTCATGACCACGCTTAGAATCCCACCATACTTTTACCAACACTGTCTCACCACACTTCAACCCCTTAGCATCTCAATCCATAGTCTCAACAAGTTTCTCGACAAAACGAAGAGTCTTGTCACCCTTAATCTCATCTAATGGCACATGCAGACTAGTATCCGCCAAACACTATTTCCAATTAGATACGTGAAACGTATCATGTACACCACTTAATTCCTCAGCTAACTTCAACAGGTATGCCACAAATCCAATCCTTTCCGTAAATCTCAAATGGTCCTACGTATCTCGATGCTAGCTTGCCTTTCTTACCGAAACACACAACACCCTTCCAAGGAGATACTTTTATCCTCACAATACCACCAACACCAAACTCTAAGGGCTTACGGAAATAATCCGCATAACTCTTTTAGCGATCTCTTGCTGCCTTAAATCTCTCTCTTAAATCTGAAAACCTTATTCGTAGTCTCTCGTTCTAGTTTAGGACCAATTAGTTGACTTGTTCCAACCTTTGCCCACAGAACAGGTGACCTACATTACCTTCCATACAACTTTTCACACGACACATACTCAATACTAGAATTATAATTGTTGACATAGGAGAACTCAGCTAAGGGTAAATGTATACCCCGGCTTCCCCCAAAGTCAAACACACCCATGCTCTCAGCTTACCATCCAACGCCTGATTTGTACGCTCACTTAGTTCACTCATTAGAGAATGATAAGTCGCACTCATCTACATACGCGTTCTCAAGACTCCATAACACGTTTACCACTATCGCGAAGTAAGTATTTCATCATGTTTCTTGCGACACCCCATGGCTCATTACCAACTCGCCGAGTGAAAAGTCTCGCCTACTCCTCCATACATCTCTTGCAAAGGCAATGATATGTCTTATCCATTCTCAGATGTATCAGATACCTTGCATGACTGTTGTCCTTACGCTTCTTCTCAATAGAACCAATAGATGGTCCCCAAATTACATTCCTCCATCTTCTTCCTTTCCATTTACTGGTGAAACCATGTAATCATTCTTCTTACATGTTCTCATCCTTGAACAACTCTCTCTAGGCTGTCAACATCATCTCCGTAACTCCGAGCTGAATTATCATAATCATTGCTCACCAACATCTAAGTTTCACTCGTTCACTCCCGCTCAGCGCTCTTACCACGATGTCCACCCTTCCTTGATGGTGGCGAATCAGACAATCGTAGTCACTGAGAAATTCCACACCCAACTTCTCTTCAACATATATTAACCTCTTGTCAAATATATGCTAAAGATTCTTATGATTCGTGTAGATAACACTTCTTGCTCCATACAAATCTCATCTCCAAGTTCTATTTCCCAACTTTAAACCATGTATCACACAGTTCCTCTTATGGATCTTCCACCTCCGCGATGCCTACGCAATCTATATAAAGATAGAAATGAATCGCCAATAGTACCTGCCATTCTTAAGGACAATCCTCTCTCAGATGGTGTCTTAGGTACTCTTCACCACTTTTATTTTACTAATGTCCACGAACACTCGCTATCGTTGACTACCTTCCTGAAGAACGTACATCTTAAAGCTACACCTCTCACTTGAACAGCTTGGCAAACTCCCTCTTCTTCTCCAACGAACAAATTGATAATCAAAACGACAATCTATCCTAAGTAAACGACGCGAACCATGAAACCGGTCGAACTAAAACGTATATCAATGAACTCAAAAGGGGTACGAATTACCGACTAGCGAAGTAACGAACATCAAAATCAAAGCTAGAAAAACAAAATGAGAAATTTTCCCCCAATAAAAATAGACACGGATAAAATGTTCATGAACACCCACACAAAGAAAATCTAAAATACACGTACCCATAAAACGTCCACAAGCGTACCTCAACGAAAGAAACACTCAATGAACTAAATACATAACAAGTTTGGTAAATGAGAACAATAGACAGTTTTTATTCCCGTACTCAACCTTCCCAAAAACAAATGAACACCGTTTTTTTACAAGACATATCTTAAACTTATACATTTTTATAAAATATATATAAACCATTTTATGTAAGACATCAACATAACCATTTTTTTTCACACTTCATTTTCACCATAAAAATAATGGTTTCTAACAAATGACCTTGAAATACCCAAAACGAGTTTTAAAATACCATAAGGACTCCAACACAACCCCTTTACTGGATACGAAAAACACAGAAGAATCACATAATCAAAATAATCATCAAATGAATCCCATACCAGTGAACACTCACGCAAATGCATTGCAAATCAAACGATGAACTTACAGACTCATTCGTACAACGATCAAACCAAAATCATAGAAAAACACCTATACTAACAAGTCACAAAACATGTCATGAAATTCAATTGGTGTGTGTAAATGAGGAATTAAATATCCACACCAACTCGTCACGAACCAACAATACTTGAAGAATAGTATAACATTCATTCCGAGGAATGAATGTATAGAATAACCAAAGAAACGAAACAGTATCCAACAAAAACGAATTCGATTACCCAACACCTATCACGACGTGAAATAGAAAGAATATGGCATCTGTACCATCATGGTACAAATAGGAATGCCAACCAAAGAATTAGGTTTACAAACGGAGCGTCTAGCAAACGAATCAACTTAAATACCACAACATAAGTACCCACCGATAATTGAGGTATCAACATATGATAGGTAGGATGGAATCTTACCACCTACACACCCTAACATATAACGACTGCCCAAACGTTTAAGAGGATACTTCTCTAACCATACAACTATCACTAACATGATATCACATACCATCTACCACAACATATAACAACAAACATTAATCAATGCAATAATGGTCACAAGTCCACGTGTGTGATACCCTTATAATTATGTTCGCGACAATAGTTATAAGCCTATTCCACACGCATACTTACTTCCAAAACCACACATCTCAATGATAACGCACATATACCACATAGCACCTAATACACCATGCAATCCATGCCATCATACTTGCAAGTCCACTTGTGTTGTGACGCATGTATAATTATGTTGGCCACCATAATTATCTATGCCCCCTTTCATAAGTGTACTCCCTCCTATGACAACACATCATGCAAACAATCATGCAAACAAAAACAAAAGACGCCGCAAACAATCTTCTCACATAGAACAATTCCATCGATCAAGTAAACTCTATAATCAAAATCACTTGGATAAGGTCGATCCAATATCCAAGAGTAATCACGCTCCAACATGGCTCCAGATGGCAAAAGACAATATACGAATACCAAAACATAACACAAAACAAAAGACGTTGCATAATGGCTCAAACTCCACTATCGCACTTATTTCCCCACTCATAACGGTTAAACTTACTACTCACTTTAGACTCCAAATCCGAATCCACATTATTCCATCCTAACTCCCCTTTCATCTTTATTCATCCTTTCATTCCTATTTCCTATACGTTGAGGAAATTGACAACATACAAAACCATCTCTATTCTTTTCTTCCAATTCTACATGATCCACAAGTGCATACGAATTATGAGGTTTGGACTGAACCACCTTTCCTTTACCTGAAAAGTGAGGAAACTTCTCAGGGTACTCAGTAACGGCTCCATCTCTAGAAGTCATCATGGTTCCAAACCTCTCCACTTCTTCTCCACCAACGTTTCCCAAAAATGTCCTCTCCTTGTCCGAACAAGGATACATGCTATCGGAAACTTGGATTATGCGGTTAGTCCGCTCCATCCTACCACTTCTCTCGCATCCGATAGCGACAACGGTAGTCCAACGATGCATCTTACACGCGAAGATGATATAATAAAGTCGATATATACAATACTACGTATAAGGGATAGAATAGATGTCCGAAACTCAATAAAACATCTCATAAATATATGAAAATAGACATATAAAATACTATACTTACACATAGATCCTAAATGCAACTATATGAGGGACTCCTAAGTTATAGTCTAGGTTCAACCACCTAATTCTCTATAACCAAGGCTCTGATACCAATCTGTCACACCTCGTCAAGGCGGAAACGCGAGGGTGTAAATTCATGGATATCATCACAACACATGGTATCTAAATAGAGATTACCTACATGTAATAAAAATGGCAAAGTATAGACACAAAGTGTCATAACAATACCGGAAAGAAAACAACATGATAAACTCCAAACGCACAAATAAACCACTTCTAATGCAACTAACGTCTCGTCTAACCACATCCTTCTATCTTATCCTTAGAATGCTCACCTGAAAATGATACTTAAAACGTCAACATAATGTTGGTGAGATTCACAGGTTTAGACACACTTAAGGCAACCAGTTTACTATGATCATAAAATATAGTTGGACAAATAAATTACAGTTATCATATAGCTGCATGTATTTGCAAGTCAATAATCACACATAAAGGCAACAACACACATAAGGCAACATCAGGACGGCTCGTGTCCTCCGATCCCACAATGATTACAACAGGACGGCTCGTGTCCTCAGACCCCACAATGATTACAACAGGACGGCTCGTGTCCACCGACCCCAATAAACCATAATTAGGTCGCATGCGCGAGCAACAGGATAAGCATCCTCCTAATTGGAACACTTATATATCCACACAAGCATATAATCACACATAGCATGCATACAATAACATTATAAGTCCAAGCTCTTTTGACACACAAATAATCACAGTAACTCAAATATTTAAGACAAGCATCATTCCCATCCCAAGTTTAAAACAAAGTAAAATATGGGACTATGAACTCACCTCAAACCTTGTAGCTTCCACAAACTAAATCACAATCTAAACAACACAAATAAGACCACGTTACACAAGGTCAATCTAAAAGCTACAACTCATGTAATACACATATGATGGATGTTTAAGACTCATATGACCCACCATGGATCTCCTAGACACAATACTAACCACCACCATAACCTAACACTCACTAAATCCCTTACACTTTTAAAATAAGAAAACGCATAATTTTTTGGTACATCCGCCCACATGAAATCACGACAAATAAAGCTCAACAACTCACACCAAAATTTTACCATAGTCTCTCATAAGCATACAAGCTAATCCGAGAAGGCCATGGACCAATAACACACACAAGTACTCAAAAGAAAATCAAACTTGTCAACTACTCAAATGCAGATCTGAACGCACACCAAAAAGTTTTAATTAACATAAAATACTTCCACAAGTTTTTATCTCGAATCCTTTTTGTGGTAGTCTAATATAACCTAATACTTAACTATTCCAGAAGAGCTAGTCTAGATACCACTTTTACAATCACAAAACAGCCTCAAACTTTTACCCAAAATCTGTCCCAGTTTGACAGCTTTGATACCTTAACAAAGATAAATCAAAAGACCAACTTCCCGACCTTGAAATCAATCGTGGCTGGACTTTTTGGAAAGCTCTTTCATTGAAATTCAATTTAGACCTAAAATTAGTGACTTAACTCTTCACCATCTGTTATTTACACTCACATCTTTACAGCCATAGTTTTCTGTCCAAACCCTAACTCAATGTTTAACATGTTTTATAACCAAATCTCCTTCACTAATCATCATACTATTATTAACTAATGATCCTAACATGTTTTACTTAATTAATTTATAGAAGTTTACAAACCCTAGATCCATCATAACTTGTATTACATGAATCTAATCAATAATTAAAGAATTAAGGGTTTACTAGGCATACCTTATGCTTGTTTTCTTCACATAACTGAAATCCTAACTTTTCTCCTTCTCCTCCTCTCCCCCATGTCGACTTTTCCAGAGAAAAAGAGGCTTTGGGTCATTGGTTTGGCTTATATGGGTAGGGGTTGGGCTTGTTTGAGTTGAACTAGGATTCCTTGGGCCTAAGAGTCATATTTGGACTCAAATTAGGTTTCCTTTTTTCCTAAAAACCCTCTAGCCGATTTTTATAACACATACATACATATTTTTATTTTTTTTATTAAATTTATTTATTACACTCAAAACCTCATACTTTTCATATCTTATGTGTTCCCATAACGAATCCTAACGTCTTACGCGATAAACCTCAGTTTTTACGACAAACCGGAAAATTATCATTTTCAAAACAAAGTTTCCAAAAATAGATTTTCACACTCTTTTATAAGCATAACACATAAAAACAAACTCCTCGTAACTTGCTAACGCTCAAATACTTGAAAGAAGACTCGTTACACAAAACAAAAAAACACCAAAAACTACACAAGTCATTTCTACACCACAAAGGTGATCAAAATGAACTTTCCCAAATTCCAAACTTTCCAAATCACAATAAAACCACTTACGCAAAGGGATTTAGTGCTAAAACTCACCTATATCACACTTATATCACTTCAAACACCTAGGACACACCAAGCAAACGTCAACTGATTCAAGACTATCAGTCAAACTGACGTGCCAAAACCATGGTTGTTACAGTCACGGTTGTTCAAAAAGTGGAAGTACCAAATTTATAATACTCCAAAGCCATAAAAGTTTTCTATTTCTTGAAGGTTCGCTCCCGTTTTTGCAGACTTCAAAAAGGCAGAGGAACAATCAATGTACTTAATAATGTTTAAAATGGCCAAATTCGAGTCCAAGAATATCTAAATAAAAAGCTTATGTCTCTGGACTCATAGATGAGTTGTTTCGGTCGTAAATAAAAGGATATCCCTTAAATCGTGTTAAATAAGAGACCTTGATGTGGACCTCATTTTTGTAAGCAACGGTTTTCGAGGGAAGGTTTAGAAACTACTTAGCGTCTAAACTTGGTGTCTTTATCGGAATAAAAACCTATCGAAACAAGAAAATGAGAAATTCATTTCTCAACAAAAATAAAATAATTAGAGGAAAATAGGAATATGGGAGTAAGAAGTAGCTACGCTTACACAATTAGCTTCTATGGGTACTGTTAGCATCTAACTTGTAAATAACTGTGATTTCGTTTTTAAGCTTGGTTTGGAGACTCGTGAAAAATAGACGATGAATTTTATCTACATGGTCATTTCTTTATGAGTTATGTTTCTTACTCAGTGATCCTAAAAGTTATTGATAAATAATGAAAGTCAACATCCCATCACAATGAGAAAAGTACGAAAAAGAGTATATGTGTGAATAAAATGGAAAAACAGGGTGTTTTTAGAACTAAGGATTTCTAAATCTCTTTTGAACATTTTGCTACTTTTTCAAAGTTTTTAAAAGAGGTTTGAAATTTTTGGTTTTGAAAATTTGAGTTAATGACATTGCGTGAGGACATGGCAATAATATTTAAGGGTCTGAAATTTATTTTAAACTTGTACAAAACATGATATGGGCTAAACATGAGTAACTTTGGAAGACTTTGAGTGGGTTGTAGACTCCTTTGGCCATGATAAGGCTTAACCGACCCTCTCCCTTATCCCTAGTGATATATGTCCGCCCCACCTAAAGCATGAGATTAGTTTAACAGGGAACATGACCATAAGCGATATAGGAAGACTAATTAGGTTAGCGCATTTCTCTCTTACTGCTCACAACGTTTACTTTAATTGCTTTTGTTTTCCATTTCATTTAGTTTAATCAATCAATCAATCAATTCTCTTTTTATTATTGACATTAGACTTAGATATAATCCACACCACATGGATCTTGGGACGACCTCGGAGTTACAATTACTAGCTAGCTTACACACGACCGAATTCTCTGTCCGTTAGTTCATAAGGTAGACCTAGGGTAGAAACGAGACTTTATAAATAGTAAAACCTGGTCAGAAATCCTGCATCAAGTTTTTGGCGCCACTTTCGAGGAGCAATAATAGGATTTTTGTTTAAGTATTTTACTTTTGTTTTGTTTTTCTCACTTTTTGTTTACGTTTCAGGAATCATGGAAGCAGTTAACATTGAGGCAATGACTTTGGAAGAATACCTTGCCGTGACTAGAGAAGAGCAAAGACCAGGCCTTGTTAGGCCAATGATTAGAGCAAATGTTCGGTTTGAAATAAAGGATCAATTTATGAGAGAATTACGAGCGAAACTTTTCTCCGGAAGCAATAATGAGGATGCTTATAAGCATGTTGAGCATGTCCTATACATCACCAGCCTTTTCAACATTTCGGGCGTGTCACATGATGCTGTTATATTAAGGGTGTTTCCTATGAAACCTTCTAGAGCAGCTCGAAGATGGGTCGACCGATTACCAGGAGGGACAATCGACACATGAAATCTTTTGAAGAATAGATTCATTGTACGGTATTGTCCTCCTTCTAAAACAGTGAAAGAGTCATTTCTCGATCAAAAATAATTTATAAGAAATGGAAAGACTATACGAACCTAAATACTAAAGTATCTTGGCAAGTATTGATCTCCCGAGTGTCGTTTCAAAGGAGTGGTGAATTGAAATACGTTAGTCAAGTTTTGTTTGATGCTTAGTAGAAAAGGGGTCTTGGTTTTCAAGTGTTTTTTAAACTAATAATAATAAAGGAAAATACAAGCAATAAATAAAATACTTGCTTAAACCTGGTAGCTTTTAACGTTGTGAATTTAGTCGCTATTTAAATTTATTAGTTTGACTTGTAGATAATTTTGACTTTTTAAATAAAAATTAGCCGGTATATGGGTGCGCAACTCAAACTCACCCAACAAAAAGACAAAACGATCTAAACATATATTGTAAGTTGAGTGTGCTCTTTTGGCTTTAGTTAAAAAAAACCATTTTATCTAAAAAAAGATATATATATTTCGCAACTAAATTCGTGTAGATCAAACCCAAGTCAAAATATTAACTAAAAATAACGACCAATCCCTCTCAACATTTAAAACTACCAGAATTTAAGCAAGTAACAATAATCTACTCCATATGGTAAAATAAAACTAAACTAATCCTAAAATTAACAAACATGGCAATAACAATTAAGATACTAAAAATAAAGAGATGAAAATAATAGAGATAACCAAATGAGATGAAGATGTAAAGATGATGATATGAGACCCATTCTACCATAAGCTTTAAATGCCATCCATAAGCTCGCTTAATATTCACTACTCACCAGCGCAATCTAGCCTAGATTTAAAAGAAAGGTTTAGGCTAAATAAAAGTTATCCACGCTTGACTTACAACACTAAAAAAATTTAAGAAATTTGAACAAAACTAGGTTTGAAAATAAAAATGCTTAATGGGCAAACCATCTTTAAAAGTAAAGAAATTTAGAGCAAGCAAATGAAGTTTTATGAAATCTATCAACGAAGCTTCTGAATTACGAAAAGAAAAAAATCAGTTAACAACCAAAATTTGATTCATTAAACTAATAAGTAAATTAAATGCCAAATTTAAAAGACAATGAAACAATGAAGGAATCTACATCTATATTAAACTAAATTGAATATAAACCAACAAGAGTGATTAAATTAAATTAAAGTAAAGGATAACTAAAACCAAAATTAACATGGTAAATGAAAAATTATTGATGCTAGTGACACAAGAAAACTGATTGTAAAAGAAATGTCTCGATTCGAAGACCGAGAATATATATTGAGGCGGCTACTATAAGAAAATAGGGTGTGTCTCATATACTTGGTGTCTTCTTTCTTTTATTCCTACAAAACGCAGCCTTCAAGAAAATGGCTAAACTGTCTGGGCTGCTTTTTAGTATCGACCGTGTGAATTAGCTTCTTGTAGGCTATAGCTATCATCTTGGGCTTCAATTACTTATGTTTTTTCTTTTTCTTTTGGCTTTAATAATCTTTGATAAATGCTCAAAATCTTGTAGTTTTGCTCCAAATTTCTCGTTTCATACCTACAATAATAAATAACACATTTAATCAATATATGTACTTAAAATACACATTTTTGTTATTTATTTAGCCACAAATGAGGGTATATTAGCACTAAAAATATGAATAATTACACATTTATCATCCCCCTGCACTTAGGCTGTTGCGTGCCCTCACACAACGATTAATAAACACGCCATGGCAAAAATGATTTTCATCCCCTAAACGAATAACATATCACATCAATCAAGAACAGATAAATAATCATTTGGGGGACATAAATAAAAATCATTAAAGTCGATAACGCCCCATTTTAACCCTTATTCATACATATAGCTAAAAATATAGTTTTTATGGTGACCCGTCATGCCTGACTTTATTTTCACGATATATACAAAGCTTAAGAACGGGAAGCACGCAAACTGGGTGCCTCCAGGAGATAATAATCATCATCCTCTTTTTACTACCCCCAACTAAGTTTAAAAATCCTTGTGCAAACGTTTTTGTAAAATGCTAACACTACTTATACTAATAATCTATGTAAGACAAGTCTTAACTTTTTACTCCCCCAATTTATCAATTTAAGAATGTGTGCTTATTTTCAAAAGTTTGACCACAAAAATCGACACTCATTACGGTTGTTATTTATTTAAGCTCAATCCTAACTCATAGGGAACCTCGGAAATTTAAGAACCGAAAATGGCCTTTTTCATGTAGCGGCTTTCTTCTCGGCACATCCCAACCAGTTGGTTTAGGTGACCAGGCTTTTGACACCTCACAGAGAATAATACCGAAATTAGCGGGATTTTGATTCAAAAATTTTTTATATTCCACGGCACATTAAAATCAAAACTTAAATAGATAACAACAAACGATCATTTAGAGATTAAAGATTCAAAAATGAGATCACTCCATGTTGCGACTTTCTTCTCAGCTTGTCCTTTTAGCCGAGGCTTAGGAGGCTAGGTTTTTACACCCTCGAGAATAGTATTAGAGCTTTCGGGGTCTTTGACTTCGACAATCTCTAAATTCCCGTTTAATCTTTATACAAAATCAACGAATACTAGTTCAACTTCCGATTTAAATTTGAGAAAAAAGCAACTTTTATTTATTTATTCTAATTCTATTCAACACATCTTTTTTATATTTCATTTTTCTCATTTTTTTCATTTTTTTTCTTTTCTTTTCATTTTTTTTTCATCATCATTTTTTCTTTTTCTTTTATTTTTCTTTTCTTTTTTTTTTTTCTTTTTCTTTTCACTTTTTCTTTTCATAATAAACTCAAAATTTTGCATCATTTATATTACTTCATTTAGCAATATTATTCAATTTTTAGGAAAGTTGCTTGTTCCAAAATTTAAATAAAAATTTGAACTAGTACTTTATATTAACGTTGCATAAAAACTTGTTTACATAACCAAACAACTTTTAATGGTCAAAAGTTTGAAAACAGCACGTATTAAGATCAGATTAGGAGCTACTGGGAGAAAAAGCCATAGATAACTTATATAAGCTCTAAAGAGAACCAACTACTCTACGCTTAGCATTTTCATTTGCACAATTCGTAAAAACGTTGCCTAAAAGGTTAAGGGAATAGCCAGATCAACACTCTGGTCGAGTCAGGATCTCCTTTGTTCTAGCTTAAGGGACTAGTCAATCACGCACGGTCAAAACTTTTTTTTTTTTTTTTTTTTTTTTTTTTTTTTTTTTTTTTTTTTTTAAGAACAAAAGACAATAATAAAGCAGTGATGATAAATAAAAAGAAATGGTCAAAATGGGGTTGCATGAGAGCAAACAAGTAGGCATAAGTATGATCATTTTGATATAAACCCCCCACACTTAGAACCGAACATTGGCCTCAATGTTCAAAAGTGTTCGGGTGCCACCCCTACACTTAGAACATAAAAGACCAATGCTAAAATTCCAAGTGTAAAAAAGGTATCTAATGCAACTCCTAAGCCATATATTAATCATAAAAAATGCATGCTTTAAGGAAAAACATAAGACATAAATGATTAGAACTGAGGACTCCCCTGATATAAACGTGTAGATCGATCGGAGACTGAATGAGTGATGATGAAAAGCAACAGCAACAATCATGAAAGTCTTCTCGATCAAAGGGTATCCTGTGAGCAAAAATAAAAGCCACGAAGCAACAAAGAAAACAAGACACCCCCAAACTTATTCATTACAAATACTAATAACCTAAGTTACCCCAAATAAACCTAAGTGTAGATAAACTACTTATTCCATTTTAAGATAACACGGGTTGCCTCCCGAGAAGCGCTTGTTTTTGTTCGAGTCTCTAGCTTGACTCTAGGGTTATTTACTTCTAAGGTCATGGTCACATCCATCACTTAATGTTAAGTTTGGATGGTAAAAGCGATACAACACCTCCTTAGGTGAGTATGCTACCTGACGAGGTAATGGTGTACGGGTAAATCTATCAAAAGGTTTATCCATTACTCGCGTCACATCACTCGACTGTGTTAGGGAGAAAAAAGGATCAAATCTTTCCACTTCCCTTAAGAAAATTTGCTTGGAATCAGGAAGTGGTGTAACTAGTATAGTGGAATCATCAATTAATGGTTTTGACTTAGAGTGGTCCAATCTACTCAAATCCTCAAACTCATCATCAAAAAATTTGTTATCAAATCTTAAGGTGAAGCTATCATCAAAGTCAAACAGAGGGTTTGATATAGTCACATCAAAGACCTAGAGATCGAATCAGAATTACCTAAAGGTTCATCAGACATCCTTGGGATTGGGACAGGGTCATTGGCATGTAAACTTTCTATATCACTAGGATTAAATTCAATTTCCCTATCCCCCATTGAAAGGGTATCTAAATTCTCTCCAAAAGGTAAGTCGATATCTAAATTTTGGTCTCCCGAAACATCAAGTCTAGGTAAGGATGGTGTGTATGCTAGTGGCGGAGATGGGACATGTGCGGTACTTTATGGGCTAGAATTATGCACCTCGTCTATCACATCCCGTGATTTTCCCCATAATTAAAAATGTTTAATTTTAAATTAATCTCCGTCATTACTTCTAATCACTATTTTTACAGGAAAATTTAAAATTTTCTTTGGTCGTTACAAACCTGTATTTTCAGGACATTTTTCAAATTTACTATTCACCATTTACTATTCACCAAACACTATTCATCATTTCACTATTCATCGTTTTTGGAGTCGGTTAGTAATATTGAGATGTTTTTCAAAAGTTTTACTATTCACAAACACTATTCACAAAACACTATTCACAAAACACTATTCACTCCCGGACTCACGTAAACGTTTCACTAAATCTTAAATAAACTTTTATAATCATAATTTATTTTTCCTAATCCAAATTTCATCCAAACGGACCCTTAAATATTCCTAAGCCCAATCCGAGTCTGTTACTATTCATCCAGCCCAAACCTCAAGTCCATTTCATTTTATTACGCTCGACTAGACCAAGCCAAGAACACACCTCATACGCCCTATTCTTACACACGACACGTACATATTTTCACACTTCCTCATTTCTCACATAGCCAACTTTGAGTACGTCAATTTTCAGCTTCCCATGTCGAGCCTTACCATATTTTTACGGGACAAAGCATTTGATTCAAAAACAAGCCATCCGATTTGTAAATAATCCAAAACCAAACCGTTTTAATTCTCGTTTGTTTCTATGAAGTCCTAAAAATATTTCTAACACAATTTCAAGTCTAAATATTAAATTTGATCAATCATCACCAATCCTAGCCAAAATCTACAAATCGTTTACTTAATAAAATGGTTGTCGACATGTTGATTTAAAAACAAAGATGTACTCCCACAAATCATGCACTCACAAAGGTTATTTTATGATCCTAGGCAAGTACTACAAGCATTTTAAAAATGAATTCAAACGTACAATCCTAGTATATAATATTCAATCACACGTTTTCTTTTGACAATGGAGTATGTCGACAAGCTAGAAACCAAAAGCATGTTACTTCTTACAAACCTTAAAAACACTCTACCATCCCATCCCAATTAATGTATAACCACTAAAACACTCAAAGATCTTTTATATATATATCACATGCATGTAAACCCAAACCGACCCTATATTTTTTTATATGTCTACCAAACAAGAACAAAACCAAGTATATATAATACCTCTTACACATCTTATGACACACACAAATACTTACACACTTCACCTCCTAGCACATGCAAACTTGTGTACTACAACTAACTTATATAAGTCCTCATTTCCATTCATTCATACGTACACACATAAACACTCCACATCCTACCTTGACTTTTCTTTCACCCTACAACCCTATTCACCCTTAACATTTCTTTTCCTCTCTTTTGTCTTTGATTGTGTCGACATGCCAAAAACAAGAAAAACCATGTGAGTCTTGTAAGCTTTATGACACACCCTATTGACTTCTATTTCCCTCCTAGCACTCAACCTCACATGGTAGTCATATCCAATAATACAAGGTACTTGAGTACTTAGACTAGCCTATAAAAACTTCTACTTCTTCTCACTCTATAAGTACCACACTCAACTCACAACACACTCCCAAGCTCCCTAGCTTCCTGCTATTCGAAGTATCACTAACGCCACACTCTTGTCTTTCCTCTCTTACACACTCAACCTATCACATGCGCATGTACATTCATATAACTTATAAAACCCCTGCTTTTGCTTCCCATATGTACCACCATTCACTCTCATTTAACATGTGCTCCTTTACTCTTTAAATACCATGCAAAACCTCAAATCTCTCCTCACTTCATGCGTACAAAAACACAAACTACTCTCTTGTTCTTCTTGTTTCTGTCGAACGTAAAAGAAAAAGAGAACCATGCAAAACAAAACACAATCACCTCCTACATGCATGCATACAACACAAAAACAATAAATCAACCTCTTTGTTTTCTGCCATTCATAAACGCAAACGCGACCACCCCTTTTGCTTTGAACCTGCTGTGAACGAGAAGGGCTAGGCTAACAGAAATCTTGGAGTCTAGTCGTGGCTTGGTTTTTAAGTTCTAAAGCTTCGCTAATTCTAGTACGTGACTTGTTTAAAAGCTTGGAAACTTTTGAGTTTGGCTTCATCTCTCGTTCGTCCCTCGTTCCCATTTCCACTTCGTCTCCTCACCACCAAGCTTTGGTGTAGTAAGTTTTCCCCAAAACTCCATTTCCTTCACTCTGTATACGTACACATACAAACTTTCATGGCGCATGCATACATACCTCGAGGTGGTTTATTTAAAAACTTGTGTGGCAAACTCTTGGTCTCGTTAACACACATAAACATCTCAAAGAAGATGATTAAACTTAGAAATATAAAGGGTAGTCCTTTGGTTGTAAACCTATTTCGAAACTAACCACAAACACTAAACGTAATACTTGTTTCTTTTCTTTTTTTTCACCCGACTCATTGTCACTCTCAACGAGCTCCTTGAAAAGCTTACGTAAACATGGACTCAGGAATCAGTTTTAAAGACTGGAAATGAGAAAACAAGAAAATACTTTTGTTATATATAAAACCCACGACAATACGCACCCGGAGTAAACTTTAATACAAATTTAATCACAGCTAGTAACCCTTTAAATATATCAATTAGTAAACAATAACAACAAAAAGCCTTTGGCTCAGTTGGGAGGGGCGCTGGGTTGATGAGCGAGAGGCCCTTGGTTCGAATCCTGCCTAGGGCAGTTTTTATTATTTTTGCCATCTTTGAAACTTTAGCCTTTTGGCTGTTTTAATCCTCCCTTTTCAAATACTTGTCACTTTTCTTAAAACCTTTATAAATTTAAACTTATATAAAATGTGACAATACCAACCCCTCCAATTCAAGTAACTTGTCACTTTCTTTAAAAGCTTTTATAAGTTATATAACTTATATAATTTATTACATTTTCAACCCCTCAACTGTAACTCAATTCTAAAAACTTTTATAAGCTAATAAACTTACCACTGTTCGTCTAAATAAATATGTTTAAGACTTATTTGGCAACCACATCAACGTAAACTATAAAAATATGGTTCTAATATATTATTTAACCACGACTTTAAAAAACATATAATATTTTAGGAATATATTTTAACACTTTAAACGGCTCGGGTTACTTATATATATATATATATATATATATATATATATATATATATATATATATATATATATATATATATATATATATATATATATATATATATATATCGTTAACGAATAAACAAACTAATAACCTATACGAAAGCAATAAGTAATACATAACGGACGAGTTATATAGTATATAACTTTGTTGTTGAAACCTTAAGCGTTTTGCCACGCAAGTCACCTCTGCCACAAAATCATTCCATCATCCTTTCATCATACCGATTAATCGTTATTCAATTACCAAATAGTATTTTGTTAGATTCTCAGATAAATTTATTTATCAGGTTCCACACTAACGACGCTTCCAAAAATCATTCTCATACTCTCACTAGCACTTACTTTCATCATTCCTAGTATCACTTAAGGTGAGTTCTTAGCCCCGTTTTTATAAATGTTTTGGGGGAGATACATGCTCAACTACTACTTTTATTTTCATAAGTATTTTAAACTATTTACAAATTACTGTGGGACCATAGCCCACCATTTTATATGTCATGTAAAGATAACTGCTATAAACATGTTTACAAGTAACTTTTTAACTGTATGCTATATCTGATTTCTATTTCCTAAGTTTACTATTTCCAAAAGTCCCTCATATCATGAGCCTTAGTCACCCGTAGGGTGAACGTAAATAATTGTGGATAGGTCTACTAGGGAATGACAATCCCCGTTTTGGGCGTTGGAGAAAACTACCAAACGCACTTTATTTGAAATCTAATAGGTTACTGGCATGAACCTATCCCGAGGGCCCTTGTTACTATTATCCATCATTTATGATGAGATCTGTTAATCGGATGAGTGTCATGAGGCTTAGGGAAATCAGGTTGTAGTGCTGTGGGCGTATAATAACGCAGCCCATTGTTTTTATCAAATTACTAATTTATGTTCACTATACAGCAGAAAATCATTATTTCTTGGCAAAAACAAACTATTTGGTGTTGACCCAGTTTGGGCAAACCAACAAACTATTTCATGATTAACTCTGATTTTGATAAATCAACTGCTTTTGACTATAAATACTATGGATTTTACTCACACTTTGATTTTGATAATAAATCGTTTATTACGAATAGTATAAACTCACAAACTTTTTTGATTCTTGGAAATCAACTACTATACTTATAAACTCTATGAACTCACCAACCTTTGTGTTGACACTTTTAGCATGTGTTTATCTCAGGTCCATAATGAGCAAGGATGGTATGGAGGAGCACGGATTCTTACAAAGGCTATAGAATTTACTATCATTCGAAAACTTATCTAACAAATTTTGAAACCACTGGGACCTCATTTTGAAAACTCTGATATTTATTAAAATTCGAATGATAAATATTTTAAAATGACTAAATTGATAATCATTTTCTACTGAAAACTATGAGCTATGAAGTAACACCCAATCTTTATTCCGCTGCAAATATTTTAAAATTGGGGGTGTTACATCGTCCATTGTAGTCTCCGTATCATCCTCGCCACTTTCCTCATGATAAAATGAGTCAACAGGAGGGTTTTGTTTTCTAAAAATCAGTTCCTTAAGACAGTTTATTTCAGTTTGAAAGTTCATGTTGACTTGATTTTGAGCAATAATCATTTTAGTAATCAATTCAGCTTTAGTTAACTCGCTCTAAGGAAGTGGTTGAAGGGTTGTGTATTGTGAAGGTTGGTCAAAACCGGATGAGTCATGATTGTCATAAGGAGTATGATCATAGACAAGCGGATTCGTAGTTTGGAAATCAAAGCTATAGTGAGGACCTCCACATAATTCACAACAGTAAAACTGCTGCGACTGACTCGGTAAGTCATATGGATGTCGGTTATAACCAAAATTTTGATTGTTACACGGAACCTGCTCATAGACAAGCGTGTTCCCTGTTTGACAATCAAAACCTTGGTGAGGACCACCTCCATAAGACTCACAAGAGTATGTCTCTATATCATGTTGTGGGGGCTGTTTGAAGAAGTCGGTTGTTTCATGGTAAGAATACAGATTTTGGTCATAGACAAACCCGTTTCCCAATTCTACCATGCTACAACCAGGACAATTTCCACCATTATGAGGACCCCCACACCATTCACAACCATATAGGTAAGATGAAGACATAAAGAAGAATTAAACAAATAGAGGGTAATAGACAGAATTAAACAAATAAGAGGATAAAGAATAATATTTCTCAAAAGGTTTTTTTTTTTTTTTTTTTTTTTTTTTTTTTTATTAAACTAAGGCACTAACTCGGCTCGACTAATGCAAATCCTTACACCAACTCCCTGGCAACAGCGCCATTTTGAAAGAGTAATTTCTTGATCAAAAATAATTTATAAGAATATACGAACCTAAATACTAAAGTATCTTGGCAAGTATTGATCTCCCGAGTGTCGTTTCAAAGGAGTGGTGAATTGAAATACGTTAATCAAGTTTTGTTTGATGCTTAGTAGAAAAAGGGTCTTGGTTTTCAATTTTTTTTAAACTAATAATAATAAAGGAAAATACAAATAATAAATAAAATACTTGCTTAAACCTGGTAGATTTTAACGTTGTGAATTTAGTCGCTATTTAAATTTAGTAGTTTGACTTGTAGATAATTTTGACTTTTTAAATAAAAATGAGCCGGTATATGGGTGTGCAACTCAAACTCACCCAACAAAAAGACAAAACGATCTAAACAAATACTATAAGTTGAGTGTCCTCTTTTGGCTTTAGTTAAAAAATCCATTTTATCTAAAAAAAGATATATACATTTCGCAACTAAATTCGTGTAGACCAAACCCAAGTCAAAATACTAACTAAAAATAAAGACCAATCCCTCTAAACTTTTAAAACTACCACAATCTAAGCAAGTAACAATAATCTACTCTATATGGTAAAATAAAACTAAACTAATCCTAAAATCAACAAACATGACAATAACAATTAAGATACTAAAAATAAAGAGATGAAAAGAATAGAGATACCTAAATGAGATTGAAGATGTAAAGATGATGATATGAGACCCATTCTACCATAAGCTTTTAATCCCATCCATAAGCTCGCTTAATATTCACTACTCACCAGCGCAATCTAGTCTAGATTTAAAAGAAAGGTTTAGGCTAAATAAAAGTTATCCACGCTTGACTTACAACACTAAAAAAATTTAAGAAATTTGAACAAAACTAGGTTTGAAAATAAAAATGCTTAATGGATAAACCATCTTTAAATGTAAAGAAATTTATAGCAAGAAAATGACGTTTTATGAAACCTATCAACGAAGCTTCCGAATTACGAAAAGAACAAAATCAGTTAACAACCAAAATTTGATTCATTAAACTAATAAGTAAATTAAATGCCAAATTTAAAAGACAATGGAACAATGAAGGAATGTACATCTATATTAAACTAAATTGAATATAAACCAACAAGAGTGATTAAATAAAATTAAAGTAAAGGAAAACTAAAACCAAAATTAACGTGGTAAATGAAAAATTATTGCTGCTAGTGACACAAGAAAACTGATTGTAAAAGAAATGTCTCGATCCGAAGACCGAGAGTATATATTGAGGTGGCTGTTATAAGAAAATAGGGTGTGTCTCATATACTTGGTGCCTTCTTTCTTTTATTCCTACAAAACGCAGCCTTCAAGAAAATGGCTAAAGTGCCTGGGCTGCTTTTTAGTTTGGACCGTGTGAATTAGCTTCTTGTAGGCTGTAGCTATCATCTTGGCTTCAATTACTTAATTTTTTTTCTTTTTCTTCGGGCTTTAATAATCTTCGATAAATGCTCAAAATCTTGTAGTTTTGCTCCAAATTTCTCGTTTCATTCCTACAATAATAAGTAACACATTTAAACAATATATGTACTTAAAATACACATTTTTGTTATTTATTTAGCCGTAAATGAGGGAATATTAGCACTAAAAATATGAATAATTACACATTTATCAAACAGCGAAGCAATTGATGGAGATTCATAACTTCAAGCAAGAAGCTGACGAGACATTATACCAAGCTTGGGATAGGTATAATGATCTCCTTTATAAATGCCCGACTAACAAACGGCAAAAGGTGAACCTTTTCTACAAAGGAATCAACATCTCAACTAGGCAAATGTTGGATTCTTAGGGACCGATCCCTGGAAAAACCCCCATTCTAGCTCTTGACTCTATTCAACATTTGGCAGACCACTCACAAAACTGGCATGAGGGCGGCAGTAGTAGAAATACGGGGGGAAATCTCGAAGTTATGAACGCATTGACTACTATGTTCGAAAACCTCGAAAGAGAGATTAAAAAGATCAAGGGAAACATTCATGCCATTCAAATTGGATGTAAAGCTTACAAGGGGGCCAACCTTGCTAAACACTACCCGCTCAAAGAAGAGATTAAAATATTGGAAGAAGTCACGTATGGTGGTTTCAACAAGCCATCCCAAGGGTTTGGTGGACATGGAGCAAAATACCGCGTAGGACCTCAAGGCTATTATACCAAGATTGACGACAAAGCTCCAAAGAAGACTAGCCTTGAAGATTTGGTCAATAAACATATCGAGGAATCAACAAGGAAGAGAGGCCTGTATAAAGAGTGGATGATTAAGATTAAGGAAGATAGTGATAGGAACGTGCAAAACCAAGAAGCCGCAATCAAAATTTTGAATATTCAGGTGGGGAAATTAGTTAAAAATTTTGAAGCTAAGGGAGTGGATGCTAAGATTTGCAAGGCAATGTTCACGAAAGAAGAACATGAGGATGAGCAACAAGGCACCAACCTGACTAAAGAATTCTATGGAATCAACTATTTACAAAAATATGGAGACGAGTTGTGCGAAGAAGTCCTCCCTTGCCAACTCCCAGTTAGGGAACCTAATCCGGGAGACTTCCTTTTACCCGACACTATCGGTAACCTTAAAATTCTTGCTGCTGCTGATTTAGGTACTAGCATTAATCTTATGTCTTTTTCATTGTTTAAAGAGTTAAAGCTTGCTAACATGAAAGAAACAACTATGATCCTTGAAATTGTTTATACATCTAGATCTAGGCCTAGAGGAACTTTAGATAACGTGCTAATTAGAACAGGCAGACTCCTTTTTCCTGCTGATTTGTTGTTATCGATATGGATCAATGTCAGCATAATAACCTAATTTTAGGGAGACCATTTTTAGAAACTTCTCATTCTCACATTAAATTTTTTGAAAAGCAAATTTCTTTGGAAGCTGGGGGTAACAGAATTAATTTCAACCTTAAAGATCCTTTTAAACTATGCCCTGGATCTTCTAGAGAATCTAGCATGAGTGTGTTCCTTAAATTACAATTTTGTGGAAAAAATGAATCTAACGTGAGTGGTGATGAGAATATTGTTTCTAAGCAGGAACAGGTACAACATGATCTAGACCGAACTGCCGTCAGAAGAGAAGAAGGGGTGAATAATCACTATTGCAAACCCATAATCGCCATCCATGATGAGATTGTGCAGACTTGGCCATCATGCAATTCTTTCTGTGACGAATGCAATGGAGGGGATCATAGAGAACTTGACAAGGAACAACGAACACAGTTAGAATGGACTTGTGCCCATGGGATTGAGCGACAAGATGTTGAGTTCGGAAACTTTTCTTTTCAAGAATGGTACAAGATTCGTTATGGAAATGCCCTCCTAAATGAAGAAGTAATAATGAGTCTAAGAAGAGATTATGAAAACTATTGTTGTACTTCAGAAATCGAGAAAGATGGGACCTCTAGTGTCGATAAAACGAAAGCTATTACAGAAGAAGCTGTCAGAGCCGATACTAGACAATGTTCGAAGAATCAATCTTTTGGCGACCCTGCATAATAGATAATTACTTTAAGAAAAAGAACTTGATTCAAGATGAGACGCCACGAGAATACAATCTCTCCTTCGATGAATGGATAAGAAGAAGCTTTGGTACTACGAATGTCGATAAGCAAGCCAAGATTAAGGCGTTTGTAGAATGGATGGTTGATAATGATACGAGACCCCCTGATCAAGACAATGACCCGTATCAGAGGAGTTTTGAAAGGTTTAAAAATGAATTCGAAATGGAATTATTGCAACTCCTGGATAAATATGAGCTCAAAATTGGAAAAAAAGGGTACATGTTGGATGATATTTGGGAAAAGTGTGAAAGAACCTACAATGGAAGGAGATCATTTTGGCACGAGGATGGACTTGAAGCCATGAAGGTACATGGCTGCCAAATCAAAGGAGTTAGGTATGATTCACCCAAAATACAAATGAAGACATTTAAGGTTTGAAGATATACTATGAGCGGTATTAGAAGATTTGTTTGCACGGAGAGTCTCTTGATAGGAAACTTCTGGTTGAGCGGATGAATGGTGAAAAGTTTAAGGCTCGACGAAATGAACACCAATTTTGGTGTTGAACCTACGTGATGACCCGTGGGATTGAGTCTAACTTAAAGACTCGTTAATAAACAAAAGTGCTCTTACGGGAGACAACCCATATTATCCTTTCCTTTGTTTTTGTTGGTTTGTATGTTTGTTTTGTATTTTTGCAGGAATTGGAGCTTGGGATGCGAGGGAATCTATTTACTGTAGAAACTGATGCTCTCAGATAATTAGTTATGGCGTAACGCAGTCTCATGACTATGCCGTAAGCATCCTTACGTAGCTGATCACTCCAGGTTTACACTGACTACGGCGTAACTCAATTCCATGACTACGCCGTAACACCTCTCTAGGTGTAATCCTTAAAAATATTTTCAAATATATTAAACTTGTATTACTACGCCTAAATGAACTTTGTGGGTGTGTTCCCTGTAAACCCTTACAAGACTAAACTCGTCCACTTGGGACACCAAGTGGTTTAAAAGGCTTGTTGCATACGCTAAATGCAACCATGATTCCTACGAAAGTGAGTTAGGATTTTCTTTGCTTTTGTTTTTAAAGATTTAAGCTTGTGGTAGTGACGTGATTTCAGGGAAACGGTGTTTGCTCATGGAGGCTAGTTAAAGGCACGAAGATTTCTCGTGATCCTTCTTTCATTTTTGGAGGAAATTTCAGGGAAGTTCTCGCTCTAATTCTACCTTTTCTTCACATTTACTTCATTTTAGTACAAAATGGAGTTTGTACATTTCAAGTGAGGGGACGGGAGTAGAATTAACTTGAACTTTATTTTGCCCTCATTTTCTAGTTTATTTTGAAATTTTTTGCCATTTTTAATCTTTTGACATGTTTTTCTCAACCGAACTAGAATAGACCTTAGCCGAGCGCATTTAACCCTTGAATAAATATGTTGAGGTTTAGCCTATTCAATTTCACCCTGTTTACCCAAATCCACCTAAATATTGAGTGTACCGGTAGTTTTGTAGACTTTAGAACTTGGCTTTTACATCCTTTCGAGACCATTGACGAGTAATGTGCTAGACAAATTTGGAAGGGACAGTTTTAGAAGGCAATGTTTTAGGATTGTCACCTAAATAGCCTTATATGTGTGCGTTTATCGATTAGTCACCTCTACTTCTCGACCCCCGTGTAAACCCTTTTGTTGCACTCATTTTTAGTGCAAGATACCCCTAGTACACCCTTTTGAGCCATTCCTTTCATTTCTCACCCATATATATTGTTTCGATACACCATTACACCTTAGCCTACCGTGTAGTCTAGTTTATAATTGGGAAGTTATTATTTGCCCTAGTTCAAGGTCTAAGTGAAAGAATTCGGGAATCACGCCTACGTTGAAGACACATCATTGAAGATCATTTAAATAAACCCCCAAGTCCTCATATATTGTTCATCTCAAGTGGGGGGATGTACATATTATTTATTTTTCCAAAAAAAAATGTGAATTTCTATTTGTAGATAGTTGTATATCTGTTGCACCAATGTATAGCACCCTGATTATGAGCTCATCAAGAATTAGTATCGAAGAGGCCACTTCGGTCACATTTAAAGATATGAGTTGGTGATTGTTTCTACACCAACATGAAGACCAAGTTTTGTGCCCATAATGACGTCCTCTAATGGCACATTTACTTGCTATGATCCAGTTCTTGCGTTTCGAAGTTTAGACCTTGAGCGAACGGTAAATGGTGATGACTTAGTTGTAGGCTTAGACTACTTGCTTGTTATTTTTCGTTTTACACCCATTATGTGAAATCTCATGTCTATTCCTACCCTTTAGTCATGAATCATGCTTAGGTGAAGGAATCGACCAGGTCTTGGTGTCTTGCCCGGCGTTCCGGTCATGTACCATTGCCTTTATCTCTTTCGCTGTAGCATGTTAGTAACGACACTACACCCTTAACCTTATATGTGTTAACCCAATATTTCCTTCGAGGGTTGTTCTGACCTTAGCTCTAGTGGGGGAGTTTTGTGTAACTTCCAAGCCTATGATAGAATACATACTGTGACTGAGCAATGAGTGATCACCCCGAAAATTGACACTTAGAATATAGAGAGAGTGAGTGTTTGTTCCCCTTTTCGTAAGGTGTTCGACTTTGAGAAGTTCTAGCATGGGATATTTTTAAATTCATATTTCCTGAGTAATATTGGGGGATATGTTTTTGAGAATACTTCTAATAAGGTCTACTTGAGGGCAAGTAGAGTTCAAGTGGGGGGATATTTGATGACATCAAATAATCCTGATATTTAAGTGTCAATTTCCCCCTATTATGCTCATTTATATTACTGATTATGTGGATATATACTTTGATTCCTTTATATTTTGTATCCAGGTTACAAGTGAGCATAGGAGCTAAAAAGACGAGGAAATTAGAAAGAACGTGCAAAGATAGACAAATCCAAGTATGCTGGAAGAATCTATGGCGTAACTTCATCTCTCAACTACGCCAAAGCTAGGATTTCAACTAAGAAGACCAAGTAAACGATGATCAAGAGTTTACGGCGTAACCAATTGCATGGTTTACGCTGTAACAAACACAAGTCTTATGAATCCTCAGAGCTGAAGACTACGCCGTAACACAACTCTAGATTTACAGCGTAGTAACGTGTACGAGAGTAGTCCTAGATCAAGAATTAACTTACGGCGTTACACATCATTGGATTACGATGTAATGAAGACTAAGAGAGTAATCTGAGATCCGAGAAATTATCTACGGCGTAACGCACATGAAGACTACGACGTAGACAGAACCCTAATACCATTGTTATGGCGTAACATTTCATCAATTACGCCGTAACCTTTAGATCTAGATAAGATTACACTAGTTACGGCGTAGCACATTTCTGAGTTACATCGTAACTCTTGACGGGCCTATAAATACAACCCTTATTTATGCATTTTGACATACCACTTTCTCACACACAAGGTCAGAGATCGTTGTGAGCTTTTAGGAGGCCCTTCTACAGCAGCATACGAAGCCTTTCCAAGTGTAACAACCCCATTTTTCACTGATCGCAGCGGATTAAGTGTTTGGGGTATTACTCATGGAAACAAAGTCAAGATAGTAGAAAATAACTCGAAAAGAGACGTTTTTGAAAAAGGTGTTATCATTCATTTATTCATCAGAGTTTTTAAAGTAAAAGATATACTTTTACTAAAAGAGAGGTCCCAAAAGATACGTTTTAAGGCAAAACTGATGAATGATAACTATTCTGGATGTTCTCATATCTAGTACTATTCCATGCCAGGTTTCCTAAAGAGCTCATTTACCTAGGATAACATGCTTAAAAGTCAACACAAATGTTGAGTGAGAGTCATAAGTTTAAGTAGTTAGGGTGTGTGAATACAAGTTCCACAAGGTTTAGCTTAAACCCTATGTGTGGAAAAGTTTAGTGATAGCTGGTGTATTGCACTAAGATCATGAACCACAAGTTAACAATCCGGGTCATGGGGGCTGCAAACCCAACCATGAGGGGATGGGAAGGATAACTTGCCAAAGTTATTCCTTCAGTGAGGGTTCAAATATAATACTTATTGGTACTCTCCAGTAAGAGATAGTACCAACAGGAGTTGTCAAACTCCAATAGATCTATCTATTATATTCGCGTTCACTTGGGTAAAATATCCCAAACGATTAGATTCATGAATTTTGTTGTGTAGGGGTGGCTGATGCGTAGGGATTGCACCAGGCTTTACCTCTCGAGGGATCTCGAAAAGCTTACAACCCCCACCAGGCAGTGTACCTGATCGATGTAGTATAGTATAATGACAAGTACCGGGGGATTGATCGTTCAGCTAAGAATAGTGTCGCTAGGATTAGAAAACCTAAAGACTAGGTCTAGAGATGAGGGATGATTCTTTTTGTATCTTTATATTTTTTATAAAAGCAAGTAAAAATCTCGGTTTTGAAGGAGTTGGGCGGAATTAGTTGCTAGTCAACTAACCCAATACTAAGATGCAATCAAAATAAAATACTAGAAATGAAAATAAACTAAATTAAACTAGAGGTGTGAGCAATATATGGGAGAATTGGGTTTACTTAGGTTTCACTACTCCCTAGATATCTTTTACAGGTTAATTACTTGTTACAGTTGCGTGAATGACGAGTTGTATTCCTTAATACCATTCATGGGGTGGCGTACTTACTTCCCCAATCCTATAAGCGCCTACTTCACTCCTATGTCGAGCCGGCTAAGAAGCTCCTAACATGGGATCACTAGAATTTGCTCATGCATTAAATACAACCAATAAAACCTAGTACACATCGGTTCATGTTTCCTAAGACGTTCAAGCATGTTACACAATGGAGATCTACCAGTTTTCTTAAGCCTAACATTGAAATCATTCATCCATTACAACTATAAAAAAGCAATCAACCTATAATTAACATCTAGGTTTCATTACATCTAAGCAAACACATGATAGATTTAACCTAGCATGTTGAAATCAAGACAAGCATAAGATATATTCAAACAACACATAGACATATTGAATGAATTGAAAGAAGACTTATCTTAATTGAACATGAAAGGTTTCAAGGGGTGAAAACCCTTGAAAATACAGTAAAAAACGACCTAGGGTTATTAGGGTTCGGCCCTAGAATTCTCCACACAAGTTCTTCTCTAATGAATGAAAAATAGAAAAGTATATATAGATTCTGAGAGGTGACGGCGTCAAGAACAAATTGTTGACACCGTCATCTCGCCGCCAAATAATTTCTCGGACTGCCTAGATCTGGGTTTGACGCCGTCATGTGTACTCCTTATGCAGGCCGTCACCAAAAATACTCTTGACGCCCTTCTCTTGACGCCTTCAGGTTTTCACTGGGTCGTCACAGATTTTACTCCTGACGCCGTCATGATTTTCTTCTTGACGCCGTCAGGTACTGTTCTCAGCATGGAAAATTAAGTGTTTGCTGTTTTCTTCACTTTTATGCTCCAAAAACATCCAAAATGATTCCTTTTCCAGAATTCACTCCCAAATTACCTAAAATCACAAAAGGAACGATTTAGGGCAATATTTGATCAAATAAATTCAATTTCGGGCTTAAATGACCTCCTGAAAGTGGTCATTTTTCGCCTCATCATATACCCTTACACTTGAGATTTGCTTGTCCTCAAGCAAATGCGCTTTTATTCTAATCAAAATACAAGTTAGGGGTCATTTAACACTAATATAAAAGTAATTACAACAAATAATCGTTCCACTAAAGACCAAAGACAATCACGGAGGTCATACACTAGCACCTCACAAATAGTGTTTAGATACTCACATCTCTCGGGTGTAATAAAGTATATATCACAATATGGAAATGGAAAACATCTCTCACTACCTGTCATAGCAAAATAGATTACCATAGGCTTGGGAAAGAATTAAACCTCCACCACATGGCGTAAGCACCTAGGATAAACTATCAAAGAGGTCTTTTAAAGGGTTGTAACGTTAGGTGTAGCGATATGGAATACACAGTTTTGTTGGATATAGGCAGTCTTTACTGGTGGCGAGTTAACAATCTTGGTTAATTACATGTACAATGTGGTGTTGCTAAGCCAAGACTAGACTCGACTTAAGCTAATAAATAAAAAATAACAAAAACATAAAATAAACATAGAATGAAATGGGATGGTAGTCCGTATGTTTTTTTTCTCTTTTCTTTTTTCTATGTATATATATATATATATATATATATATATATATATATATATATATATATATATTTGCATACACTTTTACCCTACCATCCGAAATAATACATCATAAGGAATGAAAATTCCCCTTACACTTGAATTTTTACATACTTTATAATTAACTAATCTAATGACTCGAATTAAGAAAATCAAAACACTTGGAGTAATTTTAAGATTAACGTACATATGGGGGTAATATATGGTGTTCTTCCCCATTACTCCATAAAATAAGTACTTTACCCACGAGTCCCAATCGTCCCAAAACAATATGTACAAGGATATGACTCGACTTAGCAACCATGTAATCAATTGGATAATTAACTTAGGGTTTAAACAAATGACAATAATGGACTAAAGATGAGTGCATACATGGAAGGCTAAGGCGATTTAGTTGTACATTTAAGTGGGGTGTAACAAATTCTTCCTTTAAGTAAGATGCTTAAAGTTAGAAACGAAAAGATAGGCTCGGAGGGGTGTACTAGGGGTTTCGTGTACTAAAAATGAGTACAACGCTAAGGCATGGGAAAAATTAGTTGACTTAATTAGCCAAGTAATATGACTTAAATGGTTAAGTAATTATGATACGGGTTTAACACAAGGATGATCCTAATGCCTCTTATCATGTAGTAAATCCTACTACACGAATGTAGTCTCACTAGCGGTCTCGGGATGCATCACTAACGCAAGTTCTAGAATCTAAATGCTACCGGTACACTCATAAGCACTAATAGTAAATGCTTTTCCTATCAAATCTAAAGGCGAACCTCACATATTTGGGTGGAAAATTTTTCTGAATAGTACGGTTATGTGCTTGTCATACAATCTCATATCCATGAGACGCTTGCTATGGCTAAAGTTTCACTCCTAAATGTTGTAAAAAAATTTAAATTTGGCGCTAAAATTGCACTAACAAGTATTTCTCATAGTTTTATTACACATCTACTATTAAACAAACAAACTCAAGCGAAAGTGTATTTGTAAGGTATCATCATTTTACCCTCCCCTAACACTTAGGATGAACATTGTCCCCAATGTTCAAGTAAAGAATGTAAAAGTGAAATAAGTAAAACGAATGAAATAAAATACTCCCCTGATTCGCTCGGTATGGATAATAAGGTGGCCAGGTTAGATCTACCTCCAAGAAAATGAACAATCAAAGCTTCCCTTCCAGAATATATATCATCTTCTTGTCATACATAACCTGTAAAAACCTGAGAAAACAGACAAGGCAACCTCGCATAAAATCGGCGGCAATCTACATATGCTAACAAATCCTAGAAAACAAAATAAGATATAATGCTTGTGGAATGATGTTTGCAGATTTGCTGGAGATTATAAAACTAATAATTCAACAAAAACTTTAAGACTCCGTTAGAAAAACAAAACTGGTAAAATTTCCAGATTTTTACACGTGATGCCGTCAAGAATAAAACTCATGACGCCGTCAGATTTGACCTGCAGAAATTCTTATGTTAACTTTCCGGAAAATTTCTGGAAAAACTTCGTCCTACTTCCTGAAAAATCCTTCAAAACATCATTATGACTCGATACAAGCATTTGACTCAAACAATTACGAATATACATGTTCACTTAATATTGTGGAGAATCATGATCGGTTTTGTTTCTTAAAAACATATTTTGGGTTTCCCCTTACACTTATCTTATGTGAAATACCTTTGGATGAAGTTAAGACTAAGTCAAACAACAAAATAAAGTATTTTCAATATTTTAGTTTTGAAACATGATCTACCAACAATAAAAATAAAGCATGCATACGGAAACAAATAACAAACAAACAAAATAAAAATCACATAAAACATGGGTTGCCTCCCAAGAAGCGCTTTTCTTTATTTACGAGTCTTGTAGCTAGACTCAAGGTCATGGGTTACCGTGTGTCGCTTATGCTCACATAACCAAGCGTGAGCCATCTAATAGTCGCCTCATCTTTCTTATAATCATCTCCTAACTCTAAACATCCGCGATAGTATCTTTTATTCTTTTCATGAGTATATTTAAGCCCTTTTCTCTTATCATTCTCACTTAGCTTTTCTATGGGCGGATACCTACTACACTTCTCCATGGAAAAATCCTTGAACCTAGGGTGTGCACGGGGAATTTAGTAGAAAAAATCTTCATCCCCATCCGAGAATGTAATTAACCCTTCCATAAGTTTTTCAACAAGGTTGGTCAATCTTTTGAAAGGTTTTCCAAACACAACTTGGGTTAACTTACTATCAATAAATTCTCCCAGATTCTCCATAACCATGAACTCAACAAGATAAACGAAGCTTCCTACAAACACGTGCAACGACTTTGCCCTAGAAATAACATCATCTCCTTTGTATTCTAACTCATCTACCATAATTTTATTATATTCACTACGCGAGATTATGTTCATCGGGAGAGATGAGTTAAGGTAGGCATTAAAGCTCCTAAATCCAATCTTACAAGGAAATTGCATATTGAATGAGCTATCACTCTCAATCCTTATTCTAGGGTCGACATACCTAAGAGGGTTCACTTCATCTTCCATCCTACCCTCATTAATAACATCACCATCACCTAGATCCTCATCAGAGTCTGAATAGTAGAAAGGACTAGCCCTATGGTCATCGTCATGGTCAGACTCCTCCATTTCAGAATTATTGTCAAAGTGGTGGTTAGGCGATAGGTTAGGTGGGTTCTCATTTTCCACTAAAGGGATTGGGGCGGGCATTTGGAAAATCCTACGACGAAAAACACGAATAACAGGGATCAAACGATCAATGTTATTGTTATCCATCGAGTTAGTTTACAAATAAAGGAAACAAAGAAATAAGATAGACTAAAGAGAACCTAAAAATAAAAATAAAATCCTACTAGAAAGGAATCTAGCAAGTAGACCTAATAAAAAGAGATTCTAACCTAGACAATAACTATTCCCCAGGCTGCGACGCCAAAAACTTGATGCGTAGGGACTGCACCAGGCTTTACCTCTCGAGGGATCTCGAGAAGCTTACAATCCCCACCAGGTAGTGTACCTGATCGATGTAGTATAGTATAATGACAAGTATCGGGGGATTGATCGTTCAGCTAGGAATAGTGTCGCTAGGATTAGAAAACCTAAAGACTAGGTCTATAGATTAGGGATGATTCTTTTTGTATTTTTATATTTTTTATAAAAGCAAGTAAAAATCTCGGTTTTGAAGGAGTTGGGCGGAATTAGTTGCTAGTCAACTAACCCAATACTAAGATGCAATCAAAATAAAATACTAGAAATGAAAATAAACTAAATTAAACTAGAGGTGTGAGCAATATATGGGAGAATTGTGTTTACTTAGGTTTCACTACTCAATAGATATCTTTTACAGGTTAATTACTTGTTACAGTTACGTGGATGACGGGTTGTATTCCTTAATACCATTCATGGGGTGGCGTACTTACTTCCCCAATCCTATAAGCGCCTACTTCACTCCTATGTCGAGCCGGCTAAGAAGCTCCTAACATGGGATCACTAGAATTTGCTCATGCATTAAATACAATCAATAAAACCTAGTACACATCGGTTCATGTTTCCTAAGACGTTCAAGCATGTTACACAATGGAGATCTGCCAGTTTTCTTAAGCCTAACATTGAAATCATTCATCCATTACAACTATAAACAAGCAATCAACCTATAATTAACATCTAGGTTTCATTACATTTAAGCAAACACATGATAGATTTAGCTTAACATGTTGAAATCAAGACAAGCATAAGATATATTCAAAAAAAACATAGACATATTGAATGAATTGAAAGAAGACTTATCTCAATTGAACATGAAAGGTTTCAAGGGGTGAAAACCCTTGAAAATACAGTAAAAAACGACCTAGGGTTATTAGGGTTCGGCCCTAGAATTCTCCACACAAGTTCCTCTCTAATGAATGAAAAATAAAAAAGTATATACAGATTCTGAGAGGTGACGGCATCAAGAACAAATTGCTGACGCCCTCATCTCGCCGCCAGATAATTTCTCGGACTGCCTAGGGTTTGACGCCGTCATGTGTACTCCTTATGCAGGTCGTCACCAAAAATACTCTTGACGCCTTCAGGTTTTCACTAGGTCGTCACGGATTTTACTCCTGACGCCGTCGTGATTTTCTTCTTGACGCCGTCAGGTACTGTTCTCAGCATGGAAAATTAAGTCTTTGTCGTTTTCTTCACTTTTATGCTCCAAAAACGTCCAAAATGCTTCCTTTTCTAGAGTTCACTCCCAAAGTACCTAAAATCACAAACGGAACGATTTAGGGCAATATTTGATCAAATAAATTCAATTCCGGGCTTTAATGACCCCCTAAAAGTGATTCATTTTTCGCCTCATCAGTGGCAGATAGTTTACTCGTGCAATAACAAAAGAAAATGAATTGTATTCGATTAAAAGTACGTATCCCCCTCACAGGGTTGTAAAACATTTAAAAGTGAGGCTATAAAAACTCACCTGGGTCTAAGGTAAGTAGAGTAGGGTTTAGACAGCTTACTCAAGTATCCTGGGGTACTGTAGGTGGGTGTGTGTATGTCAAGTCTTTAGTCTAGGTTTTTAAGTAATTATTCTTTAAGGTTTATAGATATAACATAACACCGTTCGGGCCATCATAATTTAGAAGTATACGACTCCTCACATGAAGCTCCTTGTTATTGTATTATGTTATCAACATAATACCGTTCGAGCCATAATAATTCAGAAGTTAATACTCTTCACATGAAGCTCCCAACTATTGAACTATGTTGTTATTTAAGTTTTAGTTATAGCATAGCACCGTTCGGGCCATCATAATTCAGAAGTAAATGCAATAATCGTTTGAGGAGCCAGGTGTAACACCCCCAATTCATGGATGCAGCGGAATTCAAACTGGGTGTTACTCGACGGCACAATAGTCACAATAATAGAAAACGAACTCCAATTGAGTCGTTTTAAAAGATGTATCATTCAAATTATATAAATATCAGAGATTTCAAAATGAGGTCCCAATTGGTTCCATATTTACAATGTATAATAAATGAGTTTTGAATGATAATAAAATTTATAGCCCTCTTGAGTATCCGTGTCCTTCCGTGCCATCCTTGATCGTCATGAACCTGAAATACATGCTTGAGAGGTCAACACAAAGGTTGAGTGATATTCATAGAGTTTGTTAAATCGATTGAACACAATATGTTGGTAGTGTGAGTTATAGGCTCACACCAATGTTTGGAAAACAAAACAGGTAGGCTACGTTATTATACGCCCGGAACATGTATTATACACTAAGCTTATGACACCATAACGTTAACGTGTACCAATATCGATCGGCAGATTTATCCCGGTAGGTACTTTGCTAACATATCTAAATCTCAAATATTAATGCATTTGTTTGCACTTAGTCAAAACAAATGGGATTCGTCAATCCCAATAGGCCTATTATTAATATTCGCGCTCACTATTGCTAGTGACTAAATGGTTCATAATAAAGGATCTCGGTTTAGCAAGGTTGGTACTTAGTGATAATAAAACAATCAGGTAAGCATACAATTTAAAAACATTGTGCTCGGTTATAAATAGCATGTATTCCCCCCAAGGGTTTGTAAAACAATTAAGTAATCGAAAGTGGGGCTATGAACTCACCTTAAGTAAGATAGCAAGTAATGAATGTAACGGTTGAATCGTGAAGGTTTCTAGGAGCAACCTATAATTGAATGTCGCGACTTAGGACTTGAGTAATGAATATAACGTAGTGCCTATATATATATCTTGCATTTATAGTCCATGATGTGGTATGATGTATAATGTAAATCTTTGAAAGAAAAGATTCATGAAACATGTATGTTTTGTATATCGTTCACTACCGTTCGGGCCGACATAATTCAGAAGTCATGTTAGTAAGCGTTCGAGGAGCCAGGACACTTTAACTCGTAAATCCACAACTCAACTCGACGGCTTACATAATGAACTCCTCACATGAGGCTCCCTACTATTGTAGTAGTTGATGAAATATATAGATATAAGTTTTGATCCGAAAAGTTACATGTCCGATATTTGAATAAACTTAGGAAAGTTTATTTGTACATGAAGATTGTTATTATGGGTAGTTTCATAAGTCTTGAATGACCATTTTCTCTTGGTAATATCTCATGGTTTCCTTTTAAGTGAAGTAGATCCAAATTGCTTGTTCATGTTATCGCCTAATTCATTGTTTCATGTTTACGCCTATGTAAGTTGTTATGGTCATTTCGTCATGGCCTAGCCATGACCTTTGGTCATTGTTCCATGGTCTTGAGACTCAACCTTGGCTCTAGCCATGGTTGTGTCTTGATTCTAGGTCATAAGACCCCTTTGGTCTTCATAAACCATAACCTATATGTAATGACTTTGTCTAAAAATGGGCTGTTTAGAATTTGAAGAAATTTATCACTCAGAAAGCGTTTTCAGGGCTCGAGCTTCTTTGTTACTGAACGAAAACGTCGTTCCGGACAACTTTCGTGTTTTAACTTTTTGATGAATCGGAGCAGAAGTGGGACTTTCAAAAAGTCAGAATGCGATTCAGGAAGGTTTAGGCAGTTTTGCCGGAAATCTTTGGTAACTTCAAATGGGCGTAACTTTTGACTCGTATACTCGTTTTAGGTGGTTCAAATTGCTATGGTTTCCTTGTTAAGTCCTCTACTGTAATATGTAATGATCCAACATCATATTTTTACCATTTTGATCAGGTCTTACCAAGAAAGTCACTAGTTTACTTGTTTTAGTAACTTGTTGTAACAATCAATAACAATAACTTGTTTTGGTCATTTTTATACATCATGGACATAACTACAAGAAATAATATAGCACAAATAATATGTAAATAACATGAACATGATTATTTAACAAGAATCAAGTTAGGGTTTGGCTCACAACTTTTGGCTTTCAAAGATGAAAGGAAGTTAACATGTAAGGATAGGACTTTGATAGACTTGCTTCAACCCTTTTTCTCTTCATGCAATCTTTCTACCCTTGGTATTCTTGAAAGAGATGCAATGAAAGTTGAGGTGAATTGAGTGGATTTAAACTCAAGAGAAATCACCAAGTATATTAGGGATTGGAAGAGTTTTGGTGAATGATATTCTAACTAGGGTTTCTACCTTGTTTAAGCTCTTGATTCTTTTGGATAATACTTGGAGTGAATTAGAAAATGGAATGGTGTTTGTGTGTGTGTTGTGGACGTTCAAGGAGAGGCAAGGAGGCTTTATATGGCCTTGAGGAGGTTAGAAGTGTTGACTTGTCAACACTTGATCACCAAGTTTAACACATGGATGCAATCTAAGAGTACTTAGCATGAGATCATGCCACATAGTGTGAATGCCCCCCCTAGTGGCGGTTTCAAGACCTTGGAGAACAAGGGTTGGACTTTGGATGATATTATCCAAGATATCTAGTGTGTTTTGACTCCGAAAACTGCAAACCGTAAGTTGTTACGCCTCAAAACGTAAAACCGGGTGTCGTAAAATTATGGAATTTGAAAGTATTGATAAACATGTCAATAAGTTCCATAATAAAATATAAAATGAGTGGTAGGTTCCATTTGGGTGTAAAACCCTGCTAAAAACTGGAAACACGGGTCTAAAACGCGTAATTCGCGTAAAACGCTGAATATTGCGTAAAATTGAGAAAAGTAAAATGTTACTTTTCTAATGTTATAAAAATGATTTAAAATGACTTATAATGTCTAGACTGGGCTCAGTCTAGTGTCGGTTGGTATTAAATGTCTTTTAGACATCAAACCGTAAGCCTAAAAATCACGAAATGACTTATAACATCAAGGGATCATTTTTGGTCAATGGAGGAGGGAAAGAATATGTTGACTTTTTCTAATAAGTTGAAAACTCAAATCTTCTTAGAAACGCGTTTTGTGGTCTAACGGTTAATCGCCCAAACGGTTAAGCGTGCTCGTGCGGGATTAGTACAGGTTTGGGTGACCTGCTGGGAAGTTTTTGGTCATGTTTTTCTCAGTCACGATTAATTCTCAAATAAATCATGAGTGTGTCAAACATTTTTCTGATGTGGGGTCACCTGACGGGGTGGAATTTCGTTGTGCATAGAATTTCTGATTGACGTTTTACCCTAAAACGTGTAATTCCTTAATAACTTTCACGAAAATGAGCTTATGAATGTCAAACTTTTAATTTGTCATGGAAATGATTTGTCACTCGAGAATATCAAATAAAAATCAACTTTCGGGAAAGTTTCGGGAAAAATGAATAGTAAAAGTGAATAGTGAAATTTTCCGGGAATGGTAATTATCCTGAAAAATGTGAATTGTTACACCAGGGCACTTTAATTTGTAAACCCAACAAACTCGTCAAAATGAAATATCCTGTAAAACCAGAAAATTTTGAATATTTGAAATACCCAAAATACTCCTATAATTTTAAACTTTTGAAGAACGATAACGAGTATAACCTAAGTAATTAATTTTGTTAATATTTGATCAGCCTTATACGAATTTGAAACTTATGCTAAACTAATTTGTTACACGTTTCTATTAGCCAAATATTATTAATTTGCCACAAACGTATGTGGTCTGCATTCATGATTGACTACCTTCCAATATTTTTTCTCCTAAAATTCAGTACTTGCCTCTTTTGAAAACATCCCCTCACACGGTTTAAACAAACACCGAATATACTCTCCACAATATCTTTTAAATAACATTCGACAAAAATAAACCCTAAAACCCACAAACACAAAACGGCGGCCATTAAATTGTTCTACTTTTTTTTCCATCCGATCCAAGAAAGGTAGTGCAGGAAGGGTGTGATCATGGTAGACATTGCTGGACGATAGGTGGGCGTACGTGGGGATTCCTGTTCGAAAAGGGGGCTATGATTTGGGAAATTGTTTCTATTCGAGGAACTGTTTGGTTGCTATGTTCGAAAGGTTTGGTTCGACTGGTGTTTGTTATTTTCGACCGCCGTGACGTTCTTCTCTATTATTTATGCTTCGAGGGTAAGAGTTTCCAAGCCTGGTTCGATTCTTTTTATTAGTATTTTTGTTCGATCATCCTGGTGTCTTCTATATCGGCTACATGCAATCGAGTATAATATGAACACATAAAATCACGACTTGAAAACTTAAAATAAATATACATTGAGCACTTAATTCGTTTTCGGTTTCGTTATTAGAAGGGTTATACGAAGATAAAAATAAAACAATGTCACGCTAACTCGATCATTCTTGTTCATTATTTGAAAAGTAATATAAAGTTCGAATCGATTTCGGGTTAAAAACATATTAATATATACGTATTAAACTGCATGCATGTTTTACGAATCGTAGTCGCATGCAACAGATTTAATCCTAAAACCATTTAAGCATATAAAAAAATTCGTTTTGAAACTATGTTATTGCATGTGTACAGTTGGGAGGTTCTTTTTTTTTTTTTTTTTTTTTTATGTTGGGTGTCTACAGTTGGTGACTCATTTTTAGTTTCATTGGATCATGCTTGCATCGTGAGTTTTACACCTGGGCATAATAAGTGAAACAATGGGTGAGTTGATTTCATGAACGTTGGTTAACGACTTTTATCATAAACGCTTAGATTGGTATGTATGAATGTGTTTTAACGTATAAACTTTTATAGCATGAAACATATTTTAAAAAGGGTGTCGTGTGTATATGGATGAAGTGAACCGATGTCGGGTCATAGACAAGTCTTACATGATCTTATAAAAAATCTTGTGTCGTCGCGTCTTAAATATTAAGATCGTGGGTACGTTTATAAAAGTATATAAAATAATAATGACGGGGTCCAAAAATATTATTTTATTAAAATAAACTTTAAAATAATTTTGATAATTTACATTTTAGACCCTAAACTTATAATAATGACAGTATAGAACCTAAACTACTATATTGGTCATTATTAACCTTTAAGTTTATTTTATAGTCATCTATGACTCTAGAGTATAAAATTATTAATTCAGGAAACTTATTAAATATGGAAAGTTACTATTTTTGGAAAGTTACTAAAAATAGAAAGCCGACTAAAATAAGCAACCTGATTTAAAAGGAGTTATTAATAACGAAACGACTATTAATTCGTGTAGATTCGCTGAAGAAGGAGTAACTTCCTATCCTTATGTTCTGAAATGTCTTCATCTGCGGTTTGAGGTACAGATATTCTACCCTTTCTCAGTAAGGGTTCTGATCTCATGATTTTTCGATCCTTGACTTTGATTCGTTTGCTATGATATGATTCATTGATATAAGCCTTTGCTATGATCCCTTTAATATGATTTGTTGCTATCCATTTTGTTTGATTGCCTGATTACTATCTCCTGGTTAAGATTTTGTTAGATTATGTTATGATTCATTTGTTATGGATATGCTTTGTTTGATATGATTTGTTCTTATGCCCGAGTTTTTATTCTACTCATGGAGGTACCATGGGCGTGTTAGTGATGGCACCACTGACATGACACTTTCTGGGGAGGTGTGATTGATCCCTGACATTCCCTTCTGTTTGAAATATGTGCACTATGGCCAATTAGTTATATATGTTTCCAGACATGAGCTGGCATGTGTATTTTGTTTGATTCAGGGAGTGTATGGATGCATCCTAGGTTCTGTTTTGTTCTGAGAAGACAGTGACTGGCTGTACGTGCCTTGTAGCCCTTTCACTTCTGGTACATTGGAGTTAGCTATTCTATGTACACCCTAAGAATTGACGGATATGTGATTATGTGATTTGAGACCTATTCGAGTATCTTGTTAGGTCAGCTTGTGGCTTTCCTATGTTTCTTGTGTCTATTTGAATATCTCGTTAGACGCGCCTTTGTTGATACGTGCTTTTGATTCTCTTATAATTTGTTTATGCTTGATATATCTATGATGCCTCATTTCATTTGACTTATGATATTCGTTCAATTATCCGTTGATCTCTTATGCATTTGACAGATGATATTCCGTTCAGCAAAAACTTATGATTTCCTACTTCTTATACTTAAATACATTTCATTCAATCGTTTGCTTTGTTATATATCTGTTCACTGGGCTTTTTAAGCTCAGCCGCATTTCCTTTCCTGCGGCAGGTTTTAGGTTGGAAGCTGCGTTTGGGTGAAGAGTGCATAGGAGCATTAGTGGACTACCCCATTGGACTTTGATTAGATTAAACTTTGTTTAGTTTGTATTTTCCTTTCTTTTATAGTTTTAGTATTTCTTTTGTACTTTTAGATTTTTTTCTTGTAACCTTTTGTTTTAAGTCTTCCGCTTGCGTTGTATGCTTTGATATTTCACCATACTGTAGTGCTCCGGACCCATGTCGGGTTGGGTTGTTACAATTATGGTATCAGAGCCAGGTTGCGACTTGTAGTACCTAAGTTATGGCCTGTGAGTTTTGGACCTTAGGTTTGCACCTTAGAAGCTTTAGGAATAACTTTGGAAGGTTTTGCCTTAAGTTTCTCCCCTTAAGAGCTTTATTATGATCGGTGAGGATTGGGTAGATGTATGATCAGACGTTGGTTTTCTTGCTTCCGTTTTACTCTGGTTTATGCCTTTGCTTTTCGTTAAGCTCTTATAAGATCATTCGTTCCGGAGACTTAAAAGATTATCAAACCTGCAACATAAGTTTAGAATGCCTTGAGACTTCGTAGTAATGCCTTATAGGTTTCATTTTCTGAAGTTATCACTTTCTTTTGAACTTTGATTCCTGATTCGTTTGTCATTCGTTTAGATGCTTTTTTTTGTTCGTTCAGAGATTTCACATGCTCAAGAATCTGATGTGTTCGACACATTCTGTGGCTTTCCTTACTTTGTTCTTTCTACACTATTGATTTTACCCTACCTATTCTATCTCTAAGATAGTCTTGTGACCTTTCATCATGAATATCCGATTTGTTTGATACATTCTGGAGATATTTGAAGATGATTTTTTTTTTTTGCTAATCTGCTTATGTTGAAGATGGTCAATTCGATGTTACCTTGGATATGGTGATGCTACTAACAGTCATGTTATATTTGTCATCTTTGTCGATTTGTGAAACTCAAATTCTGCACCATGGTTCCTAACCTGATAATCATTTATGATCACTTTTGTTTTGAAAACTCGTGCGTTAATCCCTCACGATTGTGAAGCCTACTTCGTTTGGGGAGACTCGCCTCGAGAGTTATTTGGATTGCTTGGAATGTTCGCTGTGTATTCCGATCCTTTATGTGTTTCTATTTTATTCGTAGAGAACAATGATGATACCATGAGTTGTAAATTGATTTCTGGAAGCTGAATCGTGTCATGTTCTGTGTGAAGAGTGAGATATTCTAAGAAATTTCTTTTTGATATTCGTTGTGATCTCTATGAACGTCGAAATGCTAATTGTATTGGCTACCACTATGACTATTCCTATGAAATTGATAAATCGTGCCTTTCATGAATACATGGACCAATTGTCATTGTATGACATTTTGATGTGTTCAGAGACAAAAGAGAAACACGAGAATCATCTTCGTTTTCAGTGTTGAAGTTCTACAATGGAAGGAAGCAGTTTGAAGTAAAGCACACGGTTCTATCAACTCTATTCATCTTAGTTGTACTAATATGTATAGAGTCTTGAAGCAGGAGCTGGACGGGATGGCATGAAGACGGTGGTGACTACATCGAAGATTTCCATGCACAGGAAGAGAGACAATACAAGTAGAGTTGCAGTGGAGCATCGATTAGGACGACTTGCTTGGAAGATTCACGGAGATTTATTTCGGCAGGAGATTATTCAAGCTACACGGTGCACCAGCAATGATCGTGACCGAGAATTGCATTTTTGGTTCACATTTTAGCATTTGATGAAGTTTTGGTTCGCGGCACGTTAGATCATGATTCCTATTGTACGATTATTCTACCTATTTTGTTATGCCTTTGATACGTTTTGATACTCTGATTTGTGATTTGGAACGTCAATGTGAATATGTTACCCATCTCTTGATGAGATTCTGGGTACGTTTCATGATTTGACTTGTACTCATTCGACCTTGGCAAGTTCCTTTGTTCGTTCAAAATTTGGTAGGAATTGATGAAGATTTATCGTTTATAACTATCGCTATGCTTGCTTTGTAGGTTTATGTGTTTCGTGTATCTCCTTATACGATTTTATCTAAAATCTGTCATCTGTCATTTGCTGCGTATTTGTTTCACATTCGTTGGATAAGATTCGTTATAATTTGTGCTTTAATGGTGAGCCTGGGGCTATCCAAGTTGTCAGGATCGAGTCATGAGAAACTTTCTGTTTGTGAGGATTCCTTTGGAAGAACCTATCCGATCGTGAGGCTAATTATTTCGTTTCTTTTGTTTCCTGCGTATTCTTCGAAATTTTGCGACTTCAATTTCGCGGACGAAATTTTCTTTTTAGAAGGGAAGAATTGTAAAACCAGAAAATTTTGAACATTTGAAATACCCAAAATACTCCTATAATTTTAAACTTTTGAAGAACGATAACGAGTATAACCTAAGTAATTAATTTCGTTAATATTTGATCAAGCTTATACGAATTTGAAACTTATGCTAAACTAATTTGTTACACGTTTCTATTAGCCAAATATTATTAATTTGCCACAAACGTATGTGGTCTGCATTCATGATTGACTACCTTCCAATATTTTCTCCTAAAATTCAGTACTTGCCTCTTTTGAAAACATCCCCTCACACGGTTTAAACAAATACCGAATATACTCTCCACAATATCTTTTAAATAACATTCGACAAAAATAAACCCTAAAACCCACAAACACAAAACGGCGGCCATTAAATTGTTCTACTTTTTTTTCTATCCGATCCAAGAAAGGTAGTGCAGGAAGGGTGTGATCATGGTAGATATTGCTGGACGATAGGTGGGCGTACGGGGGGATTCCTGTTCGAAAAGGGGGCTATGATTTGGGAAATTGTTTCTATTCGAGGAACTGTTCGGTTGCTATGTTCGAAAGGTTTGGTTCGAGTGGTGTTTGTTATTTTCGACCACGGTGATGTTCTTCTCTATTATTCATGCTTCGAGGGTAAGAGTTTCCAAGTCTGGTTCGATTCTTTTTATTAGTATTTTTGTTCGATCATCCTGGTGTCTTCTATATCGGCTACATGCAATCGAGTATAATATGAACACATAAAATCACGACTTGAAAACTTAAAATAAATTGACTCATATACATTGAGCACTTAATTCATTTTCGGTTTCCTTATTAGAAGGGTTATACGAAGATAAAAATAAAACAATGTCACGCTAACTCGATCATTCTTGTTCATTATTTGAAAAGTAATATAAAGTTCGAATCGATTTCGGGTTAAAAACATATTAATATATACGTATGAAACTGCATGCATGTTTTACGAATCGTAGTCGCATGCAAAAGATTTAATCCAAAAACCATTTAAGCATATAAAAAATTCGTTTTGAAACTATGTTATTGCATGTGTACAGTTGGGAGGTTCTTTTTTTTTTTTTTTTTTTTTTTTTTTTTTTTTTTTTTTTTTTATGTTGGGTGTCTACAGTTGGTGACTCATTTTTAGTTTCATTTGGATCATGCTTGCATCGTGAGTTTTACACCTGGGCATAATAAGTGACACAATGGGTGAGTTGATTTCATGAACGTTGGTTAACGGCTTTTATCATAAACGCTTAGATTGGTATGTATGAATGTGTTTTAACGTATAAACTTTTATAGCATGAAACATATTTTAAAAAGGGTGTCGTGTGTATATGGATGAAGTGAACCGATGTCGGGTCATAAACAAGTCTTACATGATCTTATAAAAAATCTTGGGTCGTCGCGGCATAAATATTAAGAACGTGAGTACGTTTATAAAAGTATATAAAATTATAATGACGAGGTCTAAAATTATTATTTTATTAAAATAAACTTAAATAATTTTATTTGACTTTTAATATTTAATTTTGATAATTTACATTTTAGACCCTAAACTTATAATAATGACGGTATAGAACCCAAACTACTATATTGGTCATTATTAACCTTTAAGTTTATTTTATAGTCATCTATGACCCTAGAGTATAAAATTATTAATTCAGGAAACTTATTAAATATGGAGAGTTACTATTTTTGGAAAGTTACTAAAAATAGTAAGCCGACTAAAATAAGCAATCTGATTTAAAAGGAGTTATTAATAACGAAACGACTATTAATTCGTGTAGATTCGCTGAAGAAGGAGTAACTTCCTATCCTTATGTTCTGAAATGTTTTCATCTGAGGTTTGAGGTACAGACAATGTTGCAAAAATCGTGAATCGGTCCCGAGGCGGTCGAGGGCCTTGTAGCGTTTTTTGGCCGATTAATCGCCGATTCCAAGGTCCAAGGCCGATTAATCGGCCGATTACCTTGTAATTCGCTCCAAGGTCCATGACCTTTCAGCTTGTAATCGCCGATTAATCGGCCTTGTAGGCCGATTTTTGCAACACTGGGTACAGATATTCTACCCTTTCTCAGTAAGGGTTCTGATCTCATGATTTTTCGATCCTTGACTTTGATTTGTTTGCTATGATATGATTCATTGATATAAGCCTTTGCTATGATCCCTTTAATATGATTTGTTTGCTATGATATGATTCATATGTGAACCAAACATCAGTTGTTAGAACTCCACAGCAGAATGGGGTAGTTGAAAGAAGAAACCGAACTCTTGTGGAAGCTGCTCGCACAATGCTAATTTATTCTAGTGCACCTCTATTCTTATGGGCTGATGCTGTAGCCACTGCTTGCTTTACTCAAAACCGCTCCCTAGTCCATCCGAGATTCAACAAAACCCCATATGAGCTAGTGAACAACCGTAAACCTGACATCTCTTACCTTCACGTATTTGGTGCTTTGTGCTATCCGACGAATGACAGAGAAAATCTAAGGAAGTTAAAAGCTAAGGGTGATATTGGAATCTTCATTGGATATTCAGAAAACTCGAGGGCATTCAGGGTGTATAATAGAAGAACGAAAAAGATAATGGAGACGATGAATGTGAAGTTTGACGAGATTTCACAAATGGCTTCTGAGAGATACGCTCTAGAACCCGCGCTTAATCCAATGGCTTCTAATCAAACCAGATTAGGACCCGCACCAAACAGTCAGACTTCTGGACACATCAGTTCAGGACTCGTGCCTAATGGAGCTCATTCAACAAACACAGACAAACCTTCAGAACAAGAACTGGAAAATTTCTTCGAGTTAATGTTTGATGAATATTATGGTGGAACTTCGACAAATGCATCTCAACAACATTCCGTTGCACACGCTCAAAATCAACCACCACCACCACTGGATGCATCTACAACAATCGAAGCTGAAGCACCAACTACCTCAACATCATCTACATCTACTCAAGCCACTCCAGTACTTGAAACTGAACTACCAAGAGTTGATGAGCAAAATCAAAACACAAATTTTCAAGAAGAACCAACAAATAATTCAAACGATGTTGCGTTAGAAGAAGGAGAAGAAGTATTTGAAAACCCGTTTGCAACAGACTCTGCTGAATCTTCTTCAAGGTTACAAGAACCATCTAACACACATTCGTTATACCCAAGGTACCCTTCTACGTTTCAATGGACAAAAGACCATCCAATAGAACAAGTTATTGGTGAACCTTCAAAGCCAGTTCAGATGAGGAGACAACTTGCCACCGATCTCGAATTGTGCATTTATATTTGCTCAATCAGCCTCAAAGAACCAAAGAACATTCGGGAAGCAATGGCAGAATACCCTTGGATAGAAGCGATGCAGGAGGAACTTCTTCAATACCTGTTACATGATAGTTGGGAACTTGTTGAACGACCACTTGATAAACGCGTTCTTGATCTCAAGTGGTTGTGGAAGAACAAACTGGATGAGGAAATGACTGTAATTCGTAACAAAGCTCGTCTCGTGGCTAAAGGATATCCACAAGAAGAAGGGATAGATTTCGAAGAATCATTCGCGCCTGTAGCTAGACTTGAAGCAGTCCGGATTTTCTTAGCCTATGCAGCTCACAAAAATATCACAGTCTATCAGATGGACATTAAGACAGCTTTCTTAACTGGAACTCTGAAAGAAGAAGTGTATGTGAGTCAGCCAGAGGGATTCATCGACAAAGATCATCCAGACTACGTCTACAAGCTTAAGAAAGCCATCTATGGTTTGAAACAAGCTCCAAGAGCGTGGTATGACGAACTATCATCTTTCTTGCTCAAAAACAATTTCACAAAAGGAACGGTTGATGACACCTTGTTTATCAAAAAATTCAAAGATGACATTTTGATAGTTCAAATTTACGTGGACGACATAATTTTTGGATTAACCAATCCTAACCATTCAAAACATTTTGAAAATCTCATGAAAAGCAAATTTGAAATGTCCATGATGGGGGAACTTAAATTCTTTCTTGGTTTACAAATACATCAATCCCCTCGTGGTATTTTTATCAATCATGCTAAATATACAATAGAGATTTTGAAAAAACATGGAATGGAAAATTGTGATTCTGTTGGTACTCCAATGGTCACTTCACCAAAAATTGATGCTGATTTGTTTGGAAAACCCGTCGACCCGAAGAAATATCGGAGCATGATCGGTTCTCTCATGTACTTAACTGCTAGTCGACCTGATATTCAATTTGCTGTTTGTTTGTTAGCACGGTTTCAGGCAAAGCCTACCGAAATTCACCTCAAAGAGGTTAAAAGGATCTTTTGGTACCTACGACGAACCATTAACATGGGCCTTTGGTATCCGAAGGATTCGGGGTTTAATCTAACAGCCTTCTCAGATGCCGACCATGCAGGAGACAAGTTACAGCAAAAAGTACATCAGGTGGAGCACAATTTTTGGGTGAAAAGCTAGTAAGCTGGTCGTCAAAGAAACAGGATTGTACTGCGCTATCAACCGCCGAAGCCGAGTATGTGTCTCTATCTGCGTGTTGTGCCCAAGTTCTTTGGATGAGGACACAACTCACAGATTATGGCTTTACTTTTGACAAAATACCTATGTATTGTGACTCAAAAAGTGCCATAGCCATCTCGTGCAATCCCGTACATCACTCTAAGACGAAGCATATCAAAGTCCGCTACCATTTCATCAAAGAACACGTGGAAGAGGGTATTGTTGAATTATTTTTTGTTAAGACTGATTACCAACTCGCCGATCTATTTACTAAAGCCCTTCCAAAAGAACGGTTTGACTATTTAGTTCAACGAATTGGCATGCGAAGCCTAACTCCTGAGGAGCTAGAACGTCTTCTCGAATCTTCTTGAAAAATGTTTTCAAAATCGCTTCGCTGTAAATATTTTTGAAAAAAACAAAATACAAAATTTGAAAAACCAACAAAAACAAAATACAAAAATATAAAATTTCAAAAAATACAAAAACAATATAAAATCAAAAAATCCAAAAATATTCTTCACACGACATGTCTCTCGTATAAATTAATATTCTGTACGTTTCTAGAAATGTCATTCAACAATGATACGGACATGTACAGATGCTTGAACGGGAGTTATTTAAAATGTTTTTTTCTAAAACATGTCGTTTCTCAAAAGTTTCTTCATAATGGCTTTCGTATACTTCTGTATGAAACCCGTGCTTCAAAGTGAAATCTTTTCAAAACATGGGTCCGGGTTTAATAACTCGAAAAGAAGTCAAATAAGGACCCGAATGATGACTTCTGATTATTTCAAATCATGGACTCGTATTTTCAAGGATGAAATCTTTTTCAAAAAGTTCGAGTCTAAACAAACGAAAAAGACTTCAAACAAAAACTCGTTTTCAAACAGAATTCTTGAGCACTTTTTTAATATTGTTCAAAAGATTTCTCAAAATCTCTCAAAATGAGTGCTTAAGATAACTCTCTCACAACCCTTAATTGATTTTTAAATGTGCTATCATTAAGGGGGAGTACAAAAACAAAATGTTCCGAATTCATGCAAAATGAAATCTGTCTATCTCTCCAAAAAGCTTTTTCTTAATCTGTTGATATAAAAAATATCACGATATGCTATTTTTTAGGGGGAGAAGACATGATTAAAATGTGATCAAAGATGTTTAAAGCTTGTGACTGAATCTCAAAAGAGCTCGACTCAGAAAGTACCAATGAATTGACGAAGCTTAAAATGTCAATAATCAAAAAGACTTGTCCTGGACGGGTAATAATTTCAAGCTAGTCCAACTAGTGATGTAAGCGTGTCTCGAATAGGACTTGTCTGAGTAGAATGTACCGTATCGAGAGACTTTCTTTGGACTTGACCAGGACGGGTAATAACTTCAAGCTAGTCTAACTAGTGATGTAAGCGTGCCTCGAATCGGTCATGTTCACTGAAAGTGGATCAATTCAAAAAGTGCAAACTCCTCACGCATGTGCAAATTTCTTAAAAATTCATGAGCACATGTGAAGGGGGAGTCCTTCAAAAGAAACAAAAACTCTCAAAGTGTCAACAAAAATGTGTTTATATTCATAAACACTTTGAGAGATTTTCAATCAAAGGTTTCATGGCAATTATAGGATTCATGGAGTTATAAGGTGACTAAGGTTAGGGAAAACCGTCCTATGATCCGCCAGAGCCGGAGGGATCTACCCAAGGACAATTCCAATAGATTAGAATTAGAAGTCCTTAGGTATGATTGAAAAAAGGAGAAAATGAGAAAGGAGAAAGAAGGGGTTGAAGAATTAAAAAGAAAAGTTATGAAAAAGGGGGAAAAGAAATAGCACTCCATATGTTCAACCTTAGGGCAGACACCGGGTTCAATTCATATGCTACTGGTTGTTACTAAGGTGACACCGGTATTGAAGATAAAGACGTCATGGACCCAGTGACGCACTACACTAAACCTTCTAGCCACTCAAGTTCTCTTAAAAGAGCTTGTTTCATTCTCACGGGGAACCAGTGTAATCTATCGACCTGTCTCTTAGAGATGGTTGATATTGAAGCAGGAGACCTCTCCCTAATCTCCGCATAGGAAACCTAAGTGTGCACTTATCGAGTCTAGAGCCATGAGATACATTAAAGATCTCTTAGGAACACTTAGTATTTCTACAACTGGTGTTCTACATCAATGGACATCAGCTGTAAATTATCGGGTCCTACGTAGATCTTAGCAATCTGCCGAGAACGTTTATGAGAGGAATTACTTATGTATTTTCTCAATGATTGAACGGAAATTCCTGCCAGGGTCAACATCAAGCAGCCCTGACAGCAGGTCACTTCGGTAATTCTTTATGGGTTACGCTTAGTGTTCGCGGTGGTTTCAAACGGTCTACAGTCGTGGAGTGATCCCCAGCGACTCACCCAGTCATTGAGCTACTTAGTAGGTCTCGTAAGCTCTTTCGGGAGTATCTGATATGGGAACGGCCATGGTAAGGGTTAGAAGGAGTCTTCACACTATGCTGTTGACGATCTCTAATTCCTTATCTGTAAGTACCGGTTGTTTATTGCTAACTGTTTACCTGCAGCTATACATCATCTCCATGGTGAAAGATTCCACATGCTCATACGTGCATCAACAAAGTCAAAGGAAAGTTCTCACAAAGATCAAAGGATAGCAACAGTCAAAGAAAGATTCTACGCCAAAAAGAAGAATCTACAAAGTAAAGTGACAAAGATCAACGTGAAAGAACGGGAATAACAAATGTATGTATGACAAAGACTTAAGACGTATGAGCATGTTGGAATGGCAGACAACCACCACAAACACAGAAGTGACGAAAGGCAGATGACATCATCGGATCACTTCAACAACAATGAAGCATGATGAACTGGAACTATGTTTCATCTAGTGATTCTTAAAGACGTCAAGAGCTATGAATGTTAAAGTTTAAAGACAAAGATGATGACGTCGCGCAACCTCAATGACCAACACTTAGGGGGAGATTGTTAGAATCGTATTTTTATTTATAAAAAGTGTCGGTCATTAATGTATTGTTATAGGTTGCTTTAGAATATCATTATGATGAAGTTTATGTTTAGTTTTCATGATTTTATAAAGTCTAAGGGCTAGTTATGTAATAAGGTCAAAGATATGTGAAGCCCTAGACTATGAGTATAAATACTCTTGTAAACCTCATTTGAGAGGTTGGTTCTCTTAGTAATATCAAGGTTATTAGTTTCACACACTAGGAGATCCCTTCCACTCTCTCTCTCTACTTACTTTCTCTCTCTAGGTTTAGGAAAGATTCATATGTGAAATGGGTTGTTCTACGGTCCTACAATTTTGTTTGATTACCTGATTACTATCTCCTGGTTGAGATTTTATTTGATTATGTTATGATTCATTTGTTATGGATATGCTTTGTTTGATATGATTTTGTTTTTAAGCCCGAGTTTTTATTCTACTCATGGAGGTACCATGGGCGTGTTAGTGATGGCACCACTGACATGACACTTTCTAGGGAGGTGTGATTGATCCCTGGCATTCCCTTCTGTTTGATATATGTGCACTATGGCCAATTAGTTATATATGTGTCCAGTCATGAGCTGGCATGTGTATTTTGTTTGATTCAGGGAGTATATGGATGCATCCTAGGTTCTATTTTGTTCTGAGGAGACAGTGACTGGCTGTACGTGCCTTGTACCCCTTTCACTTCTGGTACATTGGAGTTAGCTACTCTATGTACACCCTAAGAATTGACGGATATGTGATTATGTGATTTGAGACCTATTCGAGTAACTCGTTAGGTCGGCTCGTGGCTTTCCTATGTTTCTTGTGTCTATTCGAGTATCTCGTTAGACGCGCCTTTGTTGATACGTGCTCTTGATTCTCTTATGATTTGTTTATGCTTGATATATTTATGATGCCTCATTTCATTTGACTTATGATATTCGTTTAGTTATTCGTTGATCTCTTATGCATTTGACATATGATATTCCGTTCAGCAAAAACTTATGATTTCCTACTTCTTATACTTATATACATTTCATTCATTCGTTTGCTTTGTTATATATCTGTTCACTGGGCTTTTTAAGCTCAGCCGCATTTCCTTTCCTGCGGCAGGTTTTAGGTTGGAAGCTGGGTTTGGGTGAAGAGTGCATAGGAGCATTAGTGGACTACCCCATGGACTAGAAGCCTATTATATCTGGACTAGTTTAGACTTTGATTAGATTAGACTTTGTTTAGTTTGTATTTTCCTTTCTTTTATAGTTTTAGTATTTCTTTTGTACTTTTAGATTTTTTCCTTGGAACCTTTTGTTTTAAGTCTTCCGCTTGCGTTGTATGCTTTGTATGCTTTGATATTTCACCATACTGTAGCGCTCCGGACCCATGTCGGGTTGGGGTGTTACATATCCAGATGGTAATCCTCACATGAATCTCCCTAGTATTGTGTTATGTTTCTAACTTAAAAATAGGTTTTTATATTTTATATAAAAATATTCCATTTTAACCTTTTAAGTTTATATATTTACATTTTCTACCATAAACTTATAAACTTATAACATTTAGGCATTTAACTTTCTATGTTTTACATAACTAGTCCCTATACTTATATATTTAATAGAAATGACAAAAATAGTCCCTAAACTATACTAACTTTCAAAGATTACCCTTTTTACCCTTAACTTTATAATATTTGCAAATTTAATCCTTTTAAGTTTATATTTCATTTTTCTTAATATATTAAGGTTTTAAAACTTTGCAAAAGGGTCCTTGTACTTAATAGTTTTAAGTAATGTCAAAAATAGTCCTTATACTTTATAGTTTCAGAAATTTACAATATATACCCCTATGCATGTAAAGTTTTCCAAAACTAGTCCTAAATTCTAGTAAACTATATTTTTATAAAAAAATCTAAGTTTCTAAGCTTATGTTTAGCTAATATATGTTCAAATAAGTCACCTAATTCAGATTATAGCACATAATATAGCAATTCAGCATGTAAACAGCTATTTTCCTAAATCTAGGGTTTCAAAATGGAAACATGCAAATGAAAAGGTTCAAGGCTATTCTAAGAGTCCTAGGTCTATTGTAAGGCTACTAGTTTCAAGGGTGAGGCTTACGTAGGCCGTATACGGGTTAACGAGGGTGCTAGGGTTTCTAGGGTTTCTCTCAGCTCAAACCATAACTCGACACAACCAAGGCCTTGTTACTCGACTTCTAGGGACTTAGTATAATAGAATGTATGTGAGGTAAAGAGGAGAATAGGTGTGGAATGAAATGGAGGGGAGGGGGTATTTATAGGTCGAGATGGACTAGCGAGCACCCAAAGGTGCTGTTAGGTGTCATGGAGGGGGAGGGTTGAGTAAGAAGATCCATGGGTGGTTGTGGCAGTTCTAATGGTGATGGGGATGAGCTACATAGTAGCTAGGGGGCTAAGGTAGGCCGGTTGTGGTGGTGGGAGGCCGAGAGAGGCGGTTTGGAGAAGGTGGTGACAAGTAGGTGATCCACCTACTTTCTTGGGTGGTTTAGAGGAGCTAGGGTGCTAGGTTAGTATTAGGGAGGTGCTAGGGTGATTTCTTGGTTGATTTGAAGTGCTTAAGTATCTTAGTTTAGGTGTTTAGGTCAAATTTTAACCTAGTTTTTTCTAGTGATAGTTTAAGGTTTTTCCTAGTGTTGAGTGCCTAATTCAGGGTCCTAAGGGTGTTTAGTAACTAATATAAGTCCTAAGAGGCTTATAATAAGTGGTGATAACTTATGGTAAAGATGTGGGCTAGTTTAGACCTAGTTTCGGGAAGTTATGACTTACTTAGGGTTTTGTGCTTAAGGGACTTGTACCTAGGTTCTAGAGATTTGTACTATGATATAGGGGCATATACCTAAGCCTTAAATACTTTTAAGTTAGTTCAGATAAGCAATTAGGGTTTTAAAGCTAACCGGGAACACATTGGTGCATTTAGGGTTTTCTAGTGAGTATTGTGTATTATAGTGATAGTTTACTTAGTGAAAATTTGTTTGTGACCTTGAATTGACATACCTAATGTTTACATCAAGTAAACATAGTGGTGGTTGGCATAGGTGGATACGTGAGCTTGTCTAGAGGTTAGTTAGGCAATAATAGTATAATAAAGCAAAAATTTTACTCGGGAAATAGCTATAGGAATTTCTAATCCTAGATTGTGCTTAGTGAGGGCCTAAGTTAAGTTAGTGAGGCATTGCTAACCTAAAGGGAGTTAGTGGGGAAGTTAGTGGGTTTTTATAGTCTCCCATCCTAAAAGAAAATCTCGTCCCGATATTTATTTAGGATTAGTGGGTGTGGGTGAGAATCGGTGGGGATATTTAGCATGGATTTGATCCTCTTGTTCCCAAGTATACTCTAGTCCTCTTTTAGAGTTCCAACGTACCTTAACGATAGGAATCTGGTGGTGTTTTAGATTTTTGACCTCTCGGTCCATGATTTCGATTGGTTCCTCTATGAAATTGAGCTTATCATCCGACTGAAGCTCTTTCATAGGTATGATGAGTGATTCATCCGATAAACACTTCTTAAGGTTACAGACATGAAACGTGTCATGTATATTACCTAGTTCATCCAGCAACTCAAGTCGCTATGCAACCGGACCAATTCGTTCTAAAACCTTAAATGGTCTGATGTATCTCGGATCAAGCTTTCCTTGCTTTCCGAGACGAAAGAAACCTTTCCTAGGTGAAACTTTCAACGTAACCTTATCTCCGACTTGAAATTCCAAAGGCTTACGTCTTATATTGGCATAACTCTTTTGCCGATCCCTTGCAGATTGTAAGCGTTGTCGGATTTAAACTATTTTCTCATTAGTCTCATGGATTATCTCTGGATCCGTAAGTTGCGCTTCTCCAACTTTGGCCCAGCAGACAGGGGATCTGCACTTACATCCACAAAGTGCTTCATACGGTGCTGCCTTAATACTAGTGTGATAACTATTATTATACGAGAATTCGATCAACGGTAAGTGTTTCTCCCATCCTTTACCAAAATCTATCACACACGCTCGAAGCAAATCCTCGAGTGTTTGGATAGTTCTATCACTTTGACTGTCGGTCTGCGGATGATATACAATACTCATGTCTATCTGAGTACCTAGGGCTTTTTGCATAGATTGCCAAAATATTGATGTGAATCGAGAGTCACGATCAGATATGATAGATATTGGCACTCCATGTCGGGAAACTATTTCCTTGAGGTACAACCTAGCAAGGGTTTCCATATCATCCGTTTCTCATATAGGGATGAAATGAGCTGATTTTGTAAGGCGATATACTATTACCCAAATAGTATCATGCCCGTTGGATGTTCTAGGAAGTGTAGTGATAAAATCCATCGTAATCCTTTCCCACTTCCAAATGGGAATTTCAGGCTGTATCAATAGCCCGGATGGCTTTTGACATTCAGCGTTTACTCTAGAACATGTTAAACACTTGCCCACATATCTAGCAATGGTTGCTTTCATGTCGGGCCACCAATAGTGTTTCTTCAGATCCTAATACATCTTAACATAACCCGGATGGATGGAGTATTTAGATTTGTGGGACTCGGGCATTATTAAGTTCCTTAAGTTACCATAATATGTTAACCATCTCCGATTCTTAATGCAACGAGTTCCGTCTGAACGTATCTCAAAAGCCTTATTCATCCCTCGTGAATTTTCCATTTTAAGATTTTCCTCTTTGAGGGCCTCATCTTGGGCTTTGAGTATTCGAGAAAGTAAATCCGAATGGAGAGTCATTACTAATGACCTAACTCTAATCGGTTTGATTCGTTCCTTTCGGCTCAAAGCATCTGCTACTACATTAGCTTTGCCAGGTTGGTAACGAACCCACAATCGTAATCAGCGAGCAGTTCTATCCAATGAAGTTGTCTCGTGTTCAACTCTTTTTGATTAAGAATATGCTGTAGGCTTCTATGATCGGTGAAAACCATACATTTCGTACCATACAGATAATGTCTCCATATTCTCAGAGCGAACACTACTGCTCCTAATTCTAGATCGTGTGTAGTATAGTTTTCCTCATGCGGTTTTAATTTCCGTGATGCATAAGCTATAACCTTATTTCTTTGCATTAATACTGCTCCAAGACCTTGATGCGAAGCATCACAGTAAACAACGAAATCGTTGTTACCCTCGGGTAATGCTAAGATCGGAGCTTCACACAACTTTCTATGCAAAATTTGGAAAGCTATCTCTTGGTCTTTTTCCCAGTTAAACTTCCTGTTTTTCTAGGTTAACTCCGTCAAAGGTTTAGCTATTTTTGAAAATCCCTCAATAAACCTTCGATAATATCCAGCGAGTCCTAAGAACTGTCGTATTTTGGTAGGATTCGTAGGATACGGCCAATTATTAATTGCTTCGATTTTTGCTGGATCGACATGAAGTCCTTGTTTATCTATCAAGTGTCCGAGGAATTGCACAACACTAATCTAGAACTCACACTTAGAGAACTTCGCATAAAGTTTCTCCTTCTTAAGTAGTTCTAGGATTATTCTCAAGTGTTGAGCATGCTCTTCCTCGTTACGAGAATAGATAAGGATATCATCTATGAACACTATGACAAATTTATCCAAGTATGGTTTACACACCCGGTTCATGAGGGCCATGAAAACCGCTTGTACGTTTGTCAAACCAAATGGCATAACTTGAAATTCATAGTGCCCATACCTTGTTCTGAAAGTGGTTTTAGGGATATCCTCTTCCCTCACTCTCTATTGATGATATCCTGATCGTAAGTCAATCTTTGAATATACGCTTGACCCTTGAAGTTGATAAAAGAAGTCATCAATCCTGGGTAATGGGTATCGATTCTTGATAGTAAGTTTGTTCAATCCATGATAATCGATACACATTCTCATAGAGCCGTCTTTCTTCTTTACGAATAAGACAGGGGCTCCCCAGGGTGTTGTACTTGGGCGTATGAAACCTCGATCGACTAATTCCTGGATTTGTTCGGAGAGTTCCTTCATCTCTGAAGGGGCTAACCTATCGGGGGCTTGAGCTATAGTTGCCACCCTGGGAATTAAATCGATTTCAAATTCTATCTGACGGATGGGAGGTAAGCCAGGTAAATCCTTAGGAAAAACTTCTGGGTATTCCCTGACTACAGGGATCTCATCCAGTTGTTTTTCATCTGGTTTAGTCTCCGTTACTTGAATAACGAAGACTTGACAACCTCGTGACATGTATCGTTCTGTTTTGATACATGAAATGAAGTTAAGTCGGGTTTTACTTTGATCTCCTCGGATAGTTAAAGTCTCACCAGTGATAGGTACATGAATGATTTTCTCGTCACAAAGAATCTTAGCTTGATTCTTGGACAACCAATCCATTCCCATAACAACGTCAAAACTACCGAGTCTAATGGGTATGAGATCGATTTCGAAAGGGTGGTTGAGTAAGGTTAGGGTACAACCCTTGATAACGGTGTTAGTACTAACTAAGTTTTCGTCAGTCATTTCTATCTCATAGTAGGTGTTGATACAAAAGTTGGGCATTCCTGGTTTGGGCTCTCGCTCTTGTACCAATTCGCTCTTAATGCTTGAGACCTGCGCACTAAGAAAATAAACAAACACCGTTAGGCTTATCGTGGGATTGTGTCCCACGATTATCCTCCGGCGTGAGAGTAAGTAATCGGTTTTTGGTTCTATTAAAGGATTAGGGTTTTGTAGATCGTACCTTTAATAAGAATTATGTCATTCTGTATATAGGCGCAGAATCCTTTTAGGTTTCGTGCTCCTTACGTTTCGCACGCATGGTGCTTATCCGGTCCAAGGATCTTTATCCGTAAATAGAAGATCCACCATAAATAGTTTGGTTGGGCTTGGGACTATGTGAGCCCAATCCCATTGGTAATGCAGCCCAAGTTATTGTTATAATAGCCCACTCATGGTGGGTTTGGGCCTTAGTAATGTTTATCATTTGGGCTTATGGCTCAAATATAGACTATACGTCATCATGTCCCCCCAGTCTAGTATGCGCGGCTTGTAGCCGCGGATGCTAGACTAGTGAAACCAACGGTAAGTGTGGCGGGAAAAGTAACCGCCCAATATTAGGGACTATGTATCTAGTCCAAAATATCCTCAAATGCTTAGGGAAACGGGGAGTGTCTCCACGTGTATATCGGTAAGTGGGAAAAAGTGAATCTACCCTCTCGTCTTCTAGCCACACGATCATGTGAGTGGATTCCACGTGGCTGGTTTTCTAGGGTTTTTGTAACCCTATATAAGTCATCGCCTCCCATTTTACTTAAATCCTCACAGTAAAAAACCTACATCCGCCATTTTCAAAATTATCAAAGCTTCGTTTTAGAGATTAACTGTTTGATTAGGTAACCGCGAATACGCGCTTTAGCTAGTATTATCATTTTCTAGAAATGGTTCGTCAATTACACGAGTTTCCGTCTGAAATAGACGAGGATGAACTGCGTCAGTTCTGCTCCGATTATTTCATTCCTCTTGATGTGCATCCGGTAGTACCGAAGGCCAACGCGTGTATCGCGGATTTCCCTGCGGGAAAAGTAGGGTTATATACGCGCTTTTTTTAGTACGGGAATCAGCGTGTACCTATATCCTTATTCTTGAGTAATCTGCTCAATTTCTACCATCTTCATATTTCTCAGCTGCATTGTATAGGTGCGGCGAAAGTGTCAAACTTTGAAATAAACTACCGTTTGCTGGCGGTCAACCCTACCATCAACCTATTCCGTGCGTTTTACCGTACAACGTGGTCGCATGGATGGGTTTCTTTTGCGAAGCGCGGTGGGCGCCTTCAGTGTTATACAGAGAAGGTGGATTCCCTTAGGGATTGGAGGGAGAAATTTTTCTGGGTTGATGACATAGTATTTATGTCGCCCTTTGAGTTTTATACTCAAGGAACGCTGCCAAGGGATGAGCGCCCTTTAACCGGTTCGTATAGTGCAGAGGATGCGGATACGATTGATGCCAACCGCATCCCCATTAACTCCTACCCTGAGGAGTTTTTGGTTCACATGGGGCTGAGTCACAACTATTTCCATGGTTCTGACGAGGTTCCAACATTCCTTGATGAGAGCGGCCGGGGTGGGTGCTTGTCCTTTTTTACCTTTGCTTCAATAATGTAAGTACTCATTGTAATTTCAATAACTAAATTGGTTTTGTTGTTTGTTCATGTGTCGCGCAGAGATGGATTTATTTGCTGTGGTGAAGCTTGAGAAGCCAAAGCAAGTGACAGTTGGGGTGCGCCATCTGAGGGACAATGAGGAGCCAATTCTGGAGGCTACTACATAACGGTGTTGGCGCAAGATGGTCCTGAAGATTCACCTCCCGTTGCTGCACTTGTGACTCCTGTGCACAGCGTTCCTCCTACTGGGGAGTCGTCTCCCGTGGTGGAGGAATTGTATACTGAGTCCTCTGACAGCGTGGAGGTTCTGGAGCCTGGCGCAGGGTGTAAAACGCAAGGGAGAGGCTGATGGCGCTGGTTCTTCCAAGAGGAGGCGCCATCTTATCACGGATGAAGAGTCATCCGCAGCAAATGACACATCCGCTACTGGTGCGGATAAGGAGATTGCAAAGTCTTCTCCCTTTTTGTAAGTGATGATCATATCCATGTTTTCTTTTCTTTCTTTTTCTTTTTTTTTTAATTACTTGTCGTAATATGCTCTGACCTTCTTCTTTTACTCTGTAGTGACCATGCTGCAGAGGGTGATGCGGCATTTGTCGAAAGCGTGGTCCCTCCTCAGGATGCAAACGTGGAGGAGACAGTGAAGGTGGCTGGGGAGGTGTCTGCGCAGCAGTTGATGGAGGAGCTAGTTGCTACTGTTGAGCGTCAGACTGAGTTGGTCGCTAAGCTGAAGACGCGGTATGTTGGGGAGAGCAGCAGCCTCGCACGGAAGGACGAGGAGATTGCCATGCTCCGTGTACAGTTAGCTGATGCGTGAGCGGAGGTAGAGTCCGTCAAGGCGCATGCTGAGAAGGTCACTGATGAGAAGTTGACCGTGATGGTTGATCTGCAACATGCGCGCGGGGAGCTGCATCAGTTCAGATCGAACTTAACTTGGGGGTTAAGGTATTTGGAGGAGAAAAAGGCTGAGCACTTCGGCCATATTGAGGCCCTTCGTACACAAGTTGGGGATGCTCTGAGGGTGCAGGAGGAGAAGCTGTGTAGGCTGAGTATAGAATACGATGAGGAGTTATATCCTCATCTTATGTCTACGATCTCTGAGCGCAGGTATGTTTTGTATATTCTGCAATTTTCCTTTCTACATGTGTTAATATTCATTTTTTTGTCTTCTAATGCATCCCTTGTTTCTTGTGTAGGTGGTTGATCAGCCATGGTTTGCGCTTAGCTGCTATGGGCGCAGGCTGTAGAGGAACTCTATGAGGCCAAGATGCTGACCGTGTCCCTTGTGTGGAAAACCAGAAGGGGGGTTGAATATTTTTCCCTCTTTTTCATGTTATAAAAACTTTGTTTCAAAATGTTGATTTGAATTTATTGAATTGTTTGTTTGGAAAACCTTTAATTGGAATTTAGTATGTAAACATCATATAATCAATATGATCAATTATATATGTAAGCTTTTGGAAAAACTTAGTTTTATGAATGGAGCTTTGGTCGGTCTTTGTGTGAATACGTTTTCCTTTTAAAATCTTAAACCGTTTTGTATCAAAGTATCTATCAAGTTAAACTTAATATGAGAAGTGTGAATAATAATCTATTTGACCATATCATATAATTATACACACAATCACAATATTAACTTCTATGCACAACATAATCAATCATCACAACTATATAAGCAACAACTAAGACATATAGGCAAGCATAGATGTAAAGCGATAAATGCAAGAATAAATGAAAAGAGATAAGGGAAAGGAAATGCAAACCGGACAAGATGATTTATAGTGGTTCGGCTACAAGGACACCTTCCTTGCCCTACTCCACTCCCCGATTCACCTACTCGAGAGTTTTCTTCACTACTCAACAAGCTCCCTTTTGGCGGAGAAAACCGTACACAACTTTTGCTTACACAATTTAACGACACTAAGCTAAATGCCGAGTTCTAATAGTAGCTAGAACCAATCTCACAACACTACTTCGATCACTACACAACTTCTACACGACTTCACGACTTCTTCATGGCTTCACGACTTCACAACTTCTTCATGGCTTCATGGCTTCACGACTTTTTCACTACCTCGCAACTTCTTCTATACTCCACTACATATTCACACATCTACTTCTTCACAACTTCATGACTTCTCCACACTACTACTTTTTCCCACTACTTCTTACTCACTCATAAACTCACTACTAAGTAAGATCATTTTGATCTACTTATTACGTATACATAACTCACAACATCAAATAAACACTAACTAGATCCTAATACATATTTGGCTTTATGAAAGGGAGGATTCTTCTCTTGCACTTTGAGTGGTGAAGGATTGGATCACTTGAAACAAATACTTATAATCTTATGATCAAAGGATTTAGAAGGATGTGTTGACATAAATAATGTCTTAAAACATTGTTAGCATATTAACAATGTCTCTATGTTTTGATAATTACAAAGCATAAACTCATTAATCTAAAACTTATGACGTAAACAAGTTTTCTGTGCTTAATATTTGTCTTTGCTTCCATATCACTTAAGGTATGAATAAACAAAGGGTTTATTACATTTCATGATCAAAGGAAATTTTTCTAATCACTAGAATTTTTATAAAATGTGTTAAACATCTTATATCTTTTACAAAATTACTTTTGGAATTAAAAGAATATGTTTAATTCATTATAAATATATGATTTCAAATTTCCAACCAAAAATGGCAAATTCTATCCAGAAAAATATTCCCCACTAAAAGACAAGAAAAACCAACGTTCTGAAGGGGCGGCCCCCTAAATTCCTTAGGCCGCCCCCTTAATCATTAAGGGGACCGGCCACGCTCCAGAACAGTATTTTTCTCCCCTATAAATACTGGATCAGTTCACACATTTTCCTTACCTTTTGCACTTCTAAACTTTCTGATCTAGATCTAAATCTCTATTCTCTTATCCTTTGATCATAAGTGTATAATTCTTTGTTTCAAAGTGATCCAACCTTCATCCTCTCAAGTGCAAGAGAAGAATACTTCTATCCCTCAAGACAAGTAGTATTACAACTTGTTGTGATCTCCACATCAAGTTGTTGGTGCATCTTCAAAGATTATTTACATTATTCTTTGTGAAGATTGTTGTGAATATTTGATTGTAGATAGTTGTGTTAGATATAGATTGTGTGATTAGTTAGTAGCTTGGTGTGAAGAAGAAAAGCTAGGAACTTGATTGGTGTGAAGAAGATAGGTGTGGAGTAGTTAGTTGTGAAGTAGATTGATTTGAAGAAGTTGTGTAGAAGTTGTGACTTAGGTGTGACGAAGTAGTGGTGAAAAAAGTGGTGTGTAAATTGGTGTGTAAATTGGTGTGTACGGTTTTCTCCGCCATAAGGGAGCTTGTTGATATAGAGAATAAAACTCTCGAGTTAGGTGCTCGGGGAGTGGAGTAGGGCAAGGAAGGTGTCCTTGTAGCCGAACCACTATAAATCTCTTGTCTCGCGGTTCGATCTTTCCATCTCTTACTTATTTCATTATTTATCATTGTAATATATTGTGTAGTGTTAATTGTTTATATTGTACAAGACTTGAGATCACATATTATCGAATCTAAGTTTTTAAAAGCTAAGTAAACTCTAAAACTAATTTTATAACGAATTAAAAAGACGTAAAACTATTCAACCCCCCTTCTAGTTTTCCACAATTGGTATCAGAGCCAGGTCTAGCAAGATTTTTAAAATATATTGTATTTTAAAACTTGTAACGATCTATGGAATCTGAAAAATATTTAGAAGGGCAATCTATGCAAAGACCACCATTATTTGAAAGTGATGGATTTTTATATTGGAAAAATAGATTCGAAACGTATGTGAAATCAAAAGATCTTGATCTTTGGCATATTATTACCTTTGGTGACTTTCCTCTTATTCAATATAATGTTGAAACTAAAATGAATGAAATTGTATTTTTTGAAGAACAAAATGATGATTTGAAAAAGAAATTAGCAAAAAATAATGAGGCTAAAATGGTAATTTATAATGCGTTACCACGCAAAGAATATGAAAGAATTTTTATGTGTAAAACCGCCAAAGAAATTTGGGATTCTTTACTAATTACTCACCAAGGTAATAGCCAAGTCAAAGATAATAAAATAAATCTTCTTGTACAACAATATGAACTATTTACGATTCCGGAAGAGGAATCAATTGATAATGCTTTTGCTAAGTTTAACACTATCATCACAAGTTTAAAAGCACTTGATGAGACTTTTTCTAGTAAAAATTGTGTTAGGAAGTTTCTTAGGGCATTGCATCCAAAATGGCGAGCTAAGGTCACGACAATCGAAGAATCAAAGAACTTGATGACGTTATCACTAGATGAACTAATTGTTAACTTGAAGGTTCATGAAAAAAATCATAAGAAGAGACTCGGAAACGGTCAAAGTCAAGAAAGAACAAACCAAATCCATTGCTCTAAAAGCCAAAAAGGAACCTAGTGATGATGATGACTCAAGTGACGAAAGTGAAGACGAAGAATATGCAATGGCCGTAAGAGAATTCAAGAAGTTCTTCAAGAGACGAGGAAGATTCACTAGATCATCACGAGACGAAAGAAAAGCATTCCAAAGGAATAGAAGTGACAACTACGGGAAAATAAAGTGCTTTAGATGTGGAAGTCCAAATCATCTCATTGGCGAATGTCTAAAGCCACCGGGTTATGAAAGTCAAGGTGCTTTTGTTAGTGGAACATGGAGTGATAGTGACAAAGAAGAAGTTGAAAAGCCAAGAGACGAAAAGTGTTTTATAGCAAAAGAAACCGACGAAATATGTTTAGGAATTGACTTGGAACCTGACGAATGGATCAAAGATAGCGGATGTTCGAGGCACATGACGGGGAACCACAATCTATTCTCTACATACAAGGCATACAATGGAGGTAACGTTATTTTCGGTAGTGACTTACGTGGAAAAATCGTTGGCAAAGGTACGATCTCTCAAGACTCACTTACTATTGAAAATGTAGAGCATGTAGATAAATTAACATATAACTTGCTTAGTGTAGGACAAATATGTGATAATAAATGTAGAGTCACATTTACCGAAGATGATAGCGAAATAGTTAAGAATGGAAAAATTATAGGTAGAGGAATTAGAAAATGTGGCATATATGTTATGAAACTAGGAAACAAACCTGAGGATAGGATATACCTAACGACCCTAGATGAAAACTCTACACTGTGGCATAGGAGATTAGGACATGCTAACATGCAACAAATACAATCTTTGGCCTCCAAGGAATTAGTTAGAAATTTGCCTAATCTAAAATATGACAAGCATTGTTGTGATGCATGTAAAATTGGAAAACAAGCTCATGCTAGTCACAAAGCCAAGAATATAGTATCCACTACTAGGTGCCTAGAATTACTACATATGGATCTTTTTGGTCCATCCGCTGTGCGGTGCTATGGAGGAAACAAATATACCTTAGTAATAGTAGATGACTACTCACGATACACGTGGACTAGGTTTTTAAGTGACAAAACCCAAGCCTTTGAAAAATTCAAAATATTTAGTAAAATGATTCAAAATAAATTAGGATGCTCAATAGTTGCCATTAGGACGGACCATGGTAGGGAATTTAATAACGAAGTACAATTCAGAAAATATTGCGAGTTAAATGGAATATCTCACAATTTCTCCGCTCCTCGTACTCCTCAATCAAATGGCGTAGTAGAAAGAAAAAATAGGTCACTACAAGAAATGAGTAAAACTATGTTAAATGAACAATCCATCCCACAAAATTTTGGTGTCACGCCGTAGATACATCAACTTATATTTTAAATAGGGTATCAATTAGAAGAATTCTAGGAAAAACTCCTTATGAGTTATTAAGAGGTAGAAAACCAAACTTAAGATACTTTAGGGTTTTTGGAAGTAAATGCTATATTTTAAACACTAAGGACTATCTCACTAAGTTTGATCCAAAATCATATGACGGAATATTTTTAGGATACTCACAAAATAGCAAAGCATATATAATACTTAACAAACACTCCATGAAAGTAGAGGAATCACTAAATGTAACATTTGAATAAACACCACCACCTCCTAAAACATTACCTTTAGAAGATGATGATTTAGTCGAAGATGAAGCTATTGAGGTTAGTAAAACAAAACCCATAGGAAATGATAATGAAGACATTCACTTAGAAAATAACGAAATTGTTAATATTAAAGAATCTACATCACATCCATTAGATAATATAATAGGACATCTTAACCAAAGAACCCTTAGATCACAAGCCCAAGATAAAAACAATTTCTTTTGTTTCCTCTCAGCAATAGAACCTAAGAATATTAGTGAGGCTTTAAAGGATGAAAGTTGGGTTATAGATGTGCAAGAAGAATTAAATCAATTTAAGGCAAATGATGTTTGGGAATTAGTCCCAAATCCAAAGGATATGACCATCATAGGAACCAAATGGGTATATAGGAATAAGTTAGACGAGAATGGAATAGTTACTAGGAATAAAGCTAGGTTAGTTGCCCAAGGTTATAATCAACAAGAAGGAATTGATTATGACGAAACCTATGCCCCCGTAGCTAGACTAGAATCGATTAGGATATTACTTGCCTATGCTTGCGCCCTAGATTTTAAGTTATTCCAAATGGATGTGAAAACTGCATTCCTTAACGGTTTTATCAATGAGGAGGTATATGTGGCACAACCTCCAGGATTCATTGACTTCGCAAAACCTGATTATGTTTATAAGTTAAAGAAAGCTTTATATGGACTCAAACAAGCTCCCAAAGCTTGGTACGATCGATTAAAAGCTTTTCTTATTAAACATGATTATTCCATGGGAATGGTAGATAACACTCTTGTCACTAAAGGAAAGACCCAAATCTCATCATTGTCCAAATATATGTTGATGACATTATATTTGGATCGACTTGTCAAGACATGCGTGATGAATTTGCCAAAATCATGCATGATGAGTTTGAGATGAGTATGATGGGTGAACTTAACTTCTTCCTAGGATTACAAATGAAACAATTAGAAGATAGAATATTTTTTAACTAATCTAAGTACATTAAGGAAATGCTTAAGAAGTTTGGCCTAGAAGACTCAAAACCCATGAAAACTCCCATGTCTACGGAGGTAAAGCTCACAAAGGACGATGAAGGTGAGTCCGTAGATAACACCAAGTATAGAGGAATGATAGGTAGTTTACTATACTTGACGGCAAGTAGACCCGACATCATGTTTAGTGTCTGCCTTTGTGCCCGTTTTCAAGAGGATCTCAAAACCTCTCACCTAGAAGCGGTTAAGCGTATCTTCCGATACGTTAAAGGCACTATACACTTAGGATTATGGTATCCTAAGGAATCCGGCATAGAAACCATTGTCTATGCGGATTCGGATCATGCGGGAGACTACGTAGATAGAAAGAGCACTAGCGGTATTTGCACGTTTATGGGATGTTGTCTAACGTCTTGGTTTTCGAAGAAGCAAACCAATCTTGCTATTTCTACCACCGAAGCCGAATATGTAAGCGCTAGAAAAGGCATGTCAAGAAGCACTATGGATGAAACAAGCTCTCGTAGACTATGGCATTAGGTTAGAAAATGTCCCCATTATGTGTGATAACAAAGGTGCGATAGATTTAAGTAAAAATCCGGTGCAACACTCTAGGACTAAACACATAGAAATACGTCACCATTTTCTTAGGGATAATGTACAAAAAGGAAATATATCTATAGAAAAGGTTGCATCGGAAGACAACATTGCGGATATATTCACAAAACCCCTTAAGCGTGAATTATTCAACCGCTTGCGTTTAGGATTAGGAATGATGGAACAAGTTGACTAAATTATATTGAATTAATTCAAATTTATACTTGCATGAAATCTATTTTTCTTCCATAACCTTTTCTGAGTCTAGGAATCTATTTCGCACAAAACTAAAGATTGAGAAAATTTATTTTATTTACATAAACCTTTTTGTAAAACTCAATTAATTTTCTCTAAAAATTATTCTCACAATCTAGGAATCCCATGAAGATCATTTTCCTTGCATTGTTGACTAATTCTAAAAACATTGTATTTCAAAATCATGCATAAACTCTCACATCAATTGTCAAGGTATATAATCTAATATATGTCTTTGACATTCATGATCGAGCAAAAATTGAATCAATGAGATCATTTGGATTGTTTCTTAGGATCGTTATTTCTTTTTGCTTCTAGGAGTCGAAACAATCACAACTCCACATTTGTTGCATATAGACACTCACTAGGACAAATTCACTAATAATGGTGTCATCTTGATCCATCACTAGCTTTTCACTCACTAATTGCCTTTGCCTTTAAATCTAAGATAGGTGCCTTAGGAAGCTTAAGTGTGCTTGCCTTTACTTACCCCCTATTGCTTATTATGATTATTTGCTTAAGTGTGTTGATTATTAGCTCTTATGCCTATGCGTTTTTGCATGCATGTTATATCTTGATTAGATTAGACTCTATATTGCCTAAGAGAATTGAACTTGCTTGAATTCTAATCCAATCACATAACCTTTCTGTAAATTTTCTACCAAAAACCCAATTCTGGCAACCTGGAAATCACCAGATGGGCGGCCCCCTTAATTTTGTAAGGCGGCCCCCTTAATCATTAAGGGGACCGCCCCCTAATTAAGGGGACCGGCCATCTGATGGTCGGGTTTACAGAATCTTTTCTGCTTTTTAGCCCATTTCAACCTACATTTTCCAATCTTCACCAACACAATTTGTCCTCATCTCCCAAACAAACCTTCTCCATCCATAAACATACAAATCTTACACTATAAATAACCCCAACCCTCAAAACTCTTTACTCATCCCTTCATGGCTTCTCCAAACAAACCCAAACCAAAAGCCTCAAGGCTTGCAAGAATGTCAGAAAAACCCGTTTGGAGAAGAAAAAGCCCTCGAAACAAATCCATCATAACAAGTGAAGTTGGAAGTCATTCAACACCACCAACCACTTACTTCCCAAACTTTCCACCACACTCACAAGGACATTCATTTGATCCTACTTACAAACCATACAACATTGGCCAAACATCTTCCTTCATGCCAAATCACTCACCTCATCCTCAAATCCCTTGTAATGATCCATACAAGGTTGATCAACCATCCCACTACAACTCCAACTACAAAAACCCAATTCATCCATATAAACACAATGACTTTCTCCACATTACCACGGAAAAGCAAAAGTTCCGTGATGAAATATCACAAATTCATGATCTTAGTGATCTCAATGCCATGCATCTTGCACAACGCAACAAAGGGCAACCTCCATCATCACCCTATAACAATTGCCTTCCTCACTCTCTCAACTTGGATCAAGTTACAAACCACACTCACTATTGCCCTTGTTGCATCTTTCTCCAAAAACAAATTCTTTACTTGAGTGAAGATATTTCTTGGATTGAATATCTCCTCACTCGACCTCATCCCATTCCACCCCTAACACGATACAATATCGTAAGGGCCACCTCTTCCGCTCCATACCTCACTCCATATCCCTCTCCATCTAACAACTAAGCTTCATGCTTATGCTATCCTTCAAGCAAATAAAACAATCAACCATGAGTTGCAATCAAGTCCAAGTGCTCTTTCTAGGCAATATAGGACTATGTCTTTTCATTTGTTTTATTATGATTAATATGCCTTGAGCATATTAAATGTTGTAATGCTTTCTATGATGCTTGAACGAATCTATTTTTATAACTATTGCTTTGCATGTATATTTGTCTTGCTCTCTTCTAATATTTTGTGTAGCCAAGATTTCCATAGCTCATCTCCTTGGTGCTCTCAAATGAGGGGGTGTATACATCAAGGGGGAGCTTTAACCTTTTTGATTTTACAAAAAGGGGGAGAAGAGAATGTTAAACTCTAAATTCTTGTCTAAAAATTAATTTTTAGACCTAATGAGTTTAAGGTTTTGTAATCATCAAAAAGGGGGAGATTGTTGACATAAATAATGTCTTAAAACATTGTTAGCATATTAACAATGTCTCTATGTTTTGATAATTACAAAGCATAAACTCATTAATCTAAAACTTATGACGTAAACAAGTTTTTTGTGCTTAATATTTGTCTTTGCTTCCATATCACTTAAGGTATGAATAAACAAAGGGTTTATTACATTTCATGATCAAAGGAAATTTTTCTAATCACTAGAATTTTTATAAAATGTGTTAAACATCTTATATCTTTTACAAAAGTACTTTTGTAATTAAAAGAATATGTTTAATTCATTATAAATATATGATTTCAAATTTCCAAACAAAAATGGCAAATTCTATCCAGAAAAATATTCCCCACTAAAAGACAAGAAAAACCAACGTTCTGAAGGGGCGGCCCCTTTAATTCCTTAGGCGGCCCCCTTAATCATTAAGGGGACCGGCCACTAATTAAGGGGACCGGCCATGCTCCGCCATAAGGGAGCTTGTTGATATAGTGAAGAAAACTCTCGAGTTAGGTGCTCGGGGAGTGGAGTAGGGCAAGGAAGGTGTCCTTGTAGCCGAACCACTATAAATCTCTTGTCTCGCGGTTCGATCTTTCCATCTCTTACTTATTTCATTATTTATCATTGTAATATATTGTGTAGTGTTAATTGTTTATATTGTACAAGACTTGAGATCACATATTATCGAATCTAAGTTTTTAAAAGCTAAGTAAACTCTAAAACTAATTTTATAACGAATTAAAAAGACGTAAAAATATTCAACCCCCCTTCTAGTTTTCCGCAGGATGTTTTGAAGGGATTGGGACTGAAAATTTTCGTGCAAAAGGTGAGAAAAATCTGTGGAATGAACCAGTATTTATAGGGGAAACAATATTGTTTGGGAGCCTGGGCGGTCCCCTTAATTAATTAAGGGGGCCGCCTAATAAAAAATATTTTTTCTTCAGAATTTTTGTCTTTTTATGGGGAAGGTTTTTCTTGAAGAATATGGCCCTTTTTTGAGTAGAAATTTGAATTCAAAATATTTATTTTGAATAAAACATTTCTTATAAATACAAAAAAAATTTTGTATAAGTTTAAAAATGTGTGTCCCACTTTATAAAAAATGTAAGGTTTGTAAAGATAAAAATTCCTTTGATCATAAAATGCATTAAACACTTTGTTTATTCATACCTTAAGTGATTTGGATGCTAAAGTGAATATTTACGACGAAATACTTGTTTACGTCATAATTTGTTGTTCAATGAGTTTACGTTTTGTGATTATCAAAACATAGAGATATCGATATATGTTAATAACGTTTTAAGGCATTATTTATATAAACAATATCCCCCTTTTTGATTATTACAAAACCTAAACTCATTAAATCTAAAAATTAATTTTTAGACAAGTACTTAGTGAGTTTAGATTCACTTCTCCCCCTTTTTGTAGAATCAAAAAGGTTATGCCGACTAGCTTCATGGATGAAGTTAGACGGGTAGAAAGCTCCCCCTCGTTCAAGGGCACCAAGGAATCGAGATACGGAATTCTCGCAAGAAAAATATTGGAAGCACAAGCATATATAACAAAATAAGGAAAACAACAAGCATAGCAAACAAATACTAAGCTCACATAGCAATATATTCATTTATTATGCTTAATGCATTCAATAAGTAAAAGATCCTAATTTTCCAAAGAGAGCCATCGGACTTGCTTGCAACAAGAGGTTGGTTGATTCTTGTTTGAAAGTGAAAGTCAAAAACATATAGTATGCTTAGAATGGTTAATGATGGAGTGTTTGGAATGATGTAGTTTAGTTAGGGTAAGGTTGTTGGATTAATGGAGGCATATGTTTGGGTGCATGGATGTTAGATATTTTGGTGGTGGAGAGTTTGTAGCGGAAGAGGTTGATTGAGGTTTTGGATGTTGTTCAAGTGAGGGTATTGGATGTGATCTAGTGAGAAGGTATTAAATCCAAGTGAGGTGTTCATTGAATGCAATGGTTTTTAGGAGAAAGATGCAACAAGGTCAATTGTTGACATGCTTCTCAAGTTGATTTATGTTGTGTGGTGATGAGGGTGATCTAGATGAAGGTGGATCCAAATTGCGTTGAGCAAGATGTAAGGGTAAAAGAGCACTAAGCTCATGGGTTTCTTTTAGCGCCTCAACGAACATTAAGTGTTCGGAGGAAGGTGATGGTGGTGGAGCATGATAGTTTTCTTGGGTGAGGGTTTGAACATGCAACATAGGAATGGCATGTGAAGTTGTAGGATGTGGTGGTGATACTCTTGGTGGTGGAGACATGTTTGAGCTTGGGTAATCATGAAAACATGATATGGGTAGAAGAGATGCTTCATGAGTGGATGGTGTTTTTGTTGAATGAGCAACATGTAAAGTGTTGGTAATGAGGTTGGGATTATTGTTTTGGGATTGTGCATGCTCATCATAAGAAGGAGCATTAGTGGAAGCATGAATGGATGATTTGTTGTTAAATGGATCATTTGTGTGAGAGTGAGGTTTAGGTGTTGGTTGATTATGAACAACATCGCTTGAGTTGTGAAAATATTATGATGTTTGAGTGTAATGTAGAAGGATATGGGTGAGTAAAGGTTTTTGATATGTAATGTTGGTGATAAGGAGAGTGAGGTGTTAGGTATGTAATGTTGAAGACATAGGAGGAATTTGGTGTTGGATGTTTGACAACATCATTTGGTTTGACGGGCTTTTAATGGAAGTTAGGCTTTCTTCTCCAAACGGGTTATTTGGTGGTTTTGGTTTAATGGGAGAGGTCATGAAGAGATGAGTATAGATTGAGAGGAATGAGAGTGTTTATAATGTAGGATTGGTGGGATTAAGGATGTATAAATTTTGATAGAAGGTTTAGGATAAAATAGGTTTATGAATTTTGGGAAGTGTAGGATGAAATGGGCTAAAAAGTAGAAAAAGGAAACAACACCTTCAACCATCAGATGGCCGGTCCCCTTAATAATTTAGGGGGCCGCCTTATGATTTAAGGTGACCGCCCATCTGGTGATTCCCAGATTGCCAGAAAAGGGTTTTTGGTAGTGAATTGCAGAAAGGTTGTGTTTTTTGTTTCAAACAAGTCCAACTCTTTGAGGCAATTAAGCATATACTAATTATGTAGGCAATTATGTAGCCAAAGCATGTTAATCAAAGAGATTAAGTAAACAAGCAATTTTATCTAGCATCCAAACATACACATCAAGCAAGTAAAATATAAGTGCTAGGAAACAATAAGCAACATCAAGTATTTCATAACTACATAACTAGGAGGATCAATCCTAATGTGTATCAATGTGCAATAAGTGGGTAGTTATGATAGCATGGATTTCTAGAATTGTTACAAACAAAGTCTTAATGAACAAACCATGGTCCTCTTGATTTGATTTAGTTCACTTATAAGTGTCATTTATATAAATATAGATGACAAATAGGAGATCACCATGCATGATTTTAAAAGAGACGTTTTTAGCATTATTCAACAATGTTTGAAAGTAAGTTTTCACTTAGATGTGAGAGTTATTTGAATAAAATAGATTGGGTTTTTTTTACTTTAAAATGTGTGAGTAAATGGTAAAGAATATTTTCCCAATCTTTAGTTTTGATCAAAACAAAATTGTGGATATTGTTAGTGAAAATGTGTTATTTAAAAGTGGGATAGTATTTGAAAAACTATTTTCCAAAATGTGAGGTTTTTGCATATTTTTTGAGATATTAGATTTTTGACAACAAATATCATGAATCAAATATTTTAAAAAATGTTTATTAAAGATCTCATGCTCAAGAGGATTGGTTAAGCCTATTATTATCTCATGCTATCGTTTCTACATATCCTATGATCCTAAAGGAAATGAAGACGATAATTTATATGTTAGATGCGAGAGTGTTGAATGGGGTATAACCTAACATCTATAGTTCCTTTGTTTTCGCACGCTTATCTAACTTAATGCCATAAATCTAGGAATGAAAGAATCTAATGAGAAGCAAAGTTCATAAAAGTAAACTAGCGTTAGGTATATATAGGAAGAGAAATTTTATCAAGTTGGAGAATGAGTATGAGACTATTACTAGTGGTGCTCAATTCAGGCTAAACACGACCATTTTTACGGGTTACACACACCCAACTTCTCACATAGAAGCAATTCAACCGTTAGGTTAAATTGAATTTCAAGTCAATAGATTCTCCGGTAGTCATTCTCTTTTTAGAAGAAATCGAGTTCCTAAAGTTACCTATCGAAGATTACCAAATATGAAGTTTGCTTGATTCACTAATACTTGGCTTAATGTGACTCAAACATCATGTTTTTATGAAGGTAAATCTAGATGATATATTTTATTCACGATCCTAATAGAGACGTGTTGAATGTTTAGATAAAAGTAAACAAAAAATTTTAATCCTTTCTTCATGATTTACCGGTTGTTTGATTTTGATGACATATTACTTGATTTAATAATTGTGCTAGACTTAAGAGTGCACCTTAGCATCTCTTTTGAAATGAATCTCATTAATATTATTTATCTTAAATAAGTTTGTGATTCTCAAATGATATCAAAACTAGACATTAATATATTTTTAAACAAATATTATTTTTTATGATTTTTGCCAATGTTATATATCATACTTTAACAAGTATTTGAAAAAATAAATTTTACTTGTTTATGGATAGTGACAAGTTATTTTTCAATTCTAATAACTTATATTATTTAAAAAAAAAATGTAGTGCATTATCTTGTAACACAACCATTCATGCTACAAAGAAAATGAAATACATAGAATATATAGTGTGTATTATTCTTAAATATGTATTTTATCTTGAAGTGATAATTTTAAGTAGTGTGAGCAAAGTTTACATATGTTGTTAGTTTGCTCATGTTTGGTTTTTCGGATATGACACATTTATCCATTGCATTGCAATGTAAATTGCTTGAATATTTCGGACGAAACATCCAAGTCGTCAATCCTACTTCATTGTATATTTTATGAATGTGTTTAAAATGTTATTCTAATATTTGGAACACAATTATTGGACAAGTAGATTCAATATGACATTATCAACATAAGTGTGAGTTATGATCCAATGCATACTCTTCTCATCTACAAAGGATGTAACTATTTTCATATCAATCTAGTGTGATTGAGTATGTAGATTCAAGACTATATATTTTGTTGTAATTTGATATAATCTTGAAGCTAAACAAATAGCAATCCAATTTCTTGTCCACACTCAAAAACACGTCAATTAGATTTGATGAATATATCAACCATAATTTGAATAATGAATTGATATAATATCAAGATCTTTCTTGACCCTCACAAACACTCATTTAAAATAAATAGACATTTTGATAGTGTGTTCCATTAATCCTAATATTATTTAAGAGTGAGGTTAGTGAATGATTGAAATTTAACTGATTACTTCATGTTTGTTATATGTTTTGTTTATGTGAAAGACTCTTCATTATTACTTATTATGAGCACACTTAAATTTCGAAAATACTTTTTTTTCTTTTATATAACTACTAATATTTTAAAATAATTTAATTTCTCTTATTCAAACAACCTAAGGTAAAACAAGGTAATTTGTTGAAAATATTTTAAGTATATTGTGAAGAATAGATTAAATTGTTTGAAATATTTAGGTGACTAGATTTAACTCATTTACAAGATGTTTGAGTAACATTAAGCCATCTATACCTATATGCAATGCAAGCATATTATAACAATCCTAACGCAAGAAATCTAGCATAAGATCTAGTTAAGTATAAACCGGAAAGCTAGCTATAACTAATAGGGCACATATGCTTAGATATAAAAATAGCTAAATTTCAAGTAGCAACAATTATCTAATATATTCAAAAAATAAAATCACAAAGAAGTTCACATAACATATAAAACACTTGTTGTCGTTTTGTGTATTATATACACCAATGTATACTTAGCTCGATTTTATTTGAAAGTAAAATAGTTTCCTCCCCATTCTATAATTTAATTAAGATCAATATTTTGAAAACATAACTACTTAATTTTTCAAAAGTATATCAACTAAGAATGCCCGACTTGAAGGAAAAGGTAAAACAAAAGTTTTACGTTAAAACGAAACACAAATTTTTGACCACCGTATAGTATTTTGACTTTCTTGTTTATTTAAGTTTGTAATGGTTACTTGTAAGTATTTTTAAATGAAAGTAGACTCAATTACTTTTAAAACGCCGGGCGGCACGACTTCTACGGAGTTACGGTTAATTTTATATGATTTTTCAAAGTTTCCGAAAAACTGTCGAACAGACAGGCGGACCCCTTAAATTTAAGGGGGCCGCCCAGTATTTAAGGGGGCCGCCCAGACAATTAAAGGGGTCGCCCATCTGATACTAAAAAATGAATTTTTTTGTTAAAAATTATTTTCTGACTTTGTGGAAAGATGTGTAACTTTCTTATTTAAAAACGAACATATAACACTTGTTTTAAATATAATCTTATCTCGAGCTAGTATAATTAGTGTATATAATATCAAAACTAATACAAGTTAATCAACAAAACACTTTTCATATTTAATCCTCCTTAATGGGTAATTTGATACATGGATCGTACTCAATTTTTAAAACCATTTGTTTTGAAAATTTGAGCGACGTGGCTCTGGTACCAATTGTGGAAAACTAGAAATGGGGGTTGAATAGTTTTCCCCTTTTTTTTCATTTTATAAAAACTTTGTTTCAAAATGTTGATTCGAATTTATTGAATTGTTTGTTTGGAAAACCTTTAATTGGAATATAGTATGTAAACATCATATAATCAATATGATCAATTATATATGTAAGCTTTTGGAAAAACTTAGTTTTATGAATGGAGCTTTGGTCGGTCTTTGTGTGAATACGTTTTCCTTTTAAAATTTTAAACCGTTTTGTATCAAATTATCTATCAAGTTAAACTTAATATGAGAAGTGTGAATAATAATTTATTTGACCATATCATATAATTATACACACAATCACAATATTAACTTCTATGCACAACACAATCAATCATCACAACTATATAAGCAACAACTAAGACATATAGGCAAGCATAGATGTAAAGCGATAAATGCAAGAATAAATGAAAAGAGATAAGAGAAAGGAAATGCAAACCGGACACGATGATTTATAGTGGTTCGGCTACAAGGACACCTTCCTTGCCCTACTCCACTCCCCGAGTCACCTACTCGAGAGTTTTCTTCACTACTCAACAAGCTCCCTTTTGGCGGAGAAAACCGTACACAACTTTTGCTTACACAATTTAACGACACTAAGCTAAATGTCGAGTTCTAATAGTAGCTAGAACCAATCTCACAACACTACTTCGATCACTACACAACTTCTATACGACTTCTTCATGGCTTCACGACTTCACGACTTCTTCATGGCTTCACGACTTCACGACTTCTTCACTACTTCACAACTTCTTCTATACTCCACTACATATTCACACATCTACTTCTTCACAACTTCATGACTTCTCCACACTACTACTTTTTCCCACTACTTCTTACTCACTCATAAACTCACTAATAAGTAAGATCATCTTGATCTACTTATTACATATACATAATCAAATAAACACTAACTAGATCCTAATACATCTTTGGCTTTATGAAAGGGAGGATTCTTCTCTTGCACTTTGAGTGGTGAAGGATTGGATCACTTGAAATAAAGACTTATAATCTTATGATCAAAGGATTTAGAAGGATGTTTTGAAGGGATTGGGACTGAAAATTTTCGTGCAAAAGGTGAGAAAAGTCTGTGGAATAAACCAGTATTTATAGGGGAAAAAATACTATTTGGGAGCGTGGGCGGTCCCCTTAATTTTGTTGCCGGTCCCCATAATTTACTAGCCGGTCCCCTTAATTAATTAAGGGGGCCGCCTAATAAAAAAATATTTTTTCTTCAGAATTTTTGTCTTTTTGTGAGGAAGGTTTTTCTTGAAGAATATGGCCGTTTTTTGGGTAGAAATTTGAATTCAAAATATTTATTTTGAATAAAACATTTCTTATAAATACAAAAAATATTTTGTATAAGTTTAAAAATGTTTGTCCCACTTTATAAAAAATGTAAGGTTTGTAAAGATAAAAATTCCTTTGATCATAAAATGCATTAGACACTTTGTTTATTCATACCTTAAGTGATTTGGATGCTAAAGTGAATATTTAAGACGAAATACTTGTTTACGTCATAATTTGTCTTTCAATGAGTTTACGTTTTGTGATTATCAAAACATAGAGATATCGATATATGTTAATAACGTTTTAAGGCATTATTTATATCAACACCTTGCTGAGGTGCCTGGCTTTAAGGCGGACGCCTATGACGAGCTTGTCAAGGCTATGGAGGGGATGAAGCTCTTTGAGCTTGCATATATTGTGCGGCTGGAGCGTGACTAGGATTACCCCATAAAGTTGATTATGGAGGGGTTAACCCTGGGGAGGCACATCTTGGAGGATGCCGAGGCTCAACCGGACTTTTTCCTAAAGCCTGACGAGTCACAGTTGCAGGTTTCAATCTTCGCGCAGCCGCGTGATATTTTGAACCCCTTCGTCCTTGAGAAGGAGGTTCCCCTGAAAGAAGTCTTGGAACTTCATGCGGAGAGGGCGGCCAAGAAGAAAGGTGTTAAGGGGAAAGCCATCCTATGTGGTGTAGGCGCTGCGCATATCCCAAGATCAGATGGGGTTGCGGTCAGCTTGGCGACCGTGTCGCCTAAGGATGCGTTACTTTTGAGGAAGCTCCAAGAGGCTGGGAGCTCCGCTGAGCAAGAGCATAGTCCTGAGCACCGTCATAGTGTGTAGATATAAGCTTTGTGTAACTTGTAAATGTATGGTTTCGTATAAATAACAAATTGTATCTTTTGTTTGTGTGCTATGTTATCCGTTCTTAAATTGTTATCCTTTGTATAAAAGATCAATTAAGATGCACATTGGAATCCATACTCAAATTAAGTGCGTGACTTAAAAACAAATCATAAGTATGAAAATAGACTTTGCATTATTTTGCAAAGACTTTTATTAAATGACCAAGAGTTTTGGCTCGTAATTTGCTAAGCATGTACGGTGTACGTGATATTGCGCATCCTTCGTGATATTGCCATCGTGGGTCTTAGTAAGTGCATGCACGCCATGTAGGCAAAATATAAAATAATAAAATGTACGCAATGGAGTTAGCTAGAAACCACAATGTTTTATTAATACTTGCAAGTTTTTGGAAGATAAAAACAATTCCTAATAAAGAAAATTCAAAGACAAACATTTATTGGGGCACGTACTAAAGTGCAAAGCTGTCTGTTTGTGGGTCATAGCCTTTCCTAAAGATAGCATCTTTTGAGATTGCAGATATTCCAAGTGCGCGCCAACTCGTGACCTTCCATATCGCGCAACCTGTATGCACCATTACCTAGTGCATCTGTGACCTCATAGGGTACTTCCCATTTGGGTCCAAGCTTGCCTGTATCTTCTGCGTGGCTTGCCTCATTAGCGCAATATACAAAGTCTCCTGGCCTAAAATAAGTGTGTTTGACCTTTGTATCATAATACTTCTTCATCTTTGCTTTAGCCTTTCGCTTCGCGTATAGCTGCGCGTTCACGCCTTTCTTCCAGCAAGTCCAAGTCTATAGGCCGCTCATCGTCATTTGTTGCAACATTTACTTCCGCTATACGTATAGTTGGCATTCCAATTTCAGCTGGTATGACGGCTTCTGTTCCATAGACAAGAGAAAATGGTGTGTCTCCGGTGCTGGTTTGGATTGTGGTGCGGTGCGCCCATAAAACATGTGACAATTCATCCACCGATTTTCCTTTGTGTCTGTCAAGGTGCGCTTTTATCCCTTCGCCTAAACTGCGATTCGCGCGTTCAACCAAGTCATTGGTTTGTGGGTGTTTCACCGAAGCAAAGTGTTGTGTGATGTTCAATTGCGCACACCAATCTTTGAATGGGTTATCGCAGAATAGTTTTCCATTATCTGAGATAATTTCCACAGGTATCCCAAAGCGACACACAATATTGTCCCACACGAAGCGTTTTACCTGGTTGCCAGTGATGCTCACCACTGCTTTTGCCTCAATCCACTTTGTAAAGTAGTCTATGGCTACTATGAGGAATTTCAGCCATCCCGCTGCAACTGGGAAAGGGCCTGCGATGTCAATGCCCCATTCATAGAACGGCCATGGTGAGGTAATGGGGGTTAACTCCTGTTGTGGTTGGCGCGGAATTGGCCTGTGGACTTGGCAATTACTGCATTTTTTATCATATATCGCGCGTCGCGGTGCATAGTACGCCAATAATATCCTGATCGCAGGGCGCGCGCCACAACGGACCATGGTCCCGAGTGCATGCTACATGATCCAGCGTGGATTTCATGGAGTACATAGTCTGCTTGAAGAGGTCCAACACATCGGAGCCAAGGTTGTAGGAATGAACGTCGATATAGGATGCCGTCACGTAGTTCAAATCTCTGCACTGTGCACCGTACCCTTCGAGCGTCCTTTTGATCTTGTGGTAAGATTCCTTTGCTTATAAATTCGATGATAGGTGCCATCCACGTAGGATCCTGTTCCTCTATCACCGTGGATACTTCCATCTCCACGATTGATTTATTTTTAGAGTTTCTACCAATACCTGTTTTGATAGGTGCGCAAAGCTTGTAGATGCGATCTTGCTAAGCGCGTCAGCTATCCTGTTGTCTCCTCTAGGTACTTGTTTGATTGTGAACCTATCAAAGCTCTGAATTAAAGACTTGGTTTTTTCAAGGTATTGGATCATATGTTCATCCTTTGCTTCATATTCACCTAGCACATGGTTAGCTACTAGCCTGGAATCCACATTTGCCTCTAGGTTGCGTACACCCATTTGAATTGCAATACGTAGTCCAACGAGTAGGGCTTCGTACTCTGCCTCATTGTTTGTGGCTGTGAATTCAAAGCGCAGTGCGTAGGTGAATTCCATCCCCTCTGGATTAGTAAGGATAAGACCTGCGCCTGATCCATCCACGCATGAGGATTCGTCTATGAATAGGACCCATGGTTCTTGTAACTCTGTCTTACCTGTTGAAGGTTGGGTATCGGTATCTGTCTTTTCAACAATAAAGTCAGCTAGTATCTGCCCCTTGATTGCAGTGCGTGGTCTATACGAGATGTTGTACTCACTCAACAACACACTCCACTTTTGTAGCCGTCCTGATGCATCAGGTTTAGAGATAACTTGTTTGATGGGCTGGTCCGTGATTACAGCTATTGGGTGCGCCTGAAAGTATCAGCGCAGTCTTTTAGCTGCGAATACTAGAGCTAAGACCAGCTTTTCCATGGCACTGTAGTTAGTCTCTGTCTTCTTCAGTGCCTTGCTTACAAAGTAAATGGGTGTTTGGACAGAGTTCCTATCTGTCCATAGTACTCCGCTAACTGCCCCATGGGTTGCAGATAAATACATGATCAACTCTTCCCCTGGTCGCGTTGCGACAAGTTTGGGAAGTGATGCAAGATGTTGTTTTAGTTGTTGGAAGGCTTCCTCGGCCTCCTCAGTCCAACGAAAGTCTCCCTTTTTTGTGCACTTCATGATTGTTTTGAAGAGAGGGAGTGATTTGTCTGCTGACTTGGATAAAAAACGGTTTAGCCCAGCTAGCTTTCCGTTTAATGACTAGACTTCTTTCAATGTGCGCGGTGAGGGAAGATCGATGACAGCTTTTGTCTTTTCAGGGCAAGGTTTGATGCCATCAGGTTCTATTAAATACCCAAGGAACATGCCTTCTGTCGCGCCAAAGGTGCACTTCTCGGGATTTAACTTCATGTTTATTTTTTCCAATGTTTTGAATGTCTCCTGAATGTCGCGCACCAACTCTTCCTCCATGTGGCTCTTTATGACGAGGTCATCAACATAAACTTCCAGATTGCGACCTACTTGCTTCTCAAAGGCTGTGTCCACTAATCGCTGGTATGTTGCTCCTGCGTTCTTTAGGCCAAAGGGCAGTTTTGTATAGCAAAAGACCCCTTGAGTTGTGTGGAAGGCTGTCTTCTCTTCATCTTCTTCAGCCATCTGGATTTGGTGGTATCCTTTGTACGCATCTAGGAAGCACTTAAAGGGATATCCACACAGAGATTCTACCTTCCAGTCTATCTCTGGCAGTGGATAGGAGTCCTGTGGACATACTTTATTGAGGTCAGTGAAGTCCACACACATCCTCCAACTGCCATCACTCTTCTTGACCATCACTGGATTGGAGAGCCAGTCGTGATAGTAGACTTCGCGCATAATACCCGCGTCTACAAGTTTGTGTACTTCCTCTAGGATGGCTTTTGCGCGATCTGGAGCCTGGCCGCGCTTCTTCTGTCATACTGGAGGATATCCTTGTCGGATTTGTAGCTTGTGCTCTGTAATAGAGCGTGGCACTCCGGTCATGTGCTTTGGTTCCCATGCGAAGATACTTAGGTTCTTTTGCAAGAGTGCGCACACAGCTGCTTTACCTTTGTCAGATAAAGATCCTCCAATCGATATTTGTTGATCTGTGTAATCAGGGTGAATGGCAACCTTTAGGTTTGGTATTTTTGCTACGCGCTGTTCTGGAACATTCTCTACCTCATTAGTTACCGTGTTACATTCCTTAAGCGGCACCCTGGTATTGTAGAGGGTGACAATCCCTCCTACTGGAAATTTGAGCATCCCATGTGCTGCGGATGGTACAGCGCGCATGGATGATATTCCAGGTCTCCCAATGATACCATTGTATGGCGAAGGAGACTTGATTATCATGAAGTTTATCCATGTTGTTGTAGAGTGTTGTTCATCGCCCACCACTACAAGTAATCGTAGTTGCCCCATAGGCCATATCTTTTCTCCTGTGAAGCCAGTCAGCGACGTCGTAGCCGGTATTAACTGACTTTGTATCTCAGGTCGTAGCCTTTTGAAGCAATGCTCATACAGAATGTCTGCGGATGCTCCTCCATCGATATACATGCGGCGAATCTCGTGTCCCCCAGTATGTATCTCAATGGTTAGTGGCTCTACTACTGCGTTGTCTACAGCTAGAGTGGGAAAGGATATCTCATTCTCTAAAGAGAATTTTTGGCTAACTTTTTGCTTTGTTTTGCGCTGCCATGACTGTATCATGTAGATGATGTCCGTTTTATCTTTTGAAGGTTCTTTTTTACCTCAACTCTTTTGTTTGTCCTTTCCTTCTTTAATGTTTTTAACGAGGTGATCCATTCTACCCTCCTTTACTAATTTTTCAATTAGTTGTCGTAGCTGGACACACTCGTTGGTGGTATGGCCCTTTTGTCCATGGTATTCGCAGTATCCGTTCCCTGTACGCTTGTCCTCTGGGGTGTGCAGTGGTGGTTGTTTTGGGAAGTTTGCGCCTTCTGTTACAAATATTTCCCTTGGAGTCTTTGTGAGAGGGGTATACTTGTCGTTATCTCGTCTACTTCCCTGACTGCGGTAATTCTTGTTGTGATTGCTGCTCAGATCATTGGATGGTCTCCTAGGCTATTCTTGCTGCCTATAATTTGAGTAGCCTTTTTTACTGTCCGCAGCGACTGCTTCTCCTTGGATGAAGGATCTTGTGCGCTTCATTAGCTCATCGAAGGTTTGGGGAACCTTGTCGTTTAACTTCCGAATGAGTTCTGGGTTATTAATCCCATTCATGAACCCAGAAATTTTTAGGACTTCGGGACATGCTTTGACATGTTTACACTCATCTTTGAAGCGTTCCATATAAGCACTGGTTGATTACCCCTGGCGCTGTTTTACTCTGGCTAATTCAACAGGGTTTTTAGCACACTTCTTTCTTTGGGTGAAGTTTAAGCGGAATGCTTTTCGCAACTCTTCAAACCCATCTATGCTCCTTCGTGGAAGCTTGCTAAACCAAGTGCGCACATTCCTTACTAATGTGGAGTTAAACATATAACACCACACAGGTTGTGGTCAATTTTTTATAGTAGCAGCAGATTCGAAAATTTTTAGGTGGTCATCCAGATCACCCGTTCCATCATATGTTTTAACATTAGCGGGCATGCGCCTTCTCTTATGATCGGAGTAATCACTGATGCGTTGTGTAAATGCATCAACTTTCTGGCGGCGCCACAGAAAAGATATGTCTTCGTCTTCTTCCTTGCGACGTCTTCCTCTAGACTTCCAGTTTCCTGTCTCTTTATCCTCGCTGTCCGAGGAGTCACTGGAGGAGAGGTTGTCTCTTTTGCGGAGCTTGCGCCGACTTTCCTCAGAGGAAGAGCTTGAGGGGCTTTCACTTGGGGAAATTCGCCTTCCTAACCTGTCGTGAATCCTTCTGCTCCCAGACCTGGAGGAGCCTTCGCTTGGTGAATGTTGACGTCCAAGTCTGTCTTGTATCCTTCGACTACCAAATCTGGAGTGAACATTGGTGCGCCTCTCGCCATCTTCGTATTCCTCCAAGTACTGTGAGTCAGATACTGTACCAAGTCTATCATGGATATTGGTACGTCTTTCGTTATTTTTGCGCCCCCCTCTTTGGTAGCGCGGTGGTGATGTTTTGCTTTCAGGACCAAAGTTGAGCCGGGCTTGCAGGCTCGTACTTGACCTTCTCCTTGCTTCTTCTTGCATGAGGGCGATTAAGGTTTCGTAATTTTGGGATACAAAATTACTCGGCGTTAAATTGGGTGTGTCCTCATCCGCTGCAAGAATTTCTGCCTCAATATTAGGCGCCCTATCTCGGTTGGGTGCGCTAGGTGGCACAGTGTTGTCCACTATAGGTGTCGTTTGATGGGGAGTATTGAAGAGAGTGCGCTGAAGTTCTTCAACGCTCGGGACCACCGTGGTTGTTTGAGTAGTCCTTATAGGCAATTCTACCGCTGGGAGAGGTAGGGTTGGTCCCGTTTCTTGGTGACCAGGCGCACTGGTTGTTCCAGAGGCCTGCTTAGAGGTCGAGTCTTGAGGGTTCTTCCTCTGGGATCACCGCGTGTTTTTTCCAATTGCGGAGTCCACTGGCTTGAGTTTTTGTTTTTCGTCATTCTAGTTCTTAGTTCTTAGTGTATGGTCCCACGGATGGCGCCACTTGTTGATATAAAAGTTGGGCGTTCCTGGTTTGGGCTCTCGCTCTTGTACCAATTTGCTCTTAATTCTTAAGACCTGCGCACTAAGAAAATAAACAAACACCGTTAGGCTTATCGTGGGATTGTCTCCCACGATTATCCTCCGGCGTGAGAGTAAGTAATCGGTTTTTGGTTCTATTAAAGGATTAGGGTTTTGTAGATCGTACCTTTAATGAGAATTATGCCATTCTATATATAGGCGCAGAATCCTTGTAGGTTTCGTGCTCCTTACGTTTCGCACGCGTGGTGCTTATCTGGTCCAAGGATCTTTATCCGTAAATAGAAGATCCTTATCTAGACCATAAATAGTTTGGTTGGGCTTGGGCCTACGTGAGCCCAATCCCATTAGTAATGCGGCCCAAGTTATTGTTATAATAGCCTGAGCCCAATCCCATTAGTAATGCGGCCCAAGTTATTGTTATAATAGCCCACTCATGGTGGGTTTGGGCCTTAGTAATGTTTATCATTTGGGCTTATGGCCCAAATATAGACTATACGTTATTAGTTGGTATCTAAAGCTACGGGTTTGGTCCTAAGTCCGTGACTACGCTCGGATCCTGTAGATCGTTCTTATCCCTCAACATATATGCTCTTCCCTGGGCACCATCAGTATTTTTCTTTGGACATTTACTCGCATAGTGTCCCTTTTCTCTGCAAGCATGCCAAATGACTGCTACCGGTTGCGGATTACCACCAATAGTTGGTCCTTTGTGATTGCAATCCTTTGGATTATAGCCCACCTTGTTACATGTGTTACATTTAATGGAACGAGGCCTTGTGTGATGCCAATTGCACCTCTTACACAGAGGGGCTTTTCCAACATAACCACTTCCCTCATTTGGAGTGGCTACATATGTTCTGGCTGTCACTTGCCTTGGTTGAGGATAGGGGTTGGTACGATTATTACCATAGGTGTTACGGGTACTACTGAAAGCTCTCCCATCATGGAACTTTCATTTATTATCGTTGGGAACTGGCACAGGGTTGTGCTTTGTTACTTGATCCATTAACCTCAAAGTGATGTTAATGGCTTCCTCTAAGGTTTGTGGCCTTGAGGCAGTAACATTCCCTTTGATACTCCGGGGCAAACCTCCGATGAAAACTTCTATTATCTTTTCAACAGTTGGCACCATTGTGGGATACAAAGTTTCCAACTCTTGAAATCTCCTAATATAAGTTTTAACATCGTTCCCATTCGCAGTCAAGTTATAAAGTTCATCATCCATTTTCTTGACTTCCGTTCGAGGACAGTATTTCTTAATCATAAGTTTCTTAAATTCAACCAAAGATAACTTGTATGCCTCTTCTATTCCAATGGATGGGGCATACGAGTTCCACCAAGATAGCGCTTCCTCGGTGAGCGTACCAGTCGCAAACTTAACCCTACAATCCTCAGTACAGTTACTACGGGAAAATACCGATTCACATCTCTTAAACCAGTGAATCAATCCTATGGCCCCTTCTGTCCCCTTGAAATTGAAGGGCTGACAGCTCATAAATTCCTTGTAGTTACTCTACTTCACTACAGGAATTTCGGGGTTTCTAGCCATGTTTTCATTCCTAGCATCTAGTGCCGCAGTTACACTATCAGCAACTAGTTGCCGAATGTCTTCCTGAGACATGGCGGGAGTAGTAGGAGTAGCAGGAGTATTGGCTCTCGTACGTGTCATTCTATAGTCGTTTGTAGGAATAAGATGGGATAAGAATAATGTCATTTCCAATTTAGACATTCTTGCAAGTTCTACCTAATAGAAACTTATATATAGTCGGATGGTACAAGTTCTAACTCGTAGAACATTGTCTAATACCGGGGAAAAGGATAGGTAGGGAATCCTAATTCTAGGAGGGCGGGTTTCCTAATAAGATTGATTATATTCCCATAAATTCACTTCCCCCCGTCTAAAGCCATAGTGGGACTAACCTAAAGGATCCTAATTCTAAGCTTTAGTGTTCCTAGGTAAGTCTACTTGTTTTAAATTATCTAATGACCTCGAGTTATTTTAGACCTAAGGCAGACCTATAGTGTTTTCCTAAGGCATAGGGAATCCTAATACGGGATACTTGATATAAGAAAACTAAGTGTAGGCAAACTATAACTTTTTATTCCTAGCAAGTACCCGTACATACTAAGTTATCAAAACTACCTATAAAACTAACCTATAACCTTACTAGTTTGACGCTTTGTTGTTTTTGAGTTCTTGGATTGCTCCTAATAGATCTCCTATATCAGACTTATGACTATTCCTAATATCCTCGATGATCATTTCTAAAGTGGAAAGCCTAACATGTGTTGTTACTACTTCATCGGAGTATCCTTCATATTTAGTTTGCAACTTAAAGATTTGACTACGTGTTTTCTCTAGTTCATTTTCTAACCTATTATAGTCTTTTTGAATTATAATTCTACCTTTTCCTAGGGCATTTATTTTATTTTCTATTTCTTCTATACGTCCTAAGGATAACTTATCTAAATGGTTAAGTATATCCTATATCGGTTCCTCATGCCTTTCTAAAGGCGCTTTATAAGAACTATTACCTATTTCAAACCTAGGGGGAGGTGATGGTGGTATAATACATGAGGTATAGATATTTTAGGAGCATAACAATCTTTACTAGTATAGTGAGGTATAGATGAGGTAGGGGTTATAGTGGGTACGGTAGGAATATCACCACTATATGCTTGCATATAACCGTTATATGCTTGCATATAGGGATCATTCGGGGAAAGTTCTAAACTTAAGCTAACTAAGGCATTCTGGGCTAATTCTTTCGGAGAATTAGAACCAGAAGATGAGTAGGTAGGGGTAGCCGGGATATATTCATAAATATCTGATGAGGTATCCGTATCATCGGTATCCAACATGATGATAGGATTGTTAAAGGAGGTCATAACTAACTGTAATACCCGGGAAAAGTATCTAAGCATATCTCTAGCCTATGCTATATCCTAGGGACAATAGTAATAGTGGGGTATCTATCTTAGAGGCAATAGGGAAGTATCTAACCTAAAGGCAATTTGGGGAATCTAACCTAGAGGCAAGTTAGGACTTCTATCCTAAAGGCAAGTTGGGAGTCTAAAGGCAAGTTGGGAGATTCTAGTGGCACGGAGGAATTTTTGAAAAAAAATGGTTATAGTTTAGGAAAAATCCTTTTGTTCTCTATAACCGAGGCTATGGTACCAATCTGTAACACCCTCATTTTTCACTGATCGCAGCGGATTAAGTGTTTGGGGTATTACTCATGGAAACAAAGTCAAGATAATAGAAAACGACTCGAAAAGAGACGTTTTTGAAAAAGGTGTTATCATTCATTTATTCATCAGAGTTTTTACAGTAAAAGATATACTTTTACCTAAAGAGAGGTCCCAAAAGATACGTTTTAAGGAAAAACTGATGAATGATAACTATTCTGGATGTCCTCATATCCAGTACTTCTCCGTGCCAGGGTTCCTAAAGAGCTCATTTACCTAGCATAACATGCTTAAAAGTCAACACGAATGTTGAGTGAGAGTCATAGGTTTAAATAGCTAGGGTGTGTGAATACAAGTTCCACAGGGTTCAGCTTAAACCCTATGTGTGGAAAAGTTTAGTGATAGTTGGTGTTTTGCACTAAGCTCATGAACCACACGTTAACTTGCAAAAGTTATTCCTTCAGTGATGGTTCAAATATAATACATATTGGTACTCTCCAATGAGAGATAGTACCAACGGGAGTTGTCAAACTCCAATAGATCTATCTATTATATTCGCGTTCGCTTGGGTAAAATATCCCAAACGATTAGATTCATGAATTTTGTTGTATAGGGGTGGCAGATAGTTTACTCGTGCTATAACCAAAGAAAAAGACTTATATTTGATTTAAAGCACGTATCCCTCTCAAAGGGTTGTAAAGCATTTAAAAGTGAGGCTATAAAAAGTCACCTGGGTCTAAGGTAAGTAGGGTAGGGTTTAGACAGCTTACTCACGTATCCTGGGGGTAGTGTAGGTGGCTGTGTGTATGTCAAGTCTTTAGTCTAGGTTTTTATGTAATTATTCTTTAAGGTTTATAGATATAACATAACACAGTTCGGGCCATCATAATTCAGAAGTATATGACTCCTCACATGAAGCTCCCTACTATTGTATTATGTTATCAACATAATACCGTTCGGGCCATCAGAATTTAGAAGTTAATACTCCTCACATGAAGCTCCCTACTATTGAGCTATGTTGTTATTAAGTTTTAGTTATAGCATAACACCGTTTGGGCCATCATAATTCAGAAGTACATTGAATAATCGTTTGAGGAGTCAGGGCACTTTAATTCGTAAACCCAGCAGACTCGTCAAAATGAAATATCCGCATGGTACTACTCACATGAAGCTCCCTAGTATTGTGTTATGTTTCTAACTTAAAAATAGGTTTTTATATTTTATATAACAATATTCCATTTTAACCTTTTAAGTTTATATATTTACATTTTCTACCCTAAACTTATAAACTTATAACATTTAGGCATTTAACTTTCTAAGTTTTACATAACTAGTCCCTATACTTATATATAGAAATGACAAAAATAGTCGATAAACTACACTAACTTTCAATAATTACCCTTTTTACCCTTAACTTTATAATATTTGCAAATTTAGTCCATTTAAGTTTATATTTCATTTTTCTTAATATCTTAAGGTTTTAAAACTTTGAAAAAGGGGTCCTTGTACTTATAACTTTTAAGTAATGTCAAAAATAGTCCTTATACTTTATAGTTTCAGAAATTTATAATATATACCACTATGCATGTAAAGTTTTGCAAAACTAGTCCTAAATTCTAGTAAACTATATTTTTATAAAGCAACTAAGTTTCTAAGCTTATGTTTAGCTAATATGTTCAAATAAGTCATCTAATTCAGATTATAGCACATAATATAGCAATTTAGCATGTAAGCACCTATTTTCCTAAATCTAGGGTTTCAAAATGGAAACTTGCAAATGAAAAGGTTCAAGGCTATTCTAAAGGTTCTAAGGCATGTTCTAACAGTCCTAGGTCTATTATAAGGCTACTAGATTCAAAGGTGAGGCTTACCTAGGTCGTATATGGGTTAACGAGGGTGCTAGGGTTTCTAGGGTTTTTCTCGGCTCAAACGACAACTCGACACTACCAAGGCCTTGTTACTCGACTTCTAGGGACTTAGTACTAAAGAATGTATGTGAGGTAAAGAGGAAAAGAGGTGTGGAATGAAATGGAGGGGGTATTTACAGGTCATGATAGAGTAGCAAGCACACAAAGGTGCTGCTAGGTTTGGTGGAGGGGGAGGGTTGAGTAAGCAGAGCTAAGGGTTATTGTGGTAGGTCTAATGGTGATGGGGATAAGCTACATAGTAGCTAGGGGCTGAGGTAGGCCGGTTGTGCTGGTGGGAGGCTGAGAGAGGCGGTTTGGAGAAGGTGGTGACAAGTAGGTGATCCACCAACTTGCTTGGGTGATTTAGAGGAGCAAGGGTGTGAGCTTAGTATTAGGGAGGTGCTAGGGTGGTTGCTTGGTTGATTTGAGGTGCTTAAGTATCTTAGTTTAGGTGTTTAGGTCAAATTTTAACCTAGTTTTGTCTAGTGAGAGTTTAAGGCTTTGCCTAGGGTTTAGTGCCTAATTCATGGCCCTAAGGGTGTTTTGTAACTAATATAATGTCCTAAGAGGCTTATACTAAGTGGTGATAAGTTATGGTAAAGATTTGGGATAGTTTACATCTAGTTTTGGGAAGTTATGACATACATAGGGTTTTGTACTTAAGGGACTTGTACCTAGGTTCAAGAGAGTTGTACTATGATCTACGGTTTTAAAGCTAACTGGGAACACATAGGTGCATTTAGGGTTTTCTAGTGAGTATTGTGTATTATAGTGATAGTTTACTTAGTGAAAATATGTTTATGACCTTGACTTGACATACTTGGATGTTTACATCAAGTAAACATAGTGGTGGTTTGTAACAACCCACAAAATTTCATTACTATCATTCCCATTACAAATACCTATAGTAGATATATCACAGGTAAATTTTTGCTTTTTATGTGTATTTACTACTTGAATGATTCACTAGACCTGCTCACATACCTACACAAGCTAAATAACTCAACACTCACACCCTAAAAACCCCTGGTATGTCAAGCATAAGATCACAACAACACAATAATAAGTAATCTACCAATCTAACACATTAAAGATATCACAAAACCTTAATGAACACTAAATAAACCCTAATTAGGTCTATGTGCTTATTTTAACCTATATGCTTAAACTTAACTAGTTTGAAAGTGTCCAAGGCTTAAGTATGAGTTACCTTAGGAACATTAGGATACCTTAGGACCATTAGGCACTCGTATAACCTCTTAGAACTTAGGTACAAGTCCCTTAAGCACAAAACCATAACTAGGTCATAACTTCCTAGAATTAGATCTAAACTATCCCTTAAGCACTTAGTATAAGCTTCTTAGGACCTAGTATTAGTTATTAGGCACTCATAGGACCTTAACCTAGTAACTAAACCATTGGATAAATCCAAATCTTCCACTAAACACAATTAGGTCATTTAGGTCACAAAACTAGGTCAAACCTTTCCAAATCTTTCCCATAAGCTACCATCACTTAGTATAAGCCCCTTAGGAGTTAGGATTAGTCACTAACCACTCTTAGGAACCTAACCTAGGCACTAAAACTTAGTTAAAACCCTAAATTCTCACTAAGTAAAACTAGGTCTAAACTTAACCTAAACTAGTAAAACCTAAACATAAGCACCTCAAACACCTCAACCTAGCACCCTAGCACCTCTCCCTAACTAAGCTAGCACCCTAGCACCTTACAAGAACCTACACAAGTAGGTGCATCACCTACTTAACTAAACAGCCCCTAAACCACCCCTAAACCACCCTAAATCACCACTAAACTACCCAAGCAGCATACAAGAACCTACCCAACCACCTTGTGGCCACCAAACTACCACACACCCCTCTTGTCATCTCCTTGACATCCCTAAACCGACATACGGCCAAAAACCCTCCACACCACCCTACGCCCCCTCCTAGCTACCATGAGTCACCATATAGCCTTAATTAGTCATGTAGTAGCTTGTCCTAGTCATTCCCCCCCCCCACCCCCAACACTTCATACTTCCGTTTTCTTGGTCAACAAGGCTTACGAGCCTATATAAACCCTCACCACGCTCCATATCCAAACCACACCTCTTCACACTTCTACACCTCATACAATCTGTAGTTAGTAGTAGTTTAGAACCCTTGGGAACCGTAGGAGTCGAGCCCTTAAGGCCTTGCATGCTTGTCGAGTCTCATTTTGCCCTAGAAACCCTAGTTTACCCGCGTTAGGATTCCCACGACCTAGGTAAGCCTCCTACTTATTTCTGTTAGCTTTTAGTTTAGTCTTAGGATAGTATTAGGATGCCTTAGATCCCATAGGAACCCTTATCTAAGCCTTGGTCATAATCATTTACTAGTTTTCTTTTTTAAAACCCTAATTATAGATAAAACCTTAATTATATGCTATAAGCCCTTTTCATAAGCCCTAAGCTAGTTTAGATAACTTAAATAAGCAAATATTAGTTAAACAAAAGCTAGGAAACTTAGTTGTTACATAAAAATATAGTTTACATGCATTTAGGACTAGTTTTGCAAAACTTTACATGCATAAGGGTATATATTGTAAATTCCTGAAACTATAAAGTCTAAGGACTGTTTTTGACAATTCCTAGAAGTTATAAGTGTAAGGACTCATTTTACAAAGTATTAAAACCTTAGGATAGAAATTAAAATAAGTTATAAACTAAAAAGGACTAGTTCTGCAAATATTATAAAGTTAAAGGTCTAAATGGTAAATATAGAAAACTTATAAGTCCCAAGGGTTATTTTTTTCATTTTCTAAAAATATAAAAGTCTAGGGACTAATTGTGTCAAGTATAGATAGTTATAAGTATAAATAATATAAGTATTATAAGTTTATAGTAGAAAATGTTAATATATAAACTATAAGGGTAAAAAGTGAAAATATTATATAAATATAAATCCTAATTAGAGTTAGAAGCATAACACAAGAGTAGGGAGCTTTATGTGAGGAGTACCATGTGGATATTTTGTTTTGACGAGTTTGTTGGGTTTACGAATTAAAGTGCCATGGCTCCTCAAACGATTATTGCATGTACTTCTGGATTATGATGGCCCGAACGGTGTTATGTTATAACTTAATAACAATATAGCTCAAAAGTAGGGAGCTTCACGTGAGGAGTATTAACTTATGAATTATGATGGCCCGAACAGTATTATATTGATAACATAATACAATAGTAGGGAGCTTCATGTGAGGAGTCATATACCTCTGAATTGTGATGGCCCGAACGGTGCTATATTATATCTAGAACATTAACAAACCTAAAGATGATAACTTAAGAAACTTAGACAAGATAACTAAAGCTTGACATACATCCAAACCTACAATGCACTAGGATATGTGGGTAAGGCAGTCTAGTTCCCGAGTCACTTTTTGCATCAATTAGATTTCCCTAAGCCCAAGTGAGTTTTCATAGCCTCACATCTTTTTAAAACTTTCACTTTAAATGCTTTACAAACCCTGTGAGGGAGATACATGCTACTTGCTTTACTTAAAACCGAATACAAGTCTTTTTCTTTGGTTGTTGCACAAGTAAACTAACTGCCACCACTACATAACCAAAATTCATAAATCTAATCGTTTGGGATATTTTAACCACGCGAACGTGAATATAGTTGATAGATCTATTGCAGTTTGACAACTCCCGTTGGTATTAACATCTTTCTGGATGGTACCAATAAATACTATATTTGAACCCACTAGAGGATTAACTTTGGCAACTTATCCTTCCCATCCCCTCATGGTTGGGTCTGCAGCCCCCATGACCCGGATTGTTAACGTGTGGCTCATGTGCTTAGTGCAAGATACGCCACTCATTATTATTGTGCATGCATCACAATTATCACACACACACACACACACACACTACATTTTCTCAGATGGGTGTAACAACGAAACCCAGGGAACTTGTATTCACTAACACTTAAACCTATGACTCTCACTGAACACATAGTGTTGACTTTTAAGCAAGTATTCTAGGTATATCACTTCTACGGAGATTTGGCAGAAGGAGGCACTGAACTCGGAGGACTTTCAAATCGGTTATCATTCAAACATAACCTAACACCTAGACTTTGGGACCTCATCAAAAGTAAAAGTATATCTTTTACAAATAAAACTCTGATAATTAAATGAATGATAAGTAAATTTCTAAAAACGTCTCTTTTCTAGTCATTTTCTATTACTGTAAGTGTGATTCTATGAAGTAATACCACAAACACTTATTCCGCTGCGATGAGTGAAAAATGGGGGTGTTACATAGTTGGCATCAGAGCTTCAACTGTAGAGAACAAGGACAAAACCTAAACTACAACTATTTTTCCTAAACCCGAGAAAGTCCTCAGTACCTCTGCCATCCTCCGTAACTATACGTGCTAAGGTTAGTATAATAATTGCCTGCTTAACTGCTAAATGATTTACAGTATTTTTACTATTATATAGTTATGTCTACTCCCCACTACTCTACCCTCATCTCATCTAGTTTACATTCGGAGAATGATCTTCCCTCTCTGAATGTACTAGATTATTCCCCTATACCATATATTCCCAATCACTTAGAAGACTCTAGGAATAGTTTAGATACACCTTCACCCTTAGGATATACACCTTTCTTAGATAACCCTCATTTAAAACACTTAAGAGATTTCTATAATAAGGCATCACCTATTCCTCCCCTAAACCCTATTACACACCCACCATTCCCCACATCTAGATTAGAACCCCATGGTTTCTTTTTCTATAGAGAACCATGTATACCTAGAAACCCTATCCCTACCTATACCCCTAGATATGACCCTAGGAAACCCTACACTTTAGGACTTACACCTTACTTAGTAAACCCTCCCATTTCATATTGGAAAGATGAATTTGGAGAAAACCCCATTAGGTCAACTTTAGAAAATGAGGAAAATCAATTAGAGGAAATTTTAAATAACTTAGATGAAATTTTCCTTGACCTTCTTGAGAAGATAGAAAAAGGTCATGATAATAACTTAGGTAATCAACCTGACTATAGTAGTTTAAGAAATACCTTACAAGAAAACCGTTTTAAAGTAGCTAAAATACAGAAAAACCAAATGAAACACCACCATAAAATAGCCTTTGCCCGCTTTAGGATTTGTACTTTAGAAAAGATAATAGATGATGATGAGGAAAATCATCAATCAAACCTAGAAAACACAAACTCTTGGAATTAGAAAAAACCTTAGAAACCCCTAAGTAATATGCCTTTTATACCCTAGAATAGTTAGTGCCTATAGGATATGTAAGATAGGGAACCAGTTAAATAAATTAGGTTTTAGAAACTACCTAGTGCCCGTCAATTAGGATAAATTAGATAAACAAGATTTAGGTATACTCTCCCACATTACCTTAGGTCACCCCTAACCCAATAGTATCCCCTTAGGAAAATAGATATAACCATTAGAACATGACAAGTTAGGTACTTGTTATAACCTACCCCTAACCCTTACCCCTAGGAATTTAAGAAAACTACCCCGATGCCTTAGATACACAGAATCTTTAAACTGTTTTATACTTCCTTCATACTTCCTCCTTTCCTAAAACCTAATTTCCTTTAAGCACTCTCCCTTATCAATGGTGAGAATTCTTATTCTACACCATAGAGATCTGAATTCTTTCTCCTCTGATCTCTAAACCATCACTACTTCTTTAGCTTTCTCAAGCTATCTTCTTCCTAGTTAAAGAATCTACCCCTAACTATCCCATATGCAAATATATGATAATCATATACAAGCATATTCCTATCCTTTTCCTCTTTATTTCCTTAGATTACTATGATTATTTTTCCAAGTTAGTTTTTCCCATCCCCATAGAAAAACCCAAACCATATTTAGGATTCCCATACTTGAGGTTAGAAACAGCATTAGGATATCCCTAGAAAACATAAGCTTAAGTATAGAATACCTTAGATCACTAAGATAGGCTATTCAAGAAACCCTTGAGGAATTAGAAAAATAAGATTAGGAATCTTTAAGGTTTTATAGGTTAGAAACCAAAATCCCTACCCCAATAGATAAAAAAAATTTGGAAGACATCCCTATAAGATAGGATTTAACCTAGCATAAGAATTCATTAGAATAGAACATAGATTAGAAATCAGAAATATTAGGAAAAACATATGATTAAATAGTAAAACCTCTACCTTAAACCATTAAACCCCTAGTTTAGGATAGACATATTAGCAAAGCCTTTACCACATAGGCACATTAGCAAAGCTTCTAGCATATAGGAATAAGTAGTTTTATAATAAAAATTTCCCCTACCTAGTCTCTTAGAAGACCCACATATATATTTGAGGATATTAGATTATATCTTAGGATTTGACATTTCTTAGAATACACATTAGGAATTTCACTTAGGAAATACTATGGATACTAACCTAGCTGGTTTCTAGTACCTAGGAATAGTAATACTTATAATAATAGTAATAATGGTAGTAATAGACAACTTAAAACAAAAGATAAAACCTGAAACTACACCTAAGAATATGGATACTCCTAGTAAACCCTTAGGAAAGAAAACCTCTAGGCCTACACCCTCTTTAGAACCCTCTAATTCAATAGAACCCAACACATTACCCTTAGAAGTTTAGGATTAGTTAGGAAAAACTAGAAGAACCTTAGGGGGGAAAACAACTTTTGGAAAGAATCTAGTTAATCTAAAACTCCATTAGGATACTATCTTTCAGGTATCCTATACTCTTACTCTTCCATTTAATTCTATTCTTCTGTTTTCTCTCCTTCTACCGTTTAGATCCTGTTTAAATCTCCTTCTCCAGCCTTTTTCTCACTCTTTCATTTAAATTCCCATTTTCCCTCCTTTTCCCCCACTCTCCTATTTAAATCCTACTCTCCCGCTTTCCTCACTCTACCGTTTAATCTTATACCCCTATACTTTTCCACTTCACCCATACCTACCCTTCCATCCTTTCATTATCTCCCATTTCTTCATACCCTCTTATTCCATCCCTTTCCTCCTTTCTTCCTTTTTACTCCTTCATATAAAATCCCACTTTCCATTTCTCTCCCTCCTTTTATCCCTCCGTCATTTTACACTCTATTTTCTTCTTTCTATATTCTCTCCCTACCTCATCCTACAACGTTCTAAAAGTAGGACTTGCATTTCTCGTCATATCACAAGATTCTATTAGTTAGAATTTGTAAGAATATCTACATCGAAATGTAATCCTCATTATGTTCGACTATGATATTAAATCTCGCTTTGCAAGAGTTGCAAAAATGAGATCTTTAACGCCTGTCATTCTAGTCATAACATGGGAATTTACCATGTGGCAAGTTGCTAAACAGGAAGACTGTAGAACTTGTCTCTATCATGACTAGAACTTGTCTCTATCATGACTGGAACTTGTCTCAATCGTGACTAGAATTTACCTCCACCGTAACTAGAACTTGTCTTCACCATGACTAGAACTAGTCTTCATCATGGCTGAAACTTGTCTCTAAAATATTCCCGTATCATATTTCCTTAAGTGTGGTAAACTCTCTTCATTTTTCGCCAATACTACTTAAGGATGATTTATAATGACAATCCTATTAAAATGAATTAGGACGCTCCTTCATTTTAACGGGAAAGTTATAAATCAAATGGATTATGAATTTATAAGCTCTTTTTTACAAATATTGGGACGCCTTTATTTGTAGGTAATGAGATATAAATGAATAAGCCTAAGTATTTGGCATTTGTGCAAGCATTTCCTACTCCGCTTGTGCAAACCTCCCTTTCTTTTCATATCATTCTTCCTTGGTATCAGAAATTCTTCCTCACAGCTCTCTTCTTTCTCTTATCTTTCTCGACTTATTCTTTCCCCTACTCGTACAATCATCAAAATCTCAGGACGAGATTTCTTCAAAGGGGGTAAGACTGTAACAACCCACAAATTTTCATTACCATCATTCCCATTATAAATACCTATAGTAGGTATTTCACAGGTAATTTTTTGCTTTTTATGTGCATTTACTAGTTGCATGACTCACTAGACCTGCTCACGTACCCACACAAGCCAAATAACACAACACTCACACCCTATAAAGCCCTGGTATGTCAAGCATAAGATCACAACAACACCATAATAAGTAATCTACCAATCTAACACATTAAACATATCACAAAACCTTAATGAACACAAAATAAACACTAAGTAGGTCTATGTGCTTATTTTAACCTATATGCTTAAACTTAACTAGTTTGAAAGTGTCCAAGGCTTAAGTATGAGTTACCTTAGGAACATTAGGATACCTTAGGACCATTAGGCACTAGTATAACCTCTTAGAACTTAGGATAAGTCCCTTAAGCACAAAACCAAAACTAGGTCATAACTTCCTAGAACTAGGTCTAAACTATCCCAAAACTTCACCATAAGTCACCACCACTTAGTATAAGCTTCTTAGGACCTAGGATTAGTTATTAGGCACTCATAGGACCTTAACCTAGGCACTAAACCATAGGATAAATAAACTCTAATCTCCCACTAAACATAATTAGGTAATTTAGGTCATAAAACTAGGTCGAACCTTTCCAAATCTTTCCCATAAGCTATTATCACTTAGTATAAGCCCCTTAGGACTTAGGATTAGTCACTAACCACTCTTAGGAACCTAACCTAGGCACTAAAGCTTAGGTAATACCCTAAACTCTCACTAAGTAAAACTAGGTCTAAACTTAACCTAAACTAGTAAAACTTAAATATAAGCACCTCAAACACCTCAACCTAGAACCCTAGCACCTCTCCCTAACTAAACTAGCACCCTAGCACCTTACAAGCACCCACACAAGTAGGTGCATGACCTACTTAACTAAACCACCCAAAACCACCACTAAACCACCCTAAATCACCACTAAACTACCCAAGCAGCTTACAAGCACCTCCCCCACCACCTTGTGGCCACCAAACTATCACACACCCCTCTCATCACCTCCTTGTCACCCCTAAACCGCCATACGGCCAAAAACCCTCCACACCACCCTACGCCCCCTCCTAGCTACCATGATTCACCATATATCCTTCATTAGTCATGTAGTAGCTTGTCCTAGTCATTCCCCCCCCCCCCCTCGACACCACATACTTCTGTTTTCTTGGTCTCCAAGGCTTATGAGCCTATATAAACCCTCACCACCTTCCATTTCCAAACCACACCTCTTCACACTTCTACACCTCACATCATCTATAGTTAGTAGTAGTTTAGAACCCTTAGGAACCTTAGGAGTCGAGCCCTTAAGGCCTTGCATGCTTGTCGAGTCTCATTTTGCCCTAGAAACCCTAGTTTGCCCACGTTAGGATTCCCACGACCTAGGTAAGCCTCCTACTTATTTCTATTAGCTTTAATTTAGTCTTAGGATAGTATTAGGATGCCTTAGATCCCATAGGAACCCTTGTCTAAGCCTTGGTCATAATCATTTACTAGTTTTCTTTTTTAAAACCCTAATTATAGATAAAACCTTAATTATGTACGATAAGCCCTTTTCATAACCCTTAGCTAGTTTAGATAACTTAAATAAGCTAATATTAGTTAAACATAAGCTAGGAAACTTAGTTGTTACATAAAAATATAGTTTACATGCACTTAGGACTAGTTTTGCAAAACTTTACATGCATAAGGGTATTTATCGTAAATTCCTGAAACTATAAAGTCTAGGGACTGTTTTTGACCATTCCTAGAAGTTATAAGTGTAAGGACTCATTTTGCAAAGTATTAAAACCTTAGGATAGAAATTAAAATAAGTAATAAACTAAAAAGGACTAGTTATGCAAATATTATAAAGTTAAAGGTCTAAATGGTAAATATAGAAAACTTATAAGTCCCAAGGGTTATCTTTTTCATTTTCTAAAAATATAAAAGTCTAGGGACTAATTGTGTCAAGTATAAATAGTTATAAGTATAAATAGTATAAGTATTATAAGTTTAGGGTAGAAAATGTAAATACATAAACTATAAGGGTAAAAAGTAAAAATATTATATAAATAAAAAAACTTTATTAAAGTTAGAAGCATAACACAATAGTAGGGAGCTTCATGTGAGGAGTACCAATTAAATAAAGTGCCCTGGCTCCTCAAACGATTATTGCATGTACTTCTGGATTATGATGGCCCGAACGGTGTTATGTTATAACTTAATAACAACATAACTCAATAGTAGGGAGCTTCACGTGAGGAGTATTAACTTCTGAATTATGATGGCCCGAACAGTATTATGTTGATAATATAATACAATAGTAGGGAGCTTCATGTGGGGAGTCATATACCTCGTAATTGCGATGGACCGAACGCTGTTATGTTATATCTAAAACATTAACAAACCTAAAGATGATAACTTAAGAAACTTAAACAAGATAACTAAATCGTGACATACATCCAAACCTACAACACACTAGGATACGTGAGTAAGGCATTCTAGTTCCCGAGTCACTTTTTGCATCAATTAGATTTCTCTAAGCCCAGGTGAGTTTTCATAGCCTCACATCTTTTTAAAACTTTCACTCTAAATGCTTTACAAACCCTGTAAGGGGGATACATGCTACTTACTTTACTTAAAACTGAATACAAGTCTTTTCCTTTGGTCGTTGCACGAGTAAACTAACTGCCACCACTACATAACCAAAATTCATGAATCTAATTGTTTGGGATATTTTACCCACGCGAACGCTAATATAGTTGATAGATCTATTGGAGTTTGATAACTCCCGTTGGTATTAACATCTTTCTGGATGGTACCAATAAGTACTATATTTGAACCCACTGAAGGATTAACTTTGGCAAGTTATCCTTCCCATCCCCTCATGGTTGGGTATGCAGCCCCCATGACCCGGATTGTTAACGTGTGGTTCATGAGCTTAGTGCAACATACCCCACTCATGGTAATTGTGCATGCATCACAATTATCACACACACACACACACTACATTTTCCCAGATGGGTGTAACAACGGAACCCAGGGAACTTGTATTCACTAACACTTAAACCTATGACTCTCACTCAATACATAGTGTTGACTTTTAAGCATGTATTCTAGGTATATCACTTCTACGGAGATATGGCAGAAGGAGACACTGAACTCGGAAGACTTTCAAATCGGTGATCATTCAAACATAACCTAAAACCTAGACTTTGGGACTTCATCAAAAGTAAAAGTATATCTTTTACTAATAAAACTCTGATAATTAAATGAATGATATCTTTTCAAGTCGTTTTCTATTAGTGTAACTGTGATTCTATGAAGTAATATCCCAAACACTTAATCCGTTGCAATCGGTGAAAAATGGGGGTGTTACATGGTTGGCATAGGTGGATACGTGAGCTTGCTAGATGTTAGTTAGGCAATAATAGTATAGTAAAGCAAAAATTTTACTCGGGAAATAGCTATAGGCATTTCTAATCCTAGATTGTGCTTAATGAGGGCCTAAGTTAAGTTAGCTAGGCATTGCTAACCTAAAGGGAGTTAGTGGGGAAGTTAATGGGTTATTATACCAAGGGAGAAATCACACATCAATCACCATAAGTTTTAGCATTTCATCATTTCATTTACATTTCGAATTCATGGCTTTTGTAAACATTATTTTGAGTGTTGAATTTAATATGATCGGCTAAGCACCTTTGGTGCTAGCCTAGTTATGATTCCTATATTGTTTTAATCATGTTTCCGTACTATTCTTAAATGCTTTTATGTGTGTGCATGCTTAGTTTATCTTTAGAACCTCTAGTTTCAGTAGTTTTGAGATGCGGTAGTATCTGTTACGCTAGCTTAAATTGGAATAAGCCCCCAGTTTAGTTAGTAGGATAGAAGAATTGACCATAGGACACTAGCCTGATGGATTATGAGGAAATGGGAGGGATGACAACTGACCATACTGCCTTGTGTGCGAATTGACCATAGGATTACCTACCGATGTTTGATGAACATAAGAAGTTAGAGAAATGGCCGATGATTGTGACAACGGGCCGTTAAAGATAAGTCTAGCATGTAGTGGCGCTTAAAGACTTAAACCCGTCTACCATACGTCAGCTTACTAGCATGGGGTAGTGCATGTGGTTCCTGACAGGATTCTGGGGAGATAGGCTAGGGAACTTGACCATATGCACCTAGTGATATATGTCCACCCCACCTAAAGCATGAGATTAGTTTAATAGGGAACATGACCATAAGCGATATAGGAAGAGTAATTAGGTTAGCACATTTCTCTCTTACTACTCACAACCTTTACTTTAATTGTTTTTGTTTTCCATTTCATTTAGTTTAATCAATCAATCAATCAATTCTCTTTTTATTAGTGACATTAGACTTAGATATAATCCGCACTACATAGCTCTTGGGATGACCTCGGAGTTACCATTACTAGCCTACATATGACCGGATTCTCTGTCCGTTAGTGTATAAGGTAGACCTAGGGTAGAACCGAGACTTTATAAAAAGTAAAACCTGGTCAGAAATCCTGCATCATTCTGCGAAGAAGGAGTGATCCTTTGGTTTCTGTGATTTTTGTTTTGTCAGTTTTCTTTTGGAATAAGGTACAAATATTCTGACCTTTTCAGTAAAGGTTTCTCATGGTTTCTTTTCTCTTGCTATCTTTCAATCTGTTTAGGATTCCCTATGCCATTTCTATAAATCCCTTTTGTTTTATGAACTTTTCAGTGATGAACCTTTGTTATATTGAATCTTCTGATTTGGACTTTCTGATTTGGACCTTATGATATGAACCCTCTGATATGTATTTCTGATTTGGACTATTATGATGACCTATGATCTGTGTCATTTTATGACATTCTGTTTGACCTATTCTAGTTTGACACCCGAGCCATTTCACTAGGCATGGGGTTCCATGTCCGTGTCAGTGATGCACCTCTGACATGACTCTAGAGCAATAAAGTGATGTTCTGCCACGTCCCTTTGTTTGGTTGTACATATATGTTTGTTATATGTTTTGGTAGGGGCGTATGGGTGCATCCTAGATCTGTTATGTGTTATACATTATCTGTTATGATCTAGTGATTGATGTTGCATACATGCACGTCCTTCACAACTCTGGTAGGTCTCCCCTACATATGTTGCCTTATGTGTGATTATGGTATATTTGTGATATGTTTTTGGGCTCGTGGTAGATGACTAACCTTTACCTTTAACTTTTATTTCCGTTCTCATTTACTTTGATTATATTCTGTTATTTTCCATTCACACCATATTCTGTATTTGCTTCTATTTCATATTACTTTGCTATTATATATATTTTTGGTCTTTTGATTATGTGACATATAGTTTAAGTGGTTACATGGTTTACAAAGTAAGTTTGGTCATGTTCCGCGGGCGGGTTTGAGTTGGTTTAGATGTTTTAACAAAAATAGTTTGGTCCTTTGGTTATACAAGTAACTTAAATGGTTTTATAAATTTTCATCGTTTTACGAAAGTTGCAATTCCGAAGGTTGAATAAACTTAGGGAAGTTTATTTTTGAATGAAGATTGTTATCTTTACAAAATTTATTATGTCTAGTAAGTATCTAGTTTTGAAAACCACATGGTTCTTTTGTGAAATCGTTTTGTGTTGGTGTTGGGTTGCTAAGGCTAAGGCCTTGGCTAACGGTCTCGGCTTAGGAAGCCTTGAGGCCTTAGCCGTGGCCTTGGTATTGGCTAACATGGCCTTGAGACCTCAGCCTTGGCCTTAGCCGCAGCTGTGGTCTCGGTCTAAGGCCTTTAGGCCGTTTGGTTTGCCTTAGCCGTGTGACAAAGTGTATGGTCGTGCGACTTATATGAAAGTTGATAAAATATGGACAAAAAAGGGGCATCGTTTTACGTTTTCTGGACCCGTGCTCCAGAGTTTTCGAAGAAATCATCGTTCCAGACAACTTTTGTGTTTTAACTTTTCTACAAATCGGAGCAGAAATGCCTCGAAATGCGTGTTCTTTTATTCTGTCACAGAAAGTTTCCAGCTTTCAGTTTTTGGGTTTTGGTAACTTCACTTGTCGTATCTTTTGACTCGTGTACTCGTTTTGCATGATTCAAATTGCTACTTTTTCAATTTAATCTTGTCTACAACAATATATTAATTACCAAGTCGATATGTAGTTGGTTTTGCAGAAAAATTGTACATAACTTTTAACCTGGTTTTTATAAACTTGTACATCATGATCCAATATAGAGAGCATATATATTATAGCCTAAACATGAAAACAAGTAATTGATGATGTTTAAAGAAACATAAACTAGGGCTTACAAGGATTGGTTTGGAAAAGATTCTAGAACAAGGATAATACTAGGACAACTTCCACACTTGAGAACTTCTACTTCTCTTGGAGTTGTGACAATCTTTAGTTACTTAAGTACCTTTAAACTTAAGAAGATCACCAAAGAGTGTGCAAGTAGTTGTTGTAGCTAACAAAGGACCTTGATTCTTGAGTAAAACTTGAAGTAGAAAACAATTTTATGAGAGTGTTTGTGTGTGTGATATAGGACGGCAACAAGAGGGATCAAGAGGCTTTTATAGCCTCTTGAGGAGGTGCAAGGGACTTGTGACTCACTAAACTTGCTAGCTAAGGCTTGGTGTTTGTCACAATCTTGTGCTAGTTTGCATGAGATTGAGCCACAAGGCTTGTGACTCACTTTGGTGTAAGTGGTAACCAAGTTTGCTTTCTCTTCTAAGGTCAAGAGTGTGTCTAGGGTCTAACATGTGTAGTTTGGTGATTTATATAAGTAGTTTATAATTGAATTAAGTTGTAACTCATCCCCAAGACTACTAAGTCTTGGTGATCCTTCCCATTTAAATGCCTAAAAAAAAGAGGAGGGGGGGGGGGGGGGGGGAAATGAGGTGGAATGGATGCTAGTTTATTTATTTGGTTACTTTGTCTAGGTTATTTTATTAGTATCAGGTTTTGTTGAGTTATAATTTGAACTAGATATTTAATTTTTGTAAAGTATTCTAGGTATAATATTTAAAATGGAAATGAGGTAAACACAAGTTACCTAGGAAATGTTTAATGTTATAAAATATGCTACATCATAGTATATTATACAAAAGTTGTGTAACCGTTGATAAACCTAAAATCGTAGGTTCAGGTTTACATGGAATTATTAATCACATAATGCTTCCATAGATAAGAAAAAAATGAAACTCGTAAAATTTTACTAAATGAAATATTTAAATGATGTAATAAATGGAATAGTGATGTCGTATTTTGGGAAAGGTTACAGACATGATGGCAAATTGTTATTTCAAGTGTTGGTATTAGTATTAGAAAAGGGAAAGCTCATCCTAAGAGGTCTCGAGAGGCTAGAACGGAAACACTAGATCAACAAGCCTTAACCAAAAGATGTAGAAAAGGTGTCAAATGCTATGGTTAAAAGGAAAAATGACACTAAACGATGAAAACGATGATTCAGAAGATTCAGAGTCTAGTGATGATGTAAGTCTGTATGTCGTAGCACCTAACGAAGAATCATCTGGTGCACCACAGTCCAGCTCTCATAACCTTAGTTCCCCTAGGAAACCCACTTCACAAGATGATATCCATCTTGCAGAAGTCACAACTCTCGTAGCAGACTCTGGTCTACCGGGATCGGGAGGAAATCCTGAGCATTCAGGTCAAGCTGGAGTGAACCCCAATGTTAATATTGGCGGTAGTGAGTCGGAGTTCCTACTCCCTCTCCAGTCTTGCAAACGAATCTTACAGATTTGGAACAGGTGTTGGAGCACTTGGACGCGACTGCAACCACGACTACACATCAGGATTCTCCATCTACACAACAACCTACACCACCAACAACACCACTAATGGCATCTCACTCATCACCACCACTAACATCTCAACAACAAAACATCATTCCGGCTTAGCTCAAACAACTTAAGAACATAATGAATGAAACCTTCATCACTAGAAACCAACATAATCAACTTTTACAAGGAGTTGGAAAGGTTCTAACTGCAGAAGTACAGGAATACATAAGCGGGCTAGTGCAAAATGAGATACTTATGGAGAAAATACGTAGTCTATACATCTACATGATCAACAATCCAACACTACATGTTGAAGATACGAAACTATTTGAAGTTTTGAAGAAAAGTGGTGTACGTGATCATGCAACACAAAGTTAGAGCGTAAGAACGGGGAAGCTTCCCAGGACAACCACGTAAATGGTAACCTTGAGGGGAGAAAGCTGCAGATAGGATCACGTAATCACTTCATGTATAACTTTTTGAGCATTACGAAAAAATTTCGAATTTTTGGTAAATAGAGCTTGGATTGCTTAGAAGACTCGTCTCAAGCTTCGCGAAAATATGTGATGATAAGAAGCCGCGGTGTTACAAGACCAAGATGATGCACATTTTGACTCAAGACCTGAATAATCAACCCTTATGGGGAGATTGTTAGGATTCATCCTAGAAGTGTTATTATCCTAGGTCTTGTATTAGTATTATATAGAAACAATATTAGTTTTGTTTAGTTTGTAATAAAAGAAGCGGGGTAGGCAAGCTTAGTACGTTTAATCTATGTAAAAGGACTGGGCCCAATAGGCCCAATCCCTACCTCGCTTCAACAGCCTACCTCGTTGCTCCACTAGTATAAATACCCCCCCCCCCCCACTCCATGGTGATGGGTATGGTTGGATAGGTTGTTGAGTTATACTTTTCACTAAGAAATAATATTTTGTCTCATAAACATTCTCTCTACCTCGCTTCGTCTCATCTCATATCAAAACTTCTAACTTATTGACATTATGTGATGATAATGATTGAAGGAAAACCTACAATTTCTATCATTATTAGTAATGCTAACAAACCCCAATAATTAACTGACACATAAGTTGAAAGCCACTAATCTTTTGGTAATCCCTCTTAACTGACGGCTTGGCTCGGCTCGGTGTGTGAACAATGCCGGCTCGAGCCACAGCTCCATAATATACCCGAGTCATCCTCCTCCCTGCAGCTGACCTCCCAACCGGCAGCTTTGCAACAGCACCAGAACTCAAGCTCCATTTCAACAAATGTTATATAGTATAATTAATCTAATTCAGTTTTAACCAAAATAATATTTCATTTTCAATTTTATTGCCTAATCAGAAGACACAGTTGATAGTTTTGTTACCTGCAAAAATCTGAGTCTCTTACTAGTTTAATTATTTCATTTAAAAATACTTTTTGCAAAATTGATATGAAATCAGTGTTTTCTTTAATCCTATAGAAGATCGTTATACTCCATAGTGATTTCAATTTATTAACTGTGACATTGACCGTTAAGTAGCATTAAACTAAAAGGAGACTGTTCCATACCTCTCACTTACTTTTATCTGCATTTGAAGATGAATTAAGGGAAACAAATGAAGATGGTCTAATAAAATTAAGAGTTAATTGCATTTTGGTCCATGTGGTATGGCCAAATTGAAGGTTTGGTCCTTAAAACTTTGAAAGTACATTGAACGTCCCCATTTTCTCAAAATGGAAATTTCAAAACATGCAACAGAAACTTTAGAATGAGGACCTTCAGTGCACTTTTAAAGTTTTAGAGATCAAACCTGCAATTTGGTCATACCACAGGGACCAAAAATGCAATTAGCTCTAAAATTAATTGGAGATAATTTGTATAATTTAAATTTTTATTTGCGCACTTTAATTTAAAAACGGTTAAAGCAAATATCACGTATATTCAATGCGCGTAAGTGGAAATATCTTAATCAATAGTTAGTGTGAAAATCAATTCTCAAAATTATTAGAGCATCCACTATAATAAAATTTTACAAAGTTTTATAATTATGACTCATCACAAACACTTTAAAAATATATAATATAACTCAATGCATTAAATTATGAAGAGGTCTAAGATATTAGACATTTTCATGTCATGCAAGCATGAAATTAATGTCCACTATGAATAACAATATTATGAATTTTTTTATTTTTTATAAACACTTTTATAAACTACTATAATTGATGCCGTTAGGCATCAATTTAAACTATAGCTATTATATATATCTTTATCTTTACTACTTATAAAGAGTGTAAATATTTTTTAAAAACTTGAATCTTGAAATCTTGAAATTTAAATTATTGTGGTTTGCCTAAGTTACTTTTAAGTACCTCTTTAAAATTAGTAACTTTTCAAAAACTTTACAACTTAAATTATGTCTTTTCTTGACAATTATAAACTTGTTAACTTTTAGAAAACAAATATTAAAATAATTTTTAAAAACACACGCTTTGTATTAAAAAAATATACATGTTTTGCATCAAAAATTGAACCAAAATTATGATTTTACAAGTATAATTATTTGTAACTATACACTATTACTTTACACGAACATTTATATAGTCAAAAATATAAAGGTGATATAATGCTATAAATGTTAGAGCATCTACAATGCATCAAGTCTTTAAAGACTTGATGCATTTAATGCAATAAATGCATACCATAATTAATAACAAAGACTTTGAAGAATGACTTGGAGTTTACCAAGCTTTTGTAAAAAGCTTTTCAAAAAGCTTTGAATGCAATGCTAAAAACCACTCTCAAAAAGCTTTTTAGAATAGTAAAAAGCTATTGTTGGTTTTTGCATTGGAGATGCTCTTACTCCTTTGTCATTTTCAAGACTACAGTTTATTTTAAGCAATTAATGCTATTTAAGTTTTGACAATAAAACAAAAACATTAATTTGGAGGAAAGAAAAATATCTTTGAATTAAACTTAAAAATTAGTCTTTAAAGTAAAATGAGACATAATGTGTGTTTGGTAAAAGTAGAAGTGAGCAGTGAGCAGTAGTAACAGCTCACAGCTTTTTAAGGAAGGGAGCTGATACTCCTACCATATTTTCTGATGCAAATATCACAATTGTGCATTGCAGTGTTGTACGGTACAATACTGTAATGCGCAAGTTGTGGTGCAAGCATCAAAAAATATGGTGGGAGTATCAACTCCCCATAAAGAAGCATTGAAAAATGAGCATTGCTTAAAAATAGCAAAGCTTACCGCTCTTTTGACAAACAAACAATAAAAATCAAAAAGTTCATTTTTTAACGCTCATCGCCCCAAAAAACTCCACGCCAAACATAGCCGAAGCTTCGTCTATGACCCACTATATATAGATAGAGAACACTAGCATCAATCTCCACATATTCACATCAAAACAGGCTATTCATTTAGTTATTTTGTCATTGCAATGCGTAATTCTGTAGTTGTGGTTTGTTTCATCGTTGCAACATTTTCACTTATTGCATCCACAACTTCTTGTTTTCAATCTCGTGAATGGCATATGTTTGTAATTTGTGACATGCCAGAAATCACGTTTCGTTTGACATCAAATATTGATGGTGATCATGGAGGGAATCATACACTTTCTTTTGGCGAAACATATGATTGGTCATTTTGTGACATAGGCAGCTCCGGATTCTATCATAGCGAATTCTGGTGGAGGACAAAACATCAAAGTTTGAACTTATTTGATGAGCATACTTGGGATAAATGTGGGATCTCTGCAAGTTGTTACTGGTTGGTAACACCGGAAGGATTTTTCTGGGGAAAGAAAAACTTGCCATTTCCCAATAGCAATTGGCATCTTGAAAAAACTTGGTCATAGTAAACGTTGTAACATACTTTATATTAGCTAACAAATTATATTACTATATAATTCTACATAAATAATGTTTGGTCTTTGTTTTTACTATTTCTAGCAACACAATAGTATATAATCTTTTCATCAATAAAAACTAGTAGGAAGTACATTTGAAAAGCTATGAATTTCTAATTTCCATGAAAAAAACGATGAAACTTTTAACATATTATAGAAAAAGTTATGTTCATTTTATTACATTAGTTGGATACCCGCGCAAAATGGCGACGAAAAAAATATAGTTATAATAGAAATATAATGAATGAATTGTTAATCCAACTCTCTCTCTCTCTCTCAATTCCGTACCCGCTTAGTGCATTTGTTACACAACACTCTGAAAGTATATGTGTTCGTTGTCAGGGTCGTCTCATAGAATTTGGAGGCCTGTGCCACAATTGTGATGGGGCCTTAATTCAACTACTAAAATCGAACCACCAGTTAAATTAACAAACTGTACTCTTGTTATGCATTGATTTTTTTATATCAATAGCAACTTACTAGTCTTATTCTACTATGGATCGTATATTTTTTGTTTTTTTTTCTAAGTGTTACTATAGAATTTTCATAGCCCTTTATGAAAATCATAAAGTCCAATAATTACAACATTGTATAAAGATGATTTGTAGTATATTTTTTTCCCCGAAAATATATCATAGTTAAAACCGTTTGACGTATTTCAACTTTTCAAACCGAAAATATAGTGCTTTTCTTTTTTAAACCATCTACAAATTTTAAACAAAGATAGGGACTAAATTGCAAAGATATAGGTTGTATTAAAAGTTTAAAAGACAAAACTGAAAGCTATGCCCCACAAACATGACTTTTGGGTTATCTTCCCCAACGAAAATCAGACGCCATTTTTCTCTCTAAAGACGCAACTTGAAGCTTTTTTTTCGCACAAATCTTATATTCTTCATTCAAAATAATCTATAAACGGGATCAAATCCTCCAAAAACGAATGTATACCTTTACTGATGATTTAGAAATCTGAGGCCCCTGAAAAATGGAGGCCCTGTGCGGTTGCACATGCCGCACATGCTCAAACCCGGGCCTGTTCGTTGTATGTGTTTGTTTTGGTTTCTCATAACTTTTCCGTAACATTATTATTCTCGCATAAAGACCCTCACAATTTTTTACCCGTCAAACACTCCCCCAAAAGTTATAATTTTGATGAATCAAGTTTGTATTGATTCAAATAAATGTTAAAGTTGTAAAAATTTGAATCAAAATAAACAATTAAAAATGCAAAAACTAAAAACTTATAAAAATATATTAAAATAGATTTTGAATTAAAGAGAACAAAATTTTAAATAAATATTGTGAAATTAGATAATTAAAAAAATAAATAGATCAAACGATATTTTAATTTGAAAATAAAAGTGATTTTTTAGTTGAGAAGTGACACATGCCACTCAATAATTGGAGCTCATTATCTTAATTTTTGATGGAGCCTACAACTTAAATATTTTATATAGTAGTATAAATGTTTAGATATTCGAATATTTAAATTAGTGTTTAATCACATTTGATTTTTCATAAAAGTTTCAACAACAAAAAAAAAGGAAAAAAAGATGAAAATCGTGAAAAAACGACAAAGAAAAGTTTATCGAAAGTATATATCAAGTACCCGTCAATAGAAAGATAATTAAATGCTCGTTGTGATGGTTTAATTTTTTTCGCTTAACGATTAAAACTTTAAAAGATATTAATTGTTGAAAAAAAGGATGAAAGAAAGTTTGTTATCTACATCTAATATAGAAAATGAAAGGTTAAGATTTATCCTTAGTATGCAAGAAAACTTTTGGTATGTATACAAACTTAAATCTATATAAATTAAACACCCATCTATTTTATTACGGTAGTTAAAACACACAAATATATAAATAAGGGATAAGGATTCTCTCATGTTCATTTGAACATGAGAGGTAATGTTATGTTTGCTGTGATTTTACATTGCTATTATTACAAAATATTTTGTAATAATAGCAATGTAAAATCACAGCAAACATAACATTACCTCTCATGTTCAAATGAACATGAGAGGATCCTTATCCACAAATAAGACCTACGAACCCATATCAATCTTTAAAAGACATGCAACATATTTAAAAAAAAATGCGCCTCAATCTACATATCAGACTTTAAAAAACACGGATCTTATAACAAACCTCAAACAATCAGAAACACATATTCTCAAATACCGAAGTGCCATACATTTCCAATGACAATTTCATGTATATGTACACCATGTAGATCTAAAAAAAAAAAAAAAAAAAAAAAAAAAAAAAAAGAAAAAAAAAAAAAAACCTCCCCAACTGCCACAACGTAAAAAAACGAAACTGTAGAAACTAGAGGGGGGTTGAATAGTTTCACCATTTATAATTATGTTTTAAGACTTTTTAGATCCTTTTTATTCTTTTTGAAAATCGTTTGATTCGAAATTATGTGATATTTATCAAATGTATATGAATACAACAATAATGAGTAAAGTTAACAAGATGTAAACAAGAGATAAAGAAATAGAACAACCAAACGTACACACCATCCTAATCTACACCCAGACGTACACACCGTCGTAATCTACACCCAGACGTACACACCGTCATAATCTACACCTAGACGTACACAACATGCTAATCTACACTAACACAACTAATCTAGACTCACACACAAGTCGGATACACAAATATACAATACAAGGGATTGAGAGAGCTAAGATGAAGAAGAGAATCGTAACACAAGTTACGTGTGTGTGATGCATAATCTATAACACTTCGTTTCTTTGCAAATACGAGCGTTCTTCTCTTGCACTTTGAGATAGAGGATGACAGGATCACTTATAAACACATATCACCAAGTTATAGTGATCATAGAAGGAGAAAGAAAGAATATAACATTTTTGTGCAAAGAGCTCTAATTTCTCTGAAGAAATAGTGCAGTATTTATAGGCACTAGGAGGAGCGAGGGACGGTCCCTTAAACATTGGACGGTCCCATATATATAAAGGACCGTCCACCTATTTACGAGATCGTCGCATGAGATGCTCCTATTTTTGTCCTGGTGTGGTGAAAATTTATCTGGTGAAAATCTTATCTGATTTGAGTGGGAAAATAGCTGTTGGAGAATTTGAAATTCAAATTTATTTTCTTATTAAAACATTTCTTTATAATTATAAAAATTACTTTAAAAAAAATGTTTTGTCACATATAAATGTGAGGTTTAAGACAAATAACTTCTTTGATCACTTAAATAAATTGGTATATTGTTTGTTCAAACATTAAGTGATGTTGTATTCGAAACAAATTTTCTCGGTTAAAAACTTATCAATATAATTTTACGTAATGCGGTTTTATATTTTGTGATTATCAAAACGTCTAGAGATCAAATAATGCAAATGACGTTTTTTTTTACATTATTTGTATTAAAAGAAACCACTATGTGTTTCATGATAGACGGTGAGGTGAGGAAACTGTGTGCGAGACAGTGATTTAAGAGAGAGAATGATTCTAATACCTTATGTGTGAAATTGTGTGCTCGGTGGTAGATATGAGCACTACCTAAACGCAAGAAAGAGACCAAAATTACTTGTTATTTGTTATTTTAAAAATCAAGTATGATTTCACAAATCTCATGTTATTTTTTGTTTTAAAAATCACACGTGATCACATAAATCACATGCGTTTTTTAAAATAACAAAACAACCCTCGTCAAAAGAACATATAAATAACCCCCTATTAAAAAATGATTTAGTTTTCATCACGATGATATTATTCATTTCATATAACAATTAACTCTTTACAAAATCTTTAATTTTCACAGGATTTAAATTTCAGTGAAAATTAAATATTTCATAAAACGTTAATTGTTATATGAAATCTTTTATATAATAAAAGAATTACATCAGTTCGGAGTGTTTTTGCAAAACACTTCTCATTGAAAAATAAATTGGACCAATAGAAGAGCTCGATTTTGACACATAAGCGAAATCAAGCAATATGATTGGCTAATAAAAGGTCAAAATTGAATTGATTTTGGTCAAACTTTAATAAATTTGATGAAGAATTTAATTGAGTAAATAAAACACATAAAAATATAGGTGTCAAATTTATAAAAACAAAAACTTACAAAAAGAGGAGGTGATTAATAAAACATTAGTGATTGAATCTTAAATATATTATATAAAGTTAAGTGTAAAATTATAAGTCTTCATGTTTTTTAATAATTTTAGATAATAAACAAATAACCCCTTACACTCTATACCCCTATATTTTATAATATAAACTTTGTTTACAATTATATTAGTATTAGTATTAGTGTGAGACATTTATCAACTAAAATACAAAATTTTGTTAATATACGAATTAGTTTTAAGAGTAAAATGCAAAAATGGTCCATAAACTATCATGAAATCGAAAATATGGGACCGAGACAAAAAGGCACGCAAAAAAGTCACTAACGTTACGCAAATTTGCAAAAAAGCCACCGAGAGGCATTTTCCGTTAGTTTTTCCGTTAAGTGCCACGTCCATGAGGGTAGTCGCCTCATTTCATGGTTCTTCTTATCTCCCGCCAACCTTTAGGTGTAATTGTGACATGAACTCAATGGCTAATTTGCAAAGTTATTTTCTTGTTTTCATATTAAATTTTCAACACCTTCACACACACACACAAAAGCAGAAACACACACACACACCTGTAATCAAATAATTATCATTTCCTTTTCCAGTAACATGTCTCGCTGTAACTCGTTTGTCATATCGGAAATGATGTTAACCCATTACCAGTGAGAGGTTGAGGAGGACATTCATCATGCACAAGAGTTGATGAGTAGGTGCCAAAAGCTGTCTAATATGCTCCGTATTAGGGGGGACCTGATTTTGGAGCTCCAAAACTTAAGGGGCTCGAGAACTGCAAGGGCCAATGTGAACAAGCTTAGGAAGATTCAGTCAGCTGATATGAGAAAGATGAGGGAATTGATGAGGATGCTTAGGCAAACTAACGACAGCATTATCTCCAAGATTGAGTTTGTTGTGAGGCAAACTTACATTTGAAGGCGTTGGGTGCTGGAGGCTGGGATGGGTTCTTTTGTTGTGTTTGTTGTGTATGATAAATGTAGGTAGTAGGTGGTTGGGCACTTGTGGAGTTGTGGTTTCTTTTGTTCATTTTAGTGCCACTATCGTAGTGTCTTAAGCTAGGTAGATGTAGGTAATGATGTAGTTAGGGGTTGTGGTTTCCCCTAAGGTTGTAAATGTATCCCTATGCGTTATGAATGGAAGGGGTCATTTGATCACGTTTGTCTTGATATACATTGTTTGATTCATATCACAAACACATTCACAAACATGAAACTGATAGAATTGAAACCATAATACAATACACAAACACATACGTTTAAATGCTAATAATCGAAGCAAATAACAGAACCACAAAACAAACACAAACATATTCATAGTAAATGCTATTAATCGAAGCAAATGACATAAACACAAAACAAACACGAACATATTATGCATAGGAGTCAAGCTTGACTAAACATTTAACCCCATATGAAATACTTCAATTTACATAATATTGTTCGGCATGTACTAAAAAGATAAACCCATCACAATGCCTGCCCACACCCTTTGGTGTATTTGAAACAGAGGTAGAATAGTTCAAGTTACATTAGTCAAATTACATTAGTAAATACAACCAAATTAAAGTGTTTTAGTTTCTACACATGATACGGGGGATTTCACCCTCGCAACAAGTTTTACCTCTCAAGGGATCTCGAGAAGCTTACAACCCCCACCAGGCAGTGTACCTGATCGTTGTAGTATAGTATAGTGACAAGTACCAGGGGATTGATCGTTCAACTAAGGAATAGTGTTGCTAGGATTAGAAAGCCTACTAAACTAGGTCTAGAGGTGAGGGATGATTCTTTTTGTATTTTTATATTTTTCTAAAAGCAAGTAAAATCTCGGGTTTTGAAGGAGTGGGCGGAATTAGTTGCTAGCCAACTAACCCAATTAACTAAGATGCAATCAAAATAAAATAAAAGAAATGAAAATACAACTAATATACTAATATGGTGAAACAATAATGAGGAAAGCTCTGTTTACTTAGATTTCATTACTCCCAAGATATCTTTTACAGGTTGATATCTTGATACAATTGCATGGATGACGGGTCATATTCCTTAATACTAGTCGTAGGGCCGTGTACGATATTCCCTAACTCTATAGGATCTTACTTCACTCCTATGTCGAGCCGTTAGAAGCTCCTAACATGGGATCATTAGAATTCTTCTACGCATTAAATACAACCAAAAATCGTAGTACACCTCGGATCATGTTTCTTAAGACGTTCAAGCAAGTTATCAATGGAAGTCTGCCAGTTTTCTTAAGCCTAACATCGAATACAATCATCCGTAACAATTATAAACAAACAATCAACCCATAATCAACATCTAGGTTTCACTACATCTAAGCAAACAGAATAAAAATCTAGCCTAGCATGTTAAAGAGAAGAAAAGCGTAAGATATAATCAAACAACACATAGACATATTGAATGATTTGAAGGAATACGTATCTTCAATTGAACATGAAAGATCCAAGGGGTTGGAACCCTTGAAAAAGCTTTAAAATTCAACCTAGGGTTTATTCCCTCAAAGTTGCACACTAATGAACGAAATTTGGAAAACTATATATAGATTATACATCGTGACGGCGTCATATGTTAGCCTGTGACGCCATCAACTCGCCGCCATGATAAAATCGTATTGCCTAGATCTATTTGTGACGCCATCATGTGTAGAAATACGCTTGGCCGTCACTAATGTTTGGACCCTTACGGCCTTGGGTAACGCCGTCAGGTCCTATGCTTAAAAACTCTCTGGATCATCACGTGTATTTTCCATTTCCACCTCCTTTGTAACTCTTGACACCGTCATGTGGAGAGTCTTGACGCCGTAAGGTACTGTTCCAGCAAGGAAAATTGAGACTTTGCCGTTTTCTTCACTTTTATGCTCCAAAAACGTCCAAAATGCTTCCTTTTCCAGATTTCTCTCCAAAAGTACCTAAAATGACAAAAGGAACGATTTTTAAGGCAATATTTGATCAAATAATCACGAATTCGGGTTTAAATGACCCTTTAAAAGCGGTACACTTTTCACCTCATCAAATACCCTTACACTTGAGATTTGTTTGTCCTCAAGCAAATGCGCTTTTATTCTAATCAAAATACAAGTTAGGGGTCATTTAACACTAATATAAAAGTAATTACAACAAATAATGGTTCCACTAAAAACCAAAAACAAGCATGGAGGTCATACACTAGCACCTCACAAATAGTGTTTAGATACTCACATCTCTCGGGTGTAATAAAGTATATATCACAATAAGGAAATGGAAAACATCTCTCACTATCTGTCATTGTAAAATAGATTACCATAGGCTTGGGAAATGATCAAACCTCCACCACTTGGCGTAAGTACCTAGAATAAACTATCAAAGAGGTCTTTTAAAGGGTTAGAACGTTAGGTGTAGGGATATGGAAAACACGGTTTTATTGGATAAAGGCAATATTTACTGGTGGCGAGTTAATCATCTTGGTTAATTACATGTACAATATGGCGTTGCTAAGCCAAGACTATACTCGACTTAAGCTAATAAATCAAAAATAACAAAAACATAAAACAAACATAGAATGAAACGGGATGGTAGTTCGTATGTTTTTTCTCTTTTCTCTTTTTTCTCTTTTTTTTTTTCTTTTTTCTTAATTTTTCTGATTTTTTTTCCTACCATCCAAAATAATACATCATAGAGAATGTACATTCCCCTTACACTTGACTTTTTACATACTTTACAATGAACTAATCTAATGACTCGAATCAAGATAATCAAAACACTCGGAGTACTTTTTAAGATTAATGCACATATGGGGGTAATGTATGATGTTCTTCCCCATTACTCCATAACACAAGTACTTTACCCATGAGTCTCAATCGTCCCAAAACAATATGTACAAGATATGACTCGACTTAGCAACCATGTAATCAATTAGATAATTAGCTAAGGGTTTAAACATGTAACAATAATGCACTAAAGATGAGTGCATACACGGAAGGCTAAGGGTTTAAACATGTAACAATAATGCACTAATAATGAATGCTTTTCCTATCAAATCTAAAAGGGAACCTCACATATTTGGGTGGAAATTTTTTCTGAATGGTATGGTTTTGTGCTAGTTATACAACTCCTATCCATGAGACGCTTGTTAAGGCTAAAGTTTCACTCCTAAATGTTGTAAAAATTTTTAAATTTGGCGCTAAAATTACACTAACAAGTATTTCTCTTAGTTTTATTACACACCTACCATCGAACAAACAAACTCAAGTGTAATTGTATCCTATAAGGTATCATCATTTACCTTCCTCTTACACTTAGGATGAACATTGTCCCCAATGTTCAATTAAAGGATGTAAAAGTAAAATAGGTAAAAGAATGAAAACAAATACTCCCCTGATTCGTTCGGTGTGGATAGTGTGGCAACAAGGTTAGATCTTCCTCCAAGAAAATGAACGTTCAAAGCTTCCCTTCCAGAAAAATAAATCATCTTCTTGTCATATATAACCTGTTAAACCTGAGAAAACAATCAAGGCAATCTAGCGTAAGATCGGCGGCAATCTATATATACTAACAAATCCAAGAAAGCAATTTAAGATATAATGCTTATGCAATGAATGTTTACAGATTTCCTGGAGTTTATAAAACTAAAGAATTAACAAAAACTTTAAGACTCCATTAGAAAAACAAAACTCGCACACGTGACGCCGTCAGAAGTTAAGCCCTGATGCCGTCAGAAGTGACCTGCAGAAATCTTTATATTAAGTTTTTGGAAAATTTCTAGAAAAACTTATGTCCTACTTCCTAGAAAATCCTGCAAAACATCATTATGACTCGATACAAGCATTTGACTCTAACAAATACTAATATACATGTTCATTTAATATTGTGGCGAATCAAGATCATTTTCGTTCTTAGAAACAAATTTGGGGTTTCCCCTTACACTTAGCTTTTGCAAAATACCTTTATATGAAGTTAAGACGAAGTTAAACGACAAAATAAAGCATTTTCACAATTTAGTTTGAAACATGATCTAACAACAATAAAAATAAAGCATGCATACGGAAGCAAATAACAATCAAACAATTAAAAATCAAACAAATAAAAACACACAAAACATGGGTTGCCTCCCAAGAAGCGCTTTTCTTTATTAACGAGTCTTGTAGCTAGACTCAAGGTCATGGGCTATCGTGTGTCGCTTATGCTCACATACCCTAGGGTGAGCCATCTAATAGTCGCCTCATCTTTCTTATAGTCATCACTTAGCTATAAACATCCGCGATAATATCTTTTATTCTTTTCATGAGTATATTTAAGCCCTTTCCTTTTATCATTTTCACTTAGCATTTCAAGGGGTGGATACCTATTACACTTCTCCATAGAAAAATCCTTGAACCTAGGGTGTGCACGGGGCATTTGGTAAAAAAAATCTTCATCCCCATCCGAGAATGTAATTAACCCTTCCATAAGTTTTTCATCAAGGTTGGTTAACCTTTTGAAGGGTTTCCCAAACACAACTTGGGTTAACTTACTATCGATAAATTCTCCTAGATTTTCCATAACCGTTCCACTAAAGACCAAAGACAAGCAAGGAGGTCATACACTAGCACCTCACAAATAGTGTTTAGATACTCACATCTCTCGGGTGTAATAAAGTATATATCACAATATGGAAATGGAAAACATCTCTCACTACCTGTCATAGCAAAATAGATTACCATAGGCTTGGGAAAGGATCAAACCTCCACCACATGACGTAAGCACCTAGGATAAACTATCAAAGAGATCTTTTAAAGGGTTGTAACGTTAGATGTAGGGATATGGAATACATGGTTTTGTTGGATATAGGCAGTCTTTACTGGTGGCGAGTTAACAATCTTGGTTAATTACATGTACAATGTTGCGTTGCTAAGCCAAGACTAGACTCGACTTAAGCTAATAAATCAAAAATAACAAAAACATAAAATAAACATAGAATGAAACGGGATGGTAGTCCGTATGTTTTCTTTTTCTCTTTTCTTTTTTCTATATATATATATATATATATATATATTTTTGCATACACTCTTACCCTACCATCCGAAATAATACATCATAGGGAATGAAAATTCAGCTTACACTTGAATTTTTACATACTTTATAATTAACTAATCTAATGACTCGAATTGAGAAAATCAAAACACTTGGAGTAATTTTAAGATTAACGTACATATGGGGGTAATATATGGTGTTCTTCCCCATTACTCCATAAAATAAATACTTTACCCATGAGTCCCAATCGTCCCAAAACAATATGTACAAGGATATGACTCGACTTAGCAACCATGTGATCAATTAGATAATTAACTTAGGGTTTAAACAAATGACAATAATGCACTAAAGATGAGTGCATACACGGAAGGCTAAGGCGATTTGGTTGTACATTTAAGTGGGGTGTAACAAATTCTTCCTTTAAGTAAGATGCTTAAAGTTAGAAACGAAAAGCTAGGCTCAGAGGGGTGTACTAGGGGTTTCGTGTACTAAAAATGAGTACAACGCTAAGGTGTAGGAAAAATTAGTTGACTTAATTAGCCAAGTAATATGAATTAAATGGTCAAGTAATTATGATACGGGTTTAACACAAGGGTGATCCTAATGCCTCTTATCATGTAGTAAATCCTACTACACGAATGTAGTCTCACTAGCGGTCTCGGGATGCATCACTAACGCAAGTTCTAGAATCTAAATGCTACCCGTACACTCATAAGCACTAATAGTAAATGCTTTTCCTATCAAATCTAAAGGCGAACCTCACATATTTGGGTGGAAAATTTTTCTGAATAGTACGGTTATGTGCTAGTCATACAATCTCCTATCCATGAGACGCTTGCTATGGCTAAAGTTTCACTCCTAAATGTTGTAAAAAAATTTAAATTCGGCGCTAAAATTGCACTAACAAGTATTTCTCATAGTTTTATTACACATCTACTATTAAACAAACAAACTCAAGCGAAAGTGTATCTGTAAGGTATCATCATTTTACCCTCCCCTTACACTTAGGATGAACATTGTCCCCAATGTTCAAGTAAAGAATGTAAAAGTGAAATATGTAAAACGAATGAAATCAAATACTCCCCTGATTCGCTCGGTATGGATAATAAGGTGGCCAGGTTAGATCTTCCTCCAAGAAAATGAACAATCAAAGCTTCCCTTCCAGAATATAAATCATCTTCTTGTCATACATAACCTGTAAAAACCTGAGAAAACAGACAAGGCAACCTCACATAAAATCGGCGGCAATCTACATATGCTAACAAATCCTAGAAAACAAAATAAGATATAATGCTTGTGGAATGATGTTTGAAGATTTGCTGGAGATTATAAAACTAATAATTCAACAAAAACTTTAAGACTCCGTTAGAAAAACAAAACTGGTAAAATTTCCAGATTTCTACACGTGACGCCGTCAAGAGTAAAACTCATGACGCCGTCAGATTTGACCTGCAGAAATTCTTATGTTAAGTTTCCGGAAAATTTCTGGAAAAACTTCGTCCTACTTTCTGGAAAATCCTGCAAAATATCATTATGACTCGATACAAGCATTTGACTCAAACAATTATGAATATACATGTTCACTTAATATTGTGGAGAATCATCATCGATTTTGTTTCTTAAAAACATATTTGGGGTTTCCCCTTACACTTATCTTTTGCGAAATACCTTTGGATGAAGTTAAGACTAAAACAACAAAATAAAGTATTTTCACTATTTTAGTTTTGAAACATGATCTACCAACAATAAAAATAAAGCATTCATACGGAAACAAATAACAAACAAACAAAATAAAAATCACACAAAACATGGGTTGCCTCCCAAGAAGCGCTTTTCTTTATTTACGAGTCTTGTAGCTAGACTCAAGGTCATGGGTTACCGTGTGTCGCTTATGCTCACATAACCAAGCGTGAGCCATCTAATAGTCGCCTCATCTTTCTTATAATCATCTCCTAACTCTAAACATCCGCGATAGTATCTTTTATTCTTTTCATGAGTATACTTAAGCCCTTTTCTCTTATCATTCTCACTTAGCATTTCTATGGGCGGATACCTACTACACTTCTCCATGGAAATATCCTTGAACCTAGGGTGTGCACGGGGCATTTGGTAGACAAAATTTTCATCCCCATCCGAGAAGGTAATTAACCCTTCCATAAGTTTTTCATCAAGGTTGGTCAATCTTTTGAAAGGTTTTCAAACACAACTTGGGTTAACTTACTATCAATAAATTCTCCCAGATTCTCCATAACCATGAACTCAACAAGATAAACGAAGCTTCCTACAAACACGTGCAATGACTTTGCCCTAGAAATAACATCATCTCCTTTGTATTCTAACTCATCTACCATAATTTTATTATATTCACTACGCGAGATTATGTTCATTGGGAGAGATGAGTTAAGGTAGGCATTAAAGCTCCTAAATCCAATCTTACAAGGAAATTGCATATTGAATGAGCTATCACTCTCAATCCTTGTTCTAGGGTCGACATACCTAAGAGGGTTCACTTCATCTTCCATCCTACCCTCATTAATCACATCACCATCACCTAGATCCTCATCGGAGTCTGAATAGTAGAAAGGACTAGCCCTATGGTCATCGTCATGATCAGACTCCTCCATTTCAGAATTATTGTCAAAGTGGTGGTTAGGCGATAGGTTAGCTGGGTTCTCATTTTCCACTAAAGGGATTAGGGCGGGCATTTGGAAAATCCTACGACGAAAAACACGAATAACAGGGATCAAACGATCAATGTTATTGTTATCCATCGAGTTAGTTTACAAACAAAGGAAACAAAGAAATAAGATAGACTAAAGAGAACCTAAAAATAAAATCCTACTAGAAAGGAATCTAGCAAGTAGACCTAATAAAAAGAGATTCTAACCGTAACACCCCCAAAATCATCACGTCAGCGGAAGACTTAAAATGTCAGCGGAAGACTTTTTGGGTGTTACTTCGAGGATCTTTATCACAATCATAGAAAACGACACAAAAGTGATGCTTTAAAGTTTAATTCATTCAAAATACCAAATATTTGAGACATCAAGATGTTTCATAATTTAAACAACAAGTTTATTTTAAATATGTCAAAATGTTTATTTAAGCCCATGCCGGGTTACAAGCCCACTCCATGCCTTCAAGTTCCTTCTTGTTTAGTTACCTGAGATAAACACATGCTAAAAGTGTCAACACAAAGGTTGGTGAGTTCATAGAGTTTATAGTTTAAATCGTTAATTAGAGAATGAGTGATTTCCTTATTAATTCAAAAATAGTTCATTGGTTTGCCCTTCACCGGGTCAACACCAAAATAGTAGTCTGTTTATAAATCCATTTAACACGAGTTTCGATATTTGGGCCACGTTGTTGCGTCCATAACATAAACAGTTTACGGGGAACCGTATTTAAACAGTTGAAACTGTATCCGAACAGTTTGTAGAGAACCGTATTTAAACAGTTGAAACCGTATCCAAACAGTTTGCGGGGAACCGTATTTAAATAGTTGAAACTGTATCCAAACAGTTTGTGGAGAACCGTATTTAAACAGTTGAAACCGTATTTAAACAGTTTGTTCCATAATTCCAAATATCGATAGTAAAATCGTTAGAAAAGTTGTTACACATGCATTTCTCCCAAAGAGTTTATAAAACAGTTAAACGATAGAAAGTGTAGCTATGAACTTATAGTAATATGTAAATAGTTAACGAGTACTTGTAAAAGTATAAAGCAATAGTTAAGCATGTATCTCCCCCAAAAACGTGTATAAATCATTATAAAACAATTAAGAGTAGGGGCTATGACTCACCTGAGAGTTATGATAGACATAGATAACGTAATGTCAGAGGTAGAATGGAAATGACTTCAAAGATAACCAGAATGATATGGAAGTTCGAGATAAGTTCGACTTATCGAGAATCGTGATTTGAATAGTGTTCGATGACAGAATGATTTGTGGCAGACATGGCTTGCGTGGCAAAACGCTTATTAGTTCAAGAGCAAGTTATATACAATATAACTTGTCTTTATGTATAAGTATTGTTTATTATTTATATTTCTTGTTATAATTAAATGATATGTATCAACAGTTGGTGAATAATAAATTATAGTAAATGTCAATTTAATTAAATGAATGGATGAGTTCTAAGAATTAATCATTTCCTGATGTGTATTCAAGTTAACCGATAATAATGTCAAGTTATATAATTTACGTTATAAATTATATATATATTCAGAAATATATAGTTATTCGTAATTATCGTCTAAAAATGTAGGTCTCGTTATATGTTACCATGATATAGTCATATAATGTTAACTTGTCAAGCGTACTTAAGTTTCTGTGTAACCCTTAAGTTATACTAAGGTGACTCTTTTAATGCCAAAAATGCTTCTCGTACTTAGTCCAAAATAAATATGTTTACAAGCTTACAAAAGTTTTTAAGAAAATGATATATGTTTCTAAATTTAAGGGTTGAGAGCGTAAAATATTTATAATAGTTTTTAAACTTATAAAAGTCTTTTAGGAAAATAGTAAGGGTGAAAAGTAGAGGGGTTGAAGCTGTCAACATGTGGAAGTTGCAAAATAACCAAATAAAAATTAAAACTGCCATGTGAAGGATTTGAACTCAAGACCCCTTGCTTAGCAACCAAGTGTTCTAACCAACTGAGCCAAGCAATTTACTTGTTGATATTATACATTTAATTATATTTATGGTCAAGTTGTTTTGTGTCATTTTATGTTAAAATTTCACTAAGTGAAACTGTGTCGTGGTTTGCATGAAATGGTTTGCGTGTTTCATTCTTATTTCAGTTTCAAAATAGTTTGTCACCCTCCTATATCCATTAGGCTATCGGCCTCATGAATAAGCACAACTGCTTAACGCAAGGGTGGCTAAAATAGGCTCATGTTTATACGTAGCATGTGTGAAACAGAACGAGTTTAGGAGGTTTAAAACACATCGCGAGACTCCACTGTGGTCCGCACCACAGTGAGTCTCGACCCATTATAAGAGTCAACACTTAATGTTTACATTAGGTTCTATGATCCTTTTAATCTCTCGAAGCCCCAAAAGAAAATATGTGTAAGTTTGAAACTTATATTCCTAAGTCTATTTGATAAGAAAGTAAGCCTTAGTTCATTTGTGAGTTTCGTTATACATGATTCTTAATCTTTTAGCACCACACAAGCTTAGCCACACAAAGACTTTAATGCCACGTTTGTATACAATATGTGTGACGAGAGCACAAGCTGATCACAGTAGTACGATATAAAGCATTATGGTAACTAAAGTGTACGTATCAAAGGAGAGATATGAGACTTACAACACCCCTATGGGTGGGGAGGACACTTGATACAGTCAAGGATCAGAAAAAGAGACGATGCGGCTCGCATGAGACTCCAACAACGAACCAGGACCAGCACCCTTTTGTCTTTCAAGTCGAGTTATACTCCTTGAAATGGGTCTAGTTTCGGTTCGTACTCACCACAGGAGGCCACGACTTTATGAACCAAGTTTTTAGGAGTGTGTGGGTACGTATGAAAAGAATCACGTTGCATGGTTCCTTCTTCTTCTTTCTTTCTTCTCGACAACAACAACAGAAGCAACAGGTTATGTTTAAGTTTGGTTCAAGGGCAGTGAGGGGTGTGGAAAGACGATGGTGTAAGGCTTGGTTAAAGACTCCATAATGAATCGAGATCAGTTCTTAGTTTCCACCACCTTGCTTCTCCTCCACCTTGGTTCAACTATGAGACTACAAGTATGTAAATGTGATGTGAGTTGTAGTGTGAAAGTCGATTAGCATGAGCCTTTATATACTCAATCTGGAATGTGATATAGAGCAGGGATAGGATGTTTGCATGTATTTGGATTGGAGATTGTTGGAGGTGGCGTATGATGGTTCATCAAATGAAACAAATGTCGAGTGAGTTCAGGAATATTGCAAGATTTGGAGTGTGATTGTATCTTGATTGTTACAAATGTCAAATGTTATGTAGGAGCTTGTGTAGTTTACTTTAGGTCTTATTTGAGGCAGCAAATAAGTGAGGGAGGTCACAAACTTTGCACATGGTGATCTTAGGTGATACTTGGGGTAGTAACGAGTGAGGGAGGGTGAAGGTGTGAGTTATAGGTTATATTTGAGGGAGGTTTACTTGGGTCAGGTCGTATTTTATAGATAACAGCCTGGAAATGCGTTTTTGGTTTAAAATCTCGCGAGTCTAGACGTAAAACATTATTTTGGACAACTTTCGTCTTTACACTTTTCCTGGTTCGGACCAGAAGGGCCTTAAAATTGGGATTTAAATACGTTACAGAAAGTTGGTGGTTTATTAGAATTCATACGAATTGTTATTGAAATAAAATGCTATTTGTGTCAAGTTGAGATGAAACTTGTAAGGTGCTTTAACTTGATCAATATTCTAGTATAGTAATTATATTTGAAAGTTGATAATAATTGTCGTTCATGGTTCTTAGAGGTCCAATATTATTAGCGAGTACACATGGGAATTTAAGTAGGCTCGGGATTTATTTAAATTGTATCTGTTAATTATTGAAACGTATACTTATTAAGTATCAATGTTTTAACTTATTTATGGTATCTAGGTTATTAAGGTTTAGGTGTAAATGTCGTTTCAAGGTAAGAGTGAATAACGTTGTAATTGACAAAATATATATATATATATATATATATATATATATATATAAAATTTGTTATGGGTAAAAATGGTTAATTTATGTTGTAATAACGTGTTAATCGTGGGAAAATTTTACGGGATGTTATACTAACCTAGATAATAACTATTCCCCGGGCTGCGACGCCAAAAACTTGATGCGTAGGGATTGCACCAGGCTTTACCTCTCGAGGGATCTCGAGAAGCTTACAACCCCCACCAGGCAGTGTACCTAATCGATGTAGTATAGTATAATGACAAGTACCGGGGGATTGATCGTTCAGCTAGGAATAGTGTCGCCAGGATTAGAAAACCTAAAGACTATGTCTAGAGATGAGGGATGATTCTTTTTGTATTTTTATATTTTTTATAAAAGCAAGTAAAAATCTCGGTTTTGAAGGAGTTGGGCGGAATTAGTTGCTAGTCAACTAACCCAATACTAAGATGCAATCAAAATAAAATACTAGAAATGAAAATAAACTAAATTAAATTAGAGGTGTGAGCAATATATGGGAGAATTGTGTTTACTTAGGTTTCACTACTCCCTAGATATCTTTTACAGGTTAATTACTTGTTACAGTTGCGTGGATGACGGGTTGTATTCCTTATTACCATTCATGGGGTGGCGTACTTACTTCCCTAATCCTATAAGCACCTACTTCACTCCTATGTCGAGCCGGCTAAGAAGCTCCTAACATGGGATCACTAGAATTTGCTCATGCATTAAATACAACCAATAAAACCTAGTACACATCGGTTCATGTTTCCTAAGACGTTCAAGCATGTTACACAATGGAGATCTGCCAGTTTTCTTAAGCCTAACATAGAAATCATTCATCTATTACAACTATAAACAAGCAATCAACCTATGATTAACATCTAGGTTTCATTACATCTAAGCAAACACATGATATATTTAGCCTAGCATGTTGAAATCAAGACAAGCATAAGATATATTCAAACAACACATAGACATATTGAATGAATTGAAAGAAGACTTATCTCAATTGAACATGAAAGGTTTCAAGGGGTGAAAACCCTTGAAAATACAGTAAAAAATGACATAGGGTTATTAGGGTTCGGCCCTAGAATTCTCCACACAAGTTCCTCTCTAATGAATGAAAAATAGAAAAGTATATATAGATTCTGAGAGGTGATGGCGTCAAGAACAAATTGCTGACGCCGTCATCTCGCCGCCAAATAATTTCTCGGACTGCCTAGATCTGGGTTTGACGCCGTCATGTGTACTCCTTATGCAGGCCGTCACCAAAAATACTCTTGACGCCCTTCTCTTGACGCCTTCAGGTTTTCACTGGGTCGTCATGGATTTTACTCCTGACGCCGTCATGATTTTCTTCTTGACGCCGTCAGGTACTGTTCACAGCATAGAAAATTAAGTCTTTGCCGTTTTCTTCACTTTTATGCTCCAAAAACGTCCAAAATACTTTCTTTTCCAGAATTCACTCCCAAAGTACCTAAAATCACAAAAGGAACGATTTAGGGCAATATTTGATCAAATAAATTCAATTCCGGGCTTAAATAACCCCCTAAATGTGGTTCATTTTTCGCCTCATCAGTGGCAGATAGTTTACTCGTGCAATAACAAAAGAAAATGACTTGTATTCGATTGAAAGTACGTATCCCCCTCACAGGGTTGTAAAACATTTAAAAGTGAGGCTATAAAAACTCACCTGGGTCTAAGGTAAGTAGGGTAGGGTTTAGACAGCTTACTCAAGTATCTTGGTGTAGTGTAGGTGGGTGTGTGTATGTCAAGTCTTTAGTCTAGGTTTTTAAGTAATTATTCTTTAAGGTTTATAGATATAACATAACACCGTTCGGGCCATCATAATTTAGAAGTATACGACTCCTCACATGAAGCTCCCTATTATTGTATTATGTTATCAACATAATACCATTCGAGCCATCATAATTCAGAAGTTAATACTCTTCACATGAAGCTCCCTACTATTGAACTATGTTGTTATTAAGTTTTAGTTATAGCATAGCACCGCTCGGGCCACCATAATTCAAAAGTACATGCAATAATCGTTTGAGGAGCCAGGGCACTTTAATTCGTAAACCCAGCAAACTCGTCAAAATGAAATATCCTGTAAAACCCGAAAATTTTGAACATTTTAAATACCCAAAATACTCCTATAATTTTAAACTTTTGAAGAACGATAACGAGTATAACCTAAGTAATTAATTTTGTTAATATTTGATCAACCTTATAAGAATTTGAAACTTATGCTAAACTAATTTGTTACACGTTTCTATTAGCCAAATATTATTAATTTACCACAAACGTATGTGGTCTGCATTCATGATTGACTACCTTCCAATATTTTCTCCTAAAATTCAGTACTTGCCTCTTTTGAAAACATCCCCTCACATGGTTTAAACAAATACCGAATATACTCTCCACAATATCTTTTAAATAATATTCGATAAAAATAAACCCTAAAACCCACAAACACAAAACGGCGGCCATTAAATTGTTCTACTTTTTTTGCCATCCGATCCAAGAAAGGTAGTGCAGGAAGGGTGTGATCATGGTAGATATTGTTGGACAATAGGTGGGCGTACGTGGGGATTCCTGTTCGAAAAGGGGGCTATGATTTGGGAAATTGTTTCTATTCAAGGAACTGTTTGGTTGCTATGTTCGAAAGGTTTGGTTCGACTGGTGTTTGTTATTTTCGACCGCGGTGATGTTCTTCTCTATGCCGTCAGAAGTGACCTGCAGAAATCTTTATGTTAAGTTTCCGGAAAATTTCTAGAAAAACTTATGTCCTACTTCCTGGAAAATCTTGCAAAACATCATTATGACTCGATACAAGCATTTGACTCTAACAAATACTAATATACATGTTCATTTAATATTGTGGCGAATCAAGATCATTTTCGTTCTTTGAAACAAATTTGGGGTTTCCCCTTACACTTAGCTTTTGCAAAATACCTTTATATGAAGTTAAGACGAAGTTAAATGACAAAATAAAACATTTTCACAATTTACTTTGAAACATGATCTAACAACAATAAAAATAAAGCATGCATACGGAAGCAAATAACAATCAAACAATTAAAAATCAAACAAATAAAAACACACAAAACATGGGTTGCCTCCCAAGAAGCGTTTTTCTTTATTAACGAGTCTTGTAGCTAGACTCAAGGTCATGGGCTATCGTGTGTCGCTTATGCTCACATACGCTAGGGTGAGCCATCTAATAGTCGCCTCATCTTTCTTATAGTCATCACTTAGCTCTAAACATCCGCGATAATATCTTTTATTCTTTTCATGAGTATATTTAAGCCCTTTCCTTTTATCATTTTCACTTAGCATTTCAAGGGGTGGATACCTATTACACTTCTCCATAGAAAAATCCTTGAACCTAGGGTGTGCACGGGGCATTTGGTAAAAAAAATCTTCATCCTCATCCGAGAATGTAATTAACCCTTCCATAAGTTTTTCATCAAGGTTGGTTAACCTTTTGAAGGGTTTCCCAAACACAACTTGGGTTAACTTACTATTGATAAATTCTCCTAGATTTTCCATAACCATGAACTCAACAAGATAAACAAAGCTTCCTACAAACACATGCAATGCCATTGCCCTAGCAATAATATTTTCTCCTTTGTATTCTAACTCATCTACCATAATTTTATTGTATTCACTACGCGAGATTATGTTCATTGGTAGAGATGAGTTAAGGTAGGCATCAAAGCTCCTAAATCCAATTTTACAAGGAAATTGCATATTAAATGAGCTATCATTCTCAATCCTTGTTCTAGGGTCGACATACCTAAGAGGGTCCACTTCATCTTCCATCCTATCCTCATTAATTACGTCACCATCATCTAGGTCATTATCGGAGTCCGAATAGTAAAAAGGACTAGCCCTATGGTCATCATCATAGACGGACTTATCCATCTCAGAATTATTGTCAAAGTGATGGTTAGGCGAGAGGTTAGGTGGATTCTCATCTAAAGGGATTTGGGCTGGCATTTGGAAGATCCTACGACAAAAAACATGAATAACAGGAATCAAACGATCAATGCTATTGTTATCCATCGAGATAGTTTATGAAAAAGGAAACAAAGAAATAAGATAGACTAAAGGAATCCTAAAAATAAAAATAAAATCTTACTAGAAAGGAATCTAGCAAGTAGACCTAATAAAAAGAAATCCTAACCTAGACAATAACTATTCCCCGGCAGCGGCGCTAAAAACTTGATACGGGGGATTGCACCCTCGCAACAGGTTTTACCTCTCAAGGGATCTCGACAAGCTTACAACCCCCACCAGGTAGTGTACCTGATCGTTGTAGTATAGTATAGTGACAAGTACCAGGGGATTGATCGTTCAACTCAGGAATAGTGTCGCTAGGATTATAAAGCCTACTAAACTAGGTCTAGAGGTGAGGGATGATTCTTTTTGTATTTTTATATTTTTATAAAAGCAAGTAAAATCTCGGGTTTTGAAGGAGTGGGTGGAATTAGTTACTAGCCAACTAACCCAATTAACTAAGATGCAATCAAAATAAAATAAAAGAAATGAAAATACAACTAATATACTAATGTGGTGAAACAATAATGAGGAAAGCTGTGTTTACTTAGATTTCATTACTCCATAAATATCTTTTACAGGTTGATAGCTTGTTACAATTGCATGGATGACGGGCCATATTCCTTAATACTAGTCGTAGGGCAGTGTACAATATTCCCTAACTCTATAGGATCCTACTTCACTCCTATGTCGAGCCGTTAGAAGCTCCTAACATGGGATCATTAGAATTCTCCTACGCATTAAATACAACCAAAAATCGTAGTACACCTCCGATCATGTTTCTTAAGACGTTCAAGCAAGTTACCAATGAAAGTTTGCCAGTTTTCTTAAGCCTAACATCGAATACAATCATTCGTAACAATTATAAACAAACAATCAACCCATAATCAACATCTAGGTTTCACTACATCTAAGCAAACAAAATAAAAATCTAGCCTAGCATGTTAAAGAGAAGAAAAGCGTAAGATATAATCAAACAACACATAGACATATTGAATGATTTGAAGGAATACGTATCTTCAATTGAACATGAAAGATCCAAGGGGTTGGAACCCTTGAAAAAGCTTTAAAATTCAACCTAGGGTTTATTCCCTCAAAGTTGCACACTAATGAATGAAATTTGGAAAACTACATATAGATTATACATCGTGACGGCGTCATGTGTTAGCCTGTGACGCCGTCACCTCGCCGCCATGATAAAATCGTATTGCCTAGATCTATTTGTGACGCCGTCATGCGTAGAAATACTCTAGGTCGTCACTAATGTTTGGACCCTGACGGCCTTGGGTGACGCCGTCAGGTCCTAGGCTTAAAAACTCTCTGGATCGTCATGTGTATTTTCCACTTCCACCTCCTTTGTAACTCTTGACGCCGTCATGTGGAGAGTCTTGACGCCGTCAGGTACTGTTCCAGCAAGGAAAATTGAGACTTTGCCGTTTTCTTCACTTTTATGCTCCAAAAACGTCCAAAATGCTTCATTTTCCAGATTTCTCTCCAAAAGTACCTAAAATGAAAAAATGAACGATTTAGGGCAATATTTGATCAAATAATCATGAATTCGGGCTTAAATGACCCATTAAAAGCAGTACACTTTTCGCCTCATCAACACATTACATATTCCCAATAGATGAACCCATATTTCAATCTTCAAACCTTCTACCGGATGAACCAACATGTGATCAACTACACCTGCATAGTCAATATATGCAATGAAATGAGGTTACTATAATAGGCAATGCAATGTGTCCAAAATATTTGCTAAACAATTCATTAGACTCACCTAGTCAAAATAACACCACATTGTTACCCATTGATCTTGGTGCCCGTAGACCCAGTACGCAATTAGTGATTCTTGGTCTCAAAATACCCCACCCTTTGCTCCCACATTCACTGAACCAACACCTGCTGGGTTCTTCATAGAACCATCGTCTCTAATGACAATACCAGCCGGTTTATTCCTGTTAACAACATCAGACTCATCAACCTCATCAACCATCTTTCCTTTTCCCTTATCCACTGACCTCTTCACCCTCTTCACCCTCTTTTTATGCTTCCTGAATTTTGGTTGTGAAGCATCAACATCATCCACTTTCCTATAAGTTTTTGAAGTGCTAGTCCTAAAAGGAGTTAAAGTAATAGAGCACCGCAAGCTAGCATCTTATTCTACCCATCCGACAACCTCCCCACCATCACCCTCTGCATCAACGTTGTTTAAATAGTAGGGAGATAACACCTGTTTTGTGTGAGCAACAAATAAGTTTACAAAACCGGTACAACAACCTAGCTCAATCATTGTATGCACATCATTATCTGTGTGAATCAACTTCAAACCTTCTTCTAATGATTTGCCAGGCAAACAAAAGAACACAGCACATTTTTCTCCCCTAATGCGTGAAAACATATCATCCAGACCTAGGCTAAAGACATGTCTATCACAGACAAAGCCGCAAATTGTAGAAACATTCCCTTGTATATACCATAATGGACCAAATTCAAAGACTCCACTATTGTGCATGCGGAATACAACTTCACCCCCATAACCAAGTAAATCTGCCACATTTTAAATTCAAACTGTCATACCAGCACCTACGAAACTGTTAATACAAATATCGCCTAAAAACGTTATTTATATTTTACGATCTTCGCTAAGTTTTGTTAACGACAAAATGTAAACTTTAGTTTTTAAGCAAAACATAATCTTAGTTTTTAAGACTTGCATAAACTAGACTTTTGCTACATTTTACATTTCATAAAACACAACACAAGTTTATTTCTTAAATTAGAAATTGTCACATCACATTTATGGCAAGTTTTGTCATTATGCATTTATGGAAAGAAATGTGTTTGACTAACTTTGTTGTTGCTTGCAAGCTTTGTATTTGACTTGTTTTTAAGTGATGTGACATTGTTGGTTGCTAGGAGTTATGAGACAAGACCTTGTTTGGTTTGAAGAGTTATTGCAAAAACCTACTGCAGACCCGGCGGTACCCTGGGGGTACACGGGCGGAACCCATCTGAGGGTTCTGCCTGATCCGCCAAGCATGCAGTGTGGTGTGCTATAAATACAAGCCATAACTTGATTTTTGAAAAACCTCTTGAGATCATATTTTACACACACACTCATCTTTTCTTCTAACCTCTTAACATTGTAAATGTGAAGTTTCCTTTTGTAGCAAAGAAGCTCACAAGGTCATCAAAAGTTACAAGTTTCCAACACAACGTTGCAAGACTTGTTAGCTTAGTATTGTGTAAACTCTTATTGTTTACACGTCATTTGTTTGTGTATATTCTGTAGTGAGTGGTTAGTATTTTAGTCCTCAAAATACAAAGAGTGTTGGGAGTTGTTGTACCCTAGTAAAAGAACTAAACGGGAATGGTTGTGCCCTTGTAAAAGAACTCGACATCTAGCTTTGTGTCGGTAAAAGTATAAGCGACGTGTAAGGTTTTCTCCGCCGGTGAAAGGAGCTTGTTGACTAGTGAAAGAAACTCTCGAGTTGGATACTCGGGGCGTAGACGTAGGGCAAGGAAAAAGAGTCCTTGTAGCCGAACCACGATAAATACTCGTGTTGTGGTTTGATCGTTTCTTTCATTTACTTGCATGTTATATATTGTGTTTGTGCATATATCTTTGATCAAACGGAAAGTTTCAAAGCTAACTTAACAAGTTAAAAAGATTTTAATCGGTAAACTATTCAACCCCCCTTCTAGTTTTCCACAATTGGTATCAGAGCTACGTTACTCAAGCTTTTAAAATATATTGTGTTTTAAAACTTGAAACGATCCATGGATTTTGAAAATTACAAAGAAGGGCAATCTATGCAAAGACCACCACTCTTTGAAGCAAATGGTTTTATATATTGGAAAAACCATTTTGAAACTTACGTGAAATCTAAAGATATAGATTTGTGGTATATAATTATTGATGGTGATAACGTAGTTACTAACATCAAAGATGATGATCAAAAGAAATTAATAGGTAAAAATAATGAAGCTAAAATGATGCTTTATAATGCTTTGCCTAAGAAAGAATATGAAAGAGTCTTTTTGTGTAAAACCGCCAAAGATATTTGGCAATCTTTAATTGTCACTCATCAAGGAAACTCACAAGTTAAAGATAACAAAATTGATCTTCTTGTTCAACAATATGAACAATTTGTTATTTCCGAAGATGAGATTATTGATAATGCCTTTGCTAGGTTTAACACTATTATTACTTCACTTAAAGCACTTGATGAATCTTTTTGTAGTAAGAACTTTGTCAGGAAATTTCTTAGAGCACTCCATCCGAAGTGGAGAGCAAAAGTGACGGCAATTGAAGAATCCAAAGATCTTTCAAGCATGTCACTTGATGAGCTTATTGGAAACCTCAAAGTTCATGAAATGGTAATGGAAAAAGATTCGGAACTAGTTAGAGGCAAGAAAGAAAAAGTTAAGTCCATTGCGTTGAAAGCTAGAGTCCAATCAAGTGATGATGAAGAATCTACTTCGGATAGTGATGATGAGGAATATGCTATGGCCGTGAGAGACTTCAAGAAGTTCTTTCATAGGCGAGGAAAGTTTGTAAGGCAACCTAAAGATGACAAGAAAACCTTCCGAAAAGATCGTGATGATCGAAAAGGAAAAGTTGAAAGAAAATGTTATAGGTGTGGAGACACAAGTCATCTTGTAGGAGAATGTCCAAAACCACCCAAGAGCAAACCTCAACAAGCTTTTGTGGGTGGTGCTTGGAGTGACTATGAAGGAGATGATGATGAGCCAAAGAATGATGATATTGCTCTCATGGCTCACAACTCAAATGAGGTACTCTCCGACTCATCTTACTCCTCTATAGATGATGATACTTTACAAAATGAATATAACAAACTTTGTGAGTTAAGCTTAAAAATCATAAACAAAAATAAATTTTTGAAAACTAAAAAGGAGTTTTTAGAAAATGAAGTCTATGAGTTAAAAGAAAAAGCTAAGAGATTAGAAAAGGGTAAAGGTATTGACACCTCATGCAAATCATGTGAAGAACTTAAACTTGAAGTTGAGAAACTTAAAATTACTCAAAATGATCTAATCAAACAAACAAACCACAAAGTTCAAAAAGTTCGATAAGAGCATTTCATGTGCGGATGAAATTATGAAACTTCAAAAGTCACCTTTTGATAAAACAGGTCTAGGTTTCAGGAAAGTAGAAATCATTAAGGGTCAAACGAAACAAGAAAAGAACGCACATGAAACAAACAAAATTGCTACAGCAGCCCGCGGACCAGACGGAACCCAAATTAGGGTTCCGCCCGTTGGCCCCGAGGGTTCCGCCAGGTCTGCTGCAGCAGTAACTCCATCCACATCGGATCGTTCAAAATTTGTTAAAGTTACATATAAAAATGGAAAAAAACCTGCCTTTAGAACTGGAGTAGGACTTAGTAAAAATGAATTTAGAGCTAAGACTACTCAACCAAGACCTAAGACTCCAATTCCCAAACGCCCCTTTCCAAAGAGCAACTTCAATGCTCGACCAAACTACCAACAAGTTTGGAATCAAAACACTCCTGGACATTACCAAAATTCAAACTACATGCCATGGAACCCTTATGCTTTATTTTCTTATTTGGAACAAATTAATGGTATGCTTAACCAAAATGGACCCATGAGAAATTGGGGACCAAATGTTTGAGTGTTTTTCATAAAATAGGTGTGCCTCAAAGTTTTTTTGGATCCGGATGAATGGATTAAAGATAGCGGTTGTTCAAGGCACATGACGGGTAATAAAAGCCTCTTCTCAACATATCACAAATGTGATGGAGGTAATGTTACGTTTGGTAGTAATGCTAAGAGCAAAATCATCGGAAAAGGTACAATCTCTCATGACTCCCTTTCTATAGATGATGTTGCTCATGTTGATAACTTAGGATTTAATCTTCTTAGTATTAGTCAACTTTGTCGTAATAAGTATAATGTCCTTTTTAGTGAAAACGGTAGTAAAATACTTAAAGATGGTATAACCGTAGCCAAAGGTGTCCTTAAGAACAACGTATACGTCATGAAGTTGGATTCAACATCTAGAGACAAACTTTGTCTTACCTCATTAGATGAATCTTCAACTTTATGGCATAGACGTTTAGGACACGCTAACATGAGACTAATCCAAAACCTCTCCTCCAAAGACTTAGTTCGAAACCTACCCAAGTTGAAATATGACCAACACTTTTGTAATGCTTGCAAATTCGGTAAACAAGTCCATAGTAGCCATAAGGCTAAAAACATGGTGTCTACATCTAGGTGTCTAGAACTTTTGCATATGGATTTATTTGGTCCATCCGCTATACAAAGTTATGGAGGTAACTTCTATACTTTGGTCATAGTAGATGATTACTCACGTTATACTTGGACAAAGTTTTTGAAAAGTAAAAATGAAGCTTTTGATAAATTTGAGATTCTAAGTAAGAAAATTCAAAATCAAGTAGGGTCTAATATAGTGTCTATTAGAACGGATCACGGTCGTGAATTTGATAATGAATTTCAATTTGGAAACTTTTGTGATAAAAATGGAATTACTCATAACTTTTCGGCTCCACGTACTCCTCAATCTAATGGTGTAGTAGAACGTAAAAACTGGACATTGCAAGAGATGAGTAGAACAATGCTTAATGAACAAACTATTCCACAAAAGTTTTGGTGTAATGCCGTTGACACATCAACGTTCATTCTTAATCGAGTCCTAATTAGACGATTTTTGAATAAAACTCCTTATGAACTTTATAGAGGTAAAAAGCCTACATTAGGATACTTTAGAGTGTTTGGGAGTAAATGCTTCATTCTTAACACCAAGGATTATCTCACCAAATTTGACCCAAAGTCTTATGAAGGTGTACTTCTTGGATATTCACAAAATAGTAAAGCTTACATTGTTTTGAACAAAGAAACCTTAAGAGTCGAGGAATCGTTAAACGTAACATTTGACGAAAGTCCACATCCCTCTAAGACATCACCTTTGGTAGATGATGACTTAGTTGAAAGCCAAGCAATTGAATGTCAAGAAATCTTAGGTAATGACAAGGAAGATGAACTATTAAACAAAGAACTTGTCAATGTCAAAGAATCTAAAATTCATCCATTAGACGGTGCCATAGGCAACATTAATGAAAGAACACTTAGATCAAAAGTTCAAAATGAAAGCAACTACTTTTGTTTCGTGTCAACCATTGAACCGAAAAACATTAATGAAGCCATTAAAGATGAATCTTGGGTAATTGCAATGCAAGAAGAATTAAACCAATTTTGTTAGGAATGATGTATGGACATTAGTTCCTCAACCAAAGAGTCAAAAAATAATTGGAACAAAATGGGTCTTTCGTAATAAAATGGATGAAAATGGAATTGTGTCTAGAAACAAAGCTAGGCTAGTAGCACAAGGATATAATCAACAAGAAGGCATTAATTACGATGAAACTTTTGCTCCGGTAGCTAGGCTCGAGTCAATTAGAATATTACTTGCTTATGCGTGTGCACATAATTTTAAACTCTTTCAAATGGACGTCAAAAGTGCATTTCTAAACGGAGTCATTAATGAAGAAGTGTATGTTGCTCAACCACCGGGCTTCATCGATTTTGAAAAACCTAATTATGTTTACAAACATAAAAAGGCTCTTTACGGACTTAAGCAAGCTCCAAAAGCATGGTATGATCGACTTAAAACTTTCTTAGTGGACAATAAGTACACCATGGGCTTAGTTGATAATACTCTCTTCACTAAGAAGAAAAATTCACATATTATCATAGTCCAAATCTATGTTGATGAAATTATATTCGGATCAACTTGTCAAGAATTACGTGTGGATTTCTCAAAAATCATGCATGATGAGTTTGAAATGAGTATGATGGGAGAACTCAACTTTTTCCTAGGACTCCAAATCAAACAACTAGAAGATGGTATCTTCTTTAACCAATCTAAATATATTAAGGACATGCTTAAGAAATTTGGACTAGAAGATTCGAAACCTATCAAAACTACCATGTCCAAGGAAACTAAACTCACCAAGGATGAAGAAAGTGAATCCGTAGATAGTACTAAATATAGAGGTATGATTGGTAGTCTACTTTAACTAACGGCTAGTAGACCCGACATTATGTTTAGTGTTTGTCTATGTGCTCGTTTTCAAGAAGATCCTAAAACTACACATCTTGAAGCCGTTAAAAGGATTTTTAGGTATATTAAGGGCACTACACATTTAGGTTTATGGTATCCCAAAGGAACGGGAATAGACACCATAGTGTATGCCGACTCGGATCATGCCGGTGACTATGTCGATAGAAAAAGCACAAGTGGTATTTGTACTTTTGTTGGACATTGTCTCACCTCATGGTTCTCTAAGAAGCAAACGGCTCTTGCTATCTCAATAACGGAAGCCGAGTACGTTTCGGCCGGAAAGGCATGTCAACAAGCTCTTTGGATGAAGCAAGCTCTTGTCGACTACGGAATTCAACTCAACGACATCACAATTCTTTGTGACAACAAAGGTGCCATTGATCTTAGCAAAAACCCGGTTCAACATGCTCGTACCAAACATATTGAAATTCGTCATCATTTCGTTCGTGACAACGTTCAAAAAGGAAATATCTCAATTGAGAAAGTTTCTTCCGAAGACAACATAGCCGACATTCTCACAAAACCTCTTAAACGTGAAACTTTTAATCTTCTTAGGCTAGGCTTAGGACTCATGGAACCTACATTGTAGTTCTGGACATTAGACAAAAATCACAAAAATCAAAACAAATCCAAAACCATTTTTCTCAGCAGGGTCGGCGGAACCCTCAGCCATAACGGACGGAACCCAACCCAGGGTTCCACCGTGTCCGTCGACCTGCATAATCATTTTCTTTGTTTATATTAAACCAAACACCCATTATCTCATACCACCACTTCAAGGCTGCTACTATTCACTTCACCACTCATCCACACCTACGAATTCTTGGTCCTTCATTCATTTACATTGCAAATCAATCATCATTGTAAGTATTCTTAACATGATTACAATCCTGATCTGAGTCTAGGAATTCTATTTCTTGCACAAAAACAAAAACTTGGGGTTATGCATTAACTTAAGAAATTCATGCATGAGATTAGGTAATTAATAAAACTAATCATGTTTCCCATAGTTAGGAATTGCATCTTTAATTAGTATAAACATGTTTGCTAAGACACCCCATGTCAAATCCTTTCAAAAATTTCTCACAAGTAGGACAAATATTTTTTCGTCTCACATTGAGAATACAAAATCAAAACATTATGCTTAAAACATCACTTGCATAATGTCTCTTGAATGCTAAAGGGAATACATAACCAATATGTATTTTCGGGTACATTCAAACGAAGCTACATTGAACTAGGAGCGTTTGGGTTATCTTTTGTTTTATAACAAAACTTGCATAAAACGATTTTGAAGCATCAAAATGAGTCAAGATAACCGCACCTCCACATTGTTTTCATATAGGCACACACTAGAACTTCCACATTATAATAGTGGTTTACGTAAACTAAAATGTGAAATTTTGTTGTTCTAGGAATCATCATGCCTCCTCTAACCCACTACGACCACAAGGACACCATTAAGTACCTACCATAACATCACAAAACCAAAGGCCTTACCGCAAATCAAGTAAACGTTTTCAAAGCCCTAGAAAAACACTATGTCCATGAGGATAGAACCATTGACCCATCTTTCCTAGAAGGCACAAACCTTTACGCCGATTTTGCCACAATCAACTTTGAGTGTCTTTTGAATATCGACGAGTCTATTTGTCCTAGGTTCATTCTAGAGTTCTATGCATCATGCGTCCTCTCCACGGATGATTATGGTCATATGTCTATCAACTTTAGGGTTAGCGGTCATCAATACTCCTTCACTCTTGAGGAGTTTGCTCAAATCCTAGGTGTCCCAAACCGTGGTACTTGCCTCTATTTCGACTTGCACTCCCTCTCAACTCTTGACAACCTCCAAGACCGTATCCATCCTTATGACACACCCCTTGTCTCAAAAGACGTACTCCGTGATCACCTTTTTGTTAGGACCACCACCACTAGGAGAACCCGTTCGGGGAATGAGGTCGATAAGGACCCATATGGAATGGAAATGAACGAACTCAAACCTTAATTCAAGAAATGAGAGGAAGTCCTTAGAGCAAATGTCATTAGCACAATAGGGAACCGTGACCATATCAACCTTTGCCTTTGCTACATGCTCTACTCCTTGTCCGTTAGGCAACCCTTCAACCTTGCCTACTACATGGCCAAGAGAATGGCCGACATTCCCGTGCATGGCACAACGGCTATGCCATATGGAATGCTCTTGACCCGTCTCTTTAGGTTCATCTCACCCATTCCACCAACTTCAAATGGTCTTCGTCTTGACTACACTCTCATTCCACACACCTTTGTTCCACTTAGTGATAAGAGAGTTTACAAAGCCCAAGGAAAACGTCCACATCCTCCTACCTCATCATCTTCTTCCTCAATGAGTGAAGATGACAATTTGCCAAACTCTAGGCTCCCACCTCTAGAATACCTTTCTCAACTTCCGGATATTCCAAATGAGTCGGAGGAGTTCAAGCAAACAAAGGGGATGTTCAAAAACATCGGGAGATTCCTTGGAAAAATGAAGAAGAAGATTGACCGTCAATGAGTGCGGGTGTGTTAGGAGTGTTTGGCAGAAGGTGCTATTTAAACAATTTGGTTATGTAAACAATGGTTCTCTTGAAATTATGTGTTGGTAGGATGTTTGATACTATTTGAAACATGTTTCAACTAACAATGATGCAGGGAGACAACTTTTGGCAAGTTGTCAAATTTTCAAGTTTATAATATTTTCACTAAGTATGGTGAAATCCTCGACCTCAAGGTCAAAGTCCTATGTAATGCATGTTTACGTGTCTATTTTTTGCATTGCCCAACCAGAAATGCCTTATCTCTTTGATTTTAGGAGTTTTCGAAAAATTTTAAAATCGTCTCGCGGGTCAAAAACGTGGACTGCCATTTTTTTCCCCTGGCGGATCTGGCGGTACCCAAATTTGGGTTCCGCCAGTACAATTTCTGGGAATCCCAGAATTTGCCCAACGGACCAGGCGGCACCCTCAGATGGGTTCCGCCTGTGTATTCTGAGGGTGCCGTTAGCAACCTGCAGATTTTTTTGTTTTCTTTTTCGCCAATTCAACATTGAAACACCAAAATCCAATCCTTTTAGGTAGAAACCCATTACTTGCAATGTGTTTAGTATAATAGGATACCCCTTCTTCCATGAACTTAACTAAAACCAATTCCCTCCAAAATTCAAATTTAACCATAACAACCACAAGGACCCCTCAAACATAAAGGAAGGAACCCTTTTAAGGGATCCTTGAAATCCCTGAGATTTATACTACCACAAATCCACCAAAACCACTATGCATTTAGTGCAAAACTTGTCTTCTCACTTCACCATTTTCATTGGATTGACTTCCATGATATGACAACCCACAATTAGTTTTCCAAATCATTAGAAACCTCAATTTTTGTATGGACTAACATCAAATCCAAACACTCCTTTCCATAATCCATCAACACTATAAATTAAGCCATCCTAAACACCATCAAATCACACCTTCCTCAACACAATTTCTGAAACTTATAAACCATTTTTCACCATGACTAAGTCAACAAACACCTCTCAACCATCAAGACCCATCCGGAAAACCGCCCGGATTAGTGTTAACCCACTATGGTCCAATTAACCAATCAACCTAAGCTCCTCATCCTCGGATGAATTCACATCACCCATAAAAAATGAACACTTTTTGAACCTTGCATCTCCATCACCATCACCAAATGAACCAAATGAGCTCACTCCACCACCAACTAAATCACCTATTGACCCAACTCCACCAAGTGCTCCAACTCAACCATCCAAAACTTCATCACCATTACCATTACCCAAAATTGAGCCAATGGAACTATTTGGGTCTCCTCCCACATCACCACACCCATTTGTCCAAGATCTTAATGATCTTCCACCAAGACCTACCCAACCACCACCTTTTGCTAATCACTCACCAAGGTCAATTCTTGACCTTGATGAAGATCTTGAACTTACCCAACCACCACAACAAGTATACCAACCACCTAAACCATTGTAATTTCACCCAATCTACCGTGAAATCCATGGTCCTCTTTATGGAGAACCAAATTTTGAAAACCATGATCACCCAACTCCACCACCTTCTCAAGCCCAAACCTATGAGTCTTTCTTTCCCTCTTATGAGGAAATACAAAGCATGGTTGACACCCACCTTCATCAAGCAATGGAATTTCAAACCACCTTGCTTGACTCAATACCAAATCCATCCTCTATCCAAGAACCAAAACCAAACCAACCCCTAAACCAAGAAACTAAAACCAACCCATTTTCACCCAACCATCCCCATATTTGCTCAAATTGTGAGCAAATGGGTGAAAGCATCAAAACCTTGCTTCACCAATTCCAAAATGAAACCCGGTTTGCATTCCAACATGTCATTGAACGTTTGGATGCACTTTCCCATCCCAACAAATCCTAGACAACCTATGAAGGCCGTTTGCCCCAATCTAGGAATGTAGGATTTTATTTTATTTTCTTGGTTATTTTTTTAGTTTTTGTGTACAAGTAGAAGAATAAGTCCACATTTCTTGTCTTTTGACTTTTATAAGTCAAAATTTTACTTGGAATGATATTTCTTTCTACTTACTTTTGTGCATTGTTGGTTGATCAATCTTTGGTTTGTCAATGTGGTTGCAATGTGTGTGGTAACTACAAGCTTGACTATATATATCACCAACTAACCAATTTTTTGTAGGTCTCAAAATCCATGTTTCCCATCTTGACACTCCATTTAGGGGGAGTATCGACCAAGGGGGAGCATGGCCATTATTCCGCTTCGCTACTCTACTTTTTGTTTCAACAAAGAGGGGGAGAAATATATTAAACCTTCAATACTTGATATGCTTTTCGTCTCTTAAGTAAAACAAGGTTAATATAATTTTTTTTAAGTCTTGAAAACCAAGATTTTGCATGTTACTTAAAAACAAAGTTTATGTTTTGTCATCAACAAAAAGGAGGAGATTGTTAATACAAATGTCGCCTAAAAATGTTATTTATATTTTACGATCTTCGCTAAGTTTTGTTAACGACAAAATGTAAACTTTAGTTTTTAAGCAAAACATAATCTTAGTTTTTAAGACTTGCATAAACTAGACTTTTGCTACATTTTACATTTCATAAAACACAACACAAGTTTATTTCTTAAATTAGAAATTGTCACATCACATTTATGGCAAGTTTTGTCATTATGCATTTATGGAAAGAAATGTGTTTGACTAACTTTGTTGTTGCTTGCAAGCTTTGTATTTGACTTGTTTTTAAGTGATGTGACATTGTTTGGTTGCTAGGAGTTATGAGACAAGACCTTGTTTGGTTTGAAGAGTTATTGCAAAAACCTACTGCAGACCCGGCGGTACCATGGGGGTACACGGGTGGAACCCATCTGAGGGTTCCGCCTGATCCGCCAAGCATGCAGTATGGTGTGCTATAAATACCAAGCCATAACTTGATTTTTGAAAAACCTCTTGAGATCATATTTTACACACACACTCATCTTTTCTTCTAACCTCTTAACATTGTAAATGTGAAGTTTTCTTTTGTAGCAAAGAAGCTCACAAGGTCATCAAAAGTTACAAGTTTCTAACACAACGTTGCAAGACTTGTTAGCTTAGTATTGTGTAAACTCTTATTGTTTACACGTCATTTGTTTGTGTATATTCTGTAGTGAGTGGTTAGTATTTTAGTCCTCAAAATACAAAGAGTGTTGGGAGTTGTTGTACCCTAGTAAAAGAACTAAACGGGAGTGGTTATGCCCTTGTAAAAGAACTCGACATCTAGCTTTGTGTCGGTAAAAGTATAAGCGACGTGTAAGGTTTTCTCCGCCGGTGAAAGGAGCTTGTTGACTAGTGAAAGAAACTCTCGAGTTGGATACTCGGGGCGTGGACGTAGGGCAAGGAAAAAGAGTCCTTGTAGTCGAACCACGATAAATACTCGTGTTGTGGTTTGATCGTTTCTTTCATTTACTTGCATGTTATATATTGTGTTTGTGCATATATCTTTGATCAAACGGAAAGTTTCAAAGCTAACTTAACAAGTTAAAAAGATTTTAATCGGTAAACTATTCAACCCCCCTTCTAGTTTTCCACAGAAACTAATGGTATACATGTGAAAGTCAATGCAACAGCAGTCAATGAAACAATTATGCAGGCTCAAGTGAAGCAAAGCAATGCAATGTTGTATATCTCACCACATAGTTGTAGTTTAGTTAATAAGTTAATGTGGTGATATAGAAACCAAACTATTTTGTTCCTGAGACACTCAAGATACACAATCAGACTTACTTAGAACCAATGTGAAGACTTACTTACAACCAATGTAAAGACTTACTTAAAACCAATGTGAACACTTAGTAACTATAGCAGTACTTTAGTAATGCCAAACACTCTCTATAGAATTACTTAAGTCATGCTAAACACTCTCACTTATGATATTCTAACACCCTAATTAAAAACATAATACTTTGTTTATCCTAAACCTAACAAAGGGGATGCATATAAAAGTCTGTCAAGCATATCATAGCATCCTATATAAACAAATTTAAAATGGCGCGTAAATGAAGTATACTACATTAACATACCAAGATCCGTATGCTCTTCCTTCACCTTCCTCTTCTTGCCAGTCCCATTTGCCCTTCCCCTCTTCTTTTTTTCAATAACTGTACTCGGATTAGAACTCCCCTCCTTCTTCTTCTTCTTGCCAGCTTCCTTCTTCTTCTTGCCAGTCCCAACAGGCCTTCCCCTCTTCCTTTCTTCTGTAACTGTACTCGGATTATGACTCCCCTCCTTCTTCTTCTTGCCAGTCCCAACAGGCCTTCCCCTCTTCCTTTTTTCTGTAACTGTAGTCGGATTAGGACTCCCCTCCTTCTTCTTCTTTCCACTCCCAACCGGCCTCCCCCTCCCTTTTTTTTCTCTGTAACTACCTCATTGGAGCAACCGCTACCACTTCCAATGGTAGGAATAGATATGGCACCACTAGCACCCACATTTGGCTTGTTGAAGGTTCTGTTCCACATCTTTTGAAGAATTTCTTCAATCATCTCCTTCCCTATGTTTGCATACAAACCATACTTGGCAATAACTTTATCACCAAATTCATCCAAAACATCCTCAAAGACTTCATCATTTAATAAAACCTTGCCCCACGACTTTTCGGATGATTCCTCCCCCATCAACAAAGACTTTCCTTTATCATTCTTATCATTATTTGCCATAGCTAGGTTTCGTTGTTCCGATTTGATTTTTTTAATGTTAGGGTTTGACAGTTTATTACCTTTACAGCAGATATGAAGTTCTGGGTTGGTTTTAGGGAGTTAATGTACTCTAAAAAAGCAAATATAGTAATCTAGTTACTTTAACTAAATAGTTTACATTGTTTGCAAAAATAGTCCTCCGAAAGGTTGGCGAGAGATAAGAAGAACCATGAAATGACGAGACTACCCTCATGGACGTGGCACTTAACGGGAAAACTAACGGAAAATGCCTTTCGGTGGCTTTTTTGCAAATTTGCGTAACGTTAGTGGCCTTTTTGCGTGCCTTTTTGTCTCGGTCCCATATTTGCGATTTCATGATAGGTTAGGGACCATTTTTGCATTTTACCCTAGTTTTAATATACTTTAAATATTTTTAAAATAAATATTAGTTTAAACTTTTTTTTAACTATATTCGTCAAATAAGGATTTATGTTATCCTATTTAAAAGTTTAATTTATGCGTACACGGGTTTGAATATTAAATACGACTAAATTATTATTAACGGTAATATAAATATCAAATGCTAAGCACGAGTTACTGGTATATGAAAATAAATATATGCGATTGTACTTATAACAACGACTCATATAATTATTATTTAAAGTTTATATACGGATATCCAGAAAAACATTTTCAAAAAACTTTACGGAGTATATTTTAACTTTATCAACGCTCATTATGTGCTACTAAACTCGCACATTTTGTACAACATGATATGAATAAATAAAGAACAACATCAACCTCAACATGACAACATCTATGTCAACTAAACAAAGTTAAAGCTTTCATCCAATAAATTTTTTTACAAAATATTAATAGATATTAATACATAATGAAAGACTCATGCATATTTATTAGTTGTACTTATATCATAATTTTTACGGGTAAATTCTAATATTATATCTATATAGTAAAATAAAATTAAAAAAAAATTTGATTTATGTATAAACCGATTTATAACTAGTTAATAATATGACGAAAACTAAATCATCTTACATTTTTTTTTTTTTTTTTAGAATACATCTTAGGGGGTTGGCAACACATGCGGGGAGGCACGGTGCGGCATCCCCACCGCACGGGAACACCGCCGCCCTCCCCTCCTTACCGCACCGTGGAGGTGAAAATCGGTAAAGCTTACCGAACCAAACTAGCCCTTTGTGCATTAAAGTTTTTGAACGTTGGGGCCATTTATGGTTCAAACGGATAGTTTGTTTTCTTCTATATATTCACATTTCACTTTTCAAATGAGTACAAACAAAAAAATGGTTTGGGTTTTGTGGTGATGGTAGTGAAACAGTAGCACGAGGGAAGAAGAAAAGAAAACAAAATGGTTTTTGGTCTATGTCAAGTCAAAGGGTTTTTTTTTTTTTTTAAAAAAAAAAAAAAAAAAAAAAAAGTGAGTGAAGGGTGAGGGGTGTGCCGCCAACAAAAAGTGAGTGAGTGAAAAGAAAAGTGGGAGAGTGATGTGGCATAAGAGGATTGGTTGTTTGTGAGTGAAGGATGATAGGGTGTGGGGTGCATTGCCAACCCCCTTACATTCTTACCAACGGTGTAATTTACCCAAATTTTTATTTACTATGGTCACCTAAAAAAACCTCCAATTTCCTCTACTTTAAAAGCCGTTATAAGCATTAAACTCATAATTAAAACCAAATATCCCATCAATCAAACTACTATTAAAACATCTTTTCATGTAACCGGAAACAAAACACCATATATATATAAACTCACCAACAAACTTCTCATTTTAACTCCCAAATAAAAACACCGAAAGACACACACACACAAATAGAAGTTACCAGAACAGTCACCGGACATGCATACACAACCACCGCCGGAAGATCAAAATTCACCGGAGAAAATGTCGCATAAAACGAAATTAATTCAGTTTTTTGGAAGGAAAACACGGATTATTCTTCAGAATGATAATGGACCTTGTCCTCTTCTTGCTATATGTAACTCACTCTTTATTTTTTTTAACTGTTTTATTATATTTACTGTTACGGTTAGTTGTCCGTTATCAAATGCTCGTTATTTATTTATTTATTTTTATTAATTTAGCGAATTATGATGTTAATTATTGTTAAAATTGAAATGCTCGTTATATAAATATTTTTTAATTAATTTAGCGAATTATATAATTTTTTTTAATTAATTTAGCGAATTATGATTGTTACTTATTTTTATAATGATGTTAATTATTGTTAGAATTGATTAATTTAGTGTATTTTTGATGAATTGTGTAATTACTGTTAGCTGTTAGTTATGAAATGATCGTTAGATTTAAATTAATTAATTAAAAAAAAAAAAAAAAAAAAAAAAACTGTGCATGCGTTTTATTATGATGAATTGTTAGTTATCAGTTAGGTAATTACCATTAGATTTTGAAATTTGGGGATTTTAGAAGGTGTAGTTGATATTTAGGTCAAAATTAGTTATTATGAGAAATGTTACTGTTAATTGATGTTGTTGATTATGAAAAGAAGCGATAATATTGTGATCGGTTTTATGCGATTATTTTGCCTTTCGATTATGTGAATTTTTTCTTAAGTTATATTTAATGTTATGATTAGTTTTTAATTAATTTGTGCATGTCTTCCATTGTTGTAGAGATGATTAATTTAGTGATTTCTATTGATTATTTGGTTGTTAAATTAGGTAATTACCGTTAGTTTTGGAATTTTTGCGATTTTGAACATTTTCTATTGATCGGTTTTGGTGCAATTAGTGTCGTTTTTCAATTTAGTGAATTTTTTTTAACTGTTTAGTTTTCCGTTTTTTAACTGTTACAGCTAGTGATTAAATTTGTTATGATTATCAGTTTTTAGTTAATTTAATGTTTTCTTGATAAATTGTTTGGTTGATAATTAGGTTTATGATATTTAGGGATTTTAGACAGTTTAGGTCAGAATTATTGTTAAATGATGCTCTAAGTACTAATGTTTATGAAAATTGTGGTGATTATTAATACAATTGTAGTCGCACGATCCATTTAGTTGGGATTAGTGTCGTTTTTCGATTTGGTGTAATATTTGTTCTCGAATTATAGGTTTCAATTGGTGATTTAAATTTAAAAGTTAAATAAGCTAGTTATTATGAATAAAATTTCTAATGAAATTCGAGAGAAATACTTTATTACATTTAAACATATTCGAGAAATGAAAATATATGTTATTTCTATCGAATATGTGTGATAGAATCGCACTGTTGTTATCTGTTTACATGTGTTTGTGTAAGCCCTGACTTTTTAGTTTGTTTTCTTGGTTTAATGTGATTAATTCAGTATCACTTGAATGATTTTTAGCTGTTAATTAGGTTTCTAATGTAACTCTATGAAATTTGGGGATCCTGGACATTTTTAGGTTAGAATTTGTGATTATGAGAAGTGTTGCTGTTTGATGTATAATGTAAATCTTTTTGTTGATTATAAATTTTTTTGGTGAAATAATTGTTATATTTGTTTCTTTTTTTTTCTTTTTTTTTTTTTTTTTTTTTTTGGTGAAAATGTGTTCTGCTGGAGAATGTGTGTGTTAGGTAATGTTAAGGTTAGCTGTTAATTTTGTATCATCAGTTTATTAAACTAAATTGTGCAGTATTGGCAGCGATGAATAAATGATTAATCTTTTGTTTTCTTAATGAATTGTTACTTGTTAATTAAGTAATTAATGTTAAGTTTTTGAAAATTGCGGATTTTGTACATTTTTTGCGAATTTTTAGGTCAGAGTTTGTGATTCATGTTTAGGTTTAAAAGTTTAATCTATTGGTGATTATGAGAAGACTTACTGTTGAAATTGGAGTTAAATACAGAATTTATATTAAATGTATTTGATAAAATGAAATGTGTTGTAATACCATTTCGTGTTATTTGTATCGAAGTCGTTATAGAATGGTACTTTGCAGGGGCGGATCTAGTGCTTGGCTAAGTGTGGCACGTGCCACACATGAAAAATCCCGGCGAGCTGTGAAATTTTATGTAAAAAATCAGTTTTTTAGATTTGACGCTTCTAGTAATATGGAATATGGATCTACTGGCCTTTTCATTGATGATGATGTAGTAAATAGAAGTAAATTACGTAGAATGAATAGATCAGAAAACTTTTTCCGGCAAACTGGTGGTTAAATTTTGAGATGAAGAAGAAAGATATAAATGGTTGGGACTTGAGCTAATTTAATTTGGGGGTCCTAACATTGATTAAAAAAGTGAATATATAAAGTGAAATAGTACGGTATTCCTTATTGTATGCATATCTTTCTTTTTGAGAGTTTATTAAAAAAAAGTGAATAGTAAATAGAGTATATGTAGAAGTTTGAAGTAACTGCTAATGTCTTATGATATTGTTGCATTCGTAAAAACTTATTGAAATTAAAATTTCTATTACGCAATAAGAGATTACACAAATGATATTCAAACCGAGCAACCTAGCATTGATTATAAGGAACAATTAAGCATCGCGAGCTACACATATTTTTGTGCTACACGTGATTGAAAATCCTAGATCCGCCACTAGTACTTTGTGAGTAGTTTACATGCATTTGTGTGAGCCATGTAATTTAAGTTTTGTTTTGGACGTGGTGAAACAGTTGTTTTTATATTCGGTTTTGTGGTCTTTTGCTGGTTCTGATTCAAACCATAATGTTAATGTGTATTAGGTAATGTTCTCTTGCTGAGAAACCAGTTGACTTTGAATTCTGATTGGGTTGAAGTGTCACAGGAGAAATTGCTATCACTCGTAGCAGAGCGGTTGATTGATGCATACAGCGATGTTAATGTAATATTTTGTTTATTTAGATACATTTTTTGGTGCTTAAGATGAAGTAGAAAATAGTATTAATGATAGAAGTTAGAACCTATTTGTTTTTGTATTGTTTTGAGCAATTTCAATGACAAGTGGATAACTGTTGGGTTGATTTCGATTGTTTTCAATTGGGGTACAGAATATCGATGCAGGCTATGTAGAAAATCAACAACAGAAAATTGGCGATGCCATTGATTTACTCCCTCAACTTGCAACCGGCATTAATGTGAACTTAAAATTTACGAGGTATATTCTTGAGTTTTTTTTTTTTTTTTTTTTTTTTTTTTTTTTAATTATTTTTTATTTTATTTATTTATTTATTTTTTTAATTTTATCTCTTTCTCTTGATGCTTACTCATGTGCATATGACTGTGTTGCAGAATTGATGATTTCGAGTTCACTAGAGAATGTGCAATATTTGATCTGTTGGACATACCACTTTGCCATGGTTGGATTGTTGATCCGGTATGATTTCTTAGAAATGTAAACGTCTGTATGTAGTACGAGTGAGCATGTTTAAATCAGCTGAAGTTACATATTCCAGTGGTTCTATTGATTATATCATGATCTTAATTGATTATAGTTGGTCATTTGTTATTGTGTGATTTCAATTGATTATATGATATCTATTGTGTTCGTCAATGCGTCTTTGCAATATTAAGGTAATTGCATTTTTTCATACACTGAAGACATTTAAGTTTACTTTTAAGATTTATATATCTTTGCCAAACTAATGCTTGTTTTGAGGCTGATGAATTTATCCTTGCATTTACACTTCACGGGCCGTTTTCACACTCTAGTTTGTTGACACACCAAATTAAAGCATAGTAAATGATAATAGGAGCAAACTAGGAAACTTTGAAAGATAGGTGTTTGTAAGTTTGTATCTTTAACTGACAGGTATTTTCCTTGTAGTAAATTGCAATTACCATGCTATCGGTCTTTATCTTTCTAGTACGTTGTAAGAAGGGTATTCATATTGTCCTTCTGTTTCTTCCTCTTTCTTTGCGGAATTCTGTATAAACTTTTTAGTATTTACTGGCATTACTTTCTAGTGATGTTTTTTAACCATTTATTCTTGTCTCTCATCTCTCTCTCTCTCTCTCTATGTGATCTCAAACTCCTGTCTGCATTTGTACCAGGATTCTGATACCGCTAGTGCAATTGGGTGGAAGTCCTACAATACACTGATGCGGGAACTTGTTGCTCTTGATACGGAAATTTGGGAAAGTTACTTGATGAACTCTGATGATGATTGTGTTGATTTTGCTGCGGCCACAACGGCAAGCTTAGGTATCCCATCACCATCCTTTACCAGAAATATATCTTTTGATGATTCTCCTTTCCATCATTCCGTCTCCGAGGAGAAAAAGGAAAGGAGAGGAGACCGTGAAGAAGAAGAGGAGCTGTTGAGAGCTTTGAAGCAATCGGAGGCTGAAATTTCAGCTCCAACAGATGATTCATATCTCAAACAGCAGGAACCAGCGATTCCTATGGAAGTACATACTGGTGCTGAAAGTGACGAGTCTTGTCCACAAAAATCTTTGATAGTTGATGACAATAAGACTTATGACGGCAATGATTTGACAACTTTTGAAACAGCTTCAAGGCAAGATGCCTGCTCTTCTTCACAATGTGAAAATGACAAGCGCCACGAACAAATGCAGGCAGTATCTGAAAAGCATGAAGGTAAAGATGAAATCGAGAAAGCTAGCATTGATGCGTTGGTCAAATCAGAAACGACCATGGAGGATTCAGATACATCAAATGCAATACCACCAGTCAATACTACTGTGCCTTACTCTGGAGATGAAAAGATACAAGATCAGCCAGCTCAGAGCAATGACCTGAATATAGTAAGGAATGTTGATGCTCTTGGTGAGATGTCAGATATCTCATACCCATCTGCTTCACCTATTGAAGAGTTAGAATCATTCAAGGACTTGGTACAACACATTAATGAGTCCAAGTGCTCAACGTCAAGTGCTGATGGAAGTGAACCCATCTATGAAGGTGAGGAATACGTACAGGAGACGAGCAGTACAAATTATGAGGATCAAGAGCCTATGTATGAAGGTGAGGTGGTTCTAGCAGAACAAGTGGACAAGTTTAGTAGTCATGCAGATGAGACAAAGGACAAGAGTGGAATTACGCTAAGGCAAGGTAGGAGTTTATCTATAGTTAACTGTTTCCTATAGTTTCTTTCTAAAACATGTACCTCAAAACAAATCAGTTAAGATGATTGTTCTTTTAAATAGGGGATTTGATCAGGAAGTTCCTGAAGAATAGTGCAAATCAGTTGACTATATATGGGTAGGTTTTGTCTATTGATGTACACACTTTTTTGCTTTCACTATGAAGAATAGAGTGGTTCCTGCTTGCTTAACTATAAAGGCTTCATTCCTATTGCTGTTTCAATGCTTGCAGCTTATTTTCCTTGCAAGAAAGCCTAAAAGAACGTGAACTTTGTGTATTTTTCCGGAATAACCACTTCAACACAATGTTCAAGGTTGGTCAAAGTATACTTTATAGCTTAACAATCACTTAACATTATCCAGTGCTATGTTCTTGAATACATTGATATTGTTATTTTATATTATTTGCAGTTTGAGGGTGAATTATACCTTTTAGCTACAGATCAAGGTTATATAAGTCAACCTGATTTGGTATGGGAAAAGCTTGACGAGGTATGCATTTTCCTCATGCTTTATGGAGTTGGCTTTAAAAACATAGCTGATAAAAATTATCTAGTTTTTTCTTGTTGCGTAGAATCTGAAATTGGACCGTTACTAGAAATGCTTGTTTTGTTGTTTGGATGTGGTTCACAAGTGGTCTAATTGTGTTGTAGCTAGTGAAAGCGATGCATAAGTACTCTTTGAATATGTAAACACTGAACTGTAAGATATTCTGGTTAGACTGGTTATCAGAAGTACTCCTTGCTGAATAACATTGAATTATGAGATATTCTGTCTAGACTGTGTATGCTTAGTTATTGATCCTTATATGGGATTGTACATGTTTTCAGGTCAATGGAAATACAGTATATATGACCGGTAGTTTCAAAGAATTCAATGCTGAAAATCCTGACATTCGCTCATGGGATGAGCAAAATGCATTGGATACTACTGCTGTATGTACCTTCTCTAATACCAAATCTGTTTAAGATATTGAATCTAATACTAAATTGATGACATATAATTCTCATTGCTAAGTGAATCTTATTTCAATCGCGTATTTCAGGAATATATTGCCAGCATTGATGAGGCAGCACAAGAGGATGCCAGTTTCAAGTACTTCTTTTTACTTTTGCACTCTCATCTCTTCCCAGTTTATGATACTGCCTCATAAACAAATAGAATTTTATATGGTGTCCTTGGTTTTGCATGGTATAACACTTAAATTTTCTCCTTCGTTTTCTTGAATAGCAACGTTTGACTTAACACATATCTTTGCTGAAAGTTTTGACTGTGTACCAAATATCAAGTTCTTTAAAAGAAATAAAGGAATCTTGTATATCAAAATAAATATCAATATCATTGATTTGATGATAATTAATATCATTGATTCGTTTTATGGATACATATGTAATATTATTTAGAAAATTTTATGAAAAGATGCTGCAATGTTTCTTGCAACTTCATCCGAGAAAGGAAAATATTGGTAAAAAATAATGGGAAACGGGAAGTAAAATTTAGCTTTTGTGTTAATGTTGGTTTTTGATGCTCGATTCTGTCCACTAACCTAATTGGATGTGTTCTTTGGTGTCCAGCTGACATGGAAATAAGTGTGCTTTTATGCTTTAAAGTTCTATTAATTTTGACATAACATCGTCTACCTTTTATTGGTCTTGCATTGTTTTTTTCCTTTTTCTTACACCCTTCCTCATTAAAATTGTAACAAATTTGTTGGTGTTGTGTGGCAGCTCTGATTTGCAATTGGCTATAGCTCTTCAACAACAAGAATTTGAGCAACAACAACAGTGGCAGCAGCAGCAGCCACAACGCAATGTGCCACACCCAAACACCAGCAGAGAGTCAGGTCTTGTTATAGGCCCACAGGTAGGCTATGCATTTTCTGATATATATCTCTCTTTCTTTTATGTATTTTACTGCTAGTCCTCTAGTATGGTGTAAGCATCTTCATAATCCCCTATTGTTCACTGTGTGGGTGTATATTATGTATATCTTACCAGAAAACCTAAGTTAGGTAGGCAGGAAACCAGACGCTAATTGAGCCAAATGTCAACATATTAAGTTAGCTGAATATTATTCGAATAACATTTGATACAAAATAGAGTTTTTTCTGAGTATTAAAAAAGGAACACCCATTTTAGCATACACTTGACCAAAATTATTTCCGTTTATCTAGTAAGTAGTGTAAGGCATTGACACACGATTCTCGTACTTTTCATCGTTGAGGATTATTTCAGATATTTAAATAAGTATCAAACGCTTAGCATCATTAGTAAGCACTAAACTACATTAAGATAGTGATTTTGGTCCACAGAATTCCTCTGTTTTTGTCTAGCATTTTAGATATTTATGACTAGTTGTGAACACATAAGTTGTTGTTTAGCTTAATAGTTAATTATCAGGAAACCCTATTTCCTTTTGCTTGTCTGCCAATTTGACAAAACATACAAAGGCTAGAGGAATTTTATAGCTATTCTAAAATATGCAGGCGCACACAAGTTAATAGTTTATATCAACGTTAATACGTTATTATGCATACTATCGTATATAAATGTTTATTTACATATATTTTTCAAGTTTATGCATGTCTAGATATTAAGCCAATTTGATTATTTAAACAGTAGGTTCTCCTCGGAATTTGCAGAATGTGCAGCCCTCGAGGCCCGAGAACTCATCTTCATCCAAGCAGGAATCAAAATCATCAAAGGATAAATGTCATGTAATGTGAAAGATATCATGCAAACTAACCGGTGGGTCAATCTGTAAATGTCTGCGGTGTAGAATATCTTTGATTTTTTTATGTTGTTGCTCTAAATGAAATATTACTCAGTACTCACCGTACTTTGGTTTTACCCAAATCCGCATAGCCTTACTTTTAATTGCCAATGATTCATGTGAATAGCCGAATATAACTCACAGTTTACGCATCATAAAGACTCATAAAAGATGGTTGAAGTTTTCCTGGTGGCTTTGTTTGGGTGTTTGTGATATCTATATCTGATTTTGTATGGTACTGCTGTGTTTTAGTGATACGACAAGAGGCTGAAATAGGTATTTTCTTTTTTTAACTTAATGTATTAATAGATGTTACTGCTATCTAGTAACTATATGAGGTTCTTAATACTAACTTCTTGTTATATTTACCAGGGTAAAAAACTCTTTACCCAAAAAAATACTAACTTCTTGTTCGTGATGGGCATTTTCTACTTGTTTAGTGATGAGTATTTTTTTATGAACTTGCATGATTTATTTCAAGATATGAACTTTTCTCTTTGTCATGATATTTTTTTCATTCATATACGGAGCACATATATCTAGCACTGTTGGACCTGGTTGTATGAATCTCACGGGGTGTTTTCTTTTTTTTTCCTTAGTTAAGGATTCATGTGGGTCTTACTACTATATAAGTCTCATTGGAAGAGGATGATAATTTAAACCTATGTATATAGAGGGAATAATGGAATTTTATGGGCCACCTAAAAAGTAATAATATTAAATTCTACTATCATTTAGTTAAGAGAATTGATTTGCACACTTAAGTTTTTTATTGGGACACTTTAAATTATGCATAACTTAGTTATATAGTGTTTACAGTGTGCTTTATATAGTTGTACTGTGAGTGTCCTAATTAAAATAAAAAGTGTGCAAATCACCTCCCTTTAGCTAAGGGATAAAAAGAAACACCCTCTCAGTATCCTTTTGACAATGAATAATAAAGAATGTTTTGTAAATTTAGAAGGGCGTTACTCTTTTGTTTTTAGCGGATCATAAAAGGACATCAAAGTGACAATACTGCGTGCCAGTTACAGATATTTCCCCATAAGCAATTAATGAAGAATCCTTTAATTGTGAACAAAAAAATGATATTCAGAAAGAAGAATAATCAAAAAGTTGAATCTAACTTGTGTGATTCCTTTAACGGAGATCATTATTGAAATTCTCTAATAGTTTCCAGTTGAATCTGACGGTATAGGAGTCATGAGGGGAAGATGATGGACATGGCGAGATGGATGGGGTGTGGCATCAGGGAAATTCTGTTTATGTGCTTCGGCTTGCCAACTGATGAGAACATGGGGCAGGTGAATGCTTAGAGCCCAGGGTATCGCTCGTCGTTGGAGCTCGCCACTCTAACGTGGCCTTCGTTGCAGCTCGCCACCACACTGACTGCCCCTCGCCATGCCTCGCCGTTCACCACCTCCTCGTCTGCATGACGAGGGTGGGTTTTCTGCAACTCGTCCTTTTTTTTTTTTTTTTTTTTTTTTTTTTTTTTTTTTTTTTCTCTTTATTGTTTGTGTTAATGTTTTGTAGCAAATGTTTTTTCAATGTGTAAATGTGTGATGAACTTGTCAATATGTAAATGTAATGTGTAATTGTTGTCAATGCAAGTATATTAAACATACGATTGATATTACTTCAAACAACGATTACAACAATAAACTACGATACGATAACTAAGAAACGGAAATTCAAACCACTAAAATACGATACGATAAATAAACATAAAACTACGATTCAATTAAATGAATCATCCGACACATAGACCTCGTGACTCGAATAGGATGCACTTGAATCGTCCTCACTCGATGGCACAGGTGGAAGTCCCATTTTCCATCGCCATTCTGCTCGTTTGTTTCTCCGATCCTCTTTCCCTTTTAGGTACTCTTCACGCTCCTTTGACTGACGTTCTTGCTCAGCTTCAAACTCTAAATAGACTTGCATATCCAGCTCGTACTGTTCTTTCTCAGTCAACCCAACGATATTGGGTTGGTTTTGTGGTGGAAAGTTTGGTGGTTGATTGTTTGGGGGTGGATTGTTTTTTGGTGGAAACATAACTTCTGGTGGAAACATAACTTTTGGGGGTGGATTATTTGCAGCAAACGAGCCAAGACCCTGATCATATCTCAACTGCATTGAACATGTTTAGAAAACGCTATGGTAGGAGAGGGTTCCAGTATCTTCACGTGTGGTTGATTTTGAAGAACACCCACGAATGGGAACGCTATGTTTAGAGAACGCTATGTAGGGGTGATCACGGTCCAAAAATCGAACCGGACCGGACCGAAGACCGAGTTAAGGAAAAACCATAGACCGAGACCGGACCGAAGGTGGTCGGTCCGGTCCGGTCAGTCCTTCGGTCGGTCCGGTCCAAATAGGGAAGATTTGGCAAGTTTTTTAGGTTTTTTGGTCGGTCCGGACCGGACCGACCGGACCGAAGACCGAATTAACCAAAAAGCCTAGACCGAGGACCGGACCGAATGCGGTCGGTCCAGTTCGGTCCGGTCCGATCCGGTCGGTTTTGTCGGTCGGTCCGGTCCATCCAGTCCGTTTGCTCACCCCTAACGCTATTGTGGGAAAGCGTTCCAGTATCTTTCGTATTATGTTGCTTTGTGTTTTATGTTTAACTGTTTCTTTATTTTACGTTTTATATGTTTTATTGTGTTGTATTGTATTTTTCGTATCGTATTTTTTTCCGTGTTGTAACTTTTTTATTTGATGAAATAAAATTAGTATGGTGTGGTATTTTTAAGTATTTGTGAAATAAATTTAGTTTATTTAATGAAATGAATAAAAAAAATTAAAGTTGTAAGTAGTGGGCCCAAAATGAGTAAATTGAGGTTAGTTGTGAGTGAGAAGGGGGTTAGTTGTGAAGAGCTGTTGGGGTGATGTGGCACCCGTGGGCCCCAAATGAGGAGGGTTTGCTTGTCATGGCACCCTTGTCTCTTAGGTGCGTTTGTTTCGCAATATGTTTTGAAAGAAATTGTAATCTGTCAAATAAATTGTAATTTGAATTAATTGTAATTCAAAGAGTTGGAAGGTGTTATAATTGTAATGTGTTGGAATTGTAATTGATGTATTCTGTCACCGTGTTTGGTTGGATCTCAACGTAATGTAATTCAAAAAAGATATAAATAAATAAAAAAAAAAAAAAACTTTTATGATAATAATAATAATAAATATTATTATTATTTATATAAATATTAAACTAATAATAATAATAATAATAATAATAATGTTATTCATTATATTAAATATTTATTCTTTTATTATTATTAATAGATAAATATTACAAAATAAATATTTATTTTATAATAATAATAAATATTATTATTATTATTATAATTATTATTATATAAATATCATTATTTTAATATTTATATTAAATATTATTATTATTATTATTATTATTATTATTATTATTATTATTATTATATAAATATTATTATAATAAATATTTATTATTATTATTATAACAATAATATTATTATTATATTATATATATTATTTTGTTACTATTATATAAATATTTTTATTTTAATATTTATATTAAATTATTATTATTATTATTATTATTATTATTATTATTATTTATTTATTATTATAATATAAATATTATGATAATAATAATAATAATAATAATAATAATAATAATAATAATAATAATAATAATAATAATAATATTATTATTATTATTATTATTATTATTATTATTATTATTATTATTATTATTATTATTATTATTATTATTATTATTATTATTATTATTATAAACATCACTTTATTGAAAACAAATAGGATTTTACAAGAAATTAGTGGAGAGCCGAGATACTAACTGAGCTCCCACACCTCTAGCTACAGCAAAACCAACCCTACTAAATATATATGGAGCCGCACGTGCTCCAATGTCTTGGGTCATAGAGAATCGTCTGATGCGCTTTAATAAGTTCACTGCATCCTTTTCAAGTTCTCCAAAAGAAGAGAATGAAAAGGGGAGGAATCCATATCCGATATCCGTGCATTTAGCAGCATATTTGACACGTTTACGCTGTGCGGCTTCAGTAACCGCCCGACCGGGCATAAAATCAACCATACACGAACGTGTCAAAGGTGACGATCCTGTAAGATCAACACAAACATCACGGCCACCATCCCAAGAATAAAGTAATATATCGGCTGGACGTAAGGTTTTGTCCCTCTCTCCACGAAGCCCAATATCTACCTCCTTATGAACTGAAATTCCAGACCGAGCACATATATCAACAAGAACATCACGCACAACATTGTGCCGATGTTTAATACCAACTAAGCCTGCGCACGATACAGCATGATCTCCAAAAATATCTCCAGGAACAACCTTAGAACAAGCTGAACATGGCATCTGGACAGTAAAAAGAGGAACACCCAACCGGTAACACAAAACACATCGGTAAGTCCTGGCATTCATAGTCTGTCCCAATCCGGATATCGGTGCCACCCTAAGCCAATCTGACGTATAATCCTCTTTTAATGAGTTCCATAAAGCCATCTGTCTAGAAGATAAATGGAAAGTGGATTCAACCGTTTGGGCAACACGCGCGAAATATATATCTGCCAATTTCTTCATAAGTTTGGGGGCAGCGATTTCACTAGGGTTACTCATAAGGTCAATATCCATATTCACATTAAAAGTACATAATGCATCATCAAAAGAAGGACCAGTCAACACAATACCAGAACTACGGAGAAGCTTAGTCTGTAAGCTGGCAGATTGAAGTCTAGAAGCAATGAAGGCATAGTTCAAGACATCACCTGCAGAATACACACCCAGTCCCCCGAGAGCAAAAGGTAGGGTGGCGAGTCTCCATTGCCAATCACCAAACCCAGGTCCAGAAGCAGTGACAATACGTTCCAAAGAAGAGCGAAGTGCTGCATCAAAAGAAACTTGAGCACTCTCAAAGACCCGAGGAGGACATGTGCGCATAGCAAAATACAACTTGAAAATACCAGCACATGCACGCAGTAGCAACAACTCACACTGAGGATCAATTACAACGTAATTCAAAACTTTCCATCCAATCTCTTTGTAATCTGAATTCCCTCATTTGATGTAATTGTAATGACTGAATTACAATTACAACGCAAACCAAACAACATACATAATTTAATCTGAATTACAATTCTCTCCATTCTGCGAAACAAATAGCATACGTAATGTAATCTTACAATTACGTCCGATTACGGCGAACCAAACGCCTTAGTGTCTCGTGGTGAAAAAATTAAAAAATAAGCTAGCGGATTGGAAAGCAAAATGATGTCATAAGCCCATTGACAAACCTACGAACACAAAACCAAAAGTACCTGCACCACAAAATTGTCAAAATGGGCACTGCCCCAGCAGTGACAATTAGGGATGTTATTCGGGTTGACCCAGTCGTGTTCGGGTCAGACCAATTTGGGTCAAGGCGAAAAAATGCTTGAATCCGACCTTGTTTAAAACTCGGGTTAATTGGTTTCGGGTCAAGTCAACTCGGGTTCGGGTGTAGGTCGTTTAACAATTATTCAATTTTGGTGTTTACACTTGAAAATACATAAATATTAGAAAGAAAAAAAAAAATAAAACTAGGGTCACTCGGGTTGACCCGAACCCGAGTAAGACATATTTTAGACCCGAACCCGACCCTATTTAGAATTCAGGTTAGTCGGGTTGACCTGAATTGACCCAAATATAATTTTGAACCTTATTGATCTGACCCAAATAGTCTAATTCGGGTCGGGTTCTTGTCGGGTCGGCCTTTTTTATATGTGCTGTTAGGCCTTTTGTCCCTTTTGTTTTTGGCTCTTGTCAATTATTAGATTTGGTTAGTTTCACATAATGGTTTGTATTTTGTATTTGTCTTAGTTATTTTGTGGCATGTCTTTTTCAACGTGTGATTAGGATAAATGGTCGTATTTACTAGTGTCTTTTCGTGAAATGTTGTATTTGGACATTATTTGAGATTTTGGTCATTTTGGTGCGCGCACAACATTTTTTGTGCACCAACTTTTAAAGAAATAAGTTTGATCATCCTAGAGCACAATAATTAATTTATAAATCAATGATAATTGGACACCTCATATTTGGTGAGCAAAATGGAAGTCTTGCGAACCAAAATTAATAATAGTTGTTGGAGCACCATAATTAATTTCTAAACTAATGAGAGATGGAAACGTCACATTTGATATGTAAGTGTTAGATTTTGCGCACCAAATACCTTATTTGCATAATAAACAGACAGTTAATTAATGCACCAAACACAACTCCACGCATCACACATTAAATGACATTTAATTTTCGGATTATTTTTTGTTTTTAATTTATTTTATTTATTTATTTATTTATTTATTTTTAGATATTCTTGGTTAAGGAATTATTTATGAATTGCATATATGATTATTGTTTAAAAAAAATGAATTGAAAGTTATTGGTTAATGAAATAAGGAAGATGAAGATATTTTAAAAATGAAGATGAATCATGGATAGGTAATAAAAGCATGAGCATTGAAATTAGATGGTTGTGTTAGGTCACCATTTTGTAAACACAAGTATGATTGACAAAGAAATGAGATGAGAATGAGAGTGGGATGATTATGAGAAATTTGAGAAAATGAAATGCAAGAGTTTCCTTAATGTTTTCAAATAACCAACCAAGTTTACAAGAGGCCTAAGACTAGTATTTATAGGAAAGGAGCTAGGGCAACATTCCTACTCCTTCCTTTTACATGAAACGTATGGGCTTGAGGCCCATGGACTACATACTTAAGCCTAGTAAACTTAATACAAAATGTAAATGAAAGTAAATAATAACTAAGCAACCTAGCATTATTACAAATGACCGAGACTTGATAAAATAGTAAAACTATGGTTCCAACAATCTCCCCCTAAGGGTCGGTCATCATGGTTGCTTGACGTCTTCGTCTTAATCTTTGACTTTCATAGCTTGAGACGTCTTCAGAAATGATTAGAATAATGATGGATGTACTTTGCTCTTTGACTTTGTTCTTTGATGATGTTGTTGTGATTATGTTATGAAGTAATCTGCCGTTCGTCACTCCTGCGTCTGTGGTGGTTGTCTGCCATTCCAACATGCTCATACATCTTTGAGTTCTGACTTATACATGCACGTAGTCCCTTTCTTTCACATAAGATCTTTGGTCTTTAAACTTTGTAGATTCTTCTTTTTGGCGTAGAATCTTACTTTGAACTTTGTGTTGCTTTGATCTTTGAGGGAGCTTTTTGATGATAGCAAGATGCATGTATGAGCATGTGGAATCCGTCATCATGGAAGTGAGGTACCTGCGAGTAGACAGTTAGCAATAAATCACCGGTACTTACGGATAAGGAATTAGAGCTCATCAACAGCATATTGTGAAGACTCCTTCTAATCCTTATCCAGGCCGTTCCCATATCAGATACTCCCGAAGGAGCTTACGAGACCTACTAGGTAGCTCAATGACTGGGTGAGTCGCTGGGGATCACTCCACGACTGTAGACCGTAATGGAACCACCGCAAACACTAAGCGTAACCCTTGTGGGGTTACCAAAGTGACCTGCTGTCAGGGCTGTTAGATGTTGACCCTGGCAGGATTTCCGTTCAATCATTGAGAAATACATAAGTAATCCTCTCATAAACGTTCTTGGCAGATTGCTAAGATCTGCGAAGGACTCGATAGTTTACAACTGATGCTCATTGAAGTAGAACACCAGTCGTAGAAATACTAAGTGTTCCTAAGAGATCTTTGATGTATCTCAAGGCTCTAGACTCTATAAGTGCACACCTAGGTTTCCTATGCGGAGACTGGGGATGTCCTTCTTCAATATCAACCGTCTCTAAGAGATAGGTCGATAGGTTACGCGGGTTCCCCTGTGAGAATGAAACAAGTCCTTTTAAGAGAACTTGAGTGGTTAAGAAGGTTTAGTGCATTGCGTCACTGGGTCCATGACGACTTTGTCTTCAATACCGGTGTTGTCTTATGCAACAACCAGTAGCATACGTATTGAACCCGGTGTCTGCCCTAAGGTTGAACATATGGAGGGCTATTTCTTTTCACCCTTTACTTTACTTTTCTTTTTAATTCTTCAACTCCTTCTTTCCCTTTCATTCATTTCTCCTTTTTTCGTATCATACCTAAGGACTTCTAATTCTACCTAAGGGAGATGTCCTTGGGTAGATCCCTCCGGCTCTGGCGGATCATAGGACTGATATTACTATCTTAAACACCTTATAACTCCGACAGTAGCCAAGAAACCTTTGATTGAAAATCTCTCAAAGTGTTTGTGATAATCAAATATTTTGGTTAACACTTTGAGAGTTTTGCGTACACTTTTGAAGGGCTCCCCCTGCACATGTGCTCATAAGTGTTTAAATAAATTTGCACATGCGGGAGGAGCAATCACTTTTGAATTGATCCACCTTCTGTGAACACGACCGATTCGAGACACGCTTACATCACTAGTTAGACTAGCTTGAAATTATTACCCGGCCTGATCAAGTTCACAGAAAGTTTCTCGAGACGGTACTTTTCTACTAAGACATATCCTTTTCGAGACACGCTTACGTGGTTAGTTAAAGAGATGCATTGTCAGCTTTTAGGTGACAACTAGCTCTAGTAACTAACTTGATGTTATTACCCGTCGAGGATAAGTCCTTTCGATTTTACTAACTTGTATTATCTCGTCAATTCCTGGGTTAATGCTGAGTCTAGCTCGCTTATGATACAACTTTTAAGCTTTGACTTTGTATATTTTAATCACTTTACATTTTCTCCCCCTCAAAAATAGCATATAAATGGTGTTTTTTGACAAATTTTTTAGATTAAAATATGCCTTTTGAGTCTTACGGGGAGATTCACAAAGAACTTTTGATGTTTGAACAAAGTATTTTGTTTTGATAAGTGCTCCCCCTCAACAAGTGATTAGGTCTTATTGAGGTGAAATACTTGTCCTTTTGAGCAGAATTATGAAAAATCATAAATGTTTGATTAATTCTACTCAAAAGTAAGAAGCCTTCGCTCCTTATGTTAGGATTGAGGCACTGAAGCGTACCACAGGGTCCTTTCTATACAAGAACGGGTTGTACACTGTTATGTGTGCACAAACCATAATGGAAAAATGATTCAATCAACGAAACAATGAAACAATTGATATTGAAAAAATATAACCAAATGTACCAAGTTATTCTTCGTCTGGAAGTGGAGCATTGAAGTTAGTGAACTGAGGTTCTGGTCTTTCGAAGTTTCTGACAGGAAATGATGGTCTGGCACCGATGTAGCTTTCCAGTCGTCTGATCTGTTCCCGTCGAAATAACCGTTCTTCAATCTTTAAGACAAAGTTACGAACTTGTCTTCTGGAGCTGGATTTCCATCTAGGTTGTTCCCCCTTAGCTATCTTACGTCGATCATCATTCAACCTTTTGACAAGCCCATCACGAACAAACTTGAGTGTAACATCACAGAATTTATGTACCTCATCGAACCTCATGAAGCTTTGTAGCTTTTTGCTGTTGATGTAGGTGAAGCCAAATGGTTCTTGGATGAGAGTAAACTGTGGTGTGTCATAGAGACCATCAAAGTAGAACTGTGGCTTTGTCAAATTGATCTTTTGTTGGTAACTTTCCACTCCAAGCTGAAGATCTTCCACTCTTTCTTGAACAATCAGTCGTCGGATGTAAAGAAGTAGCGATGCCATGAAGTTGTACTGAACGTCTCTATCGAATCCGCGCATTCTACTTTGAACCTTTTCAAGATACATATCTTCAATGTCATTGAGATTAAGGTTGGGAAAGTCGGCTTCGGAGAACTTGTACTTCTTTTCATCTTGTCGTTTAACAACAATTTCACGCATGAAAATGTAGTTAAATCGTTTTGACTGCTGAATCTCCAAGATAGCGATGATCTTTGATTTCTGCTTCACATTTTCCAATGACGTTTCTCCTAATCTGCTGGTATAGCCGAGTCGACGACGATCTGGCCAATGTTGAATTCCATGTAGAGCATCTCTGTCGTAAGCTACGATGGAGTTGCTGAAAATACGGGTAGTTTCTTCAATGGCTGGAATTTCGTATCTAGCGGCTGGTACTGAGATTGTGAGTGAGGAAGCATATTTCTTCTTGGATATCTCTTGAGTGAGCTGGATGTTACGAAGATCTTTGTTGAAGAAGAAGCTGTAAGGTATCTTCGGTTTGTCAGGAAATCCTTTCAACGGTAATGGTTTGGTCCAGTCGGTGAAGTAAGGTTTTTCATGATTCTTGGAACTTAGATCGATATTCACTTCAGGATTTAACCAGTCAAAGTTGGCAGACATTGCACTAGCTATATTCTGCATGTGATATTCGTATTCGACTTTGTTTCCAGATCTTTTCTTGAGGAATTCTTGTGCATCCTTATTGATTCTTCTAAGCTCTGCCTTTGTGAGTTTGTTGATGTGAAGATCCTTCATAATGACCTGGGTGAACTGAAGAGTGTTACCAGGAAGAGGTTCTTCTTCTTCCAGAGGAGGTTGAGCTTGGACCATTTCTGTCAGCCAATCATTCTGAGGATTGTCATCATTGTCGAGCCATGAATGACGTGTTTTCTTCTTGGATTTCTTAGACTTGGATGTAACATCTTTGTCTTTGGCTTTGGACGGTGATGATGGACCAGCATGAGAATCATGAGTTGGTGGAGCACGGTAATCGGTTTCAAGTTGATCTTGGAAGTCATCAGTTTGTTCCATGAACATTTCTTCATCTTCGGTTTGACCTTCACCAGTAGCTGAGGGTTGTTGTTGAGTTCCAGGAGGAGTGGAGTCCTTCTGTGGTTGTAGAGAGGATGAGGGACCTGTTCCAGACTTTGGTTTCTTGCCTTTGGAGTTTGGGTCAGGATCGTCATCTTTTCTTGTCCGTTTTCGGGATCCAGCAGCATCTTTGCATGACTCTTTTGACATATAAGCTACCATAGCATCATACAGGCCTTTTTCTTCAGCTGTTTGTGTGGTTTTGGTGGCAAGGTTGTCGAAAATTTTGACAAGCATGTCATTGAGAGACAATTCTTGGACGGTTGGAGCCACAGTAGAAGATTTTGCGGTGTGAAGCGTGAAGGGTGTAGTAGACAACATTTTCTTCGTAACACTTCTAATTCTGTGATCCAAGTTGTCATTGATTGGTTTGAGAAGGTTTGCAACTTCAGGAGTAATCATCTCAACCAGATTATCAGTGAGAAAATCATGTGTTGCAGTTCTGATAAAACCTTCGTAATCAGATTTCAAGAACTTGTCAATCAGCTGCGTAGAATCCTGGAATTCCTCAACTTGTTTAGTAAGTTTGGTAACCATGTCGGTGAGTTTGTTCACTTGCTCCTGAAGATCAACTTGTTGTTTTGGTTCATTGATCGAATGCTGTTTAGATGCGGTTTCAGATGGTGTGGGTGATGAGTGCTCTGGTGATGATTCGGACGAAGACTCGTTGTGAGAGTCTGAAGAAGAAGCAGGAGGAGTTGGATCCTTTGGCGGAGAGTCTTGAGGAGGTGGAGGTTGTGCTGAGGAAGTCTGCTGAGAAGATGACTTAAGAAACATGTTGGTGTCGAACGCGTTCTTCTCTTCGTTTTCCTTTCGACGACGTTCCTCTGCTTCCTCTGCTTCTCGTGCAAGAAACTCTGGAGTAATAAGATATTCATGTTCCTGATCCATAGCTAAGTTCTCTTGACCGCCAACATTCTCCTCTAAAGTAGCAGTCTCAGTCATGTGGACATCTTTAGTCTTGTCTGTATCCTTAACGTTGTCATCAGGTTGTGGAGCTGATTCTGACGTTGTTGGAGGAACCATACTGCTTGTAGCCCCTACATGTTCTGACTGATCAATAGGTGGTGGTGTTGGAGGGTGTGATAGAAGTCGGCTTTCAAGGCTTGCTTTCCTCTGTTCTTTCCTAAGCCGCTTTTCTTCATCTCGAGTGTCGACTACTATACTTTTGAGTTTACGTTTATCGACCAATGGTTCAGCGATTGGTTCGTCTTCATCATCATTCGGCTCATTGATAGTGACACCTTTTCTTCTCCTTGTCTCTTCTTCATAAGTTTCCAGACTTTGTTGTACTGCCATCTCTATTGCTGGAAATCCTTCATCAGGTGCTCTGTATCTCAGTTCATAGTCTGGTTCTTCTTCATCAGATTCAGTATCAAATTCGGACTCGGTGTCAGAAGGTGGAGGAGTAGGTTCATCCCGAATAAAGTACTCAGGAGTTGCCTTCTTCTTTGGTTTGGTAGCTGGTTTAGGTTTGGATGTAGGTTTAGGTGTGGTAGTAGTCTTGGGTTTTGCCATTGTAGCCGACTTAGATCTTGTATGCGGTGATCCAGTGGTGCTCGTGGTACTCCCAGACTTTACACTTCCTTTGCTACGAGTCTTTATAGTTGCTTCTTCCAGTTCCCCTTTGTAAGCCAGATCATACAACTTGAAGTTTGCCCTATTCTTAATGTTGTCATTCAGAAGGTATTCGGGAATCCTCATACCTTTGATCTTGGTAGAGGAAGTGGTCGATTTGATGAATAAGGTGGTGAAGTCGTCCTCGAAGAGGTGCTTCGGCTCATTAGGATCAGCCATCCTCTTAATGAATTCTGGAGAACTTTTGCAGAGATGTTCAATGATAAGCTTGGTGAATCTGGTGAATGGTATCATAGTCTTCACACGGTCGGTCTGAATACTGTAGATGATATCATTCATGATAGGAACTGCAAAGTCAATTGGTGTCAGAGTCACCATTCCCCAGAATGTTTGCAGGTGTTCGAGCCTTGGATGTTCATGACCACTTTTCCTTCCAGATATAGATCTAACAACCAACAAACAGAATGTTCTCCAAGGCTGAGGTATATACTTGACATTAAATTTGGAAAGCTTGGTTAGAGGTTCATCATCATCAACCTCATATCCTAATTCAATGAAGAAGTCAAGAAGTTCCAAGTCAGGTAGTATCGGAGCAAATTCGTTGTCAGTTTGTGGCAAGAGAAGAGCTGTTCGAAGAACGTCATGATCTACAGAGTAATCTTGGCTATCTAAGGTAACAGTGAAAGACTCATTATCCAAGTTGGTCTGAGCAGTAAGCCAGAATTGATGAAGATAGAACAGTGGAACTGAAGTAGAGCAGGTGAGAAGTGGTTTGCATGGATGTGCCAATAGGATATCTTTCACAATCTTGCATGATTTCTCTGTGATATTCAACTTGTTGAAATCGACTCTGGGATTGTTGTTGCCAATTGTGACATTGTAGTTCTCGGGAGTGATGTCATCCAAGGTGAGTAATGGAAGAGGTTGTTCTGCGACGTTATTAGTGTGTTCAGCCATGTTTTTCTGAAAAGTATCACCATAAATCAAACATCCAAATGTGTTATGAGTTAGCACAGTTTAGATATTGGATATAGATATCTACTTGAAACAATTAAGCACAAATGCGTCATTTAAGAATGAGTCAAATAATGCAAATGGCAAATAAGTATAACATGACAAGCACAATTCACATTACATCACATTACCCAACACTTAATGAATCACACCAAGGTAACATTGATATAATACCAAACAATATTTTGAAAAAAATGCATCATGGACCTTTTATCGAGATTTCTTATTTTTTCGAAAAAACTTGATATTATCGGAAAAAATTCTATTATCAATCTTATCGAGAACCTGGTGTTATCGAGAAAGTTTAATAAATTGAATGATTTCAATAAATGAAACATTATCGAGAAAGTGTCATATCGAGAAACATTGATATTTATCGAGAAACTTTATCGAGATCTTTCCTATATCAATATTTCGAGAAACTGAAGATTTCGAAAAAATGGAGTTCCCAGAAAGATTTCGATAAATGAAAAAATTTATCGAGAAAATGATTTCTCGAAAATTTCCTCAGAATATCGAGAAACTTTATTATATTGAGAAACCATTTTATCGAGAACTTGAGTTTCTCGAAAATATTCAAAAGATTTCGATAGGACACAGTTTTCTCGAAAATATTCTTATACAAGAATATAATCGAATTCTCATGAGATTACACCTTTGTATTCATCACAAATCATGTTATCACAGAAATTTTCCAGTCACAGATATAATAATATACGAGACAAGAGTATCTCGATAATTTTCCAAACGAGCCAATTAAGTACATCGAGAAATATGCAGGAGTAGTGAGAGACATCCAAGCAAGATTGATAAGGCACATAAGAGACCTAATAAGCAAATCCCACCACTAACATTAACCAAATAATCACAGAATCTTAACAACCCACTTCTACCCAATCTTTTGAAATCGAGAACCACGCAATCATGATAGAATGAGGTAATAACTGATGAGGAATTATTAGAAACAAGTAAAGTGACAAAACCTCATCAAGAATTAACCCTTACAACAGGTTACACATGTTTTCGAAATCCTAACCCTAGTTTTCGAATTCGTGATAACATGATATCTAACCATTGAAAAACCAATTAATCAAGATCCTATGTTTGAAATACCCAAGTGAATCCATAGGAACTTACAATTGAAAGATCAAGGTCGTGGTTTGCTAGTTTGATTATGAACCGTAGGTTTAAGAAAGGGTTTTAGGGGTTTTAGATTTTGAAATTGTGGTGGTATGTTGGTATGTACGGTTTGTTTGTTTACTTATTTTGAAAAATTTGATTTAAGTCACCTTTAGTCCTTGGACTTTTATAGGAAGCAAACAAGTGTACTAAAGTAATTTTGACACTTTGAGAATTGACAACATTTGTCCCTTAACTACATTGTTCTTCCTATGAAGTTTATAGACATTGAGATGTGACTTCGTAAAATTAACTTATGAAGGCTTACACCAAAAGAGACAAAGTGTAGTGAATTAAAAAACCACCCGCACATTTTTCGAACCGAGAAATATGCAAGTATACCAATTAATTGGTAAAAGATTTAAGCGTGACTCCCCCTCAACACTTGTAAAGAAAGAACAAGGTGTTGAATGGAAGCGATATACTTGCATTTTTTTTTTTTTTTTTTTTTTTTAAAGAAAAATAAAATGTGAAAAAAAATCTTTTTGGGTTTTCATTAGTTTATAGTAAAGAAAGAAAGATAAATATTATACTATGATAGTTGTGATGTTTGACGATCAGTGGTATTTTAAAAACTTTTCCAGATCCTCTGGTGTCAAACATCTCATACCAATCTGGTGAACTAGACTAGCAAACCTGGATGGTGCCAGAGATTTGGTAAGTAAGTCTGCCAATTGGTACTCAGTTCCAACAAAATAAAGTTCAACTGTACCCCTTTCCACATGCTCTTTGATGAAATGATAACGGAGATCGATGTGTTTGGATTTGCAATGATGCACAGTGTTGCAGGAGATAGCAATCGCACTCTTTGAATCACAGTAGATAGGAATCTTGTTGAATAGGTAGCCATAGTCTTTGAGTTGTGATCTCATCCAGATGACTTGAGCACAGCAAGCCGACATGGCTACGTATTCAGATTCTGTAGATGACAAAGACGTGCAGTCCTGCTTCTTAGATTGCCATGACACAAGTTTGTCTCCAAGAAACTGTAATCCACCAGATGTACTTTTGCGTGTGTCTAAACATCCTGCATGATCAGCGTCTGAAAAAGCAATTAGTTCAAAACCAGAATCCTTCGGATACCAGATTCCCAAGTTAATGGTTCCCTTTATGTATCGAAGGATTCTCTTGACCTCACTGAGGTGTTTTTCAGTTGGTCTAGACTGATAGCGAGAGCACATGTAGACAGCAAAAACTATATCAGGTCTACTAGCTGTGAGATACATGAGGGACCCAATCATACTTCGGTATTTGGTAGGGTCAACGGGAGTCCCATGTAAATCAGCATCTAGTTTTGTGGTATAGCCCATTGGCGTATTATAAGTATCACAAGTTATCATTCCATGTTTCTTTAAGATTTCAAGAGCATATTTGGACTGATTTATAAAAATTCCACGGGGTGATTGATGAACTTGTAGTCCTAAAAAGAACGAAAGTTCACCCATCATGGACATTTCAAAATTATCTTTCATTAATTTTGCAAAATCATTAGAATAACTTCTTTTTGTTGAGGCAAAAATGATGTCGTCGACATATATTTGAACAACAAGTAAGTCCTCCCCGTAGGTTTTTGTAAATAGTGTGGGATCCACTGATCCTTTAAAAAATTTATTGGCCAATAAGAAAGTAGACAGTTTGTCATACCACGCCCGTGGGGCTTGCTTGAGTCCGTAGAGAGCCTTTTTGAGTCGGTAGACATGATTAGGACGCTCAGGATCAACGAAGCCTTCAGGTTGACTGACATAAACTTCTTCACGGAGTTCTCCATTCAGAAATGTTGTTTTCACATCCATCTGGTAAACCACCATATTCCTATGAGCAGCATAAGCCAAAAAGATCCGAACAGCTTCATGTCGTGCCACTGGAGCAAAGGATTCAGCAAAGTCTAGACCTTCAAGTTGAGAGTATCCTTTCGCTACCAGTCGTGATTTGTTGCGGATGACTGTTCCTTCTGCATCAAGTTTATTCTTCCAGATCCATTTTAATCCGATGACAAAGACTCCGTCAGGTCTTTCAACTAATTCCCAGACTTCTAATCTTATGAATTGCTGAAATTCCTCTTGCATAGATTCAATCCAGTTGTCATAAGTCATTGCATCTTTAATGTTCTTGGGTTCTTCATGACAAACTGTGAGTGCGTAGATGCAAGTTTCACCATCGGTGTGAAGTCGTTGTCTTGTCATGACAGGTGCATCTGGATGGCCAATAATATGGACTAGTGGATGGTCACGAGTCCATTTGTGTGTTGACGGGTGTAGTTGATATGTATCTCGCATGTTGGCAGGATCCAAGTTGCGTGTTGATGACTCAGCTATATCAGGAACTGTAGTAGCTGGTGCAAACGGATTAATGAACGCATCAGGATCATGCTCTGCGGGTTGTGGAACTGATTGTGGTGTTGGATCTTCAGCTGGATGGCAGGGAGTAGAACCAGTTTGTTCTGCTGTAGATGATACAATTGAAGGACCGTCTCTCTCAACACTTGTTGAAGTTTGTTGAGGTGAGTCTGGTACTGGAATGTGATCAGGTTGAGTAGCGGAATTTGGTGAGACCTCAGTAGGACGATATTCAATCGTGTCATCAAATAGTGGAGCAAACAAGGTTTCTAATTCTTTGCGGTTAAGTGGTAAAGGTTCAGCTGAAGATGCCGGAGAGTTGAGACGGTTAAATTCGGGTCCTAAGCTGTGTTGCTCAGAAGCCATTTGGGTGAGTTCATCGAAATTAGCGTGAATGGTTTCTTGAATTTCTTTTGTACGACGATTCCATATCCGAAAACCTTTGGAATTTTCACAATATCCAACGAACACTCCGATGTCAGCCTTAGCTTTGAGTTTACCTAAATCATCACGATCATTTTTCGGATAGCAAAGTGCTCCAAATACATGAAAGTAATCGATGTTCGGTTTTCTTTTGTGAACAATTTGATATGGTGTTTTGCGATGACGTTTTGTGATCATGCAACGGTTTTGAGTATAACATGCGGTTGAAACAGCTTCTGCCCATAAGTAATCTGGTAATTGAGCATTAATCAACATAGTTCTAGCAGCTTCCACTAACGTCCTGTTGCGTCTTTCAACCACACCATTCTGTTCTGGGCTTCTAGGTATAGACGTTTGATGTTCAATTCCCACTTTCTCATAGTAAGACCGAAGTGTCTGATTCTTGAATTCAGTACCATTGTCAGTTCTGACGATTCGTACTGTGTTTCGAAGCTGAACTTGAATTTTGGTGAGAAAGGTGATGATCATCGAAGGAGCTTGATCTTTACTTCGTAGAAAATAAACCCAAGTCCATCTGGATAAGTCATCCACAATTACGAGTATGTACCGTTTACCGTTGATACTTTGAACACGCATCGGTCCACACAAATCCATATGAAGCAGTTGTAAAACATGATTCGTACTTTGCTCAGGTTTAGACGGAAAATGAGCACGAGTACTTTTTCCTTGTTCACAGGCTGGACATAAGTGATCTTTGGTGAAACGGAATCTTGGAAATCCATCGACAAGTTTATAACGAGCAAGGTCAGTCATGGTTCTGAAATTCAAGTGAGAAAGACGTTTGTGCCATAACCAAGATTTAGTTGACTCTGCTTTGGAGAGAAGACATATCAGAGATGTTGCAATCATATCTGACATTGATATTGTATAAAGATTAGAGCCGCGTGAGCCAGACATTAGATCGTTTCCTTGTAGGTCGCGAACAAAGCAAGTTTTCTCACGAAATGCAACTTCTAGATCCCCATCACAGAATTGACCAACAGAGAAAAGGTTGTGTCCAAGGCCTTCCACATAGTAAACACGACTAATTTCAATGTTACCGCTGATGTAGTCACCATATCCCATTATAAGAGCGTAATGATCATTCCCGAATCTGACAGTTCCTATAAACTTTGAGACAAAGTTGTGTAGCAGTTTGAGATTGCCTGTCATATGTCGGGTGCATCCGCTATCAACAATCCAGAGAACAATCTGTACCACCTGCATCACCAGAAGAAGACACGGGTGGAACAGAAGTAAGGGTGGAACCCAAAGACAATGCGGGTTCCTGTTAGTTAGTAACACATGTAATTAACAATTTAGGAATCCATTTAAAATCTGGTTTGTATTGTAACCAATGTTGCCAGTTCCAACTAGTTTTTGCTTTCTTAATGTTAAATGCACTAGTAGTTGGCTCAGTCCTAGATTTGTTCTCGGCACCTATGGGGGTAACTGGGACATCATTAGAAACCGTAGAAGACGGCTTTCCTAAGTTAGACTTAGAGGCATTAGTGGGCCTAAAAGGAATGCGTGTCCTACGTTTCTTATGACGATTGAGAAGAGAATTAGCTAAACATTTTGTATGATCACCAGATGATACGCTTTTACGACAAAATACACAAGATGCATTAATATTCAAAACATTCAAAGGTTCATCATTCGTTACATTTAGATTTTGATTACAATTTGCCAGATTAGAATCTAAATCGGATGCAACATGAGTTTTATTCAAAGTCCTAAGTTGGTCTTCTACTTCCTGAGCTTCTAGGTGTCCTCTCTTACGTTGCAAGATCCTATTCTTCTTTTTACTTTTTCGCTTGGGTCTGCTAACGCTAGAAGTGGAGACTAGTCCTGTAGAAGTGGAGGTATCAACATTAGTGTTTTGAACAACTTTTCCTTTATCAGTTTTGTTTATTTGATACATTCCTGGTGCTATCACCGTGGTGTCAACCATTTTTCCTTTTTGAAGTAGCTTAACTTTCTCTTTCAAATCAATGATGATGTGATTTTTGTCCTGAATTTCAGACTCAAGTAAACCATTGCAATATATGATGTCGTCGCGGTTTTGTTGCCATTCGGCGTTTTCAATTTTTAAATCCGCAATTTCTTTCTCGTATTTGAAACATCGACCTTTTAAAGACTCGTTGTTTTTGCAAATCTGACAAGAGTTTGAAACATTTTGACTTTGAAACTTCAATTCGCTTTCAAGACTTTTAGCTTGACACCATTCAAGCCTTTGATTGAGTTGACAAATTTCTTTTGAAAATTGTTTTGTCACATCATCATTTTTAATTCTCAACTTTTCATTTTCCAGTTTAAGTGTCTCAATTTCCTCATTCAACAAGATATTATCAACACAATGATCATGCTTAAGCATAGAAGTACCAGAATTATAAAGATCATTCATGATAACAGACAAAATATCAGCACAGAGAACTTGTTCCAAGAGTCGATCAGCATCATTTTTGAAAACTTTAGTTTGTAGCTTTTGGACCAAAATCTCATTTTCAGCAGTATCAAAAACGTTTATCATATTTTTGACCTCCTTTTGAAGTTCCTGATCCCAACGTGTAGCACATAGACGAAGGTGTTGAACAATTGGTTTCATTTGTTTTTGAAAAATATCTCTCTTTTCTCGCTCGTAAGCGGATTGAAAAGTTTCGATTTTTATTTCTGAATTGCGTTCAATTGTTTCCTCCAAAATATCGATGTCTTCCATAAAGGTTTTGAAATAATTTAAGACACGACATTTTGGTAAACGTGTAAGTTCACCGGATGATGGTAAAGGACCATTTATTTGTGCTACAGGTGGGACAGGAGCTGCATTGTGAGATGAAACATATGACTCTTCGATAAACCATGATTTCTCAGGTAATTCCTTTTGAGTGACAAAAGATTTTGAAAGTGGAGGAGCTTTTGAATAGTCATATGGTGTCCAATATTGAACTTGACTCATTTTAGATCGACTCTCGTCTTCAAGTTCTTCTTCCTCCTCAGTATCAAAAACAACAGCACGCACAACCGTATTATCAAGAAAATAATCCATACTGTAAATCTTTGGAATTTCTTTGAATGCCGTGTGTAGAAACATTGAATTGTAATCACCAAGTGCATAACCGCAATTGGGTTTCGGTTTTAAAGTAAATTTCTGAATTGTTGTGACAGAGTTCCCGTGTTTGTAAACAATGTGACGAAATTCTTTGAGTTGTTTTTCAAGATCAACAATATCACCGAGTAAGTTGTCTATGTACTTCCTTTTCCGTATTTTATGTTCATGAAAATCTTTTTGACAACTTGACAATTTTGTTTCTGTTTTTGAAAGTTTAGTTTGAAGACATTCAACTTGTTTTTGCAATTCACCCTTCTCACTTTCAAGTTTCGAAATCAACTTTCCATGTGACTCAATTAAATCTTGTATTTTGCGTTGAAGATCTTGTTCTTTGTTGTAAGAATCTTGAAAAGCTTTTTCAAAACTTTTAGTGTGTTTAATCTTTTGTTCTTGATTAGAAAGCTGAATTTTATAACACTCAATGTCTCTTGCAAGTGTTGCATTAGTTTCTTTTAAAACTTTGTTTTTCTCGTTGCACTTTGCAATTAGCAATTGTTGAGCATTCAGTTGTTTAGATAACATTATGAGGTCAGGGTCTGTATCAAATGATGGTTCATGTTGTTCTAACTGATCATATTTATCATTCTCAATAGGATCATCAAATGAAACAACTGTGTCATCATCAAATATGACAACTGTGCTTATTTGTTCATCTGTTTGAGAGGATGAAGATGATGTAGATGGAACAACTTGCGCCATATCTGATTCAGAAGCAGAGGGTGAGATAATTTCATTTATAAAGCATGCATTGAGGTCATGTACCTGAGACAAGCCGTCAGTGTCATACACTGGACCTGAATCATTGAGCTTAAGTTCCTGCATGTTGGCCATAAGCATCACAGCTGCATTAGCTTCCAGATCTTCCATGTCATCATCATTGTGTACATTTGCCATGAAGTTGTTGTCTTGTTCAGGGAAATGTCCATCCTTTTCATCTTGAAGAGCCATGAGTAATGCCTGCTTGTGAAACTTACTACCTCGAGTTCTCGGTTTGGGACATGCTGTAGCTATATGACCTTGTTCATTGCAATTGTAGCACCAAACTGCATTCCCTGAGCTGGAGTTTCTTGTAGCAACTGAGTCAGACCTTTGTTGAGGAGATGCTGAGTTGTTTCTGAACCCGGTATTGTTACTAAACCTCTGACCATTCCCATAGTTTCCTGAAGAGCTTCCTGAACCAGATCGACCATAGCTACGATTCTGAATTTCCACTCTTCCATCATTAACAACAGCTTGATTTCTTGTGTTTGAAGATGAACGTTGACGGTTGTTAGTTTTGTTGGAGAATTTGCTGAATGCACGAGCAATAAGAGCAAGTCCCTGATTCAACGTATTAAAGTCATCATCGTCATCATCATAGGAGTTGGAGTAGTACACAGCATCATTGTTGTTTGATGAAACAAGTAGAGTAGAAGAATCTTGTGGAGATGAATCATAAGGGACCATTTGGTTCGAGGTGGAAGATTGTGGATAACTGAAGTAGTTCTGCTCTTGAACATATGCATGATTAGACATTGGTGGTGGAGCATAGGGAGATTGAGCTACGAGAGCCAAGGAATTTGGTGTTGATGATGGTGTGTATCCTCCTCGTAAAGCTCTATCTTTTTCCACTTCAGGTTCATGGTGTTTCAGAAAATCATACAACAACCCATATGGAGCATCATGAAGATTCTTCGTTTGACGAACAAATGTCACATATTTATGCCAATCAGGGCCAAGACTACCCACAAATTTGGAGTTCACAGCGATCCTTGGTACAGTGATTTTGTGACGTTCCAGATCATTAAATACATTTGTGAAACGATGATAGTATGATTCAAGTGACTCTCCAGGTTCAATTGTGATGTCAGTGTATTCCATGTAAAGCTTGGATTCCATGTCATCTTTGTTCAATTGAGTGCCTTCCATGAGGAGATGAACGTGTTCCCACATAGCTTTGGCTGTTTTCTGAGCATCGACACTGCGATAGATCGGATTGGGTATACCTTGAAGTATATAAGCCATTGCATACTGATCAGCTTCACGATGTAGTTTCTGTTCTTCAGTGAGTGCAGTTTCTGGAAGGGGTCTATCACCAGGAGGACGTGGAGGATCAGCATTAGGATCACCAGCTTCAAATCTTGTTGGCCACTCAAATGGTCCTTCAAGTATCACTTGCTTCAAGAATGGCCCATGAGGTTTCTTGAGTTCAAGAAATCGTAGGAATCGACTTGACCATTGCACATAATTACCAGGTGTAAGCATTGGAGGTGTTTCAAGTGATCCTGCCTCATGTCGGGATTGTTGAGTTGTAATAACTTCACACATTCTGTCAAACTAGTGAGGTTGTTTGGAGGAAAACTGAGTGGTTTGTTGTGGCACTTGATATGGTAGTTGTTGAGGAATGAGCTGTTGTTGCATCATAAGGTATTGTTGTTGTGGATTGTATTTAGGAGGTTGTTGATTCATTGTGTGCGGAAGGTAATGTTGTTGTTGATACTGCTGAGGTTGTTGTTGCTGAGATGTTTGTTGTTGAACATGAGGAAAGTAGTGATTCGGTGGCTGAGACATCTTCGAACACTTGTGTAGAAATGGATCTTGTGGAAAGTGTAGAATGAACCAATTATCGAGAAACGTAGCACAACTTCAAAGAAGATTTCGAAAATAAGTTTTCGATAATTTGGCAGATTATCGAGAAACTTGGAAGATTTTCAAGAAACTTGGATGTTATCGAGAAAGGTTTTAGAAACTGTGTAGTATTATCGAGAAAAAATTGATTTCGATAATCAAGCAGTTTATCGAGAAAAGATTTCGATAAAAAATTTCTCGATAACTAAGATTTCGATAATGTAACAATTTTCTCGAAAAAATCACAAAGATTTCGAAACTTGGTTTTCGAAATTATACAATTTCGAAAACTTTCCCAATAGTCGAAGTACTTAACTTTCTTATACAAGAAAGAAAATACCGAGTCCACACAAACGAAGTCTAGGTGGTGCACTTTGAGAAGATCGCAAAAATGAGACTTTGTAGGTTCTCGATAAGTAGTAATGGTTGTATTTCAAAGAAAGCAATCCTTAAATTCGTTTTTCTTTCAAGATACTTGTACTTTTGTGTATAAAATGAGTAGATCTTATGGAAAGTTGAAAACTTTAAGAAAAATTTTAACCTTGGTAAGATTTTGATAAAAGTACAAGTAAGAACAAATCGAGTTTTGTTGTGAAAGTTTGGAACTTTATGGTTTGTTTTGATTTTAAACACAAGTTTGTAAGCAAAGATGTGAGAAAAATCAAGAAGCAAATCAAAAAATATAAAATTTCACAAAAAAAAATTCGATTAAAAAAAACGAATAAAAAAGAAAGAAATCAATGAAAAACAAGAACTACACCTTCCTCTAGCGAATGATACCACTTGTTAGGTCACCATTTTGTAAACACAAGTATGATTGACAAAGAAATGAGATGAGAATGAGAGTGGGATGATTATGAGAAATTTGAGAAAATGAAATGCAAGAGTTTCCTTAATGTTTTCAAATAACCAACCAAGTTTACAAGAGGCCTAAGACTAGTATTTATAGGAAAGGAGCTAGGGCAACATTCCTACTCCTTCCCTTTACATGAAACGTATGGGCTTGAGGCCCATGGACTACATACTTAAGCCTAGTAAACTTAATACAAAATGTAAATGAAAGTAAATAATAACTAAGCAACCTAGCATTATTACAAATGACCGAGACTTGATAAAATAGTAAAACTATGGTTCCAACAGGTTGGGTTTATAGTCAAAAGATGTGATGGTTGAGACTATAATTGATGCATTTATGATTTGGTGCGCAAGCACTATATTTTGCTCAACGAATATAATTTTTTTTGTACAACGTAATATGTGTATTAATCTGGTCCATTGAAAGATAAATACTGCGCAAGCATTACTTTTTGCGCACCACATTAGCCAAATTGGTGAAAGATAATATTTTGGGTATGTTTCGGTAAACTAGTAGTATATTTAGAAGATATCGGTAATTATTTTCTTTTTAATTGTATTGTTAAAAAAGTGGGTCTTGCCATTCTTTTTATATTTATTTATACCTTGGTTCTTTTGGTTCCGTAATATAGCATTTTTTCTAAAAAATTGGCCCCAACATTCATAAATCTCAGCTATAGTTATTAGTCATAAAAAAAACCTTGATATCATTTACAAATCACAATCAACAAAAATGTCCTTGGAGAAAATAGAATAGTTTTAGAAATACTTCATTTGCAGTTGTTTCCGTCAACTAGAACAAGATAGGTAGGACTCAATACAACAACATAAGTAATTTACGTTGATGAGATAAATGGTGTGGTAATTAAGCAAAGTTGTTTAGTCAAACATAGAAATAATGTAAATAGATTCCTCGATTAACCAAATGAAAATTACTAGTTTATATAAAACAGGATGAAAAAGCTGCCGTTTCATCCTGTAGAGCTACAGTACACGTTCCCGTCAATTTTTTTTGGGCCCTTTTTGGCCTGCTTTTCTTGCCAGTAACCCAACCCAAAAGTTAATATTATGCTTAAATAAGGATAGCAGATCCAGAAACTTCACCACACCTACACGCACTTGAGTACCAGAGATGAGTTAGGGTTCCAATTTTGGGGCTTTTGGTTGCTGGATATGCAAAGGTATGTAAGCTTTTCATTACAATTATTTAATTAGATTTGTTTTGATTTTGTTTGGGTTAACTTAGTAGGGTTCCAATTTTGGGGTTTTTTGCTTAGTAGAGTTTAAGTGGTAATGCTTTGTTTAATTATAGAGTTTAAGTGGTAATGCTTTTCATTATAATTATTTAATTAGATGCGAAGGTGCTATGGATGATAAAGGCCTGCCATGGACCGGATGGCATGATGATATAGATTTTGATTATAAGAACCGTCAAGACATGTAATCAAGGATATAGTGGTTTCATTACCTGATGTTTTCGTTTTTGTTTGACAAGTAATTGACGAAGGTGAAGACGAGTGTGCGTTGTAACACCATCCCGAGCTATAAGATTTTTTATTTTGGCTTTTGTTTCAAAATCGACTACTTTGTGCGAAAATGTTAGTTTGTGTGCTGTAGTTTGTTTAAGCTTATTTTTGCACTTATAAGGTAAATTTGGCTTAGGCTAAATTTCATGACTTCAATTTGTGTATCAATATATCATTAGTAAAAGCTTTGTTACTTAATAAGACATGAACTTTTGATTTAGGCGGCATCAATGGAACTAGAATTTCTATGAAAAAAAATTTACACATTTCGTTTGGATATACTTCATTTTCTATTTTTTAATGGTTTTAAACTCTGAATTTAAGTGCCTGATGAAGAAATTTAAATTTCAGAACCGAACTTCTGGATGGCTGATTCCTCCCGGACCATACCTACTTTTTATAAGCCAACCACTTGTTTATAAAATGGTCAACCTAATAAAAGTAAACGGAGGGCGACAGCCCGGGAGAGGAATGCAAGTTTACCAAGGGTTTAAAATATCCTTGGATCGTTTATGTTCTGGCGAGGCGTGATATTCTAAATACAATGACTTGTGAATTGTTGAAAATAATATAGTATATGAAAACAGGAATCTGATTGACTAACACTGAATGTGAATAGTAATAGCTCTGTCACAGCTAGTTCAATTAAGAAACGTACAATCAGAAACCTTAAAATTATAAAGTATTTACAAACGTACGTTTAAGTTTAAATAAACGTAAACGTAAAGAAAACAAAACTTTCCCAAAGAGGGAATTTGCATGCCTTAACGGCTTAAATGCAAATTAAAAAGAAATAAAATAAATAACTATATTTATTATAATATTTACAAGTGTTTAATTAATTATTATTAATAACTATTTATTTACTATTTATTAATTTACATAAATATAAAGAAAATCTAAAGTAAGCCTAAATAAATAAAACTAAAACTTAGAAAAGTTTAAACTAATATAAAAGAAATTTTGAAAATAAAAATATATTTATTATACAAGTATTCTATTTATTATTAATTATTTACTATTATCTAATTACTAATACTATTATTAAATTACTATAAATACTAAATAAGCAAACAAAAATCTAAAACTTTTTACAAAATTCTAAAATACTAATAATAAGCTAAGAAAAATATAAAAACTATATTTATTATACAAAAATAAGAAAACTTAATTAAAAACTATTATTACTTATTTAAATTAATTAAACTACTATAATTATTATACATGGTAAACTAATTTATAAAATTATGAAACTTTTTATAAAACTACTTTTCCATCATAGGAATCCATAAAAAATATAAAAAGTTCATAAAAATTATAAATAAACAGTTTTAAAAATTAAATACTTATTATTATCTAAAAGAAAATTAAACTATATTAATTATAAAAAATACTATATGAATAGTAAAAAATGTAAAAAAATTACAGAAAGTATATTATAGTATGAGGATGCTAGGAAAAATATGTTTGGACCATCAGCTTATTCCAATAAGCTGGAATAAGCTCGACAGTCCAAATAAGCCAAAAGGTTCAAGAGTGGGTTAAGTACCAAATTTGGTAGGGTCTTACTGAAAAAAGACCCTAGGGCAACTGGTATACAGGTACACGCTAACACTCTCATAAGGGGGAGGTCTCAGGTTCGACCCTGCCTCACCCCTTTTTATCAAATTTTTATTTTTTTGATTTTTTTCTTTACAAACTTAATAATAAGCTATATATAAAAAACTTTAACAAAGGAAAACTTTTTAATATTCACAAATAAGCTCAGAAACAGCTTATTAGATGACTAGAAAGCTGATAAGCAATAAAACTTCTAAATAGAAGCTATCACTTAGCTTTAAAGTGGTTCTTTTTGGCTTTTCTGTTTTCTAGAATACTTACATACTTATATTAAACATGTTTTAAGAAGAATGAACTGTACATACAAAGGAATAAACAGATTCCAGCTTATTGGCTTATGTAGTGAGCTTAGTGGTTCACTGTATGGAATTTGAGCTCAAATAAGCTGGAAATGAGCTTAATAAAAGAAACAAAAGGTACAGAAGGCTGTACATATGTCCAAGGGACAAGTTTAAGGAGAATAAAAGTTTATAAACATCAAAGTAAGCAAATTATGAGCTTATGAATTCATTCAGTTGAGTTTTAAGCCCACAGTGGAATCACAAGCTCAGAATAAGCTTGAAACAGGAATAGAAAAGAAAATAAAGTAAAAGGGATATGTATACAAGTTTGTTAAACAAATATTTACAAGAATATTCACTGAGGATCATTCATAAGCTCATAAAAGCTCATAAGCTTTACTCAGATTAATGCAAATCCAAACACCCCTGCAGCTTATTGAATTGGTCATTTAAGCTTGTCAAACAAGCTTCAAAGACCAAAATAAAGGTGGAAGCTGCAAGTTAGTCTGGTAGGCTTCTCAAAAAGCCCAAGCTCACCTAGTGGGGTCCACTAGGTAGCTTGTGAGGGCTTATGAAAAAGCCATCATTTCACTGAATGTACTGGGTGAACCAATGCATACTTGTGAATGGGACTCACAATAAGCCATATGCAAGCTTATAAAATAAGCTTCAAATTGCTAATAAAGCATAGGATCCTAAACACTGATTGATCAGCTTCACAAGGAAACAAATCTCACACCCTAGGTCCAAGAAATAAGCTTATTGTGTGCTTATGAAGTTTGTGAGTTGACTGGGTGTTTGATAGCAACTCAGGAAAAGGCTAAGGTTCAAGCTATAAGCAGCCCTAGGAAAAGGGCTTGTGAGTTAAAATTGAAGCTTGAACTATTTAGGGTGGTTGCTCAGCTACTTAAAAAGCCAAAGTTCACAAGCCCAAGCTCAGTGATGAGCTTTTGATGAGCTTGTGAAGTTACTTGGTTTCACTGGGTTACCAGTGGTCTGTTTGATTTGAGGCACAAATTAAGCAAGAATAAGCAGTCCATATAAGCAATTAAAGGCAAATAAGTACTTGGTTCAAGTAACTAGCCACATGGGCATCACAAACAACCAAATCACACAGAGTAATAAGAACTAATGAAGCTTATGCAAGCTTCATAAGTTAGCTAATTAATCTGTGTTCAGGGGAGGTTAGTGAAGAATCACCTAAATATTAAGCACAAATAAGCACTCTAAACCACTTTAATAAAAATTAATAAAAATAGTAACATACAGATAAGCAACAAGACTAACTATTCCTACAAGCTCATGTCCTAAGATTAATCATATAGTTCACAATTAAATTCTAAGTTTATTCCAAAAAACAGTTAGGCTGCAATTTTGACTTTTATAGTTTATGATCAAAGTTGACTTTCATCAACTTTGATCTGAATTAAAGCACTGATTTTTAGGTATTATACATAATGAACATGAATTAAACAAAGAAAACTAACATTTATACACATAATAAAGATTTGGACAACAAATCCATAACAGACATGACATTAAGATAGTTAAAAAAGAAATGTTGACTAAGCACAACTAAAGACTATCAAACTGAGTTAAATAGGCACAAGTGGTACTCAATCAAACAAGGACAACAACACATAACTATTAAACACTGAATCAAGCATAAACAGATAATTAGAAACATGCAGTGAACAATGATCAATAATTGAGAATGATCATAAATGTCAAAGACATAATCATTGAACCTAAAGGGGTGTCAAACTCTCTAATAGCCCAAGGATCATGCAGTGACAGGAATGAACATCTCAAACCATTTCAAGGTCCTAAATCATAGCTAACCAAACAGTCCCTAAACTTTCACTTGTCACATGAAATTTGAGGTTTTCAATGAGATAGCATATAAACCTGATTCCCAACATCATATAAACACATAACAAGCATAAATAAACAGAAAAACAACACATATAACAACAACAAACAATAATTACTCATCATTCATATTTCATAGTGAAAAATGAATTCTAAGCAACAACTCAAATTAATACATAAACATAAACTTTTAAACATTAAAAACATTTAATAACAACAAATAAACAAGAAAATATAGAAATTAAAGCAAATAAATACATGAACAGTAAATTGCAAAAAATTAAGAAAATGCTTACAAATTGGAAATGAGCTGAGATTATAGAAACAATGAACAAGGTTACACCTATTAGCTTCCCAATAAGCTCCTAATACCCATTGAATTCCAAATTCACCACTGCATCTCCCTTTCCTTTATTAACTTGCTATTTTTGATTTTTTTCATTGATTTTCTCTATTTTTTTAAGTATTTTCTAAGTTAAAAGATCATAGCTATTTAATTGTTTCTAAAAGCTTAAACAAGCTTTGTCAGGAGCTTATATTGCCTATAGAGTCCATTAAATATCTTTTGATCAAACAGAAATGTAAATGACAATATTTAAATGATATTTAAAGTAAATAACATGAAAATTAAAGGTTAAGAAACTACAACTGTAAATAGCTTTGTATTTAAACTTTGTCAAGGTTCATATACAGAACTGAAAGCAAGTAAAAGACATTGTAATTAAAGTTAAGCAGTAAATGACATGAAAATAAACTAGTGACTATGGCTTAAGGCCAAAAGTATTTTTCTCTTCTCCATCTTCTGATCTTTATACACATTTGCAATCCCACTTGATTATTGGTCAAATCCCACTTTAAACCTTGTCCATTGGATGGCTGAAACTGATCCTAGCCTTTGAACATGTTTTTGGCGCCAAAAGTCCCTTGATAACTTGTAGTAGTTTTCTGAGCAATTAATGCTTCTTGTTTACTTGTATAGGTGTAGGGGACAAGTTTGGTAAAGTTTAGTGGAGTGGGAAGCCAAGTGGAATTATTTGCAGTTTGAAAACCATGGTGGTGATAAGGTTTGATGTGGGAATGCATTAAATGAGGTTGTGGGCTAAAGGTGAGGTGGAGGAGATGAGAGGGGAGAGTAGGTGGTGAGCTGGTGGACAGGTGGTGGCAAAACCACCTCTGGTTTATGACTGGGTGGTAAGGAGGAAGGAGGTGAATAGTGGGTAGTTTACCCGGTTTTATTTAAATAACATTGGGGGTGGGCTAGGTTGTATTGGGCCTGTATTTTGTTGGATCAGATAAACAAAAAGGGCCAAGGGTGGTGATGGGTTATACGGATTTGGATTATGGGATTATTAATAGATCCGGCTTGGTTTATGTGTTGTAAAAGCCCAAGGGTGTAAGTTGTCAATTCTGAAACTTGAGGGACCTTATGTGACAAGCTTCCAAAATTCTTCCAAGGGACCATACCTGCCAAGTTAGATAAACCAAGGACCTATTTTGCATTTATTACAATTTTTAATACCCCGGGGACCATTTATGTAATTTTCCAAACTTGGGGGTTGAAATTGTAAATTCCTCATAAGTTATCAAAAAGGTTCCAATTTGTAATTTATGCATAGTACAAGGGTATTATTTGTGATAAAATTCTATTTTGAGTACCCAGGGACTAAGTTTGCCAATTTTGAAACTTGAGGGGTAAAAATTGCCAATATGTGTAAACTTCTATCCAGGGATCATTTGTGAATATTTTTGACTTCCCAAGGACTTAAGTTGACTTTTCTATCATTAAAAACCTTTAGGGACTAGTTTTGACATTTTGTGTAACTCCAAGGACTGAAAACGACAATTGTTGTGAAATTTATCAGTTTTCACTTGTTTTTCAATCTTTTGTACCTGAATCACATATAAAACACATTGTGATGAATTTGTAACATTTTGTGAGTCATTTGTGTGTTTTTGGTTGTTTTTGTGGGTTCAAATAGGTATAAAATGATGAGTATTTAGACACTCATCAATCCCCCACACTAAACTATTGCTAGTCCCTAGCAATCTTTTATTTAAAACTTAATGGATTTTAAAACTTCTTTACCAAAAGCCATCACTTCTGGAATAGCCAGGTGTAAGAACTGTGGCACACCTGATAACCGTGTGATTTTGAGCAAACCACCAGCTGTCAACGGATTTGATTTGTCTTTACCAAAAGCCGTTTGCTTCTGGACTAGTCAACTCTTGATGGAATAGTCAACATCTTGGTGAGTTGATTACCAATTATGGTTTTCCACAGCCTTTACCACAAGCCATAATCTTGCGGGCTAGTCAACTCATTTGCTTATTAGGATATGGCGAGTTGAGGTACCATACAATTTTGGGCAAATTGCAAGCCATAAACGGATTTGAGATATCTTTACCAAGAGCCGTTTGCTCCTGGATTAGCCAGTCCTTGTGTGGATTAGACATGGTGGACTAATAACCATTTGTTGTGTTTAGTATAAAACACTAATACCAAATGAAAAAATTTTAAATTTTGGTCATTTTTGGGGAAAAAGGGCATACAAAGGTATATAAGTGATAAAATTCGCTAGAATTTCCATCCCCCACACTAGAAATGAATATTGTCCTCAATATTAAAAATCCCGGCTATTATGTCGAATCCTTGAACGTAAAAAGATAACATTTAAAACTAAGTGGGGTAACACAACAATTATTTTATTTTTCTGTATTTATAATTTTTCACTTCATTTTCAAAATATATACAACATGTGGGGCACACCCCCACACTAGGGTGGTAGCCAAATTTTGATTCGCCTCAAACTAGCTATCTTTTATTTCTCAACCACTTGTGAATGGTCAATGGTAAAGTCAAACTAATCAAAGGCAAATGTTTTCGAGGAATACAGTGTTTTCCCGGGTCGTAAGTCCCAACGAGGTCGTGATGGTATTAAAAACGAATCTGTGATTAGTGAATGTGAACAGGGAATGGTATAAAAGTGTGTGTGTGATTTAGACTAGGGTTTTATAACTTAAAATGACTATTAAAACGATTACGTAAAACCTAGATATCTAAAACGTTTAAACGTACACCAATTTAAAATCAGACGCGACTGCGTACTGAGAAAAAGGTGAGTTTTAAGGAAAAATAAACTACAAGGGTTAAAAATGAAAATTCTATAAACTTAAACTTAAAATAAAATTAAACTAAAAATAAAACTATTTTTAAGATTATTATATTATTTATTATTAATTATTTAATTAAAAACTATTTAACTATTTAATTAAAATCAAACTAAAAATTATAAATACTACAAATTAAACTAAAAACTTATAAAAATATTTTCTAAACTTAAAATAGAACTTGAAGAAAGTATAAAAAATAAAAATAAATGTTTTTGTCTTTTTGTGAGCTTTTTATTAATTAAAAACTATTTATATTAATTAAACTAATTAAACTATTTTAAATTACCAATAATATTAAACTAACTTATAAAATTATGAAAAATTTTATAAATCTAATTAACCATCATAGGAATCCTAAAAAATTATAAAAACTTTATTTTATATATTTATAAACTAGTTTACTAATTATTATTCTATTTATTATTTAATATCTAATTAAACAATTTAAACTATAAAAACTAGTAAATGAACAGTAAAAATTCTAGAAAAATTACTAAAATTATATTATGACTTATAAAAGCTAAGAAAAATATAAAAACTAGGTGTTGCTATATAAAAATTAATTATGCTATTTATAACTTACTTATTAATTAATTATTAATAAAACTATTTTTAAATCTAATAAATATCAAATGACAATATAAAAATATAATAAAATTATTTAAATTACTTTAACCTATAAGGAAATTAATAAAAATATAAAAATACAGATTACTTAATAAAAATATAAAAATGAAAATTAAAATTAAATTGTATTAAATAGAAACTATCACTTAATTTTATATTTGTTTTTCTTGATTTTTCTTTTTCCAAACTATATTATACTTAAAAATAACTAACTTTAATAAAAACAATAATTTTATAAGCTAGAAATAAGCACTGTGGAAGCTTATTGCTTCCACGGTTGACTTTTGTTGACTGAGATGGAAAATAAGCTCACAAGAGCTTATGTGGGACCCACCTTGGATATTTCTGGTTCTAATAAGATATTTGGACTTGTCAAAACTTAAGTTGGTTAAATAAGCTCAGTAGAAAAGCTAAAAAGCCCAATTAAGCTATTCCAAAATCTGTATTCTACTCAGAATGGGGACAAGATTCAAGGGTATTTCTAGGTGGGGTCCACTGAGGTACAGGTCAAACTAGTGGTCAATCTAGGTTGCCTACTAGGAGGGGGGTTGAGAGAACCTAACTAGAGGTAGTGGGGCCCACTATTAAGCTCAGTATGAGCTTGTGAAGGTGGGTGAGTACTGAGTACTCAGAATACACTCAGTAAATGGACAAAAGAAAAGGGCTTATGCAGCCCTACCAAATAAGCTAGGGCAAGGAAAATAAGATCTGAGCCCTTGATTCAGCTTGGTTGGCTTCCCAAAAAGCTAAGAAGCTAAAGGTGGAGCCCACTAACAAGCTCAGAAAGAGCTTGTTAAAGAGGGTGAGTAGACTGAGTACTCAGATGTACTCAGTGAATGAGACAAACCAAAAGCCTTATGCAGCCTTGCTAAATAAGCTGGAAAATGAATAAAAAGCACTGGACCCTTTTGATGTGTTGCTTGGCTTCCCAAAAAGCCAAAGAACTCAGGGCGGGGTCCACTTTTAAGCCCTGAGTGAGCTTAAGAAAATGGATATAAAGCTGTGCACAGGGGAGCTTTTTGCTCAAAGGGTCAACTTTGAGGCAGCTTATTAATGAACAAATGAAATCCAAACTAAGATTTTCTTTTTGAAAAATGTTAACTACCAACTAAATAACACAAATCCACAAAGACTTTGGATTTCCAATCTATATTAAACCCTAAGGATCACAAAGAAAATCTGTCCAATTTGTCAGTTTAGACTTTTTGACTTTGTGAAATTTTAAGAGACTTTGACTTTTTTGAAATTCTAAACTATATTACTGATTGATTAAGATGTTATAAGTTGTTATAGACCTAAAATAAGCTAAAGCTACAATATATGAGCTAATGGGTGAGTTTATGAAACACAAATCCTTGACAGTTAACTGTCAAGGGATATGAAGTGGGATTTTGACTTTATCACTAATGACCTATTGATTTTAAGACTTAACTGACCTAACTAAACCTAATGTGACTTATTACTACCACCTATGACTGCTGAAACATGCTAGAGCATACTGCAACCCTCTAAACCAAACACTCCTTATTGTGGATCATTTTTATGAATATGAAACAAGTGACAGATTTAAACCATAAGATTGAAAGATAAGCACTTATTATGATATAGGAAACTTATAGAAACTCAAAATCAACAACAATAACAACTAATACTACTAAATCACCTAGATACTAATTTGACTGTCTAATTTTTATCAACTAACAACTTAAATTTTCAACTAATAACCTAGCAATATTAAGTTATAAATCCACTAACAGGCACCACAGGAACAATTAACTACCAAGATCTAAGCTAGTTATCTACTTAAACAGTAAATGCAAAAATTAATGAAAATTGCTCACAACTGAATCCAAGCAACAAAGTGAGAACCAAGAAAAGAACCAATCCTATATGCTTTCCACAAAGCTCTAAACCAAGGCAATCCAAGATAGCACTTGCTCCAGCTTTCTTCTTCACAGAATTCTTTTTTTTTATCTTTTCTATTTTCTATGACTATTTTTGTATTTTTCTAGTTTATGAACTAATGCTGGTTAATTGAATCAAAAAGCTTGCATAGACTTACACTGAGCTATGTAGTGTTTATAGGACTCTCTTAAACAACCAATAACAGTATTGAAATGACTTGGAATTGAAAATTGGTACGAAATGAAATACTTGATAACTTGAAAGATAGATTGTTATTAAATAAACAACTGAGTGTTTTACACTTTCACAAGTATAGTGAACACTTTTGAAACTGAAATTAACAATTACACTAGTGATAACAACTAATTTAATTATGCTACGTGATCATAAACTAGAATTAAAATTATGATGCCACTCTTCTTCTCCTTTCTTCTGTATTTATCATCACTTTGCATCCCACTAGCTCTAAGATCTTTTCCCACATTGAATCCTAGCCTTCCATTCAGTCAAACTCATCTTGACCATTTAAACTCATTTTGGCGCCAAAACGCACCACGTGGATTAGAGGCGGTTTGAGACTAATTAAGGGTTCTTGGGAGTTAGCATGAGGTGGAGGGACACGTTTTGGATAGTTTGGACTAAGATGGGGTGGTTTTGCTCAATACTATGGGTAAGAGTGGTATTGCAGTGAAAATGGGGAAAAAGGGGTGGGAAATGCATTTATTGTGGGGGGTTTAGGCTGACAGAGGTGGTGGAGGAGTGGGTAGGAGTAGGGGTGAGCTGGATATGCAAGGTGGAGGGTAACAGGTGGAAGGGGAGGGATGTGGAAGAAGGAGAGGGAAAAGCGGGGTACTGGGTGTGGTGTTTGGGATTTTTATTAATAAAGGGTGGTTGGGCCGGGTTTGTTTATTTTGGGCCTTAGGAGTGGACTGGGGTTGTAACTGGGTTTGGATTGGACTTGGTGTGGATTTGGATTTGGTTAATTGATAATACAAAGGGTCCGGATTAAATAATGAGCCCAAGGATTGAAATTGTAATTTTAGTAACTTGAGGGACCTGATGTGACAAGCTTCCAAAAGTTATAATAGGGACCATTCCTGCAATATTAGATAACACAAGGACCAAATTTGCATATTTTTCCAATTTACAAAACCAAGGACCATTTATGTCATTTTCTGAAACTTGAAGGGTTAAACTTGTAATTTTCCAAAAGTTTATCATAAGGACCAATTATGTCAAATATGAATAGTACAAGGGTTATTTTGATTAATTTCCAATTTTAAAACCCTAAGGACTATTTTTGACAGTTTTGCAAAGTAGAGGGACCCAAGTTGTAATTTTGAGATTTTAAACTTCAAAGGATTATTTTGAACAACTTGTGAATCCCAAGGACCTAAAATGATATTTTACAAGTTTTGAAAATGACCAGGGACTAGATTTGCCAATTTATCAAAGTTCAGGGACTGAAACTGTAAATTATGTATGTTTTGCATGTTTTTCATCAGTTTTCATCCTTTTTGCACTTTAACACCTAAAAACACAATTTGGAGATAATTCCAATATTTTGAAGCCTATTTGTATGTTTTCAGATATTTTTGTAGCTTAAATGTGAACGAAATGATGAGTATTTAGACACTCATCAATCCCCCACACTAAACTATTGCTAGTCCCTAGCAATATTTTATTTAAAACTTAATGGATTTGAAAACTTCTTTACCAAAAGCCATCACTTCTGGAATAGCCAGGTGTGAGTACTGTGGTACACCTGATAACCGTGTGATTTTGAGCAAATCACCAGCTGTCAACGGATTTGATTAGTCTTTACCAAAAGCCGTTTGCTTCTGGACTAGCCAACTCTTGATGGAATAGTCAACATCTTGGTGAGCTGATTACCAATTATGGTTTTTCCACTGCCTTTACCACAAGCCATAATCTTGCGGGCTAGCCAACTCATTAGCTTTTGAGGATAATGGGGAGTTGAGGAACCATACAATTTTTGGCAAATTGCAAGCCATAAACGGGTTTGAGTTATCTTTACCAAGAACCGTTTGCTCCTGGATTAGCCAATCCTGTTGTGGGTTAGACATGGAGGATTGATACCATTTATTGCGTTCTAAGTGAGAAAAAATTTTAAAATTTTGGCTAAAATGGGGGTTCTTGATGGAACATGTGTTTAAATTCGTTAGACGAATCTCCCCCCACACTTAGAACTGAATATTGTCCTCAATATTCAAAGTACCGGGTGTTAAACCGAACTTAGAACGTAAGAAGAAAATATTCCATAGCCTTTATTTAAAATGTATATACATACAATTATTTTTTAGATAAAACTTCTTAAATAGAAGCTATCACTATATTTACATTTTTTTTTTTTTTTTTTTTTTTTTTAGGATATATATATATACAACATGTGGGGCATCTCCCCCACACTTAGGGTGAAACATGGGTGAAAACCTATGTACATGCTAATGTTTTTGATTCCCGAGTCACTAACTTGACTCGACCCCGAATTCATTTGTCCATGGGGAAGTAAGTGGAAGAGACAATCTGCATCGGACTTTCATTCAAAACGTTTGGATAAACATTTGAAGCACGTGAAAGTTCCACACCGATGAGATAAGTAACCGGCTCATAATTTATAAATGAGAATGCCGGGGTCAAAGATTATATCCTCACTCCCGAAAGAGTGAAGAATAGGATAGGGTACAGAATATATGAAGAAAAGAAAGAAAGTCATGATGAAAATCATGATTAACTCTTCTTCCTCAATAGAAGAATTCATTGTTTCATGAATTTCCTCATTTAAGCTCGGTTGATCAAGACATATTATGGGTATGTCTAGATCAAAATAGAAACTATCATACTCCGGTGGAGATATGATATGAGTGAGTTCACCGGAGAACTCCTCAAAGGTGAATGATTCGTATTCGGGATTGATTTGAGTGAGTTCATTGGGGAACTCCTCAAAAGTAAATGATTCATAAACGGGAAGAGAATTATAAGAATGAGAAGTGGTGATACCACTTATCTTCTCTTCCGTTTGATCAAAATGGAACGTTTGCAAATCAGGAATAGAATCATTGATCAAAATCTCACTATCCTTGACGGGGATAGGAGATGAAATAGGCTTTTCATTAAAAGCCTCGATTATAGAAATGAGAAGATTAGCATTTAATAATGTAAGACGAAGAGATTCGTCTTGGATTATTTCTTCCTCATTCTCTTCTTCTGAGTTGACAAGCTCAGAAGGTAATTCCCCCACATAACTTATGTCTCCACAAGATAAAGAATAGTTCTCATAAGAATCAGAGAACATCTCAGTATGATTATTTGGAAAGACAAGAGGGGGAGGGATATCACACATGTGATCAAGAATTCCCTGTGACTCACTTGGGATTGGGACAAGGATTTCAACACTAGACTTTATGAATTCGTCCGATTCCTTTGCAGGAACAGTGTCAAGATGCTCGTCCCCCATGTTCAGAGAGTGAGTGGGAACCTCGGGTGTGATAACATCATATAGAGGGAGATGAGAATGACTAGCAGTAATGGGGTCTACAAGTTCCATTATTTCTACTGCTGGTGATTCAGTTATATTCTTTTCTCCCTGTATATGCATGGAAGGAGTCTTAACTGATGAACATGATATGGTATCATCACATTCATCATCCTCATCGAGAAAAACAGCATTTTGAAATTTGGTACGTGTTATAGCTGCTTGTTCTAAGACTATTAATTCTTCCATGCTTCTTTCGTCTCTAGCAGCATGTTTTTCAGCAAGTAATTATGTGATAGATTTATCACGAGAATATTGAGTGAGTGGAGACTGTGGGGGTGTGGATGTGTCAAAACTGGAAGGTTGACATTGATCATCATTATGAGGACCCCCACAATATACACAAGAAAAACTTTGTGCATTGTGAGACGACATATTAGCCAACTCCTCCTTAAGATCTTTGAGTTTCTCAAGAACCTCTAGACAAGGGTCTTGCTGGATGTGAGGAGTTGCTTGGTTTATTTGGCACTGTGGAGGTGGGTCTTGAAACGAATAGTCATAATTGTTACAAGGAAATGAATTCCTTGTTTGACAATCAGAGCTAAAGTGTGGACCTCCACAGTACTCACAACAGTTGAACTGATGTGGTTGTGAGTCGTATGTGTTTAAGTCATAATTGTTATTAGGAACCTGTTCATAGACAAACAGATTCCTAGTTTGACAATCAGAACTGTAGTGTGAACCACCACAATACTCACAACAGTTAAACTGTTGAGTTTGGTTTGGTGTATTTTGATACGAAGCATCATTGAGATTTGGATAATATGATTCTTGCTCGTATGAATGTGATGGGTAGTTGGAAAAATTTGAGGAGTCGTTGAATGAGTTTTGATTAGGATCATAAGCAAATGAATTACTTGATCCACAAAACAAACAACTCCCGTTTTGGATATCATTACCACATTGTTCACATGTACACCAATGACATGGAAAACCGAAAAGCGGCTCACCACAACCGACACAAGGAACAAAATCTGGAGGTGGGACAAGTGGTGTGCTCTGAGAGCTAGGAATTTCCACCACTTCCGTTATGGTCTCGGGTTTTGGTTCTTGATAAATGTGAAGGTTAGGTAAGTCGTTCTTTTCAATCATTGCCCTAAGCTCAGTACGTTTGCTTGACAAACTTTTAACCGTAAACCGTGAAAGATCAGGATTGATTTTTGAAGGTTTAGGAGCATTTGTGAGCTCAGGTTTTTGCACAACCGTGGTTTGGACGTATTTAGCACCTCCATCGTCAGAGGAAAGTACAAGGTCCTTTGTCACCTCGGTTTCGTGATCTCTTTCCCTCACCGGAGAGGGAATAGGAATCAATGGTCTATCATAATCAACATGACATCTCGATATCTTGGACAAGGCCACAAGTTTCTCAACTTTGCTTTTACAGGCCCTTTGTTTAAAGAAATCGTCATTGAGAGATGCCATTAGAATCAATTATGAGATAAGTGGAAGAATGTAGAATCAAAAGGTTTTGGGGATGAGAAATGAAGAATCAAATAGGTAGGGGTGTAAAGGTGAATATTTTTGTGTTTTGTTTTATAAAAATATAGATAAAAGATGGTAAATATACAATGGATGTATATCCAAACTCACTAATACGCAAAATCGTTTAGAATAAGCGCACAACCTCCCCGGCAGCGGCGCCAAAATTTGATTCCTCCCGGACCATACCTACTTTTTATAAGCCAACCACTTGTTTATAAAATGGTCAACCTAATAAAAGTAAACGGAGGGCGACAGCCCGGGAGAGGAATGCAAGTTTACCAAGGGTTTAAAATATCCTTGGATCGTTTATGTTCTGGCGAGGCGTGATATTCTAAATACAATGACTTGTGAATTGTTGAAAATAATATAGTATAGGAAAACAGGAATCTGATTGACTAACACTGAATGTGAATAGTAATAGCTCTGTCACAGCTAGTTCAATTAAGAAACGTACAATCAGAAACCTTAAAATTATAAAGTATTTACAAACGTACGTTTAAGTTTAAATAAACGTAAACGTAAAGAAAACAAAACTTTCCCAAAGAGGGAATTTGCATGCCTTAACGGCTTAAATGCAAATTAAAAAGAAATAAAATAAATAACTATATTTATTATAATATTTACAAGTGTTTAATTAATTATTATTAATAACTATTTATTTACTATTTATTAATTTACATAAATATAAAGAAAATCTAAAGTAAGCCTAAATAAATAAAACTAAAACTTAGAAAAGTTTAAACTAATATAAAAGAAATTTTGAAAATAAAAATATATTTATTATACAAGTATTCTATTTATTATTAATTATTTACTATTATCTAATTACTAATACTATTATTAAATTACTATAAATACTAAATAAGCAAACAAAAATCTAAAACTTTTTACAAAATTCTAAAATACTAATAATAAGCTAAGAAAAATATAAAAACTATATTTATTATACAAAAATAAGAAAACTTAATTAAAAACTATTATTACTTATTTAAATTAATTAAACTACTATAATTATTATACATGGTAAACTAATTTATAAAATTATGAAACTTTTTATAAAACTACTTTTCCATCATAGGAATCCATAAAAAATATAAAAAGTTCATAAAAATTATAAATAAACAGTTTTAAAAATTAAATACTTATTATTATCTAAAAGAAAATTAAACTATATTAATTATAAAAAATACTATATGAATAGTAAAAAATGTAAAAAAATTACAGAAAGTATATTATAGTATGAGGATGCTAGGAAAAATATGTTTGGACCATCAGCTTATTCCAATAAGCTGGAATAAGCTCGACAGTCCAAATAAGCCAAAAGGTTCAAGAGTGGGTTAAGTACCAAATTTGGTAGGGTCTTACTGAAAAAAGACCCTAGGGCAACTGGTATACAGGTACACGCTAACACTCTCATAAGGGGGAGGTCTCAGGTTCGACCCTGCCTCACCCCTTTTTATCAAATTTTTATTTTTTTGATTTTTTTCTTTACAAACTTAATAATAAGCTATATATAAAAAACTTTAACAAAGGAAAACTTTTTAATATTCACAAATAAGCTCAGAAACAGCTTATTAGATGACTAGAAAGCTGATAAGCAATAAAACTTCTAAATAGAAGCTATCACTTAGCTTTAAAGTGGTTCTTTTTGGCTTTTCTGTTTTCTAGAATACTTACATACTTATATTAAACATGTTTTAAGAAGAATGAACTGTACATACAAAGGAATAAACAGATTCCAGCTTATTGGCTTATGTAGTGAGCTTAGTGGTTCACTGTATGGAGTTTGAGCTCAAATAAGCTGGAAATGAGCTTAATAAAAGAAACAAAAGGTACAGAAGGCTGTACATATGTCCAAGGGACAAGTTTAAGGAGAATAAAAGTTTATAAACATCAAAGTAAGCAAATTATGAGCTTATGAATTCATTCAGTTGAGTTTTAAGCCCACAGTGGAATCACAAGCTCAGAATAAGCTTGAAACAGGAATAGAAAAGAAAATAAAGTAAAAGGGATATGTATACAAGTTTGTTAAACAAATATTTACAAGAATATTCACTGAGGATCATTCATAAGCTCATAAAAGCTCATAAGCTTTACTCAGATTAATGCAAATCCAAACACCCCTACAGCTTATTGAATTGGTCATTTAAGCTTGTCAAACAAGCTTCAAAGACCAAAATAAAGGTGGAAGCTGCAAGTTAGTCTGGTAGGCTTCTCAAAAAGCCCAAGCTCACCTAGTGGGGTCCACTAGGTAGCTTGTGAGGGCTTATGAAAAAGCCATCATTTCACTGAATGTACTGGGTGAACCAATGCATACTTGTGAATGGGACTCACAATAAGCCATATGCAAGCTTATAAAATAAGCTTCAAATTGCTAATAAAGCATAGGATCCTAAACACTGATTGATCAGCTTCACAAGGAAACAAATCTGACACCCTAGGTCCAAGAAATAAGCTTATTGTGTGCTTATGAAGTTTGTGAGTTGACTGGGTGTTTGATAGCAACTCAGGAAAAGGCTAAGGTTCAAGCTATAAGCAGCCCTAGGAAAAGGGCTTGTGAGTTAAAATTGAAGCTTGAACTATTTAGGGTGGTTGCTCAGCTACTTAAAAAGCCAAAGTTCACAAGCCCAAGCTCAGTGATGAGCTTTTGATGAGCTTGTGAAGTTACTTGGTTTCACTGGGTTACCAGTGGTCTGTTTGATTTGAGGCACAAATTAAGCAAGAATAAGCAGTCCATATAAGCAATTAAAGGCAAATAAGTACTTGGTTCAAGTAACTAGCCACATGGGCATCACAAACAACCAAATCACACAGAGTAATAAGAACTAATGAAGCTTATGCAAGCTTCATAAGTTAGCTAATTAATCTGTGTTCAGGGGAGGTTAGTGAAGAATCACCTAAATATTAAGCACAAATAAGCACTCTAAACCACTTTAATAAAAATTAATAAAAATAGTAACATACAGATAAGCAACAAGACTAACTATTCCTACAAGCTCATGTCCTAAGATTAATCATATAGTTCACAATTAAATTCTAAGTTTATTCCAAAAAACAGTTAGGCTGCAATTTTGACTTTTATAGTTTATGATCAAAGTTGACTTTCATCAACTTTGATCTGAATTAAAGCACTGATTTTTAGGTATTATACATAATGAACATGAATTAAACAAAGAAAACTAACATTTATACACATAATAAAGATTTGGACAACAAATCCATAACAGACATGACATTAAGATAGTTAAAAAAGAAATGTTGACTAAACACAACTAAAGACTATCAAACTGAGTTAAATAGGCACAAGTGGTACTCAATCAAACAAGGACAACAACACATAACTATTAAACACTGAATCAAGCATAAACAGATAATTAGAAACATGCAGTGAACAATGATCAATAATTGAGAATGATCATAAATGTCAAAGACATAATCATTGAACCTAAAGGGGTGTCAAACTCTCTAATAGCCCAAGGATCATGCAGTGACAGGAATGAACATCTCAAACCATTTCAAGGTCCTAAATCATAGCTAACCAAACAGTCCCTAAACTTTCACTTGTCACATGAAATTTGAGGTTTTCAATGAGATAGCATATAAACCTGATTCCCAACATCATATAAACACATAACAAGCATAAATAAACAGAAAAACAACACATATAACAACAACAAACAATAATTACTCATCATTCATATTTCATAGTGAAAAATGAATTCTAAGCAACAACTCAAATTAATACATAAACATAAACTTTTAAACATTAAAAACATTTAATAACAACAAATAAACAAGAAAATATAGAAATTAAAGCAAATAAATACATGAACAGTAAATTGCAAAAAATTAAGAAAATGCTTACAAATTGGAAATGAGCTGAGATTATAGAAACAATGAACAAGGTTACACCTATTAGCTTCCCAATAAGCTCCTAATACCCATTGAATTCCAAATTCACCACTGCATCTCCCTTTCCTTTATTAACTTGCTATTTTTGATTTTTTTCATTGATTTTCTCTATTTTTTTAAGTATTTTCTAAGTTAAAAGATCATAGCTATTTAATTGTTTCTAAAAGCTTAAACAAGCTTTGTCAGGAGCTTATATTGCCTATAGAGTCCATTAAATATCTTTTGATCAAACAGAAATGTAAATGACAATATTTAAATGATATTTAAAGTAAATAACATGAAAATTAAAGGTTAAGAAACTACAACTGTAAATAGCTTTGTATTTAAACTTTGTCAAGGTTCATATACAGAACTGAAAGCAAGTAAAAGACATTGTAATTAAAGTTAAGCAGTAAATGACATGAAAATAAACTAGTGACTATGGCTTAAGGCCAAAAGTATTTTTCTCTTCTCCATCTTCTGATCTTTATACACATTTGCAATCCCACTTGATTATTGGTCAAATCCCACTTTAAACCTTGTCCATTGGATGGCTGAAACTGATCCTAGCCTTTGAACATGTTTTTGGCGCCAAAAGTCCCTTGATAACTTGTAGCAGTTTTCTGAGCAATTAATGCTTCTTGTTTACTTGTATAGGTGTAGGGGACAAGTTTGGTAAAGTTTAGTGGAGTGGGAAGCCAAGTGGAATTATTTGCAGTTTGAAAACCATGGTGGTGATAAGGTTTGATGTGGGAATGCATTAAATGAGGTTGTGGGCTAAAGGTGAGGTGGAGGAGATGAGAGGGGAGAGTAGGTGGTGAGCTGGTGGACAGGTGGTGGCAAAACCACCTCTGGTTTATGACTGGGTGGTAAGGAGGAAGGAGGTGAACAGTGGGTAGTTTACCCGGTTTTATTTAAATAACATTGGGGGTGGGCTAGGTTGTATTGGGCCTGTATTTTGTTGGATCAGATAAACAAAAAGGGCCAAGGGTGGTGATGGGTTATACGGATTTGGATTATGGGATTATTAATAGATCCGGCTTGGTTTATGTGTTGTAAAAGCCCAAGGGTGTAAGTTGTCAATTCTGAAACTTGAGGGACCTTATGTAACAAGCTTCCAAAATTCTTCCAAGGGACCATACCTGCCAAGTTAGATAAACCAAGGACCTATTTTGCATTTATTACAATTTTTAATACCCCGGGGACCATTTATGTAATTTTCCAAACTTGGGGGTTGAAATTGTAAATTCCTCATAAGTTATCAAAAAGGTTCCAATTTGTAATTTATGCATAGTACAAGGGTATTATTTGTGATAAAATTCTATTTTGAGTACCCAGGGACTAAGTTTGCCAATTTTGAAACTTGAGGGGTAAAAATTGCCAATATGTGTAAACTTCTATCCAGGGATCATTTGTGAATATTTTTGACTTCCCAAGGATTTAAGTTGACTTTTCTATCATTTAAAACCTTTAGGGACTAGTTTTGACATTTTGTGTAACTCCAGGGACTGAAAACGACAATTGTTGTGAAATTTATCAGTTTTCACTTGTTTTTCAATCTTTTGTACCTGAATCACATATAAAACACATTGTGATGAATTTGTAACATTTTGTGAGTCATTTGTGTGTTTTTGGTTGTTTTTGTGGGTTCAAATAGGTATAAAATTATGAGTATTTAGACACTCATCAATGGCAGTGAAGAATCGATGAGGAAAAAAAGGCGGCTTTGTTTTTGAGTCTGAAAAAGCTGAAACAAAAAAATTGTACCAAGGTATGGCTTAGTTTATTATTGATGTTTATTGTTTTGTTTAAATGTTAGTTAATCTAAAGTTGAGTATGCTTAGGCAGTGCTTTTTTGTGTATAGTGGAATCTTGAATTGTGACGGGGTTTAGACCACTGTGTGCCCACCAAACTTATGGAAGGTTGTTACATAGATAAGTATTTCAAAGTTAATAGTTGTTTTTTTTTCTGATGCAGGCCATTATTCAGTAACACAATGGTTTCAGGCAGCTTAGAGAAAGGCATCGGTCATGGGCAGGGTACTATCCTTTTTTTTAAAGTTGAATATATTAGTGTATAAATTATTATTTCTATAACAAAATAGTAATGGATTTGCAGGGGGGAAATAGGCTGCACACCATGAAAAGTATGTCTAGCTTTAAAATTGCACCAGACCACAAGGCCTCTTGGGTTATAGATCAATAGCCTTCAGTTTCGAAGGCGTGTGGAACGCCGCTGTTAGGTGAGCTTTCTTATAGTGTTTCGGAAATTTTATTTCAGTAAATGCACTTTAAAGTTCCAGTTCCGAAGGCCTGCGGAATACTACTGTTACGTGAGCTGTATTCTTATACAGTAGTGTTTTGGAAATTTCATTTCAATAAATGCATTAATTTTTAACTATTATTTATAAATGTTGCAGGCTAATGAAAACATTGAAGATGCGGCAAAGATTCAGCAAAGGACTTTATGCAATAAGTCGTCGCCTGTATGAATGGTGAGTAAACCTTGGTGAGTGTATGATCTTAGAGATGCTTATACGTGAAAATATCTGAATGATTTTACCAACGGTGGCACGATACCCTTCCCATTTTTTTATAGACATTTTGATGTTTTATACGTTTTATGCAAAACAAGCTGAAGAAACTAATGTCGTTTCAGATTATAGTATAAAGGCATGATCACGCAAAACTGTAAACTAATGATGGAAAAATCCCCAGGTAGAATTGGTTTGGTAACTTATCAAAATGGTCTCTATTTGATGAGTCGGATTGGGTTGACCTCGAACATTTTTTCATATTTTATTAATTACCTTAACAGTAGTTGGTTAGCAAAAAAAAATTGTTTATCGGTCAAAATGGATACATACCACGGTAACGAAGATCCATTTTTGTTATTTATATTTCTATATTTTAGTTCCTGTCTTATTTAAAACTATATGAGCACGGGTGCAACGAATGAAGAACCTGATGCTATGACAGCAGTTGGTTGTTACATACCAGTAGCAAGTTTAGATTATGCGAATATTACAGTTCTTCTATGTCTTGCAGGCGTAGATCTCAAAGCAGTAAACGTCAATGAAATAGGCGGGGGGATGAAACCTGTCCTTAGCATTAGCAGATTCACCATTAAAAGGACCTATAATGTGAGCAACTTAGATCCTTTCTTTTTAATGTACAATTGGTTGTTGTTGGATGCTTCCTGTTTTACTGCTTTATTTGTTATGCTGAAGACCCCTTTGTAATGTTTGAGAATACACAGGGGATCCTGAAGCAAATTATGGAACTTCCAGCGTGGATGATTATCTAGATTCCATGTTCGGCATGGGCACTAGGTCAAATACTAGATCAAGTCAAAGCTCTACAAGTGAGGTAATAACAAATTTTCAAGAAAAAGATGCACAATTTGTGGCACCTGTTCCGATTTATGGTTGTGAGTCTATGAGCTTTGTAATCTGTGATGTCAATTCAACTTGACCTGTAAGGGTTAGCATCTACTTAATAGCTTAATGGAGGATGTATAATTGATCATCCTGGAAAAGCCATACGCCTTTCTTATGAGCGTAACCAAACACTCCCTTATTTTTTAAAATTAGGCTCATAAATAAGTTCATCCGCTTTTAGATACTGGAATTGTCATGGAGATATATAATTAGTTTTATACAAAAGACGTAAGCTTTTCTTATGAGCCTAACCAAACGGCTATTTAGTTTTTAGACTAATCTGATAAGCAAATGCAAACACTATCCTTCACATTGTGTTTTGAGAAAACATAAAAGTTAATAGTTTGAGATAATGGAATTGTCACCCAACTCTATTTGATGGTGTATGAAAAGCAGCCTTATAATTACACAGGCCCGCAAGTCTTACATTCAGTTTAGGTACTTATTTTACATTTGATCTCAAATTTTCTTCTGTTACCAACAAAAAGTTCAACCATCCAAAAATAATAAAGTCAGTCCCACTTTGCTACCCATCTTTTGCATCACTTTGGTTGGATGAATACAATGAACTACCATTTAATAGTTAATTATGTCCTACTATAATTACATATGTTCATTTAATAGTTAATTGTGTTATCCCTTTGTAATGTTATCCCTGTTAGATGCTTATGTGGTAAATTGGGTTTTTTTGGCAGCTCTTGGAATGTCGAATGGATTCGAAGCTATCGTGACAAGTGAGCAGGGTGCGGCTGAACCTCTGGAATGTGCTGGGATGCGGTATTATCGGTTCCAATATCATTCTCAAGTATAAGATTGGTGATTTTTGGTTTAGGTTGCAAAATTCAGTAGTTTGTGTGAATTATACAGGCATTTAGCATTTTGAGTTAGAAAAAAAATATGTATTCACATACTACTCTGATTACTAGTTATAATACCCGTGCACGCACGGGATTTTTTCTAAATTTATTAATATTAGATTTGTTTATAGGTTGTTATAATTTTTAGTTATATTAAAGATCAAATGCGCATAATCAAGTAAATTAATTATTATTATTTCTTTGTCACACAATATAAGATATTATTGAAACACAATAAAAGAGGTGATAATATCATGCACTGAAATGAAATCAACTAAAAAATACATTTTCACTTCACCGAACCCTGCTTCCTCGAGTCTGATTTGTCTCCTTCAAGTGAGACTTTCTGGTTATACCATTGCGTAAGTTCTGTTAATTAAAACTGAAACACCTTCACACATTCTCCCTCATGATAACTTAGGATTTTTAATACCTTCGTTAATTTTCATGCAACACGCTGAATTATTTGGGTGTAAAATATGATGCTTCAGAGCCATAGCAACTATTAGCGGAGTTACATGTATACTAATGACAAAAACAACTACTAACCATCTTGTCTCTTAACAGATATTGAACAAAAGTTTCTTATACAACTTCATGTTTTTTAAATTGATATGCAAGAGAATGTGTATCCACACAGTGGCAACATAAAAGATCTTAATTATAACTTTCTATATACCCACAAATGTATCTTTTCTCTAGGCCTCCTCAATCAATTTTATCTGCTCTAACTACCACATTTAACTTGCTCTAATATTTTTTCAGTCATCATCTCAAGCATTGTATATCCCAAGCTCCATATGTCCATAGTATATGTATGTTATGAATTGTATCTTTTCGCATATCAGCTAGCAAAGCTTGCATGAAAACCTGCCTGAAATAAGATGATGATTCAAGAAATATCAATTACATGTGCACAATGATGTATAACACAATGATTTAAATTATTAAAGCATGATCCTTCATGAAACAACATGGATTTATACAAATTTGTAAATTATGAAAATTAAGTAGGTCCAATCCATCACAATCTATTTTGTCCCCTTACTGAAAATTATCTTATTTCGACCCGTTACTCAAACTCACATGATCATCACTAATTTTCACCTTTTCCAACTATTTAATAATCAAATAAATACTATTAAACTTGGTGCATGCCACATTTATCTAAAGGGCATAACAGTCTTAGCTTGGGACAATAACTGGACTATGAACTTAAACGGCACCTCTTTATCTCCTTTATTCACAAACACAGTTCCATCTTGAATTTTCCCAATCAGTTTCACACTAAGAAACAACAAACGCGTAATGTGTTCATTATCAATGATATGGTTTTGGCCTAATTAGGTTGGATAAATTATCCTTACTTTCCATAGTATACCCAACATGGGCCTTTCGATAAGAATCACCATCTATTTAAATAGCTAAAAAATGACATTCAAATGGGTTAGAAGACACAAAAAGTCTAGTTTGGATGCACACAAAATTTTAAAAAGTAAAAAAAGAGTTATAGTGGTTCAAGTCCGGCCGCCTGTTTATCATGTACTACAATATTACAGTACTTGTTTCAACCTGACCCATTTTGAATTTTGACCCATTATCCTACTCGGTCGTCATGTCCATCTTCACACCTGTAAACATTTGCACCATCATTTAAATGGTAATGTTTGGTGGAAGTACTTGAAACCTTATTGTGGTTTGTAACCTAATAAAGTATCTTCCACACTATGAGTAATTCTAATTTATATATGGGACTATAAAAGGTCAAACGGGTAATTTTAAATTATATAACTTAGTTAGATACACGTGCAAAAAACCACCCATAATCTCACAATCTCACGAGCTTACCAAATAAGTGCGCATATCATCCAAATCATTGTTGCTAATTTGAAGTTTGCTAACTAAAGTTTAAGTGTTTAAGAAATTATCATACTTAAGCACAATGTAAGTTTTAACTATAATTGGAATCTCCTAAAGAAACACTTAAAACGGATAATAATTATTTAAATCACAATATTGAAATTTTAATAAGTTTCATAAAGTAAATCCAAGCACCCCTGTCTATTCGTAATCCCAGTCAATTAATTGTTTGAGCGTGTCCTTCAAATAGCAATAACCACTTTAGAAACGTCCATTATAGATAGAAAGCTATAAAGTATTCATAAACAGGAAAGGATATCCACTGAGGATAGTTAACATAGAAAGATTACTCTAGATACCTCAAAGATCAAGCTACAGAACATAAATGTCATTATACACTACCAAAAATGTGATTGGCATCACAACAATACATGTACTCATTTTTTTAATTAAAAGCAACGGCTCATCGTTACAGGAAGGAGATCTCAAAAGATGGACTTGCTTTTTTATTTATGTAACTGTATTGGTCAGTCCTCTGTTATTTTCATGTTTAATCCACACCGCTTCACTGGAATGTGTTCACATGAAATAACTATGTCAAAAGTATTAGGTTACCACATTTACCATGAGAACTTTTAACTTCAAGAAGCTACATTTCTTTTAAAAGTAGGTTTCATCCCCATCACGAATCATTTACACATGTTCTTCATATACGACTGGACTGCATATATAAAATAACACAAACCCCTAATTATTTGATGTGTGTCACCAAGCTTAACTTACACAAAGTGAACAAAAAGTACGAAGATTTTGACATAAAAATAGCTTCTTAATTCTTTAAAATACTCAAGTTATGATTTTAATAGTAAAAAAATATGGTCACCACAGTAGTAATGGTGTCCTTAACATGTACTTGTTTTAGTGTTATCGATTTGTTCCTAAACATGTTTTTGACATGTTTTTGACAATATTTGATGAACTATTTCTTCGTTATTTGTTGCATAGCCTGGTCCAATGAAACAATTATCAGATGGTATATAAAGATTGATTTCTATCAAATGCGAGATTGTTTAATTTAAAGTGTAAAAGGCCTAATTAGATGACATGTGCGAGTGATTGCCGACTGGTTTGTCTTGTTATTATATACACATGAATAAAAGCATTTGTATCAGCACTCCCAAACACGTTGTATAAGCATTTTCAATATGAAACCCCAAGCAACCCCTAATATATGGATTGTTTGGGATTACTCATTGAAACTGCTTATTCGGTCTGTTTGGACTGTCTGGGATTGCTTACATAAACTGCTAATAGAGATAAGCAAGTTGCATATTACTAAGCAATCACATATAATACAAACAAACAACTATAAGCAATTAACCCTATGGCATCAAAGTCTTAATCAGCTCATGCACCTACAACTCGCCTTAACTCCATTAGGTACACTTAATAAGCCATGACGCCTAAAAGAATGAACATTTACACGAATGATAAATTTTGAGCACTTTAAACTGGTACATGTCTCTACATTCTACTGCTTTTGTTTATGTTTCCTGACTTTTAATAAACTATTTCCTTTTCATGGATCTATAATCCAAAAACCTGCTTTAATGTTGCTAAAATAATTGATTGCTTCCAAGAACTACAAAAGCTTAGTTGTTTCATACCGAGTACATGTTCAGATCGATTGTACCATGTAAATATGATTAGTGATGGATACCACATAATCTAAATATGAATATATACTAAAGGGTGCTTTACAATTGCTTATATTTTTTAGATTATCTGCTTATAGCATTTTTTTAAAGAACAGTTAAGAACTTTAAAGTGAAAAGTTTGAAAAAAAAAAAATTGGTTGTGTGCCTGCTTATTATAGGATAAAATAAATTGTTCTTATAAAACAAATTGGGGTTGCTTATTTTAAACTGGTTATGCTTGTTTGCTAATTTTAAAAAGAAATAAGATGTTTTTTTTTTTTTTTAGAATTTGCTAAACACGTAGACAATAACTACTGGTTCTTTGTTGCATTTTCATATAGCATAAGTAAATTCAGTCCTATCTCCTACATGTTTCTTCACATGATAGCTTATGCTAATAAGCAAACCATTTAAATACGCAATCCCAAACATCATTGATATATGTTCATAAATAGTGGCATAAATCTAAATAGACCATAGTTACCTGATAAAATATCAATGATTGTCCGGCATTGATGACATAACTTAAAAGAACAACTTTGTTGAGATACCTGCATGAAAAAAGATATTATGCGACTACAATTTTAATGGTCCTAATATAGGTTTCGGTTTGTCCCTTTTATCAACTTTGTCAACATTACTTCACCATTCATGATTTGGCCATTGCCACGATCTGGTAAAACGTAATCAAATGAAATATTAGATACTTAAGTCACATAGATATTTTTGCACAAATAAGCCTATTAGTTATCGAATGACCTCCATATTTTGGTACGCTAATAAGTTAACAACCAACAGTGAGTTAATAGCAAAGACGAAAGACCCGACAAAGATTAACAGATAAAACATGAAATCTCAAATCAAAGATACAACAATCATTAAACAAAAAACAAACTAAAACACCAACTGATATAGTTCCAAGTTCTAATAGTCAACGGAAACACTAAACAGAGTGACAGAATTCAACTGAAATGAGATTATTCATGAACATCTCAGGTTCAACAACTTTTTATTACCAAAAAAAACATACCCCCTTCCGAATCTAGGATGACAAATTGATAATAACTAATCCACCCAAATATACATCTCCATATTTTAATGAATATGATTTATAACTAATCCAATAATTCTTTATTTGTTGTATGTAGAACATACCGGGATGGTGGATCTGGTTCTACTATGTATGCCCAATTCCATGTACTTTGCAAGGTCTCATCGGCACAAACTGTTAAATAACGCACCAGACTGTGACCCCTTTTGACCTATTGCCCAACCCGCTTAACCCACTCATCATTACCCTTCTAGTAATTTGAATGCAAAACAAAGAATCACATATTTTTACATTCAATATATTTCAAGGTAGAAGAAAAAAACGCAAACTACATACCAGAGAGCGCACGCCTTATACTCCCAAAGCGGACATTTGTCTAAAATCCATGTTCCACCCTATGTCTAGCAGCCTTCGCAGACGCAAGCTCCAAGCTGTAATAGAGACAAAACACTGTGTTAAGAAGTATAGAAGTAGAAGTGGCATGATAATTTTTAACAAAATTCGATTGTTCATATAGCAAAAACACATGCCGAAATAAGTTTAGTCAAAGATAAGCACTATATCCAAACAATAAACACAGATTCATCATATATGACAATACTTTTCCATGTAACAAAGCACAAATTTAGTCATATTACGAATTTTTTTTTTCACATTTAACTAAAAAACGTACATCAAATGCAAATATAATCATGAAAATAAACATTAAAAATCATACCTCTCCTTCTTCGTCGGCAAACTAACCACAAAAATAAGCCATACCCCTGTTATCAATGATCTAGAAAATTAACACGAAGTTGTAGCAAAATTTATCATGGCAAGTAAGCCATACAACATAAATTAAAGCACAATAACACAAACCCATAACTTAATCACCCAAAAAACAAAAACCCTAGATTAGTAGATAAATTAATAAGTAATAGATTAATCTACCTTTAATCCATTAATCCAAAAACATACCTTTGAGTAATCAGATTGAGTGATGTTGAATGAAATTATTGTTAGCCGCCGTTTGTTGTTTTATTTTTTAGTCGCCGTTTCTTTGTGTAGGCGTGTATATCTTTGTCGAATGAATATCGAATGTGAGAAGAACTTCGGTTTTTTTGTTAAAATTTTAGTTTTCACCCCTATGTTTTGGAAGATAACCCCGCCTTCTTTAATTTTTAATTTTTTATATTTTTGACAGGTATATTTTTATACCAATCTTTTATATACAGTTTTCCCAAAAACGATTTTTCTTAGCTTTTGGACAAATAAAGAAATATTAAGACTTTTTAATTAAAAAAACTTAAGATAAATAAAGATTTATTAAAAAAATATTACTAAATAAGGTATGATTTGATTTTTTTAAAATGAAAAAGTCCCCACTAGGGGTTTTATTTTATTAGGTAAAAGATTAGAGCCCATATTTCTTTAAAAGGGGTTGGAGAATTCTGTATCTTCGGTGCCAAAGATCTTATCCACAGACGCCTTGACTGCTATTACAACTATGGTAAAGTTACCTAATCTGAATTATGCACTTTTTACTTTATCATCAGGTTTTAGTTTGTAACTATTGAGGAAATACGAGGAGATTAAGCTAGAAACAAATACTTTATGTTGATCAGATGTCTAGCACTATTGGGAACTGCTGATTGAAGCTGATGATCATCTGAGTGCACTCTGAATTGAGCGTGAACCAGTTACTCATACTGGAATCCATGTCCAGGCATTGGAGGCTATTTACTCGATCATGTTTACCTTTCCTACGTTTTTTGCAGTTATTAAGATGGTCGCGCGTTGGTGTTTCACGTCATGGCATGAATCTATTTGGTGAACGCCAACCTAAATGTGAAGGTATATATAGTTATTGGTGTTTACCTTTACTGTGTTTATGTTATTGTCTTTGGATACATGTAATTAGTCTTGCAACTGGCACTATGGAAAGAACAATATTCAAGCGAAATGGACAGAAAGCAAAAGTGGAATGTATACAAATACCAGCTGGCAGACTTCTGGTGCGGTCGACTGTAATCGAGGTAAGTGGCAATTTGCGAACTTCAAATGTTTTAATGAAATGACAATTTGTTTGTGCTTCAATTCACAGACTCAACATGATATTTATTTGAAGCTTGAACTATATTTTTATGTAGTCTATAGTTGTATATAAATCCACCACATGTATACTATTTAATAACCTGTTCTATCTCTTAGAAGCAATGCTCATGTAGAAACAGTACTCCATTATTTCTGCAATTTTTATACAATGGATGATTACTGATACTCAAAAAATATGTGGTTTGAAAGTTACATTTTCGTAGTCATAACAGTATGTAATTGTGATATGTTGAGGTAAGTAACTTGATTTGTAAGTATACTTAATCCATATTAGTCTCGGGTTGTAAGTGTTTTGCTGCAACTTCTAAATTTTAGGTAAAGACAACAACTTTTTTTTTGGTCATATACATTACCCTATAGATATTAGTTTAGTCATTTACTTGCTAATATTTCTCTTTAAATTGTTGCTTTTTTGGTTACTTTGGTGGATGTTTTACCTACCTGTGTTGCCATTTGACATATATAGTTATATTTAGGTTAATAAAAATATAAGGAGTGTTTGCATTGCTCATTTTAAACTGTTTATATGCTTTCTTTTTCTGTGTCCCCTAATAGCTGCACTTTTATACCAAACTAAATTCTGCACTTTTATACCAAACTAAATTCAACATTAGTATAATTAATATTGATATGGGTTACTTTTATGCAGAATTTTAGATTAGAAACTGCTTTTGCTGAACCCGCACTATTACTCACACACATTAAGTTGAAATCGTAGCTGGAAATTAATTGATGATGTTATTCTTTTTTATTGCAGTCGAGTAGAAAAGAAATAGCTACAAACATCAAGTCCACAAAGAAGAAGATTGCAGCGACTGAATTAATGATTGTGGCTTCTTTCAACAATCTCATTTACTTTGTTTGTTGAATCCGAATCAATATCTTTTATAAATTTCTGTATAAATGCATACTGATTTTAGACTTTATAGTCACATATGTATCAAGTGTTCATGCGACAACATGCGTACATCCAAATCATCTTTTATTTACAAATATACAATACGATATTGACACTTACTTTAGGAGTTATCGCCTCTATAGATTTATAGTACTCATGAGATATACAAAATTGCCCAAAACAAAAACCACGGCCGCCCCACATATATACTAAACAAAACTTGCCTACATCTCTAATATATTAGGTGTATGATGTTTGCTTCTAACATTAGTTACGAATAATAACTAAGAACGCGCGCATATAAGCGGAAAAATTATTAATCCCAAACACTCCCTTATCACTTTTACCTAAAAATTTGGACAAACAATAGAGCTTTATTCGCCTGATGCGATCGTTGTTGTGTGACTGAAATATGTTCGCTTTGTGGCTATATGCAGGATGACAACAAAATGGAAAGGATGTCTATGTACACATGTACAATAGGCCTTATATGCTGGTCTCAAGAATTGCATAGACGCTAAACGTTAGTCCTACAAAACTGAATTCTTATATTCATGTAATGCTTAAATATTCTACTTTATTTATGCAAAATCACCTCCGCCAAAAAATAGGCCCGCCCGCAATGCGGCGGACCACTGCCATTCTCGTACTGAATTAATTATCTATTAATCAAAGGAGATCAAATTTTAATACCAGAATTTTCCAGCCTTAAATATTCATGAACAGCAGATTTTGAGGAAATGTCAAAACAACCCTCCAACTTTAGTCCAATGAAAAATTAATCTCTAAACTTCTTTAACTTTATACTTTAACACCCTTCATACTTACTAAACTAATAAGTCAATACATAAAGATTAAAGTCATAAACTACTACTGTAAATTCTTCATTCTTTTAGATGATACGTTAAGTCCAAGCCTAGAGGTTTAAAGTCCATTAAGTTTAGGGTTTATGTTGCTTATTGTTAAAGCTACGTGTCTATTATAAATTTAGACATGCAATATCATAAGTGTAAGACATCCATTGCTATTTAACATGGTATCCGCGCTTTAAATAACCAACCAAACAATTTGTGTTCACCGAGTCTAATACGAGAATCACGTGAGTCGTATTTTGTGCATAGTTTGGATTTTCGCTTTGACCACAATTACAAACTTATATACTTATTGTCTTATGACTAATGCTAAAATCAAATAAACGACAATGTTAAAAGTTACAAGATCCTAACTTTAAAAATTAGTGTTTGCTTTTAACCCGTTGCAAAGCGCGAGCATTTAAAAACTCGTTAAATGCAATTATCTTCATATATCTGTATTTTCTTAAGAAAAAGCATCGATATATTAATATTAAGATAGAACGCTCGATTGTTTAGAATAGGCTTGAAGCAATTTCTCTGTAGTTTTTAATGCATGCATGGTTATTTCTCAATACTTTTCGATTGGAAATGACCTTTCTATTTGTTTGTAACAAGATGTTAGAATCAGAATAAAGAATAAATTTGAAACAAATGTCTTTTTTGCATTTAGTGCACCTTTTTTCATGCAGTATAAGATTAGTGAAACAGATCGGAAACATCTGATATTTACACATATTTCACTAAGACAAAACAAAGAACAAACTTCATAATATTAATTTAAATTTCATTCATGATAAGAATTGAAAATGTTACAAGTCTTTCATGGCCAAGTTGAAGTTACAAGTCATTCATTGCCAAGTTTTTTTCAACTGCCAACCTCCAGGAAAAGGCACATTTTCTTTGCCGATGTAAAATCCATCTGATCGTACTAGCCAGTAACAATGCTGAGTTGAAAAAAAATTTCCGTTATCGCAAAGGGACCAAGCTGGAGTATCATACACATCAAAAGTTTGATATTTTGAACCCCACCAGAATTCACCAGTAAAAAGTGATTGACCTGTTTCACAGAATGTCCAATCATAAATACCGCTGTGAGGAATCGTATGATTTCCAAGATCAGCACCCCTTCGTGACTTCACATGAACTACGATATCTTCAGAGATATCGTTGATTACAAACAAATGCCATTTAACAAGAAAGAAACATGGAAATTTTTCAGAAATTGTGGCTGCAAAAGTAGTAAAATGTGTCGAGATGATTAAAATAAATACAACAAGTAAGAAGCGACAATGCATTGTAGCAACCGAAGTTTTGAATAATGAAATTTATTATTTCATGCACTATACTCTCAGTTAATAAAGGGCCATCTGATTGTTGCTCATTTCTATATTTGAGTCTCAAAATCATTTTGAAATTAAATAAAGATCTTTTCAGCTCTGTAATACTGTAAATGTTTTCTAATACTATCATATAATAAATGTTTTTCTAGTATGTTAATAACTAATCAATGTTTTTCTAGTTTGTTAATAACTAATCAATGTTTTTCTAAATTTGATGAAGAAGTAAATATTAATTGTTGAAAAGTTTGAAATAAGAGAGAATAATATTTTTTACTGCCTTAATTATATGATTATCCCAAATCCTTGTTTGTATTTTCGAGTTGCGTTTGGTATTATATTTATACTACAATCACCTAGCAATATTGCTATAATTACAGTTCATAAAAGTTGCATTAAAAACGTAATTTTATCACATTTAACAATTTCAAAAAAAAAAAAAAAAAAAAAAAAAAAAAAAAAAACCTCCTCTAAAATAAGTAGTTCTGTTTGGATACATTAACTTTAAGCTTTTATTTCAAACAAATAACTCCTAAATGAAAAGCTGATTCATGAAGCTTTTTAAACATCTTAGAGCTGTTAAAACTTAAATTACAAATATGCCCTCCAAACATTTGTTTACGATTATAAATATGTCATTTTATGTCATTTTACATCTTATAATTACATTTAACATCTACTTTACCAAACATATGAAAAAAAAGGTACAACTTGCATCTTATGTTAACAACTTTGCAGTTTACAGCTTACAGTTGAAGAGTGCGGAATCGACCGGAGAATCAATTGGGTCGACAACGGGGTTTGGTGGACCGAATATAGGAGCGATGAATGACATTCTTAATGCAACTAGGACTCCTTATAATTAACCATAGGTACATGAGTTTGACAATAAGTCAAAATCACTCTTCCTCTTTTTAGGGAGGTCGGCCAAAACCCTAACACCCCATAGGGTTTATAATTTTTCCTTTTAAGTATTTTATATTTTTATCCTGGATAAATATATACACATTAGATAATTACCATTTTGTCCTTCTATGAAAATATTTCATATGCTCATTTCTTCATCATTTCCATCTCATTTTCTTATTTCAGCTTGTTTGTTCTGTTTAGTATGCACCGGTGTGGAAGTCGTTATTCTTTGCACACAAATCCTTCAATATATACATTTGTAACTTGTGTTCATAATTATCCTTCTAGTAGTATGTGTTAGTGGGTCATTTTCTATCTCGTGTAAATTCTTGACATGTGTCATTGCGAGGATTTTTTTTTTGGCATTACTACTATTAGTATTCTTCTACGACAGTTTTGTTTATTTAGTTTTAGCACACGGCGCTAGGCAAGGACCAATTCTTCTCGTTAAAGACATCTAAGGTGCATTTAATTGTGGAAAATTTTCTCTTATTTCTATCTCTAGTTTTATAAAAAGTTGAAAGGAAACTTTGTCTCCACAAAACACTTAAAAAATATAGAAAATGCGTTTAGTTGATGTTTGTATTTTGAAGAAAGGACAGGAGGAATTTGGTTTACAAAGGAAAACAAGGAAACAACAAAAACATTGTTTTGTTATTTTCCTTGTTAAGATAGGAAATAGAGGATTTTTGTTTTGTAGAAATTTTTTGGAAGTAAACTTTTATTTATTTATTTATTTATTTTAAGGTAGAATGATATTAAACCACAACAAATGATACAAACAAACGGCATTCCTCCTTACCAAACATGATGATTAAAAATAAGGAACCCGAACAAGAGAAACACAAGTACAAAAGGGACATTACAAAAAAAGCACCCAAACCAACCCACTATAACCAAAATTGAAACAAAATACATCAAATGTACCATGGGACCGCATAGTCACTAACACCCCAAAAAATACCCAAATCCCTTGTGGAAGTGGCATATGACAAAACACCACAAAGAAATGAGGCAATTGTTTGGAATGTAAGGACAAGAACACTGGTCCCCATTGAGTATGACATATCCCAAACACCGAATGAAGCATACCATATACCAAATTACCCATTGACAATACCAGATATGTCATTACATATATGGGCCGAACCTGCACTAAATCACTTCACCACTGTCACAATTGTAGACCAAGCCCACGAACCAAAACATATACAAACAATCCCGAAGATGTTGCAGTAGCTAGGACAGACCGAGGAATAGAATGATGATGTCAAATAATCCTGATATTTAAGTTTCAATTTCCCCCTATTATGCTCAGTTATTCTACTTATATTATGGATATATACTTTGATTTCTTTACATTTTGTATCCAGGTTACTAATGAGCATATGAGCTAAAGAGAAGAGGAATTTGGAAAGAATGTGCAAAGATAGACAAATTATAGTATGCTAGAAGAAGCTACGGCGTAACATCATCTCTCAACTACGTCGTAGCTAAGTATTTTATTAAGAAGACCAAAATCAATTTGGATCAAGAGTTACGGTGTAACCAAACCTCTGGTTTACGCCGTAACATATTCAAGTCTTCAACTAAACCTTCGGATGGAAGGCTATGCCGTAACATAGCTATGGGCTACGGCGTAACAACAACTACGAAAGTAATCCAAGATCCAAGAAATCAGCTACGGCGTAACATGTTTCATAACAACAACTACGAAAGTAATCCCATATTAGAAGAAACCCTAATATGGGAGTTACAGCGTAATGCTTCTTCAACTACACCGTAACCTCCAGATCTGGATAAGATTACACTAGCTACGGCGTAACACATTTCTCAGTTACATCGTAGCAATGATCGGGCCTATAAATAGTGCCCTAATTTCTGCATTTGATATACAACTTTCTCACACACAAAGTCAGAGATCGTTGGAGCATTCAAAAGACCCTTCTACAGTAGCATACAGAGCCTTTCCAAGGGAGAAATCACGCCTAAATCACAATAAGTTTTAGCATTTCATATTTAATTTCACATTTCGAATTCATGGCTTGTATAAACATTGTTTCGAGTGTTTTATTAAATATGATTGGCTAAGCACCTCTGGTGCTAGCCTAATTATGAATCCTTTATTGCTTTAATTATGTTTTCATACTTTTCTTAATGCTTTTACGTGTGTGCATGCTTTGTTTATCTTGAGACCCTTTAATTACGGTAGTTTAGAACACCCGGTTATACCTGGTATGCTGGAAGAATTGACCATAGGATCCCAGTGTAGTTGGGTTGCAAGGATGTGGTTGCGATGACAACTAACCATGGACCTTGTGTGCAAATTGACCACATGACCACTTTCCGGGGTGAAGGAACTTAAGTAGTTAAAGTATGACCTATGATCGTGACAACGGGCCATAAAAGATAAGTCTAGCATGTAGTGGCACTTAATGACTCAAACCCGTCTACCGAACGTCGGCTTACTAGCATGGGGTAGTGTCTGTGGTTCCCGGTAGGATTCGGGGGAGATAGGCTAGGAAACTTGACCATATGAACCTAGTGAGATATGTCCGCCCCACCTAAAGCATAAGACCAGTTTAATAGGAAACATGATTATGAGCGATTTATGAGGAGTAATTTGGTTAGCACATTTCTCTCTTACTGCTCACAACCTCACATTTATTTGCTTTCATTTATTTACTTTAATTTCATTTCAATTGTTCAATCATTTCTACTCTAAAATTAGTTTTACTTAGTGGCATTAGACTTAGATATAATCCGCACCACATAGCTTGGGACGACCTCGGAGTTACCAATACTAGCCTACACACGACCGGATTCTCTGTCCGTTAGTGCATAAGGTAGATCTAGGGTAAAAACGAGACTTTATAAATATTAAAACCTAGTCAGAAATCCTACAACAAGTATTTGGTGCCGCTTATGGGGAGCTATAATTGGATTTTTATTTAAGTTTTTAATTTTTATATCATTTTTCTTAACATGGCTTTAACTTTGAATGAGTATTTTACTTTTCCTAGAGAGGAGCATGTAATCACACATCCTGCCCTTGAAGAACACATCAAGTTTGAATTCTAGGAATTATGTTTAGAAGAGCTCAAACAATGCAGTTTTCTAGAAATAAAGAGGAAGAAGTTCATGAGCGCCTTTATAAAGTCGGAAACATTGTTGATCTTTTTCACACTCTCGGAGTGTCCAGAGATCAAGTGATGATGATGGCCTTTCCTTATACATTAAAGGGAAAGGCCAGGTATTGGATTAAGAAATTGCCCGCTGGATCAGTGACAACATGTAATGAATTAAAGAAGGCATTTCAGAAGGAGTATCGTAATCCTGCCATGATAATGAAGCAAGTCAAAGATATTAGAAGATTTCAGCAGGATAGTAAAGAACAAATATTTACAGCATGAGAAAGATTTGAGGATGCACTCCTGAAATGCCCTGAGCATAAACTTAATAAGTACGAACAACTTAAGATTTTCTATAATGGATTAAGAAGCGACACCAGGCGAATGCTGGATTTCCGGGAGCCTATCCCTAAAATGACAGCTTGCGAAGGTTTGAAAAAAATTGAAGAAATAGCCCAACATTCCGCTATATGGCATGATGAGCAAAGCACCGCAGTGGGAAGCCCATTTGAAGTCGAATCAATAATCAAAGACATCGAAGTAATTGAGTCCGAAATGTACCCATTAAACGAGGAGGTAAAAATGGTTCAACACAGTTTTAACACCCCCCCCCCCCCCCTTGAAGGAAGAGTGTCCAGTCTTGAAAAGACAATCAAGAAACTTATAAAAGAATCTGACAAAAAACAACAAGAGAATGAGAAGATGATTTGGGAACTTAAGAAAGGGTATGATCCTGTACTTAGAGACCAAGCAACATCAATAGAAGATTGGAGAATCAAGTAGGGAAATTGGCCCAATTCACCCGAAGTAGAGATGATGGAGAGCTTCCTAGCACTACTGAAACCAATCCTAGAGACCTCGCGCACGCAATTACCACTAGAAGCGGATTAAATTACAAAGAGCCAGCTTATCCTAAGGAATCCAAAAAACCAATGAACATTGCACCAGATGCAGATGCAGAACACGTGAGTACGGATGAGGGGGATAATGAACCAAGTCCACCTAAGGAAAAGGTTCGAGCATATGTACCACCCATCCCTTTTCCAGGAAGATTAAGGAAAGAATAGGAGCAGGAACAATTCAAGAAATTTTTGGAACGACTACAGCAACTTAGTTTAAACATTCCTCTGGTTGAAGCATTGGAACAAATGCCCAAGTACGCTAAATTTATGAAAGATCTCCTTACTCGAAGAAGACTCTCAAACCTATCACAAGTTACATCAAACGAAAGATGTTCCGCTACGCTCCTCAAGGAGATACCTATCAAGTAAAAAGATCCAGGAAATTTCACCATACCATGTACGATTGGAGGTGTAAGATTTGAAAAAGCCTTGGCCGATCTTGGAGTGAGCATCAGCCTTATGCCCTATTCGTTGTACTCAAGGCTGGAACTAGGGGAGTTAGTTCCTATAAGAATGTGTATCGATCTTGCAAACAAAACAACACAATTTTCAAAAGGAATTGCTGAGAATGTTCTGGTAAAAATCGACAAATTTGTGTTTCCAGTTGATTTTGTAGTCCTAGAAATGGATGAAGATGAAAATGTCCCTCTTTTATTAGGGAGGCCTTTCCTTGCCACTGCACACGCTATGATAGACGTGTTCAACAAAAGAATCTCTTTAGAAATCAATGGGGAAAAGATGATATTCGATCTGGAGAGATCAATGAAGTATGTCGCATTTTCTGATGACGATTTGCATGATCCGGATGAAATTGATATTATATTCCAATTTTTCGATGAAGTGATTACCCCGCGAGAGCCAGCAGATTCAGTTTGCTTTACAAACCTTGACGATCATATACCGGAAGACGAAGCGACTTTACAGGGAGAAGAAAAAGACGGTGAGACTTCGTTCTTGTACTCTGCTAGTACTACTGAAGAAGTCGCCCAAGCTCCAAAACTCAAGGAGCTACCTTCCTATTTGGAATATGCATTCCTCGACGGAAACCCTAATTGCCCAGTCATCATTTCTTCATTGCTATCTGATACTGAAAAATCCCTCTTACTACAAGAACTAAGTCATAAGGGAGCAATAGCCTGGAAGGTTTCTGATATAAAGGGAATTAGCCCTTCGTTCTGTTCGCATAAAATCCTAATGGAGGAAGATTTCAAACCGGTGGTACAACCACAAAGAAGGCTAAATCCTAAGGTTCAAGATGTCGTCAAGAATGAAATTATAAAACTCTTGGACACTAGTATTATTTACGCCATCTCCGACAGCCCTCGGGTCAGTCCTATCCACGTTGTACCAAAAAAAGGGGGAATTACGGTGGTAGTCAACGATGATAACGAGATGGTCCCTACCAGAACTGTCACAGGATGACGATTTTGTATCAACTACAGGAAACTTAATGATGCGACTAGGAAGGACCATTTTCCACTACCTTTTATTGATCAAATGTTGGAAAGGCTTTCAGAACACAAATTCTGTTGTTTCCTTGACGGGTTTTCAGGATACTTTCAACTTCCGATTGCTCCAGAAGATCAAAAAAAGACCACTTTCACTTGTCCTTATGGAACGTTTGCATACGGAATAATGCCCTTCGGATTATGCAACACTCCAGCCACTTTCCAGAGATGCATGACTGCAATTTTCTCCGATATGTGACAAGATTTCATGGAAGTCTTCATGGACGACTTCTCGGTTTTTGGTAACTCTTTTGACTCTTGTTTGAACAACTTGTCTAAAATGCTAGCTAGATGTGAAGAAACGAATCTTGTCCTTAATTGGGAAAAATGTCATTTCATGGTAAAAGAAGGGATTGTCCTAGGACATAAGATTTCTCAATCAGGTATTGAAGTTGATAAGGCTAAGGTTGATGTTATCTCAAGATTACCTTACCCTACTAATCTTAAAGGGATAAGAAGTTTTTTTTTAGTCATGTAGGGTTCTATAGGCGGTTTTTTTTAAGTTTTTTCTAAAATTTCAAAACCCATGACGCAATATGAAAGATGCAAAATTTGATTTCAATGAAGATTGCAAAAACGCCTTTGACATTCAGAAAAACAAACTTACTACAGCTCTTGTCATGATCGCACCAGACTGGAATAATGATTTTGAACTCATGTGTGATGCTAGTGACTATGCTATGGGGGATGTTTTGGGACAAAGAATAGACAAAATTTAAGCCAATTTATTACGCTAGTAAAACCTTAAATGACGCTCAATAGAATTACACTACTACTGAAAAACAGCTCCTAGCTATAGTATATGCCTTTGACAAGTTTAAGTCTTATCTGGTAATGTCTAAAACCATAGTTTATACTGATCATTCAGCTCTTAAGTATTTGTTCAGTAAGTAGGATGCCAAACCTAGATTAATCAGGTGGGTTTTACTACTTCAAGAATTCAAGATTGAAATCAAAGACAAAAAGGGAGCTGAAAACTTAGCTGCAGACCATCTGTCTCGACTTGAAAATCCCGAGCTCGATGAAGGAGCCATTCAAGATTCATTTCCAGATGAGCACTTAATGACCGTTAGCATAGCTAAGCATGATCCTTGGTACGCGGATTTTGCAAATTACTTAGCTGTGAGGGTTCTTCCCAACAATAAAACTTATGATCAAAGAAAGAAGTTCTTCTCTGATTTGAAATATTACTTTTGAGATGATCCATTCCTTTTTAAACAATGTCCGGATAGAATCATAAGAAGATGCATGGCTGAGTATGAGCAACAACAAATTCTAGAACATTGTCATAAGGGACCAACTGGAGGACATTATGGGGGGTAACACAACTTCCAGAAAAACATTTGAAGCAGGGTTCTATTGGCTAAGCATTTTTAAATATGCTTCTAAATACGTGAAGAAATGTGATGCCTGCCAATGTTCAGGTAATATTTCCTCACAAAATCAAATGCCCTTAAACAACATTACTGTCTGTGAGGTGTTTGATATTTGGGGGATAGACTTTATGGGACCTTTTACTCCTTCTGGAAAGAAATGTTATATTTTAGTGGCAGTCGATTATGTATCAAAATGGGTGGAAGCTGAGGCATTTCCCACTTGTGACACTAGGAGCGTGATAAAATTCCTGAAAAAGCTATTTTCCAGGTTCGGAATTCCGACGTCTATTATAAGTGATAGAGGAACGCATTTTTGCAATGCAATTATGGAAAATACTCTTGCAAGGTATGGAGTAGCTCATAAGTTGTCTATAGCTTATCATCCTCGGACTAACGAGCAGACGAAAATACTAATAGAGCAATAAAACGTATTCTAGAAAAATCCGTTAGTAGTAACCACAAAGATTGGGCAGATAAATTAGACGATGCCTTATGGGCATTCATGACTGCTTACAAAACACCAATCAAAAATAAAACATTTCGTATTATGTATGGTAAAGCCTGCCATCTCCCGGTTGAATTGGAACATAAAGCCTATTAACTTCGACAACAATGAGGTCAAGAATCACCGTTATACCCAGATAAATAAACTTGCTGAATTAAGAGATGAAGCATACGACCATGCTAGAGCCTATAAGGATAGAACAAAAAGATGGCATGATGCTATAATCAAAGTAAAAGAATTTGAAGTTGGACAAGAGGTACTAGTATTCAATTCGAAACTCCGTCTCTTTCCAGGGAAATTTAAGTCTCGATGGTATGGGCCTTATACAGTTAGCAAGGTTTTCCCTTATGGAACGATTGAAGTCATGAAAAAAAGGGGAATATTTCAAAATAAATGGGCAGAGGGCGAAGATTTACTATAGAGAAGAAAATAGAAGTTTGACCGATGACCTCTTCTTCAAGCCCACGTGACAACCCGTGGGAATGAGTCTAACAAAGACTCGTTAATAATCAAAAGTGCTCTTACGGGAGACAACCCGTATTATCCTTTTCCTTGTTTTTGTTGGTTTGTATGTTTGTTTTATATTTTTGCAGGAATTGGAGCAAGGAGGATTGAGGAAATCGGTTTATTGCAGAAATTGATGCTCTCGGATCATCAGTTACGGCGTAGCTCAGTCTTATGACTACGCCGTAACCACCCTCCCGTATTTGATGACTCCAGGTTTTAACTAACTACGTCGTAACACTAGTCCTTAGTTACGCCGTAGCATTTTTCTGTAAAGAATTCCTAAAAATATTTTTCAAACATACTAAACTTGTATTAGTAACTAAATGAATTTTGTGGGTGTGTTCCCTGTAAACCCTCACGAGACTACACTCGTCCACTTGGGACACCAATTGGTGTAAAAGCCTTGTTGCATTCGCTAAATGCAACCGTGATTCCTACGAAAGTGAGTTAGGATTTTCTTGTTTTTTATTTTTTGTTTTTATAGATTTATGCTTGTGGTAGCATCGTGATTTCATGGATTTGAAGTTTGCTCATGGAGGCTAGTCGAAGGAACGAAGATTTCTCGTGATCCTTCTTTCATTTATGGAGTAAATTTCAGGGAAGTTCTCGCTCTAATTCTACCTTCTCTTCACATTTAATTAATTTTTAGTACAAAAGGGACTTTGTACATTTCAAGTGGGGGGACGGGAGTAGAATTATCTCGAACTTTATTTTGTCCTCAGTTTTCTTGTTTATTTTGAAAAATTTTGCCATTTTTTAAAACTCTTGACATTTTTTTCTTAACCGAACTAGAATAGACCTTAGCTGAGCACATTTAACCCTTGAATTCCCATGGTGAGATTTAGCCTTATCCGTTTCCATTAATTTACCCCAAATCCACCTAAATATTGAGTATGCCGGTAGTTTATAGACTTTAGAACTTGTCTTTTACATCATTTTGAGACCATAGACAAGTAATGTGCTAGACACATTTGGAAGGAGCGGTTAGAAGGCAACATTTTAGGATTATCACCCAAATAGCCTTATATGTGTGTGTTTATCGATTAGTCACCTCGACTTCTCGACCCCCGTGTAAACCCTTTTGTTGCACTCAACTTTAGTGTAAGATACCCCTAGTACACCCTTTTGAGCCTTTCCTTTCATTTGTTACCCTTATAAATATTGTTTCGGTACACCATTACACCTTAGCCTACCTTGTAGTCTTAGTTTATAATTGGGAAGTCATTGTTTGCCCAAGTTCGAGGTCTAAGTAGAAGAATTCAGGAATCACGCCTACTTCGAAGACAAATTAAGATCATTTGAAGACCTCCCAAATAATCATGTATTGTTCATCTCAAGTAGGGGGAGGTACATATTGTTTGAAATTATGAAGAAAAAAAATGTGAATTTATGTTTGTAAATAGTTGAAATAAATGGTGCACCATTGTATAAGCACCATGATTGTGAGCTCATCAAGATTTACTATCGAAGAGGCAACTTCAGTAACATTTGATGATATGAGTTGTTGATCATTTCTACACCAACATGAAGACCAAGATGTGTGCCCATAATGACGTCCTCTAATGGCACATGTACTTGCTATGATCCAGTTCTTGTGTTTCGAAGCTTAGACCTTGGGCGAACGGTAAATGGTGATAACTTAGTTATAGGCTTAGACTATTTGCTTGTTATTTTACATTTTACACCCATTTTGTGAAATCCCATGTCTATTCCTACCCTTTAGTCGTGAATCATGCTTAAGTGAAGGATTTGAGCAGGTATTGATGTCTTGCCCAGTGTTCCGGTCATGTATTGAGGTTCTTTGTCGCCTTCGCTGTAGTATGTTAGTAACGACACTACACCCTTAACCATACATGTTTTCACCCAATGTTGCCTTCGAGAGTTTTTTGACCTTAGCTCTAGTGGTAGAGTTTTGTGTAACTGCCAAGCCTATGATAGAATACATACTATGACTGTGCAATGAGTGATCACCCCAAAAATTGACACTTAGAATATAGAGAGAGTGAGTGTTTGTTCCCCTTTCGTGAGGTGTTCGGCTTTGAGAAATTCTAGCATAGGATATTTTTAGATTCATATTTCCCGAGTAATATTGGGGGTTATCTTTTTAAGAATACTTCTAATAAGGTTTACTTGAGGGCAAGTACAGTTCAGGTGAGGGGGATATTTGATGACGTCAAATAATCCTGATATTTAATTGTCAATTTCCCCTATTATGTTCATTTATTCTACTTATATTATGGATATATACTTTGATTTCTTTACATTTTGTATCTAGGTTACTAATGAGCATAGGAGCTAAAGAGACGAGAAATTTGGAGAGAATGTGAAAAGATAGACAAACTATAGTATGCTAGAATAAGCTACGGCGTAACATCATCTCTCAACTACGCCGTAGTTAAGTATTTTATTAAGAAGACCAAAGACAATTCGGATCAAGAGTTACGGCGTAACTAAACCTCTGGTTTACGCCATAACATATTCTAGTCTTCAACTAAACCTTCGGATGGAAGGCTACGCCGTAACATAGCTATGGGCTACGGCGTAACAACAACTACGAAAGTAATCCAAGATCCAAGAAATCAGCTACGGCGTAACCCGTTTCATGACTACGACGTAGAAGAAACCCTTATATTAGACTTACGATGTAATGCTTCTTTAACTACGACGTAACCTCCAGATCTGGATAAGATTACACTAGCTACGGCGAAACACATTTTTCAGTTACGTCGTAGCAATGATCGGGCCTATAAATATTGCCCTAATTTCTGCATTTGATATACAACTTTCTCTCACACAAAGTCAGAGATCGTTGGAGCATTCAAAAGACCCTTCTACAGCAGCATACGGAGCCTTTCCAATGGAGAAATCACGCCTAAATCACCATAAGTTTTAGCATCTCATATTTAATTTCACATTTCGAATTCATGGCTTGTATAAAAATTGTTTCGAGTGTTTTACTGAATATGATTGGCTAAGCACCTCTGATGCTAGCCTAATTATGAATCCTTTATTGCTTTAATTATATTTTCGTACTATTCTTAATGCTTTTACGTGTGTGCATGCTTTGTTTGTCTTGAGACCCTTTAATTACAGTAGTTTAGAACACCCGGTTATACCTGGTATGCTGGAGGAATTGACCATCGGATCCCGGCGTAGTTGGGTTGCAAGGATATGGTTGGGATGACAACTAACCATGGACCTTGTGTGCAAAATAGGACTACTTTCCGGGGTGGAGGAACTTAAGTAGTTAAAGTATGACCTATGATCGTGACAACGGGCCATAAAAGATAAGTCTAACATGTAGTGGCACTTAATGACTCAAACCCGTCTACCGTACATTGGCTAACTAGCATAGGGTAGTGCCTGTGATTCCTGGCAGGATTCGGGGGGATAGGCTAGGGAGCTTTACCATATGAACCTAGTGAGATATGTCCGCCCCACCTAAAGCATAAGATTAGTTTAATAGGAAACATGATTATGAGCGATTTAGGAGGAGTAATTAGGTTAGCACATTTCTCTCTTACTGCTCACAACCTCACATTTATTTGCTTTCATTTATTTACTTTAATTTCATTTCAATTATTCAATCATTTCTACTCTAAAATTAGTTTTATTTAGTGACATTAAACTTAGATATAATCCGCGCCACATAGCTCTTGGGACAACCTCGGAGTTACCAATACTAGCCTACACACGACCGGATTCTCTGTCCGTTATTGCATAAGGTAGGCCTAGGGTAAAAACGAGACTTTATAAATATTAAAACGTGGTCAGAAATCCTGCATCATAGAACCTGTACATAGGATGCATACCCAACTAGCAATCAATCTAAAACAGCAGACCCCACTTGGCAAACCAAACTTTCTACACAGACTGCACAAACCAAAAACACTTACAGTAGGATTTTTTCTTTTATTATTTAACACATTTAACTGGATCAAAAAGCCAATGTTGCCAATTTATCTCACTTTTCCTTTCGGATCTTCTCACAATCCATTCGAAACTCTTAAGTTGAATATCTTGAACTATTTTGTTGAGACTAGAAGCTTTTCTGTGGAAAACTAGAAGGGGGGTTGAATATTTTTACGTCTTTTTGATTTATTATGAAAAACTTAGTTTATGTGTTTTGTTTACTTTCAAAAATTGTAGATTCGATATTATGTGAATTCAAGTCTTGTACAATATAAACAACTACAATTAAATACTAAGGCTATAATAATGTAAGAAATGAAATAAGTAAGAGATGGAAAGATCGAACCGCGAGACAAGAGATTTATAGTGGTTCGGCTACAAGGACACCTTCCTTGCCCTACTCCACTCCCCGAGCACCTAACTCGAGAGTTTCTTCACTATTTCAACAAGCTCCCTTATGGGGGAGAAAACCTTACACACCAATTTACACACCACAACTTAATCACACCTTATTCACACCTTCTACACAACTTCTCTACACCTAGTCACTACTAAATCTTCACAACTTCTTCTTCACACCTATCCACTAGTAAACCTTCACTACTTCTTCTTCACACCTATCTACTTAATATACACTACTTCTTCTTTACAACTATCTTACTTCATAATATCAACACAACTTGCTAATCTATCTTCTATCAAATATTCACAACTAATAACACAAAGAAATAGATATAATGAATGATGCTCTAACAACTTGGATGTGGAGGTCACATCAAGTTTTAATACTTCTTGTCTTGGTGGATTGAAGTATTCTTCTCTTGCAGTTGAATGGATGAGACTTGGATCACTTTGAAACAAAGATTAATGTATATATGATCAAATGATTATAAGAAATGGAAGTGGCATTTAGATCAGAAAGTTTTGGGGTGCAAAAGGTGAGAAAATTCTGTGAAATGAACCAGTATTTATAGCACAGAAAAATACTGTTCTGGAGCGTGCCGGTCCCCTTAATTATTAAGGGGGCCGCCCCCTCCAGAACGTTGGACTTGTTTGTCCTTTTGTGGGGAAGGTTTTTCTAGATTATATTTGCCATTTTTGGTTAAAAATTTGAATCCATATATTTATAATGATTTAAACATATTCTTTTAATTCCAAAAATAATTTTGTAAAAGATATAAAATGTTTGTGACATTTTATAAAAAATCTAGTGATTGAGAAAAATTTCCTTTGATCATAGAATGCAATAAACACTTTGTTTATTCATACCTTAAGTGATTTGGATGTAAAGTGAGATATTTATTGCTAAATACTTGTTTACGTCATAATTTTTAGTTCAATGAGTTTACATTTTGTAATTATCAAAACATAGAGATGTCGGTGAATGTTAACAATGTTTTTAGGCATTATTTATGACAACAATCTCCCCCTTTTTGATGATTACAAAACCTTGAACTCGTTAAGTCTAAAAATTAATTTTTAGACAAGTAGTTAGAGTTTTATATTCACTTCTCCCCCTTTTTGTAAAATCAAAAAGGTTATGCCGATTAAGCTTCATAAAAGAAGTTAAACAGGTAGAAAGCTCACCCTTGATGTGTGCTCCCCCTCATTTGAGAGCACCAAGGAAACTAGCTATGGAATGCTTGGCTACAAAAAATATGTGAAGAGAACAAGACACATATATGCAAAGCAAGAAAAAAAAGGCAAACAAAAATAGATTCATTCAAGCATATAAGATGATCATAGAAATGAGCATCATTACAACATTCAATATGTTTGAAGCATATTGATTACAATAAAACAAAAGAAACAATATAGTCCTAAATTGCCATAGAGAGCACTTGGACTTGCTTGCAACCCATTGTTGAGTGTTTTATTTGCTTGAGGGGAACATAAGCATAAAGCTTAGTTCTTTGATGGAGAAGGATATGGAGTAGGGTATGGAGCGGAACAGGTGGACCTCACAATGTTATATCGTGTCAAGGGTGGTATTGGATGAGGACTAGTGAGAAGATACTCAATCCAAGAGATATCTTCACTCAAGTAGAGGATTTGTTTTTGGAGGAAGATGCAACAAGGGCAAAAATGAGTGTGGTTTGTAACTTGATCCAAGTTGAGAGAGTGGGGTAAGCAATTTGCATAGGGTGATGATGGAGGTTGCCCTTTGTTGCGTTGTGCAAGATGCATAGCAAGGAGATCACTTAGATCATGGATTTGGTTTATTTCTTCACGGAACTTTTGCTTTTCAGTGGCAATGTGAAGAGAATCATTATGTTGATATGGATGAATTGGGGTTGAGTAGTTGGAATTGAAATTGTTGGAAGTGTAGTTTGATGGTTGATCGAACTTGTAGGGATCATTATAGATGGTTGGAGGTTGAGATGTGTAGTTTGGCATGGATATGGATGTTTGGCCAATGTTGTATGGTTTGTAAAGTGGATCAAAGGAATGTCCTTGTTGGTTTGGTGTAAAGTTTGGGAAGTAAGTAGTTGGAGGTGTTGATTGATTTCCAACTTCATTGGTTATAATGGATTTGTTTCGAGGGCTTTTTCGTCGCCAAACGGGTTTTTCCGTCATCCTTGCTAGCCTTGAGGCTTTTGGTTTTGGTTTGTCTGGGGAGGTCATGATGAGATGAATAGGGAGTTTGAAGAATGGGGTATTTATAGTGTGAGATTTGTGTGTTTATGGATGGATAAGGTTTGTTTGGGAGATTAGAACAAAATATGTTTGTGAATTTTGGAAAGTGTAGGATGAAATGGGCTAAAAAGCAGAAAAGATTCTGTAAACCCGACCATCAGATGGCCAGTCCCCTTAATCATTCAGGGGGCCGCCTTACATAATTAAGGGGGCCGCCCATCTGGTGATTTCCAGATTGCCAGAATTGGGTTTTTGAGAGAAAATTTGCAGAAAGGTTGTGTCTTTGGGTTTGTATTCAAGCAAGTTCAACTCTTTGAGCCAATTTAGCATCTAATCTATTCATAATATAGCATGCATGCAAAATTACTTAAATAATAGAACAATCAAGCAATCAATAATTACCAAGAGTAAACAAGGAAAGGCAAGGGCAATCAATTCTACCTAGTGTAACTATCTTAGATCAAAGGCAAAGGCAACTAGTGAGTGAGTAACTAGTGATGGAACAAAAAGACAACATTGTATGTGATTTTGTCCTAGTGTGTGCCTATATGCAACAAATGTGGAGTTGTGGTTGTTTCGACTTCTAAATGCAAATAAGAAAACTTCTTAAGAAACAATCCAAAATCTCCTTGATTCGATTTTTGCTTAATTCATGAATGTCAATGGTATATATTAGATTATATATTTTGACGATTCATGTGAGATTTTATGCATGATTAATGAGAATGTTTTTAGCATTAGTCAACAATGCAAGAAAGATGGTTTTCATGTGTTTCCTAGATGTGAGAATAGTTTTAAAGAAAGTTCAATTGGGTTTTATAAGAATGCTTATGCAATAAAATGAGGTTTCCCAATCTTTAATCTTGTGCGAAATAGATTCCTAGACTCAAATATGAAGAGGTGGAAGAAAAATAAAAATAAATTTTATGCAATGAATAAGTGGTGTAAATGCAGTAAAATTTAGTCAATTTGTTCCATCATTCCTAATCCTAAACGCAAGTGGTTAAATAATTCACGCTTAAGGGGCTTTGTGAATATATCTGCAATGTTATCTTCCGATGCAACCTTTTTTATAGATATGTTTCCTTTTTGTACATTATCCCTTCTTCCAATGCAACCTTTTTTATAGATATGTTTTCATTTTGTACATTATCCCTAAGGAAGTGGTGGCGTATTTCTATATGTTTAGTCCTAGAGTGTTGAACCGGATTTTTACTTAAATCTATAGCACCTTTGTTATCACACATTATAGGAACATTTTCTAACCTAATGCCATAGTCTATGAGAGCATGTTTAATCCATAGTGCTTGTTGACATGCCTTTCCAACGCTTACATATTCGGCTTCGGTGGTAGAGATAGCAAGAGCGGTTTGCTTCTTCGAAAACCAAGATATTAGACAACATCCTATAAACGCGCAAATACCGCTAGTGCTCTTTCTATCTATGTAGTCTCCCACATGATCCGAATCTGCATAGACGATGGTTTCTATGCCGGATCCCTTAGGATACCATAATCCTAAGTGTATAGTGCCTTTAATGTATTGGAAGATGCGCTTAACCGCTTCTAGGTGAGAGGTTTTGGGATCCTATTGAAAGCGGGCACAAAGGCAAACACTAAACATGAGATCGGGTCTACTTGCCGTTAAGTATAGTAAACTACCTATCATTCCTCTATACTTAGTATTATCTATGGACTCACCTTCATCATCTTTTGTGAGCTTCACTTCCGTAGACATGGTAGTTTTCATGGGTTTTGAGTCTTCTAGGCCAAATTTCTTCAGCATTTCCTTAATGTACTTAGATTTGTTAAAGAATATTCCATCTTCTAATTGTTTTATTTGTAATCCTAGGAAAAAGTTTAGTTCACCCATCATACTCATTTCGAACTCACCATGCATGATTTTTGCAAATTCATCACATATTTCTTGACAGGTCGATCCAAATATAATGTCGTCTACATATATTTGAACTATGATGAGATTTGGGTCTTTCTTTTTAGTGAAAAGAGTGTTATCTACCATTCCCATGGAATAATCATGTTTAATAAGATAAGCTTTTAATCGATCATACCAAGCCTTAGGAGCTTGTTTGAGTTCATATAAAGCTTTCTTTAGTTTATAAACATAATCAGGTTTTGCGAAGTCAATGAATCTTGGAGGTTGTGCCACATAAACCTCCTCATTGATAAAATCGTTGAGGAATGCACTTTTCACGTCCATTTGGAATAACTTAAAGTCTAGGGCGCATGCATAGGCAAGTAATATTCTAATAGATTCTAGTCTAGCTACGGGGGCATTAGTTTTGTCATAATCAATTCCTTCTTGTTGATTATAACCTTTGGCAACTAACCTAGTTTTATTCCTAGTTACTATTCCATTTTCATCTAACTTATTCCTATATACCCACTTAGTTCCTATGATGGTCATGTTAATTAGATTTGGGACTAATTCCCAAACATCATTAGCCTTAAATTGATTTAATTCTTCTTGCATAGCCATAACCCAACTTTCATCCTTTAATGCTTCATTAATATTCTTAGGTTCTATTGCTGAGAGGAAACAAAAGAAGTTATTTTTATCTTGGGCTTGTGACCTAAGGGTTCTTTGATTAAAACTTCCTATTATGTTATCTAATGGATATGATTTAGTTTCCTTAATATTTAAGACTTCGTTATCTTCTAAGTCTATAATTTCATTATCATTTCTTTGGGGTTTTGTTTTACTAACCTCAATAGCTTCATCTTCTACTAAGTCATCATCTTCTAAAGGTAATGTTTTAGGAGGTGGTGGTGTTTCTTCAAATGTTACATTTAATGATTCTTCTACTTTCATAGTGTGTTTGTTAAGTATTATATATGCTTTACTATTTTTCGAGTAACCTAAAAATATTCCTTCGTATGATTTTGGGTCAAACTTAGTAAGGTAATCCCTAGTGTTTAAAATATAAAATTTACTTCCGAATACCCTAAAGTAGCTTAAGTTAGGTTTTCTACCTCTTAGCAACTCATATGGAGTTTTTCCTAAAATTCTCCTAATTGATACTCTATTAATTATATATGTTGATGTATCTACAGCGTGATTGATGAGGTAAAAAGTGTACCGCTTTTAAGGGGTCATTTAAGCCCGAATCGTTCCTTTTGTCATTTTAGGTACTTTTGAGGAGAAATCTGGAAAAGGAAGTGTTTTGGACGTTTTGGGAGCATAAAAGTGAAGAAAACAGCAAAGTCTCAAATTCCTTGCTGGGAACAGTACCTGACGACGTCAAGGCTTAACACATGATGGCGTCAAGAGTGGCAAAAGAGGTGGAAGTGGAAATTATAACATGACAGCACAGAGTATTTTCAGTGTTAATGACCTGACGGCGTCACCAAGGCCGTCAGGGTCAAAATACAAGTGACGACCCAGAGTATATTTCTACATGAAGGCGTCAAGACTGGATCTAGGCAATACGACTCTTAACTTCGCGGCGAGTTGACAGCGTCAGAAGCTAATACATGACGCCGTCAGGATGTTTCATCTATATATATATATATTTTCAAAATTTTCATTGTAAATTGTGGAACAAGTTGTGGAATATTAGAAGCGTAAACCCTAGGTCGAATTTTCTGCTTATTGAAGGGGTTTCAAACCCTTCTTTCTTCCATGTTTGAATAAAGATAAGTCTTCCAATAATCATTTAATATGTCTATGTGTTGTTTGATTCTATCTTATGCTTGTCTTTCTTTTAACATGTTAGGCTAGGTTTTCATTGTGTTTGCTTAGATATAGTGAAACCTAGATGTTGATTATTGGTTGATTGTTTGTTTATAATTGTTACGGATGATTGTATTCGATGTTAGGCTTAAGAAAACTGGCAGACTTCCATTGGTAACTTGCTTGAACGTCTTAAGAAACATGATCGGAGGTGTACTACGATTTTTGGTTGTATTTAATGCATAAGTGAATTCTAATGATCCCATGTTAGGGGCTTTTAGTCGGCTCGACATAGGAGTGAAGTAGGATCTTGTAGAATTAAGGAATATTGTACACAACCCTACGACTAGTATTAAGAAATATAACCCATCATTCATGCAATTGTAACAAGCTAATCAACCGGTAAAAGATATATAGGGAGTAATGAAATCTAAGTAAACACGTCTTTTCTCATTATTGTTTCCACCACATTAGTTTAATTTCATTTCTTTTATTTTATTTTGATTGCATCTGTAGTTAATTGGGTTAGTTGACTAGCAACTAATTCCGCCCACTCCTTCAAAACCCGAGATTTTACTTGCTTTCATAAAATATAAAAAATACAAAAAGAATCATCCCTCACCTCTAGACCTAGTTTATTAGGCTTTCTAATCCTAGCGACACTATTCCTGATTTGAACGATCAATCCCCCGGTACTTGTCACTATACTATACTACAACGATCAGGTACATTGCCTGGCGGGGATTGCAAGCTTCTCAAGATCCCTTGAGCGGTAAAACCTGTTGCGAGGGCGCAATCCCACGTATCAAGTTTTTGGCGCCGTTGCCGGGGAATAGTTATTGTCTAGGTTAGAATTTCTTTTTATTAGGTCTACTTGCTAGATTCCATTCTAGTAAGATTTTTATTTTTTATTTTTTGGTTTTCTTTAGTCTATCTTATTTCTTTGTTCCTTTGCTCGTAACCATTACCATCCGACATCATGGAAGGTGGTAATATCTTTGAACCCATCAACCCACCACAACAAAACCACCCACAAAACCCACCACTAGCAAACCAACCTCCTAGACCCCGAACTTTAGGAGAGTATTCCCGTCCTAGCCACCAAGGCTATCAAAACACCATTGAGCTCACTCAAGGAGCCAATGTGTCCCCCTTGCGATCCGACACCATCCGGTTGGTGCAAAGCGGATGTGCATTCCATGGACTTCGTTCCGAAGATCCTAATCAACATCTTAAGGATTTCCTAAAAATCATAGATTCCATAGACCTTAATGTTGCAACTAGAGAGACGACCCGATTACGTCTATTCCAATTCTCTCTACGTGACCAAGCTAGTCAATGGCTTAAATGTTTACCCGCGGGATCCATCACCTCTTGGGATGATCTCACTTCTCATTTCCTTGCTCAATTTTTCCTACCGGGGAGAACTACCAAGCTTAGAAATGATATCTTGATGTTCCAACAACGTCAAGGTGAAACTCTCTATGAAGCATGAACTCGTTTCAAGGACTTACTCCAAAAAGTCCCTCATCATGGCATAGATCTTTGGCTCCACGTCCAAATCTTCTATGACCATATCGATCTCTCCACAAAGCGAACCATTGACCAATCGGCCGGTGGCAAGCTACGTGATCTAAGTGCGGAAGAATCATGGGAACTCATAGAAGATCTTGCTCTCTATGACAACGAAAGTTGGAATGATCCCCGTGATTTGAACAAAATGGTCAAGGCAATATCTTTGCCTTCGAACAATTCTAGCACTCCCGACCGTAGGATCATGGAACTTGAAGACCAAGTCAAGTTTCTCATGAAATCTTACGAAGCTCCCAAGCCTTCAAGCCAAGTGGTACACTTTCAAACCCGAGCCAAATCCTTTCGGTGATTCCTACAATCCTTCTTGGAAAATTCACCCGAACCTTAGGTGGAAACAAAACCAAAACATGCCCCAAAAGAATTCTTCCAATCCACCTAATCATTACCAACCAAACGGTCCACCCTCTAACCGTACTTTCAACAAAAATCCTTCCAATAACTATGGTAGTACCAATAATCTTGAAGGATTGATGTCCAAGTTTATGGCATCTCAAGAAGCTCGCATATCTAAGTTTGAAGCCGATTTCAAATAAAAGCAAAGTGAGATGACCAATAAAATTGACACATTGTTGAAAGTTCTGAATGACCGAGAAATGGGAGCGCTCCCAAAAGACACGATCAAGAACCCGAAACTAAACGTTAATGCCATATCATCGGTTTTTTCACCTACTTCTTGTCCACAATACTATTCGGTCAAAGCAATGAACACGTGTTTCAAGCAAACCCAAATTCTTCAAAAGGACCAATCAAATAAAACATCTGATATTAAACCGGTCAAAAGCATAACTGAAACACCTCCTACACAAAACCTTTACGATGAATTCAAGGAACTTCACCTTGAACGTCCGGTTATTGAAGTTTTAGCAAGAGCTCCCTACTACAACGCCCTTTTAGTGAAATGTGAGGAGAAACTTAAGTTGGGAAAGAATGAGACCGCCTTCGTCTGGAATAAGTTGCCTAAGAAATTAGATGATCCGGGCATATTTATTTTACCTTGTAGGATCGGGAACTCCGAAGCTTTTGACACACTAGCCGATCTTAGGTCAAGCCTTAATTTACTTCCTTTGTCCCTTTACACCACTCTTAAGCCTAGAAAATTAGATGACACAGAGGTAATTATAGGTCTTGCGGATGGTAGTGTAGCATATCCGGTAGGGGTAGTGAAGGACGTACTAGTGCATATAGGGAGATTAGCTATACTAGCCGATTTCCACGTCCTTGATATGGTTAGTGAGACTACATGCCCTTTGTTAATAGGAAGAGGATTCTTAGCTACCGCAAATGCGATGATCGTATAGCGGTATGAGAAGGGGATACTTGGTCGGTCTATGATGTTAAGAAACATGCTTATGATACTAATGAGGAACCGACACCTCATTGGGTAGATTTGAATAGGAGACCATCTAGATACGGACCTTGGGTTAATGGAGACTTCATAGGACCTTAACGCCCATTTTATTTAGAAGAGGATTTTATTAATAAAACACATTCGGTAGAGCAACTCATAGCTAGGGATGAAGAACTAAACCCTTTTGAGGATCCCTTAGTCTTTAGGAAAATGATTGAATTCCTAGGAGTAATGCCTATCAATTTAGGAATGAACAAGTGGAAAAGGAAAGGGGATAAGTGCAAATGGAATTGGGACAAGCCACCTAAGGAAGGTGACGGATCATGGCATATGAAGATGATTCTATATGATCCGGATGGAGAAAAGTTTGAGAAGTCATACCGTACCAAGAAAACCGATAGGAAATTGAAACCTAAGTTTGATCCCAAAAGATGTCCTCGATGAGGAACTCTCATGTATAGGATAGCCCATGACCTTGAGTCTAGCTACAAGACTTGTTAATAAAGAAAAGCGCTCCTTGGGAGGCAACCCATGTGTTATTTGTTTTATTTTTTTTTGTTTGTTTAATTTTATTTGTTTCCGTATGCATGTTTTATTTTTATTGTTGGTAAATCATGTTTCAAGGTAAATTGTGAAAATGCTTTATTTTATTTTTAACTTCGTCTTAATTACATATAAAGGTATTTTGCAAAAGCTAAGTGTAAGGGAAATCCAAATTTGTTTCTAAGAACAAAAATGAGCATGATTCGCTACAATATTAAATGAACATGTATATTAGTATTTGTTAGAGTCAAATGCTTGTATCGAGTCATAATGATGTTTTGCAGGATTTTACAGGAAATAAGGCATAAGTTTTTCCAGAAACTTTTCAGAAACTTAAGCTAAGATTTTTCCAGGAACATTCTGACGGCGTCAGGTACCAAAATTCTGAAAAACTTTGGAGTTTTGTTTATACCGGAGTCTTAAAGTTTTTGTTGATTCTTTAGTTTTATAACCTCCAGGAAATTTGCAAACATTCATTCCACAAGCATTGTATCTTAAATCGTTTTCTTGGATTTGTTAGTATATATAGATTGCCGTCGATTTTACGTGAGGTTTGCCTTGATTGTTTTCTCAGGTTTAACAGGTTATATATGACAAGAAGATGATTTATATTTCTGGAGGGAAGCTTTCAACGTTCATTTTCTTGGAGGAAGATCTAACCTTGTTGACACACTATCCACACCGAACGAATCAGGGGAGTATTTGTTTTCATTCTTTTACCTACTTTACTTTTACATTCTTTAATTTGAACATTGGGGACAATGTTCATCCTAAGTGTAAGGGGAGGGTAAATGATGATACCTTATAGAATACAATTAATTGCACTTGAGTTTGTTTGTTTGATAGTAGGTGTGTAATAAAACTAAGAGAAATACTTGTTAGTGTAATTTTAGCGCCAAATTTAAAAATTTTTACAACATTTAGGACTGAAACTTTAGCCTTGACAAGCGTCTCATGGATAGGAGTTGTATGACTAGCTGATGAGTGTGTAAATACTCATCATTTCTGTTACATTTAAACTGCAAAAACATATAAAAACACACAGGAATGCCTTAAAATACATAAAATATCCCTGGATTGTGTTTTTATGCTAAAGGATTGAAAACTGATGAAAAACAAAACATTTCACATAATTTACAGTTTCAGTCCCTGAACTTTGAAAAATTGGCAAAACTAGTCCCTGGTAAATCAAAACATGAAAAATATCATCAAAGGTCCTTAGGGATTCATAAGTTGTCAAGTATAGTCATTTAAAGTTAAAAATTGCAAAATGACAACTTTGGTCCCTCAAGTTTGGAAAATGTCAAAAATAGTCCCTAAGGTTTTGTAAATACAAAAATAAGAAAAATAAGCCTTGTACTATTCTTAATTGACAAAAATGGACCTTATGATAACTTTTGAGAAGTTACAAAACAAACCCTTCAAAAATCAGAAAATTACAGGTTTGGTCCCTAGAGTTTGTGGAATTGGCAGAAAAGGTCCCCGGAAATAATAAAATGGAAAATATACATTTATGGACCTTGGGGCATTCAAGTATGGCATGTATGGTCCCTTGGATGAAGTTTGAAAAGTTGTTACAGCAGGTCCCTCAACTTTGGCCGAATTACACAATTGGTCCTTGTTGTTTATTATTAACCAAACGGACCCTTTAACTATTATAAACCCCAAAAACCCAATCCAGTCCACTAGCCCACCTTTTTTTTTATATTTTTTGGGCCTAGCCGGTTTCCCAGCCCACCAAAGCAAAAACCCAACACCCCTTTAGTTATTACGGGGTCAAACCCCGTTGACCCATCTTCCCCAAACCACCACAACTGCTCATCCCCCTCACCTCCCTCTGCAAACCAAAACCACCATGGTTTTCATCCACCTCAACCCCCCAGCTGGCCTAACACCTCACACCCCTCATCATTTCAAACCACTCCCAATTAATGCTTCTCCACCACTCAACACTTCACCTCTTCCTCACAACCTCTGTTTTCAACCTAAACCCACTAAACCCTTCCAATCTTGTCCCCTCCACCTCCTAATACTCCCAAAGTTCCTTAATTAAAATAAAACTGCCTCAAGCAACCTTTGTGGAATTTGGCGCCAAAAATGATTTAAACGGCTTGGATGGATTTGACTCATCCAACGGTTGATTTTATTGATGGGAAATGCTCAGGATCACATGGGGAGTCCAAAAAGTCTATAAAGATTGAAGAAAGAAGCATTATGGAGGGTACCTAGTTTAATTGTAATTTTAGTTTTAAATCGTTTTTATGCTCTTTCAATTACCAGTGTATTTTTAGCTTCCAAAGTACTTTAATTATCATCCTCAGTGTGTAAGAAATATTTTTCAAGTATCAATTTCAATATAAAGTTCTATGTTCAGTTTATGTCAAATCGTATCAATTTCCATGTTTATTTAAATATTGTTAGTTGTTGTTGTTTGTAGACTTTCTAGGTTCATATAAGCTCCCAGATAGCTTATCCAAGCTATTAGAAACCTTAAAAATCAGTTCATAGTTAATAAATAAAAATACTCAAAAATCAAAATAAATAGAGTGAAAATTAAAAAATTAGTGTGCAATGATGAAGAAGCTGGAGTAGGGTTAATTGTGGATTGCCCTGGGTTAGAGGCTTAGTGGTAAGCTTATAAGAGTGTCCTCTGGTCCTTGTTCTTGGTTTCTCAGATTGATGCATTTGTAAGTCACTTTTATAAATATTTGCAGTTTACTGTACATATATGCTATATGATCTTATTTGTGCAATTTCATGAGCTTATGTTGTTATTAAGTGGATTTGATAGTTGAAATCAGTTGCTTGTTTGTGAAATTTCATAGTTGCTTAAAAAATCATTTTCACAGTCAAAATACCAATATGGTCAAATCTGAGTTTTATGCTTTTGTTATTATTGTTTTAGGTTCATACAGTCTTATTTGATAATAATATAAAGTTTAGATTAAGTTTAATGGGCTGAATCAGTGATAAGCTTTGAAAATCATCAAGTTGATAGTTTTAAGGTGTGTTTGGATCAGTGGTGTTCACTGAGTTCATTGGAGTTTTTGTTGTTGATCTTTGGTCATCCATGATACACTAGGTCACAATAATTAAAATACACCATAAAACCTAGGTCTTATTAGAGTAAAAGTCAAATTAGTCCTTAATCTAATTAATCTGTTAACTGTCTAGTGTAATCAGTTCTATAATCATCAATCTAGCTTAAAAGTTGAAACTCTAGCTTAATTTAGCCTTATCATAGCATAATATAACATACTCAGTTATATAATTTAGATTCAAGCTCACTTAAGTCAACTTAGTTGTTAATTAAAAAAGTCAAATCTGCAGTCACACTAGTTTTTGAATAAACTTAGGAATTTTGGTGTGAGCTTATTATATGATATTAGGTCATGAGCTTGTAGGAATATTAAGTTTGGTTGCTAATCTGCATGTTACTATTTTTATTGATTTTTATTTAGCTGATATTACTGCTTATTTTGTGCTTAACTTTTGGTGATTTTTCATAAACTTCCCCTGTACACAGTTTTGATACCCACTCTCACAAGCTTGCATAAGCTTGTTTTGTGAGTAAAAATCTTTGAATTTTGGTTGTTTGTGATGCCCTTGTGGCTAGTTATCTGAACTAAGTGCTTATCTGCTTATATCTGCTTATCTGAATTGCTTATCCTACCTAATCTTGTGCATCAAAATAAACAACTCACTGAGCATTCAGTGAAATCATCAATATTCACAAGCTCATCATAAGCTCATCACTGAGCTTTGGCTTGTGATTTTTAGATCTTTTGAAAGCTAAGCAGCTCCTTGATCAAGTTCAAGCTTCATTATTCACTCACAAGCCCTTTTGTTAGGGCTGCTCACAGCTTGAAGCTTGTCCCATTCAACCAGCACACACTGGTTGTTCACCCAGTCAGCCCACCCACCACCTTTGGTGGTGTTTTGTGGTTAACCCAGTGGGTCCCACACCTCATAATTAGGCTTTTACAACCCCCCTCCTACCAGGCTTGAACCCTTGACCTTTTGTTTGACCTTTAGACCAGTGGACCCCACCTTAAATTAGCTTGGAACTTTGTCCAAATTCTGTCTCAGAATTGAAATAAGCAAGTGCTTATTTGTTGTTTAAGGCTTATTGAATCTGCTTATTTGATATAATCTCACTCAAACTAGTTTACATAAGTCAGAGAAACCAAAATATACCTTGTGGACCCCACACAAGCTCAGTTGAGCTTATTTCTTAGCCAAGTCAACAAAAGTCAACTGTTTTGAGTAATAAGCACTCTTAGTGCTTATTCTGTGTCTATAAATTATTTTCCTTTATTAAAGTTTCTTATTTTAAGTATTTAATTAGTTTTGTAAAAGAAAAACAAGAAAAAACCAAACTTAATTATAGTGATAGCTTCTATTTAATAGAAATTATCTATTTAATTTTCTTTTTAGCTTATTTATAAGCACTTCTGCTATTTTATATTTTTATTAAATCTCTTATATATTAAAGTAATTTTATAAATTTTTCAAGATTTTTCTTTTGTCATCTAGTGTTATTTAGAATTAATATTAGTTAAATTAATAATTAAATAATAAATAAGAATTAAATAGCATAATTATATTTTATAAAGTACTACATAGTTTTTATAATTTTTATAGCTTTTATATAAGGTAAAACAATTTTATAAATTTTTCTAGGATTTATACTGTTCATTTTCTATTTTTAATTATATAATTAGTTTAATTGATAAATAATTAATAAATAGAATAATAATTAGTAAATTAGATTAAAAATACATAATATAAACTTTTTATAATTTTTTAGGATTCCTGTAATGGTTAATTAGATATATAAAATTTTTCATAATTATCTAAGTCTTTTAGTATTTATAATAATTTAAATCAATATAATTAGTTAAATAATAATTAATTAATAATAAATAGATAAATAGTGTGAAAAATATAATTTTAATTTTAAAATAAGTTTTATAATATTTTAGATTTTTAGAAATTTTAATTTTAATTTTCTAGACTTATTTTACATTTTCCTAATTATTAGTTAATTATTAAATAATTAATAATAGTTATTAAATAAAAATAAATAATTAAATAGTTATTAATTATAAAATAAATATTTTAAACTTATTTAATTTGCATTTAAGCCCCTAAGGCTTGTAAAATCCTACTATTATTAAAGTTGTTTTTGTTTACGTTTAATTAATAAACGTTTACGTTTTCAGTCCCTTTTTCACTTGTACTTATCTGATTTCACATATTAGTTGATATAGCTTATTAAAGCTATTCACTCTTATATTTCAGTAGTACAAATCACTTAAACCCTTTTCCTGTTCAATTCACCTGATCTAGAAGTCGTTTTATTTCAGATTTCACATCTCGTTGGGATCTAACGATCCGGGGAAACACTAAACTCACCGGAGTATTGGTTTAGGCTGTTTGACTTGTTGACCATTACTTGGTTGATATTATCTGACTATTTCACACCAATCACTAGCACAAAACCGTACCACTTAAAAAATTTTCCACCCAAATATGTGAGGTTCGCCTTTAGATTTGATAGGAAAAGCATTCATTATTAGTGCTTATGAGTGTACCGGTAGCATTTAGATTTTAGAACTTGCGTTAGTGATACATCCCGAGACCGCTAGTGAGACTACATTCATGTAGTAGGATTTACTACATGATAAGAGGCATTAGGATCACCCTTGTGTTTAAACCAGTGTCATAATTACTTGACCATTTAAGTCATATTGCTTGACTAGCGAAGTCAACTAATTTTCCCACACCTTAGCGTGGTACTCATTTTTAGTACACGAAACCCCTAGTACACCCCTCCGCGCCTATCTTTTCATTTATAACTTTAAGCATCTTACTTAAAGGAAGAATTTGTTACAACCCACCCAAATGTGCAACCAAATCGCCTTAGCCTTCCGTGTATGCACTTATCTTTAGTGCATTATTTTTATTTGTTTAAACTCTTAGTTAATTATCTAATTGATTACATGGTTGCTAAGTCGAGTCATATCTTGTACATATTGTTTTGAGACGATTGGGACTCATGGGTAAAGTACTAGTGTTATGAAGTAATGGGGAAGAACATCAAATTATTACCCCCATATGTGCATTAATCTTAAAAAGTACTCCAAGTGTTTTGATTATCTTAAGAAAAAATCAAGAAAAAGAGAAAAAAAAACATACAGATACCATCCCGTTTCATTCTATGTTTGTTTTAAGTTTTTGTTATTTTTGATTTATTAGCTTAAGTCGAGTCGAGTCTTGGCTTAGCAATTCCATATTGTACATGTAATTAACCAAGATGATTAACTCGCCACCAGTAAATATTGCCTTTATCCAACGAAACCGTGTTTTCCATATCCCTACACCTAACGTTATAACCCTTTAAAAGACCTCTTTGATAGTTTATCCTAGGTGCTTATGCCAAGTGGTGGAGGTTTGATCCTTTCCCAAGCCTATGGTAATCTATTTGCTATGACAGGTAGTGAGAGATGTTTTCCATTTCCTTATTGTGATATATACTTTATTACACCCGAGAGATGTGAGTATCTAAACACTATTTGTGAGGTGCTAGTGTATGACCTCCGTGCTTGTTTTTGGTTTTTAGTGGAATGATTATTTGTTGTAATTACTTTTATATTAGTGTTAAATGTCCCCTAACTTGTATTTTGATTAGAATAAAAGCGCATCATGCTTGAGGATAAGCAAATCTCAAGTGTAAGGGTATTTGATGAGGCGAAAAGTGTACCGCTTTTAAGGGGTCATTTAAACGCAAATTCGTGATTTTTTGATCAATTATTGCCCTAAATCGTTCATTTTGTCATTCTAGGTACTTTTGAGGAGAAATCTGAAAAGGAAGCGTTTTGGACGTTTTTGGAGCATAAAAGTGAAGAAAACGGCAAAGTCTCAAATTCCTTGCTGGGAACAGTACCTGACGACGTCAAGGCTTAACACATGACGGCGTCAAGAGTGTCAAAAGAGGTGGAAGTGGAAATTATAACGTGACGGCCCATAGTCTTTTCAGTGTTAATGACCTGACGGCGTCACCAAGGCCGTCAGGGTCAAAATACAAGTGACAGCCCAGAGTATATTTCTACATGAAGGCGTCAAGACTGGATCTAGGCAATACGACTCTTAACTTGGCGGTGAGTTGACAGCGTCAGAAGCTAATACATGACGCCGTCAGGATGTTTCATCTATATATATATTTTCCAATTTTTCATTGTAAATTGTGGAACAAGTTGTGGAATATTAGAAGCATAAACCCTAGGTCGAATTTTCTGCTTATTGAAGGGGTTTCAAACCCTTCTTTCTTCCATGTTTGAATAAAGATAAGTCTTCCAATAATCATTCAATATGTCTATGTGTTGTTTGATTCTATCTTATGCTTGTCTTTCTTTTAACATGTTAGGCTAGGTTTTCATTGTGTTTGCTTAGATGTAGTGAAACCTAGATGTTGATTATTGGTTGATTGTTTGTTTATAATTGTTACGGATGATTGTATTCGATGTTAGGCTTAAGAAAACTAGCAGACTTCCATTGGTAACTTGCTTGAACGTCTTAAGAAACATGATCGGAGGTGTACTATGATTTTTGGTTGTATTTAATGCATAAGTGAATTCTATGATCCCATATTAGGGGCTTTTAGTCGGCTCGACATAGGAGTGAAGTAGGATCTTATAGAGTTAGGGAATATAGTACACGGCCCTACGACTAGTATTAAGGAATATAACCCGTCATCCATACAATTGTGACAAGCTAATCAACTGGTAAAAGATATCTAGGGAGTAATGAAATCTAAGTAAACACATCTTTTCTCATTATTGTTTCCACCACATTAGTTTAATTTCATTTCTTTTATTTTATTTTGATTGCATCTGTAGTTAATTGGGTTAGTTGACTAGCAACTAATTCCGCCCACTCCTTCAAAACCCGAGATTTTACTTGCTTTCATAAAATATAAAAAATACAAAAAGAATCATCCCTCACCTCTAGACCTAGTTTATTAGGCTTTCTAATCCTAGTGACACTATTCCTAAGTTGAACGATCAATACCCCGGTACTTGTTACTATACTATACTAGAATGATCAGGTACACTGCCTGGCGGGGATTGCAAGCTTCTCAAGATCCCTTGAGAGGTAAAACCTGTTGCGAGGGCGCAATCCCGCGTATCAGTGACACCAAAATTTTTGTGGGATGGATTGTTCATTTAACATTGTTCTACTCATTTCTTGTAGTGACCTATTCTTTCTTTCTACTACGCCATTTGATTGAGGAGTACGAGGAGCGGAGAAATTGTGAGATATTCTATTTAAATCACAATATTTTCCGAATTGTACTTCGTTATCAAATTCCCTACCATGGTCCGTCCTAATAGATACTATTATGCATCCTAATTTATTTTGAATCATTTTACTAAATATTTCAAATTTTTCAAAGGCTTGGGTTTTGTCACTTAAAAACCTAGTCCACATATATCGTGAATAGTCGTCTACTATTACTAAGGTATAATGGTTTCCTCCATACCTCTGCACAGCGGATGGACCAAATAGATCCATATGTAATAATTCTAGGCACCTAGTAGTGGATACTATATTCTTAGCTTTGTGACATGCATGAGCTTGTTTTCCAATTTTACGAGCATCACAAAAGTGTTTGTCATATCTTAGGTTAGGCAAGTTTCTAACTAATTCTTTAGAGGCTAAAGATTGTATTTGTTGCATGTTTGCATGTCCTAATCTCCTATGCCACAAAGTGGAGTTTTCGTCTAGGGTTGCTAGGCATATTCTATCTTCCGGTTTGTTTTCTAGTTTCATAACATATATACCTCATTTCCTAATTCCTCTACCTATGACCTTTCCATTCTTAACTATTTCGCTATCCCTATCGGTAAAGGTAACTCTACATTTATTATCGCATATTTGGCCTATACTAAGTAAGTTATATGTTAAATTATCTACATGCTCAACATTTTCAATAGTAAGTGAGTCTTGAGAGATCGTACCTTTGCCAATGATTTTTCCACGCAAGTCTCTACCGAAAATAATGTTACCTCCATTGTATGCCTTATATGTAGAAAATAGCTTGCGGTTCACCATCATGTGCCTCGAAGATCCGCTATCCTTAATCCATTCGTCGGGCTCCAAGTCTATTCCTAAGCATATTTCATCGGTCGCTTTGGCTACAAAACATTTTTCGTATTTTGGTTTTTCCACTTCTTCTTTGTCACTATAACTCCATGGTCCACTAACGAAGGCGCCTTGATTTTCATAACCCAATGGCTTTAGACATTCACCAATGAGATGATTTGGACTTCCACATCTAAAGCACTTTCTTTTCCCATAGTTATCGCTTATATTTTTTTGGAACGACTTTCTTTCGTCTCGTGGTAATCTAGTGAATCTTCTTCATCTTCTGAAGAATTTCTTGAATTCTCTTACGACCATTGCATATTCTTTGTCTTCACTCTCGTCACTTGAATCATCATCGTCACTAAGTTCCTTTTTGGCTTTTAGAGCAATGGATTTAGTTTGTTCTTTCTTGACTTTAACCGTTTCCGAATCTCTTCTAATAATTTCTTCATGGACCTTTAAGTTGCCAATAAGTTCATCAAGTGACGACGTCATCAAATTCTTCGATTCATCAATTGCCATGACCTTAGCTCGCCATTTTGGATGCAATGCCCTAAGAAATTTCCTAACACAATTCTTACTAGAAAATGTGTCATCAAGTGCTTTTAAATTTGTGATAATAGTGTTAAATTTAGCAAACGCATTGTCTATTGATTCCTCTTCCGGAATCATAAATTGTTCATATTGTTGTACAAGAAGATCTATTTTATTGTCTTTGACTTGACTATTACCTTGGTGAATAATAAGTAGTGACTCCCAAATTTCTTTGGCGGTTATACACATAAAAATTCTTTCATATTCTTTGCGTGGTAACGCATTATAAATTACCATTTTAGCTTCATTATTTTTTGCTAGTTTTTTTTTCAAATCATCATTTTATTTTTCAAAAGGTAACATCCATTTTAGTTTCCGGATTTTTTTGAGTAGGTGGAAAATCACCAAAGGTAATAACATGCCAAAGATCAAGATCTTTAGATTTCACATAAGTTTTGAATCTATTTTTCCAATACAAAAATCCATCACTTTCAAATAGTGGTGGTCTTTGCATAGATTGCCCTTCTAAATATTTTTCAAATTCCATAGATCGTTGCAAGTTTTAAAACACAATATATTTTAAAGATCTCGCTTGACATAGCTCTGATGCCAATTGTGGAAAACTAGAAGTGGGGGGGGGGGGGGGGTGAATAGTTTTACGTCTTTGTGATTTATTATGAAAAACTTAGTTTATGTGTTTTGTTTACTTTTAAAAATTGTAGATTCGATATTATGTGAATTCAAGTCTTGTACAATATAAACAACTACAATTAAATACTAAGGCTATAATAATTTAAGAAATGAAATAAGTAAGAGATGGAAAGATCAAACCGCGAGACAAGAGATTTATAGTGGTTCGGCTACAAGGACACCTTCCTTGCCCAACTCCACTCCCCGAGCACCTAACTCGAGAGTTTCTTCACTATGTCAACAATTTACACACCACAACTTATGGCGGAGAAAACCTTACACACCAATTTACACACCACAACTTAGTCACACCTTATTCACTCCTTCTACACAACTTCTCCCACACCTAGTAACAACTAAATCTTCACAACTTCTTCTTCACACCTATCCACTAGTAAACCTTCACTACTTCTTCTTCACACCTATCTACTTAATATACACTACTTCTTCTTTACAACTATCTTACTTCACAATATCAACACAACTTGCTAATCTATCTTCTATCAAATATTCACAACTAATAACACAAAGAAATAGATATAATGAATGATGCTCTAACAACTTGGATGTGGAGGTCACAACAAGTTGTAATACTTCTTGTCTTGGTGGATTGAAGTATTCTTCTCTTGCAGTTGAAAGGATGAGACTTGGATCACTTTGAAACAAAGATTAATATATATATGATCAAAGGATTATAAGAAATGGAAGTGGGATTTAGATCAAAAAGTTTTGGGGTGCAAAAGGTGAGAAAATTGTGTGAAATGAACAAGTGTTTATAGCACAGAAAAATATTGTTCTGGAGCATGCCGGTCTCCTTAATTATTAAGGGGGCCGCCTAAGGAATTAAGGGGGCCGCCCCCTCCAGAACGTTGGACTTGTTTGTCCTTTTGTGGGGAAGATTTTTCTGGATTATATTTGCCATTTTTGGTTAAAAATTTGAATCCATATATTTATAATGATTTAAACATATTATTTTAATTTCAAAAATGATTTTGTAAAAGATATAAAATGTTTGTGACATTTTATAAAAAATCTAGTGATTGAGAAAAATTTGCTTTGATCATAGAATGCAATAAACACTTTGTTTATTCATACCTTAAGTGATTTGGATGTAAAGTGAGATATTTATCGTTAAATACTTGTTTACGTCATAATTTTTAGTTCAATGAGTTTACGTTTTGTAATTATCAAAACATAGAGATGTCGGTGAATGTTAACAATGTTTTTAGGCATTATTTATGACAACATTTTCCTTTGAACACGCGCACATTTCTTTCTTTCCATATGAAGTACCCGAATGTCCAAATCACCGCTTGCAATATTTTAGATGAATGACTAGGGATGTTAGCGTTTCCATTAGATGAAAAAAGTTCCTCAATAGAGAAAGCATTCACAACTCCAAGCTTCCACCAACTATAAACTTTTTCCTAGACACTCATAGCAAAATTACACATGACCAAACAATGAGAACACGATTCCACCATGTCGCCGCACGAAGGACATAGCAAAGAGTCTAAGTCAATGCCCTGACTGCTTCTTATCTAACTCTTCACGAACCGGAAGCCTACCCTTTAGCACCCTCCACACAAATATGTTGACCTTTTTTGGCACCCATTTGTTCCAAATTGTAGCTTTGCCCCCGCTAACCATGCTAAGAGACTTCTCTTCCACTAACTTTGATAATTCTCTAACCGTGAAAACACCATTTTCTTGAAGCGCCCACCTTCAACGGTCCCTACAATCAAACTTTATAACAATGTTTTGCAATAAATTTAGTAAGTCCTCATAATCCTTACAAACTATGCATCTAAGATTTCTAACCCAATCCAATTCCCAATGCTAAACATTATCTACCCATTTCCCTTTTTCCGCCACCCTACCCTTCTTGCTCCTATCAAGATGGTAAAGCCTCGGAAATCTATCACAAGTCTAATCCCACCCACCCAATTGTCAATCCAAAATCTAATGTCGATACTATTCCCCACTTCCCCCACAAACAAAGAAGTCTAATCTTATCTTCTCCAAATCACCCCTACCCTAATGATATCATGCCACACCCCTCCCCCCTTTCTAACCCCCACCCCCTAATGTTGCCAAGCCTCCCACTTTCCCCATGAATACTCTTTATGAATCTAACCGACAAAACCCCCTCTCTTTTGAACCTCCACCACCATTTTCCCAAAAAGTGCTTGATTTTTCCCCCGAAGTGACCTATTGTTTAACCCCCAATCCCCATGTGACGCTAGTAACCTTTCCCATTTAACCCAAGATATTTTTTTACAATCACCCACCCCTCCCCAAAAGAAAATTTTTCTCACTCTTTCAAGTTGTTTTATCACACTCAAAGGCACGTGGAACATCGAAAAGTAGTACAATGGTAAGCTTCCTAGAACCGATTTAACCAATGTTATTCGTCCCCCGAACGACATCGATTTTGTTTTCCAATCGGCCAACCGAATTTTAAATTTCTCTATCACGGGGTTCCATGCCCTAACCCTCCTCATATTATCTCCAATTGGTACCCCAAATACGTAAACGGAAACTCACCAACTCCACATCTCATCCATCTAACCATACCCCTCAAATCCTCTTCATTAACTCCAACCCCATATAGCTTGCTTTTATTATAATTAGCCCAGAGACCCGATACTTCCTCAAAACATTTAAGGATACACATAAGAACTTTTGCATTCTATTTGGTCCACTCCCCCAAAAAAATAGTGTCATCCGCATATTGTAGATGAGATACTACCACATTATTCCTACCAATCTAAACGCCTCTAAAAACACCCTTATCTACCGCTTCTTTTACAATCGTGTTAAGTCCGTCTGCCGCTAAAATAAAAAAGAAAAGGTGACAGTGTGTCCCCTTGCCTTACCCCTCTTTCTAAGCAAAACTCCTCCGTTGGTGAACCATTCACCAAGATAGACATTTTGGATGACCGCAAGCAACTCTCATTCCATTTACACCATTTATTCCCGAACCCCATCTTTTTCATTGTGTCCAGAAGGAATCTCCAATTCAAACTATCATATGCTTTCTCGAAGTTGACTTTGGAGATTAATCCTTTACTATGTTTCTTCTTCATATGACCCACCACTTCGATAGCTATTAACACACCGTCAAGTATGTACCTTCCTTTAATAAACGCGTTTGAATGTCACCAACAACCTTTCTACCACCCTTTTGATTCTCTCCGCTAGCACCTTTGCGATAATTTTATAATAGCATCTGATAAGTCTTATGGGACGAAAATCCCCAAGGCCTATAGGATCTGTGTAATACTCCGTAAAATCCCAGGTCATTTATTAATACTAATTATCGACACTATTCTAAACTAGGCCATTTTTGCGGGCTAATTTGAAATTTTTAATATGAGACACTGTTTGTTTGACACCCGATTGTTTTGATCACCGTTTGTTTGACACCCGAATATGTTTTGTCAACCGATATCACCCGATTCTCACTCTTGGATGTCACCCAATGAGGTTAACACCGGTAACTCCCACTTGCGACCCGACACCCTATTTGGACACCGAGATATTATTAATATATATATATATATATATATATATATATATATATATATATATATATATATATATATATATATATATATATATAACTATGTATATATAAGTATATATATATATATATATATATATATATATATATATATATACGTATGACGACACCGTTTATATTCTCATGGACTACACGAACTGACACCAATACCGAAACTAAAGTTACGCGAGCACTAGTCACCGATACCTCGTTATATTTTGGGCCGATCATCACCCTAAGCCCAACACAGTTATTTCTTTCTTTTGCTCAACTGTTGGGCCGAGCACACCACAAGCCCACCCAACTTTAATTTTCACTTATAATTCGTTTGGGCCATTTGTTTCTCAAGCCCGTATGGCTGTTTGCGTTTTCTTCAATTGCATGGCATGCTACTCGTGAAACAACAATAATATACACACGTTTCATTTTACCTTTTTCCCTACTCACACGACACGAACAAGCAAGCTTCCATTGACATTGTATCATGCGACAAGGAGCACCTTTTTGAAGCCATCAAACCTTTGGTTAACAATGTTACACACTAAGAACCTTTAACCACTAAACTATATGTTCCTTAAACCACTAGCACAACCTTAAACAAATCCAATTAGTACACACATGCCTAATACTTTTGCTAAATCTCTAGCGTTGACATGAATTGTAGCCCCCAAACCCTTACAATCGACTTGACAACACTCAAGAAGACAAGACAACCTTGTCGAGAAAAGGAGGAGACCGCTCGGAGTGTGTTGTGTCCCAAGGAAACATTCGAACCACTCAAACCATACTATATAAACCACATTAAATGCAAAATTACTCACACACTCGAAATTTCTCAAATCACAAACACTCTCCATTCTCTCTTGGTCACAGTCGAAGAACGCAAGGAACACGAGCAAGGTTTTTGGGATTGAAACGAGTTGGGTAACTCTTGAGGGTAAGGGATCGTTTGAACGAAGGGACACCACATTTGCTAGTTCTCGTTGCTCACATCACACGACATCCTCACCACCCTAGTTGGTGTTGTAAGTTAATCACTTCCCTTTTCATTTTCTACTTTTACTCGTAACATGCATATCACATTCACACGACACACATTATTTACTAAATATCATAACACTTGTGACCATTGTTCTTTTTTTTTACAATACTCGACACCCCTAGGAATGATCACACCATTTCATTTTTATACGTACAAACTAACTATTTTCTTTGACACACTAATTCCTTGGCTCCCACTAAATCGAACCAAAAAAACATGCAAACCTTACACGATTTTATACCACGAAAACGAAGCCAAAAACCAAGTCCTAGTCGAACACGATCTTAAAACAAATTACACCCATTTTGGGCCTTAACCGGGCTAACGAGCCCAATGCAAATTCATATGAGATTTTCGATTTGGAATTAAAATTTTCAAAATGTTATAAAATTTATAAAAACTAATTTTTATAAATTTTAGAAGATGAAAATAGTGACTTTTATAAAAATAAAAGTTAACTTATCAAAAACTATGATTTTGGATCATTTTTGCAAAAGTCCCACGTTAAGGGGCTAAAAGTGACAAAAACTCAAACTTTCGAACTAAATTGTATATTAACGATTTCTAATGGAATTAAGGGTAGAAACTGTCATTTGGCCAAAGTATAAGTAATAAAGTGTAAAAGCTATAACCAAGGACTAAAATGTAATTATTTTTGACCAAAAGGGTAAAGATGTAACTTTAATAAAGTTAAGGGGTAAATATGACAAGGTATCTTATAGTTAATTATCTTGTATAAATTGATTTTATATATAAATATGTATATATTTTGGGTAACTTTAAAATGTATATATAACTTTACTAAAAATATTTAATTATAAACATTTTTAAACAATATTATTTTCACAACGAGTTTATATTTATCGAACACCGGTTCGTAACAACGATACAAATAACTATGTAGAGTTATTTTGGAATATATTAAGACACCCGAACGGATATCACCACACACGAGAAATATCACATGTCATTTACGACACAAATCTAAAACACCGTTTACAATGTATTATTTAGGTCGCAAGTTGGAAGAATTTCATTGCTAGTCATAGCAGTACACCATCACTTTTGAGCACCGTTGTAATTCACACACCTTTCAGGTGAGTTCATGGTCCCACATTTTTAATTCTTGTTTTTAAACCCCGTGGGGAGATAAATGCTATAAATCGAACACAAGTATTTTCTGTATGCTGTTATCACCTGATATTGCCTAAGTTGACACCTGTGCTACAAGTCCCTCATATCACGAACCTTAATCACTTGCGAGTGAGCGTAAATATAGTTGATAGATCTATTGGAATGGCAGCCCGCCTCTGTCAAGGTGATCACTTGGCAGGAGGTGTGCTATATTCGAGGTATTATGGAAATCTGGCACATTTCCTGTCACCGAGGGCCCCTTGTCATTTACATCCGATGTGGTGTAGGTGATTGTTATTATCTTTATGATATGTCAAATCAATGTTAAGGCTTGCGTTTCGTGAGGCTTAGGAGCAATATTACACTAGTTTAGTCAAGACCTGTCTATCTTGGCTTGTTTATTTCAAATGCTTGACTTGTGTTCACACTATTATTATTTAAACTACTATGGATTCACTCAACCTTTGTGTTGACTTTTTAAGCATGTTTATCTCAGGAAATTAGCAAGCATGGCGGCACGGAGCTGGCAAAGGGCACAGGACCTCCCTTTTGATTTCAATAATTATATCATTCTTTACAAACTCATCACTTCTTTTGCGAAACAATTAACATTTTGGAAAAATGTTTGTAACTCTGACTATTTGAGTTTTCATGGAATGATATTGACTATCTTTTGAATTGTTTTCTATGGGTATGACTGTGTACTAAACTGTAATGACACCGATTAGACTTCCGCTGCTTATCAAATTTTTGGGGTGTTACAGATTGGCATCAGAGCCATGGTTATAGAGAACCAAATGATTTTTTTTCAAAACATTGGACTATAACCTTACCGAATTTTTAAACAAACTATTTATCACCGAAGTGCCCTCCGTGCCAGCGCTTGCCAACGTTATGTTTTAAGGTTTGATTTTTAGCACCCATTGCATTTAGCTCACTATGACACTATGATCACTGTGCATATAGCATTATGTAGACTAAATGACTTATATTACTGCTATTTTGGGATATTACAGTACCATGTCGCCCCCGGTTATTATTTTGTCCGATAGTGACGACGTCGTGCCAGCAACATCCACTCACCCTACTATTGACCTATCTGACTATGACACCCATGACACCCGAGACACCCATGATTCTGACCATGACACCCAACCTGTATCACCTGCTATACCATCTCCTGTTCCATCTGGAGACCCATCTGCTGATACTGAGCCCTTTGAGGAGGGTGAGGTTGCTTCTACACCCATTGATTCTTTTGCTATTCAGCCTCTTTTTCGTCCTGTCTGTGGACCTATGACACAGGGGCAGTACCTTTATAATCAGTACCTGACATCTCAGCAGTTTCATGCGGCTGATGATCGTCCTACACCACCTGCTAGTCACCACACCGGTTCAGATGCTGATGACGAGTCTTCTGACTCCGATACTTCTGACACTGCTGCTTCTATCCCACCACCATCCCCGCCTGCACCGATTCGTCAGCACAAGCGAGTGAGGATTCTTGAGCCTTATGAGCCTGAGCCTTTCGGAGAATTGTTTCGATATCATGAGGGAGACTATACCCGCAAATGCACGGCTCAAAAATGAGTCTGTATTTTGCCTGTTTCTACTGTTACACCACCTGTACCTACACCTGTATCATCACCCATATCTGTATTACCACCTGTTTCTACGCTAGATCTGACACTTGTGACATCACCAGCACCTCCACCATCACCTGTATCACCCCCACCTGAGCCACATCCTTACATGCTACCTACTTACACCGCACCCCACACCTCTGAGGTTTTGCCACCCATGCCACCACCTACAGTTTTCTACTCACAGACTACTACCGTACCGATACCATCACCTACTACATCATCTGTACCATCACCTGCTCCCACCGAGACCCCCACCTCACCCGGCATTCATAGATTGGTTGATGCTCGTCGATGGTCGTTTTTGTTAGACTACATACATAGATTGAGATTGGTTGAGGGATCGCCTAGGGCTACTGAGCTTGGAGATGGCTCTTCAGCGGTGTTACCGGTCACTGGGGAGCCGATACACCATACTATCCCTCTTTTGGCTGCTAGGTTAGTGAGACATGAGGATTGTTTTGATGAGTTGTTGAGCGTTATTGAGGATATATCCTTGGAGAGGATAGAGTGTATGCAGGAGGAGGTCACGAACCTCGTGGTACATAGGACAGCTTTAGAGATGGTATTTGAGATGATGGGGACAGAGATCGAGGAGGCACAGGCTACCATCACCGAGTTTGGTCATCGACTAGATGTTCAGAGGCATGAGATAGATGATTTGAGAGTGATTGCGGCCATCACACAGGAGATGATGGAGCATCAGACACAGGAGTTAGCCGCATCTAGTTCTACCATCCACACCCTTTTATCCACTATTGAGGAGATTCAGGCCCGTGAGAGATCCAAGGATTTGGAGATGTTAGAGATGATCAGGATCATCAGAGAGCTGGAGAGGAGATCAGGAAGCGCACCTGGACCTTCATAGATCTATGACATGTCATTACTTACAGAGACATCTTAACTTGCCGCCTGTGGCATTAATAATGTTGTATCTTATTGTTTTGTAACAATGAATTCAAAATTATTAAAACTCTATGTTGGTTATGATTGTAATGTATTGATATTGATTTATGATATTCTAGTTGTCTGATCTTTTATTATGCTCCCATATTGAGATTCATTATAATTTCCATGTGGGTTGTTACATGTCGTGATGTTTATTTATGAATGATATGGTTTGTGTTGATGTATGTATTCATGGTGTGGTTGTGATATGTACTTTGTGATGATCTCGACTATTATGAGTTTGGCTACATTATTTCTCTTGTCATTGACGTTTGGGATTTGTACTTATGCACTTGCGATTTTATAGAGTTATGGCCCCAAGGAAAACCGCTACTGCTACCTCGTCACCCGCTATGACCCAGGCTACTATCAGAAAGTTGGTTGCCGACAGTGTTGCTGCAGCTTTAGAAGAGCAGGCTGCTTTAATGGCACGAACTAGTAGCAATAACCGAGCCACTGCTGAGAGCGAGTCCGCTGCGACTCAGAAGTGTACCTATAAGGACTTCATAGCTTGTAAACCATCTCACTTCAAAGGAACTGAAGGAGTAACAGAGCTTGCTCGATGGTTTGAGCGAACTGAGACAGTGTTTGTGAGAAGCGGTTGTGCCGCTGAAAGCAGAGTCTGGTTTGCTACTGGAACATTGTTGGAAGACGCGTTGTCTTGGTGGAATGCAACTGCTCAGAAGATGGGTGTGGAGGAGGCCTATCAGGTTACCTGGGCTGACTTTAAGGAGAAGATGTTGAAGAAGTTCTGCCCTAGATGTGAGATCAAGAAGTTAGAAGATGAGTTTCACACGTTGGTTGTGAAAGGAAATGATCTCAGGGCTTATGATAGGAGATTTCATGAGCTTGCCACACTTTGCCCTTCAAAGGTTCCCGATTTGGAAAAGTTGTTGGAAAGGTACATTGAGGGATTACCCAGGAGCATTGAGGGAAACGTCACCTCTCCTAAGCCTCAATCTTTGGATGAAGCAATGACTATTGCCCAAAGACTGCTAGACCGGGAGATTAAGCGTAACTCTGCTCAGGGGAACAACGATCACAAAAGGAAGTTTGATGATCGAAGGACAAACAACAACAACAACAACAACAACAACAACAACAACAACAGCAACAACAACAACCGTAACCCCAACCGTAACTATCAACATGACAGAAACACCCACCACAATCAACAGAACCGACGACAGCAAGCTGTCAGAGCTTATGTCGCCGCACCAGTTAAGGATGCTAGGTATGATGGACCCCTTCCATTCTGTGACAAGTGTAAGATGCATCACAATGGACCCTGCTATGCTAAGTGTGGGAAGTGTTCAAGGACTAGACATAAGACACAAGATTGCAAGGCTACAGGAGCTAACTTGCAACCCGTGGCTGTGGTATGCCATGCTTGTGGAGAGAAAGGACACTACAGGCGTCAGTGCCCAAACAAGGACAACAATGCGCGTGGGAGAGCATACGTGCTGGGAGATGGGAATGTCCATCAAGATCCGAACATAGTCACAGGTACGTTCTTTCTAAACAACCGCCTCGTTAAAGTTTTATTTGATTCCAGAGCCGATCAAAGTTTCGTATCTATTTCCCTTGCACCCCTACTTAATATTACACCGACCAAACTAGACACTACGTATGAGATTGAACTAGCCGATGGAAAGCTAGTGAGCACTAACACTATACTCCGAGGTTGCACCCTACGACTACTAGACACCCCATTTGACATTGACCTTATGCCTATTAGACTTGGTAGTTTCGACGTCGTTATAGGAATGGATTGGTTATCCGAGAACCGCGCTAAGATCATTTGTGACGAAAAGGTTGTTCACATCCATCTGAATGACAAAACCCTGATTGTTCGTGGAGAGCGAAGTAAGACACGTCTGAACATCGTTTCTTGCGTCAAGGTTGTGAAGTACATCGAACGAGGATGTCAAGTCTTTTTGGCTCAAGTCACCGAGAAGAAGTCGGAAGAAAAGCGACTCGAGGATGTGCCAGTAGTCGGGAACTTTCCAGAAGTTTTTCCTGAGGACTTGCCTGGCCTTTCGCCGAGTCGTCAAGTGGAATTTCAAATTGACTTGATGCCAGGAGCAGCACCCGTAGCACGAGCACCCTATAGGCTAGCGCCGTCGGAAATGAAGGAGTTATCTGGGCAATTGCAGGAATTGTCAGATAAAGGATTTATTCGCCCTAGTTCATCACCGTGGGGAGCCCCAGTGTTATTTGTAAAGAAGAAGGATGGAACCTTCAGGATGTGTATCGATTATCGTGAGTTGAACAAACTTACGATTAAGAATCGATATCCGTTGCCAAGGATTGACGATTTGTTTGATCAACTGCAAGGATCGAGTGTCTACTCGAAGATTGATTTGAGATCGGGTTATCACCAACTGAGAGTTAGGGAAGAAGACATCCCTAAGACGGCTTTCAGGACAAGATACGGTCACTATGAATTCCAAGTAATGCCATTCGGTCTAACTAATGCACCCGCTGTATTTATGGACTTAATGAACCGAGTGTGCAAACCCTATTTGGATAAGTTTGTGATTGTATTCATTGATGATATCCTTATTTATTCATGTAGTAAGGAAGAGCACGCAGAACACTTGAAGGCTATACTAACACTGCTCAGAGAAGAGAAATTATACGCCAAATTTTCAAAGTGCGATTTTTGGATTGAGAAGGTTCAATTCTTGGGCATGTTATTGACAGTAAGGGTATTCATGTTGATCCCGCCAAGATCGAAGCTGTTAAAAATTGGGCGTCACCTACGAGTCCTACCAAGATACACAGAAGAAGAAGAAGTTTGAATGGGGAGAAGAGCAAGAATCGGCATTTCAGTTCTTGAAACAGAAGCTTTGTGAAGCACCGATATTAGCACTACCCGAATGAAGTGAGGACTTCGTGGTATATTGTGACGCATCAATCCAAGGTTTGGGTGCCGTATTGATGCAGAGACTTGAAGTAATCGCTTATGCTTCTAGACAACTTAAACCCCACGAGGAGAACTACACTACTCATGATCTAGAATTAGGAGCGGTGGTATTCGCTCTTAAGATTTGGAGACACTACCTATATGGAACCAAGTGTACGGTTTTCACCGATCACAAGAGTCTTCAGTACATTTTAGATCAAAAGGAGTTGAACATGAGACAACGTCGATGGCTAGAGTTACTAAGTGACTATGATTGTGAGATTCATTATCACCCGGGGAAGGCAAACGTTGTAGCAGATGCCTTGAGTCGAAAGGAACGACTTAGACCCCTCAGAGTTAGGTCATTGGGTATGACAATTAGATCACCACTTCCGTCTCAAATTCTTGAAGTTCAAACTGAGGCCCTTAAGGAAGAGAATAGACCGCACGAGAAGATTTACGGCATGCCAGAAAGCACAAATGGATTTGTCAAGAAACCAGATGGAAGGTTGTGTTTCAAGGACAGAAGTTGGATTCCATTGTATGGAGGAATACGAGACCTAATCATGCACGAGTCTCATAAGTCTAAATATTCCATTCATTCTGGTTCAGACAAGATGTATCACGATCTTAAGAAGTTGTATTGGTGGCCAAACATGAAAGCTGACATTGCAGAGTATGTTGATAAGTGTTTGACCTGCTCAAGAGTAAAGGCTGAACATCAAAAACCATCCGGTCTTTTGATTCAACCCGAGCTACCAATGTGGAAATGGGAAAGGATTACAATGGACTTCATTACGAAATTACCCAAGACATCGAGTGGGTTGGACACTATTTGGGTTATTGTCGATCGTCACATGAAGTCAGCGCACTTCTTGCCAATCAAAGAGACTGATGATATGGACATTCTTGCACGATTATACTTGAAGGAGATAGTTTCCCAGCATGGAGTGCCGATTTCTATTATCTCCGACCGAGATAGCCATTTCACATCTAACTTTTGGCGATCTTTACAGAAAGCCTTGGGAACTAACTTAGATATGAGCACAGCTTACCATCCACAGACTGATGGTCAAAGTGAAAGGACTATACAGACCCTAGAGGACATGCTTAGGGCATGTGTGATCGATTTTGGAAAAGGCTGGGATAAACACCTACCATTAGCGGAATTCTCATATAACAACAGTTATCACGCTAGCATTAAGGCTGCACCGTTTGAAGCACTTTATGGAAGAAAGTGTAGATCACCAGTTTGTTGGGCTGAGATTGGAGATGTACAACTCTCAGGTCCCGAGTTGATTCTTGAAACCACTGAGAAAATAGTAAAGATTAGGCAACGATTACAAGCCGCTAGGGATCGGCAAAAGAGTTATGCCGATGTGCGAAGGAAACCAATTGAGTTTCAAGTTGGAGACAGGGTCACGCTTAAGGTATCACCTTGGAAAGGAATGATTAGGTTTGGAAAACGTGGAAAGTTAAACCCAAGATACGTTGGACCCTTCAAGATCATTGAAAGGATCGGTCCCGTGGCATACAAACTTGAACTACCTGAGGAACTCAGTAGAGTGCACAACACCTTCCACGTGTCAAATTTGAAAAAGTGTTTATCGGATGAAACACTTGTGATTCCGTTGAAAGAGATCAGAATCGATGATAAGTTGAACTTTATTGAGGAACCCGTTGAGATTATGGATAGGGAGATCAAACGACTTAAGCATAGTCGCATTTCCATTGTTAAGGTCAGATGGAACTCTAAGAGAGGACCCGAGTTCACATGAGAGCGCGAGGATCAAATGCGTGCCAAATACCACAACTATTCGATGAGACAACCCCGAGCACCGATTCAACCTTGGATTCCGGGACGAATCCAATCTAACGGGTGGGTACTGTAATACTCCGTAAAATCCCAGGTCATTTATTAATGCTAATTGTCGACACTATTCTAAACTAGGCCATTTTGGCGGGCTAATTTGAAATTTTTTATATGAGACACTGTTTGTTTGACACCCGATTGTTTTGATCACCGTTTGTTTGACACCCGAATATGTTTTGTCAACCGATATCACCCGATTGTCACTCTTGGATGTCACCCAATGAGGTTAACACCGGTAACTCCCACTTGCGACCCGACACCCTATTTGGACACCGAGATATTATTAATATATATATAACGATATGTATATATTAATTATTACAAATTTATTATCACTATGTATATATAAGTATATATATACGTATGACGACACCATTTATATTCTCATGGACTACACGAACTGACACCAATACCGAAACTAAAGTTACGAGAGCACTAGTCACCGATACCTCGTTATATTTTGGGCCGATCATCACCCTAAGCCCAACACAGTTATTTCTTTCTTTTGCTCAACTGTTGGGCCGAGCACACCACAAGCCCACCCAACTTTAATTTTCACTTATAATTCGTTTCGGCCATTTGTTTCTCAAGCCCATATGGCTGTTTACGTTTTCTTCATTTGCATGGCAAGCAACTCGTGAAACAACAATAATATACACACGTTTCATTTTACCTTGTTCCCTACTCACATGACACGAACAAGCAAGCTTCCATTGACATTGTATCATGCGACAAGGAGCACCTTTTTGAAGCCGTCAAACCTTTGGTTAACAATGTTACACACTAAGAACCTTTAACCACTAGACTATATGTTCCTTAAACCACTAGCATAACCTTAAACAAATCCAATTAGTACACACATGCCTAATACTTTTGCTAAATCTCTAGTGTTGACATGAATTGTAGCCCCCAAACCCTTACAATTGACTTGACATCACTCAAGAAGCCAAGACAATCTTGTCGAGAAAAGGAGGAGACCGCTCGGAGTGTGTTGTGTCCCAAGGAAACATTCGAACCACTCAAACAATACTATATAAACCACATTAAATGCAAAATTACTCACACACTCGAAATTTCTCAAATCACAAACACTCTCCATTCTCTCTTGGTCACAGTCGAAGAACGCAAGGAACACAAGCAAGGTTTTTGGGTTTGAAACGAGTTGGGTAACTCTTGAGGGTAAGGGATCGTTTGAACGAAGGGACACAACGTTTGCTAGTTCTCGTTGCTCACATCACACGACATCCTCACCACCCTAGTTAGTGTTGTAAGTTAATCACTTCCCTTTTCATTTTCTATTTTTACTCGTAACATGCATATCACATTCACACGACACACATTATTTACTAAGTATCATAACACTTGTGACCATTGTTCTTTTTTTTACACTACTCGACACCCCTAGGAATGATCACACCATTTCATTTTTATACGTACAAACTAACTATTTTCTTCGACACACTAATTCCTTGGCTCCCACTAAATCGAACCAACAAAACATGCAAACCTTACACGATTTTATACCACGAAAAGGAAGCCAAAAACCAAGTCCTAGTCGAACACGATCTTAAAACAAATTACACCCATTTTGGGCCTTAACCGGGCTAACGAGCCCAATGCAAATTCGTATGAGATTTTCGATTTGGAATTAAAATTTTTGAAATGTTATAAAATTTATAAAAACTAATTTTTATAAATTTTAGAAGATAAAAATAGTGACTTTTATAAAAATAAAAGTTAACTTATCAAAAAACTATGATTTTGGACCATTTTTGCAAAAGTCCCACGTTAAGGGGGTTAAAAGTGACAAAAACCCAAACTTTCGAACTAAATTGTATATTAACGATTTCTAATGGAATTAAGGGTAGAAACTATCATTTGGCCAAAGTATAAGTAATAAAGCGTAAAAGCTATGACCAAGGACTAAAATGTAATTATTTTTTACCAAAGGGTAAAGATGTAACTTTAATAAAGTTAAGGGTTAAATATGACAAGGTATCTTATAATTAATTATCTTGTATAAATTGATTTTATATATAAATATGTATATATTTTGGGTAACTTTAAAATGTATATATAACTTTACTAAAAATATTTAATTATAAATATTTTTAAACAATATTATTTTCACAACGAGTTTATATTTATTGAACACCGGTTCGTAACAACGATACAAATAACTACGTAGAGTTATTTTGGAATATATTAAGACACCCGAACGGATATCACCGCACACGAGATATATCACATGTCATTTACGACACGAATCTAAAACACCGATTACAATGTATTATTTAGGTCGCAAGTTGGAGGAATTTCATTGCTAGTCATAGCAGTACACCATCACTTTTGAGCACCGTTGTGATTCACACACCTTTCAGGTGAGTTCATGGTCCCACATTTTTAATTGTTGTTTTTAAACCCCGTGAGGAGATACATGCTATAAATCGAACATAAGTATTTTCTGTATGTTGTTATCACCTGATATTGCCTAAGTTGACACCTGTGCTACAAGTCCCTCATATCACAAACCTTAATCACTTGCGAGTGAGCGCGAATATAGTTGATAGATCTATTGGAATGGCAGTCCGCCTCTGTCAAGGTGATCACTTGGCAGGAGGTGTGCTATATTCGAGGTATTATGGAAATCTGGCACATTTCCTGTCACCGAGGGCCCCTTGTCATTTACATCCGCTGTGGTGTAGGTGATTGTTATTATCTTTATGATATGTCAAATCAATGTTAAGGCTTGCGTTTCGTGAGGCTTAGGAGCAATATTACACCAGTTTAGTCAAGACCTGTCTATCTTGGCTTGTTTATTTCAAATGCTTGACTTGTGTTCACACTGTTATTATTTAAACTACTATGGATTCACTCAACCTTTGTGTTGACTTTTTAAGCATGTTTATCTCAGGAAATTAGCAAGCATGGCGGCACGGAGCTGGCAAAGGGCACAGGACCTCCCTTTTGATTTCAATATGATATCATTCTTTACAAACCCATCACTTCTTTTGCGAAAAAATTAACATTTTGGAAAAATGTTTGTAACTCTGACTATTTGAGTTTTCATGGAATGATATTGACTATCTTTTGAATTGTTTTCTATGGGTATGACTGTGTACTAAACTGTAATGACCCCGATTAGACTTCCGCTGCTTATCAAATTTTCGGGGTGTTACAATCTGTAACTTTTGGAATGATAGTCACGAATGAAGAATTACACCATCTCGAAATCTCCATGTTCTCTCCAAACCATTTAATCGCACTAACCAAATCCACCTTCAAAATGTTCCAAAATTTCCTAATATATTTGAAATTAAAACCATCCGGTTCGGAGCTTTATCACCGCCACACTCGCGAACTGCTTCCCTATATCTCCCTCGGATATATCTTTTTCCATCAACATGGCATCCTCCACCAAAATTTTTTCAACACGATCACAACAAAAAATTGGGCGTGCCGAATCACCCTCAGAAACCATTGTCTTATAATGCCTAACCATTTCCACCTTCATCAACTTAGGATCCTTACACCACAACTCATTCACCATCAGTCCTCGAATATTATTCTTATTATTCCTTCGCTTAACATACGCGTGAAAGGACTTCAAATTTTCGTCCCCCTCTACATCCCTCTTTATCTTAGCCTTTTGACGAAGCATACACCTAAGCTCATTTTCTTTATCCATCCGTGATTTCCTCGCTTTCATCCACACTTCTTGCTCATGATCGCTTAGCACTCTATTTTCCGCTTCCAACTCCCACTTTTTACTTTTTACATTTTTAAGTTTATCACGAAGCCGACAATCCGGCTGCCAACTCCTAACTGCCATCTTCCACGCCCCTTCCACTACGTGTCCTATATCCTTCTCCTCTAGCCAAATATCGAAAGCCTGAAAAGGCTTCGGCCCAAAATCCATGTCGACATCCTTTAGAAAAATAAGGCAGTGATCCGACAATTTTTGATCCAATGCAACCACCGAAGTATTAACCCAAACATTACACAATTCCTCATTTACTAAAAATCGATCTAACTTACAAAATTTGAGTCCGTCATCACCAACCCTAGTGAATTTTCTCCCCCCCCCCATTGGAATTTCTATTAACTTCGCATCGTTTATGAAGTCATTAAATTCCGACATTTCCTTAGAATTAACTTGTGAGTTCTTCCTCTCTTTGTATCCTCTCACCACATTTAGATCTCCAAAAATGCACCACGCTCCCTTTGAACTATCCATCACCCCACGGGTTCTCTCTCATAAGGATGCCTTTTGTGTCCCATATATACACACAAGACCCACTTCCCCGACTTTCCCTTTCCACTCACCTTTTACAGCCACAAATCTCTCATCTCTCATCCCGTCTTTATACGTAAATGATCTAGTATCCCAAATTAACAAAATTCCTCCTGAATTACCATTTGCAGCTAACTGGGCAAACCCAAACTCCCTCCCACCACATAAATCTTCTATCACCATATTATCAATCACATCACATTTCGTTTCTTGAACTCCTATAATATCTGGACGTTCTTATCTAATTATTGAATTAATCTAACCTTTTTTTCTCTGCCTCACTCAAACCCCTTATATTAATAGAAATAATCTTCATATAAACCAAAGTTAAAACGACCAATGAACTGTTTACATTACTGATGAACCTCCTCTTTTCCGTCCTCCCTTGTCATTGTTTTCACACCACTCATCTTTTCATTCTTTGCTTTCTACCAAGATACTCCAATTAGCTCACCAATCTCCTTAACCTGCTACATATTGATTGAGCACCCTTTACTATCCGAATCCGCTCGGCCTGTACTCCCGAGTACAAAAGTTTCTTTATTTCCATCTCGCTCATCGTGATAAACCTTATATGCATCCGACACACCTTTTTTGTTCGTTCCTAACCCCCCCCCCCCCCCGCCACCCCTTGCTTTCTTGCTACTTTCTTTGCTTGCTTGATACTTTTTCGACCATTCTTTTTGTTAGTGTCTCGCGTTCCATTTTTTACACCCTCGTTGAATACATTATCTTTGTTTACCTCATCAAAAACTACATCCTTTACACCCATCTTTTTCCCATTAATATTGCTACCCACGTCATCCTCATCAACTCCACTTGCTTTTCACTTTTTATTCAGCCTATCACCTCCACTGTTACTCGATGTAAAAATCACAATTTATATTTTCTTTGTTTTGTGCAAAACATTTTGTAAAAAACATGTGTGTTTTCCTCTAACTAAATGCTACCATATCATTTCCCCATCAACAAAACTAAATGACAAATCATATGACCGGACCAGAAAGCAAAAAAACTAATGTCAATAGGGATGAGCACGGGCACCGGAAAAGGGTACAGTACCGGTACTACAAAACAAGCGCCAAAAAAATATTTGGTATCATTGTAATTCGGTACGGCTCTAAAACGGGTAATAGTGGTTTTGGTACCAGAGTTCAACAGGACAAGTTTTATAATTTATCTACACGTCCAAGCAAATTTTATTTGCTTATATCATGCATTTTACATGTCCAAATTCAACCCTCGTAACAAAACTCCACTTTTACACGTCAAAAAAAACAAATAACTATCCTAACCTACATTCACAAAGCTTTGCAGTATATATCATTTTAATTACTATGCAAAAAGTTACCATTTTAAATTAAATCCATAGATAGTTAACTTCCCAAAACTTAAAGAACGATTTTCAAGCACTACTAAGAGCATTGGGTACCATAAGATATGATTCGGTGTTATGGTGATGTGGGCGATTTTGAGCTCAAGTTATTATACCCCATGTACTGCGTTATGCTTGGAATTATAACGCAAGTTAGTGCAATAACGTGGGAGGAAACGCAAGTTATGCCCAAGTTATCATACCCCACCCTGCGTTATGCCCAAGTTACCATAATTTGTATTTAAATAAATAAAATAAGTGGGTCTCAAAATATGGTGTTATGATAAAGGGTGTTTTTTTATGTTAATGTTGAAATTATTAAGTTGATGTGACGCTGACGTGATGAGATTTTTTTTTTGGTAACTCAAGTTACCATACCCATTGTTCTAAGAGCACTTGCATCAATAACGCCACAATGGCGTTAAAGAGCATTTAACGTGCGTTACTCCCACGTTAACCGATGGGTTTTGTTGCGTTATTTCAGCGTTAACGCCTAACGTTAGGGGTTTAACCTGGCGTTAAGGCTAGTTTAGGGGAAAAAATCATTTTAGTCCCCCCAAACGGCTAGTTTTGTAACGTTAGTTTTAAAAAAAAAAAAAATCAATTCAACCCCCTCCACTTTACTAAACAAACAGCTAGTTTTCAAGTTTTTAAAAAAAATCAAAATCATATACACACGCCTATAAATACCCACTAATAACATATTTTTTTTTTCACACATCCACTACCAATTCTCAACTCTTTATACTTACTATATAAGGAAAAAAAAAACCTTCTTCATTCACAATGGACCCAAATGAAAATGTCGAATCATCTCAGACTTGGTCAAACCTAGATGACGAAGAAGATATAGAGTTTATGATTGCTGCGTACGAGTATCAGCAACGCTTAGAACAAGAAGAAGCTATTCCTCAGACTCAGGTGCCTCGTACCCGCATATATCGTGAACGCGAGCTTGCTGAACAACGTTTGCTAAACGACTATTTTGTAAAAGGCTGCAACTATACGCCCCGTAATTTTCGTAGAAGGTTTCGCATGCGCCAAAAACTATTTTTAAAAATAGTCAAAGGTATTGAATCTTATGAATCCGATTTTATTCCAGATCACTTTCAATATTTTAAGTCAGGGATTGATTGTACTGGTCGAGGGAGTATTAGTGCTATTATGAAGTGTACAGCTGCCATACGCTAATTGGCATATGGCAACGCACCCGATACATTTGACGAGTATTTGCAAATGGGTTTGAGTACTATGCGTTTATGTCTTGATAATTTTAACATGTGTGTTATAGATTTGTTTATGCCTGAATTTTTAAGAAAACCAACATGGGCGGACGTTCAAAGTATTTACCTAAAGCATGAACGGGAACATGGTTTTCCGGGAATGCTTGGTAGCATTGATTGTATGCATTGGGCATGGAAAAATTGTCCGGTTGCTTGGCAGGGGCAATTTGGTAGGGGTGATAAAAGATACCCTATGTTAATGCTTGAAGCTGTTGCTTCACAAGATTTGTGGATTTGGCATGCATTTTTTGGTATGGCAGGGGCAAATAATGATATTAATGTTTTGGGTAACTCTAATTGTTCGACGACTTGCTAAAAGACAAATTCCCAAGGGCACCCTATATTGTAAACGGAAGAAGATATGAACATGGGTATTACTTGGTTGACGGAATTTACCCACAGTGGGCAAGTTTCGTCAAATCTTTCTCAGCAACGACTGACAAGAAACATAGTTATTTCGAAAGGAAGCAAGAAAGTGCAAGGAAGGATATCGAACGTGCTTTTGGTGTGCTCCAAGAACGGTGGGGTATACTACAACAACCGGAATGTAGGATATGATATTAAGTCACAAACATATGAATCTTTGTGGTGGTTGTGATTTGTGAGAGTAGGATAGAAAGAGAGATGTTGGAACCTTAGAGAGAATAAGATAAAAACTAGAGAGTGTTAGATTGATATGAATGAAGGTCCAACCCTCTCCACATGTGGAGAGGGGTATTTATACTAAGCTACAAAGAAACATAAAAAGGCCCACACCCGGGCTGTGGATCAGGCATACAGTGGGTAAGACCCGTCCTTCTTCCACGATGTTACTTAGACTAAACTAATATCTAACTAAATAATAAACTAACTACGAGCTAACTTAAATGCTATTACATCAGTTAGGTGACCGAGTCTTCTATAGGAATAATTGTATTCCTAATAATCTCCCCCTAAGCGAGGTCACCTTGGAAATTAAGCTCTTTGATCTTTAAGCATTCATAAGTCATTGTAGCTCGTAGGTTCTGATTCTTCACTTTTCTGCACACTTTGTACTTCAAGCAATGAGAACTTGTGACTTGGATTCCTTTGTGATATGTGATCTTTGAGCTTCTTTGAGATCATCAGCCACAGTAAATCTCCAAGCTCATCCATAGAAGTATCGCCTTCATGTGATGTAGTTACATAAGGACCATCATGCTCACACCCTTCTGGATCTAGAGACATTACATTAGAGTTGTGGATCAGGAGACATTTTCATCAGAGTTGCAGAAACGTTGTTGGTAGTCTCTCAACATTTGTTGTAGTATGTCTCTCATCATCATTGATAGTGATGAGGATGTGTGAGCATGAGGTATGGATTGACCCGATTCAGCTGGAAATAAGAGCCATCAACACCATCTTTATATGTGTCCCTGAAATAAAACAGTTGGCAATAAAGATAGAGAACGAATATGGCTTTGTCATTCGTTCTGCGAGGACAGACTACCCTCCGGTTTTGTGAAAACCGACCTGTGATCAGGTAGAGTCTCTTTTAAAGAAGAATCTCCTTGACAGGAATTTCCAGCTTGTAGTAATGAATTTTCTAAAGAATCCACTTCGGAATCTTCATACTTAGAAAGTTCTCATACCGGAACGTCTCAAAGCAGACAGCACGATAGAGTGAATCGGTGAATAGATATTCACGGATTGATGAGAAATTGATTTATAGAAACCACTTGCGTGTCATATAATAATAATTTTTGAGACACGACGAGAGTTTTAAGCTTTGAATCAAATTTCCAACAAAAATACTTTTGGTTGAAAGGTTATACACAATCAATGTGCTCGAAAATTAGTAGGTGAGCACACTGAAAGGTTTTTGCAAAAGTATCCGTCAATCCATATCCTGGAACAAGTTTGATTCAATGTTGAATCGCACCATCGTTGCTTTTCAGTTGTCACTTGATCATTGATCCAAGATGGATCTCACATGTCACCTACCAAGAGCTTGAATGATGTTCGCTCTAGAAGGATTTCCATCTTCATCGTGAATATTTTTATATCACTCCGATGTTCTGGCAATACCACAAGGATAATGCGTAGGACTCTAAATATTTTATCTTATTTTCTACATTGTGTGAAACAATAAGCATATTTGGAAGTGTGTCCTATCGAGATTTATGGATGATCTCTTTGGCTCTAGACTCAATAGTGCGTTTTGATCCGCTCCTGGAGACTGGGGAGGCGTCTCCTGTTTTAGGTATCAACATAGCTCGCAATGAGTGGTCGATACATTGCACAGGGTTCCCCATGAGAATAAAACAAGCTCTTTTAAGAGAACTTGAGTGGTTGGGAAGTTTAGTGCAGTGCGTCACTGGGTCCATGACGTCTTGTCTTCAATACCAGTGTTACCTTAGTAGCAGCCAGTAGATTATGAATTGAACCCGGTTTCTGCCCTAAGGTTGAATATATGGAGGGCTATTTCTTTTCACCCTTTTCACTTCATTTCTTTTTCATTCTTCAACCCCTTCAGTGCTTACCGAGACTTCACCACTAGAACCTTGTTGGGTTTGTTCCAGTCCTAACTCTATCTTAGTCCGCACTCTTCCCTTTCTCACTTTACTCCTTTTTTCAATCATTCCTAAGGACTTCTAATCTATCTAGAGGATTGTCCCTGGGAAGATCCTTCCGGTTCTGGTGGATCATGGGAATTCATACCTAACCTTAACCAACCTTATACCTCCATGCATAAAGATAAATGGTCGGCCTTTGGTATAACTTCCACAAACGCCTTTTGCTCCCCCTCAATATGTGCATCGATATTCGAAAGAGTTTAGCACATATGTGGGAGCACATTTATTGAGTCCAAAAGATCACATTTGATTATCAGATTTCATATTTAAATCACATTCTCTCCCCCGATCAAAATTTTCAAATCTTTTGAGATTTTGGAACCCAATTGATTTAAATAAGTTAGAAAACGTTTGGGAGAGAAATGCGGTTAATTTTTAATATTTTCTGATAAAAGAACCTTTTTCTTGCTCCCCCTCAATTTGATGAGTTTAAAAAAGATTTGAAGTTATAATGAAAACTCTTTGAAAATGTTCTCATTCTGACACATAACCATCACAAATTGTTTTGTTGCAAGGTTTTTGTACAAAGTGTGGAGAGTTTTAATGATACATAAAATTTTGAGAAATCACTCTCCCCCTCAATCAATGACGGATGTTAAAACTAAAATCTTTTCATTAAATATTAAAGTCATTGATTGAGTGAAAAATTTTATCAAACTTTTGAGTTCAATTTGATTTTTAATCAAAATCTCATGGTACCACCAAGTTTTGCACAAATACTTTCCGGAAAAATCATAGAAGGGAAAGTATTTGGCGATAAAAAGAAGATTTCTCTTCTTTATCAAGAAATAATGCACTGAAGCGTACATTAGATCGAGGAAACATGGATATAAAGTAATCCATGCCCAGGTGAACTTCACCCGGTAAAAGGAACAACCGTCTTTTTGGCGACGAGTTTTCCCCATTTTGAAAAACGGGTTGCTATCTAAAGTAATAGCAAGCCATAATTTTGAAGTCCGGGTTATAGCCTGAAATGACTACAAGCCATAATTTTTAAGTCCGGGTTACAGCCTGAAGTGACTGCAAGCCATAATTTTTAAGTCCGAGTTACAGCCTGAAATGACTGCAAGCCATAATTTTGAAGAATGTTTTGAGAAACGACATGTTTTAGAAAAAACTTTATTTGAAACCGAAAAACTCTTGCTCAAGCATATGTATGATTTCGTGTCATTATTGAATGACATTTCTAGAAACGTACATAATATTGATTACACAAGAGACATGTCGTGAGAAGAATATTTTTGGTTTTTATAATTTTCTAGTTTTATGGTTAATATTGGTTTTATATTTTTCTGTTTTCTTTTTGATATATGTTATGTACAAAGGATATGCGAAGCCAATCCTTCAATCATCATTCTCTTCTTGGAGAGACTTAAGAGTTTCTAGAGTGAGGCTCTTCATTCCAAGTCGTGGGAGAATGAACTGAAATCTTTCCCGAGAAAGAGCCTTTGTGAAAATGTCAGCCAACTGAAACTCCGTTCTCACAAAGTAGAGTTCCACTATCCCTTTCTCCACTTGTTCTCTGATGAAGTGATGACGAATTTCTATATGCTTGGATCTGGAGTGCTGGACATTGTTGCAGCATAGGGCGATGGCACTTTTGTTATCACAATACATTGGGATTTTGTTGAAATCATACCCATAATCAGATAATTGTGATCTCATCCACAAAATTTAAGCACAACACGAGGATATGGCTATATATTCCGCTTCTGTAGATGAAATAGAAGTACACATTTGCTTTTTGGATGACCAGCTGACAAGTTTCTCACCCAAGAATTGAGCACCTCCGGAAGTACTTCTGCGGGTGTCTTGACACCCTGCATGATCAGCATCAGAGTAGGCCGTGAGAGCCATTGCACTGTCTTTTGGGTACCAGAGACCCATGTGGATTGTCCCTTGGAGATATCTGATGATTCTCTTGACAGCTTCCAAGTGCTTTTTGGTGGGCTTGGATTGATATCTGGCGCACATGCATACGGCAAAAAGAAGGTCTAGCCTACTTGCTGTGAGGTACATGAGAGATCCAATCATGCTTCTGTATTTGGTTTGATCAACTGTTACACCAGCTGAGTCATCATCGAGTTTGGATCTTTCAACCATGGGTGTATCAACGGTGTCACTTGAATCAAAGCCAAACTTCTTGAGAATATCACTAGCATACTTGGCTTGATTAATAAAGATGCCTCTCGGGTTTTGTGAAACTTGTAACCCCAAGAAGAAAGACATTTGTCCCATCATAGACATTTGAAACTGGGAACTCATTTCTGTAGCAAAGCGATCACATTCCTTGGAATCAGACGATGCGAAGATAATATCATCAACATAGATTTGAACATGAAGGAGGTTGTTCCCAGTCTTTCTAGTGAACAAGGTAGGATCAACTACACCCTTGGTAAATCGATTTGCAAGAAGAAACTTGGAAAGTGTGTCGTACCAAGCTCTAGGAGCCTGTTTGAGACCATAGAGTGCCTTCTTTAAGCGATATACATGATTTGGTCTTTCTGGGTCTACGAATCCTTCAGGTTGAGAAACATAAACCACCTCTTTTAAGTCCCCGTTCAAGAAGGCAGTCTTAACATCCATTTGATTACAATCATGTTACTGCTGGCAGCATTGGCAAGAAAGATTCTAATGGCCTCGATACGAGCGACTGGTATAAACGATTCTTCAAAGTCAATACCCTCTTGTTGACTGTATCCTTTTGCAACTAAACGAGCCTTATTTTTCAACACATCCCCATGCTCATCAAGCTTAACTTTGAAAATCCATTTAAGAGCAATGATCATCGCACATTCAGGTGGTGGTATTAATTCCCATACATCAAGACGATCAAACTCATGGATTTCTTCTTGCATTGCGGTGAACCAAGACACCTTTGTAAGGGCGTCTTTGAAGTCTTTGGGCTCGACTTTAGATAAGACTGAGTTGAAGAAACACCACAAGGCATTAGTGGCAAGTTGTTGTCTGGTGGATACAGGTCTTGAGGGGTTTCCTATGATGTTGTCAATAGGGTGATCATTTGTCCATTTTCTGAGATGTTCATGAGGTTGAGGATATTGCATTGTTTGAATTTTCTGAGGAAGATGCTTCATTGGAGGATTCTGGTGCAAATACGTTTTCAAATGGTTCTTCCTCAGGTGATGCAAAAGGATTGACTTCCCATGTGTTATCAGAAGTAACTCCTTGATGTTCAGAAGACGATTGTATGCTTGATTCAATTTGAGTGTTGCTGCATTCTGGTGCCTCTGGATCAAGCGAGATGGAGACTGAAGGACCATTTGTATCATGTGGTGCATTCACAGCCATAATATTAGGTTCAACAGCTGGTTGTACCGATTCATGAGGTGGCTGTCACTCAAAGTACTCATCAAACATGGGATCAAATAACCTTTTCAAGTCTTCACTCGAGGGAGAAACATAAGGAGTGACATGATTGGAGTCCTGTACAAGTCTCAAACTTATTGGTCCAGGAGATAAAAGATTTTGTGAGGGTCCAGAATTGGTGTGTCCTGAAGCCGTATGCTCTGTCAGCTCATCAAACGTGACATGGATTGTTTCCATGATTTGTCGGGTTCTTTTGTTGTAGATTCGGTACCCTTTTCGATCTACTGCATAACCGACGAATACCCCAATATCAGCTTGAGCTTTAAGCTTCCCTAAGTCTTCACTGTCGTTAGTTGGGTAGCACAGGGCACCAAATACACGAATGTCACACCCCCAAAATACCTGAATGGCAGCGGAATGGAATACCTGGGGGTGACTATCATAGCACCACAGTTACAGTTATATTGAACGACCTAAAGTGTCGTTTGGAAAAATACATCGTTTGATCATTAAAACATTCAGAGTTTACAAAACATAGGTCCCAAAAAGGTGTTGCAAGTTTATGAAAAACAAGTTCAATCCAGATCAAACGATTCATAAGTGCAGGAAATATATATATGTGAGACGCGTCATCCTTGTTACTCAATGATATGACTCCATGCATGCCATGAAGAATATGTCTTAATTACCTGAAAATACATTGCGAAAACGGTCAACAATAATGTTGGTGAATAATCATAGGTTTGTAAGTTAAATCGTATGTACATTAGCCACAAGTATAAAGTAAACCGACACAAATGTCAAAATGCTACATTGGCTCTTACGCTCATGACCCCGAAGCTAGATGTTACTTGGCCCCAAATGAGTGTTTACCAGACACTCTAAATATATTAGACATGAAATGCATCCGTTTTCCCGTTGGATCAACCCAAACACGGATGGAGGAGTCACCCTCAATAGATCTATTCACTCACTCTCGCTTGTAGATTAATTAACGGTCCATGATAATAAAGGGGACTTGTCGTGACGTGGTAATAAGGCAAATTAAGCAATGTAAGGAATTTAATACTTTGGCATGTACAAAAATAAGTGATGCAATGTATTCTCCCCCGTGGGATTTGAAATCAAAATATTGAATTAAAACGGGGCTATGAAAACTCACCTGAAGTGATAGTACAATGTGATGAAATGATCGGGACAACAAGGCACGAACACTAGCCGCAACCTAAATGAATGAATATGATCTACTTTAGATCATGAAATGATGTAATGAATATTCATGCACATGATACCTATACCACTCGTAACTTGAAAATACTTGTTATCGTCAAAGTAGGTAATTTCCATACTTAGGAAAAATAAGTCCAATTAGAAGTATAGAAACTTGTCGTAATATATCCTATATAAAATGTTAATGTTATATTCATCGCCTTAAAAACCTTGAAATAGCGTCTAGTAGTCGCATAAATAAGCCTTGGGTCGTACGTACTTCGTTAGTTAAGAATAATATTCTTGAACAATAAATTTAGAAAATATAGTATTTAGTACGTAGTTATATTATTTCTATTAGTGACTATAATTATATATATAGATTTGACGATTTTAAAACGTGTATAACTTGGTCGTTTTAAGTTCATTTTCCTCGTTCTTTATATCCACGGATTCGTCTTAACATGTATTAATATATTTTTGATAGTTCAGCTCCATTAGATTACGTCTAACGCCTCTCTTTGTCCATCGAAAATCGTCCAACAGCACGTTATATTTTTAGAAAATAGTTTTCGTCGTTAAACTTGCGAAAATCATAACTTCTTCGTTATAAGCTCGTTTTAATCCGTTCTTTCGCTCACGGCTTTGTTTTTGAAAGTATTTTCTAAATCTTTGGTCAAAAATTACCCATCATCTACTGATTTTCCCACGTTTTCAAAATATGGACAGTAGGTATATATATTGTTTCAAAAATCATTTCTAGGGTTCCAATCTAGTTTCAACTCCAACAAAATCACTTTCAATCACCACAAATCTAGTTTAATCTTACCATTCACCTTCATAGAGTGTCATGGGTTCATAAACATCATAAATCAAGTGGATCTAACAAGGATCTACCTATAATCTATTTCTAGAACTCAAAAGTTATATATGTATAAAATGGAGTGGTATAACTAACATATGCATGTAGATCTTGTATGTATATCATATGAGTATTATAAAAACTTGGTAAAATTATAAAAATGAGTTTCATACACTTACTTGAAAGATTAATGAGCTTTTGATGGTGAAAACCTAAGTAAACCTTGAGTTTGTATTACAAAACCCTTATAGGAGTACTAAATACACTAGGAAAATACTTGTTCTTGAAAAATTAATATGTCTTGCTTGTTCTTCTTGTGTTAGCCGTGCACCCCCAAGGAAGAAGAGAGAAAAGTGGTTGATTAGATCTTGTGAAAATAAGATACAATGTATATGTACTGTTATATATAATATATTAGACAACTTATGACAAGAATTAATGAGATTGTAAAATTTCAAAGGCTTGTAAGAAATGGGTATGGAGGGGGGCGGCATTTTATGAAAAAGGGAAGAAAACATGAAGCTAGTGTAAGATAGTTGGTATAATTTAGGTATTATAATGTATATATTAATAGTTTTAGGGAATACCGGGTACCGAGTTAACTAGAAATAAATTTTAACGGAGTTAACCGGGACATAAAAAAGTCATAAAAATTGTGAAAATATGTTGGGTACAAGTATTGAATGTTTGGGTGATTACTGTTTAGTTTCTACGAAAACCGTCGTAATTATATTAAACTTACGATACGAAATAAATAATTTTCCAAATTACCGGGTAATTTAATAATATAATTTATATATTATTAAAATGAGTATAAAAATATATTAGGATAATAGTCGGGAGCGTCGGACGTGTTTGTCACTTTATTGGTCGCGTGTTAACGTTTATTTAAAAATAAACATACGTAAAAGTCAATTATACCAAAAATAGTAATTGGAATATCCTACGAGTGGAATAGTATGTAAATGCTATTGTAATGATATGCAAGCCATTTCTAGTCCATATGAAGTGTCCCTACTGACGATGCTTGAATTCGCAGCTTAACCTGACTGGTTACGCGAATGTAAATATCCGTAAACTAAATTTACGATGAAATGAGTGATGCGCATGAATAGTGTTTTCTCTTCGGAAATGAATAGTGTCATGTGAATAGTAAATTTTCTAAACGCTTCTCGAAATCTCAAACTGACACCAAAAATGATGAATAGTAAAATGATGAATAGTGATCGGTGAATAGTAAATGATGAATAGTATCTGAGGAATAGTAACTTTCCAATATGAAAATGATATTTCGACATCTAAACAAGGACCTGAAATTACGAATTATGACAGTCTTCCCCTCTAAAAAGAACTTCGTCCCAAAGTTCAGTTTTGGTTGGTCTCTGAAGTATATTTGGTAAAAAGACGTGGATACTTGAGTTGCATTTGGTCTTCCCGTTCCTAAGTAAATTCGGGACCTCTTCGAGAATACCAACGAACTTTTACGATAGGAATTCGTCTTTGCTTCAACCGTTCGACCTCACGGTCCATGATTTCTACTGGTTCTCCTACCAGATTTAGGTTTGTCATTGGTTTCGATTCCTTCCAATGGAATCATGAGTGACTAATCTGAATGTCATTTCTCGAGATTTGAAATGGTGAAACATGTTTGTGTAATCCTGCTACTTTCCAACAAGGCTCAAGTCTGAGGGTTACTGGCCTACTCTGTCTGAAATATTAGTGGTCCAGTGTACATCGAATTTAACTTCCCGGATTTTTCTGAATGGTATTATGTCTTTCCTAGGCAGAACTTTTAACGTAACCCTACCACCAACTTGAAATTCTAAGGGTTTACAACTTTTCGACTTGTAACTGATTCTTGATTTGCAGGAATTTCCTAGTTATTTCATGAGTGCTTACAGGAATAGTGAGTTTGGCTTTTTCCGCGTTCGATCCGTCAATAGATGATCAGCGCTTCTTGAGGTTTACAATGTGATATGGGTAATATATGTTGCTGAACTCTGCCATAACTCAAATTTGTATGTCAGCTGGTCAATTCTAAAATGAATCTTAAATGGTCCAATATACTAGAGGTCCAATCTCTCGTGTTACCAAAATTGTATCATGCCTTTCCAAGGCAAGGCTTTCAACTTAGTTCGTTCTCCCACTTGAATCTAGATGGTTTGCTGTTCAGGGATACCCAATCCGCATGATGTGCGTCATGTACCAACCTAACTTCTACCAGTTCCTCGTTGCTTGTAACTGGTTCTTGACTTGTGAAATTTCCTTTGTTGTTCCATAGTTTAGTTCTAAACCAGTGAATTTAACTTTCCGATTTCGGTCTGTAAATGGGTAATTGGTACTTCGACCATAAAGTGCCTCAAATGGTGTAGTCTCTTCGCTCGTGCGATAATTATTGTTGCAAACGGATCTGATTTATGATAAATGGTTAGTCCAACCATTTCTAGAGTCAATCGCACACTCTCTGAGCATATCTTTCCTATGTCTGAATTGTCCTCTCGATCTGACCATTGGTCTGAGGATGGTAGGCGGTGTTTACATCTAAATGGGGTTCCGAAGGAAATCTTAAAATGATTGCTAGAAGTCTGAGGTGATTCGATCACCTTGATCAGGAATAACTGAAACGGTTACAATGAATCTGGTGACTAATTCTACAACGTTATACCTTTCGAAAAGGGCGTTATACGAAGAAGATAGAATATGGGTAACACTTTGATTCCCTGTGTTTTGGTCTAATGGATGCTACGACATGTGTCTTTCTTTGCCTATTGTGCTTGGTCTCCATTGCTGACGTTTGTAATTGTTGTATGGTGTCCCTCCTAATTTCCTTCATCACGTAATCCAATATTCTTTCTTGTCAAATCACAAAGCCCTAAATGCATAAGCGATGTAGTATTGTGATTTGTTTTCAAAATTTATCTCGCGATTGTGAGTTTTGGTAGAAATCTTTTTCTGAATAAACTAATTTAGAACATGAAGCAAATGGTTTACTAAGTAATATCTTTTTTGATGTATCAAAATTCAGTAATTATGAAATGTGACGCTGTTTTCAAACATGTTGTGAATAGGACTGTTTACTAAAGTTTGATGTTTATATATTTCCCATGGTACAATGGTTTTGCTAAATATTGACTAAAAAGGATCGTATTTATTCAAAATAGGCAATTCAAAATTATTTTCTACGAGATATGTGATTTGTATGAACACAATTTTGAAATCAACTTCATTTAAAAGTAAAAATACTAACAAGGATAAAATAGTAGGATAGGTAACGTTCACATAAATGCATAGATGTCTAACGTTCGGTTCCTGATATTGGAAGATGCCTATTGGCGATTATCTGGAAAACTACAAACCTAGGTATTCAACCAACTTAAGTCCTGAAATGGTTTATCGTTGAAATTGTCATCATGTTGGCAAAATGAGGGTGTCCATTGATACTATGTCGATGAATGTCTATTTTATTTCCACATGAAGCTCGGGAGATATGCTTGGGCCTGATGCCTCTCTTGATGTATAGGTGAGGTTATCTAGAATTTCTTGAGTGCACAACGCTTTAGGGGAATCTATATCGATATCCATAATTCGAATCAATCATTCTTGGCGTAAACTCACTGCAGGGAAGTTTGCGTATGGATGAGGCCATGTTTAATTGGAATGCTTTACAGTATCGGTTAAGAGGCTTGGTTTATTTCTATAGTGTTGCTTAGCGTACCTTCACAGTGTGTTCGATCCTGCAACTCAATCTAGCTAGTACTTTTGAATGATAGTATTGGACAACTAGGTCAGAGATGGTGGTTCGGATGGTCTCGTGGTATGTTAGAATTGTCATTGAGTTATAAATTGTCTTAGTGTATACTTCTAGTCTAGGTTAGTAGTTCTGTAATCCTTTCATTGTTTTTCTTGTATTGAGGAATCCTCATAGTAATTGATATGGGAAGTCTCTCCTAGGGAAATCAATGGAAAAATCCAACTTAATGTCTAAGTAAGTGACAGGTGGGGTAAGTATCCAGGGAGGATTTGTCAAAACGAGATGTTTATGAAAAAGTTTATTTGTTTACAACGCTTTGGAATGAAGATTGTTATTAATAATCCCTAAAAAGTAATTTTTTTCTTCATAGCATAATCCTTCCTAAATTATACATAGGTGATCAGGCTATGTATAATTGAGGACTAATGATGCAATGCTTGAGTTAGTCAAAATAGCATTATCATTATTATTATTATTATTATTATTATTATTATTATTATTATTATTATTATTATTATTATTATTATTATTATTATTATTATTATTATTATTATTATTATTATTATTATTATTATTTTCCTCAAAAGTTTTAGATGGTGTTCAACGTTTTGTTTTGAAAAATGGTATTCTAGTCATTTCCTTTCAAGTAACATGAAAATGGTTTCGCGTAATAATAGTAAATACTTGGTGCAATAACGGAAAAATCAATTTATCGGGTAGCAATAAAATAGCTTATTTTAAAATTCTATAAAACAATTTCCTCATATGATAGTAAAATAGTTTGAAGTAAAATTCGTTGAATGGTTTATTGGATACATGGGTGAATCTTATGGTATGGTAATATTCTACTAATCCACTTATTTAAAGAATGTAAACATCTTAGTTCATAACAGGGCAGTGGTTTATGATTATGAAGTGGTCTAGAATATGGTAGTGATATTAAGAGCGTGAAAGATGAACGTGCTTTAAGGCATCTACAATCAACTGAAGGAGATAGTCTGTGTGTGAAAGGATATAGGGCAGAAATTTGGTGCCAATGATTTGAAGTATTCGAGAATTTATACTAGGTAAAGTTAGCAGGTTCAAATGCGTAATCCCTCTAGGCATGACTAAAATGTATAAAGAATGGAAATTGTTGTACGGGTGATCTGAGTCAAGTAGGTACCACATCGAATGATGTTTGGTTTTCCATGAATGCAAGCAAAATGCCTTATGGTCAGGTGAAACTTCTCGATATCCTTTCATGAAAATGAGGTCTTGTCCCATTGTGACTAAGCTATATCGATCTCCGAAAAGAGTATAAATTTTTTTGAGTAATTGTACCTTGATCTTTTAATCCAACGAACTTATACTAGCGTGAGGGTCTTATAATATGGAATGAGCAAAAAAGTCGTAATTTGAAGTATTGGTGTTAAGGCCTGGTGTATCAATACTGGCAATCTCTGGTAGAGGGGTTTCTTTCGCATCTAAGGTCAAATAGTAAATAGGTATAGTGGTTGTTTTCGAGATTCGTTCACGAGTTATGCGTGTTCCTTCTTGGAGATATGGTTTCTAAAATTAACAACATTTATTTGAGTGAAACACTATGGAAATTTGATCATAAATGTATTTTGGAGTGACTTTATTTGAAGTTTGTAATGAATATGGTTATGTAAAAGATGTGACTACGAAATATTTTGTATTTTGATAAAAACAATATCTCATATATATGTCTTTGGAAAAAGGGAGTTCAAGAAGATTGTTGCTTAAACAAAAATGAGTTTTAATCCAACCATTGAAAATCAATAATTTGTCGTACTTCGTAAGGTTTGCAAGAAATCTTTTTGTTTGTACAAAAATTTAATTTGACTTTGACTTACTTGAATTGTTATTATCTCCGAAACACGAAAACTAGGGCAGTCACTTTTATCTTGGTCAACATGACCATTTAATCGTAAAGACAACTTCGTCTTTATTAATCCTATTGTCTTACTTTCATCTTCCCAAAGTTGTAATTACATGTCAAATCTACTAATGTGACCACCTTGGTCGGTAGAGTGTTACTAGAGCGACTAATGATGTAATCATTGGCTTAAAATGTGGTGTAATCCAACTTGATAATGAAGGGAGAGTTGTGATGAGTTCCATTATGATGGTATAATACCGTTCAAAGCATCTTGTTGGTTTATTGTGTTATGGAGGTATGAGTCGATCATATCTAAGATAATATAGAGTCCTTGTGATAGATGCCACCCTTGGGCGATTTGTTGCAATTCTTATTGTGTTTGTGAGGCTTGTGGTATTATTCAGAGTGTATCATCTAAACACTCGTGGGTAATCTCAAATAATTAGAGATCATCGTCTAACGATGAAGAGTAGTAGGATGTCAAGCAGTAGAGGCTCTCAAACTCTCACCAACCTCAAACCTATAAGGTGGTGTAACGTGTGGTAGATGGTAATGGTATGTCAAATAGTGGTTGCTTCTTAAGCGGCCTGTCATATATGGGTGTAGAGTCTCTGAGATGTGATGGTGTTGGTGGTGCTTTAGATGATGAGAACAAAGTTGCTGACGATGAGATCCTAGTGAATGGAATACTACCCTCTTTCGCACTATCTCGCGACATCTAAGAGGTAAAACTGAAGTACGCACTATGGGACGACCAATAGTGTAATAAGTAGCTGATGATGGTGGTAGTACCTGAGTAGTAAGCGCCCTACTAGTGAAGGAAAGAAAACATACTATCTCCCTTGCAATAAGCATCCTAATAGGTCCATTAAGATTTAGTCTGAATACTCTACCAAACGGCATTCTATGTATGGGCTGGATGATAGGAAAACCCTGTTCCTATAACAACTCAATGGTGTTAATGGCGGCGTAAGTGTAACTGGTAGTACAATGGTAGTGGAAGATGACAAGGCATCTTCAATTTCGGAATTCGACGAAAGGATAACAGGGTGGGTATCTGAAGACATGTCACTTGTGCACCAGGTCAACATAATCATATATATATGAGTATGGGTATAAATAACTCGCACAATGTGTGCATGAAACAACATGTATAATGAATATGCACCTATGATGAAATGATGAGATGCTATGCTGATGTGGTTATAGTCTAGGGTCCATGATACATCCTAGTTCACTATAACCTTAGTTCTTATGCCAATCTGTCACACCCCCAAAATACCTGAATGGTAGCGGAATGGAATACCTGGGGGTGACTGTCATAGCACCATAGTTACAGTTATATTGAACGACCTAAAGTGTCGTTTGAAAAAATACATCGTTTGATCATTAAAACATTCAGAGATTACAAAACATAGGTCCCTAAAAGATGTTGCAAGTTTATGAAAAACAAGTTCAATCCAGATCAAACGTTTCATAAGTGTAGGAAATATATATATGTGAGACGCGTCATCCTTGTTACTCAATGATATGACTCCATGCATGCCATGAAGAATGTGTCTTAATTACCTGAAAATACATTGCGAAAACGGTCAACAATAATGTTGGTGAATAATCATAGGTTTGTAAGTTAAATCGTATGTACATTAGCCACAAGTATAAAGTAAACCGACAAAAATGTCAAAATGCTACATTGGCTCTTAAGCTCATGACCCCGAAGCTAGACGTTACTTGGCCCCAAATGAGTGTTTACCAGACACTCTAAATATATTAGACATGAAATGCATCCGTTTTCCCGTTGGAGCAACCCAAACACGGATGGAGGAGTCACCCTCAATAGATCTATTCACTCACTCTCGCTTGTAGATTAATTAACGGTCCATGATAATAAAGGGGACTTGTCGTGACTTGGTAATAAGGCAACTTAAGCAATGTAAGGAATTTAATACTTTGGCATGTACAAAAATAAGTGATGCAATGTATTCTCCCCCGTGGGATTTGAAATCAAAATATTGAATTAAAACGGGGCTATGAAAACTCACCTGAAGTGATAGTCCAATGTGATGAAATGATCGGGACAACAAGGCACGAACACTAGCCGCAACCTAAATGAATGAATATGATCTACTTTAGATCATGAAATGATGTAATGAATATTCATGCACATGATACCTATACCACTCGTAACTTGAAAATACTTGTTATCGTCAAAGTAGGTAATTTTCATACATAGGAAAAATAAGTCCAATTAGAAGTTTAGAAACTTGTCGTAATATATCGTATATAAAATGTTAGTGTTATATTCATCGCCTTAAAAACCTTGAAATAGCATCTAGTAGTCGCATAAATAAGCCTTGGGTCGTACGTACTTTGTTAGTTAAGAATAATATTCTTGAACAATAAATTTAGAAAATATAGTATTTAGTACGTAGTTATATTATTTCTATTAGTGACTATAATTATATATATAGTTTTGACGATTTTAAAACGTGTATAACTTGGTCGTTTTAAGTTCATTTTCCTCGTTCTTTATATCCACGGATTCGTCTTAACATGTATTAATATATTTTTGATAGTTCAGCTCCATTAGATTATGTCTAACGCCTCTCTTTGTCCGTCGAAAATCGTCCAACAGCACGTTATATTTTTAGAAAATAGTTTTCGTCGTTAAACTTGCAAAAATCATAACTTCTTCGCTATAAGCTCGTTTTAATCCGTTCTTTCGCTCACGGCTTCGTTTTTGAAAGTATTTTCTAAATATTTGGTCAAAAATTACCCATCATCTACTGATTTTCCCACGTTTTCAAAATATGGACAGTAGGTATATATATTGTTTCAAAAATCATTTCTAGGGTTCCAATCTAGTTTCAACTCCAACAAAATCACTTTCAATCACCACAAATCTAGTCTAATCTTACCATTCACCTTCTTAGAGTGTCATGGGTTCCTAAACATCATAAATCAAGTGGATCTAACAAGGAACTACCTATAATCTATTTCTAGAACTCAAAAGTTATATATGTATAAAATGGAGTGGTATAACTAACATATGCATGTAGATCTTGTATGTATATCATATGAGTATTATAAAAAACCTTGTAAAATTATAAAAATGAGTTTCATACACTTACTTGAAAGATTAATGAGCTTTTGATGGTGAAAACCTAAGTAAACCTTGAGTTTGTGTTACAAAACCCTTATAGGAGTACTAAATACACTAGGAAAATACTTGTTCTTGAAAAATTAATATGTCTTGCTTGTTCTTCTTGTGTTAGCCGTGCACCCCCAAGGAAGAAGAGAGAAAAGTGGTTGATTAGATCTTGTGAAAATAAGATACAATGTATATGTACTGTTATATATAATATATTAGACAACTTATGACAAGAATTAATGAGATTGTAAAATTTCAAAGGCTTGTAAGAAATAGGTATGGAGGGGGGGGGGGGGGGGGGCGGCATTTTATGAAAAAGGGAAGAAAACATGAAGCTAGTGTAAGATAGTTGGTATAATTTAGGTATTACAATGTATATATTAATAGTTTTAGGGAATACCGGGTACCGAGTTAACTAGAAATAAATTTTAACGGAGTTAACCGGGACATAACAAAGTCATAAAAATTGTGAAAATATGTTGGGTACAAGTATTGAATGTTTGGGTGATTATTGTTTAGTTTCTACGAAAACCGTCGTAATTATATTAAACTTACGATACGAAATAAATAATTTTCCAAAATACCGGGTAATTTAATAATATAATTTATATATTATTAAAATGAGTATAAAATAGTCGGGAGCGTCGGACGTGGTAGTCACTTTATTGGTCGCGTGTTAACGTTTATTTAAAAATAAACATACGTAAAAGTCAATTATACCAAAAATAGTAATTGGAATATCCTACGAGTGGAATAGTATGCAAATGCTATTGTAATGATATGCAAGCCATTTCTAGTCCATATGAAGTGTCCCTACTGACGATGCTTGAATTCGCAGCTTAACCTGACTGGTTACGCGAATGTAAATATCCGTAAACTAAATTTACGATGAAATGAGTGATGCGCATGAATAGTGTTTTCTCTTCAGAAATGAATAGTGTCATGTGAATAGTAAATTTTCTAAACGCTTCTCGAAATCTCAAACTGACATAAAAAATGATGAATAATAAAATGATAAATAGTGATCGGTGAATAGTAAATGATGAATAGTATCTGAGGAATAGTAACTTTCCAATATGAAAATGATATTTCGACATCTGAACAAGGACCTGAAATTACGAATTGTGACAACGAAGAAAAGAGAGTTCAGGCTTTTTGAGATGCACCAGCTCATACGGTGTCTTGTTGTGGAGAGGATGAATTAATGACCGATTTTGAGTGTAACAAGCAGTAGCAATGGCTTCAGCCCATAGAAACATTGGTGTTTTTGAAAATATCAGCATAGTGCGAGCCGCTTCAACTAGTGTGTGATTCCTTCTTTCAACGACTCCATTTTGTTGAGGAGTTCGTGGAATGCTCTTCTGATGACTGATGCCAGCATTTTCGTAGAATTTGGTGAGTTGTTGGTTAACAAACTCAGTTCCATTGTTTGTGCGGATGATTCTAACAGTTTTGTTAAGCCTTACTTACAACTGCTTGATGATTTTGATGATAATATCGGGAGTTTCATCCTTGGATCTTAAAAACTTCACCCATGTGAATCTTGAATAGTCATCCACAATAACAAGAATATATCTTTTCCCATTGAAGCTTTGCACTCTCATGGGTCCACACAGATCCATGTGAAGGCTATGGAGTACTTCGATGTTGGAGTTGGTGGGTTTAGGTTTATGAGTTTGTTTCTTACTTTTGCCCAATTGACATGATGAGTAGAGATGATCCTTTTCATACTTCAGTCTGGGCATGCCTCAAACTAGATCTTTGCGAGAGAGCTCGTTTATGGTGCCGAAGTTCAAGTGGTTCAAACGCCGATGCCATAACCATGATTTGCTTTTTGAGGCTTTAGAAAGTAAGCAAATAGGAGAGGACCGCATCATGTCTTCAATAGAGATGGTATACAGATTAGTACCACGACTTCCTTTAAGGAGATCAACTCCATCCAATTCTCTAACGAAACATGTATGTTTTCTGAAGGCCACTTCGAGATCAGAATCACAGAATTGTCCAACAGAGAATAAGTTGTGACCAAGTCCTTCCACATAGTAAACTCTGGAAATCACGCTATCACCAAACACATAATCACCATACCCCATAATTGCTCCAAAGTGGTCGTTACCGAATCTAACTGTCCCGATAAACTTTTTCACGAAATTTCTGAGCCGAGGCGATCCCCAGTCATATGTTTTGAGCAGCCTGAGTCCAAATACCACAGGACAATTTGTACGACCTCAGATATGATGGATGAATTGGAGCGACCAGATTGTTGTGCAGGAGAGACAATTGATGATAGATTAGCCATGAAGATTGTCTGAGCGGTGGGTTCGTCATCAACATCTGAGTCGAAAGCATCACAATCCTCTGCCTGGAAGATGTTTGGATCATTAAGAGCTAAATCCTGAACTGGTTGTTCATCGACATCATCATCAAATGGTCCTGAACTGGTTGTTCATCCACATCATCATCAAATGTCTTTCCATTATCCCCAGCAATGAACGCTAATTCTTCCTCATTAAGCACAACTCCATTCTCTTGAGCTTGCATGAGCAACATTTTGTCCTTGAAATAATCTGAGTTTTGAGGACGTTTTGGCAGAGTGCAATTCCTGGCGATGTGACCTAGACCCCCACAGTTGTAACATTTTGGTTGCCTTCCTTGTCCCTGATTCAAATTTCCAACTCTGTTCTGAAAGTTACCCCGCACAGCATTTCTTTGATTCACATTCTGTCTTCCCTGAATGTTTTGCATAGTTACTTTTCCGTCTTCCACAATGGCTTGATTACGTGGATTGGAGGAAGTTCTGAGTTGATTGTTGGAAGATGGGAGTGCAGCCCTGAAATGTTGAACCAGTAGAGAAACTTGATTGGAGACAGTGTCAATCATCTTGTCTGTATGAGAGTATCCTGAGTCGAGATGAGTATTCATGGCAGCTGATGACTGTAGCGATGAGTGATCCATTGATGACACAGGTTGATTAGTTGGCACCATGCTACTCATGAAAGCAAGTGAATCACTGGTGACAGTTGGATTGAGTTTCTCTCTTAGTTGACGATCATAAGCAGCATGCTTCTCATGTTGTTGCAAATAAGCAAACAATTGCTCATAGTTCGTATTTCTCAATCCTTTGTTGAGCTTGAAAACAGTGACAAACCGATCCCACTCAGGTGACATGTTGTTCACAAACTTAGAGTTGAGTTGAATGTTGGGCATTGTCATTCTGATCATTCTCATGTCATTAACCAGCTTGTGAAATCTGACATAGTAATCGGTAATGTTTTCACCAGGATTCATTTTGAAATGCTCAAACTCATCATATAATTGAGATTCACGGTCTTCTTTGGTCAGCTCTGAGCCAGACAGAAGCATTTTGACATTATCCCACACCGCTTTGGCTTCAGTGTTGAAGTTGATTAGCTTGTACACATCTTTGGGTAACCCTTGTATTACTATGTTGGAGGCACGAATGTCGACATCATAGCGCTTCTTTTCAACATTAGTGAGATCATTGTAAGTGCGTGGTCTATCAATTCCCTGAACAACAGAGCCATCCTCAGCAGTGGAGATAGCATCTCTGGTTGTACCCATCTGCATAGGACCTTCATCGATAGATCGTAGAATGTTCTCACCATTTTCTTTACCCAAGCAGTACAATCTGATTCTTTGCGCCCATGATTCATAGTCTGTCTTGTCTAGCATCGGAGGTCGGGTGTCGGACCCAGCAGCTTGAATGTCATCTGATACGGTCGACATCTCAAAGTCTTCAAACGGGATTTTACAGCTTTAGTGACTTAAACCGAGAAATGATTCTTTCTAGGAATTTTACTAAAGTCAACAAAAGAAACCGGAAGATATATTCAGCAGATTAAACTAATAGAGAGATACCAGATGAGTCACAGTTTGCATCAAGTGTTAAGTTGTGACAAGTCCAGTTGCAATATATCCAATTGAGATTAGTCAAGTCGAAAGGATTATCTCACAACGTCAGATTACAATTAGATCAATTGAAACGACTAAGGTTACAACAATACACGAATTGCAAATTGATTACCCAATCACATGAATCTCATCACTTAGTAAATTGACAAATAATGTGAGATAGTCGCAACTATATGCACTAATCGCAATAGGAGATAAACGCAAGGTGAGCAAATCGCAGTGGAAGGTAACCGCAAGGTAGGTAACCACAGAGAAAGGTAATCACAAGGTGAGTTAACCGCAGGGAGCAACTAAACGCAGAGTACACTAACCACAAAATGGATTACACGCAAATCACTAACCACAGCAAGTAGCAAACCGCAGAAACTAAACGCAGTCCACTAAACCGCAGAGGCTAAACGCAGTCAGATAGTCTTAGATACCAACCGCAGACCATCTAACCGCAGGAGCTAGTCGCAGTTGACAATAGTCCAAAAATGTCACTTTCCTTGCAATTTGTTTGTATTCCCAAAATAGTAATCGCAGACAAACTAACCACAGAGATCAGGAGCTAATCGCAGTTAAGCAATGAAACAGTGGAGCTAATCGCAACAATGAAATTCGACCTAAACTCAATCCAAACTTCAAATAAGCTTATGAAATAGTAAAACCAACTGAAACACAATGTTGTACTAACACCAAGGATCATAAAAGTACATCTCTAACACATCTAATAACACAAGAAAGATCAAACCAAGATGTTTTGAATAAAACTCTTCTAACTCACAAAAACCACACCAAATCTGAATATCCAAGGCCCTAAGATGAAACCATGGCTCTTGATACCAATTGTAGGATATGATATTAAGTCACAAACATATGAATCTTTGTGGTGGTTGTGATTCGTGAGAGTAGGATAGAAAGAGAGATGTTGGAACCTTAGAGAGAATAAGAGAAAAACTAGAGAGTGTTAGATTGATATGAATGAAGGTCCAACCCTCTCCACATGTGGAGAGGGGTATTTATACTAAGCTACAAAGAAACATAAAAATGCCCACACCCGGGCTGTGGATCAGGCATACAGTGGGTAAGACTCGTCCTTCTTCCACGATGTTACTTAGACTAAACTAATATCTAACTAAATAATAAAGTAACTACGAGCTAAGTTAAATGCTATTACATCAGTTAGGTGACTGGGTCTTCTATAGGAATAATTGTATTCCTAACACGGCACGTGCTTATGAAATTGTCAAGATACGACGAATCATGTATACATGCATTATTTTGCATAACATGATATTGAAAGATCAAAAGTTTGTGCTCCGTGACTATAACAGATTGTTTGTGGATCCGGTATCTAATTTGGGGCAGCAAACATGGGTCGACAGATGTGATACCCAGCAACGCAAGATGAGGGAATTGCGCGACTCAGGAATGCATTCTCAGCTCCAACGCGACCTTATGGAGCATGTTTGGCAGAAACGTCTTCAACACCAACAACAACATGAAGAAGAATATTCCGAAGACGAAGACGATGAATAATTATTTGTAATTCGTTTGGTTTAATTTCATATGTTTCTTTTTTTTATATTTCGTTGTTATTGTTATTGCATGTTTTTTTATATTTCGTATTGTAATATTTAAGTTTTAATGTTATGTGGTTTATTAAATGAATTGTTAGTTTTAGTTTAGGGGTTCATTTTGAAAATATTTGAGTTAAAGCTGAGTTAAAGTTTAGTGGTTTAATTTCATATTGTTGTGGGTGTTTTTGTGTGAGTTAAGGTTAAAGTGTTAAAGCTGATGTGGCGCTGACGTGGCACTGAGTTAAAGTTTAACCTGAGTGATGGATGTAAGTGCTCTAATTGTTCATAAAACCAGAAACCAATTTAAATGTGATTTTTAAGTTAAACGGTTCTTTACCTGGTTTAGTGCCACATAACACTCGGTTTTGAGAATGAGACTTTGAATATGGTTCGGGAAAAATCCGGTACTAAAAAAACGGTGCCGATAAAGTACCAAAATGTTACCGCGATTATCCCTAGATGTCAACCTCAAAAAGCACAACCCAAACCTTAAACTTTTAATTTCCTACATCATAGCCCAATATCATCTTTACCGCCAAAAATCTCTCTCTACCCCACAAAACATTCTTAAAGTTAAAAACCATGCCAAAAAATTCAACCAAAATCCATAATGACTTCCTCATCAAATTCAAAACCCTTAAAACTTTTAACCTACAGTAAAACCGGTTAGATAGAGTAGAAGGTTTACTAGGTACCCTTTTTCGATCTCAAAACATTGATTATTCATACAGGTCAGATCGTTTGGAGTCACCTAACAGTTTACTTCATGACATTAACGCCGTTAACCCAACGCATGTGTTTAATGCTACCAGCATTACAGGAAGACCAAATGTTGATTGGTGTGAAAGTCTTAAGATTGAAACTATTCGTGTTAATGTTGATGGGATGCTAACGCTTGCTGACATGTGTAGGGAAAATGGGGTGGTTTTGATAAATTATGCTACGGGGTGTGTATTTGAGTATGATTCGGGTCATCAAGTGGGGTCAGGTGTTGGGTTTAAGGGAGAAGATAGTTCGAACTTTGTTGGATCGTTTTATTCCAAGACTAAAGTCGTGGTATGGTGTTGTTATGAACTTATGATACTAAGCACCCGCAATGGGTCAACTAGGCAAAAGTTTTTCCCTATTTCAAAAAGCTTTTTAAAAGTGTTTTTGTCAATTTATCAATAGCTTTTTAAAAAGTTTTACATAAAGACTTGTCAAACATCAAGTCATTGAAGACTTTAATCATTATTGTGGATGCTCTAAGATTGATTTTTTAATGCTGTTGTTTTGATAATTTATGCAATGACCCATGTGAGGATTTTGTGTGTTTATGATGTTTATGCGCAGGTTAAAAAAATATAGAACTTTAAGTAGAAATGATTAATTTATGTTTCTTGTATATATGTATGATAAATGTCAATGTGCATAATTCTACTCTGCATCAATTCTTGTTATTTATTTATACTACGTATAAAAGAAAAATGGTCAAAATGAAAACGTGAAAAAATGAAAAGTAAGTAATTTGAAATATTGAAAAATCTTATTAAAGGAATTATGAAATGTAATTAATACTCTTATTAAAACACCTCTTTCTTAAAAGTACAATGATTTATTCACATTGTACAAACAATTAAAAACATATCTACCAAATTAAATACAACCAATTAAAACAATTAATAAAAATCACAAACCGGGTTGACCCGGGACGCTTCAAACCCGACGGGTTGAACCGGTTTAATTTGACCCGTTTTCGACCCAACCTAGCAAGTTGACCCGGTTTAAATTGACCAATTTTTTGACCGGAACGGTTCAACCGGTTGAATCACCCGGGTCGAACCGGGTTTCAAAACATTATGTTTAATTCTCAAATCTTCAAACTTTTATTATTTTTCATTTATAACCTATAAACTTTTTTTTATCAATAAACTATTTGTCTCTATAAAATTCCGTTGCTATGCATGGGTACTCGTCTAGTACAGTATAATTCGTTTTTAAGTTAAGTGGCAACTTAAAAGGTTATATTTAATTTGACGGTCAAATTTGGGACAACCTTGAAATCTGCAGTTTGACTTTGAGAGTCAAATCAAAGATTTTCCAAATTAAAATTGATATGAAGATGCTTCCCAATTCAGGATATCATTATCCAATTCAGAATATCATTTTCCAAATTATAATAGATACAAGTTTGTATAATCAGAATATCATAATCCATTTGATCAAATTTGCTCACCATTGTGAAAATTTCATTCGGTTGGTGAAGTTCTCATTCCGAGTCTTGACAAAGACGATCCAACCTTCATATACCCATTAGTATCATATAAAAAGACGAAGGCAAATGATATCAATCTTCATGTTTTTCTTCTTCGCACGATTTATCCAAAATAATGACTACATAACATGGTGTTCGTTTTATAACCTTAATAACACATTTCTTTATAAAATGGATATTAATGAGATTGAATAGTTTTATATAACAACCACAAATGAAAGCATATAACTATTGTACTCCTATCTTCTCTGACAGTATCACCCCTAAACCAAACCAAACACTGTTGATGACTCTACTTGCTACATTTTCCACCCTTCAAACTTTTATTGACCGTTAGCCAACTCAGAGGTCTTCTTCGCATAGTATCTACGGTACTTGGAGTCAACTTCGGTGAGGTAATAGGTGCCGGGAGCTAGAAGACTAGTGTCTTTGCTGGTCACAAAGTCCTTGCCTCCGTATCTGTGTTCCATCACCTTCATGATTTCGACAAATTTTTCTGGTGAAAGCTGCACCCAAGAATAAATATAGATTTACTAATCATGAAGATTCTTGACCAGCTTTGGTGGATTATTAACAAATAAAATAAGCATACCTCGGTCCTCCTCTTCAGCTTTTCGTCCACATTCATCACCTTTGTGATATTTGACAAACTAAAAGGAGCCGTACCCTCACTAAGACGCAATGAAAACATGGTGGCAGATAGCCCACTTCCATATGAGAACATCATCACACGACTACCATCCTGAAAGTAATAAAAACATAAAACAATTTAAAAACCGACTTCAAATTTTTCAATCATCATACTTGGGTACATTGATGCTAACAAAACACCATATTTGTTGAAAGTGTAAAACAAAACAAACGTTTACCAGAGAGCTATTCTTGTTGTGAATGAGGGAAGCGAAGGCAGCGTATATAGAAGCAGTGTACATGTTACCGACTTGCTTGCAAATCAAAGTTCCAGGCTGAACCTTCACATCATAATGCGGTTTAGCGACTTGCTGGGATGCCTGCCAATGAGAATCATCAACAATTATAATTAAAGTTCAAAGATCCGGGAATTACAAGAATATTAAAGAATAGAGGAACGCGTAATGGCCATAAATAAACCTTTTCAAGATCACGGTTGTTGTAGCTCTCGTCACCAGTTAAAGACGTGAACTGTCCTAGTTTCTCTTTGGCAGACTCATCAACAGAGCTGAAAACAGCAAGGAAATATTTGCAAACTTAATGGAAAGGTAACAAGGTAATTAAAATGCACAAAATAACAAGACTTATCAAATTTCATAATCACCTTGCACTTCTAGCGACATCACTAAAGACTAATCGAGCAAAGCTCTTCTGTACAAGCTGCACACATTCACAAGAAAAATATAACTACTACTGTAAACACTATAATGATCAAAGACCATGTTAGCAAAATTACCTTGTTATAAGGAGAATGAAATACAAAATAGTCAGCGTCAGCAATGGAAAACTGTTTTCCCTGCAATTTCTCATACCTACAGTGCACAAGATTATATATATCAAGACAGATAATAGCATAACTTGTAGTCAAATTCGACAATAAATTAATAGCAACTTACTTTTGACAATATCCCTTGTAGCAAGACTCAAGTGCCATAAGATAACAAGTTTGAGAAAGCTTTCCATCAACAACCTGAAAGATATATTAATGATTGAGTAATGAACAGGATCATACATTCACACTAGTTTATACAATGCAAATTATTGGGATTGAGAATACCGGATATTCACTTGCAAGGTCAGGCTTGTAAAAGTCATAAACATGAGACATATGACTTGCCCTGAACTTGCTTTCAAATGCAATAGGGGCATCCGGACCTATCAGCATTGCAATAGCAGCTGCACCTCCAGTAGGTCGAGCGGGTCCCTCTGCATAGACCTAATAAAATATATTTTTAGTAAGAAATACGACAGTTATCTGCATAAAATAGATTTGAGTTTAGGGAACAACGTATTTACCGCACTGTCTGTGCAGACAACCAATCCATAGCGTCCATCCCATGAGTTACTTTCGACCCAGTTTACACAGTTTAATAATGCTGCAGTTCCACCATAGCAAGCATTGGTTGAATCGACACCTTCAATGTCAGTATTTCCACAATCCTGCACATTATTTATGGATATCAATCATTATGATTTACAAAGAAAATCCCCAAAAATAAATAACGTAAAGGCTCTTAAGTACCTCAAAGATGGTCATAAGAAATGTCTTGATGGATTTGCTCTTGTCTATAACAGTTTCACTACCTACTTCCAGCCGACCAATTTGTTTTGGATCAACCCCGTATTTCTCAAGTAGTGAAGTGACAGCTGTCAATCTGAAATTTGGAAGTTAATATTAGTTATTGTAATATAGGCCAGATGACTAGAATGCTCTTCTTTATCATGTCAGAAAAACTTAAAATTTAGATTTTGGGATTATCAATGATTTAAGCAACTTCTGTTAATGTTGTAGAGCAACTAGTGATGATTGTTACAAATTGTAAACCTTTAAAACTATCCTTCAACTAACCAATTATTCAACATCACAACAAAATACTGACCCCATGGAGATGACGTCTTCCACTTCTGAACAAAAAGCCATGCAGTCTTGTCCAAGTCCAATGGTGTATTTTCCTTTACTGACTCCATCAAAATCCTCAAGAGTATCCTATACAAATTACCAAAGAAAAAAGAAAATTTAGATAAAAGATCCTGCTTACAAGTAAACCTCAGCACAAGACAGCACGTATATAAAAGAATAGAATAAGCAATCAATTCACAACTCAACTTCATTTCTTCGTATATATTCTGATGATGTTGATTTTGATCAAAAAGATTCCAACTATGTGTCCTAAACTTTACTAAGGGCAAGTGTAAAGTCAAGCATTCGATATACTTTGAGTACAAAAATGAGCATGCCTTCCATAAGTTAGTCACGGTTTCTAATATAAAGTCTACATCTGGGCTTATATGATGCATACTTGATAGCAACAACATCATGTCCCTTAGAAAACATATGTCATAGTCTAAACACACCAAGAAAATTGTATTGAAATCTAAGTGTCTAAGCTCAGAAAAAATATCAATATTGTTTCTTAAACACTATGCAGATTCAACACTCTTGATGATAATCAGGAGGGTGTTTGGCCTTGCTTTTTGAAAAAATATATATGATATGGATAGTTAGAATCAAATATCTAGCAGCAGAAAAACAGTTTAGATGTGTTTCTGCATTATTGTATTATGCAGGGGATTTATTCACAATACAGTCCGATTGACACCATCTCCACGGGTATACTTGCTTACTTTTTTATCCAATTTAATTTCATTTAGAACAGAACAACACTAAATAAGTTAGTTATGCGTGTTACATATCCAATACATGTATGCATCAAGACCACATTTGGTGTAGCGTCAGTTGTGTGATTTCCAGTTTTGTTCAGTAACCATCTTTTTCCCTGAACACCTCTTAAAATTATGAACAAGTGAACAGCAAACCTGAGAATCTCAAAATTAAACAACGAGCCTGAGAAATCTCAACATGAGAGTATGAGACTTCAACATGTTTTTCATTCTTGCATAGAAGTCGCCCATTAAAAAAATGGCGTGTAAAGGCTGAAAGCCTAGAGCCTTATTTATATACTAAAGAAGTTGGTTGATGGAACAACTTAGCGACTGCAAGGTGTCTGGGTGGCTGGGCATAACCCTAACCTGAATCTATTTCAAATTCAAAAATTGCAGTACTAATATATTCTCCATGTAAGTAAAGTTTTGAAGCAGTATTGCTGTTATCAGAGTTTTATACAGTAGCATTTACGAGTCACATATAACAAGTTTCTGATCTGTAGTGAAGTATGATTAATTTTATTCATTTGATCAAAATAATCAGCTTAGGAATAGCCGCCACTTTTTTTTTTTTTTTTTTTTTTTTTGCCAAACACTCACAAGTTTATACTTATCATGATCATCAAAATAAGTACCTGCGTAACTTTAATTGTTTAAATTACGCAGAGAAGAGGATGTTTGGGATTGCTTATAAAAGTGCTTCTCCTGGTTTTTTAATCAGATAATCAGTTTTGAGTGTTTGGATAAACCCCTTTTTGTTTGCTTATATTTTTGTAAATATGCACTAAAAAATAATCAAGCCGTTGCCTACTTACTTTTTAACAGATAAGCATAGGTTTAAAATAAGAGGGTGTTTTAGATCGTTTATTGTTTCTACTTATGCATCTGCTAATAAGAAAAAGTATATAACCAGCTTAAACATAAGCAATTCAGTAAACAGTGTTTGGATTTGGTTCTACTACAAAAAAGATACAATTAAAATTGGAACTCAAAACTGATCCATTTTAAAAAGGGTTTTGAGGTCAGACAAGAAGACAAAAACTAACTTTCAGATCATCTCAAATTAGTACTATAAAATAATCAAGTCCAAACACGCTTATTTCATCTCAATTTAGTTTAAACTTATTTATGGGCTTACAAGCTTATATCTTTTTGGCTTATATTTCATAAGCTCAAATTTTTCGGCTTAATTTGAAACTTGCTGGCTTATACAAGCTTGTTATGACATAATAAACTTATATAACCCCGTAAGTCCTAAAATAAGCCTAGAAAATGAGGCTTATGAAACATAAGCCCGTAAATAAGCCTAGATAATGCAGTTTGGTCTATCCAAACACTTCAACATGCGTAACCACTATTTTTTTTAGAACGGAAACTAACTATCTCATGATATACAATCACAAACTATATCACATGTCCTATGCAGGACTTGAACCCGCAACCATTTGGTTGGGGAGCTTCTCACACAACAAGGGGTACCGTGCCATTGGGACACGAGCCTTTTGGTCTGCGTAACCACTATTAAAAGGTCAAAAGTCAAATAAGCAAATCATAAACACCCTTTAAGCAACGACTACAAAATAAGCAATCTCAAACATGTTCTACTTGCATTTTCTACGTTACATATAACAAAGTCCAACTATACAATAAAAAAACAAATCACAAAAACATATCAAACCCAAATACTTGTACAGTACAAGCACTTGAATGCATTAATTACCTGTTGGATACAAGTAGGAGGAAAGTAGATTTCCATAGCAAGAATTCCAACATTTTGGGGACCCATTTTTTTACTACTGGTAAAAAAGCAAATAAAACAAGATCAAATGAAGAACAAAGATCTGGGATTTAGAATAGTTTGAATATGTTTTTGTTTGTGTTGTTTTTTGACAGGTAGGATTAAGGGGAGTGGGATGAAGAGGGTCACATGTTAAAGATTTATATAGCAAAAGAACGTGTATTGTTTTTGGGTTTGTAGTCGGGTTGGTTTATAAAATTATTTTTTAGTTTATTGAATTAAAAATTAAATTTAATTATGATAATTTATGAGTATAGTTAATGTGCATTCATTAAGGGTGTTGTTAGGAGTATTTTTATATGATTCCAGCAACTAACTCTTTCACATTTATTCGCTCTTTTAACAGAATCCACATCAATAACTCACATTATAACTTAACTCAACGTCATGTTAACGTCACATCAGCTTTAAACACTTTAACTTTTACTCACAAAAAAAACACCCACAACAATAACTCAATTATTTTCAAATTCAACTATCAACTAAAACTAATATTTCATTTAAATAACTACTAAAACACAACTTATATTAATACTTAAAATTTAAAAATACATTAAACATATTAAAAAAAACTACAGCAAATATTGAAACATAAAGCTACGATAATTAAACATAAAACTACGATTCAATAAAATGAATCATCAGACACATAGCTCTCGTGACTCGAATAGGAGGCACTTGAATCGTCCTCACTCGATGGCACAGGTGAAGTCCTTGAGCCCATCGCCATTCTGCTCTTCTGTTCTTCCGATCCTGTTTCCCTTTGAGGTACGCCTCGCTCCCTTTCCTGACGGGCTTGCTCAGCTTCATACTCCAAAACCACTTGCATATCCAGCTCATATTGTTCTTCCTCAGTTAACTGACGAATGACGGGTTAGTTTTCAGGTGGAAAGTTTGGTGGTTGATTGTTTGGTGGTGGTGTGTTTTCTGGTGGAAACATAACTGCTGGTGGAGTTGGAGGTGGTGGGTTATCATATTGGAACACTGGAAACAGATCTTCTGGCGGTGTGTGTTTTGTGGGGAATTGTCTTTAGGTGGTGTGTTGTAAACCGATGCGTTTTCAGGTGATGCATTGTGAGACATTGTGTTGGAAGAACAAAGGAGAATTCGTTGATAATTGTGGGTGTGAATTGTGGGTGTATTCAGATTTTGAATATGTATTTATAGAATGATTTTTGGAAGTATCCCGCTCTCAAGTTTGAATTCAAATTTAAAATTACCCTCGCCCTCTGTTTTGAATTCAAAATTTGAAATGTATCCTGCTCAGATGAAAATTGAATTTTGAATTTGCACACGTTTTTATTGTTTTGTTTGAACTTTTGAAATTTGAAATTTTAAAATTATCCCGCTCAAGTTTTGAATCTTAAACGTTTATACACTCCTATATAAAGCATACATTATCATACAATTTTGCACACACTTCACTTTCTAAAGAAATTTACTATGGCAAATCGTTGGTCTATTGAAGAAGAATGCTGGCTAGCCGAGATGTGGCAAAACGTTCACGAATTCCATGCCAGCGAAGGACCTTTTTGGCAAGTCGTAACAGAACAGTTCAATGAACAATCAGACGGTCCTTTTCGTAGCAAAACCCAGATAACGGGTAAGTGGGCAAGAATGAACTCTGATTGCCAAAAATTTCATGAAATTTACTTGAATTTGCAGCCTACACGTGAGCCAAATGTTCGTCTTGAAGATGCAATGAACGTTTACAAAGAACGCAATGGTGGGAAAGATTTCAAATATTTTCAAGTGTGGGTTGATTTTGAAGGGCAGCGTCAACTGGAACAGATATATCAATTAATGGCCTTTGTATTCCTGTATCGTGTGTTGGTTTATGTTAAGTATTTCCGTATGGGAGGTTAACGGCTAGTTTATGGTGTTGTATGATGTAGTATGATGTTATGTCAGTTTAAGTTTAAGTTTGAATAAAAGGCTTAACGGCTAGTTTCTCCAATAAAATTATCTAACGGCTACTTTAAATATTAAGGGGGTCTTTTGTAATTTCTAATATCTTTAGTTCAAAATATATATAAGTTCATAGGGGTTAAAAGTGTCAATTTTTTTTTCTTTTTTTTTTTTACCAAAATAAGCCTTAACGTGACGTTAAGGGCTTAACGTCTCACGTTAACGCCTCCTTAACGCCACAATATGCAACGGTTAACGCACCTTAACATGCGTTAAACACCCCTTAACGCATGCCTCCACGTTACTGATGCACATGCTCTAACTAGAAAAGATAGTTTTTTTTATGTGTTCTTTATTTTATGTCTTTTACTAGTTTTGGTTTATCAAAATCTATATTTTATTTGCACTTTCAGTTATATAATTTTATTATAAAAATAAAACCATAAAAATTAAAAAAATGAGGAGGGGAGAGGTGTTAATATAGGGATATGAATAATCTAGGTTGTGCATTAAACGCTATTTGAAATTTAAAAGAAAAGTTGGGTTTTAATGAATGTGGTTTAACCGAAGACACTTGTTAGACAAACTCTTAATTAATTTATTCCTAAAAAGTGTCATCAAATTTCAAATTGTCTCATTAAAATTACTCAGAGTTTTTTTCAACCGTAAAAACCAAATTTAATATTATCCAATATCAGTATATTTATAAGAAAATTGATTAAAAACTAATAATAAATAAATAAATAAAATTTTCTTTTAGAGATGTCGTTAAAATGTTTGGAACATGCAACAATTAACTATACCTTTAATATAAAAACACCATAATCAATTTAACTTATCTCAAGTAACTTGATATGATATCAAATGTTGTATTTTCTGTAACTGGTACAAATAAAAATATTGATCTAATTTTGAACTTAGTCTATATATTCAAGTGCTCATTAATCATCATTGCGTAATTAAAACTAGTTATAAGGACTCTGCATGCATGGAGTTTGTGCAAATTTTATAGCGGTTAATAATATTTCAATAACTTTGTTTTTATGTTAAATATTGTGACAATACATAAATTCATCATTTTAAAATGTTTAATGTTTTTCTATAAACTTATATTAAATTTTTAACACTTATATAGTTATAATACCAGTGCACACATGAGTTTTTACATATTTTTTATTATGTGTTAACATCGATTAATATTTTGTATAGTTTTTTGTTAAACGAAGGATTTGACTTTCTTTAACTGGCATTCTTTTTAGGTTGATCTTGTTAAAATTTAATTATTTATACAATGGCGGATCTAGGTATTTAAAACATGTGTGGCACAAACAATTTTTTTTTCCTCAAGTTTTAACTAATTACTAAGTATAGAAGAAAAAGCTAGCGTGGTATTAGAAATATATATACAAGCTAGTATAGTTACTTTGATCAGCCTAGAACAAATAATCTCTTCCATATTTCATGAATTGGACATATAATTGTTCATGTTGGCATAATCATTAACTCAAAACCTTATCAAAACACAACTTAACAAAACTTGGATGTCAAATAGAAATATGAAGCTAAAAAGAAAAAAATTGTAACATAATCAATATCTAAAAAAAAAAAAAAAAAAAAAAAAAAAAAAAAAAAAAAAAAATATTGTGCGAATCTAGTTTAGTAGTTCTAACTTGTGACTTCCTTAATGAGTTCTCATACATTACTCTCTACTCTCCGTAAAATCAATGCTAGCACATGAAAGAAAGAGTAAGGGGGCGTTTCTTTTTTCTCTTAGTGAAGGGATTGGACCCACTTGTCATTTAATATTATTACTTTTTAAGTAAGACTCATAAAAATCCTTTATTCCTTCTATATCCACAAAAAGATAAAAATTGAGACTCTCCCAATTAAGAGGCATTAACAGACGTGAGGCCAACTAAACCCTTAGCTTAAAAAAATAAATAAATAAATAAATAAAATAATAATAATAAGACTACCTCTTAGTTAGAAAGCAAATGATAATATTAGAGCGGAAGATCAAAATATAAATTTAAAATCAAGAAATAAGCAAGCCGACAAGTTTTATTGGGAATAGCGATATGACCCAGTTTTGACGTTTTGTATTTTCTATTTTAACAAAAGGTTTTCATTTTCTCTTTAGTCTTCTTCCCCACTTCATTTTACTCTATGATGAGAGAAAAACACAGTCAACTTAATATATATGTGCTTGTTGTAAAACTATGTATCAGCTTAGAAATCACAACCACAACACAAGGTCTCACCCAGCCAACCACCCCTTGGTGAATATCTTTTATTACTAATAGTATCAAGAAGATGAGTCCACAACTGTGTGCTCACCAAACAAACTACACAAGAAATCAGTTGTCCTCTTCAGAAGGATCCAACAATCACACTACAAGAATCAGAATACAATATAACCTCACTACAACACTCAGACCTATACTAAAACCAATACCAGATGATCAAGATGATCACAATAACAAGACAATAACACTGAGTTGCAACAAGAGAGAAAACCCTAATCGTAGTAATGAGAGAGATGAAGTTATGTCAGAGAGAGCTGGGGATGAGAGCTTATATAGTGCCAATTTCCACTTCAGCCCTTCAAGAATAGAAACCTGCCAAACACAGCTAAACATACCAAACTATAAGAAATAAGTACAGAAATAGTCCCTGTACTTATTTACCATGAGAATGATATAAATACCATACTATCCAACACCCCCTCTTAGTCTCATGGCTTAAACATATCCACAAGACCAAGTTTCTCACAAAACCACTTGTGTTGAGTTACACTCAACCCTTTAGTAAAACCATCTGCAATATTATATGCAGAACCAACTTTCACAGTTTTAATCACACCAGAAGAAACTTTTTCTCTTACTAAATGAAGATCAATTTCAAAATGCTTGGTTTTTTCATGAAATACTGGATTAGCAGCTATCTGAATAGTTGAACTACTATCACAAAACAAGTTCACTGGTAACAAACCTTCAATATCTAGATCCTTTAAAATTTTATTAATCCAAATAACTTCACAAGTAGCAGATGCAAGACATCTATACTCTGCTTCAGCAGAAGACCTAGATATTGTTGCTTGTTTTTTACTTTTCCATGAAACAAGATTATTGCAAAAATAAACACAATAACCTGAAACAGATTTTCTTGTTTTTAAACATTTAGCCCAATCAGCATCTAAAAAAGTATGCAAACTAAACTTTTTTCCTTTATTAAACTGAATACCAGTACCTGGACCTTGTTTAAGATATCTCAACACTCTTAAACCTGCACTAAAATGAGACTACAAAGGAGCATGCGTATGTTGACTTAAACAATGCACAACATAAGCAATATTAGGTCTAGTAACAGACAGATATATCAATTTACCTACTAGTTTCTGATATTCAGTCAAGTTAGTGATAAACTTATCACTCTCAATTTCAACATGATTCAACACAACATTCTGCAGCAAAGGTGTAGCAGCAGGCTTACAAGCCAACAATCCATATTCACTAAGAAGTTCAAGATAATACTTTCTTTGTGTTAAACACACACCACTATCATTCTCAAGTACTTCAATACCCAAGAAGTACTTAAGAATACCAAGATCTTTAATCATGAATTTAGAATTTAAAAACTGTTTGAATTTCTCAATTTCAAGTTGATTGTTTCCAGTAATGACCATATCATCCACATAAACCAGTAAAGCCATAAACACACCTTTATCATGTTTGACATATAAAGAATAGTCATTTTTACTTTGAACAAAACCATGATCAACTAAAACAGTAGTTAACTTCTCATTCCATTGCCTAGGAGCTTGTTTAAGACCATACAAAGACTTGACAAGTCTACAAACCTTAGTCTCATCTTTATCATAATAACCAGGTGGCAATTTCATATAAACTTCTTCATGAAGATCACCATACAAGAAAGCATTATTAACATCAAGTTGAAAAAGTGGCCAACCATTAGTAACAGCTAAATTAATTAAACATCTAACAGTAACCATTTTAACAACAGGACTAAATGTTTCTTCAAAGTCAACACCTTCTTTTTGCCCAAAACCTTGAGCAACAAGTCTGGCTTTATACCTATCCACTTCATCAGAAAACTAATATTTAATTTTCCATATCCACTTAGAACCTATAGCCTTTCTACCAGGAGGCAAGTCAGTAACAACATAAGTATTATTTCTATGTAATGCTTCCATCTCAACATCCATAGCCTCAGTCCAATTAGGATTAAGCCTAGCCTCTTGATAAGACTTAGGTTCAACAGACTTATTAAGAGTAGTGGCAAAACAAACATTTCTAGCAGACAATTTAGAATAAGAGACATACTTTTCAAGACCATATCTGATAGAACTAGAAACAATGTAATCATTGAACCTAACAGGTTGAGATTTATGCCTAGTAGACCTCCTAAACTCAGTCTATGGTTCTTCCTCAGTGTTGCTAGTACCCTCGCCATTTTGATTTTGAAAAACATTGCCCTCAGAGGTGACCACATTTTCTCCTATTTTGGTTGCAATGGCATCTGTTTCATCCTCAACTATATTAACATAGTCATCAGAAGCAGTTCCCTTATTGCCATCCTCATTAGGAGGATCCCCCTCTTCATCATTGGGACTTTGAGAACCCTTGATGTCAAAAAACTCTAAACACTCAGTATCAGTTCCACCAATCTCACTTAGATCAACAGAGTGTTTATCATAAGACTTCATTTTAAATGGAAAAATAGTTTCATAGAACTTAACATCTCTTGAAAACAAGAAGGTTTTCTTATCAACATTATACAACTTATAAGCTTTTTTATTAGTAGAAAAACCAACTAAAACACATTTATCAGTCCTTGGAAAAAAACTTATCAGAATTGTTCAAAATATTTGCAAAACACAGACATCCAAAAGCCCTCATATGAGAGAGATCAGGGTCCTTACCATACACTATCCTAAAAGGGGAAGCACCAGACAAGACAGAGGAGGGAAGCCTGTTAATCAGATAAACAGCAATTAAGATACACTCAGGCCACATAGACAGAGGAATCCCCCCTGAAACATAAGACTCCTAGCCATATTCAACAGGTGTCTATGTTTCCTTTCAGCAATCCTATTTTGCTGAGGAGTATAAGAAGAGGAAGTTTGATGAACAATACCAAGATTATTAAACAATATAGACATTTTATTATTCACAAACTATGTTCCATTGTCAGATCTAACAATTTTAACCTTTTTTTCAAACTGAGTAAAGATGAGTTTTATAAAATTTTCAATATATTCACAAACTTCCATTTTAGACTTAAGCAAATAAACCCAAACAACCCTGCTAAAGTCATCAACAGTGGTAAGAAAATACCTAAACCCATCTCTACTAGTAACTCTATAAGTCCCCCAAACATCACAATGAATCAGATCACCAACATTAACAGACTTATGATCACTTAGAGGAAATGGTTCTCTAGTCTGTTTCGCTTTATGACATATATCACAAGGAACTGACTAATCACCTTTCTTAAACCCAATGGTCTTTTGTAACACATTCATGACTTGGTCAGCAGGATGACCAAGCCTACGATGCCACAAATCTCTAGACACATAACAAATAAAACTAGAATTACACAAACCAGAAACATACTCACCAAGAGTATTTCCATCAAACAGATATAGACCAGCAGACTGACTACCAGTCCCCACAATTTTTCCCAGATTCAAATCCTGAATATAACACTTTTGTTCATCAAAACCAACAAAAAAACTTACTGTCTTTTATCATTTTATTAACAGAAAGAAGACTAACATTATAATCAGGCACAAGTAACACATCAAAGAGCACAATATTATTAGTCAATCTTAAACTGCCAATGGCAACAATCTTGGCCATAGTCCCATTGGGATGACCAACAGTTAACATTAAACTAGTAATGTCAACCACATTAAACATATTAGTAGTAGAATTAGTCATATGTTGATTAGCCCCACTATTAATAATCCATCCCAAGGTGACATAATACCTAGTACTACCAGTTTTAGAACAAAAAAATCTTTCAATGTTAATATTAAAGAACACATTATGATTAAGAAAACTGGGTTTAATACCTGCCATATTAGTAGAAGCACCAACAGCAGGCTTCTCATTAATCAAACTCAGAAGTTTTACCATCTGTTCATTAGTGAAAGAACCAGACAAAGAACCAGAAGTAGATGGAAAATTTTGAGACAAATCAGAACTAGCATTGAATCTTTTATTAGCACCATATTGTCTAACCAAATTAGGATTCTTTTTAAAACCAGGAGGATAACCATTTAACTCAAAACACCTATCAATAGTGTGACCAATTAAATTACAATGTTTGCAGAGAAGATTAGGATTAGGACCTCTGTTATTATTATTATTATTATTGTTACCTTTTCTGTAATTACTATTAGTATCATTATTCTTAACAGTAAAAGCAGCAGGCACACTCTTAATAGTCAAAGACCCAGGAGAAAAACCTCTATGAGATTCTTCCCTGGAAACCACAGAAAAAGCATCCTTAATATCAGGTAAAGGATCTCTAGATAACAAATTACTCCTCACATTTTGATACACATCATTTAAACCCATAAGAAACTGCATTAATCTAACAAGTTGATTATGCTTAAGAGTATCCTCATGAACAGCACAGGTACAAGTAGGCAAAAGAGTCAAAATGTCAAACTCTCTCCAAAGGGAGTTGAGTTTATGATAATACTCAAGGACAGACAATTCACCTTGTTTTAATTCGGTAATCTTATGTGCCAGATTAAAAATAACAGACCCATCCATTTTATCATAGGTTTCTTTCAATTCATCCCAAACCTCAGAAGCAATTTCAGAATAAACTTGCCCAAGGTATAACTCTTGGAACAAAGAGCCAAGAATCCATCCTAACACAATAGCATTGCACCTCTCCCATTGATAAGAGAGAACAACACTAGTCACAGGTTTCATACAAGTACCATCTACAAACCCATTTTATTTTTACCTTTTAAAGCAATTTTCATAGCAGTAGACCGCATTTTATAGTTCTCAGAACTAGTTAACTTGACACTAATCAGAGCCAAATTAGAATTACCATTTGCATGTAAATATAAAGGATTACCAGCATCTAAACTACTAATAAGAACCTGATCAGCCATACCAAACAGCAAGCAAGAACCAAACAAACAAGCAAAGAACAAAGAACAGCAAACTACTACAACCAACAACTACCAGACACAAAAAAATACTAAAGAAACTATAAAAATAAAGAAACTCACACCCAATCCTAATTGAAACACCCAGTTTCACACCTATCAGGGGGAAGAGCAGGTTTCCTTGCATCTCAAGGAAGTAGGTCAAGAAGTTACCCCCTGAGTTTGCAGTGTCACCACTAAAGTGTTCAGAGGATTAACGAAAGAAAGAGTACTTACAGAGCAATGAATCGCAGCGGAAAGAACAAGAACCAAACACCAACAGCCTTGATTCACTTAGTCAAGACTGATGATAACCAAGAACCCAACAAGAAACGTCCACAGATCACCAAGAATCAAGATCCCCAAATTTCCAAATTAGGGTTTCAAGAAACCCTAACTTAAAAAATCAAGAATCACCAAAACCGTTGAGAAAATCAACGATTCAACCCACGGCCGTTAAGAAAACATCCTCAATCAATACCAATTGCAAGCCAATCAAAGAACCCCCAAATCTTAACCAAACCCTAAAAATATCAAGATCCAACGGAGATCAAAACCGAGGCTCTGATACCATGTAAAAACTATGTATCAGCTTAGAAATCACAACCACAACACAAGATCTCAGCCATCCAACCACCCTTTGGTGAATATCTTTTATTACTAATAGTATTGAGAAGATGAGTCCACAACTGTGTGCTCACCAAACAAACTACACAAGAAATCAGTTGTCCCCTTCAGAAGGATCTAACAATCACACTACAAGAATCAGAATATAGTATAACCTCACTACAACACTTAGACCTATACTAAAACCAATACCAGATGATCAAGATGATCACAATAACACTGAGTTGCAACAAGAGAGAAAACCCTAATCGTAGTAATGAGAGATATGAAGTTATGTGAGAGAGAGCTGGGGATGAGAGCTTATATAGTGCCAATTTCCACTTCAGCCCTTCAAGAATAGAAACCTACCAAACACAGCTAAACATACCAAACTATAAGAAATAAGTACAGAAATAGTCCCTGTACTTATTTACCATGAGAATGATATAAATACCATACTATCCAACACTTGTCACCAAAGAAGAAAAAAATTACACTTCACATGCCCAATCCATGTGTGGCACGTGCCACATGTGGCCAAGGCATAGCTCCGCCCCTGTATTTACACCATGGTATATGCATTACTTGTATTTAGTAGCACATAATGACCCTGAAAAATTATGTGTCATTGTTATATGTAGAATCTCGTCTATTTATTTTTATCTCACCGTAACGCATGAGATCGTGCTTTCATTTTGATATTTATATTTCTATTAATAATAATTTAAGCCAATTTTTAGACCCTTGTGCGAGTTAAACTTATAAAGAGGAATAACATGAGCTATTATTGAATGTGAATGATTAAAAAAAATACATTTTTCATATATCTTTACTTAATCTCATAAGAGAAATAATATGAGTCTTTCATATATGTATACTTTCGTTTATTCATTTACATGTAAAGTAACTCATGCTTTTTTTATATATATATTTATAATTTCCTGCACATACATTAGTTTAATAATTAATATATACTACTCGTAATAATAATATTTGTAAATAACAACATATTTGTCGTACTTTTTTATAAAATAAAAAATATATGGAGTATATATTAATTTTATAAAGTGACAAAAAAAAATATATTTTATTTAAAATTTAACAACTAAAGTTTTATTAATTAACCCTTATTTTATTAGCTTTTGTTTTACGAAAGTAACACATATGGTTTTTAGCATATTTATTAAATTAAACAAAAATTAATAGTTTGACCAAATTAAGCTTCAATTTTTACTTTTATTAATTAATTACATTGCTCGATTTCGTATCAAAATAAATTTAGCTAACTGGTTCATTTTTTTTTCAAATAAAATTGCTTCAAAATAATATAATCTACTTATAACAAGAAAAGAAAGACTTTTAAATTTTCCATGATGGGACTTAAAGTTTGTGTTAAAGTAATCAATTATAAGACTTTTAGTCTACGTCTTGAATCGTACAGTAGTATCGTGCATTCAAATGAAAACCATTGTTTGCTAAAAAGCAAAGTATTACTACGTATTAAACTAGTTACAAGAAAACACATTGATCATAATTTTATAATGCGAAGGAGAAAAGAATGTTCAAAGAAGCAAATCTCTTTTTTATATTGCGTGACGTGCTATTTTTTTACCTGTAGCCGTCAATGATATTTTTTATTTGAAGCTGTTAATGCACCAAAAAAATAAATGATGAAGTTGTAAATAAATATATTTTAAACAAGCCTAAAAAACTTTTTCAAATAATCTGATTGAGGTCATTACATTCTAGCTCTATCATCACATTGTGTTTGAGGCATTAGCGTAGTTGCTGTTGAATTTCAAGTTTTAATTTTGTTTGAAGATTGCATGTTTCACTTCAAGTTTGATATATGTGCTTTGAAGTCACAGTTTCAACGTTACAGCATCAACACTTCAACGTTCTATGTTCAAACTTGCATGTTCAAGCTTGAAGAGTTGAAGTCGTGTTATGTTGTTCAAGATACTTAAGTTCGATGTCACATTGTCAAAGTTCAAGATTTCAGTCGCAATCTCAATTTCAAATTCAGGTCAAGATTTCAATTTATCATTGACCAAGTCATGATATCCAACTTCATGTCAAAGTGTTCAGATTTTCGATTTCATATGTTTGACCATCCAATGCTTATGTTTTAGGCTTTACTAGATGAAGATATGTGCATAACGACGGTTTATAATGACAAATAATTACACTTGTGAAATTATGATTCTGAACCTTTGGTGTGACCCTTGATGTAACACTTAAAAGTTTAATTTATAGTAATTGAGTAAATTGCAGAATGGTCTCTGCAATTTGCTCAGATTGCATATTTAGTCTCTGATCTTTCAAAATTGCAGGCGGCCTCCCTGTGGGGAGTTTTTTGTTTCATTTTGGTCCCTAGCCATTGCAAAAATGGCCCATGTGGCTTGCTCAGAATTGCACATTTAGTCCCTAGCCAATGACCAAAATGGAACCAAAAACTCCTCACAGAGAGGCCGCCTACAATTTCGAAAGACCATGGACTAAACACGCAATCTGAGCAAACCACAATGACCATTTATGCAATTTACTTATAGTAATTATGACATTGTGAGAAGGAAAAAAAAAAAAAATCTTTGAAGGGAAACGAGAAATATTAATTGTTTGAAGATTAAAATACATTTAAAGTATTATTTTATTATTTATTTTGTTATATTTTTAATTTTTAATCAAAAGATATTAGTAATTAAATTTAACTTATTTTTTAATTTTTTAAGTTTCATAAATTTTGTTAGGGTTTTGCTAATCTGCGCTCATTGGGCATATGTTTGGCTACATATATAAGTAATGTTGGAGTTAAATAATATCAAAATTATAATCAATTACGGTAATTTTAAAGATGAATAAATATTCATTAAATGCATTTTCTGATTTAAAGGAAATTATGTCTTCATTAATTGCGCTTAATCCTTTGCTCGTGGGCAGAGGGCTAGTTAGCTAATTCCTTCCAAGAAAATAGATTCTTCGATGATGTAGCAAAACCCGTTTTGTTATACATTCAATGTTTAAGAATTATTTATTAACTTTTTATTTCCAAATTTAAGTAGAGTTTAGACTTAAAATTTATGATTACATTAATGATGGATATTTTGTAGATAAAGTAAATTGAATAAGTTAAGGAAAGAATATTATGAGTGACTATCTTAAATATGAAAATAATAAGTTAATAAATGATTCTTAAACACTGTTCACTGGGCAGTGTATAGGAAAACCCTTTATAAAAAATGTTCTTTTTATATGCAACTAGAACGGTCCCCGCACAATGCGGCGGCGGGTACCCTGTGACTAAATTTTGCGGTCGGTTACACGTTTAATTATTTCCATGCTATACAAGTAGATATTTTCTGCTTTTCTGGTTTTTGTTATCAGTTTTTTGTTTTCAGATTTCGAGTTTTTCTGTTTTCAGTTTTTCTAGTTTTTTAGGGTGCGTTTAGCTAGAAAGAAATTCTCCATTTTTTCAAAAAATTTTTCATAAGAAAATGAAATTTTGAAAACGCGTTTAGTCGCACTTATTTTCAACAATTTTCAAAAAAAATAAAATTCTCATTTTCTAAATATTAACTAAGAAATTGAAAAGCCCATTTTACCATTCTCGCTTTTTTCTTTCTCATTTTTATTCTCAACTACAAAAAAAAAATAAATAAATAAATAAATAAAAATAAAAAAATCATTCTACCTCTAATCTCTCGTGTCATCCTCCACCGCCGACCGTCGCCGCCACCGTTGCAATTTGAGGTAACCTTCTTATCATTTTTAAAAAAGAAAAATAGAATTCCAACTAAACGGGTTTTTAAAATTATCAACTCTTCTCTAGAAAAGAAAATTCATTCCCTTCTCAATAAATTTAGAAACTGAAAAAGAGTAAAATTTTTCTACAACTAAACATCACCTTAGTTTTCTAGTTTTCTGTTTTCCAGTTTTCAGTTTGCCAGTTCTTCGTTTTCAATTTTCCAGTTTCAGTTTTCCAGTTTTCTGTTTTTCAGGTTTTCTGTTTTTCAGTTTTTCAATTTTTAAGCTTTTAGTTTTTGGTTTTCTGTTTTTTAGTTTTCTGAAATTAATGTTTGAAATCCTTCTTCAATCAATATTTAAAAATTTTTCGTAATAAAAAATAAAAAAGATTGAATTTTAAGCATTTCTATTTATAGTATAATCCTAAATGCATTATAATGTAGTATAGATAGAGATGATGAATAATCAGTGTATCACTGTTAGGGTATGTTTGTTCAAAATAGATGTTGCTTGTGTTGTTGATGATGCTATTGTTGATGTTGGTGCTGAAAAAGATTACAATTGTAGTTTTTTTTAGTTGTGCTGGTACTGTTGCTGAAAAAGATTAAAATGATTTATTTTGTGAAAAATAATCTCCAAAATCTTTTACAAGCTGGTTTTGAAAACTTATTTTTTGAGAACTTATTTTTCTAAAATAATTCACAATCTTAGTTTGCAAACAAATATTATTATTTTTTTTATCAAAGCATATTATCTAAAAAAATAATCTTAAGCCTCAATAATCTTCCATAATCTCTAGCGCCAAACATGTCTTTTAGGATTTACTTAATCTCATAATCTTAGGGGGCGCTTGGTTAGGGATGGCTAAAAAATCTGTACTCGATGGAGACCCGATCCTCAAATCCGATTTGACTGAAAAATCCCCGAGTTGACAGGGGATGGGGAATCCCCTGAAATATTAAACCGGGGATGGGGCGGGAATATGTATAACATAAATCCTCGAACCCAGCCCCGACCTCGATCTTTTTACTGTATAATTATTTAAAACTTATATGTTTTATCCATACTCGATTAACTTGTATATGTACATGTACATATGTTTATGAGTATCGACATGTATGTTTATATGCATATGTGACATTTATAGGATCAAACACATTTAGATTTAGAAGTATAAGTACCAATTACATATTACTTAACTATTTTGTCCGAATAGACACATATGATACATATTGATTTTATATTATATTTGATGTTACAATGTTTACGATTCTTTAAAGTTGAATTGAAATTGTAATTAATATAACTATGTGCGATGTACGTTTGTTGAGGTACTTTATGAGTCGAAATTCTTTATATTTTCGACAAATTGGTGGAATTTTTATGTTATTTCATAAGGATGGAGAATCTCCGTGGGGATCCCCGATCATCATTTGGGGATGGGGATGTAAAGCAATTCCCCGATGGGGGATGCGGACGGGGATGGGGATGGGGATGAAGAGTGTAAAATGATGATGGGGATGGGAAGTACAATCCCCGACATTCCCCGCCCCGTTGCCATCCCTGCGCTTGGTTCAAATAGAGGAATAGGAAAGGTAAAGGTGAAGGAAATTCTAAAGAATGCAACGAGTAATAAATTCAATAACCGCCAATTTATAAGGTAATGCTCTGTTTTGGCCTTTTGGGTAATGTTCTATTGCATAATAGTAAACCAAGCATAAGTAATTATTACCTTTCACATTACTCACCCTCTAATACATCCAACCAAACATGCCCTTAGTTTATTGTAAAAGAAATTGTGTTATAAGTAGATACTTTGTTCTTTGACCCAGTCTATGGATCGCCCAATTGGTTTGTAAGAGCAAAAAGTTAAAATAAAAATATAAACGTATTCTACAAGTAGATCTTAGTCCATTAGTTATTGAGATTTTGATTTCGTCAATGTTGAAATCATCACTACTCGTGGTTTTGGTAATTTTTTTTTTTTTTTTTTTTTTTTTTTTTTTTTTTTTTGTGGTAAACATTATTAATTATTATTCCAACAGGCTTATTCTTTTAAGCCAAAAATCAAACATATTTCCGACTCGAGGTAATAAAAGAAATTTTGTACTCCAATATTTGATCTCTCTAGTTAAACGTATTCTAGTATAGAATACCCAAAGCCCAAAATTTGATATGGCCCTAATCAGGTAGTTGATGATGCCAAATGCTAAGCCCGAGCCTACCAAGTCGTCCGAGCATGGCTCTGTATTTATAAAGCATGAGTCTTATACTTTTTTAGCTCGAGCTTAGCTCATGACAAAATTTACAAGTTCGGGGTCGGCTTGGGCTTGACTCAATCACAGCTTGTTAAGCACACTATGCTAAAGCTCGTTTATATATTAATGTACATATACAATTATACGCAGGGACGGAGCCAGGAATTAGGAATAAGGGGGGCCGAAATTTTTTTCTCAAGCTAACAAAGTAATTTAACTAAAGTTTAGGGGGGTCATTTGCTTGTAGTTGCATCATATGCTTAAATTTTATAAGGTAAATAGATTGGGCGTGTTGGAGGGGGCCGAGCACCCCCTGGCTCCCCCACTATCTCAGTCTCTGATTATACGTATACGTAGTATATATCTATGGCTTGTTTAGGGTCGCGGAGCTTAATTAGGTATTATGTGAGTCCCAAACTAGATATGAACTTGGGATCGGGCTCAGGCTCGTTTAAGCTCGGCTCAATTCGAAATATAAACAGGCTGATCCCACGTAGCTCACGAGTGACTTGGCTTGGTTTGAATCCAAAATATCGACAGAAATGCATGAACATCTAGGTCAATATAACCTATTTATCAAAATCGGTTTAGCTAACTAGTCACAAAATTTGTATAAGTTTAAGTTCCAATATAACCAGTTTTTCTTACCCCAATAGTGACGTAGCCAAGTATACTAGAGTAGTATTCTGAATTCAAAACACTAAATATTTCAATGATTGATACTCGGTTGATGCCACATAAGTTCGCCCTTTTTCCTCTTTCCTAACATTCCGAAAATTGTTGTTCCACAAAAGATCAACCCACCCGTATATATGCACATGTTTGGAGATGGCTGGTGTCTGAATAGCTGAGTTTTTTCACCACATCAATTTTTCATCAATTTTCTTTAACTTTTCTGACCATGTTTATAGATATTGGGTGTAGACATTTATAGATCCCATCCTTTGATATTGTAACTACTTTCCCAAACGTCCTTTTTATGTACTTGTTAAGTTTTATTGGCGAGTTGGTATGATAAAGTCACTATTGGACATGTGCATGAGTGCATCATTCATTGAAATATTGGTTACCCAAAATAACCAAGCTGATAATCACCTTCAGTTTACATAGAGGTCCAACTCAAGATTTTGTAAAATTAAACTCACTTAATATTTAACCTTCGTCTCAGTTTTTTAAGCTTAATATATAGTTGTTCAATCTCTTTGATTTGTAGGTCACTAAACATATCTCTTTCAATAATGAAAAGCAGAGATAGGATACAAAAGAATGTCATGGTTTTTATACGGAGTAGGATATAAGGTGACATACAAGCTTTTAATAAAACTATATGACATTGGATATATAACGTACATCGCAGTCCCTTAAACCAGTCACAACTAACTATCAACTTCTAGCTAAAATTCACACTATGGTCTATTGCACAATGTGCATTGATGTTGTTTGTCTACATTAAAATGCGAGACATTAAAGAAAGTGATCTTATATTAAACTGGACATGAATAAACGGCTACTTAAACACTACGTAAAAAAGAAATATGCAACATTGAAAAGCTATTGTATCATCAAGAACTTTAATCATACCTTGATTCCGTATGATGTACAGCTTACAAACTGGACTTGAACGAGTAGTCTCTTGATTGTAAACAAAACAGTTGAAGGGCAACTCTCCTTTGGCGGTTAGTCTCAATTTAAATCGAGATGGCATTTCCTAACCCCGAATATATAACTGCCAGAAGGAGAGGAGCCCTGTAACTAAATTGTTTATTAAATTGTAAGCAAAACAAACATTTGTGTTTTGATCTTGTGCTTGTCCATGATCTTGTATCAAGAACTCACAAACTGTATATATGTGCTCCTTATGCCGTATAAACCTTTGAAGAATGGGATATACCTAAGGTTTATGCCATGGATAAAATTCTCCATCAAATTAAGATAGGATTCCCTGAAAGCTAAAGCTCCTTCATTTCAAGAAAAGTGTTTGATTCTGTTTGAAGCATTATTTGAACCCGTCATGTTCTTCAACGTGAGTCATATAACTTTTGTGTGGGGAGATGCTTATATTACCTTTATACATATGTTTATCTTTCATTCCTACTCGATAATCGGAATTTTTAGAAATATAGGAAAAATGGTATTATTTGTTATAAATATTTGTGGACGGTAAATTGGCCTACGTCTGATCAGTTGAAAACAGCTATTTAACGTTGTTCCGTTTTCAAATGGATAGGTGACACAATTTATCATGTAGTATGTAAAAGGTTGAAGATATAAACATAGGTGAACTTGTTTTAATTATTTGAACAAGTAATCATCTTTAGAAACAGTTCAACTTTCTGTAAGGTATTTAGTTTATTTAATATTTCTTCACCTTGACTTGTGTACTCAACATATTTTGGGTGCCGTGTATGTGTATGCAACAAAATATAATAGTAATGAACATTCTTACGAAGCAACAGAATGTACACCAACTAAAACACGGAGAAAAATTTATATAATTGTAAGTATTTACAAAATCCTAAATTAATTACTCAAAAAGTTCAAGTGTAGTGATCCAATATTTAAATAACAAATCAAGTTCTTGTATGTCCCTCAAAGCAAGCAATGTAACAATTGTACAAAACAATCATGAATCTGTTCCATTGGTTACAATTCTCTCACGCAACATTTTAACTCCCATGTACCTTCCAAGCATCATTACGGTAGCTTGAGGATTAGTTCCAGGGGAAGAATTAAAGGTTGACCCGTCAATGACCCTAAGAGCATCAACACCAATAACCTTATACTCATGATCTACAACTTCGCTAACTTGACATCCTCCGTGATAATGCCATATGGTCATAACCGTGTCTCTACAAAACTGTTCTAATGATCTTGATGCATTTGCGTGTTTAGGCAACAAATTAACAGGTGAGTTAGCTGTCATGTTTAGAAGAGTTGTGATTGGAAGGTAATTGTATCGAAATCTTGAAAATGATCTTGATTCAATAACCTTCTCAATGATTTTGATCCCTTGAACACATCTTTCAAGGTCTCCACGCTCTTTAAAGTAGTTAAATGTGACTGAAGGGTTGTCGTTTGGGTTTGTGGACCGAAGCTCAAGATGCCCCCTTGAAAGCGGGCCTATTATCTTCTCCAAGATAAATCCGCCCACAAAAGCACTTAGTGGGAGGTACTTCATTGCCTCTATCGCCCTATCTAACGCTTCTTGTGTTCTTTGCTTTGGGGGTAAAGTCGATAGTTGTCCAATCTAAAAAATGTGAACAATTTTATCTTAATCTAAGTAAGATGGTCTTATAATTTGGCATGTTATGACACTGAATGAGCTTTAATTATGCTTAATATAACCTATACAAAATAGTACCTTTGGTGAAAACATTCCAAAATCTTGTGTACTATGAGTTTCACTAGCAAAGTACTGTTCCCCACTCGCACCCTCAATATAGCTTCCATTATGAGTGATGCCAACGACTTGGATGAGAGACACCTCGACGCGTCTAGGAGAAGGTACAAAAACAGCATTCATTGGATTATCAGACATCCCTTGTCCCACTAAAGGTTGGTTCAACACCACAGATATATTATGGGTCTCAAGATGTTTTTCAGGGCCAACCCCACTCAACATCAGAAGCTGTGGGCTTCCTAGTGCCCCAGAACAAACAATAATTTCATTACTAGGTCCACTTTTTAGATGAGCCCAATGACTCAACCCATTTGCATCAGTAAAAATCACTCCATTAGCTGTGGGCTTTGATTTTCCTGCAAATAAAATTACGGTAAAGGTCATTAAAGTATACTCATAATGCATGATTACCATAAAAATGCTTACCCTCCGACGTAAATAATATTTTCTGAACCGGTGCATGCAGGTAAACAATGAGCCCATCAGGGTCAGCATAATAAAGTAGTTCAGCTGAACTATGTCTATGCCCAAGCCCATCAAAAATGGTTCCACCAACTTTTGTACCATACATATGGTCAAGAGTGTAACCGTTATATGGTCTTATACCAATCTCAATCAAACTATTTCTAATTGCTGATTGCCATTGTCGTAGTGGGGGTTGAAATGCCACCATTCTCTCTACCCACCGATACGATTCATTTACCAACTTGGCATCCCAACCCGCATTAGAAATATATTCTGAGTCTGCCCGTGAGTAGAACCCGGCATTCAGGGCGCTTCCACCCCCTAGAACACGGGCCCGGGCATTTATTACCCCGTCCTCTGAGACAAAGCGCTGGGATGGGGATTTTGGGGAGAGGTCAGAGAGGGCTGCTCCAAATGCGGATAAGTGGGTGATGTTGACGTTTCCAAATGGGGACCCACCTCGTTCAAGTAGGAGTACGGAGGAGGTTTGGGAGAGCGTGGCAGCTAATGGACAGCCTGCGGTACCTCCACCGACAATGATGTAATCGTAGTATGATACCTTTGGAGCTCTTGTTGCTTGGTGCATGAAAGGGAAGACTCTATCTACATGCGAAAAGTATACTGATTCAAGTCAAAATAGTTTTACAAGGAATACAAGAAACTGAAGACTAAAAGTTACTATGCTACATATTGTATTTAATCATTAATCAATCTGTTATAACTTCTCGTAGTAAACTTGAATTTGCATAACTTATTCTCCATTTCTTCCATTTACAAGTCCTGTGGAGGGATACAACAGCTGGAAACGGCTGCTAGTGCCCCGTATGCTGAGGAGCAATAGGGGGAATCTGCCCGAGGAGGGGCTCACGTCTGATTCGCTAGTTGGTTAGGTAATAGCTTACAAAGGCGATGATCATTAGCTGGTCTGAGATGATGATCAGCCTCACTGGGACTGAGACACGGTTTAACCTATTTTCATCATTCTCCAACTAGTAATCATCATTTAACTTTGCTAACTTAAGTAACAAGCTGTAAATCGCTTCTGGTTTTGATATCTTATAGTATATATATTGTGACATGCTTTTTCTTCTAAAATTTAAACAGAATGAATTTTTTGTTACAACTAATACTGGATTTGATATTAAGAATTAACCGACACAAATAACAAGGAAAAAAGAGAGTAGTCTTTATTTGTTGCATTCATATTTTAGAGAAAGTTTACTGTTTAGAGAAGGTGCAACTACCCTTCTTTGAAGTACTTAAGTAGGATTTTTTTCCATCCAAGATTGCAGCATGCTTAATTTTAAGATGTTAATGCGTGTTTAATGATATATTTTCTAGCTTTCTACTATTTCTGCTCATAAATTTTTGTATATGAACATATAGCATTTTAGATGTTTAATAACTAGTTAACAATGTCCTTAAACTATGCACAAGTAAGATACAGTAAAATCCGTTAGTACTTAATTATGTTGGCACTTGGTCTAACTAGCAATCATTGATTGACATCTAATGTATCAGTGTTGCCTGTTATTAGCGTGTTTAACAAATCGAAAGTATCAAGGTTTGAATCTTGAGAAGAAGAGTTACTATACCAGCTTGGCAGCCAAAACAAAATCCTGGAAAGAGAAATATTAAAGAGAGAGAAGCCATCTTCTTCCACCACCATGAAGAGACCATGCTTATAGCTGTGTATTTCTTGCTGGTGTATCTGTGTGTGTTAGTGGGTGTAAATGTGTGTGTATATACTTTTGTTTTGTATATAAGAGCACAACAAAAGGATTTTATAATGAATAATTCCAAGAATGTTATAAGTTTGGTAAAAATATTAAGTACAAAGATTTCCTGTTTTCTTATTTTTAAATGTTGTTCAACAATAACATATCAATATTTATGTCTAGTATTATTAAACACTCTGATTATGTATGTGCTAGATCCGATAATAATTCAATCTCAAGAAAATTCAAGAAATGTGTCATTACAATTCTGCAAATTAGTTTACCAATATATGTATCCTACCTCAACTTGTTTTTCTTCATAAACGCAGGATATAAATAGACCGTGCATAAAATTGTGTGACCAAACATGATTTTAAGTATACCGAAACAACTACATTTTTGCCACGTCTCCAAGGAGAGTGTAGTAAAGAAGCTAACAAAACAATGATACTTGAAGACTTGACTAACGAGATTACAATCAATATCACACACTTTTCATATTAGACAAATATGTGTTATCGCGCACTTTTCCTTATATCCTTTTACCACATTTTGGTATGTTAGATATCAGTTATTAACTCAATTTTCTCCATTGTGTGTTTTGTTGAGCTTGAAACCATAATCTATTCGTAGGTAAACTATCTTGATACCACTATATCAAAGATGACCATATAACTCGTTCTTGAAATATTAATCGTCACAGGAATTTCATGATACAAAACATATTATAAAGTATGAAATTATGCATCAATACATATGTCAGAGAAACAACTTATAGTTCAAAACTTTTCGTATATAAATGCTGAAACGAAAATTCACATCTGAAATTATTTCGATTTATGAAACACAACGCAATCCAATTGACTGTGAACAATGCCCAAGAGGATTTGCAATAAATATATAACCTAAAGTAACTGATAAAACCCTTAACTTATACATGAATAAACAGCAGAAATACCTATTTTAAGAGTTAACATCTAAAACTCTTTACACATAAAAAGCAAGATCACATTCAAAGACTCACATGACCGTTTAGCCAAGTCTAGTTAATTAATCAGTATTGAGAGTTGTAAGTCAAACATGTGCCAATAATTGCTAATATGCAGATCACAAGTGACGGTAGCAAAGTAACATTCAAGAGTCTACTCTCACCCGCATACCCTCCTAAGGTTATGGTAGCATCTGCTATCACTCGAGCAATTGTTCCAGCTTCAGTGGACAATAGTCCACCATTAAAGGTCCCACGTGATAGCCTTGATGACATTACTCGAGACAGAAGCGATAGGTTCACACCTAAAATTCAAAAACAGCATGAGTATAACAGTCCGGCCCAATGAATATGTTCCAAAATAAATGCAACATTAAAAAATGTACCTTCTAAAACTTCAGCAGAAACAAATATTATGAGCCCCGAAATGACATATTGAGTGACGGTATAAGGAACAATAATGTGAAAACTAGCAACAATTCCCAAACAAACCATGATTTCTGATGCTAGTAGAATTTGTCTGAAATACGAATAAAAAAATGAAGATTAATATTAACATATTATCAATAATACGAACAGCCATAACTTTTAAGCGTGATAAATGAACCTGTCTTCAAACATGTTACTGATATTGCTTCCAACAATCACATTTACAGGAAGAACAGTTAGGCCGAGGCACATGAGAAAGAGTGAAACTTTACTGGTAGTCCAGTTAAAGTAGTATGAAGTGATCACACTAGATTCCGCCAATAAGATCTCCATTGCATACTTGAGCATAAAATATATTAACAATTGAACCTGATATTCATGATTTATCTTGTTAAAGTCCATCAGTAATGTAGATTCATAGAAAGCATAACTTGTGAAACTCGGAGAAAAGATTATCATACTGTCTTCAACTTTACATACTTTCATATGAAGTCGAAAATTGGTTTATTTAAACTTTTTTTCTGTGCGTAAGAGTATAACATGTTCTTGGATGAAAACTATATTACAAGAACAAACCTTTACAGAAGGTGTGAGTAACTTATATGCAGCTCCTATGGAACTAACTGGCGCACGTGAGTCTTCTGAAGGTTCTTCACTCACGTCACCGTCTTGATCTTGATCATCTTGGTGTGCCTCTGAATTTAGTAGTGGTTGTGTTATACCTTTTTCGAGAGCATCACTTTCTGCCTGACCTGGTATAAAGATCCACCCCATAAAAATAGAAAGAAAAAGAAAACAATTCTTCATGCGACATGGTAAAAGGATAAAAAGATACTAAACTTTCTGCTTTTATGTAATGTAATTGTTTTAAACCTATTTTTGGTCCTATTGTCATCATTTCTCTTAAAGGGTATCAATACTACTAATAAGATATAGCGAAAATATGATTTTTTCTTTTTTTTTAAGAAATATGGAATCTAGCATACTTGTGCTATGTTCAGGAACACAATCTTCTTGAGAAAGATGAGGGGGTTCTCGAAATGAAATCGACAGCCATGCTAAATAAAGCAACCATGCAACAGCCATAACCCAACCAGGTAGTGTGTTTGGGTTAATAGTGATCATGTAAATCTTAAACTTGACTTGTAGTAACCCAGCTATTGCAGGACCACAAGCCATTCCAAGAGCACTAGCACTAACAAAACCAGCTGAAGCCTGCATTCGGATCTTCAGAGGTACACAGTCACTAATATATCGCCGGTTCACCGCTCTGGCAGACCCCAAACTGAGAAAGTACCCAAAAGTATTAAATAAACTAATAATAAGCATATCACATCATTAAGAAACAGAATGAGTTAAATTTGAATTTTAGAGCCAAGATGAATAATTGTCAACTTTGAAATTGATAGAAATGTTCAAGGTTGGTACAACTTATGATGATCACCAAAGTTTCACTTATATCCAGAATAAGAAATGCAAAAGGTTTGACCTCAACTTAGACAGATTGATTTTTCAGGTCAAATGGGCTGTCATTTAACTACTAAATTCGATAAATCTTATGCACATTCTCTAGAGTCTGATCATAACAAAATTGAATTACATAACTAGCACTCCAAAAGTGAAATCTCATTGGTAAATTTGTAAAAAGAATACGAAGAATCGTGAATTTAAAAATTAGCATGTGAGTGTCCATTTTTATTCATAGTATAGAGAACAAGGATGCATAACATACCCACAAAATAGGCGCCCGAGTAAAAGCACTGTTATCGAGTTGAAATCATAAGCCAGTGCATACATTGCATTGCCCACAAAAAGAACGATGCTGCTATAAACTAGCGGTTTAAAATAAGATTTATTTGACCAAGAACTAAAATAAATCGAAGAAAATATTTGGGCGACAGCCATTGCACCAATAACGATCCCACAAACAGTTGCTGCAGCTCCTAAACTCATGGAGTAATCATCTGCTGTTGGTACTATAATATAAGTATTCACCATATAAAGAAACGTGTTCACCAAGTTGAGCAAAAGTGACATGAAATGGTATCTTTCATCATCAACATTTTCTTCATTAGGCGTTGGTAATTCTTCATGTATGATAAGAGCATGTTGCCCCAAATATGTAAGGAAATTTGTTGAGTAAGATAATCTGTCTACTGCTGCTCTAATGGCGTCGATTACTGGATCCTGGAAACCACAACTTATAAAAGTTACTCTCCAAAGTCTAATTTTGATGCATACAACTTCTTTATAAAATATATATTATTAATGTAAACTTGTATTTTATGTATTCATAAGTAATGCATTAGAAATTGGACTAAAAAGCAATTGATGGGCAAGCTAACTCCACAAATTTAGACTATAGACCAAACCCGTTTTGACCTGTTATCCAACCTGCCCAACCCGCCCATTGGATGGTATGTAACTATGGGAAAACCTGAAGAGGACGAGTAGGTTGATCATAAATCGATAAATTACTTCCTTGAAAATCCTCAAGTTCTGCAAGATTTCGAGATATGGCTCCCACAACTGCCCCTAAACCCTGCAAATTTGTTAGATTTCATTCAACATAAAATCATTTAACAAAACCAGTGTACAAATCTTGTACTCAAGCTAATTACCACATGCTTGAAGACTTGCTGAAGCTGGGAATAAGGATGATCTGCGCGAGTCTTGACATAATAATCAGTAAATCTATAGCCTAAACGTTTATCAAACTTCTTAAGTATCTTACGAAGTCCAGTTGCATTAATCTCCACAAAAAATAAAAGCTTTAATAAATCTCTTCCTATGTCTCTATAGGCTTCTCGTAAAGAAGCAATTTTTAGTAAATCAGATTTGATTTGAAGCATATCTTGTTGTTCGGCAAGCTTGGCTATCCTGCTACCAAGAATCCCTTGTTGCTCCAATAAAAAAAGAACAATCTTTTCAATCTGCATACATCAGATACTTCTAGAAAAATAAATTATAGAGTTCCAAGATAAAAATATATTTGCATGTCGTTGATTGCGTACCTGGCTATCAAGCATTTTAGAGAATTCTTTGAGAACATATCTATGCTCATAACCTCCAGTTTCAATCTGGTGAGCATATTGTTTCACTTTTTTCTTCATGAGCTTGTAATTGATATAATATCTGACAAATCAGTATCCCTTAGATTATATGCTTTATAAATAAGATTTGAATTTATTCGATAATAAAAAATGTAAAGTACCCTTGCCATTCTTCGATTTGTCTGTCCTTCAACTTTTTCCCAAATGCTACCATCTCTCACTGCATAAAATGTGGTAAAAGATTATACGAGACATCATGCTCCAAAATGTTATATTGGTAATTCTGATTGTGCATAAAACCGCAAACCCCTATATTAATGCTTTTTTTAATTTACAGTGTGCTTCAAGAAATTCGGATTTGCAAGTCTTAAAACTTAGCATCAATAATCTATATTGCATCTGAGTTGCAAGAAACCAAAAGGAAAACATGCTTTTTTTTTTTATCAGAATTCAAGAATCATACAATAAGATCCTAGCAATACTCATGGATGTCAGCAATTAGTTGAATCTTTTATTGTTTCGTGCAATTGATATTACATATCTAAATATCCATCCCAACAGTTTGTTCCAAGGTTTCAAACACATGAAAAGGAATACAGCATAAAGTAGCCAACTTTTCGCAAATTCACATTTCTATCAGAGAACCCACTAGTAGAAACAAATACTGTGATTCAGTTACATTTTTGGATGCTAATGCAAGTCCACAGAGCTGAGGCTCATGTTTATTAGGACAAATACTATTCCTCCCTATACCATATCGGTGATTATACAAATACTGTGTCAAACTTCATACGTAATACATTTGAAAAACTACAATGCTGCAGCATAACATTAACATAACAAATATGCATCACTGCAACAAAGGGCAATGACTATATTGGCTCGTATTTTTGAACAATGACAAATATGGAACACGGAGATAAGTTGTCATTCAAGAGTGATTGTTTTTATATAGGAAGAAGAAGGAAAACCAATTTAACTCTAAGGATTGAGAAGAAACTTATGCACACACATATTTCTTTCATTTCTACTTAGGGCTTGATACTCATTAACATGTTACATCATATACAACACATGCCCACACTAAAAAAAACATAATTTTTTTTGTCAATATTACCCAACCCCAAAACAAAAGATAGATTGACATGGAAGAATAACTTGTATATCAAAAGAAACCTAACCTTTGTTTGTGTATCTTAGATGAACATTAACAAAAAAACAATATATTGCATGGTATTTAGAAGAATGATCTTTCTTAATTTGCTGAACATGAAGAAATGAACGAGGTGAAATACGTTTATTTTTTCTTCTTTCTATCTTTTTGACGATATGAAATTTAACAAAATGATTTTCTTTTGGGTATGTGAAGAGAGAAAATTAATAAGAAGGAATGTGATGGGTCTGTTCGTTGAATTTATAATCTTCATATCTGTCAGCTTTTAATTTTGGGCAAATAATATAAAAAGGTAACATACTTGCCACATTTTCTTCGATTGGGTAGTCAACTACAAAATTTAATAAACAGGTTAAAAAAGTTATATTTTTTTTATGTGGGTATTTTTTTACTTCTATATCCGGTTGATGCCATGTTGGCAGTTACCATCCTACACACTTGCCATGTAGACAATTAATTTTTATTAATATAAAAAAAATTATACTCCTCTCACTTTACCCTTTTCTTCTTCACCCAAAAACATAAACCCTAATCCTCATATCTAATTGAAATCATACAAGCTTATCAAATTCATAAAAATAATTATGCGCTCATCTACTTCATCATCTCGATCTAATCGACGGTACTATTCTCCTGAAGAAATTCGTGCAAAAACGCATTGTGATTGTAAGATTCCCATTTATGAGCAAGTTGCTTGGACTCCAACGAATCCAGGTCGAAGATTCAAGAGTTGCCCAAAACGGGTAATTTACCAGTAACTATTATCAAATGTTTACACATTCTTGATTTCTGATTTTGTCTTGTTAATGATGTTTAGAAATGTAAGGTGTATGGTTTTCTTGATGATGAGTTACCTTGTGAGTATTACAAAGACCTACTCTTCAATCTAAATGAGGAGAATAAAGACTTGAAGCTGCAACTATCCAACCAGTATGCTGATTTGACCTTGCAACACCATGGTGGTATGACAGTGCAACAGCCAACTCATGAACTTTCAATGGAGCTAATTTACCAAGATCTTAATGCTTTCAAGTCCAAAGCAATAGTGTATGACAGTCTTTTGAAGGTTTTATTTGGTTTGATGTTTGTGCTCATTTTGTCTGTCATTGTTGTCTGTTTGAAAAACTAACTGATCAAGGTATGCAATGGATGTAACTCAAGGTATCTAATGGATGTAGTTTATGTTGAATGTATTTTGGGTTCATGTGGATGGTAATAAATGTAGTTTATGTTCAATGTAATGTAGTTTATGTTCAAAGTAATGGATGTAGTTTAAGTTCAATGTAACTCAGTTTATGTTCAATGTAATGGACTTGTCAGTTTATGTTCAATGTAATGGACTTGTCATGAACTGCATATGGTAACAAATATAAGACCAGAACAAACAAAGATTAAAAGTGTTCTTTCATAACAACTAATGTTTGTGCATAAGCACTTTACATGTGTTACATCCAGAACACACAAACCTGATCCATGAGGTTATGCTTTAACCATGAACAAAATAGGCTAGCAATTATAGTGGCATCAAGTGCAGCACTATATCAGGTTCCTATCTACTAATTACATTAACTTACCAAGGCCCTTCAGTGGACAAAATAGGGCACAATAGTGGCATAAGTGCAGCACCACTATATCAGTTGTTAGTTTTTAACATCCTAATTAACATCATACATGTTAAAAGTTTTAGCACAAATTACAGATGGACAAAATATGTGCTAACATAGTCTAGGAATTTAATCCAAGACTATTTTATCCTCCATACTTGATCCTGGACCAGTAATTGGACCAGAATGTCTTTTATGGAGAATTCTTTGACTCTTCATCCTGAGAGGAAGGCTCTTGGTCTTGCAAATCATTTTCATCCTCATACAATGGAAGTACACATCCTGTATCATACTCATCATATGTTTCTTTAAACAAAGCCTTGCCCCTATAACCATTTCTAACATGTGTACACTTCTTAGGGGGGGACCTTAAATACGGAGATTTTGCTTCTTCCTCAGCCCATGCAATGAGCTCCTCAACAGACATATTACCAGCATGTTTCTTTTTAATTTCATGTTCTTTCCTAGCAGACGTTACTTCCTCATCAGAACCTTCTAAGCATAAGTTGTGGTAATAGTATTCAGCTAAGAGTTGGGGTTCATGGGCTACATACAAGTGTAAATAATCATGCTTTTTGGCCATATCATACACATCTTGCAGATCGGAATCCCTTTCAATTATCTTCAACCCACCCCCATCTATATCTAATTCAGGTATGCAACAAAAGACAGCCCAAATTTTTTCTTGCAACTTAAGCACTAAAATGTTGCACAATTCATTAAACCTCAACCTATTTGTAGAGCAAGCTTTCATAATAGTTACTTGGCCTTGTTCATACCTGAGAGGATCAAAGAAGAAAACACCACCATGGTGTATTTTGAAGACAACATCTTCTGGCGTATCCATCACACCTGTAAAAACGTAAAACAAAATTAAAATATAGAAAAACCCTAATTTTTGGAAACCCTATAAACTGGAAAATATAATTTATCAATATTTTAATACAATTGGGGTAAGAAAATAGTAAATGCATGACAAGAATTACCTTTTCACATAAACAATTATGTGAAAATGCTATCAATTGGAAGTATTCAATGTGGGGGACCAATTAGGGTTTCACAAGTTATTTTTGGGGATCTTGTTCAACATGTGCGTGTGATTATCTGATATATGTAACCAAAAAAGTAACAACAAGTACAAAACTTTTGATGTGGATATGTGTGTGTGTGTGTGTGTGGAGAGCGTGTGGTGATAGTACGAGGAAGAAAAGCGGGAAGTGATGTGGATGTACACTTGTGAAGGCAACAACCGGCAACCGGGTATAGAAGTAAAAAAATACCCACATAAAAAAAAAAATATATAACTTTTTTAACCTGTTTATTAAATTTTGTAGTTGACTACCCAATCGAAGAAAATGTGGCAAGTATGTTACCTTTTTTATATTATTTGCCCTTTAATTTTTTTAAAATTATTTTCGTAGGAAAAAAGAACATATATGTTACACCTCTTCTCTAGTGTTGAAACCCAAAAAAACATGTTCATGACTAAAATGCATACGGATCGAGCTCAGTCGGATATGATTCAGTTCTAGCTAGACTCGATCTTGTTGTACTCAGAAAGTGCTCTATCACGACTGCCAAAAGCTCGAGTGACCCGTGCCCAAAGGTATAATATAGTCATATCTGTTTGAAAATGTAACAGAATTCCAATGTTAAAGGCTACTGTATTTTGGATAATTCTTATTTGGAGGCTTATTCATTTTACGTGTTATATTTGTAAACTATAGCATAAACAAGAGACCTAAGACTATCTTTATTCACAACCTCATCCAACCAAATCTTTCATTAAAATATTATTTTTCACTCATCCACATATACAACCAATACATAAAACCAATCTCAATTTTTTTACTATTTATCAACAACCCAACCCAACCCAACATGCATAGCCAACCATGTATCATTGTACCAAGAGCTGGCCAACCATATTGTGACATGTGGCAGATTGGATGAAGAAATTGAAGGTCACCAAGTGACCGGTTCATGCACTTCTCTTTCTTACTTTGATGTACTTTTAATATAATATTCATTGTTTGTGTCCTTTACACCCTCCAACCGATTGGATTGGATCACCTATAAACATAGTCTAATAAGTACAAATCTTGGCAACAATGCCCAGCATCGATAACGAGATTTCTTTCAAAAACAAGCAACACCTTATTACTGTTTTACAAGGATACTCAACATTGATTAAGGTTATGTTCATTTACGTTAGATTTAGGGTAAAATGCAAATTACGTCCCTAATGTTTCCGGAAATTGCATAAAGCCGGCCGAAAATAATTTTGTTTCGATTTGGTAACTGAAGCTGACGTGGCGATGTAAAAAAACCACCGAAGCCAAACGAGTGTTAGTTCTCCCGTTAAGTGGCCTCACGTGCTCAGCACGTGAGGGTATTATCTTCTTTTAATATTTCCCACCGAATTTACACCACACCAGGCAAATATTACAAACCCCAATAAACACCCCTGTTCCAAATGCTATATATATGTGTGTTTCATTTTCTTCCCTGAACTTGAATATCACAAGGAAGATTAACAAGATCTTAAGAATTGTTAAGTTTTGGCAAAATCGTGCACACAGTACCCCACCCCCGATTTAGGTCTTGTGATAAACTTATTTTTGTTTGAATATTTTAGATTGTTTTGTCCATTATGTAGTTAAGACGATGCAAATGAAAACTTGTTGATGTTTTATGTGTTGCACATATTCGAATGAAAACATGTTTAATTTGCAAATCCATCACAATGGTGAATTCACCTCACCACCAGAAAGAAGATATCGTTTTGGAGATATAGATCGGTTTGACTTAGTTCATTGTGACATGTTTTCAATGAACATATTGGAAGAAATGTGTAAGGATTTAAGTTACATAGATGGTAGCTTTTGTTCACACATTTTAGGATAGCTAGGGAGTCATTGGATGTAAGTTTGCTACAACTAATGTCTGACGAAGATGTGATCAGATTTTTGGAGTGTGTTCCTAGATTTAGAGAAGTGGAGGTGTATATTCAAACAGGTGTTTCATTGGTAGAGGCACATGATGGAGCGAATGACAAGGGTAAGGGTGTGGTAATATAAGAAATTGTAGATCATGATGTCAATGATGCTGTTGGAAAGGAGTTTGATGATGAGAGTAAAAACAGTGGTAAATTACCATTGTTAGAGTGGAATCAGACCAACCAAGTTGGGAAGGATGGAACTATTGTTGATAATGATTCTGAAAATGAGTTCCCACCACCATGGTCTGCAGAAAGAATGATTGTAAATAGGACAAAAAGGCTAAGTGATGAGTTTGAGTTCAGAAAACTATTGGCAGAGATTGACCATAAATTTGGGTTAGAGAATTCAAGTCAGGATTCCATAGAGTTTCCAAATGAGGTCGATTTTGACGATGTCGATTTTGAACAGGGGATGGAAGAACTTTTGTATTATGACACAGATGATTGTTCTAGCATTAGTGGAAAGGAAGGGGATCTTGAGACTTGGTTTAGTGATGAAGAGGTGGATCAAGTCATAGATGTTGAATGGAAAGATGATCCATACCATTTAGTTGATGAACCTGAAGAACCTGAAGAGATTAGTGACATGTTTGCTGAACTTGATCAAGCATTGGATGGACTTGATCAAGTAATTGAAGCTGAAGATGTAACAGACTTGTTTGCTATTTGTGATTAAGCAATTGATGATGAAAGGGATGTGGTTCCAGTTGAGGTGGTAGCTTAAGAAATGGTTGCAAAAGAGGTCGTTGATGATGATGATGGTAAACAAGTAGTTTCTGATGTGGATGTGATTCCAAATGAATCATATGTTACAATAGTTGCACAGGAGGGAGTTATCGCAGCTGATAATGGGGATGTGATTCCAGATGAAGTGGTTGCATAAGAAATGTTGGAAGACCAAACTAGATCAATCAAGAGGAGAAGAGTGATGGCTGACAAGAAAAATGAAGATAATGCTTAATGAATGCTTTTACGTTTACTTGCAGAAACTGTTATACTTTTGCTATGGTTATGTAGTAGAAGATTAAGATGGTATGTGATTCCTCCCAAACCAGCTAACTTTATTTCTCAATCACTTGTGAATGGTCAATAATAAAAGTCAAACAGCCCGGGAGGAAATGCAATTATGATCCAAGGAGTATAGAATATTCCTAGGTCGTTAAGTCCCAACGAGGCGTGAAATCTGTAATACAACGAATCTGTGATCTGGTGATGTTGAATATAAAAACAGGAATCTGATTGACTAACACTAGGAATGTGAATAGTAATAGCTCTTTCACAGCTATATCAGTAAAAACGTGCAATCAGAAACCCTAAAATGTAAAAGGTTATACAAACGTACGTTTATGTTCAAATAAACGTAAACGTACAAAAACAAAGGGGGAATTATAACAAAAGATGGATTTGCATGCCTTAGCGGCTTAAATTCAAATTAAACAAACTTAAAATTTTTATAATTACTCATTTATTATAACGTTAAAAAAAACTAACAACCTAAAACGTGTACGTTTACGTTTAAATAAACGTCTACGTACCAAAATAAAACTGAAAACTGATCAATACAAATCCATCAAATGTTAAATTTATATTTTTGTGATCCTAATAATATAAGAAAATTAATTATGAATTAAAATGATTTTTACAAGCATTTATGTAATTACTATTAATTAAAAACTATTTACTTATTAATTAACTAATTAAACTGATTTAAATTATTACACATACTAAAAAGACTTAGATAATTAACAAGATTTTTATAAATCTAATTAACCATCATAGGAATCCTAAAAAATTATAAAATTATTTTTACAATTTATTTTTAAGCTATTTCTTAATTAATTACTTAATTGTTAATTAAAAGCTAAATATACTAATTTAAATCTAAAAATTAGAAAATTAAAAGTAAAAATTGCAAAAGTAATTTTTACATATGCTTAATAACTTATAAAAGTTAGAAAAATTATAAAAAATTATCTAGGATAAAAATTAAATACTAGAACTAATTTATTTTTTTACTTTTAAATTTAAACTAATTTAATTAAAATTAAATCTAAAAATTATCAAATGAACAGTAAAAAATATGAAAAAATTATAGAAAGTATATTTACTGATAAAGGAGCTGGGAAAAATAAGCTGGGGTCATCAGCTTATTTTTAATAAGCTGGAATAAGCCAAACAGTCACAATAAGCCAAATACACTATAACTACTATAAGTATATTATTGATGTAGAGGCTTACGGAACTGGTGCCCCAGAGCAGTTGGAAGGGGGTGTTTTGCTAAGCATGTATACTATCCTAGAGGTCCCAGGTTCGAATCCCACACACCCCATTTTTTTCATTTATTTTATTTTTTTGATTTTCTTTTTGCAAAACTATAAAATAAGCTAAAATATGAAACTTTAATAAAGACATCTTTTTCAAAACTTAGAAATAAGCTGTGTAAGAGCTTAATTCCACCACAGATGGCTTATAAGCCATAAGCTTCTAAATAGAAGCTATCACTTAGCTTTAAAGTTTTGTTTTTGGGCTTTTCTTTTTATTGAACTCTTTATATACAGTTATTAAGTAAGTTAAATAAATAATGAAAGTTGGAAACCAAGAAATAAGCTGATTCATGGGCTTAATACTCATTCAGTAGAGCTTATGGGCTCACAGTGGAATATTAAGCTTGGAATAAGCTTGTAAAAAGCTGTACAGTGTAAAACAAAGGTAGAAGTATGTAAGTACAAGTGTTATTAACAATTATGAACAAGCTATGTGCACTGGGATTGTCAAATAAGCTTTTAATAAGCTAATAAGCAAATCCAAGTAACCTGAAATCCAAACACCCTGCAGTCAATTAGATTGACCATTTAATCCCATGAGATAAGCTCAAAAGGCCAAAACAATTATTGAAATAGCAAGATGTGCTGGTCAGCCATCCAAAAAACCAAAACTTAACCTGTGGGGTCCACTAGGGAGCTAATGAGGGGCTTTTGAAAAAGCTTCCAAATCACTGAGTATGCTGAGGTCTCAGTACACACAGCAAAATGGGACAAACAAAAAGCTACTTGCAGCCTTATAAATAAGCTGCAAGCTAAGAATTAAGCACTGGATCTTAAATACAAGTGGATAAGCTCCATATGGAACTAAATTTCACAAGCTAGATCCATCAGATAAGCTTTTTGTGAGGTTATGAAGTATGGTTGAGTATGCTGTTTGACTAGCATACTCAGGAAAGGGACAAGTTTAAAGCTTGTTTGCAGGCTTATAAGATAAGCCTGAAAATGAAGATTAAGCTTAAAAACCTTGAGACTGGTGGATTAGCTTATCAAAAAGTCAAAAATCACAAGCTTAGGCTGACTAATGAGCACTATAAGTACTCATGAAACAAGCACTTATATACTGATTGCTCAGTATTAAATGTGATTTTTAGCAAAATGAAAAGCCAAGTATAGCTTATCACATAAGCTGAGAAGCCTAGGATAAGACTAATTCCAGTTAGTTTGACAACTAAGCTTCCTAAAAAGCTAAGGGTCACAAACTTAAGTCCAATAATAAGCTTTCCACAAGCTTATGAAGTTGGTCTAAGTACACTGATTGCTCAGTGTACTTTGTTAAATGTTGAAGTTTTGATTGACAAGATAAGCAGTTTAATTAAGCAGTTAAATGATCATTAAGCAATCAAATATCAAGTTAGCCAGTAAGGCTTATGAAAACAACAATAATCTCACACTTTCATGCACTGGAGATCAAAATTAAAGCTAATGAAAATGACATGCAACTTAGTGCACAGGGCAAGATTATGAAAAAGTAGCAAATAAAAGCTATTAAATAAGTAGTTTAACCTAACTACAAAAAATTAACAAAAATACCTTAATAAAGATCAGTAACAAAAGTATAATATCCTACAAGAATAAGTCTTGTATCTTAATAAATAGCTCATAATAAAATTGTCAAGTTTATTCAAAAACTTTTTATCAAGAAATTTTGACTTTTACCAAGTATTGATAAGTTGACTTAAACGAATTTAGATCCTATCCTACTTACTGAATATGTTAAATTAAGCAATAAGGACATGAAATAAGCAAAGATAAACAACATTTAAACAATTATGTAAAGTTTGAGGATCTAATAATCTCTCAGTAAACAGATAAAGAAAGTCAAGTGTCAAATTGACTTCTTCATAAATAACACTGTTTGATTAAGATTTCTCTGAGTCAATTAGGACATATAGAGCATACATCAAACAAGAACAACACCATACATAGCCCTTAACCCAGATTCATCAATAAATCCAAACACCCTTTAATGAAGACTAAATTGAGAGTTTCACAACATAGGACTGTATAAACCTAAGATATCCAATCCAGAGGTTACAAGATGTCAAGTTGGACCTTTTTTAGCTTAAACATGCTGTCAAACAAGTTAAACTTAGGATTATCAATAGCAAGCATATTGACAGTCAAACTTTAAGAATCAAGCAACAAGAAATTCAAAACATAAGAACCTAAGATAAAGCTAAATTACCATTAAGAAACAACAAATAAACATGAAAAACATGAAATTAAAGCATTTTAAACATTAGAACAGTAAATTGATAAAATGGACAAAGAAGCTTACAAAATGGAATTTAATGAGAACTGAGGACCAAGGGACCAAGATTACTTCCTATGGCTCCCAAATGAGCTTCTAAACCAGAAACATCCAAAATATACCCTGCTCCAAGCAGATTCCATCAAGAACACACTCTTTTTGATTTTTCATGGATTTTCTTGATTTTTTTTTTATCTATTTTTGTATTTTAAAGATTATAATTGATTAAAGGATTCTAAAAGCTTTGTGAGCTTTGTCAGGAGCCTATATGAGCTTATTGAGTCCAAATAATCAACCACAATCAACAATAAAGTAAATGACTTGAAATTTAAAGTACGGATAAGAAAACATGAATTTGGAAGATAAAGTGCAATTAAAACTGTAAATAAGGTTTGTTATACATTTTTAGTGTTTAACAAAACACTTGAAAGCAATAAAAGACATTAATTTAAAAGAAAGCAGTAAAACGTTTAAACTAGTGACCAAGGCTAATCCAAGGTAACTCTTTTCTCTTTCATCTTCTTCTTTTTATAATCATTTGAGTTCCCACTAGATTCCTGGTCAAATCCCACCTTCATTTGTGACCATTGATTGTCTGTAACTCATCCTAGCCGTTCAAATAACTTTTGGCGCCAAAAGTCTCTTTGGTAGCGTGAGGCAGTTTGAGAGCAATTAATGTTTATTGTTCACTTGTATAGGTGGAGGGGACAAGTTTAGATAGGTTTAGAGGTCAAGTGGTGCAATACTGTGGGTATTGAGGTGGTTTTGGTATTGCAGTTTGTGAGGTGGAAGAAGGAGGGAAGGGGTGAGGTGTTAAGTTGTTGGGATGAGGTGGTGGAGTGGATAAACAACTGGGGTAGTGAGGTGGAAGTGAAAGGTGGCCAAAAACCACCCTGGTTTCAGGTTTACAGGGGTGAGGAAGAAGGTGAACAGTGGTGGTGGTATTGGCGGGGTCAACGGGGTCAAACCTGGGAAATATTAAAAGGGTTGGGGTTTGGGCTTTAGGTTGGGCCTAGGTTTATTATTTGGATTTTAAGGATTTGGATTTTTGGGTTTGAATAATAAACATAGGGTCCGGTTTGGTTTTAAGTGTAATAAGCCCAAGGACCATTTTTGTAACTTCTGACTTTTTGAAGGGCTAAACCTGTAATATTTCAAAAGTTATCACAAGGACTAATATTGCCAAGTTAGATAAACCAAAGGACCTTTATTGCATTATTTACAATTTAAAACACCCGGGGGACCTTTTATGTCATTTTCCAAAGTTGAGGGGGTGAAATTGTAAATTTCCCAAAAAGTTATCAAAAGGGTTCAAATTATAAATTATGGATAGTACAAGGGTATTATTTGATAAATTACACTTTTTAAATACCCAGGGACTAAATTTGTCATTTTTGAAACTTGAGGGGTAAAAGTTGCCATTTTGTGTAAACTTTTATCCGGGGATCATTAGTGAACATGTTTGACTTCCCAAGGACTTAGGTTGACTTTTCTTTCATTTTTAACCTTCAGGGACTAGTTTTGCCAATTTATGAAACTTCAGGGACTGAAAATGTCAATTGTGTGAACTTTGCATGCTTTTCACTTGTTTTCAATCTTTTTGTACCTGAATCACATAAAAACACATTTCAATGATATTTATAACATTTGTATAGTCATTTGTGTGTTTTTGGTCGTTTTGTGGGTTTAAACAGTATAAAAGATATGTGTATCTTGACACATATCAAATCCCCCACACTAAACTATTGCTAGTCCCTAGCAATCTTTTATGTAAAATTAATGGATTTCATCTCTTTACCAAAAGCCATTACTTCTGGAGTAGCCAAATGTTTCAGTTCAAGTAAGAATTATGGTCCACCTGATAACCATGTGATTTTGAGCAAACCACCAGCTGTCAACGGATTTGATTTGTCTTTACCAAAAGCCGTTTGCTTCTGGACTAGCCAACTCTTGATGGAATAGTCAACATCTTGGTGAGCTGATTACCAATTATGGTCTTTCCACTGCCTTTACCACAAGTCATAATCTTGCGGGCTAGTCAACTCTTTAACTTTTTAGGATATGGCGAGTTGAGATACCATACAATTTTGGGCAAATTGCAAGCCATAAACGGATTTGAGATATCTTTACCAAGAGCCATTTGCTCCTGAATTAGCCAATCCTTATGTGGTTTAGACATGGTGGATTGATTACCATTTGTTGTGTTTAGTGCAAAGCACTTCCACTAAGTGAAAATTTTTAAAATTTTGGCCATTTTGGGGGGAAAAGGGCATAAAAGGGTACATAATCGATCAAATTCACCAGAATTTCCCCCCCACACTTAGAAATGAATATTGTCCTCAATATTCAAAGTCCCGGCTATTATGCCGAATCCTTGAACGTAAAAAGATAACATTTTAAAGCTAAGTGGGGTAACACAACAATTATTTTATTTATTTAATATTTACAATTTTTCATTTCATTTTCAAGATATATACAAAACGTGGGGCATCTCCCCCACACTTAGGTGGTAGAAAGGGGAAAGAAGACCGAAATATGGGTGAAAACCCATATTTAGCTACTGTTTTTGATTACCGAGTCGCTAGCTTGACTCGACCTCGAATTAATTGGTTCATGAGGAAGCTACTGTTTTTGATAACCGAGTCGCTAGTTTGACTCGATCCCTGCATTAAATGGTTCATGGGGAAATGATTGGATGAGAAATTGGAGTGGGGTATACTCACAGAATTATAAATAGTAAGGTAAGGAGAATCTTTTTGGTATTTTATAATATCGGATGTTAGTCATCGTCACTATCAGATACTAAAAAGAAAAGAAAGCAGGGAAATCCTAACAACCGCCCCTCGAAAGGGAATCTGGGCTAGACAGAGCTCAGCAACTGGAATCCGACAACCGGACGATCAAACGTTCTCAATAGAGGAGTTAACAAACTGCGCGTTTCCGCCCCTTAAAAGAGAATCTAGGTTTGTAACGTCTGCCAAATTGTGTTCAAACAGCCAACAACCAATTGTTGTAACTGAGGGACTTATCAAACTGGGCAAGTTGTGTGCTACAAAAAGGAAAATATTTTTGTATTTTATATGTTTTTGAAAATGAAATAAAATATTATATATAGAATATATACAAATAATAGATATTTTAACAAAACATAAATTCGTTATACGCAGCACACCTCCCCGACAGCGGCGCCAAATTTTGATTCCTCCCAAACCAGCTAACTTTATTTCTCAACCACTTGTGAATGGTCAATAATAAAAGTCAAACAGCCCGGGAGGAAATGCAATTATGATCCAAGGAGTATAGAATATTCCTAGGTCGTTAAGTCCCAACGAGGCGTGAAATCTGTAATACAACGAATCTGTGATCTGGTGATGTTGAATATAAAAACAGGAATCTGATTGACTAACACTAGGAATGTGAATAGTAATAGCTCTTTCACAGCTATATCAGTAAAAACGTGCAATCAAAAACCCTAAAATGTAAAAGGTTATACAAACGTACGTTTAGGTTCAAATAAACGTAAACGTACAAAAACAAAGGGGGAATTATAACAAAAGATGGATTTGCATGCCTTAGCGGCTTAAATGCAAATTAAACAAACTTAAAATTTTTATAATTACTCATTTATTATAACGTTAAAAAAAACTAACAACCTAAAACGTGTACGTTTACGTTTAAATAAACGTCTACGTACCAAAATAAAACTGAAAACTGATCAATACAAATCCTACAAATATTAAACTTATATTTTTGTGATCCTAATAATATAAGAAAATTAATTATGAATTAAAATGATTTTTACAAGTATTTATGTAATTACTATTAATTAAAAACTATTTACTTATTAATTAACTAATTAAACTGATTTAAATTATTACACATACTAAAAAGACTTAGATAATTAAGAAGATTTTTATAAATCTAATTAACCATCACAAGAATCTTAAAAAATTATAAAATTATTTTTACAATTTATTTTTAAGCTATTTCTTAATTAATTACTTAATTGTTAATTAAAAGCTAAATATACTAATTTAAATCTAAAAATTAGAAAATTAAAAGTAAAAATTGCAAAAGTAATTTTTACATATGCTTAATAACTTATAAAAGTTAGAAAAATTATAAAAAAATTATTTAGGATAAAAATTAAATATTAGAACTAATTTATTTTTTTACTTTTAAATTTAAACTAATTTAATTAAAATTAAATCTAAAAATTATCAAATGAACAGTAAAAAATATGAAAAAATTATAGAAAGTATATTTACTGATAAAGGAGCTGGGAAAAATAAGCTGGGGTCATCAGCTTATTTTTAATAAGCTGGAATAAGCCAAACAGTCACAATAAGCCAAATACACTATAACTACTATAAGTATATTATTGATGTAGAGGCTTACGGAACTGGTGCCCCAGAGCAGTTGGAAGGGGGTGTTTTGCTAAGCATGTATACTATCCTAGAGGTCCCAGGTTCGAATCCCACACACCCCATTTTTTTTCATTTATTTTATTGTTTTGATTTTCTTTTTGCAAAACTATAAAATAAGCTAAAATATGAAACTTTAATAAGGGCATCTTTTTCAAAACTTAGAAATAAGCTGTGTAAGAGCTTAATTCCACCACAGATGGCTTATAAGCCATAAGCTTCTAAATAGAAGCTATCACCTAGCTTTAAAGTTTTGTTTTTGGGCTTTTCTTTTTATTGAACTCTTTATATACAGTTATTAAGTAAGTTAAATAAATAATGAAAGTTGGAAACCAAGAAATAAGCTGATTCATGGGCTTAATACTCATTCAGTAGAGCTTATGGGCTCACAGTGGAATATTAAGCTTGGAATAAGCTTGTAAAAAGCTGTACAGTGTAAAACAAAGGTAGAAGTATGTAAGTACAAGTGTTATTAACAATTATGAACAAGCTATGTGCACTGGGATTGTCAAATAAGCTTTTAATAAGCTAATAAGCAAATCCAAGTAACCTGAAATCCAAACACCCTGCAGTCAATTAGATTGATCATTTAATCCCATGAGATAAGCTCAAAAGGCCAAAACAATTATTGAAGTAGCAAGATGTGCTGGTCAGCCTTCGAAAAAACCAAAACTTAACCTGTGGGGTCCACTAGGGAGCTAATGAGGGGCTTTTGAAAAAGCTTCCAAATCACTGAGTATGCTGAGGTCTCAGTACACACAGCAAAATGGGATAAACAAAAAGCTACTTGCAGCCCTTATAAATAAGCTGCAAGCTAAGAATTAAGCACTGGATCTTAAATACAAGTGGATAAGCTCCACATGGAACTAAATTTCACAAGCTAGATCCATCAGATAAGCTTTTTGTGAGCTTATGAAGTATGGTTGAGTATTCTGTTTGACTAGCATACTCAGGAAAGGGACAAGTTTAAAGCTTGTTTGCAGGCTTATAAGATAAGCCTGAAAATGAAGATTAAGCTTAAAAACCTTGAGACTGGTGGATTAGCTTATCAAAAAATCAAAAATCACAAGCTTAGGCTGACTAATGAGCACTATAAGTACTCATGAAACAAGCACTTATATACTGATTGCTCAGTATTAAATGTGATTTTTAGCAAAATGAAAAGCCAAGTATAGCTTATCACATAAGCTGAGAAGCCTAGGATAAGACTAATTCCAGTTAGTTTGACAACTAAGCTTCCTAAAAAGCTAAGGGTCACAAACTTAAGTCCAGTAATAAGCTTTCCACAAGCTTATGAAGTTGGTCTAAGTACACTGATTGCTCAGTGTACTTGGTTAAATGTTGAAGTTTTGATTGACAAGATAAGCAGTTTAATTAAGCAGTTAAATGATCATTAAGCAATCAAATATCAAGTTAGCCAGCAAGGCTTATGAAAACAACAATAATCTCACACTTTCATGCACTGGAGATCAAAATTAAAGCTAATGAAAATGACATGCAACTTAGTGCACAGGGCAAGATTATGAAAAAGTAGCAAATAAAAGCTATTAAATAAGCAGTTTAACCTAACTACAAAAAATTAACAAAAATACCTTAATAAAGATCAGTAACAAAAGTATAATATCCTACAAGAATCACTACAAGAATTCAGGCAAATAGCCACGGACAGATTTTGCGGGTAAAAGGGCCTAATTCGTGGGTAACTGATGAATACCCACGGATTATCCGTGAACCTGTTTTAATGGGGAAAACCTTCGAGGGTAAATGACTAGCCACGACTTTTTTAACATGTGGGTAATGTTAACCACGACATTGTTTGTGGGCATTTTCATTCAATCTATGGGTAAATGTTGTACGGGATTTTCTAAGCTACCACGAAAATACCCACAATTGTCATGTGGGTAATCTATGGGTATATTTAGCCAGCACATAATCCGTGGGTGTGCTCATTAAATCGGTGGTAAAATGTTTCACGGGAGTTTTTACATTACCACAAAATTACACACAAAATTTTTGAGGGTAATTCAAGGGTACACATAACCCACGACATAGTCGTGTGTAAATATCCGATGGTAAAAATTTCCGTTTTACCCATGATACTTTATGGGTACATTTAACCACGGATATTTAAGTGTGAAAAGCCAAGTGTAATATTAGAAGTTTACCCACAATAATTGGTAGGAAAGCAACGGGTAATATTAGAAGTTTACCCATGATAATTTATGGGTACATTTAACCACGGATATTTAAGTGTGAAAAGCCAAGGGTAATATTAGAAGTTTACCCACAATAATTGGTAGGAAAGCAAAGGGTAATTTAGAAGTTTACCCACAATAATTGGTGGGTGATATTCACCACAAAAGTACCGGTAAAACTTGTGGGAATTTTTCGAGAAACGATTTGATTGAAATTAATATGAAATATCTGGACAAATTTTGAAAAAGCTATAAAATATAAATTAGGCAGAGAATATAACAAACATAAACCAACTTTATTAAACTTAACATAAACATAAAATATCCGAAAGGAACCAACATTTATTCAAAATAAAGAAAACAGCAACCTAAGATATGCAAACCAAAATAATCCTGAACCTAAAACACCAGACACATAGAAAATAAATTAACTCAGGTTTCTCGATGTCCTAAGGCTGTGATGATCATCTTATTAGACTTCATGCTCTTCGGAGTTGCTAGTGTTTGGGTTTTGAGTTCCCCCCACAGTATCTGCTTCATTGTTGTCTTCAGTGTCACTCTTAGTACTTGGGACAGGAATATCAAGATGACCATATAAGAATTCAAGAATTTGTTGTTGCTTACCGATCTGGCGAGTCAACTTTCTCTCCATTTCCAGATACTTGTTCTCCAAAGGTTCATGTGGTATATATGTTGCAGAAGTTCTAGTGGAGGGATTCGGATAATAAGCAAATGCTTGTGAGCCAAGACCATACACATTTCTTTTCTTCACGCCTCCGACCGCCTCATAATAAAGTGTTGATTCATTCACCAATTGGGATGACTCGCCTTCTGCATGATTTGCCTCATGTGCTTCCCTCAATCGCAACACATTATCCTGGTATTCACTTTCTAGATCAGAACTTACATTGATTATTTTTGCCTTCTTATCGATAAAAGTTGTCTCGTCATGATTTTTTTTATGGGTATACACAAAAAGTTCAAAGGGATTAGGTGGACGCTTTAGTGTCGTTTCCTGCACACAAAAAATGAAAAAATTAGAAACTAACAAAAACTTTTGAAATAGATTTACTTAAACAAACAATAACATATTTTAGTATCATAAAACTACAACTAAGTTTCTTAAGCTTACAAGTTTCTTCGCATATTCACGATATGATACGGACCCTCCAGTATCAGTCGATGGACCATTACCCTTCAGACGATTATGTGAATTTGTTTCTCGTTTCCCCTTGTACTCGGGTGTATCCCAATAGCCTACAAAACCTGCCCATGTGTCTCACTTATAAATATTGGTTTTATCATTTTACGCCTAATGTCTCTCAAGAAATCTGTATAACGTTCAGAAGCTTTTGATTCCCATGCTGTCCTCACTTGTGTTTCCATTGCAGGCTCCTATACATAATGTTTCTACATTAATCCAAATCATTAATAACCACATATGTTATATGTATATATCAAATATTTTAAATATCAGACGGTATACCTTAAATTCTTCAAAATATAAGTTTTTGGTGTCTTGTTGCACCTTTCTCCATGTGAAGGCTCCATCATCAATTCTTTCTTCGAAAATCCTTGTTATTACTCGTGAGCATTGAGTTAAATTTTCAAGGCTGTTATAATATAACGAAGATGATAAAATCAGTGTAATCACATAAAATATGTAATCAACTATTGAAATCATAGACCTTAGACTTACAATCCATTGACAACAGTGAGTTGTTTTCTCCCTGCTGTAAGTGACTGATTCTGAGAGCTTTCAACATTTGATTGAGGGCCTAAATTTGTCACAATAACATTTTCACCAGATTTTTCGTTACCATTGAAAGTTGAATCACTAACAATCTCATCCGTTGTTCTTTCAGGAGCATATGAGAGACCTCCTTTCCTTGTGTTCCCAAAATTTCCTCTCGTCATATCACCATTAGAAGTTGAATCATCAAGAATCTCATCCATTGTTCCTTGAGGAGCACGCGAGACACATACTCTTTTTGTGATCCCTCCCCTTCCTCTAGGCATTGCTCTATTCAAAGTTGGATCAGTTGTAGCCGCGGACGCTGTTCTAGGACGAGCATATGAGAGAAGTGATCTGTTGGTGATTCCTCCCCTTCCTCTCGTCATATCTGCGGCTATTTAAAATACGAGATATTGATGAGATAGTAAACAAAAGTGTAGATTAAACATTTACTGAATAAACTCAACAATTCAATGTTGCATAAATGATATATAAATTACGGAATTACTTAGATGCTCTATAATGAATTATCTCTTAGGTCCTTACTGAATAAACTCAACAATGTGACTAACGGTCATTATTTATCTTATAATACTTGACTATAGAATGGGTAGTTATTACTTGCATACAAAACTGTTAAGTGCAACAAAAACCAGTTATGGTGAGAAAAGAAAATTTGATAGAAGATGCACGACTTCCTAATGTTTTCTAGTTTCATCTTAAACAACACTAATGTTATTGATATTTAGTTATGACAAATGGTTTGTTTAGAAGTTCAAAAATCATTAACAGTAGATGCATAAAGATATTCAATTATGGGCTTCTTACTCAGCTTATATGTCAAAGAGCTTAAAGTTTGGCAAATTCTATTAATCACAACTTTGTTGGTATGCTCCTTATATGCAGTCATTCTCACTTACCATGAGCAACATGACAGGTTCTATGGTTTTGCGTCAGAAGCTCAGATGGATTCAACAGTTGAGGTATGTCTGTAGATCTTTAACTTATCTACTTGTTGGCATGATCAATAGTTCAATACGTATAAAAATTAATGGAGTTTGCTCTCTAATTTACAGTTATCTAATTACCATGCCATCAGTTTTAGAAAGTTAGTAACTAAAATATGCGACTGTTTTGACATTTTTTTTATTGTAGTCTGAACTTTTCAAAGCCCTGGAAAAGACAAGACTTGTACTTAGTGACAAGAAGGGTTTGCAGTATTCGCGATGTGGTAGAACAGATAAGGGTGTTTCATCTGTGGGACAAGTAAGTTGAAAAAAGAAGTAAGTTTCATATTCTTAAATTATAATATACAAAAGTTTGGTTACCATAATGATAGGAACTGCAATTAGTTCAAACCATTTGTTGTGTTATTTCTTTCTTCCCTCGTCGGGGACATGTTCACAAAAAGATTTTTATGTCATGTTGGGCTCATCTACCTTACCTTTGCTTCTACCTCATATACCTTATCTTTGCTTCTACATGTTTGTGACAAAATTGTCGTTCAAATAAAACCACAACCACCTGTCTAATGATTTACCATTGGGCTAAATTAGTCTTTCATTTCTAAATTGGTATTGGGATAAAATGACTCTGAATAACTTGGTTCTGAAATAATACAAATCATTCAGAAGTGTGGAATGATCCATCGACTCAAAATTTTTTATACCTTTGACATAATTAGTATTGGTCTTTGAATTTACCCATTATGAAGCAATCAAACAACCCCTTAATCTACACATCATTTTCATTTAGATCAAAATGTAACCCTAGGACAAACATATAACACAATAACATATGGTCTTTAATGTTAAAATACTGTAATCTTATTCCAAATATATTCTAACACTTTGTTTGAATCATCAAAATCATTAAAAAAAACAAACACTTGTTCAATAAAACAACAATTCAGAATTGGAAAAACTACTTTGGAACATATACGAGAAACATCAATAATGATTAAAATATCAAACAGAAATCAAAACACTCTAATTACAAAGAATGAATCATTTGATATATTTAAACGATATGCTATTATGAATTTAGATTAGGCACATACCTTGTTAAAAGTTGTTAATCCTTGTGATATTGCTTCTACAATTCTTTGGTACCCATTATATTGAACCGAGTCAATGAAAATTGTAAGCAATCAGTGCCGCTATTTATTCAACAACTGAGATCCGACTTTTTTGCGATTGTTATCATATTTTTAATTGAAAAGGCTCCTTAATTTCCCGCTAAACCATATCATTTGCCGCTTAATTTTCAATGACTGCTTCATTTTAATTTATGTGAATGTGAATGGATCATAAGTGAAAGGGATATTGTGTGAATAATACCAGATACGCTTCCCCTTGTGTTCAAATAAAAAAAAAGAAAAAGATACGGCTTCCTTTTAGTCACTCACATTCCTTACTTATAACATTATAAATTATTATTTTATTATTAAGCATGATAGCATCAAGATTATTACTATATGATATTAAGTAGGGGTGTCATAAAAGCCAACCCGACCTGAACTCGAATATGGTTTTTCGGGTCGGGTTAGTCGGTTCAAAATTATATTCGGGTCAATCGGGTCAATTAGAATTGACCCGAATTCTAAACAAGGTCAGGGTCGGGTATATTATGCCTCTTACTCGGGTTTGGGTCAACCCTAGTGACCCGAGTTTCATTTTTTTTCTTTCTAATTTGTATGTAAACACCAGAATTGTACACTTTTTAAACGTCCTAGACCTGAACCCGGGCTGACCTAACCCGAATTTACCCGACCCAAGCTGACCCGACCCAAGTGACCCAAGTTCTAAAGAAGGTCGTGTTCGAGTATGTTTTTTTTAGCCTTGGCCCGAATTGACCCGAACCCGACCGGGTCAACCAGCATAACACCTCTAATATTATTAAGGTGTGTTAATAGGCAAACTTATTTGAATTTGATTTAATTGGGTGTGTTAAATCGGGTCGATTCACTCGAGTTGGGTTCATATGCAATCGGGTCAACCCGAATATGAGTAAAATGTAATAGAATTGTCTATTTGTAATTGTTTAAATGATAATTTATTAAATTATATTTTCGAAATCCCTTATTTAGGTCAACTGGTTGAACTGAGCCCGAGTCAGCCAAATATCTTCGACACGATATCCGACCATGTTTAGTATTCAAGTTACTCGAGTTGAAACCCGAATAAAATTATTGGTCGAGTAAGACGACCATAATAGACTTAATCGGGTTGGGTTCAGGTTCGAGTCCGGGTCCATATATACATAAGTTTGATAGATTATGTTGGTTAATAATGTTGTTTTTAAGTTTAAAAGTTGTATTATTAAATTGTATGTGTCTGATGTTGTATAATATATGTTTTATCAAGTGAAAATTAGGCGCATTTAAAGATAAACGACAAATAACAACAAAAACACGATGCATAAGAAACTAAACAAATAAAATTCACTTACGGTACACGACGCATAATCAAAACCCACGTCACATGAAGAACCGGCTTGACCCGACGGTCGAACCGGTAGCCCGGTGATTTGACCGGGTTGATTTGAGACCTAGTTTTCAAACATTCAGTATAACTATATATACTTTGTAAACAATCGAGTTGAGCTCAAACTTTATGAATAAGTATCGAAAACAGAGGCGGCGATCGAGTCTTGTTCACACAAACATATTCGGGTTGAATGTCCAATATAATCTCAACTTGAACATGACAGGTTTTATTAAATGTGCCTTAAAACTCAACCATAGCCTGGATATACATAATACATGTAACTTATTTATGAATTGTTATCGTGTGTAATTAATGAATCAAACGGGTTATTAGGTTGGTGAATTTTCGACCCAACCGGTTTAAATAACAAAATTATATAATAATTAACAAAATGATGAAAATAACATATAACATTTTGATTCAACTAGACGAGTAAACGGACTTGCGGGAATAAGCGGTTACCCGCGGTTCGGGTCACGATTAACCCGAATACGAATTAGGGTCGAGTATCGGGTTCAAAATATTTGCCTATTCGGGTTCGGGCCAACCCAACTAACCCGAGTTAGTGTTTTTCTCTTTTTTTTTTTTTTTTTTTTTTTTTTTTTTTTTTTTTTAATTTTTCATTGAAAGACCTAAGTTAGTTCGTAGAAACAATTGTTATAGAAAATATTATTTTAAAGAGTAGTTTTGATGCAAAGTATGACAAGAACAATATAAAAACTAAGTAATCTTATGGTTCATATACAACAAATTAATTGATGTTAACTACTAACTTTAAGAAATAAAATTATGCGATTTTGTAAATTGGACAAACCCGAACCGACATGACCCGACCCGACCTGCTTTGACCCGAACCCGACTAACCTGAGTTCAAATAGATTCGGGTTGGGGTATATTATTTTTAGTCTCGACCAGACTTAGACCCGACCCGTTTGACCTAAGCACGACCAACCCGACCCGATTAACACCCTGATTCATCATCAATATATTTTTTTAGAAAACTAGCATTATAATTTAGGGCCTATAATTTAATACTCATTGAATTGAATAAAGATATATGTTGAATACAAATGACCAGCTAATCCTAAAGTTATCTATTTTATCCATTCCTCCAAACAAACTCTGCCCAACCAGTCTTAGATCCATCGAACTTGCACCAGTAGCCATCATTGTTGATTAAAAGGTTGGATTTGTTTTTATTTCATAAATTATTTTTATTGTTGCTTTATAATGAACAACAAGGGATTTCAAAGTTATTATACACTCTTGGGCATGCTGAGTCAACTAGGTTGTTGTGTTTATAAGTACACTGTTAGGTTACAACATGAGCGAAAATCAAAATCATAATACATTATCAGAATATATAAGTGTGCAGGTCATTGCACTATTAAGACAGCCGTGAGTGTGGTTAGTAATAGAATACATAGATTAAGTAGAAAGTACATTATGAGGTTACAATCAGCCTCGCCTATAATAACAGAACTTACAATCAGTCATTGAAGGGGACCACAAATCATACAAGATATCTACACCAGTAGCCAATTTATATCCCGGTTTAAATCTTCATCAAATTACAAAGGCACGTCAAATTAGTAACACATATGGTAATACATAATCACCTGTATAACTGGTTCAGGAATAATAGAAAATATTGTACCTGATAGTGCTCCGGCGCGGTACTGTATCAGTGGATATCAGACTGTAATTTTCTATTATATACATGTGAGTTGTGTCAAAATGACATAAAAAACTTAAATAGGACTAAAATTCATTAGATAGTATTGAGAAATCTGCTTACTACACTATCTTTGCATTCTCTTGGTTTGTTGTGTGGAGATGTTGCTTATATAGTTAATTCGTTATATACATATTTTTTTTTTTGAAAGGCAGTTAATTAAGTTTATATTAGTTGTGAGTGAGGAAATCCTAAATCAACTTTTGGACCATAAACCAACAAACACGATCAGAGTTCAGAGGTGCAGTGACAAAAGAAAGTGAATCTGATTCACATCCAATCATCTAGGAGCATTGCCAGTTTAGAACTAGCTACAGCAAAACTAGTTTTGAATTTGTCAAGCACTCAAAATGATTACCAAATTATCACAACTTAAATCCACATCTAACAACAAGCTAGAGCATAGTTGATATTATCAAACACTCATGGCTGAGCTTGAATCCATGACCATTGTGTATTTAAGTATTTTGTTTCCAATTTTATTAGTATTATTTATTTTTGTTATTTTATTCATTTTTTACTTTTCAGGTTGTTCATTTGGTTCGACATCTACCACCAATAGAGTATTAAATGAGAATGGATCGAGAATGGATGTATAAGAGGTTTACAGAGGACCGTAGATACATTAGTCCTGAATTCATCGATGGGGTTGAAGCCTTTGTTGAATATGCTTGCCAACAATCAGCATTTGTTCTTAACGGTTTAAAAGGCTCGTTTTTGGATTATTGATTAATTGGTTACGAAGGAAAATTGTTTATCTCTTATTTGAGATTGAAGTGGGGTTCACAAAGGAGTTTACTTATTTCATCATCAAGATTCTTACTATTGATTGGTGACTTGCTTGGATATATGGTTTATGATTGGGACATGGTTTATCTAGTTTTCATAGGTCAAGGGGTGGATGGACGAAGACCTAGTTAACTATCACTTAAAGGAGATACATTGTAGTACTCAGTGTCACACGAAGAAAGTCGTTGTGGATAATTTCAAGAGATTTAGAGATTTGTTTCAGCAAATTCTCTATATCGTTCTTTAATCAACAATAGTGCAAGCTTAAGTAACGAGTTTGGGATATTTTACTTTGGTTTCAAGTTTGGTATATCAAGTTTTCTTCACATGTGATCATTACTTAGAGCCTACAGAATTGAAGATTCAAGAGATGGTAAACATATTGGTTTCAGGGGAAGCTTATTGATTAAATGTTTAACCATCTACATGCACCACTCGAGGGGAAGTTTATATTGCTTACATTCCCTATTTGTTGATAACAAAAAGGGGAAGAAATTTTGGAGTGGCATTGCATGGCTTAAGGGGAAGACAAGATTGTTTCCTTCATGGCGAGATTTAATTATCTCAATTTCTCTACTTTGTCTAGGGAAGTTCGTACAAGATTCGTGGTTGTTTTGGCATCATCAAATAGGGGAAGATTGTTGGGTCTATTAGATTTGATGATACAAAACAAGAAAGAATGAAACACTAGGGACTTAATATGACAAGAAGGAATTTTACAAAAGATGGAGAAGGATTTGCTTGCAAAAGAAGATTTATATTTTAGTCCTTCGTAGTATTTTGTAAACCCTAATTCTCTATTATATAAAGAGATTAAGGGTACAGGTTACTATCATTAAGTCTTCCATAATGTAGTTGACTAGCAAAGGTGTGTGTGTCTAGGCGTAGTCTTATTGTAGACGCCTAGATTAGTTGTAGTGAAGATGATGATGAAGAAACCTTGTTCAATAATAATGATGTTTTGTTAATTTCGTTGTGCATGATTATTGTCATTATTATTGTTAACCCTAGTACTTAAAACGATCCAAGGAGTATAACAAACTCCACAATTGGTTGTTGGGTATTACAATTAAGTTGATAAGACAAAACATGTGAAACATGAGGGACTTATGGAGACAAAGGAAGAAACTTGAAAAGAAAGGAAAAGATTACTGCATATCTTTTATTATTCTAGTATCTCTATTATATAAAGAGATACAGGGAATTGGTTTAGGTGTACGTACAAGATGTAAAACCTAGTAAAGGTGTGTGTGTGTGTAAACCTAGGGCGTGAGTATGCTTATGTAAACGCCTAGGTTAGTTGATTAGTGTTAAGCCTCAACGATCTTAGATCGCTATTAGAGTGTAACCGTGCTACACTTGATCACGTAGCATTGGGGCTTTGGTGTATGTTAGAGTAGAGATGATGACGAGAAACCTTGTTAGCAATAATAAAGATGTTTTGTTTATTCCGCTGTGTACATGTTCTTTATCTTTATTATTGTGTAATCCCTAGATGAGGTCTAACAAACCTCGAGCTATAAACGATCTTAACATGTGGTATCAGAGCGGGGGCTCTTGATATCTATGATTTACAAGGTTTTGTTTGTCGAAGAACGAAGAAGACAAGAAAAATTCGAATCTGGAACAATTTTCGTATCTTTCTGCAGGACAGTTTTCAAACGGCGATATCTCCTTCGTTAACCGTTGGATCGGGCTGAAATTTTTATTGGAGCTTCTCAACATATCAAGGAAGAGTTACACCAGAAGGATCTTCAATCTGAGCTTCCAATAAAAAGATAAAAATTGTCGAATACTGCTGCAGAGAGAGGTATAATTTTTCGAATTTTAGGGTTTTCTTTATATCAACTTCTTTGATTTTGGTTTCTATTGAATAAATTCATCATAGAAGTTGGTTATATGTTGTTTTGTATCTCAAGTTCATGAAAGAAAGCTGCTATGTATGTGTATTGGCGATTTTTGGTGAAGTTAGGGTTTTAGTGACACTTTTAAGGCGTCGTCCAGAAAATCAGCTTTGGAGGATAACGTTATTAGGGTGTTATAACTCTACATGGGATACAATGGTGCTTTGAAGAAAATCAGTTTTTAGGGTTTGTTCGATTTGATTCTCAGACTTGCTACTGCTATTATTGATCAAGGGTTTGCCAAACCCTAACCCTAGAATATGTTCATCGAGGGTGCTATGTTGATTGTTGATTTGATTATACGCTTACACTTGCTACATGATTATGCGCTTGGATTCAACTGTTGGTATTGTGAAGTGGATGCTTGATTGAAGAAGATGGAGGGCAGGTTACTGGAAGTTTGCAAAAACATGGACTGAGGTTACTTGTTACAATTGCTTTATGGGAGTAATGCTACGTTTGTTTGGAGTAGACCTATGCGTGGATTACTGGTGCTTATTGGATGTGAAGCTACTGATGATGAACAACTGTTGGTATGCATCAAAGAAACTTAGGTTACTAGTTATTTATTTTGCTCAGAGAAATTTACCACTGGTCGTTCAATATTTACCACTGCTCCGTTTCACGTTACCACTGCTAGTAGTATCTCGTTTCCACTGCTAGTTAAATTTTACCACTGCAGCTTCGATGGTTACCACTGCTTATGCAAATAAGTTTCCACTGCTCGTTCTATGTTTCCACTGCTACGCTTAACTGGTCATTACACACGTTAGTGCTGCTTCAAGATTTGTTAAAGATGCTTGATGATGGTAGCGAGGTAGTGCATGCTAAGTTCTATATCAAACCTGGTACTAATTAATTATCATGAGTCGGTGTTTTAAGTGATGATTGGCTGCTTCATATATACCTTGTACAAATTAAATTGCAAACGTGGACCAGTTATGGGAGACGTAACTTCATTAAGTTTTTAGTCGTTTTGTGCATGGTTGAAGAATAGCCTTTTGATGATTGTTATTTATGAAGAATTGATTTATCATCAATAGTGGGTCGGTGGTGGACTTCAACATGAGATGGATATGGAAATTCTTGATGGCTCATGCACTGTATATGATAGGTTAAATGCTTTATGGCTTTTATTGGTTTATTAGTATTGCACATTGCAAATTGGAGGATGATTAGCTTGTGCATACATTGATCAGTTTCAAAGCATTATGGATAATGATGTTAGCATACAGTGGCAAGGAATCAGTTGTGGCATGAGATTACAAAAGTGAGGGGAAGCATGTATTTTATTTTGGAATAGGTTGGTTCCAACACACACACAAGGAAGACACACACCAGAAGAGAAGAGATTTTTGATTTTTGTTTATCGGTTCTTAACATATACAAAGGCTCATTCTTATTTGTTATAATTGATTACGAAGAAAGGTTTTTATCACCTATTTGACGTTGAAGTGGAATTATTCGGGTTAGTGTTCTTATTATATCTACGAATTGACAAACACTTGAAGGAGTTACGTTATTGTGCTCAGTGATTATTGTCAAGAGATTGCGGTCTCCCTATACATCGGTTTGGGTATACGTTCGAAGTTATATTTAAGACATGAGTTTGGATTGTTCTACTTCAGAATCAAGTTGGTAATACTTAGTTTTCTTCATCAATGATCATTACATTGAGCTTACAGAATTGAAGATTCAACAAATGGTTAACATATGGGTTTCAGGGGAAGCTTAATGTTTAAATGTTTAACCATTTATGTGCTACATCAAGGTGAAGGTTTTTCATGATTATTCGTTGGTATTCTTACTGAAGATTTGGGATTTTTATGTCTTGAGTTCATTTAATAAGTAAGCGTCTTGGTGTTCTTAATGGTGGGTAATTCAAGACATTAAAGGACTAAATTGGATGTATGGTACTGGTTGGTGATTATGAAGATCAAGGTTTTTCTACTGCTAGTTGTTATTACTACTGATGGTTTGGATTTCTATTGTTTCAAGTCCATTTATAGATGCGGAAAACTTAATGGTGGGCGACTTTGAAACATTGGATAGATGAATTGGATGTGTAATACTGATTCGTGGTTGTGAAGATCAAGGTTGCATACATTTGTCCCCTATTTGATGATGACAAAAAGGGGAAGGAGATTTACAAGATTGCAGCTTGAAGATCCTTGAAGATATGCATGGTTTAAGGGGAAGTCACATGTTTCATGACATACTAACTTCAGGGGAAGTTCAGGCTTATTGGTTTTGTCATTATCAACTAGGGGAAGATTGTTGGGTATTACAATTAAGTTGATAAGACAAAACATGTGAAACATGAGGGACTTATGGAGACAAAGGAAGAAACTTGCAAAGAAAGAAAAAGATTACTGCATATCTTTTATTATTCTAGTTTATTCCTTGTAACCCTAGTATCTCTATTATATAAAGAGATACAGGGAATTGGTTTAGGTGTACGTACAAGATGTAAAACCTAGTAAAGGTGTGTGTGTGTAAACCTAGGGCGTGAGTATGCTTATGTAAACGCCTAGGTTAGTTGATTAGTGTTAAGCCTCAACGATCTTAGATCGCTGTTAGAGTGTAACCGTGCTACACTTGATCACGTAGCATTGGGGCTTTGGTGTATGTTAGAGTAGAGATGATGACGAGAAACCTTGTTAGCAATAATAAAGATGTTTTGTTTATTCCGTTGCGTACATGTTCTTTATCTTTATTATTGTGTAATCCCTAGATGAGGTCTAACAAACCACGAGCTATAAACGATCTTAACAAGTTGGGTTCAGACCATGAGAGATGAATTGGAACAATTTGACAGAAATGATGTCATGACCCTTGTTGAATGCCCCAAGGGTGTTTTAATCATTGGTATGAAATGGATCTTTAAAAACAAGACTGATGAGAATGGCACAGTCATCAAAAACAAAGCAAGACTGGTAGCCAAAGGATATAATCAACAGGAAGGTATAGACTATGAGGAAACCTTTGCACCTGTTGCTAGAATGGAAGCCATCAGGATCTTCCTTGCCTATGCAACCTACATGAACTTTAAAGTTTGCCAAATGGATGTCAAAAGTGCATTCCTAAATGGTAACATCAAAGAAGATGTCTATGTGCAACAACCTCCTGGATTTGAAAGTAGTGATCACCCTAACCATGTCTACAAGCTTAACAAAGCCCTTTATGGACTGAAACAAGCTCCCAGGGCATGGTATGAAACTCTTTCTGCCTTCCTGATCCAAAACAAGTTTGTCAGAGGAAAGATTGACAACACACTGTTCATCTACATGACAAAAAGTGATGTCATCCTGGTTCAAGTGTATGTTGATGACATCATCTTTGGCTCAACAAGTTACAAACTTTGCAAACAGTTTGAAAAAATGATGACCACAAAGTTTGAAATGAGCATGATGGGTGAACTCACATACTTTTTTGGACTCCAAATCAAACAAACTGAAAAAGGAATATCCGTTTGCCAAGAAAAATACCTGAGGAACCTACTGAAGAAGTATGAACTCACTAACTGCTCTTCAGTGAAGACTCCTATGGTTCCTCCAAACAACCTTGGCCTTGACCTCACTGGCAAATCAGTGAACCAATGTCACACCCCCAATTTACCTGACTTGCAGCGGAATGGAATGCCTGGGGGTGTAACTGTCATAGCACCACAACAAGGATATATTGAACGACCTAAAGTGTCGTTTGGAAAATACATCGTTTGATTGTTCCAGACTTATTTCCTTAAACTTTTCCAGACTTTGGGACCTATGTTTTGTAACACTGGATGTTTTTAAATAAATCAAACGATGTATTTTCCAAACGACACTTTAGGTCGTTCAATATATCCTTGTTGTGGTGCTATGACAGTTACACCCCCAGGCATTCCATTCCGCTGCAAGTCAGGTAAATTGGGGGTGTGACAGATTGGTACCAGAGCCAAGGTTATAGCGAACTAGGATGCATCATGATAGGGTCTATGATGTATACGATCCCTAGACTATAACCACATTATCATAGCATCTCATCATTTCATCATAAGTGCATGTTCATTGTTTTAGGTGATTCCATAATACGAGTTATTTATTTTATTTCACCTTGATTATCACAGAACCATGTCTTCAGACCCGAACATTGTCATACTTTACTCTATCACAGACTCTGATGTTGAAGGCTCTATGTCTTCCACTGCCTTTTCACCACCACCCATTCCTCTTGTACCTGTGTTGCCACTCTCGGCATCAGGTGAGGAAACCGAGCCTTTTGAGGAGGAAGAGATGGCTCCTACTCCTCATGTTTCCCCTATTGCACCACCTGAGGTTACCCGTGAACCCACTGACATATCATCCTCTGCTACCACTATTCCATCAGAACCTAGACTTATGTTTCCCCGTAGGAAGACGACTATAGGTGCTAGTAAGAGAGTTCGCCCTGCTACATCTACCTTTAGGATCCCTGCTATTCCTATATCACCTGCATCACCAGCCATACCCGCTACTACTTCCATATCTACTTTACTATTGCCGCTCAGGAAGCGTGCGAGGTTTACTACACCAGCTTCACCTACTACAGAGTCAGAACCACCACCAGTATACCATGTAGGTGAGAGTTCAAGAGCAGCTGCTGCTAGGGAGCCTACAGATGTTACATTAGAGGATCAGTTAGGGGCTCAGCAGGAGCAGGTTGATAGTTTGGGTTATAGGGTTGATGAGGTTATCACTACTCGACTTGAGGCGGTTGAGGAGCAGGTCGAGGGATTGATTTTAGGCAGAGTTAGTATCGACGTGTCGTATCATGGACTTGAGGCACGGCAGGAGGGACATCGGGATCTGATTGATCAGCTTAGGGATGAGCTACTGGAGATATGGGATAGAGCTCAGACTACACAGGAGGCTCAGGGAGAGCAGACACACCAGTTGGCAGTAGCACAGGAGAGGTTGGCTATGATGGAGAGCAGAGATGCTGCTCTTCACCTTCGAGTTCAGCATTTAGAGGAGATTTTCGTTATGATGGATAGGGAGATTCGTCGTCTGAGGAGTGCACCTGGAGCATCTGGATCTCCTGGACCATCTAGAGCACCTGGAGGAGCCTAGACATAGACTTGTATTGTATTAGCTTTTACAATTTCCTAGTCCCGAGGTGTGGGACGTAGTTCAAGAACTTGTAGTCTTTTGGTTGTTGTACAAACAAATATATCAAGTGCGACTCTACTATGTTGGAAATGTTGTGCTATATATATATATATATATATATATATATATATATATATATATATATATATATATATATATATATATATATATCGGTCCATGTAGGCCGAAATTTTCATGTATTATATTCATGTGTTGTGATTATATTTATGATGTTTCGTGGTTGCTCTTTATCGTTAACGTATTTATACTTGTTGTGGTTGTATCTATACGTGTCGTGGTTGTATTATTACAGGTTGTGGTTGTGCTCGTACATGTCGTGGTTGTATTTATACTTGTTGTGGTAGTATATATACATGTTGTGGGTGTATACTTTTTGTACGATGACTATTTCTATTATGGCTTTCTCATGGTTGTTGTCGATTATTATTTATCAGAAGTATGGCGCCAAAGAAAGCAAAGGCTACACCAGAAACACCTGCTATGACTCAAGCCGCTATCCGCAAGTTGGTCAGGGATAGTATAGCAGAAGCTCTGGAGACTGAGAGAGCTGAGGTTGCTGCTAGGGCTGCTGAGGTTGCACCTAATACTGGGGCGGTTGAACCACCCACTACTAGGCGTGAATGTACTTGGAAGGATTTCAAGATTAGTGATCCCGTCAAGTATAAGGGCACTGAGGGAGCGGTTGCTTTGATCCGCTGGTTTGAAAAGACTGAGAATGTATTTCTCATGTGCGGTTGCCCGGATGTTAGCAAGGTAAAATTTGCTACTGGTATGCTTCTTGATGAAGCTATGTCTTGGTGGAATTCTTATGCTCAGCCCATTGGTATGGAGAATGCCTACAAGCTCACTTGGGATCAATTCAAGAAGCTAATGACTAAGAAGTTTTGCCCTCGTACTGAGGTGCAAAAGTTGGAAACCGAATTCTATGAGCTGGTAACAAAAGGTGATGACATTGAGACTTATATCAGGAAGTTTCAGGAGTTGGCTGCAATATGTCCAACTATGGTTCCTGACGATGAGAAAAAGATGGAGAACTTTACTGGTGGACTACCCGAAAGCATCCGAGGGGATGTGATGTCTTTCGACCCACAATCAATGGAAGAGGCTATTCGTATAACTCAGAAACTTATGCTCCAAGTGTTAAAAGGAAAATCTGCTGCAAACAACAACAATAACCGTTCAAACAACACCAACTACAACAACACTCGAAACAACAACAACTATAACAATAACCGAAACCGCAACTACCCCAATAACCAAAACAATAACAACAATAACAACAAGAGGAGGTTTGATAATAACCAAGGTGGAAATGCTATCCAACCAGCACCTAAGAGACAGGAAGTGGCAAAGGCCTATGCTGCAGGACCAACAGAAGGAAAAGGATATGCTGGAAAACTACCCAAGTGTAATAAGTGTCAGACTCATCACAACCCTGGGAATTGTCCTAGAGCTTGTGAGAACTGTGGAAAAGTCGGTCATTCGACTAGGGAATGCAAAGCTCCACGAGGGGTAATTAATCAGAACCAACCAGGAGCATGTTATGGTTGTGGAGAGTTGGGTCATTTCAAGAACAATTGCCCAAAGAGGAAGGATCAAGGAGCTGGAAATCAGGGCGGAGTAGCTCGAGGAAGGGCTTATGTTATGGGAGGAGAAGATGCCCGTGAGGACCCGAATGTTGTTGCGGGTACGTTCCTCATTAATAATCGTTATGCATCCATTTTATTTGATTCAGGAGCGGATAGAAGTTTTGTTTCTATTGCATTTGCACCTTTACTTAACATAGAACCAACTACCTTAGACATTCCCTATATTGTAGAATTAGCCGATGGGTCCTTAGTTAAAACCAACACCGTTGTCCGTAGTTGCACCATCAATTTCCTAAATCACCCATTCAATATAGACCTTATGCCCATAGAACTTGGAAGTTTTGACGTTGTTATCGGTATGGATTGGTTGTCTCGACATCGTGCAAGAATCATTTGTGATGAAAAAGTTGTTCATCTTTCTTATGGCGGTGAAACTTTAGTTGTTCGCGGAGAGCAAAGTGGAACTAGACTCAGTATCATATCATGCATTAAAACCGAGAAGTACATAAAGAAGGGTTGTTATGCATTCTTGGCTCACATCACGGAGAAGAAGTCGGATGAGAAACGACTTGAAGATGTGCCAATTGTTAAAGAATTTCCAGAAGTTTTTCCGGAAGAATTGCTAGGACTTCCGCCTACACGTCAGGTTGAGTTTCAGATTGAATTAGTGCCAGGAGCTGCACCAATTGCACAAGCACCGTATAGACTTGCACCTTCTGAGATGCAAGAATTCTCTAATCAATTACAAGAACTTCTAGACAAAGGATTCATTAGACCGAGTTCCTCGCCTTGGGGAGCACCGGTTTTGTTTGTGAAGAAGAAGGATGGATCTTTCAGAATGTGCATAGACTATCGTGAGCTGAACAAGTTAACGGTGAAGAATCGTTATCCACTCCCTAGGATTGATGACTTGTTCGATCAGTTACAAGGTTCTTGTTTTTATTCCAAGATTGATTTAAGATCAGGCTACCATCAACTTAGAGTTCGGGAAGAAGATATCCCAAAGACGGCATTCAGAACACGTTATGGTCATTATGAGTTTCAAGTGATGCCTTTTGGATTAACGAATGCACCTGCGGTATTCATGGATCTCATGAACAGAGTGTGCAAACCATATCTTGATAAGTATGTAATTGTATTCATTGACGATATCCTGATTTATTCCAAGAGTAAGAAAGAGCATGAAGCACACCTCAGAACAATATTGGAACTACTCAAGAAGGAGAAATTGTATGCCAAATTTTCAAAGTGTGACTTTTGGATACAAAGAGTTCAATTTCTTGGCCATGTCATTGATAGCCAAGGATTACAAGTCGACCCAGCAAAGATTGAGGCAGTAAAGGATTGGGCTACGCCCAAGTCTCCTATGGAAATTCGTCAATTTCTAGGACTTGCAGGATATTACAGAAGGTTTATTGAAGGGTTTTCCAAGATAGCGAAGTCGCTGACTAAGCTGACACAAAAGAATCAAAAGTACGAGTGGGGAGAGAAACAAGAATCTGCATTTCAGTTATTGAAGCAGAAGCTTTGTAGTGCACCGATTTTGTCACTACCAGAAGGTATTGAGAACTTTGTGGTATATTGCGATGCTTCGCATAAAGGACTTGGAGCTGTGCTAATGCAAAACGAGAAGGTGATAGCTTATCCATCTAGACAGCTTAAGACACACGAGAAGAATTACACTACACACGACTTGGAGTTGGGTGCTGTTTTTTTTGCACTCAAGATTTGGAGACACTACCTTTATGGTACTAAATGTGTAGTTTTTACCAACCACAAGAGCTTACAACATATACTTGATCAGAAGGAACTTAATATGAGACAACGTCGTTGGCTAGAATTGTTGAGTGATTACGATTGTGAAATCCGATATCACCCAAGAAAAGCAAATGTTGTAGCAGATGCACTTAGCCGAAAAGAACGACTCAAACCTTTGAGGGTTAGGTCGTTGGGAATGACTATTATTTCACCATTACCATCAAAAATTCTAGAAGCTCAGATTGAGGCTCTCAAGGAGGAAAATCGACCACAGGAGAAACTTTATGGTATGCCCGAGAACAAAAATGGCTTAGTAAAGAGAGCAGATGGAGTGTTATGCTTCAAGGACCGAAGTTGGATACCACTCTATGGTAGAGTACGAGAATTGATTATGCATGAATCACACAAGTAGAAGTACTCTATTCACCCAGGTTCTGACAAGATGTATTAGGATCTCAAAAAGCTGTATTGGTGGCCAAACATGAAAGCAGAAATAGCTACGTACGTCAGCAAATGCCTTACTTGTGCTAAAGAGAAAGGCGAGTACCAGAAACCGTCAGGACTACTTCAACAACTAGAAATTCCACAATGGAAGTGGGAGCGTATTACAATGGACTTTGTCACTAAACTTCCCAAGACGTCAGGAGGTTACGATGCTATTTGGGTAATTGTCGATCGTCTTACTAAATCAGCCCATTTCATACCCATTAGAGAGACTTATTCCATGGAACAGCTTGCCAGACTTTATGTCAAGGAAATAGTCTCGAGACATGGAGCACCAATCTCCATTATTTCTGACAGAGATAGTCGCTTTACTTCAAACTTTTGGAAGTCATTACAAGATTCTTTTGGATCCAAGTTAGACATGAGCACTGCTTACCATCCTCAGACTGATGGTCAGAGTGAGAGAACTATTCAGACACTGGAGGACATGCTGAGGGCATGTGTGATTGACTTTGGGAATGGTTGGGCTAACCATTTGCCATTAATCGAGTTTTCTTACAACAACAGTTACCATTCAAGCATTAAAGCAGCACCATTTGAGGCACTTTATGGTCGTAAGTGTCGTTCCCCAGTTTGTTGGGCAGAAGTTGGAGATGTACAATGCACAGGTCCAGAGATGGTACGAGAAACAACAGAAAAGATAATCCAGATTCGAGAAAGACTTGAAACTGCTAGAAGTAGACAGAAAAGCTACGCAGATGTTCGACGCAAACCATTGGAATTCCAGGTCAGAGACAAGGTCATGTTGAAAGTCTCGCCCTGGAAAGGCGTGATACGATTTGGGAAACGCGGAAAGTTGAACCCGAGATACATTGGTCCATTTAAGATACTGGAAAGGATTGGTCCAGTAGCTTACAAGCTTGAACTTCCATCAGAACTCAGCAACGTACATAACGCGTTTCATGTCTCAAACCTCAAGAAATGCCTTTCGGATTAGTCTTCCGTTATACCATTATAAGAGATTCAGCTAGATGACAAGCTTAACTTTGTGGTGGAACCAATTGAAATCATGGACCGAGAGGTCAAACAGTTGAAGCAGAGTCGGATTCCGATCGTTAAGATTCGCTGGAATTCTCGAAGAGGACCCGAGTTTACTTGGGAACGAGAAGACCAAATGCAACGCAAGTATCCACATCTTTTCACCAAACCTATTACCGAGACCAACACTAGCTAAATTCAGGGACTGAATTCCTTTTTGGGTGGGCGACTGTCACAACTCACCATTTCAGGTCATTTCCCAAACTTCGACATTTTACTATTCATCAAAACACTATTCATCATTTTTGAGGTCAATTTGATATTCTGAGAAACATTTGAGAATTTTACTATTCACTTAACACTATTCATTGCCGGAAAATTTTTCACTATTCCCTTGCATTACTCATTTCATCGTAAATTTAGTTTACGGGTATTAAAATTCGCGTAACCGTATTGGTTTAGGTGCGAATTCATTTCATTATCAGTAAGGACACTGCATACGGACTAGAGACAGTCTGCATATCATCATAATAGCATTTTCATGTTATACCACTCTTAGGATTTTCAAATTTATATATTTGATATATTTAACGTTTTACGTATAATTATTTATAAATCAACGTTAACACCCGGTTAATAAACACGACGAGTATGTCTAAATATTCCCACAATGGTCCCGACATATTTTTATATCCATTATATCATCATAAAAGTTATTATATTCATTTACCCAGTATTTTGGAAATTTATTTTATTTATAACGTAAGTTTATAAATATTACGACGGTTTTCGTGAAAACTAAACAATAATCACCCGAACACTCAGTACTTGTACCCAACATATTTTTAACATTTTTACAACTTTATTTTATCCCGAATAACTTCGTTAACATTTATTTCTATCAAACCCGGTACCCGATTTTAACAAATAACACCAATGTACACTTATACTTCACTAGTTTCCTAATTAAATCCAAGCTACCCCAACCCCCCCCCCCCCCCTCATTCACCCTTGGCCGGCCCCTAAAGTCCTCACCAAGGCAATATGTAAATTTTTCCTCACCTCTAGCATTTATGTACCCTTATTATACATTATAATCTATCCTAAATATCTAAAAACCTTAAAAACATAACACATAACAATTTTTAGAATCAAAAGCTCATCTTCTCATCTCTTTCTCTCTAAACCCACGACCCAATCCAAAATCCATGATCAAGTGAAGATTTTCCAAAGTTTAAAGCTACAAAGTTGTTCCTTTTATCATTCTAATCAAGATTCTTGCAATATAAACTCAAGTAACACAAGGTTTCTCATCATCTAATCACCTATTATTTCAAAGTGAGTTATCAAATTTATTTTCATGATTTCATCTAATTTATACTTGTATCTTATAGTTTTCATGCTTAATTTCATGTACAAGTTAGCTATACCACATTATTTTTGTTAACTTTTTGAACATACAAACCCTAGATTTTGATTTAGGTGTTCCTTTGTTAAATTAACATGATTAGTAGTGGTTAGGAAACCATGGCACCCTAAGAAGGTGTATGGTAGGATTAGTATAGCTTTGTGGTGTTTGCAAGAGATTTGGTGATGTTAGAAACTAGTTTTGAACATGAAAAATGGATTTGTAACAAGTATATAAACCTACTGTCCCATTTTTGTAAATCCAGGAAAATCAGTAAACATAAAGTAAACTTTGGCAAAATTTTTAGAAAATACTTTCAAAAACGGATCCGTAGGCGAAAGAACGGATTAAAAAGAGTTTATAACGAAGAAGTTATGATTTTTGCAAGTTTATTGACAAAAAGTATATTTTCTGAAAATTGTTGCTGTTGGACGTTTTTCGTCGGACAAAATGAGACTTTAGACGTAACCCGGAGGAGCTAAGCTTTCCAAAATATATTACTACATACTAAGACGTAACCGTGGATATAAAGAACAAGTAAAACGGACTTATAACGACAAAGATATTCACGTTTCAATATCGGCAAAACTTATATTATTTTAACAGCTTTTGAAAATAATAATACTAATACTACGTAGTAACTCTAGAATCTAGAAATAATACCAAGTACCCAAATTCATAACTAATGAAGTATTAGTGATTACAAGTATATTTTTATTTCTACAAGGCGTTATTTCAAGGATTTCAAACCGAGGATTTCAACACTAACATTGATACATACGATATATATATATATATATATATATATATATATATATATATATATATATATATATATATATATATATATATATATATATATATATATATATATACATTTCAACTAGTTTTATTTTTCTAGTTGCCATATTTTCCTAAGTCCTGGAAAATGTATTATTTTGATAACAACAAGTATTTTTCAAAGAGTAGAGTGGTATAGGAAACATGTGCATGGACATTCATAATATCATTTCATGATCTAAATTAGATCGTTCATCATTCATATTAGGTTGCGGCAGCTAACCGTTCATTGTTGTTCATTTCACTTCATCACAGTATCATCAGTTTAAGGTGAGTTTTCATAGCCCCGTATACATTTTATGATTGTTTTCAAATCCCACGGGGGAGAATACATTGCACCATTTTAGTACGAGCCCAAGTATCAAAACTTATGTACATTGCTTAAGTTGTTTATCTGCCTTTTGATAGTCCCCTATTATCATCATAAACCGTTAATTTGCCTACTTAGCGAGAGTGAGTGGATAGATCTATTGAGGGTGACACCTCCATCCGTGGTAGTATTTACCAACAGTAAGCGGATGCATTTCATGTCTGTCACATTTGAGTGTTTTGGCAGAACATTCAGGAGGGGCATATATTTCATCAGTCTAGCTTCGGTGTCATGAGCTTAAGGTCTATTGTACTATTTTACGTGACTTTTGTCATGCACTTATACTTGTGGTGGCCGTACAACATTACATTTTATAAACCTATGATTATTCACCAACTTTATGTTGACCGTTTTCGCAATGTATTTTCAGGTAACTAAAGGCATTATCATATTACATGCATGGAGTCACATTAGGGTGTGCCAGGGATGACGCACTACATTTTGGATTTTTCATGCACTTGTATATTATCGTTTGATTGTTCCAGACTTATTTCCTTAAACTTTTCCAGACTTTGGGACCTATGTTTTGTAACACTGGATGTTTTTAAATAAATCAAACGATGTATTTTCCAAATGACACTTTAGGTCGTTCAATATATCCTTGTTGTGGTGCTATGACAGTTACACCCCCAGGCATTCCATTCCGCTGCAAGTCAGGTAAATTGGGGGTGTGACAACCAAACCCAATATAGGGGAATGATAGGCTCCCTGATGCACTTACTTGCATCTAGGCCTGATATCCAATTCTCAGTTTGTCTGTGTGCAAGATATCAGGCTGATCCTAAAGAGTCTCATCTCACTGCTATCAAGAGAATCTTCAGGTACCTGAAGGGTACATCAAACCTTGGTTTGTACTACCCAAAATGTTCAGGATTTGATCTCAAAGGGTACACTGACTCTGACTATGTAGGATGCAATATGGACAGAAAAAGTACCTCAGGATCCTGTCAATTCCTTGGTGGTAAACTTGTGTGTTGGAGTACAAAGAAACAACAATCAGTGGCCATGTCCTCAGCTGAAGCTGAATATATGGCTGCTGCAAGATGTTGTGCAAATGTACTATGGATGAAGAGCCAACTGAGTGACTATGGCATTCAGTATAAGATGGTACCTATCTTTTGTGCCATAGCCATTTCAAATAATCTAGTACTTCATCAAAGAACCAAACATATTGATATCAGATACCACTTCATTAGGGACCACATCATGAATGGAGAAATTGAATTACATTTTATCCCTACTGAGTATCAGCTAGCTGATATCTTGTAACACCCCCAAAATCGGGTCCAGCGGAAGCATATGTTACTGGGGTGCTACTCGATTGATATCATAACACAAAGTATAAGAATGGTTTTTACCTCAAATCGATTAGAAGAAATTTCATTGTCAAAAGTACTTTGTTTACATCTTTCAAAAATAGTGCGGAAATATAGGCCCATAAGAGTATTTAAACGGTCCCAAATGATTATCAGAGTCATCTATGACCATGCCATGCCATTTGCCATGCGCCTCCAAAAGTAAGTTATCACCTGAAATACATGCTAAAAAGTGTCAACACAAAGGTTGGTGAGTTCATAGAGTTTATAAGTAAAACAGTTGATTGAAAGAGTTTCGAATTTGTTTGATAATTGCAACAAAATGAATCGTGGGCTACGTTGTTATACGCCCAAAGTTTGCTTGATTTCCATAGTATTTGTATAAAACATCTGAACACAAGTCAAGTAGTAATGAAACAATAGCATTGTAGTGTAGGATATTGCACTAAGCCTCATGACACGCAAACCTTAACATTGTACTGCAGCCATAAGAGATATATAAAAATCTTATGGGAAAAATAGTGCCCTCAGATACTAGGAGGTTGCCAGATTCCTATGATATTCAAATATAGTGCATTCGGTTACTATTCCAGGCTAACTTCAAATGGGGCGTCAACTGCCAATAGATCTATTCACTATATTCGCGTTCACTCGCAAGTGATTAATGGGTCATGAGATGAGGGACTTTTGGCAACAGCGGTAACTTAGGCAATATCAATCAGGATAGCATACAGAAACACTTGTGTTCAGATTCGTAGCATTTAATACGTTGCAATAAACAAATAGAGTGTTTCATAAATCGAGTAAAATATTTAAGATAAACGAGTAAAGTGTTTAAGATAAACGAGAAACGAGTAAAGTATTTAAGATAAACGAGCATGTATCTCCCCCAAAGAGTTCAAAATGATAAAAGAGGGGCTATGACTCACCTTAGCAATAGCAGTCTGAATAGAGTAAAGTCAAATAGTGATAGTGAGCGGCACCGACACACGACCTAAGTTATAATGGCAATTCTCAGTTTACAGTTTTATATACTCATGGCTCAAAAGTGTTTAAATAATTTGAAGTGTCTCAAGTAGTTGTGTTTGATGTTGCTTGTGTGGCAATGCTTAAAGTTCAAAAATAAGTTTTTAAATGTTAACTTGAGTTGTGTATAATATATTGGTTTTGAAAAATGATAGAAACATATTTGTAAGTATTGGCTCTTGGAAGTGCGTTAGGTATTTAAGTGTTTACGCGACACAGTAGGTACACATATATGTGATACATTAGTAATTTTACGAAATTGGTAGATGGCAAGTTAGAAAAGTCTATAATATATTTTCTATAAATAACATTTTATTTTTCAGTTTCGAAGTTTGATCGAGTTTGTGGAAATAGGCTAAGTATAAAAAATTTGACAAAATTTGGTCATGACCTCCGTAAATATTAGTTTTTCCAAAATTTGTCATGCGTTACAAAATACCTTCAAATAAGTCAATTATATCGTAATTAACAAAATATATGTGTTAGTTATATAAAATCTAATAAAATGAGGTATAAAGCTTAAAAGTATACTTTGATTATTATAACGAGATTCTCCAACGAAAATTATAGTAAAGTACGTACTCTATAAAAATAATAACAAAATAGTGACAGCTACAAGGTTCGAACCCGGGTCTGTGGGTTCAGAAGCAAGAATCACAACAAATGGGCTACAAGTGCTTTGATTTACATTTTGCAAGATCTTAATATATAGTAGTATTAACTAATAACTTAACTGTGTTTTATATTTCCTTCATTTTACACAGTGTAGTGTTTACGTAGATGGTTTGCTTTTGTGTTTTTCAAAATAGTTTTTGCAACATTTCAGTAAGCATTTCATGTTAAGTTCTTGGTGGTTTTATAGAAAACGATTAAGCGCGAATAAGCTATGCAATGTCACAATAAGCAATATTAGTCGAGTATATGTGCAAGTTTACGAGAGCCAAAACGTTTGTTTTACGTTTCATTTACGTTCACTTTCTAGTTAGTTTGTATCCAAAACGTCAATGAACTCGACTCGAAAATATGTGGTTCGATAGTGTAAGCCAATAGGCACTAGTGTATTAAGCGAGTTTGAAAAAAATACCACACAAGTTCTCTCAAACACCACAAGTCGTGTGCATATGTTTGTATGTCGAAGGTGTATATATTTTAGGAAAGCTCATTAGTTTAGTTTTTCAAATTTTTTTTGACATGTAACACTAAGTGTACCATATTGGTAGTTTAGGAAAAACAAAAACATAGGGTAAAGATGGAGTTGAGCCCTTACAGTGAGTCGGTCTTAGTGCTTGTCGAATGAGAGTGTGAGACCGAGGAACCTTATGACCAAGAACGAATTGGTGATGCAAGCTTCCCAAGTGAACTCCAAAAAAATTTATCAAGCTAGTTCAAGAACGCTTTGCCAACAAATTTTGCGTGACAATTTTACAAATGAAATGTGGGTTTGCTTGTGGTCTTCATGGCTGGCAATAAAGGAGCAAAGAAGATGGGTTTTGACTTGCCTTTTGGTGAGTTTGATAAAAGTGTACTTACCATTTGAAGCTACAAATCAAAGTCTTTGTCAAATGCCAATACTTAGGCCAACACGTGATGTTTGAAAAAAAAAATAATAAAGAAAATGAGTATGTGTGTTTGACGTATGATGTTGGTTCCAAGGAGTTCAAAAGTGACTTGAGGTTTGAATGAGTATCACATGTGAGCATAGGAAGTGGGTTAATCACCAAAGTAGTAAGGAACAAGGTTCTAAATGGTCTAACTATCCACAATTAGAAGAGGGGTGGCGGCAAAGTTAAGAGAGACAAGGAGTGTTTTGAATTTTTTGCTTTTGAGTAATGTAGCTTGTGAATGAGCAAAATGAGTAAACGTTGCTATCAAGTTCCAGAATTTATGTATGCATGTGAAACTGACCAAGGCATGTGACCATACGGGTGGAATCTTCGAACAGTTATAAAAGAAAGAATGGGCAAGTTTTGACCATATTTTCTAGTTAGTACAAAGAGTGTATGCTTATTTTGAGTAAGAACCCACTTTAGTGCACAAGTCATTTTCATTTGCATGCCTTAATGTAATCACGTGAAAGTTGGATAAGGTATGGATTGAAATGGGCGGCAAACTGATTTTGGAGTGGGGAGGGATTAATTTTTGGTTCCTCGTTGTGTACTTCGTGTTCCGTTTGAGATAAAAATGTAAACGTGGCACCTTGGTTTCGTAAATGCGAGAAATATATTTCTGGAAACGTTTTTATAAAAAAAAAAATATATATATATATATATATATATATATATATATATATATATATATATATATATATATATATATAGGCAAAGTTATTGACTCCGAAAAATAGTTATAGAAATTAAGCCATTACTAATACGGTGTCGGTACGTGTGTGAGCCTGTTCGGATTGAGGAATGAGATACGTCACATAGTTGTTGACGAGTATAACTCGTGGATGTCATGTTTAAATAAATAATAAAAAAATTAATTCGTAAAAAGGGGTTAATTAAGCTCTCAAATTGATTACTCGGTATTTGACATTAATAAATGACTCGGTAAATTACGGGGTGTTACATATCTTCATAAAACCCTTGAATGAACCTACTTTCACAAGATTGAAAGCTGAATTGGGCATGTTGGACATAGAATCAGGCAGCTGATCAAAAGGTGTTTCAACCTGATGTAAATTCTCTAGGTCCCTGATCACACCCTTCCTGAACTAAAACCAATTATGAATGAAAAATCATTCAGGGGGCTCAAGATGTCAAAGGCATTGAATACCCTAACTAAATGCTCTAAGTACTTAGTTAGTAAATGTCCCAGGTAGGTAACTGATTCCTATTAAATATAAGAATATATGTCGCTTACACAATTGGCATCCACATCTTGGGCCCCCACATCTCTCTCACCAAACATCACTGAGCATTAATTGCTCTATCACAACAAATAGATGTGATGATACCACTCTGCAAAAGTGCATTATTTGCAGAGCTACACAACTGTTCACCCCATCATGTGAGAGAAAATAGGGTAATGGGAATGGTGATAATTAATGCGGATATCAAACACATATTATTATACCGTTTTGGTTAATAACAAAAATCCTTTGTTATCCGCAACATCACTACCCTAATCCATTCCATATAAATACCCCCCACAAAGAAAAAACACACACGCTTTTAAAAACTTATCAAAACTCTTGCAAAATTGTTTTCCAAAATCTGTTTGATTAAACTGCGTGTGTTTTTCTTCTTTGATACAAATTTTTCTCAAAACCAGACCTTTTTCAAACGCAAATGGCTTCTTCAAAGGCCATCAATTACGCACCCAATGTGGATTTCCTAATGGAAAGCGTAGACCTCACCAAAAACAATGTGGTGGGGAACTTTGCCTACCCTGAAAGGTTCCCTGAATACAGGGATGTGGTGAAGTTCCTACAAAACTGTTTTCTCACCACCACATTCACAAAGACCCCGTCAGTCATCTATCATGACTACTTGAGGGAATTTTGGTGCACAGCGGTGGTTGAAAACCCTGATGCGCAAAAGGAGGCCAAAATCAGGTTCTTAGTGAAGAATTGAACTAAGTTCCTAACTCTTGACTACAAAACCTTTGTCAAAGCCACTGGCCTTGACTACACTGAGACCTTTGTAGCCCAACCCACTGAAGAGGATGTTAGACAACTCCTCTTGGAACTTGGGCCCTATGATAAACATCATCCTGATGTTACTCCAGGGGCCCTACTGTCCAAAGCCCCCATAATCAAAACATGCTTCCCTGCCCCCTGGAGGATCCTGATGACATTTGTAATTCAGGTCCTTAGGGGGAATAAATCCTCAACTGAGCAACTAAACACTACTCAATCAATGATAGTGTACTGTCTCATTGAGGGTAAAAAGATTGACCTTGGAGAAATTATCTTCAGGGACCTCATAGCCAAATTGGGTGGGAAGTCTAGGCAAAAACACATGTCTTACCCTAGATTCATTTCCTGTGCCCTGAATGACTTATTAGGGTCTGAGTATATCAAGCCTGACAGTGTCGGCTTTGAACCTGATGTCTTACATAAGGCAAATTACTCTCGTGACCCTATTGAGGTAACACACTGTCGCCCTGACCACATATATGCTGACTGCTATCCAGGGTGACAACATCATATCACCAGTTCCCTCTCCCACCAAGAAGGTGAAGAGGAAGAAGGGACAGGGGTCCAGGAAGGTGGCTCAACCCAAGTCACTCGCCATTGAGACCTCTGCCCCTAAACCTAACAAAAGGGGGCAACAAAAACAACAGACCCTGACTGCTGACACCCTCAGGATCATTAGCCAATCTTTGGCCCCAAAACAAAGGCCAACGGAGGGCACTGAGACATCACACTCAGTGTCCTCGGGCGAACCCGTTCCCAAAGGCTCTGCTGACATAAACAAGTTAGTGGAGTTGGAACCAACCAAACCTCCACATCCTGCTAAAGGCTCGGGGAAATCACAACCAGGGTCTCAGGGAGAAAGGGGTCCTATACCCTCGGTGGGGCAGCACTACTCACTGAGAAGGGGACCCACAAACAATCACATCCTGCCAAAGGCTCGGGTAAATCACAACCCAAGCAACAGGGAGTTCTCGCTCCTAAACCTTCGACAGGCCAGTACAAGCCTGTTGGAAAGGGGGGCAAAACCACTCAGGTGCCTGATGAGGACATTCGCAAATCAAAGCTTTTGTCTGAGGGCACAAAAAACTCATCCCAAAGACTCAGAGGGAAACATACAACCCGCTGATAGGGATACAACTTTCACGGCTCCTCATGATGGCACTGGGAAACACCCATCAGTGTCTGAAGGGGTCACGGGGGACAAAGATTCAGAGGGACAAAGGACACCCATTGATATGGAACCCATAACCACCCCCGAAGGTGCGCATAACTTGGGAACTGACCTTGAGGACCAGGCAGATAAAACCCAGTCTGCTGGATTTGAGAGGTCAGGACCTGGCCATAACGAAGGCAAGTCTTCTTATGAAGAGGAGTCGGATAACCTCCTGTTGCAGATTACCTCACTGGCTGATGCTCAGGCCGCCCTGTTCTCTGATGATGAATTTCACAGTGATGAGGAGATTTTTGAAGCTGGAGATGATATGGTGGTTGAGGAGACAGTCCCTGAACCAATTCCTCAGTCTCCTCAACCCTCTGACACTGAGGCCGCTGAAGCTAACTCCACATCAGAGTCCTCAGAAGATGATCAAGCTCCTCTCACTGAGATAGTTTTCACCAAATTCATCAAGAAGATTACAAACATTTTGTACAGGGGGGTCACTGACGAAGTGTTTAACATGCACACTGAGCAAGCAGTCCATTACCACCTCCTCAAGGATGCTATTGAAGACTTTAATGATGATGTCAGGGAACAGAATTACACAGTCACCTACTCCCTGAAATAAATGGTCTCTCAACTCAACCAGTTTTTGGAATCCCTCAACAAGCTGAATACAGGGGTTCAGTCTGTTCAAGAATCAGTCAAAGATGATCCTGAGCTAACCAGGAAGCTTCTTCAGGTATCTGAGACGTATCAGGTAAACTTAGTGACCCTCACTGAGTTACTTAGCTTGCTAAAGGGATCAAATGTTCAGAATCTCAGCTCAATCATGGAGTCTCTCAAATCTTCCTTTACATCATTGGAAGAATCAGTGGCAGCTCAATCCCAAAAGTCCACTTCTCTGGCATGGACAATGGGATCCAGGATGACAGCCCTTGAAAATTCTCAGGCTGCACTTGACTCCAAAGTATCTCTCATTCATCAGGATACTGCGAAAATCAAGTCAATGATGACCGAAATTTTTCAAGCCTTCAAGGGAACATCTACTTCTTCTTCAGTACAGCCAACACTTGCCATCACTGATGCTCAGGCAAATGTTGAGGGGGAGAATGCTACTGAAGCCCCTAATACTGAGGAACAAGAAGCTGGACAGCCCTCTCACACTAAGGGGGAGCATGTCACTGAAGCCACACCAATCACTGAAGTTCCACCACAAGAGGAACCAGTCTCCTCCACTCTCAGGCAGGACAGAGGAAAAAGAATTGCTACCACCTCTGAACCTGAAATTGTACTCAAGCCTGCCTCAACCATAGTCAGATATGACCCTGATGAACCTATCAGAGTCCTGTTTGAAATCAATGGAGTAGTACATCATCTCACCAATGTCGAAATTCAAGCTCACATGGAAAGGATTGAGATACTACAAAAGGTGGCTGAAGAGGAGAGGATGAGCAAGCCTGCCCTTATAAAGGTTGTTCATGAGGAAGCTGAAAAGATTGGTATGGATACTGAGGCACTAGCCACTGAGCAAGCTGGTGCAGCCTTCAAAAAGGCTCAGGAAGAAGAGTTGAGTGCTTTAAAAAGGAAAAGGGAAGAAAAGCTCAGGAAGGACGCTCATATAAGGAAGACCAGGATTGAAAAGTATAATTGGGTGATGAAAGAAAGGCTGAAACCAGAAACCATCACTGACATTCAAATCCATCGCAACACCAATCCTGCCATAGTCACTGTCTTCAGGGGACAAGATAAAAGAGTGATGGATGTTCACAAACCATTCAGGTTTGCTGACTTTGGCATCACTGAACTTGATGAGCTCTGTCCCATCATTGCCAAGAAGAACAATGTTGTGGTACCCAACCTTCTAAAGTCACTGAAGGAAAGGTATGACAAACTGAAAGCAATGCCTGAAGCACTGAACATTCCCTACCTTCTTCCTGCTTCAACAATAGAGACTGCTCCATCTAAGGCTTCCAGGAGGAAAAGGAAGCATATTGAGATGGAGCCTGAGATCAAAGTACCAGGGCTGGACTATGACAGGTCGCTTCCTGAAGGGATCACTTTTGTGAACAATGCGGTCCTTGAAGCACCTGAAAGAGGCTTATGCTTTACTGATGAGTACGGAAACCTAGCTTTCCAAAGATGGTCTGATATGGAAAAGGCATGAATTAAAGCAATGCTCATGTACCTCATGCTGGCGTCCCCCATCAAGAGTACTGAGAACAAAAGATTCTGCCAGGACTTAGAAGCAATGATTAATGAACATCCTGAAAGACATCTACTCAGATCAAAGAAAGCAAAGCTTGAAGCCCTTGGTTACCACCTGAACATCCAATCTACAACAACAACTATCTTTTTTATTTTTGTAATTTGTAGGACTTGTAATAACTATTAATAAACTTTGATGTTTTGTTTAAATTATGTGTCCTACTTATAATTACATCAACATTCAGTAAGAGATGAAGACCCCTGCAAACTCATACTGAATCAAGAAACACTTAGGCTATTTGTATGTTCAAATAGGGGGAGATTGTTGGGTCACTGAATTCCCCAATCTTCTTCTAACAAGGATTTGAACGTAAAATCACCTAAGTGTAAACAAGTCACTGAATGAACAGTAACTCAGTGAGTCATCTTCAGGGTGCTTAGACCGAGCCTAAGAAGAAAGGTTCTCCATTCAGTGAGGCGGAACTCAGTGAGTGTGATCTAAGCCAAGAAGAAGGTGATAGGTTCAGTGAGGATGACAATAACTCACTGAACCCCAAGACTCCTCAACAACTATCATGGTACTGAAGACTGATGACTTGAAGACTGAAGTTTTGGCGGGACTGGGCGGGAAAGTTTGAACTTTTCACTAAAGTGCTTTATCACTTTAAGGTCAAACTTTCCCCAAATGGTTAAAATCAGTCTGTCATCAGAAAGCACCTTTTGGACTTAACCCAAAGAAGTTTCCCTTGCCAGAGAATAAAATCTATCAATATTTTATTAAGGAATGCTTAGGTCCGATGTATAATAGAGTTGTTCGTATCTGTGTATAAATAGGTAGCATAAGTGAGGAGTAAAAGTTGACAGTTTGTGCAATTAATGCAAAGCATTCACAAACCACTTTTACTCCTCCAAAGAACAACATAGCCCCTGAGATAGCTCAGTAGGACCTCAGTTGTCACTCAAACATTGTTTTGAGTTTAGAGAGGAGTCAATACCACACTTGTTATTTTCAATCCCAAGTGTTATTCCGCACACACTTGGGTACGATTCTTTTGATTAACTTCTAATAAATAATTAAACGTTGAAAAATATTGTCTCTTATCTTTACGTTGCTTTATTGTTAATCATATATTCATCTAAGTTAAAAGTTATAGATCTTGGTTACATTAGCTATTTAGTTATTAATAACCAAGTAAAAGGGACCAACACTTACGTGTACTATGCTCAAAAAAGAAGACATGATTAGACTCCATGAAGACATTCCTGTGATTTTGTGCAAACTAGAAAGAATATTTCCTCCAAGTTTCTTCGACACTATGGAACACCTGCCTGTGCATTTACCTTATGAAGCATGAGTTACAGGGCCAGTTCAATATCGTTGGATGTACCCATTTGAGAGGTAAACTAGACTAATAATTTTAATCTAATACTTTATTGTAAATGACATATTAAGAAAAAAAATATTGTCAAATGTAGGTTCTTGGGAAAACTGAAGCAGAAAGTGACCAATAAAGCTAAGGTCGAAAGTTCAATTGCTAATGCGTACTTAATTGAAGAAACATCAATGTTTTGTTCACATTACTTTGAGCCTCATGTTAGAACAAAGATGAATGCAGCACCTCGTAATGATGGTGGAGGTGATGCTGAATCATTTGAAGGAAATCTCTCTATATTCATGTCTGCTGGTCAACCATCTGGAAAAGGAATATCAAGACGTTTAAGTGATGAGGAGTATGCTGCTGCAAGAATCTATGTGTTACTAAATTGTGTTGAGATTGAAGAATATGTTGAGTAAGTTTCAAAATAGTATTTACTTTTTTTTTTTATATCATTATTAGAATCAATTATATAACCTTGTGGTTTTTTTATTTCCTTGGGTCCCATTCTCTTAAATATAAATTGCTTTTCTAAAAACAATATCTTTATGTCTCTCAATGATATTTATTGAAGAGATTAAGGCAAATGATCGAACCATAACAGATGACCAAGTTGACCGGAGGCTTGACAGTGAGTTTGCTGATTGGTTTAATCACTATGTAAGTATTTCAGCCCTTATAATCTTATAATTAGTATATGAGTATGCATGTAATAACTTTATATCTTAATTGTAGGCACACAATTCAGGTAATGTGGATAATCAAATTATCAAGGATGTTGCTTTAGGGCCCTTGAGAAGGAGTGTTACCACCTATCCAATGTATTTTGTCAATGGGTATAAATTCCATACTAGTGAGCATGGTTCAGGGAGGTCAAACTTTAACAGTGGAGTCTGCATTAAGGGTACTAATTATGGTGACATGTGTACTGATTATTATGGCATTTTATTGAAGATTGTAGAATTAGAGTATCCTGCTCTCCCAATTAAAAGAGTTGTATTGTTTAGGTGTGATTGGTTTGACATAACCTCGAATGTTGGGATGAAGATTCATAAAGATTACAAGCTAGTTGATATCAACCATAAAAGAAGGCTTAGGAAGTATGAGCCTTTTATTGGCTAGTCAATCATCACAAGTTTATTATTTACCTTATCTGAGCTTGCGCCGCGACAAAGTTGATTGGTGGTCTGTGTGCAAAATCAAAGCCACTTCAACATTTGATCTTCCTGAAGAAAATACATCCTTGCAAGACAATGAAGTAGAAGCACATTCAATCGATGCGACTGATCTTTCAACAATACCTCTGAATGATTCAAGTGGTATCCAAGTTGATATGGACGATGGCGATGATGATCTGCAGCATTCAGGAGATGACAATGATTAAGTTTCTTTCAATGAGATTGAATTTATTTCGTCATGTAATAAATTTCTTGCGTAACTCATGTTTATTTTCATGTCATTAGAGATTGGGTCATTTGACAATAACATGTGGTTAGAGATTGTGGCAGTGAAGGTTGAGAAAGACTCGTGAAGAAGGAGCAACTGAATATTATGGGGATTGGCAATAAATTGATGTGTTAAGTCTTATTTTGAATAATTTTTTGGACAAGTGTGTATTTTGAATCATTTCTTTTAGACAATTTCCTTTCAGTATTAGTTATGGGGGAGTCCCAATAACTTTTTAGTTTCCATTCGATTTGTTACTAATTTAGGAGACATTGTTATTGTATGATTGGGGAGTTTCATTCATAGTGTTTATGCTAAATTTGTTTCCTTTAATAATTGTTATGACCAGTTTTCTATGTGTTATTTTCTGTCTCCTAGAATTTATCGTACTGATTTGTGTTTCTGTTGTTAAGTTCTTGCTAAATTAGGTGTTTGGCATTCATAGTGGTCTTGTTAATTTAGTACAATCTTGTGTTTAGGCTGTTTGGCATTGCACCAGTGGGTGGTGCTGGTGTTCATTGCACCAGTAAACCTTTATTAAAAATGATTTATGCTAATCTTAGTTTTAGATATTTTAATCATATACAGATCACTGAACTGCAAAAGTTTGCATAAGCTGTTTGGGTCTACAGTTTAAAGGGTGTTTGGGTCTGCAGTTTAGTTAAAATTTTAATGGATGCAGTGTGCAGTCTTGGCTGGAATGGCAATTGGTTAGGAAACATGTGATCTGTTGGTACACTAACTCAGCGGTGGTTGCAGTGGGTATCTAAGGCTTTTGCTTGGGGTTACTGGGTGTGTCCGACCCTAAGTGGATGCTCTTATGTCCTTGCTGGAGCTCATGATCGCAGCTGATGAGTGGAATGTGTGTATAGGTGGTCGGTATTGTGGGAGCCAAAAACTTATGTGGGACACTTATTGCTCCTATGGTTCTATCAAATGTATGTCTCATAGCCAAATACTTATGTGGGACACTTTTCGGGTTCCATCCTCTTAATTATCTTGTTTAATTATCGGGTTCCATCCTCTTAGTATGTCATGGATTTGTCTACTCTTTGAAAACACAAGTTCTTCTTGACTGCACTTTCATTTATAGTCCTCTTATCGTTTTGCTATTGGCCTACTGCAGTCTAAATTTTGCATATTGAATTGTGTATTTGTGCTGCACAAGTTTGCTATGTCATTTGCATAGTCATAGACTCATAGACTACAGTTGTATACTGAATGAAATGAAAGAAACTAAGAAAGCAAATCAAAGATACAAATACTAAAACAACATCAGTAGGCAAATACTAAAACTACATAGTACTTGGAAAATATAATACTTGAAAATATAATGCTAAAACATTAGTAGCAACATTAGCACTTCCATTCATATTACAATATGCAACATTTTTATATATGATATTTCCTACAACATCAGTACATCAGAATATAAACTTCCATTTACGGTGTATACATCACTAGGCAACATTCATATTACAATACTAAAACATCAGTACTTCAGTAAACAACATCATAAAATAAAGATCAAGTAAAGATATAAAACATCAATACTTCAGTAAACAACATCATATATATAGTCGGGTTAGTCGGGTTGACCCGAACCCGAATAGGCTATGTATTTTGAACTCGAGACCCGACCCTAGTTTGTACTCGGGTTAATCGGGTTGACCCGATTGATCCGAGTTAGATTTTGGACCCAAATAACCCGACCCGATTATCCTTATTTAGGTTTAGGTCTGGGTCGGGTTGGGATTTATGACACCCCTACTTATAAGCAATGAACATAAAATACTGATGCGTGGGAATCGCACCTTGCTTTACCTCTCGAGGGATCTCGCGAGGCTTACAACCCCCACCAGGCAGTGTACCTGATCGTTGTAGTATAGTATAGTGACAAGTACCGGGGGATTGATCGTTCAGCTTAGGAATAGTGTCGCTAGGATTAGAAAACCTAATTAATAGTTCTAGAGGTGAAAGATGATTATTTTTGTATTTTTATATTTTTATTAAAGCAAGTAAAATCTCGGGTTTTGAAGGAGTGGGCGGAATTAGTTGCTAATCAACTAACCCAAAGCTAAGATGCAATCAAAATAAAATAATAAAAATGAAATTAAACTAATTAAACTAAGGTTGTGAGCAGTAATTGGAGAAATTGTGTTTACTTAGACTTCATTACTCCCTAGATATCTTTTACATGTTAATTACTTGTTACACTTGTATGAATGACGGGTTGTATTCCTTAATACCATTCGTGGAGTGGCATACATAACTCCCCAACTCTATGAGCTCTTATCTCCTCCTACACCATGACCCAGCACAACTATAGGGATTGTAAACAGTGGCTCATGCATTAAATACAACCAATAAAGACCTAGTACGCCTCGGTTCATGTTTCTTAAGACGTTCAAGCATGTTACCATTTGGAGATCTGCCAGTTTTCTTAAGCCTAACATATAAATCATTCATTCAAAACAAGAATAGACAAGTAATCAACACATAATCAACATCTAGGTTTCATTAGATCTAAGCAAACACAAGAGAGATCTAGCCTAGCATAGTAGAATTGAGACAAGAACAAGAGATAAACAACCAACACATAGATATATTGATTGAATTGAAAGTACACTTATCTCAATTACAATGCAAGGTCTCAAGGGTTTGGAACCCTTGAAAAACCTGTGAAAGAGGCACCAAAATCGTCTTTAGGGTTTCACCAAAACTTCTCTCTCTTTAATGAAAAAACTAGAAAACTATATATAGGAAAATCGTTCTGACGGCGTCAAGAGTTAAATCTGACGCCGTCAACTCGCCGCCATATACTTCCTCGGACGCCCTAGATCCACTTGTGACGGCCTATGTGACGCCGTCACCACCTTCGGTATTTTATTCTTGGCCACTTTGACGCCGTCACCTCTCCATCTGACGCCGTCACCAGCTACGGTAAATTATTCTTCATGTCTGACGCCGTCAAGAAGGAAGTCTTGACGCCGTCACCTTGTATCTTCAGCTTGGATTTTGGTACTTTGTCGTTTTCTTCACTTTATGCTCCAAAAACGTCCAAAATAGCCTCTTTTCCAGAATTCACTCTCCAAACACCTAAAATCACAAAAGGAACGATTTAGGGCAATATTTGATCAAATAAAGTCGGATTCGGGCTTAAATGACCCCCTAAAAATGGATCATTTTTCGCCTCATCATATACCCTTACACTTGAGATTTGCTTGTCCTCAAGCAAATGAGCTTTTATTCTACTCAAAAGACAAGTTAGGGGTCATTTAACACTAATATAAAAGTAATTACAACAAATAATCGTTCCACTAAAGACCAATAGACAAGCACGGAGGTCATACACAAGCACCTCACAAATAGTGTTTAGATACTCACATCTCTCGGGTGTAATAAAGTAATATAACATTATGGAAATGGAAGATATCTCTCACTACCTGTCATAGCAAAATAGATTACCATAGGCTTGGGAAAGGATCAAACCTCCACCACATGGCGTAAGCACCTAGGATAAACTATCAAAGAGGTCTTTTAAAGGGTTATAACGTTAGGTGTAGGGATATGAATTACACGGTTTTGTTGGATAAAGGAAGTTTTACTGGTGGCGAGTTAACAATCTTAGTTAATTACATGTACAAGATGGCGTTGCTAAGCCAAGACTAGACTCGACTTAAACTAATAAATGAAAAATAACAAAAACATAAAATAAACATAGAATAAAAACGGGATGGTAGTCCGTATGTTTTTTTCTTTTTTTTTTTTTTTTTTGTGCATACACTCTTACCCTACCATCCAAAATAATACATCATAGGGGATGAGAATTCCCCTTACACTTGAATCTTTACATACTTTACATTAAACTAATCTAATGACTCGAATTAAGAAAATAAAAACACTTGGAGCACTTTTAAGATTAACGCACGTATGGGGTAATAAGTGATGTTCTTCCCCATTACTCCATAAAATAAGTACTTACCCATGAGTCCCAATCGTCCCAAAACAATATGTACAAGGATATGACTCGACTTAGCAACCATGTAATCAATTAGAAAGTTAACTTAGGGTTTAACAAATAACAATAATGCACTAAAAATGAGCGCATACACGGAAGGCTAAGGCGATTTGGGTGTACATTTAAGTGGGGTGTAACAAATTCTTCCTTTAAGTAAAATGCTTAAAGTTAGAAACGAAAAGATAGGCTCGGAGGGGTGTACTAGGGGTATCGTGTACTAAAAATGAGTACAACGCTAAGGGTGTGGGAAAAATTAGTTGACTTAACTAGCCAAGTAATATGACTTAAATGGTCAAGTAATTATGATACAGGTTTAACACAAGGGTGATCCTAATGCCTCTTATCATGTAGTAAATCCTATCACACGAATGTAGTCTCACTAGCGGTCTCGGGATGCATCACTAACGCAAGTTCTAGAATCTAAATGCTACCGGTACACTCATAAGCACTAATAATGAATGCTTTTCCTATCAAATCTAAAGGCGAACCTCACATATTTGGGTGGAAAATTTTTCTGAATATACGGTTATGTGCTAGTCATACAACCTCCTATCCATGAGACGCTTGCTATGGCTAAAGTTTCACTCCTAAATGTTGTAAAAAAATTTAAATTTGGCGCTAAAATTACACTAACAAGTATTTCTCATAGTTTTATTACTCATCTACTATCAAACAAAACAAACTCAAGCGAAAGTGCATATGTAAGGTATCATCTTTTTACCCTCCCCTTACACTTAAGATGAACATTGTCCCCAATGTTCAAGTAAAGAATGTAAAAGTTAAAAAGTAAAGAGAATGAAATCAAATACTCCCCTGATTCGCTCGGTATGGATTTTAGTTGGCCAGGTTAAATCTTCTTCCAAGAAAACGAACAATCAAAGCTTCCCTTCCAGAATATAAATCATCTTCTTGTCACAAATAACCTGTAAATCCTGACAAAAGTAGACAAGGCAACCTCGCGTAAAATCGGCGGCATCCTATATAAGTTACTAAATCCTAGAAAACAAAGTAAGATATAATGCTTGTGGAATGAAGTTTGCAGATTTCCTGGAGATTATAAAACTTAATAATTCACAAAAACTATAAGACTCCGTTAGAAAAACAAAACGGGTAAAATTTCCAGATTTTTGACTCCTGACGCCGTCAAGAGCAAACCCTGACGCCGTCAGAATGGACCTGCAGAAATTCTTATGTTAAGTTTCCGGAAAATTTCTGGAAAAACTTCGTCCTACTTCCTGGAAAATCCTGCAAAACTTCATTATGACTCGATACAAGCATTTGACTCTAACAAATACGAATATACATGTTCATTAAATATTGTGGATAATCATGATCGGTTTGTTTCTTAAAAACATATTTGGGGTTTCCCCTTACACTTATCTTTTGCAAAAATACCTTTAGGTTGAAGTTAAGACTAGGCTAAACAACATACTAAAGTATTTCCATTTTTTAGTAGAGAAACATGATCAACCAACAATAAAAATAAAACATGCATACGGAAGCAAATAATAATCAAACAAATAAAAATCACACAAAACATGGGTTGCCTCCCAAGAAGCGCTTTTCTTTATTTACGAGTCTTGTAGCTAGACTCAAAGTCGAGGGTTAACGTGTATCGCTTATGCTCACGTAACCAAGTGTGAGCCATCTAATAGTCGCCTCATCTTTCTTGTATTCGTCTCCTAACTCTAAGCACCCGCGATAATATCTTTTATTCTTTTCATACGTGTACTTAAGTCCTTTTCTCTTATCATTCTCACTTAGTATTTCCATAGGCGGATACCTACTACACTTTTCCATGGAGAAATCCTTGAACCTATGGTGTGTGCGGGGCATTTGATAGACAAATTCTTCATCCCCATCCGAGAATGTAATTAACCCTTCTATGAGTTTTTCATCGAGGTTGGTCAACCGTTTGAAAGGTCTTCCAAACACAACTTGGGTCAATTTATCATCAATAAATTCTCCTAGATTCTCCATAACCATGAATTCAACAAGATAAACCAAACTTCCTACAAACACATGTAATGGTATTGCCCTAACCACAATGTTTTCTCCTTTGTATTCTAATTCATCTACCATGATTTTATTGTATTCATTACGTGAGATTATGTTCATGGGAAGAGATGAGTTGAGATAGGCGTTAAAGCTCTTAAATCCAATCTTACAAGGGAATTGCATGTTAAATGAACTATCACACTCAATCCTAGTTCTAGGGTCAACATACCTAAGAGGGTTTACTTCTTCTTCCATTCTATCCACATTAATCACATCACCATCATCAAGATCCTCATCGGAGTCTGAATAGTAAAAAGGACTAGCCCTATGGTCATTATCATGATCAGACTCTTCTAACTCAGAATTATTGTCAAGGTGGTGGTTGGGTGACAGGTTAGGTGGGTTCTCATTTTCTGCTAAAGGAAGTGGGACGGGCATTTGGAAAATCCTACGACGAAAAACACGAATAACAGGAATCGAGCGATCAATGTTATTGTTATCCATCAAAATTGTTTACGAACAAAGAACACAAAGAAATAAGATAGACTAAAGAAGACCTAAAAATAAAAATAAAAATCTTACTAGAAAGGAATCTAGCAAGTAGACCTAATAAAAAGAAATCCTAACCTAGACAATAACTATTCCCCAGGCTGCGCCGCCAAAAACTTGATGCGTGGGAATCGCACCTTGCTTTACCTCTCGAGGGATCTCGCGAGGCTTACAACCCCCACCAGGCAGTGTACCTGATCGTTGTAGTATAGTATAGTGACAAGTACCGGGGGATTGATCGTTCAGCTTAGGAATAGTGTCGCTAGGATTAGAAAACCTAATTAATAGTTCTAGAGGTGAAAGATGATTATTTTTGTATTTTTATATTTTTATTAAAGCAAGTAAAATCTCAGGTTTTGAAGGAGTGGGCGGAATTAGATGCTAATCAACTAACCCAAAGCTAAGATGCAATCAAAATAAAATAATAAAAATGAAATTAAACTAATTAAACTAAGGTTGTGAGCAGTAATTGGAGAAATTGTGTTTACTTAGACTTCATTACTCCCTAGATATCTTTTACATGTTAATTACTTGTTACACTTGTATGAATGACGGGTTGTATTCCTTAATACCATTCGTGGAGTGGCATACATAACTCCCCAACTCTATGAGCTCTTATCTCCTCCTACACCATGACCCAGCACAACTATAGGGATTGTAAACAGTGGCTCATGCATTAAATACAACCAATAAAGACCTAGTACGCCTCGGTTCATGTTTCTTAAGACGTTCAAGCATGTTACCATTTGGAGATCTGCCAGTTTTCTTAAGCCTAACATATAAATCATTCATTCAAAACAAGAATAGACAAGTAATCAACACATAATCAACATCTAGGTTTCATTAGATCTAAGCAAACACAAGAGAGATCTAGCCAAGCATAGTAGAATTGAGACAAGAACAAGAGATAAACAACCAACACATAGACATATTGATTGAATTGAAAGTACACTTATCTCAATTACAATGCAAGGTCTCAAGGGTTTGGAACCCTTGAAAAACCTGTGAAAGAGGCACCAAAATCGTCTTTAGGGTTTCACCAAAACTTCTCTCTCTTTAATGAAAAAACTAGAAAACTATATATAGGAAAATCGTTCTGACGGCGTCAAGAGTTAAATCTGACGCCGTCAACTCGCCGCCATGTACTTCCTCGGACGCCCTAGATCCACTTGTGACGGCCTATGTGACGCCGTAACCACCTTCGGTATTTTATTCTTGGCCACTTTGACGCCGTCACCTCTCCATCTGACGCCGTCACCAGCTACGGTAAATTATTCTTCATGTCTGACGCCGTCAAGAAGGAAGTCTTGACGCCGTCACCTTGTATCTTCAGCTTGGATTTTGGTACTTTGTCGTTTTCTTCACTTTATGCTCCAAAAACGTCCAAAATAGCCTCTTTTCCAGAATTCACTCTCCAAACACCTAAAATCACAAAAGGAACGATTTAGGGCAATATTTGATCAAATAAAGTCGGATTCGGGCTTAAATGACCCCCTAAAAACGGATCATTTTTCGCCTCATCAAATACTCCATTTTATTTATTTATTTTACCTTTTCCAAAAAACAATACCAATGAACATAAAATAGTGTGGAAATAGCGGGTAACAAAAATTCACCCAAGTAAAAATGAGCAAAATAATTTAGGCAAGAAAGTTAACCATCGCCATAGTCATGGGCATATTTTTACCACAAATTACACGCACTAAATTACCCACGAGTAAAAAGGATGAGTCTAATAAATGGGTAATGTAAATTTCGCTACGTAAATTACACTCGAGATTTTAAATGGGAAATCGGGTCTATGAAAAACTTCAAGTATAAATGTTACCCATAAACCACCCACGAATATTACCAACGAATACAAAAGATGTGTGTAATTTGTGGGTAAAAAAATTTTACCCATAAAATTAGCCATGAATTTACCCGTGATAAAAAAATTGTGTGTAATATGTGGGAAATATTTTGGCGGGAATCATTTAGCCAAAAACCACACACAATATATTATTTAATGGGTAATACTATGGGAAAATCGAGGGAAATTTATTCTAGACTTTGGATTTGCTAATTGTGGGTAACTAATGGGTAATATGAGGGAAAATACCCACGTATCAATGTTTGTGGGTAATTTTTGTGGGTAAAGCCCTGTTTTCTTGTAGTGAATAAGTCTTGTATCTTAATAAATAGCTCAGAATAAAATTGTCAAGTTTATTCAAAAACTTTTTATCAAGAAATTTTGACTTTTACCAAGTACTGATATGTTGACTTAAACGAATTTAGATCCTATCCTACTTACTGAATATGTTAAATTAAGCAATAAGGACATGAAATAAACAAAGATAAACAACATTTAAACAATTATGTAAAGTTTGAGGATCTAATAATCTCTCAGTAAACAGATAAAGAAAGTCAAGTGTCAAATTGACTTCTTCATAAATAACACTATTTGATTAAGATTTCTCTGAGTCAATTAGGACATATAGAGCATACATCAAACAAGAACAACACCATACATAGCCCTTAACACAGATTCATCAATAAATCCAAACACCCTTTAATGAAGACTAAATTGAGAGTTTCACAACATAGGACTGTATAAACCTAAGATATCCAATCCAGAGGTCACAAGATGTCAAGTTGGACCTTTTTTAGCTTAAACATGCTGTCAAACAAGTTAAACTTAGGATTATCAATAGCAAGCATATTGACAGTCAAACTTTGAGAATCAAGCAACAAGAAATTCAAAACATAAGAACCTAAGATAAAGCTAAATTACCATTAAGAAACAACAAATAAACATGAAAAACATGAAATTAAAGCATTTTAAACATTAGAACAGTAAATTGATAAAATGGACAAAGAAGCTTACAAAATGGAATTTAATGAGAACTGAGGACCAAGGGACCAAGATTACTTCCTATGGCTCCCAAATGAGCTTCTAAACCAGAAACATCCAAAATATACCCTGCTCCAAGCAGATTCCATCAAGAACACACTCTTTTTGATTTTTCATGGATTTTCTTGATTTTTTTTATCTATTTTTGTATTTTAAAGATTAAAGGATTCTAAAAGCTTTGTGAGCTTTGTCAGGAGCCTATATGAGCTTATTGAGTCCAAATAATCAACCACAATCAACAATAAAGTAAATGACTTGAAATTTAAAGTACGGATAAGAAAACATGAATTTGGAAGATAAAGTGCAATTAAAACTGTAAATAAGGTTTGTTATACATTTTTAGTGTTTAACAAAACACTTGAAAGCAATAAAAGACATTAATTTAAAAGAAAGCAGTAAAACATTTAAACTAGTGACCAAGGCTAATCCAAGGTAACTCTTTTCTCTTTCATTTTCTTCCTTTTATAATCATTTGAGTTCCCACTAGATTCCTGGTCAAATCCCACCTTCATTTGTGACCATTGATTGTCTGTAACTCATCCTAGCCGTTCAAATAACTTTTGGCGCCAAAAGTCTCTTTGGTAGCGTGAGGCAGATTGAGAGTAATTAATGTTTATTGTTCACTTGTATAGGTGGAGGGGACAAGTTTAGATAGGTTTAGAGATCAAGTGGTGCAATACTGTGGGTATTGAAGTGGTTTTGGTATTGCAGTTTGTGAGGTGGAAGAAGGAGGGAAGGGGTGAGGTGTTAAGTTATTGGGATGAGGTGGTGGAGTGGATAAACAACTGGGGTAGTGAGGTGGAAGTGAAAGGTGGCCAAAAACCACCCTGGTTTCAGGTTTACAGGGGTGAGGGAGAAGGTGAACAGTGGTGGTGGTATTGGCGGGGTCAACGGGGTCAAACTTGGGAAATATTAAAAGGGTTGGGGTTTGGGCTTTAGGTTGGGCCTGGGTTTATTATTTGGATTTTAAGGATTTGGATTTTTGGGTTTGAATAATAAACATAGGGTCCGGTTTGGTTTTAAGTGTAATAAGCCCAAGGACCATTCTTGTAACTTTTGACTTTTTGAAGGGCTAAACCTGTAATATTTCAAAAGCTATCACAAGGACTAATATTGCCAAGTTAGATAAACCAAAGGACCTTTATTGCATTATTTACAATTTAAAACACCCGGGGGACCTTTTATGTCATTTTCCAAAGTTGAGGGGGTGAAATTGTAAATTTCCCAAAAAGTTATCAAAAGGGTTCAAATTATAAATTATGAATAGTACAAGGGTATTATTTGATAAATTACACTTTTTAAATACCCATGGACTAAATTTGTCATTTTTGAAACTTGAGGGGTAAAAGTTGCCATTTTGTGTAAACTTTTATCCGGGGATCATTAGTGAACATGTTTGACTTCCCAAGGACTTAAGTTGACTTTTCTTTCATTTTTAACCTTCAGGGACTAGTTTTGCCAATTTATGAAACTTCAGGGACTGAAAATGTGAATTGTGTGAACTTTGCATGCTTTTCACTTGTTTTCAATCTTTTTGTACCTGAATCACATAAAAACACATTTCAATGATATTTATAACATTTGTATGGTCATTTGTGTGTTTTTGGTCGTTTTGAGGGTTTAAACAGTATAAAAGATATGTGTATTTTGACTCATATCAGTATGTAGTTTTCTAAACTTTATCTAATGGTTGTGTAATAGTCTAGGAATGCTTGCATAACTTTGTGATCTAATGGTATGGAAGCCTACCAGTTAAGCAATTTTAGGCAATTGTATGCATTTAGATTGACTTGCGAAAGTCAAACACGGTATTCATATGAGTTAGGGCTTTAACAACACAACCCTGTGCACCAAACATATTCATCAAACATGAAAACAACATACTTAAACTAAACACAAGATCAAAAACCACAGCCCAAAAGCCACACAACACAACCTTGTGCACCAAAACCCTAACTTAGTAACCTGTCCTTCAACTTCCCAACAAAGAGGAGCTTCTCACGCGCACCAAGATGGGATTGATTCATCATAATTTAGAGACGAGTTACTGATAAATCTACGAATAAGCTCCCACATAATCTTCTAACAATCTTTAACATCTTCTAATCTTCAAATAATCATCATTATGCTCCACTTTTGCTCCAATGTTTCTCCAATAGTACATTGATAAATAAACTAACAATTAAAACCATAATATTATTGTTATTTATTTTAGCATAAATGGGGGCATTTTTGGTATAAAAATATGAATAATTGTGATTTCATCAGTTACCGTCTCCATATCTCTCTGTTGCACACACTTCAACTCACGAGCAGTTTTCGCAACCTCTAGGTTAGCACGTAGCCGTAGAAACCTTTCCAGCTCCTTAATCACCTTTGCCCTGTCTTTCACAGTATCTTCCATCTCCAAAACAAAGCTCTCTAAATTTCTCCTCAAATTTCAAGTCCTTATCTACTTCCCTCTCCATTAACACGAGCACTTGATCAACCATCATTATCGATTTTTGCAGCAGTCGCTAGTTCTTGAAGACGGGGAGGAAGGTTTGCCATTGATGAGAATGAAAAGGATGGATTATTAATTTTTAAGGGTTTGTTAGAAATGAGAAAGTTTGTGTTTAGGATAGGATTAGATACAAGATCTATGTGTAATTTCGAACGTTGTAGACGTTGCAAATTTAGTCCTTGAAATAAAGTCTTTATTGGGAAGACAAATTTGGCAGGTGGCTTATATTCGGCGGGAAATATGAAAAGACGATAATACAGCGGACTACATGCTACTGAATGGATCAACGAACTGAATATCTTTCCAATTCCGACTGCAGCTCCAGCTAAAGCAATTGTAGCCCTTCCCAATTTCCAGTAGTAAAGTTTAAGCAGGATAACCCCCTCTCTATTCTTCTCTTCATGTGTGTGGGCTGCCTGCCCCATCCCGAATAGACGAACAGGAACAAGCTGAAGAAGCGAGATGCCTAACCTGGTCATCAAAAATTACTAGTTTAGCCTATCTGGCCTAACTAGCTTGTTAAAACAACCTGATCGGGAGCCACTTAATGAGAGAAATAATGCTCATTTGGCTTCGATGGCTTTTTTGCACCTCCACGTCAGCTTCAGTGACCAAATCTAAACAAAGTTGTTTTCGGTAGTTTTTTTGCGATTTTCGAAAACATTAGGGACATATTTTGTTACCCTTATATTTATTGTTAAAAACGGGAGGGGGGGGCACGTATGTAGATGTACTCCATATATTTCAAATGTTGCTTAGTTTCTTTCGACACTTGATTATACATACAACACAGAATCACTGACAGCAAGTAATAGCATTGGTTTTTTTTTTTTTTTTTTTTTCCCTCAGAATATAGCATTGGTTTATTCATGGTAAAATCACGTTAGCATTATATATATATATATGTACTAAAAGCCACTTGCGACTGTAGCAAAACACTGTAGCTACAGTGATTATAACAGTGTTTATGTGAGTCCGGTTACTATAGCATGTGTACGGTAGCAACACTGTTCATCTTTTTTTTTTTTTTTTTTTTGACCCTGAGGTTAAATATTTAACAAAAACAGCACCTCAGGTTAAATTTTAATTTCAAAGATAGTCCCAAAGGACTAACTTTGCAACATATCGATCCCGTTAAAAATTACTGTTCATTCTTTCAAACACTGTTCATCATTTTTTTTTTAAGACCACCTCAGGTTAATTTTTAATTTCAAAGTTAGTCTCAAAGGACTAGCTTTAAAAAAATAGTACTTGCGTTTATCGATATTTTGCAAATTTAGTTCTTAATAACAAAAATAATTTTTTTCAATCGTTTTATTTCGAGTTTAGATTAACCACAACATTTCCGCAATAATTTTTTTCAATTGTTTTATTTCGATTTTAGATTAACCACAACATTTCCGCAGCAACGCGCGGGTACCCCGCTCGTTTGACCTATACTTGCAATCATGGACGGAGACAAAACAGTCTTATGCTCATCACTTTAACTCATTGTCTTCTTTATTTTTTGTCACACAAGCTTTTTGCAACATCACGAATAACATATCACTCACGGTTTTTACCTTGTTGGAATTTTCGTTCCATATAAGTTATGAATTGAGCTTCTTTAGTTCTTGGCCTTACCAAAACCGAATAAGCTCTGAAACTGACATGAACCCCTGAAAGTAGGGATGGCAACGGGTCGGGTTTGGGTCGGGTTTTAGTGAACCCGTACCCGTTTATGATATCCGTACCCAAACCCGCCCCAAAACCCGATGGATACCCGTTTAGTATTATCCATCGGTTTTATCCACGGGTATCGGTTATCCCCGATTAAATTTTTGTTGGACAAAATTGCGGGTATCAAGTTAAAAACTCCACCGAAAACCAAAACACCCTAATATATTCAAACTTTTTAAAAGTCAAAGAAAACAACTTCAATATCATGTCATACGATTTAACATTTGGACGATAATAATTCCAAGTCTCCAAAAAGTACAAAATTTAAATGACTTTATTCATACAAATCATAAGTAATAATGCATGCAAAATAAAACTAATATATGTTGCGGTCTTCATCCACCATTTCCCACCGGCTTGAAGCCATGAGTTCAACTCGAGTTCCTCATCTCTCACAAATGTGAAGCTGCTTTTTTTTAGTTATCACCACTATCCTACAATATATTATACAAAAAAAAACACCAATCAAACTAATAATAATATATATTTACTTGCAAATTGCAAATGGCGAATTGTGAACATAATATATATTTACCTCATCACTATCGTCGGTGTCATTTGCGTGGGTCCTTTCTCGTCTCTTTGTTGCCTTGCCCTTTGCCTTTTAGGTTTAGTTTGCCTTTGCTCCTTAGGTTTAGTGGTTCCTTAGCTCTTCCCTTTTAGGTTTTAGTAGGCTTGTGGCGCCTCCCTTTGCTTTGCCTCGGCTTTTGCCCCCTTTGCCTTGCCTGGTAGGTCTAGTTTGCCCTTGGCTCTTTAGGCTTAGTGGTTCCTTTGCTCTTCCCTTTTAGGTCTGTAGGAGGCTAGTGGCGTTTCTTTTCCCTTTGGTTTGCCTTAGCTTTTGCCCCGTGCGTCTTCCCTGCTTTGTTTTTGTGCTTTTCTTCTTGGGTTTGTCTTTTTTGGTTCTGTATCCTTGCTTTGTTTGCCGCTTTGTGTCTTGCTCTTTGTTTTGTGTTTTGGTGCCCTGTTTTATTTGTTTATCTTTTCCTAGATCCCTTGTTTGTTGGTTTCCTGCTTTCTACTTGGTTTGCTTGGCTTTTCCCTTTCGTCTTTTATTTGCCTTTTTTGTTGCTCTTTGTTCCTTGTTTTTTTTCTTTCGGTGATCTATCACTCGCACTTGTGCACGTGCCGGAGGTCTCCCTGGAAGCAGTCTCTCTACTCCCGGGTTTTACCTGGGGTAGGGGTAGGATCTGTCTACATTTCTACCTCCCCCATACCTCGCTTCTGCGGGATTAGGTATGTTGTTGTTGTTGTACTATCGTCGGTGTCATATTCAACTGTTTGATCATATGCTTCAAAATCTTTTGAACAAGTTTCTCTATATATGTATGTATAACAAAAAAATGCATTCAATAAGTTAATGTATATATGTATGTTACTGTATATAAAAATGTAATTAATTACCTTTGTATCTCCTTCATTAATTAATTACCTGTGTTAAATTGAAGCGGCCAAATCTAGAATTACGCATAAGTATTTGTAAAGTTTGAAGACAAAGAATTAATGTGTGTGGGAAGTGAAGAGTCCGGCGTGGGTAACTGGGTATAATTTGTTTATAATTACCTAGGCTATTATTAAAAAGTGAAGAATAAAGAGGCAATAAATGGGTATAAAATTCGGGTAAACAGGTACGGGTACGGGTAAATGGGCGGGTATTACTAAAAACCCGTAACCGAACCCATACCCGAAAAAAGATATATTTTCCTACCCGAAACCGTATCCAAACCCGCGAACCCGACCCAACCGGTTCGGGTTTCGGTTTTCCCCATCGGTTTTTTGCCATCCCTACCTGAAAGCCTAACAATGATACTTTACAGGCCAACATATGCAACTAAAACCACCATGCGACAAACTGGCTACCTGTACCAAATCTACTGATGATGAAAACAGAGATTCGAAGCCAACATAGAAACAACCATCCGTCCATTAAATTGAGCTAACGAATTAAATTATGAAAATAAATAAGATACCTTTCCTCCAAACCTCGAATTTTCGTAAGCTCAATCAAGCAGGATGTATAAAACACTAAGCAACATGCAAAAATACAGCAAATTCTTCGTACGACTCAACAAAAATAGCTCTCTAATTGTATTCAGCCGCAATCCATGGTACAACTTTGTATCACATTTTATACGATACAGACAATATACAAGTGGGCATTTCCCCAAGTTGTATATAAACTGACCTCGACTAGCACCATTGTGCTTACCTGTTTCATGAGAGTGGTCTTCATGTTTATGACATTAGCCCATTGACACCACCACCATCAGTTGTGCACAGTTGTTTTTGGTTAAAGATGCACCCATGAGAGAATAACATTGGTGATAAGTTCAAGCAGCAGGAGCATACTCTTTAATAGCGGCTGCAAGCTTGTCCCTGTCTTCCTGGCTCTTTGTCCTTATCAAAAAGGTCCGTGCAACAACGTTGACATTCTCACTCCCATTGTCATCCTATGACAAAATAGGAAAATATGGTCACATGATTTAACTTGTTAAAGCCAATCAAACATCATATGATCAATCTATATAGGTATATGAACATACCGCAGTATGAAAAATAGCAACAATGGAATTCTTTTGCAAGCTTGTCTTTATGCCGGGATATAATAACGCGTTAAGCAGCAACCTTCCCACCTGCAGATAAGTTGCATACAAGTTATATCGAGATACGAGACCAGATTCAGCTAAGGGAACAGTAATTAGTCAGAAAAGAGCATACATCATTTCTAACAAGAACCGTGGGTTTGGAGTCTTTGGTGCCTTTAGTAGCGCCTTCTTTGCATTTGATAGATAGTTGTCCCGTGCCTCTATCTTTCCATGTATCTTTATCTGCCGGGTCAGTTGACTGAAGATAGAAGAGGAAGTCAGATAAGATTATATGAACCGGCAACCATAATTTTGCATAGTACTTCCATATAAAACATTCAATTAGGGATATATCCTTTCGTAGTCGAATTACAGGAGATAATATTTAGAGGTCTAAAAAAGTATAAAGACGGGATACTCTCTCTGCTCAAAGTTTCCATTTATTGAAATATTGCAATAACTACAAGATACTGTTAGTTGGGTTGACTTTGACGTTGCATAAAGTTTCAACATTTTGCTTTTATAAAAGGACATTGTAGGTATCTAATTTGAAGTCAACTAGTCGTAGAGTTATTTTAGACCATGTAAGTCATACATTGCAATTCATTTTCGAAAAGTGTATAATACCTTAAATGTATCAAACCAAACAAAAAAAGTTCTCGATGATTACCTTGACATAGAGCTTACATTTGACCTCATGCACTACAAGGATGCCAGCTTCTTCAGTCTTCTTTAAAGATGGGCTGCTTGGCTGCTCCGCAGCATCATCTGTTATATAGTTAACTATAGAGTTCAGATACTAATTAACAAATTGATGTCACAGATTATGATTTCAATTGATATATTCACAAGAGTAAGTATCCACTCGAGAAGAAAATAATGACCCATCAAAAGATTGATAAGTTCATAAAAATTGTTACTATACAAGTAAACTGTATTACCATCATCTGCATTATTTGAAGCATCCGTCTTTACAGAAATTGAACTTTGTCCCCCTAACAATAATAAAAAAAGAAACAAGTCAGAAATATTTAAAAAGGTCACACGCCAAAATATATAACCATAAGTGACACCTACCAAACGAAAAAGAAGATTGAGTGCTGAACATGGATCCGGTGCTAAATGAATTCGTGAAACTTGAAGTTGAAAACGTCGAGTTCGTTCCAGAAGGTGGAGGAGCGCCAAATGAACTCGTGAAACTTGAAGTTGAAAACGTCGAGGTCGTTCCAGAAGGTGGAGGAGCGCTAAATGAATTTGTGAAACTTGAAGTTGAAAAAGTCGAGGTCGTTCCAGCAGGTGGAGGGGCGCTAAATGAATTAGTGAAACTTGAAGTTGAAAACGCTGAGGTTGTTCCGGAAGGTGGAGGAGCGCTGAATGAATTCGTGAAACTTGAAGTTGAAAACATTGAGGTCGTTCCAGAAACTGGAGGAGCGCTAAAGGTATTCTCTTGAAAAGATACCTTCTTCACGTTGTCCTTACTTCCCGTAGCGAGTTTCTTTTGACTTTGTTCCAACAGGTTTTCACCATTGACAACGGGCCCACTGCTCCATGGATTCGCAAAACCTGAATTCGAAAACACTGAGTTCGTTCCAAAAGGTGGAGGAGCACCTAAAGGCTTGTCTTGTAAGGATGCATTCACATTGTCTTTACTTTTCGAATTTGATCTAAGCCAGTTGACAACATCACTAAATTTATCCTATATCACGAAAATCAACAGTCATAACCAATTCTGTTACCTAAGTTAAAAATAATAATAATAATAATAAAATAAAAAATAAAAATAAAATAAAATAAAAAAAACTTTTAGTATATATAAAAAAACATCACTAGCTATAAGTTCAGATCGCTACCAGAATATTTGAAGCGTGAGTCAAGTAGTCACGAACCCCATCTTCCCAAAGTTCATCCGGGTGATTTTGTAACTGAGTTTGAACCCAACTGCGCACAATCAAAATTCAAACTTTGTAAACACTAAACACCATTAACATTAAATTAAAGTTATAAAAATAAATAGTGCAAGTTGCAGCCGGAAGACTGAATATCACAGACCTTGCAAATTGATTATTAACAGCTCTAACATGCTGTCTCGCCAATTCAGCCCGACCCATATCCAAAGATGAACTCCCCATTGTTTTCGGTGGAGATGATCCTGCCATCATCTTTTTACTCTGAAACCAAATATTACTAATGAATACTCAAGACCACAATCAACTAAACAAGCTTATGTCACATTATAGATAGAACTTTACGACAATTGGCTGATTCTAATCTCTACCATCTAGCTCAAACATACCAATTTATTTATTTATTTATTCTTAATAAAATCAAAATTTAAAATCAATAATTAAAATTAATAAAAATACTACTTTAAATAACTACCTCAGGTTACAACACTAAAAATCATTAAACTTAAAACTTGCTAATTCTAACATACAAAATCCAGCTAAAAAATATCAATTTCAAATCTTTATATTAAATCAACCTTAAAAATCACATCTTTCCATAAATAACCACAAATTACAAATTTACCAACAAAAAAACCCAATTAAACAAAAACCCTTTTCACCAAATCACCTATTACAGCAAATAATTCCATTAAAATTCAAAAAAATAAAAATTTTACAAAACTGATACTTACAAAGGAATTAGTGTTATCAGCACTAGAATCAGATACACCAAGCCTTTTAGTTCCTCTCATGTAATCAATTGATTGATGTTTAATTTTTTTTTTTAAAAAGCCCCTTTTTTGAGGCTGTAAAGTTGTACTCTATATTAGGGTTTTGTTGTGATTTTTAATTGTTTTGTTTTTTCAAATTGGGGGAGATGTTATAATGTGGGCACGTGATATTGTCGGGTTTTTTGTTTGGGCTTTTTGGTACTTTGGCCCATGTAGATCAATACTTGACTAGCCAAGTACAATATACTAATTTTGTTTGTAGAATTGTAGATGAGTTTAAAATAAATAAATTATAATGTGTTATTTTAATTTTTCATACATGTTTATTTGTTACTCGAATAAAAATCTTCTTATTTCATTATATAAGCAGGGTGAGAAAAGAATTGAAAACAAAAGCGAGGGTTTGATATTTTATTTTCTCTAAAACCGAGTTTCCGGTATCGGTTCGTTTTTTATATTTCTTGAAAACCTAACCTTAATAACCGGATCGAACTGATTTTATGTAAATCAAATTAAGAAACTCATATTGTGTTTGAGTGGGCTTAAGGGGAGGTTTGTATACTTGTAAGCAAAAATACTTTTTATCTTGATGTGTGTGTGTATGTTTGTTTGACAATCCGTCAATATATGGTTTGTGTATGAGTGAAAATATGACTTGCAAGTGCACGTGATTCATTTATATGTATGTATATGTATAAGTTGAAATAACATTGTTAAGTTTAGATTCAAAAAAAATATAAAAATAAAAATAAAATAAATTATAAACAATTTTGTTAGGCAAAACAATAGCCTACGCTTAAATATAAATAATTAAAAATTTTAAATAAACAAAAAACCAAACTAGAACCTAGAAAACCCAAACTGATAAAACTGATAGAAGTTTTGGGTGTTGTAATAACAAAATCTTCACCTTCGATTTTTAGCTAAAAACATCTCATACTAAATGTCTTCACTTTTATTAAAAAGTGTTTTAATGAGCTACTCGTAATAATTAAAATTAGAGAATAATGAGAAAAAAATCACAATCATAAATTTCAGATGCAACAACAAAAATATAAAACTATTTTCATTGTTTATCTCTTTTTATTTAAAACTAGACGTGTGCCCGTACATAACAACATGATTTTATAATGGCATATAGGGATGACAATTTTTGACCCGACACGAAACTCGACCTGAAACTGACACGCAAATTAACAAGTTCGGGTTGAGCCTATAATAAATTTTGGGTCGGGTTTGGGTCGACCCAACTAACCTGTTTATTAAGCGAGTCGACCCGCCAACCCGTTTAAGATTTTTTACTTAAATTATAAACTATTTATATTTTATTATACGCGTTAAATGGGTTAAACAGGTCGACCCGCAAACTCGTTTAGCCTTTTTAAGTCATGTAATGTGCCTACTTTTGTATATAAAACGGGTTAAATTGGTTAACCCGAAACCCGTTTAAAATATTCAAATCGTCTAATCTATTTAACTCGTTAACCTAATTATATATACGGGTTAAATGGACCAGGTTCATGTTATGTGTAAGCAGGTTAGGATTGACATAGTTGACCCAATAATTTAAATGGGTCAGGTTCGGATTGTGAATTTTTGACTCGCGAACCTGTTAACCCGAACCCGAACTGCCTCCCCTAGTGGCAGATAGTTGTATTGATATTTACGAAATGACTTAATTTACAAGTAAATAAATAAATAAATAAATAATAAGGAAAGCTATAAAAGATAAACAAAATAATATAACAATTTAGTAGTTTTAACATTTTCTTTATTAGTTTAAGTTGTCATTATTTCCTTTATTAGTTTAAATTTTCATATTTCACTTTTCACTTTTTTGTTTTTCCTTTATATATAATGAGAAAAGTTCATTTATGGATGTACACACCTTTTTCTGGCCAAATTAATACCAACAGACAGAAACTAACCATAATTGCCAAAGATATTGTGTTTTTGTGTTTGTGATGCGTGCAGGAACGGATATTTCAGAAATTGGCATAAATCATGCCAAAAAAGACAAAAACGAGCACGAGTTTGAAAAGCGTGTCAAAAGCCAGAGCTGGAGAAGCAAATTACCATTTTTGAGCTCAGATTGTCAAAACACACCTTGTGGAATCACAAAATGCCAAAAATAGTCCATGGAGCAAAAGTTTGCAAAATTGACAAAAATGGTCCCTCAAGTTTGGAAATTGACAGAAATGGCCCCTGAGCATTGGATTTGGAAGAAAAGTCAAAAAAGGTCCCTAGGAATTCAAAAATTATCACAATTGGTCCTTTGGTGGAAAGTTTGAGGAATTTGCAGTTTTAGTCCCTCAAGTTTCAAAAATGACAAGAATGGTCCCTGGAAGTTCAAATTTGGAAAGTAAACAACAAAGGACTTTGGAAAATTACAAAGTGGCAAAAATTCACCCCTAGATTAAAGATTTGAAGAATTTACAAGTTTGGTCCCTACACTTTAAAGTTTGGTAGTTTTAGTCCCTGGACATTCAAAATTGGAAAATTGCATTCATGGTCCTTGGATTATCAAATATGGCAGGAATGGCCCTTGTAAATACTTTGCAAGATTGCCAAAACCCATCCCTCAATTTTCAGTCAATTGCAAAATAGGTCCTTGTGTTAGCTACTACAACCAAACGGACCCCTTTATTATTATTAGCCCAAAAACAAATCCAGTCCACAAACACAAACATAAACCCAACAACCCCAAGCCCATGTCCTCAGGCCCAAAACCAAACCCACCCTTAATATGGCAAGGTCAACGCGGGTCAAACCCTCACCCTTCCCTCCTTCTTCCTCACCACTTGCCCTTCACATCCATCAACTCAACCCCCCCTCCACTTGCTTCCACCGCCCAAACCATCATCTCAAAACACTAAAAACCACCAACAATAAATTCAATCCCAATCCTACAAGCAATAGGCCCCAATTGGTATTTAACCAATTTTCCCACCAAAACCCATTTGAGGGCTAGGATTGATTCTGCACATCCAACGGCCATTATTCTTGATGGGATTTATTCAGAGGACTAGTGGGAACCCTAATTTGCACTATAAATTAAAGGAGAAGCAGAAGAGAAATATATGTAGTTTAATTAGCTTAATTCTATGTCAACTTAGTCTAAATTGTTAATTTCAGTTTATAAACTTACCTGTAAAACTTATTTTCAGTACTCTCAGTGTAATTCAAGTGTGTTTCAATATAAATTTCAGGTTTTTCAGTTCCAATTCAGTTTATGCAAAAATTTATATGAAATTCTCATTATGGTGTAATCATGTTTAAAAGGGTGTTTTATTATCTCATTAAGTTCATTTAAGCTCACTAGTAAGTTTTATTAAGTTTCCAAAGCAAAGGAAACAGTTTAGTCAAGAAAATAAAAAAATACTCAAAAAATCAAGAAAAATAAGTGAAAAGTAATTAAAAAAAAAAAAAAAAAAAAAAAAAAAAAAAAAAAAAAAAAAGGTTAGAAGAAATAAGAAAGCAAGGAGCATGGTACATTAAGGATGGCCATGGTTTAGAGTCTCAGGGGAGAAATTAGGACAGGTTGTGGTTCCTTGGTTCTTGGATTTAAGCAGGATTGCACATTGTAAGCCAAATTCTCAATTCTTACATATTACTGTAGCTCTTCTTATCTAGTGCTTATTTGTGTTTCCCTGTGCTTATTTGGTATACTAGCATAATATTATAGCCTAATTTAACCTGTTTATTAATTAGATTTCATTGTGCTAAAAAAAACTTAGTTTCACTGCCTAAATAGTATAATGTAGATTCATAGGTATTGTTGGTTGTAGTTGATGTTTCTGTGTCCCATTTAGCTTCTTATAACATATTAAGTCATTGTAAATCAGTTTCATAATCTCAAGCATCCACTTGTTTAAAAAAAATCAAAAATCAGTACACAATAAGGGTTGTTTGGAATTGCTGATCTTTGTGATCATTGGTGTGTTTTTGTTGTTAGTATTGGTTGATGCATGTTAATTTAGGTCACATTAGAACATTCAGGTCATAAAATCAAGTGGTTATGCATTAGAAAGTCAAAATCAAGCCTTGATCTCATTCTCAAACACACTGTCAGGATTTTGGTGCCATAATCACTCAAATCAGTACTATTGTGGATGTTATAGCTTATTTCAGTTTCATTATAGCTTAAAGTATCCTTTTCAGTCAGTAAAGTAGTATCTAATCTTATAAAAGTCAACTTAGGTGTTAAATCAACAAAGTCAAATTGCATAGTTCATCAGAAAATCTAATTTTTGTAAGATTTTTCATGATTGCATCTTTCAAAATTAACCTTTGAGCTTTTTGGAAATTAAAGTTTGGCAGCTAAACTTGTTGATCCATATTTTTTATTATTTTTACAAATTTTTCTTAAAGCTTATCCAAGTGCTTATTTGGACCTGCAGGGCAAGCATATGCCCCTGCACCAGGGTATTAGTCCCATAAGTTGATTTTCACAAGCTCGTTCTGAGCTTATTTGTGCACCATAGCCCTTGACCCTTGGCTTTTTAGAGAGCTCAACAAGCCAGCTTTTCAGTTTTGTGCTCATTTAGGATTCTAAGACCCTTTCCCATAGCTTATTTTTGCCCTTAAGTTGCCCTGACCAAACTCAGTACACTGAGTGATCAGTGCAAATCACCAACTTTCACAAGCCCATATCTAGCTTATTAGTGGACCCCGGACCCTAATTTTTGGCTTATTGGAAAGCCCTCCAGTCCAGCTTATTAGATCAACCCTTAGTTTAGACTTCCAAGCTCTCCTTTGGGCCCCACACAGGCATGCAAAGTGCCCCTTTTGGCCTGTGTGATTCTCAGGATTTGGACCTAGCTTATTTGTGACCTGTAGCTTATTCATGTGGCTTATTTTCTTGAGCTAGCTTATTTTAGTTTTCACCAAGTCCCTTTTAGCTTAATCCTTCATTGTTATAGCTTATTGTCTTGTTAGCTTATTCAAGCATCAAAAATCAAATAAGGCTTCATAAGCCTTCTGTTAAGCTCATAAGCTTGCATAAAGCTTATTTTTGAGTTTCAAAAAATTTGTGTTTACAAAAGTTGGTTAAATATCAGTATTAAATAGTTTTGTAAAAAGATAAGCAAGAAAATCAGAAAAAGTGATAACTTCTATTTAAGCCATTTGGCTTATTTTTTTTTGCTTTTTCATTAAGCAATTGTGTGTTTTTATATTTTTCTTAAGTCCCTGTCATATTAAAGTAATTGTGTGAAATTTTTCATAATTTTCTGTTTTGATTTAGTATTTTTAATAATTAATTTTAGTTTATTTAGTTTTAATTAAAAACCAAAAATAAAATTCATTACTGCTTATTTTTAATCACTAGTACTTTTTTATATTTTTCCTAGATTTTATAAATCATAAAGTATTTTTAGAAAAAAAATTCAACATTTTTACTGTTCATTTGCTAATTTTTATAATTAAATTAGTTTAAATAGGTTTTAATTAATAATTAAGTAAATAATTTACAAATTAGCTTATTTATAAATTTTATAAACTTTTTATAATTTTATAGGATTCCTGTGATGGTTAATTAATTTTAGAAAAATTTTCATAATTTTCCAACTCATTTTAGTATTTTTCTTAATTTAAATTAGTTTAAATTAATTATTAAATAGTTTTTAATTAATATTAAATAATTAAAAAAATTATTAAAATTTATTTAACATTAAGTTTGTAAAAAAGTCATTTTCACCCTCCCTTAAGTTTATTTTTGCTTCATTTCCACTTTTTCAGTACGCAGTTACGTTTGTTTTAATTTTGATTTACGTTTTAGATTTAAATATGTATCTGATTTCTTGTAATTGTTAATATTGTCAATTTAGTTTAATCCCAGTTAAATTTGATTAGTATAATCCATCCAAATCATTATCTGGTTACTTTCCTCAAATGGCTATATCTCCAAACGTTTCCTAAATATAACTTCAACCTTGTTGGGATATAACGACCCATGAACACACTGTGCTTTAAACGGATCATAAATTGATCACTTTCTCCCACTTAGGTTTAACCTGTTGACCAAACTCACTTGGTTAATCTTCTAGTCTGTTTGGGAGGAGTCAATGGACTAAGTTTTTTGTTGCATAATGATGGACAAATCCCCACCATTCATCTAATTTGATCAAATGGTTAGGATTAACCTATCATTTAATATAGAACCTAAATTCATAGCTTTTTTCTTTTTTCTTTTTATGTCTTTTTTTTCTATTCATGTTTTCTCTTTTTCTTTTTCTTTTTCTTTTTTGTTTGTCTTTTTTTCCTTTCCTATTCACGATTTTTCTTTCACTTTCTATTCACACCTTTTTTTTCTTTTTTTTTTAAATCACGTTTTTTTTAAAATACACGTTTTTTCACTTTCTTACGTTTTCGTCCGTTTTCGTTCGCTTTCGTCCGTTTTTGTCCGTTTATACGTTGATACACGTTTCATCTGCTTTTTAAAGTTTTCATTCATTTTTAGACGTTTTCATCTGTTTTAGTCCAATTTCATACGCTTTCGTAAGTTTTCATACGTTTTTGTACATTTTTATAAGTTTTCGTCCGTTTTCAGACAGTTTTTGTCCGTCTTCGTCCGTTTTATATAATTTTGTCCGTCTTTAGACGTTTTTGTCCATTTTCATATGGTTTCGGCAGCTTTTATACGTTTTCAGACATTTTTGTCCGTTTTCGTCTGCTTTCATCCATTTTCGTACGTTTTCGTCGGTTTTCATACGTTTTTGTCCGTTTTCAGACGTTTTCGTCCATTTTCATACGTTTTCGGCAATGTTTATACCTTTTTAGACGTTTTTATTCGTTTTCATACGTTTTCGTCTGTTTTCATACATATTCACCCGTTTTTTTGCGTTTTCATCTGTTTATAGACGTTTTTGTCTGTTTTGATACATTAATATACGTTTTTGTCCGTTTTTATACGTTTTCTTTCATTTTTATACATTTTTTCTGTTTTTAGACGTTTTTGTCCGTTTTCATACGTTTTCGGCAGTTTTTACACGTTTTCGTCCGTTTCCATACATTTTCATCCGTTTTCGTCTGTTTTCTTTCGTTTTTGTCAATTGTTCATACGTTTTCGTCCATTTTCATACGTGTTTTTAAGCTTTTATTCATTCGTTTTCATCCATTTTTATACGTTTCTAAATATCACAATTGATATTCCTAATATCACAAGTGATATTTAGAATATCACATAATATCACTTGTGATATTAAGAATATCAATTGTGATATTCAGAAACGTATAAAAACGGACAAAAACGTATGAATACAGACAAAAATGTTAGACAGTGAAAAAAACGTGAATTCAAAAAAACGTGAAATCACTTGTGATATTCTGAAGATCACTTGTGATATTTTGAAGATCACTTGTGATTTTCCGATTCTGAATATCACTTGTGATTTTCATGTTACAAAACACTTGTTGAAAATCACTTATGGTATTTTGAATATCACTTGTGGTATTCTGAATATCACAAGTGATATTCTGATGAATATCACTTGTGATATTCAGAAACGTATGAAAACATCTGAAAAATGAACGAAAATGGACGAAAACAAATGAAAACAGACGAAAACAGATGAAAATGGACGAAAACATATAAAAGCGGACGAAAACTTATGAAAACGGACAGAAACATATGAAAGTGAACGAAAACGTATGAAAATGGACGAAAACGTAAGAAAACAGACAAATGTGTATTAAAATGGACGAAAATGTCTGAAAACTGTCGAAAACGTATGAAAACAGACGAAAACGAATTAAAATGGGCGAAAACGTAAGAAAATAGATGAAAATGTATAAAAACGGACGAAAACGTAAGAAAAGTGACAAAAACGTAAAAAAACCGACGGATATTTATGAAAGCGTAAAAAAAGTAAAAAGAAAATAATAAATAAAAAATGAATAATAATAAAAAAAATGAACTTAGATTGTCATATTAAATCTTAGAACAAAAACTTAGTATCGAAAATTCATCACATATAGATATGTGCTTTTTCTTATTTCAATAATTATTCCTACAATATATTTCATAGTTTGTTTGACGTGTCACAACTTAAAAATTCACTAAAACATTGTTGACGTGTGAGCATTTTGTTAACGTGTTTTCATATACGATATTGAAATACTAGTTATAATACCTGTGCACGCACAGAGTTTTTAAATTTTCATCTTAATTATGTATTATTATCGATTAAGAAATGAACCACTTAATATGTTTCAAATGGTTTTAGTTGGTGGACTAAAAATAAAAAATCATATGTATATGTTATAGCTTACCTATTATTTTAGGAAAATACTTTTGAATTAAAAAATATATTTTATTATTCAAGCAAAATCACATGATGATACTTAACTTGTATAAGATGTTAGTGATATATGCTTTAGTTTTGCAAACCCGTGCTATCAATTTACGATGTGTTTTGTAATTGTGGTATTTCTTTTACTTATATTTTCGTTAAAATATGTAGCAAATTTAGATAGCTTTGAAGATTGATTCATTTCCTTAATTATGAATAACCATCATATCATTTTTTACTAATGTACCTTTGGGTTATGGTACACAAAGGTTACCAAAGTTTCACCAAAATTTGCCCTAAGGAAACAAAGTTTCATTTTGTGCTTTTAGGTCACTAATGTAAACGGGTTTATTAATTTGGTCATTAGACTTATTAACTTGTGACACTAGGGTCATTTTGTGGAAGGGTTACCGGTTGTTTCCCTTCACCCATGCCAACTTGTCATCTACATCACCAAATCGTCCTCCACGTTGGATTTCCACTTAGTTTACTTAATATTAAACCCGCCCCCTTTCTTATAACCCTAATTTTTATAACCCATTTCCACAATAATCCACCCAAATCACACTTAGGGTTTCAGAAAACTAAATCATCCACAATGAATGTGCTTTGTGGCTGTGGGGAAGTTGCTAGGCTTCGAACATCTTGGACTCAACATAACCCCGCATGAAGGTTTCTTGGATGCCCCAATTACTTGGATCCGACAACAAATTGCAATTTCTTTCAATGGATTGATGCTCCTTTACCAAATCGTTGGTATCAAGCAAGAATGTATGAGATGCATGTGAATGTGATTAATGCTCAACAACAGATTGCTCAAGTTAACAATCAAGTGGCTCGATCTACTTTCTACAATCGGATTTTGATTGTCTTGATTGTTAGCATGTTGGTCATTAGGTTTCTAAGCTAGTTATGTTGGTCATTGTGTTGCTTTTGGTAGTTATGGCATGTTAGGTTTATGTGCTTTTTGGTTTAGATGTTAGTTTGGTAGGCTGTGGTATGATGAACATGGTGTAAGCTTCTTTTGGTTTGTGGTAGGCTGTAATGTAGGTGTCAAGTTATGGTATGATGTAATGTTGGTATGATGCAACTTTGGCAAAGTAATGAAAAAGTTGTTTTGGTATGATGCAATGTTGTTATTTACTTCATTCTTTACAAGATTCTTTACATGTAACATAAAACAAGTTGTAATACCTGAACATGGTGTATAAAATGACACAAGTTATGCAAAGTTAACATACCATAACCTGGATCATATTCATTCATCCATTACTAGTCATAAATTGTTCAAGTGATTACACAAAATAACTGATAGATGGCAGATGTACAAAATTGCCACACATTTGGCAAGCCATTCTAAATCAGTTATGCAAAGTAATCAACATCATCCTAAGTCATAAGTCCTACAAATTACCAGTTTACATATCATAGTTTACAACTTCATCATAATTGGCAGATGTACAAAATGGCCTAACATGTGGCCTGCCAATATAAGTCATATATAACAACTACTCAACTGAAATAGCATCAGTTGGATCCAATCCAGGTCCAGGTGGTAGTGGCTTGTTGAAAAGGATTTGCTTGATCCTTTCAGATCTTCTAACATGAGGTGGTGTGACTGGTCCTTCATCAGAATCATCATTTTCTTGTTCCTGCACAGCCTGTTGTTCCTCAACTTGAACTTGCACATCAGAATCATCATTTTGTTGTTCCTGCACATTTGGACTAACTTGTTCTTGGGAGGGCTGTGGTTGTGACTGGGTTAATTCAATCTCAGATTGTGCCTGAGCATGAATGATGCAATCCTCTGGTGTTATTCCTAATGGCCATGCAGGCTTAGGAAGACCCATTGTGTCCTGCTACATAAAAACAAATACCAAAAAAAACAAACATTAGTTTAACTAATCAAATATGCATTGTGTACAAAATTTTATAATAATACTTACTCCTAACATAGGCTCTCCATCAACTGGATCCTAAGACACTCCAAATCCAATTGGTTTCATTCCACCAAGATACATTCTAGCTTTTGATCCATCACCTCTACCTCTACTTCTAACAACTTTGCCATTCACACATCTTAACTGGCTCTTATCAACAAAACTGACATAATGTGCTTCAGATGCTATTTCTTTACCCCTAAGACTTACACCACCACCCCTCATCCTTACACCACCTCCTCTAATCCTTAAACCACCTCTAATCCTTAAACCACCACTTGGTGTTGAAATTTCTGGTGCAAACAACTCAAAACCAGGTGGGGGAGTTGAAAAAGTGTTAATTAGACAAAACCCTAATTTGTTATACGAAACCCTAATTTTATTAGACCTTAATTGGAGTTACTAAACAATTAAAAGGATTAATTAGGATGTTGATTTTACCTTGTTGTGAAGATGACAACCTTGATGCGAAGTGAATTTGAAAAAACAATTGGATGTTATGGTTGATTGGTTTGGGGGGGAGTGAATATGCGTTTAGGGTTTTATGAAATAAGCTTTGGGATTGAGCCGATAATATAATAAGAGATGGGTCAATTTTGTGATTAAAATAATTAAGCTCAGCCACGTATGATTGTTACTGGCTAACGTGAGTTGCAATATAATGGTAACATAAAGACTCGGTAACGTTTACATTAGTAACCTAAAAGCACAAAATGAAACTTTGTTTCCTTAGGGCAAATTTTGGTGAAACTTTGGTAACCTCCGTGTACCATAACCCATGTACCTTTTTGTTTGAAAAGTTGTATTTTCATAAGTTTGTGTTATTTACTTCTTATATTTGATCATAAAATTACCAAATTAACATAGATGCTTACACTATAGCTTCTTTATTACATAAAGAGAAACGAAAAAAGATGTAATGGGTAGAACTCAAATTTAATCTTACGTTTATGTATAATGTATAAGAATAATTTTTCTCTAAGCCCGAACTATATAAGGAAATTATTATTACTTATATAAGTAAATTATAAATGCATGAAAAAAAATGACAAAGAGTATATTCGCAAGTCTTTTAGGATTGTTTGAATCCTTACCGACCTTTCACTTTAATGCAACTTTCTTCACAATTGGCCTAAATCATCAAAGTAAAAGACACCCATATTTTAGACCGTTGGTTGACACCCATAGTGTTATCAATGACAGCAAACACCTGCTAAATTTCATTAACTCATTCAAAGATAAATTACACTCCAAAAAGAATTCCTACCATAAAATTCCCCATATAGGCACTAAAACACATCTTTGGTACATCAAAATACATTCATGTATTATCTAAATCAGCAACTCAACTAAATTATACATTCATACCTTGAGTAGGCGTAGAAATCCTTCTACGACAATCATGTGTTGATACTTAATCCTCCTCTAAAAAACGCACACAACAAATTGCATTACACTTTAGTGTGTGTGAGATAAGATAATAAAACTGCAAAAACCACTAACATGTTGCATTATAGTGAAGATAACAACAAAGTTAGTAATAACATCAAATAAGAAAACTTCATATTAGAACTAAAGGGGTGTTTGGTTATGCTTATTAAAGATGCTTATTGGCTTATTCAATTACCATAACACAATAAGTGTATGATAAAGCTATAAGTTTTTTTTAGAAGCTTAGTGAAAAACCTCTGAACTCACAACTAATTCTATTATAGCTTAGTGTGTTTATAGTAAAAACACAAATATTAAGTGTAGAAATTTTCAATAAAACATAAAAAAGAGTTACTAAAAGTTGATGTATATAACAAAAAGGTTAAACCATGCATAAAAAAGGTTATTAATACTATCAGCTAGATAAGGCATAAGGCAAAGTTCTGTTGAGGTCTCTTTCGGATTCTATTCAGAAGCAGAAAGAGGTTTACACATAAATCATAAGTATAGAATAATGGTTGTATCTCACATCCGCAGTATAGTAACGTAATAACCTGATTAAAACTATATATTCTTGCTGAATAATTCTCATGTACATACTTTTAAATCGTTTACAACGGCCGACTATTAACCTTTTTTTTTTTTTTTTTTTTTTTTTTTTGTGATAAAACATTACGTCAATGAATAAAGTTAGGTTATCCTCTACGTAATTTTTTTTCTTTTCTTTTTTTAGGAGGTAATTGTTATAAAATAAGGATTGTGATGCGTGCATTTTTTATATATAATTTAAGGAAAACACATTCTATATTAAACAATGACTATCTAAAACATATGTTTGTTTGTTTTTTCTTCAATAATTACCTTTATATAACGTTTTTAACTGACAGACATGTTGAGGTTGAGGTTGATTTTGTTGTTTAACTTTAACTATTTATATCAATTTGTACAAAATGTGTGAATTTAGTAGCACATAATGAGCGTTGATGAAGTTAAAATATGCTCCGTAATGTTTTTAAAATATTTTTATGTATATCCATATACAAATTTTAAATAACAATTTCATGTGTCATTGTTATAAGTAGAATCGCGTATATATATTTTCATATCACAGTATTGTGTTTAACATTTGATATTTATATTCCCATTACTAATAATTTAGCCGTATTTCAAACCCGTGTACGTATAAATTAAACTTTTAAATAGTAACATGAGTCTTTATTTAGAAAAAATTCTAATGGATGAAAGTTTATAACTAACATTAGTTTAAAAAAATATTTAACGTATATTAAAACTAATTCGTATATTTACCAAATTTTGTAATTTTAATAGATGAAAATCTAATATAATAATACTCATGTAATTTTAAACAAAGTTAATATTATAAAGTATATGGGGTATAAAGTGTAAGTGGATATTTGAGTTTTTTATAAAGTTGTTAAAAAACATAGAAACTTGTAATTTTACACTTTACTGTATATAAATTATTTAAAATTCAATCACTAAAGTTTTATTAATTACTTCATTTTTTTTAAAGTTTTGTTTTCATAAATTTGACACCTATATTTTTATGCATTTTTTTTCTTAACCAAATTTTTTCACCAAATTTATTAAGTTTGACCAAAATCAATTTAATTTTGACTTTTATTGACCAATCACGTTGCTCGATTTCGCATACGTGGCAAAATCAAGCTCTGCTATTGGTCTAATTTTTTTTTTTTTTTTTAATAAGAAGTGATTTGCAAAAATATTCCAAAATGATGTAATTTTTTTTTTTTTTTTTTTTCAATAAGAAGGGATTATTATATAAAAGATTTGTGAGATGAAAAGTAGAATCAAAATTGTATTTATAAGTTCAAGTGGGTAGTTAGTTCTATTTGAATGTAAATTATTATCCAAATCAAAAAGTTCATTCCTCATCGACTCAAAAAGCTTCAAAAAGCTCTGCGCCAAACATGTCCTTAGTCTTTGTAAAATTTTCTCTATAACATGTTTCAAAACAATTTCTAATCCTGAAAATAATTGTTAAATTCTTTTGAATTTTCTGTATTACCCCTAATTTATACTCACTATTTGATGGTCGCGTGCTGCTTGTCTTGGTAACTTGTCATTGTATGATCATGTACTTTTCGTTTGTATTTGTATTTGAACTCTTTTTGCAGCACGAGTATATCCAGTTTTCAGTTGGGTTTTACAAGAAATGTCGTGTCTTCGGTCAGGTTTTGTCTAGTGTCTCCACTCATGTTTATTCTATATTTACAGCAGCTAACACGCATACTCGGATTCTCAGTTTGACAATCACTCTGGATGATGAGAAACTCAGAATGCAATGCAGTAGTTGCTCTGGAAATGTATAAATGATACATCCGTGTGACGAGATTAATTTGTTAATCACATGTTAACGAGTAACAAAAAGTTTAAGAATCAAGGCACATATGAAATATCCTTCGAAAACTGCTTCCAAATTAGGCAATGTATACGAGCATGCATTTAACTCCAAATCTTTCTGGCTACTGATTCATATGAACAAAAACGCCAACAAAATATTGAACAAACTATCATACATCTCATATTACAACTCACATCCTAGCCAAAATAAATAAAATCGAGAACCGCTATGGCTAAACCAATTCTAGGGACCATTTTACACAAGTGACCTCTTTTCATCGTTAAATTCTTCACTTCTTTCTTCTATAGGATAGGATTTCACTTGTTTTACACAGATTTCCCACAGTCTAAGCATGTGCGGAATCTTGTGATCAGGCAACATCTTCATCATAATACCCGCAGCTATTAGTATTAGCCCAACCCCATGCTGTTCAGACATGGGTTTTGTAAATACTACATAGGATAATAATAAAGTTACCGCCTTTCTTGCAGTTGTTACCTGTATAAACCAAAATATGCATGTTAATATATGATATTTCATTGTTTATGTGTGTGATGCAAGAATCAAGAAAGAAGTATAGTTACCAAAGCTGTGGTTGCTGCCCCGAAAATGGCAATTAGTGATAAAACAGATACTTGGCCAACAAATGTAGCCACAGCTTCAAAAATCAAGACACCATATACGTAAGGATTCTGCATGTTTGATTTCCAAAAATATTATCAAAAGATATTGAAAAGATATCATGAATTGCTTATCATTTATTTATATATGGTCATTGGGAGAACTCTCTTGAAAACTTTTCTGAATATGAACATGAATCTATTTCAAGAGTTGATACTACAAAAGACTTACCTCGTAACATGAATTCCATGCTCTAAACAATTCTCCTGTGAAAATCATTGGCGGGATCAAAAAAGGCGTTCCAACAATCGTTGAGCAGTATAGCATTTCCATCTGAAAACAGAAATTGGAAGTGTTGAGTGATCGACTATGATAACCCAAAAAAGGACTAAAAATCTATTTGATTACCAAATTTCAATCTCAGATTCTCAAATCCCATATGCATAAATAAATGGACTTATTGCATAAGAAGGTAATAACTTTGTTCCAAATTCTATTTCTGTGAATTTGATCTAAGGTAATCTAACCTGCTAATGGGTCAAATGGGTCAATATATTTTGTTAGAAGATGCACCAAAGATATTTTGTTACCTGAGTAGTATTGCGATTAACGGTGAAAATTGCTTCTTGCAAATTTCCCAAGAAGGAATCCATGATCAGAGCTCCAGTGACCATCACAACACCAATAATGTTAAAATTTGGAGATGTGTTGGCATCGGCTAATGTGAAGAGTATCAAGCCAATGACTAGAAGAACAGATGCAAAATATTCACGCGGAGGGTACTTTCTTCTCAACCCAGGAATGAAGGCACCCATGATCATCACAGGTAAAACCTACAGAAAGTTTAGTTCACTTTATGATAGATTATAACGATAATTTTGTATCTGACATTAAGAATAAACTAGATACCTTTGTCGATTTAAACATGAGTTGTGCAGGATAATTAAGATAAGCTAAGGACCCTTTGGTTAATCCATGAGAGCCCATAAGAACCACAGAAAGCTTAACATACATACTCCATGGGTTCACCATTTTTACTGGAGTGAATCCCTGTAAACGTAGGAGTGCCAAGTATACAAAGCCTTGTATGAATGTGAAGTACCATCCATAGCTGAATCAATCGCAATGCAAATATATCAAGATCTTTGAACAATGTACATCATAATCAGTTAATCATAATTTCACGAAAACTGAAGCTGTTGCCTCATTGACATACCTGAATTGAAGTCTGCTATACACATATTCCTGCAATAGAGTTGAGTTATGAAATGAGTTACTTTGTAGGGTTGAATAACGAAATGATGAAAAGTATCATATCAAGATTGTTACGAGCTGAAGCCTCAATGCAAATTCATTTTACTGATTCTAAAATATTTACCTTTATATCATAAGAATAACCAAATTGAAATCGTTGATAATTAAACATAAAATGTATGAATGTGAAAGAAACAAACAATGCAGAAACACAATATACAACACAGAACATTGATACAAGTATATGCTAGATGTTTATTTGCATGAGTGCTTCATACAAAGCGATTTTTTTTAAAGGCGACACAAAGCGAATTAAGAAAAACAACCTCGCAAATGCCATTAACAAGATATCCAAAGAAAAATCCAGAAGAGCAAATGAGAAATTGTTGCCATATTGGTTTATCCGTAAGCGAAATCCCAAACAAAGTCCTTATTTGTTCTTCACCCTTCATCTCTATGACAAGTTATCAAACATCTAGATTTCATATATACCCATTTTGATTTTCTTAACTCTTTACCAATACTGAAATTGTTTATTTGCATAAGAAACAAATCATAACATTCTTTCCAAATTGAAGAATTGATCATAAGGTTTATTAAAAGTTTTCAAGAAACATTGAGGGTTTTTTTGGAAAGAAAAAATGCAATTGATTTTGACCCAATATGATATGGTGTGCATTGTATAGAGATACAGGATCATTGCTTGAAAGGAGGAGAAAACATCTCCTGTTTTTAAGGAATATACATGTTGTATGTACAACAAAGACAGATGCAGGTGTTAGAATAAAATGTACAGATTGCTTATTAAAACTAATTATATGCTTAATCTTATTAAAACTAATTATATGCTTAATCTATATTTAAGTCTGTACTCGAGTTTATGATTGCGAGTCTCTCCATTTTAAGACAAATTTTCTCCCGGTTTGTGTTCAACTGTTCATATAAAAAATAAAGAAACACATAAGCATTTAACTAAATAAGCAATCCCAAACACATGGATAACTACATTTGACTTCATATCCAATTAACTACAATTAGAAGAATAGTTGGTGTATTGATGATACAAGACCACATATTAAAAGCTACATTTGTTATCAAATTCTACGTTAGAAGAATGTTGATATAATGATATTCAAAGAACTGCAACATCATAAACTATAGAGCTAGACTTCTCTAAAGCTATAATCGCTACAATTAATATGATATACGTCATATAAAGCTTGAAAATTGGGGCGTACGTATCATAATATCACACAGTTTCCACATGATGATTGGAGCTACTACTTTTTCTTTTACTTGTTTTCTGACTCCATAGCAGTTGTATCAACTTCTGCATCAGTTTCACCATCGATCATTCCCGGTTCTGGTTCTTGGTCAGGTTCTGCTTCTGGCTCTGGCTCATCGATTTGACCAGGCTCTTGACCAGCATCGGCCTCAGGGGTTTGTTCTTGTTCTTCGGGTGAAATGCTTGCAGCATCAGTGTCCATTGGTGCTGCTGACGCTTCAAGATCTGGCCTACTGCCTTCACCATCAACTTCACTTGCAGATGTTGCAATCTTCAAAGAGCAAAAAATGTCAAACAAAATAAAGATATAGTTTGACTTTCGTGGAAAACTTCAAGCTTTATAAGTTATAAATGTACCACAGAAATAAAAACTACAAGTCAAATTCGTTTAAAGGATCCATAAAACAAGATTGAATCAAAAAAGTATTAGGTTTGACCTTAAGTCTGTCGTTTACCTGATTCTCTTCTGCTTGATTTGTGGAAGTTTTGGTTTCTTCCTTTTTGGCACGTTTTGACTTGTCACTTGTTTTACCTTGATATTTTGACCGGACATCTGGTGGCATAATTTCTACTGGCACCACCCCTTCCACACCAAATTCAGTGAACTGGAAGATAATCGACTCAATTCAATTTCAATACAAAACAATAATAACCGCCAATGTATTTAATGTTTTGAATTATATTATCTTACTCGAGAAAATCCTTCTAAATCCTGCCTTGCTGAAAATCGCAGACCTTTCCAGCAGTAAACCTACACGAATGATTGACCAGTTAGATTACTTAAAAAGATTGATGGCTTTGCATACATCTCTTCATTAATAATACTCCTTAGCCTTGCAAATAAAAGTGTTCCCTTTTTTGGCATAAATTGAAACAAGAATTCATACTATCAGTAACAGAGGCTAACCCGGTTGTTTTTGTGGTGGTATTCTGCTTCTATTCCCGCAGATTCATCCATCTGGAATATACAAATATAATCTAAGTTAGTTTTATGTCAATGATATCTCAGAAAATCACTTTAGTTGGAAGAATATTTTTGGAAAATAAAACGATTATTAAAGTACTGATAATTCAGGAATATACATCTTCCGCTAAGGGTTTCCAGTATTCTGTGACTGCAGGTGTGCACACACGTTGAGGATCGGTTAGAGCATTCTGCAGAATTAACAAATGGAGTCACAAAACTATCAAACTTTGAGCTTCTATTAGTTCTGATGCAATAATTCATCCATCAACCAGATTTTTTCTAACCTTAATACTTCTTAATTATCATAAAGGCTAGTTTAGCAGCACATGTTGGTGTTGGTGTTGGTGTTGGTGTTGGTAAGTTGGTCTACGATTAACGAACCAATTATGATTTAAAAATGTATATTACTGAAAGTCAGATTGTAGCATCCTACGAAAACTAGAACACAACTCATTGACTCAGTATTCTACAAATGGCAAGTATTTAGCTTAATATGTGATTCTTGAATGAAGCAAGACTTACCGACATTTAAAGATTGTAAAAAATGGTAAAAGATAACAAACTTGAAATTAACGCACCGGATTTTGTTGTGACCATTTCCATAATTGAGCAAGTTCTTTATTCCCAAGTTTCCATTTTGGACGACTGAACGTTAAAACAAGAAGTTGAGTAACTAAACTTTACACGTATTGTAAAAAAATACTGTGTACAAAACCATCTTAGAAGCATTTGAAAGATGCTTACCGTTTTTTTACTCCATCTCGAACAGCTTTCTTTTCTGTGGGTTGTTTTTCAAATGGGGTACAACCATCACGTTTCCACCACACCTAAAACACAATTTCACATAGGAACAATGTAAGTTGAACCAAAGCCATATATTCCAAAATAGATCAGCTTAAATTCACATGGATACACGGAAAACAGAGAGGGGCACATACCCAATTTCTTTCACGTTCTAATATATGCTCAATACTGCGAAGAAACTTTTCTCCTTTTGGTGGGGTCATTACCAGAAGTTTCTTTACTCGTTCTTCACATTTTTTAATCTCTTCCTTCTACAATCAGAAATAGCAATTTGTCGTGATATATAAAAGAATACTACTTACCATATAAAGGCGAGCATATCTAATAAAAAATAACATCAAAATATATAAAGATCACTAACCATAGTTTCCAAGGGCAAATCTTTCTCGTTTTTCCCAGGGGCCTAAAATTAGAAACCAGCAGGAGATATAAGTAAAACTTAAGGTTTAGTGAATATTAAGATAAATTATTAACCTTTGTATGCATAAATAACAAGTGTGGTGAAGCTTAATTGGCTAAGCAGCGATTAAACAGGCTCACAAGCATTTATAATACAAAATAATTTTTCTTCTGGAGTATGTGAATATAAATACTACAGTTCAATTATGTTTTTATCAAATTAGGTTCTCAATTGATCTTTTCGATCAGCCACTCAGTCAGAAATGATAAAAATCGACTAATGAATACAAGTTGAAAAAGGGTACCTAATCCCTGCTTAATCTTTTTGAAGATTTATTTATTAGTTTTTATTAAATAAGATGAGGGACTGAAGAACAGAAGGAAATAGGCATACCTTGAGATAATCGAACAAAATTAGGCACTGAACAAGAATATGGCGTCGGAAACTAGGATCCTTCAACTGTGGTAGGCCAGAAAACATAAAAAAGCAGTGTAACCAATATTGAAGTACTTTAAACTACAAATGCCAACAAGAAATTTGATATTCTGATAGAGAATTCAAACCTCTAGACCCATTAGATTACTGCTTGTAAGATATTTTATGCTGAAGGTTGCTGCTTCATCCTCAAGATTATTAGCAGCACCATCTTCATCATTTAAAGGCTGAGCTTCAAAGGTATTCAGGACAACCTGGATATCCCATAGTAGAAAAAACATAAATACGAATGTAAATATGAATAGTCGGTGATTCAACTACAATTAAACCACAGAAAGAATACCGTCAAACAGGAAGAGAATTTATGCCACTTGGTGGTAGTAGGACCAATGGAAGCAGGGTTGCTGAAGTAGTCCTAAAATAACAAGAATCAACTTAGTACAGAAGTCCTAGAACTTTACATAATATTAGTATCGTGGTTGGCAGAGAGATTGGAAAATAAGGAGATTCGATTCATGTATCCAGAAATTAATTTAGATAAGAGATCATTAGACTGACCTGCAAACTCCAAAAGGTTTTGTAGAAGTTGAAGTCGATAGAGATTCCTGAAAATAATGTGTACATGTCATTAGAGGAAACTATTTGGAACACCGACCAATAATTAAAAAGGTTTAATATATAATGCCCAACCATATTTTATATGAGACTTGAATGTAATGTTAAAAAACAACACTACACATCCAAACCATCATTTATAGCAGTATTGTGGTCTTCAATAGCATTGACAGTCAAATTTTATAAAAACTGGGAGTCCGTGATACTTACCGTCGGGTGCTTGCTTCTCATATTTTGTCTCGTTTGACACATTGAAAAGTCCCTTAATATTGACAGCTATAGATGCAAAAGGGAATAGAAAGTCATTTCAGGGTAAGATTATAGAAGAAAGAGTATAGTGCTGAAAAATGACTAAATGAGAATAGATGAGATAAAGTACCCGAACGTTCAGACAAAGGGAAAAAATGAGCAAGAAACATTATGATTCGTCCACAAAACACCACATCATTTGCCTGCAAAATGCAGTAAATAGATAAGATGTCAATCATGATGAACTTATTGTAAAATAGAACCAAATTCTAAGCGTGTGATTAAACACGAGTGACACACACATACTACACTAGAAAAAGTAGATCATATTACTTTCAGATGAAAATAGATACCTTTGACAAACGACGAAGAAGTTGATTGCAAGTCCTTAACATCACAAGCTTTCCCCTTGCAAACAATTCAGGCTGCATAGAAGTAAACACACAGTAAAAGCCACCAAAAGTCATTCTAAGTTCAAATTAATACTATAAAAAGATTAAACGGAATTAACTGTAGTAATTTTACCTACCTTACCCAAGATGTCTTGCTTACTTTCTATATAACCAAAGACATCTTCGCAGTTTCTCATTGTAGACATCTCTGTCAAATCTTCCAAAAGTTGGAATATCATACCCCCTTCAATGTGTTCATTTTCACAAAGATATAGCACAATGTCTGACAAAAACATATGCATATATATAAGTTCAAATACATTAACAATTTATAATATAGCAAAATTGGATTTATGTGTGTATATGGACCATTCAAATATCAACTCATTATAAAGTCGAAAGCACAAGATAAATTTAGTAGATAAGAGGGAGTTGGTATTTTGCAGTGCCCGTTGTGAAAGACAGTTATCGACTCTCGTGACCACAAATTTTTTTAATGTGAATTTAGTTGGGAAGTATGGAAGGCAGGAAGGGTATAAAAGAAGACATCAAAGTAGATGTGCTGTGCCAATCATGCCATCATGGTTAACCTTCCAAGTTGCTGGAAAGATATGATTAGGGCACTAAAATCATGCGCAACAAACCTATCAATAAAGCTACTGATACTACTCGTATTTCGCAAAGACTGGTTTTCTGCTACTGTGTATCACATATGGCTAGAAAGGAATTGCAGATCATTCAAGGACCGAATATTCGAATAATAGATGTTGGTCTATTATGTAGGCTTATTGTAGAAATGGTTACAAAAAGACTATTAGGCCTAATGATAAAAGCTTCTCCTCAAAGCACAAGAATTGAAGAATTATGGTGAACAGATGACATTTACGTTCAGTTTGACTAATATCAGGATTGAATATTGGCTGTGGAAATCGATGTGTTGTAATTGGGTACGTAAGTATGCTTATGAAATAACTGAAGCTATGAAGCTCGGTTTCAGGATGAAATTAGTATGTGGAAGGGTCTGCTAACCAGTATTTTAGCTGTTGGTGGAAGCTTTTGTACAGGTTTGAAGCTAATACTGATTGTTATCATTAACATTTTAGATGGTGTTGTTATGCAGATAGAGATTGATTCATTTTAAGTTGCTTATCCAAAGCATGTTTTGGGTATGTAATATAGGACATAGATGGGTATGCCGATTTCCTTTTTATATTCTTACGTTTTCGAATTAATTTTTCCTTCAGTCCAAAAAAACATTAACTAAACTGCAACACACTTTACAGAAATCCATAAGCATTTAAAACATACTCACCAAGGAGACGAGGTATTTGCCCCTGCATAGTTTCACCATCAGCAATCGACTCTCCATACCGCATAGTCTTCTCCCCTGATTGAACCGCAGCTGCCTACACCAAATAACACAAGCCAAACCAAAAATATGATTAGTTATCCGAGACTAAAGAGGTTTCTGGTTTTTACAGTTAAAGCCTCAACCTTTAGTTAAATAATAGATTCAGAGGGTGTTTGAAATTGCTTATTTTTTCTGCGTATCTGCTTATCTTCAACCAGTTTAGAGTTTTCGGATAAAAAGAATTGCTTCTACTAACTTTCTTTTCTTGCCGACATGTCTGCCCTAGAACCCTTAATAAACTAAACTCAATTAAACTTCTAACAAACTATTATTTCCCTCGAATTTATAGCACTTTTAACAACATAAACACAAACCGAAAATGCAACCAAACCATAAAGTCATACAAAAGTACAACTGCATAACGGCGAAAGACGTACCACGAGCTCCTGAAGCAAAGTCCTCAAAATATTCTCCAACAACTGATTCTCATCTTGAACCAACTTTGTTTGCCTCTGCATAACAACACATATACACATCACATTCATAAATAAATACAAAAAATTCGTACTGTATAGAATAATAAATAAATAAAAGTGGGGCCCTGCCTGAGGATTAATAGCTTCCTGAACAGTTTGAAGAGCAAAATCTTCTGGTTTACCAGGCTCTGTCAAAACCTTCCTGAATAAATCCTGCAAATATTTACAAATTAATTTGATTAGTAGCATGAAATAAATGTGAAAAAATTAGGGTTTAGTGATTTATTTTACCATGTGTTTGTTTGTTGTGATTAAAATTGATTGTGTGAAGCTATTTCATGGATTTGGGTATTGTTTTGTAGAATCTGTTGGTTTGTTTGTTTTTCCGAAAGGCAGATTGAAAGAGATGAATGAGTTGGGCCTTTGTTTGTTGTATGTTGGGCTATGCCTATAGGGATAAAACCCAAAATTCAACATCAATAAATCTACTCTTTAATCATGGACAGAGACTAAAGGGTATTTGGTTTCTTAACCGAAATCACTATGGTATGAGAGTCACTATGGGTTTGTAAACCCGTTATGAGATTTGCCTATTTATATGGGTTTCATACCCATATCTCAAAATAAAACCCACCAACTAAGCAATTTATTGGGAATGAAATTCATTCCTTCATTCACATTCTCATAAACCAAATACACTCAGGGTGTATTTGGTTTGTAAGTGGGTTTAGAACTGGATTTAGATTTAGTAAAGGTTTTGAAGTAAAGGTAGAGAGACAAAATTGATAATTATTTAGATTATATATTACTTTTATATGTAAATTGATAAATTTTTATGCTTTATTTTGAAGCAAAAAAGCTATGAAAATAAGAAAGATAATGAATGAACATGTGGTTGGAAATAATAGTGAAATGAAAAGTGAATTTTAATTGGTTCAAATTCTCTAATGTCACTCTAGATTGGATTCAAATTTAGGGATGACACGTTGTGTAAGTTAAAAAGAATAAGACACCGAACAACTGATTTGATATGTCTTTCAATCCAAACCTACTAAAACTCATATACCAAATGAGCCCTAACATAGAGGAGTTTTGGCGATTTTGCGTATGATAGAACAACTTTTTTTTGGTTTTTTGAATTTGGATTTTTGATCCTGATAAGAACTTGGTTGGACTTTATGGAGCCATAAGAAAACAGACACGTGGCTCAATTCGCGGCACACACACTCTACATGACTAGTTAAAGGAAAGAGAAAATATTATTTTTATCAAAATCTAGTGACGTATTAGTTTTATATTAAGCCATGTGGTTCTACGGAATCCCCACAAATTATTACGAGGACCAAAAGTTCAAATTTGAAAATACAAAAACTTGATCTATAATGTGTAAAGCCCTTCTATTTAGGTTTCTTGCCATAACTTTTTTATTAAACTCGAAGTTGTATGAAAATCTACATTTGGGTTTAAGAAAAAGTATTATAATGTATTGGTATAAGTTTTCTTGTGTCGGAGACTACAAGTGTATACTTTGGAACTTGAGGATAAGAAAGGTGTTTTTGGTTTAGTTATATATTTAACATAATCTTATTTTGGTTTGTTTTATTTTGTTTCTATTTTCTCAGGGACCAAGTGTGTAAAGTCTTGAAAGATTGTGTTGCCCTATTTCTCTTTGATATAAAAAGAAAGAGATTCGTAACATACTCAATAATTTTCTCTCGTTTCTCTCTCGTATTTTACACAGTTACTCAATTTGTTCTCTTGATCTAGTATTGATCTCTGTTTAGGGTGTTTAATCATTGTGATTACTTATGTATAGTTGAGTAATTGTATTTTGATTCTTTGAGTCATTAAAACATCTAACATTTGAAGTTGTTTTGATATATGGTTGAATGATCTTGATTGTTTTGTGTTTGGAGTTGATAACACTGTTTTTGGTTATAAAACTTTATATGGTGTAAGAGCTAGTTTGGCTCAATACGAAGTGTTAAAATCAAGTTTTCAAAATTAAGGTTTCATAAAAATTGGGGGTTTCTTGTTTTTTGGATATATCTAGCGTCTTCAACCATTAATTGGTTGTTTGTGGTTCAGATCTTGTTATTCTCAAAGTTTTAAGCTGTCATTTTTTACTTTTTGAAAATTAGGGTTTTTAATTTTGGGGGTTTTTTGGTTTTTGAGTCTTATTTAATATGTGTTGATTCAGTGTTTATTGGGTTAGATCTTGGTCTGTGGTGTTATTTGGGGCATTTTGTGTCTTTGTAAAAAATTAGGGTTTATGTATCAACCATAGTTTTCAGAATATGTTATTTTTGTGGTTTATTATTAGTTTGTTATAACTATTTTATTGTTATAATTGTTCTTACTTGTTTTGATAATTTGTTGTTTATTTTTCAGGCTATTTAATTCCGTTGTGCATTTGTGTGTTCTTTGACCTTCTTGATCCTGTTTGGTTGGTGTATTGTGCGTGAACTGTAACATCTCTTACTCTCTTTATATTTCTATTTTTTTTAGAATTGATGCTTTAGGTCAAAGGATTATTTGATTGAGAAGTTTGGAGTATTGATTAGTGGATTAATTGTGATTGGGGTGTTTGGTGATTCTTTGATCTCTGTTGCAATTGTTTTTGGTTATCTTAACATATACCCTTTGATCTTGATTATACTCGACCTACTTCTTTGAGAAGTAAGGAATATTATCCTTGATCTTGATCTGGTGTATGTTTTTAGATCCACTTTGTGACTAGGTCTCTTGATTGTCATACGGTGGTTTTTGTTGTTATTTGTTTGTTATTTGTTGGTACTTGTGTTTGTCTGTCTATTTATTTTAATCTGTCATTATTAAGTTTGCTAATGGTGATTGAGGATAAAGATAAATATAAAGATGAGGGTTCTGGTTCAACTAGTAGTGAGTTAAATTTTTATGTTAAAGATCCACCTTTCTTGCAAGCTAATGATTCTAATGGTACACCTTTAATTACTTTTAAGCTCACCAGTACTTATAATTATAAAATATGGGATATTGTTGTTCATTTAGCTTTACATACTAAGAATAAGCTGTTAGCCCGTATTATGTAACGGGTCCAAGCTCGAGTCTAGAATATTCTGTGTAGTGCTATTTATAGTTATGATGTAATTGTAATCAATCAAATCATTCTACATGAAGAAAAAAAATTAAAAAGTAATGCACTAACATCAAAAGAAAAAATAGTAAAACGAAAGTTGGTTCTAAAACTTCAACCCCCAAAGAACCTTCCAAACAAACGGGGCGTGTTTTTCACTAGAAAAATATAAAGATCCACCTCACAAATAAACATCATGGGTGGGGTTTATTATAGAACTTACATAGGTTGAGGTTTAAAGGGAGCCCTCCGAACCTCCGGCATGTAGCCGGCGGCCGGAGGCGGCGGGTAAAGAGTTTAGGTTTAGAGTTTAGAGGATCGATAAACCTGGTGCTGTGATACCATGTAAGAGATAGGATTGAATGATTTAATTGATTACAATTACATCGTAACTATAAATAGCACAACACAGAATATTCTAGGCTCGGGCTTGGGCCCGTTGTAAGAGATAGGATTGAATGATTTGATCGATTACAATTACATCGTAATTATAAATAGCACTACACAGAATATTCTAGACTCGGGCTTGGGCTCGTTACATAATACGGGCTAACATAAGCTTGGTTCTATAACTGTTAAATGTATAAGAGATGAAAATGATGTTTACTTCAAGAACAATGGGATAGGTGTAATTCTATGGCGTTATCTTGGATTCTTGGTTGTATTTCTTAGTCATGGTCAAATGTTGTTTAAAAATGCTAAGGCTGTTTGGGATGTGTTTAAGGAAATTTATGATAAGATTGACGAATCTGATATATATAGTTTGCATTATAAAATTTGTTCTTTGACTCAATTTGGTTCATCTTTGTTTCAGTATTATCACAATTACAATAGTTTACGGAGGCAATTTGACTCCATTGTTGATTTGCCTTCTTGTTCTTGTGAAAGTGCTTCAAAGTTAAAGGGACACAATTAACTCATGAGGTTGATACAATTCGTAATGGGTCTTGATGACACTTATGGTGTTGTCAGAAGTCAAATCTTGACTTTTGAACCATTACCAGACCTTTTGCTACCTTGTCTATAGTTGAATCTTATAAGAACAGTCAAGCCAGTTCTGCTAGGCCTAGTTCCTCTGCTTTTGTTTCTAGACCAAATAACTAGTCTAACAATATAAATAATCAAAACATAGGTGTAGTAGAAACAATAACTTGGTTTACAAGAACTGCAATATGATTGGACATACTATTGATAGATGTTTTGAGCCTATTGGATATCCACCTAGTTTAAGAAGACAAATGATGTTAATCTGGTGTTTCAAAGAATGTTGTTAGTGGATCTAGTAAAGACTGATCAAAGTGCAAGGACTTCTTCTCCCTTTACCTCAGATCAAATTCAAAGGCTAATGGCTTTGATATGTTCAAAGTCCGATTCTTGTTAGCTACAGTCTTGTGCACCATGTACTTTTGCCTTTTCTAATCATGTCATTAGTTTTGTTAGAGCAAGGGGTACGCATGCGTTTTCGCTTGGCGCCGTTCCACCAGCCAGAAAAAACCGACGGCGCACCGTACCAGCGGTGGCGCCGTCGGAGCTCGCGCCACAGCCATGGCTCCACGCCATCGCAATTTTTTGTTTTTTTTTGTTTTTTTTTTTGTGCTGATTTTAGGGGGAAAAAAAGATCTGTTTCATTTCAAACGGCTATATAGCCGTTTTTTTCAAAAATTTACCCAAAAAAACCAATTTAATTCCCAAAAAAAACCTTATAAATACCCCATTTTTTTTCAAACTTCATACACACTTCCAATATATTAAATCTCAACTTCTCATAACTATTCTCATCCAAAATGAATCCAAATCAACCATGGATCAACAACATGTTAAACGATCCGACAAACCAAATGCCGGGTTCGTCTTCGAACCCCGGTAACAATCCGGGATCGTCTTCGAATCCGGGTTACTTTCCCACCTTCCAAACCTCATTTATGAATCCCGAAGATTTAGCATTGTTTAGCCAATGGAAATTACAACAACAACAACAAAACCAATATCAATTTACACAAACTCAACAAACAACCCAAGGCATCCCTTCACAACCGAATTCGGACCATGCTTCGTTTCATCTAGTAGACGAAGAAGATGACGAAGAAAAATCGGTTTCAATTGAAGAAATTATTCCGACACCGACCTCAAAAAAATCGAGGGCAAAGACGATGGCGAAGAAGCCAAAATCAAAGCCGAAGAATAAGAGAAGCAACAAAGAAAAAGAGGTCGAGGAAGATGTAGTCCCGTCCCGACAACCACGAACTTTTTGGAGCCAAGACGAAGAATATCTTTTGGCGGAGTGTTACATCCAAGTATCCGAGGATCCAAAAACGGGTGCGGATCAACAAAGGTTGCTAAGAGTCAACGTTCGTCAAACTCGACCGCTAGTTCCGGTTCAAACCCGGCATTGTTTCAAGAAATGTTGCAACAACAATACGAGTTAGACCGCAAGGCAAAGATGGATGTTCTTGAGCGAGAGTCACTCGCGAGAGTTACTTTGTATGAATTATAAAAGATAGCCGAGGAGATGCGGGTGCTACAAATGGATACAAGCAGTATGGATCCGGTTAACGCAAGGATCGTGAGGGCACAACAAGCTTGAATCCGGGCAAAATATCCAACCGACGAGGATTAATCTTTTATTTATGTATTAGGTTTTTAATTTTATGTATCGTGTGTTTTTTTAATATGTAATGTGTGTTTTTAATATTAATGAAGTTTATTTAAGTTTATATTGTGTATATTTTTATTTAAGTAAAAGAATAAAGAATAAAAGAATAAAAAAAAAATGGCCGACGGCACCAGAAATTCTGGTGCCAACGGATACCCCTGAAATGTGGTGCCGTGGGATTTCTGGTGCCATGAGAGCTTTTTGCTGACGTGGCAGTACTTTTGGTGCCACGGCTTGAAGCCATGGCACCACTGCACCTAATGCTCTTAAGTGTAGATTTTCTTAAACTATAATACCAATATAAGTACTTAGACTAGTTTTTATAGTCACCTATATCATCACCTCCACGTCAACGATACATCAGCATTCAGCACTCACAACTATCATCACCTTTCAGTTTTTATGGCGTTACTTTATCACTACCAAACATATTTTTTTAACAAATTTAATTAAAAACTAAATTAAACTGTCATTCTTAATTAAAAACATTACACTAAGCATTGAAAACATCATACATATTAAAAACTTAAATTAAACTTCATGAAAAAGGTGTTCGACCAAATCAACAGGAAGGTTTTGATGCAGTACGATTTGATTTGTCTGATAACTTGTAGCATTTGTCCATGGGTTCGTACCAGGTTATCCAGTTGATGTGCTTCTTATGGATATCAATTGGAAAATATCACTTTCCAGTTATGTTTTCAAATCATATTATGTAATATGATCGAATCATATTATGTAATATGATGCATGTATACATCATATTTCTTAATGTTACCAAACACATCGGTCGTATGGGATTGGCTAATATAGCCCATTTTTCTTAAGAACACCAAACGCTCGTTTCACATCTTTCCTTGCCGCTTCATGCATTCGCTTATACCATATTCGCTTGTGGTTATCGTCACCTTGATTTGAAATTGACTTAACAAGTGTTACCCTTTTCAGATATATCCCGTCAACAAGATAATATTCCCACCTGTAACTTATGTCATTAGTTACAAACGAAACTTCTTGTGGTTTTTCGTCTTTGAGGTCTTTGAATATAGGCGATTGATGTATAACATTGATGTCGTTGTTTGCCCCATGATCAAGTCTACAATATTGCCCTTTAAATGAGTTCGGACAACCAAACCACTCCCAATCTGTATAACCAAGGCTTTTTAACATTCCAAGAAATCCATTCTTTTCTTCGTGAAACCGATATAGCTTTTCAACATTAGTGCAAGTAGGTTTTTTCAAATGTTATGCTCCATAAATTTCCATAACAGACTTACAAAAATAATCAAGAGAATTACTAGAAGTTGAAGCGCCCATTTGCAAATATTCACCAAGGGCATCAAAATGGTGTTGTATGCCAATTGACGAATTGCGGAGGTGCACTTCATCAATGGTGAAATGCCTTCTCTTACAGTATAATCAATATTATTATGAAAGAATGCACAATGATTAGTTACTTCTTCAACTATGCTTGTGAATTGCCCTCGAGTCATTCAGAACTTCTTCTAGAAGGCAGCGACTAAACGATCATGAGCACTATAACTATCTCTATTTACGATGTTTCTCATCATTCGTGAAGTTTCACTTTGTCGTCTATTCTAAATGAACGACAACACTCTTTTTAAAAAAATACAAGTTCCTATTAGTAACTTCTTTTTACCAATGAGTCTGTGAACATGAACGTTTGAGAATATATTTTGATAATGAGGAATAATAAATCTTTTGCTTGAGTTATGTATATATTAAGAAAGATGATGTTTGAAGTTGTATATAAAAATGATGGGGTATGAGGGTATTTATAGGTAAACATTACCATTTGAAGTGAAGGGGGCCCACAAAAAAGATATGGTTTTTTTGCTCGTTACTCAAGAGGTAATGGTGATCACCGCTTTCTCTTTTTACCATTGTTGATGACTATATCATGGTTGTGTGGTTGTACCTATTAAAATTTAAAGATGAAGTGTTAGATAAAATCCAAGTGTTATGTAATTTGATTAAAACTCAGTTTGATAACAATGTAAAAATATTGGGTATGACAATGGAATAGAGATTTTTAACCATATATTTAAAAAGTTTACTAAAACAAATGAAATTATACATCAAATCACTTGTGTCTATATACTAAAACAGAATGATATAGTTGAAAGAAAACACAAACACATAATGTTGCTAAAAACATTCTATTCTTGCAAAATCTTCAGCTGAGGTTGAATATAGAGCAATGAATAGTGTTACATGTGAAATAGTACGGGTTTTAAAGATTCTAGATGAGTTAAAGGTAAGTGTGGAACTTCCAGTTCCTTTGAGCTGTGATAGCAGTTCTACTATCCAAATTACTACAAATACTGTCTTTTTCATGAGAGGACTAAGCATTTTGAGATAGATCTGTATGTTTTGAGAGAAAAAGTTTCTTCTGGATTGGTTAAAACTGTTAAAAGTAAAACAGAGGATAACACAACATATTTATTCACAAAGGGTGTTGCTATTGGGTCTTTTGGATTTGTATCTGATACGCAGGATTGCGTCCTCGCAACAGGTTTTACCTATCAAGAGATCTTGAGAAACTTGCAATCCCCGCCAGGCAGTGTACCTGATCGTTGTAGTATAGTATAGTGACTAGTACCGGGGGATTGATCGTTCAACTCAGGAATAGTGTCGCTAGGATTAGAAAGCCCACTAAACTAGGTCTAGAGGTGAGGGATGATTCTTTTTGTATTTTTTTTATATTTTATGAAAGCAAGTAAAATCTCGGGTTTTGAAGGAGTGGGCGGAATTAGTAGCTAGTCAACTAACCCAATTAACTAAAGATGCAATCAAAATAAAATAAAAAGAAATGAAAATAAACTAATGTGATGGAAACAATAATGAGAAAAGATGTGTTTACTTAGATTTCATTACTCCCTAGATATCTTTTACCGGTTGATTAGCTTGTTACAATTGCATGGATGACGGGTTATATTCCTTAATACTAGTCGTAGGGCCGTGTACAATATTCCCTAACTCTATAAGCTCCTACTTCACTCCTATGTCAAGCCGACTAAAAGCTCCTAACATGGGATCACTAGAATTCACTTATACATTAAATACAACCAAAAATCGTAGTACACCTCCAATCATGTTTCTTAAGACGTTCAAGCAAGTTACCAATGGAAGTCTGCTAGTTTTCTTAAGTCTAACATTCAATACAATCATCCACAACAATTATAAACAAACCATCAACTAATAATCAACATCTAGGTTTCACTACATCTAAGCAAACACAATAAAAACCTAGCCTAACATGTTAAAAGAAAGACAAGCATAAGATAGAATCAAACAACACATAGACATATTGAATGATTATTGGAAGACTTATCTTTATTCAACATGGATGAAAGAAGGGTTTGAAACCCCTACAATATGATGAAAATTCAACCTAGGGTTTTTGGTAAAGTTCCTCCTAATGTTCCACACATTATAATGAAAAATTGGAAAAATATATATAGAGAATGCATCCTGACGGCGTCATGTTATAGTGTCTGACGCCGTCAAATCGCCGCCAATATAAAATTCGTATTGCCTAGATCCAGTCTTGACGCCTTCATGTGTAAACATACTTTGGGCCGTCACTTGCAAAATGACCCTGACGGCCTTGGTGACGCCGTCAGGTCAATTACACAAAAAATGTTCTGGGCCGTCACGTGTATTTTCCACTTTCACCTCTTTTGCCAAGCTTGACGCCGTCATGTGTGAGCTCTTGACGTCGTCAGGTACTGTTCCCAACAAGGATTTTGAGATTTTGTCGTTTTCTTCACTTTTATGCTCCAAAAACGTCCAAAATGCTTCCTTTTCCAGATTTCTCCTGAAAAGTACCTAAAATGACAAAAGGAATGATTTAGGGCAGTAATTGATCAATTAATCACAAATCGGACTTAAATGACCCCCTTAAAAGCGGTACACTTTTCGCCTTATCAAATACCCTTACACTTGAGATTTGCTTGTCATCAAGCAAATGCGCTTTTATTCTAATCAAAATACAAGTTAGGGGTCATTTAACACTAATATAAAAGTAATTACAACAAATGATCGTTCCACTAAAAACCAAAAACAAGCACGGAGGTCATACACTAGCACCTCACAAATAGTGTTTAGATACTTACATCTCTCGGGTGTAATAAAGTATATATCACAATATGGAAATGGAAAACATCTCTCACTGCCTGTCATAGCAAATAGATTACCATAGGCTTGGGAAAGGATCAAACCTCCACCACTTGGCGTAAGCACCTAGGATAAACTATCAAAGAGGTCTTTTAAAGGGTTATAACGTTAGGTGTAGGGATATGGAAAACACGGTTTTGTTGGATAAAGGCAATATTTGCTGGTGGCGAGTTAATCATCTTGGTTAATTGCATGTACAATATGGCGTTGCTAAGCCAAGACTTGACTCGACTTAATCTAATCAAAATCTAACAAACTATGAAACAAACATAAAATGAAACGGGATGGTAGTCCGTATGTTTTTCTCTTTCTTTTTCTATTTTTTTTCTTTTTCTTGATTTATTATTTTTTTTTATTATTATTATTATTTTTTTTGCATACACTCTTACCCTACCATACAAAATAATACATCATAGGGGATTTACATTCCCCTTACACTTGAACTTTTACATACTTTACAATAAACTACTCTAATGACTCGAATCAAGATAATCAAAACAGTTGGAGTACTTTTTAAGATTAACGCACATATGAGGGTAATAATTTGATGTTCTTCTCCATTACTCAATAACACTAGTACTTTACCCATGAGTCCCAATCATCCCAAAACAATATATACAATATATGACTCGACTTAGCAACCATGTAATCAATTAAATAATTAACTAAGGGTTTAAACATGTAACAATAATGCACTAAAGATGAGTGCATACAAGGAAGGCTAAGGCGATTTGGTTGTACATTTGGGTGGATTGTAAACAAATTCTTCCTTTAAGTACGATGCTTAAAGTTAGAAACGAAAAGATAGGCTCGGAGGGGTGTACTAGGGGTTTCGTGTACTAAAAATGAGTACAACGCTAAGGTGTGGGAAAATTAATTGACTTCGCTAGTCAAGTAATATGACTTAAGTAGTCAAGTAATTATGATACGGGTTTAACACAAGGGTGATCGTAATGCCTCTTATCATGTAGTAAATCCTACTACACGAATGTAGTCTCACTAGCGGTCTCGGGATGTATCACTAACGCAAGTTCTAGAATCCAAGTACTACCGGTACACTCATAAGCACTAATAATGAATGTTTTTCCTATCAAATCTAAAGGCGAACCTCACATATTTGGGTGGAATTTTTTTTTAAGTGGTACGATTTTGTGCTAGTCATACAACTCTTATCCATGAGACGCTTGTTAAGGCTAAAGTTTCACTCCTAAATGTTGTAAAAAATTTTAAATTTGGCGCTAAAATTGCCCTAGCAAGTATTTCTCTTAGTTTTATTACACACCTACTATCGAACAAACAAACTCAAGTGCAAGTGTATTCTATAAGGTATCATCATTTACCCTCCCCTTACACTTAGGATGAACATTGTCCCTAATATTCAATTAAAGGATGTAAAAGTAAAGCAGGTAAAAGAATGAAAACAAATACTCCCCTGATTCGTTCGGTGTGGATAGTGTGTCATCAAGGTTAGATCTTCCTCCAAGAAAATGAACTTTGAAAGCTTCCCTCCAAAAATATAAATCATCCTCTTGTCATAAATAACCTGTTAAACCTGAGAAAACAATCAAGGCAAACCTCGCGTAAAATCGGCGGCAATCTATATATACTAAAAAAATCCTAGAAAACAATTTAAGATATAATGCTTGTGGAATGAATGTTTGCAGATTTCCAGGAGTTTATAAAACTAAAGAATCAACAAAAACTTTAAGACTCCGGTTTAAACAAAACTCGCAAAATTTTTCAGAATTTTAGTACCTGACGCCGTCAGGTTGTAACTCCTGAAGCCGTCAGAATGTTCATGGAAAAATGTTATGTTAAGTTTCCGGAAAATTTCTGGAAAAACTTATGCCTTATTTCCTGGAAAATCCTGCAAAACATCATTATGACTCGATACAAGCATTTGACTCTGACAAATACTAATATACATGCTCATTTAATATTGTAGTGAATCATGCTCATTTTCGTTCTTATAAACAAATTTGGATTTCCCTTTCATTTAGCTTTTGCAAAATACATTTATATGTAATTAAGACGAAGTTAAAAACAAAATAAAGCATTTTCACAATTTACTTTGAAACATGATTTACCAACAATAAAAATAAGACACACATACGGAAACAAATAAAATCAAACAAATAAAAACACACAAAACATGAGTTGCCTCCCAAGAAGCGCTTTTCTTTATTAACGAGTCTTGTAGCTAGACTCAAGGTCATGGGCAACTAAGTGACCTCGTCATCGGTTCCTGTTCCTAGGTCATCTTCCAAATCTACATCGGGGTCGCTTTCGTAGTGCAGGTATTTTGGGTCTTCAAACTCAAAGACATCTTCCCGATACTTGGAACCAAGCTTACTGACATCCTTAAAGAACCTACATGATAAATCAAATGTGTTTTTACATCCTCTCCGAACATCATCATCACATAAAACAAGTTGAGACCCTAGCTTATCAAGTCCGTCACAATCTACCCCTTTGAAATCTTTCATCTTATACGGCGTTTAATTTGGTACGAGATTCTCCTAATTCCATCTATGAAAGTCATGATTCCGTTCTGGTTATCAACATTAAGCTAGTGATTTCACAAAAGGGTGCCCCGAAAACAACTTGTGATAACCTCGGGTCGATATAATCCTCAATATTGTCAACGATCATAAAGTCCATTTTGAATGTCATATTTCCTACGAATACTTGAACTTCATGATCTCTACCGACAACATTTTCGCCTTTATAAATCATTCCCCATCTGCAAATATTGTTATAGTGGAACAAGGACATAACATTCTTGGGTAGGCATACGTCAATGTAGACATTGTAAAAACACTTGTGACCTATCATACAAGATATTTTGAGGTTATTCGGATCACGTCGCTTTATCTTTCCCGACCTTCCACCCCGTAATCCATTTGTATCACAATCTAATGATGGTCGGTATTCATACACTTCCTCATTACCCTTACAAAAAATTACTTTTCTGACGCCATTGGTAAATAGTGCACTACTATCGCTCTTATCTAGGATCACCCCTATTTCTATTACAAATGGTTTCCCGAGGACGAGGTTAGTTAATGTTGGATTAGTGACCGAGTCTATGTCATCGATCATGGTTAGATCAATGTCATAGATGAATCCTCCAATCATAGCTGATAACCTTTTCATTATCCTGACGTTATCGAGTCCTTTACACGTGATTTGTTCAGGGAAGGCTTCGTTGTAAAGGGAGAGGGGGATTACGTTTATAGGGAGGTTAGGATCTATGTAAGTATCGGTTATGAGCTTCTTCCTAGTGGTGCAAGAAATCTTAAAAACTTCAGAGCCGCTTTCCTTAATCTTATCACTACACCCTATAATAATATCTACCACGTTTTCCTCGAGTTTCTCTATAATAGATTCACCCAAAATCACTGGATTTTCCGTGTGCCCTTTTGATTTTTCTTTCGACTCATCCCATTCGCTTGACTCTTGTGTGATGGAGTCCTCAAATAAGTCGGCAAGGCTCTTGGCCACTTCGTGGTCTTTCTCTGGGGTCTCATCTTCAACTCCATGACCCTCATTCCCAGTTGGTTGTTGGCTCTGGTTGGGTGTAGGAGCAAGTATTGTGGTGATGGCGTTTACAAAGTGGATTGGTCCCGAGGGGTTAACATGGTCCCTAGCTTCCTTCACCTTTGGTGATAGATGTTTAAAGAGTTTACTAGGGCTTTTTATTTTCACAAGGGAAGTTGGCTGATTCATGATGGTGACTGATTTGACTTCTTCAGCCTGAGTCGATTTACTAGCAGCGTGCTCTTTAATAGCGGTTAACAGATTACTAATCTTGTTATTCATATTGACTTGTTGTTGTCTAAATCGGGTCTCGAGCGTGGAAAGCTGTAATTCTCGAGAGAGAATGAACTTTCGCAATGCATCTTCATAGCTTTGCTTAGGAGTGTTCTGTGGTAGAAAATGCTCGGACCATGCGAGTGGAGGAGAATCATCGAAGGATATGCTTCGAGTTTGGTATCCTCTGAAATTTGGCTTATCCTTCCATGTATCATAGGCCTCGCCAAAGTTTCGAGGACCCCGATTAGTGGCGAGCCCTCTATCCTCCGCTTTATCAGCACGAGAGGATGTGAATTCCTTAAAAGCATGTTTTGGAAGTTCCATGCAATTATGAGTTTCATGAGGACCATTAATCAATTTGCATGAAGAAGTGATTCTGTTCACTTGGCTTGAAGGCTTAGGAGCTTCGTAGGATTTCATGAGAAACTTGACTTGGTCCTCAAGTTCCATGATCCTACGGTCGGGAGTGCTAGAATTGTTCGAATGCAAAGATATTTCCTTGACCGTTTTGTTCAAATCACGGGTATCATTCCAACTTTCGTTGTCATAGAGAGCAAGATCTTCTATGAGTTCCCATGATTCTTCGGCACTTAGATCACGTAGCTTGCCACCGGCCGATTGGTCAATGGTTCGCCTTGTGGAGAGATCGATATGGTTATAGAAGATTTGGACTTGGAGCCAAAGATCTATGCCATAATGAGGGACTTTTTGGAGTAAGTCCTTGAAACAAGTCCATGCTTCATAGAGAGTTTCACCTTGACGTTGTTGGAACATCAAGATGTCATTTCTAAGCTTGGTAGTTCTCCCCGGTGGGAAAAATTGAGCAAGAAAACGAGAAGTGAGATCATCCCAAGAGGTGATGGATCCGCGGGTAAACGTTCAAGCTATTGACTAGCTTGGTCACGTAGTGAGAATTAGAATAGACGTAATCGGGTCGTCTCTCTAGTTGCAACATCAATGTCTATGGAATCTACGATTTTTAGGAAATCCTTGAGATGTTGAATAGGATCTTCTGAACAAAGTCCATGGAATGCACATCCGCTTTGCACCAACCGGATGGTGTCGGATCGCAAGGGAGACACATTGGCTCCTTGAGTGAGCTCAATGGTGTTCTGATAGCCTTGGTGGCTAGGACGAGAATACTCTCCTAAAGTTCGGGGTCTAGGAGGTTGATTTAGTTATGGTAGGTTTTGTGGGTGGTTTTGTTGTGGTGGGTTGATGGGTTCAAGGATATTACCACCTTCCATGATGTCGGATGGTAATGGTTACGAACAAAGAAACAAAGAAATGAGATAGACTAAAGAAAACCTAAAAATAAAAATAAAAAATCTTACTAGAAAGGAATCTAGCAAGTAGACCTAATAAAAAGAAATTCTAACCTAGAAAATAACTATTCCCCGGGCTGCGGCGCCAAATACTTGATATGCGGGATTGCGCCTTCGCAACAGGTTTTACGTCTCAAGGGATCTTGAGAAGCTAGCAATCCCCGCCAGGCAGTGTACCTGATCGTTGTAGTATAGTATAGTGACAAGTACCAGGGGATTGATTGTTCAACTCAAGAATAGTGTCGCTAGGATTAAAAAGCCTACTAAACTAGGTCTAGAGGTGATGGATGATTCTTTTTGTATTTTTTTTTTATATTTTATGAAAGCAAGTAAAATCTCGTGTTTTGAAGGAGTGGGTGGAATTAGTTGTGTGGAAAACTAGAAGGGGGGGGGGGTTGAATAGTTTTACGTCTTTTTAATTTTATTATGAAAACTTAGTTTAGTTTTAAAACCTTGTTTACTTTTAAAACTTTTAATTCGATCTTATGTGAACTAAAATCTTGAACAATATGAACAACTATATCTAAGTATGAACAATAATAATAATGTAAGCTATGTATGTGAAATCAACACATGCATCATATAAACAATTATAGCTATATACGAGAGATAAATAAGTAAACGTTTATTATGTAATCCTTAATTATATGTTGTATGAAAACTATACTTGATCAAAATGATCAATTATATGTATGTTGTCTTTTTAGTTTGATTGTAAAGACTTTATTTTGTGAATGAAACTTTTGTTTGATCTTTAAGTGAAATCAACACTAGCACTATATGAGCAACTATATATATATATATATATATATATATATATATATATATATATATATATATATATATATATATATATATATATATATATATACACGTCTACGTCTACGAAAGCAATAACGATATAAGCAAGATAATAAGTAAGAGATGGAAAGATCAAACCGAAAGACAAAGCATTTATAGTGGTTCGGCTACAAGGACACCTTCCTTGCCCTACTCCACTCCCCAAGTCAGCTACTCGAGAGTTTTCTTCACTATGTCAACAAGCTCCCTTATGGCGGAGAAAACCTTACACACCAATATACACACCACAACTTCGTCACAACTTATTCACACTTTCTACACAACTTCTTCACACCTAGTCACTACTTAATCACAACACTACTTCACACCTATCAATCTTCACAACTATCTACTTCACAGCAATCCTCTTCACAACTATCTACTTCCCAAATTCTCTACTTCACAACTATCTACTACACAATCTCTCTATCTACACATGATTGACTCAGAACAGTCAACCTAATTGACCAGGTGATGGTCAACTAAGTCAAACAGCTTAGAGTCAATGCTCCGTGGAAGTATAGGGTTTCCCCGGGTCGTTATGTCCCGACGAGGTGTGGATGGTATTGAAAACGGGTTTGTGATCGGGTGAATTTGGATAGAAAGGTAAGGAATTTGGTTTGTATGATTACACTACGAGATGAGGAATGAAAATAACTTAGAAATACTATATTAACAATTACTGATGATCAGGTACGCTAAAAACGTGAGCTAAGTCTAAAAACGCGTTCGTTTGATTTAAATTTACGTTGACGTACGAAATAAAACGCGAGTTTTTGTGAAATAAAATACCTACGGATGTGAAAATTATAATTTTACAATCCTAATGATAAAAGAAAATTTTTAGAAAAAGAAAAATAATTTTTACACTATTTAATTAATTACTATTTATTAATTACTTTTTAATTAACTAAATTACACTAATTATTAATTAATTATGAAAATTAACTAGAAAAATGAAAATTAAATTTAGAAAAATTTAAAATATTATAAAACTAATTTTAAAATAGTAAACCTATTTTTTCTACTTTTTAATTATTTATTATTAATTAAAACTAATTATTTAATTAATTTAAATTAAACTAAATTATAAAAAAATACTAAATGACCAAGGAAAAATCTGAAAAAATTCCTTAAATTATTTTTAGTTATAATAAACCTAAGAAAAATTTAAAAATGAGAATTGCTTATGAATAAGCAGAAAAATAAGCCAAAGGGCTTAAATAGAAGCTATCACTTTCTTAATTTTTGTCTTTTTCTTAATTTTCTTTTACAAAAATCTTTATCTACTGAAAATAGGGACTTTTTGTGAAGGCACTTGCCTTGGATCTCAGAAATAAGCTCAATGCACCCTAATAAGCTTAACAGCCTAAGCTTTTTAGGCTCAAATGGAAGTTTAAGCCTTAATAAGCTCACACAAAAGCTTAAACTGATAAGTGAGAATGGAATAAGCTGCAAGTAAGTTAGGTAAGCTGAAAAGAGCAAAAATCATCAGAAGGAAAGCACTGAATAAGCCAGAAGTGAGGAATAAGCAATTCCTAAATCCACTCAGACCCAAAACAGGCCAAATGGCTCACTTGCAGCCCAAGGTGAGGCCCACAGACATGCACAATGGTCCTAGGGGGGTTGATCCAATAAGTCAGGCTGGGGGCCTTCTAAATGAACCAAGACTCAGGGTTTGAAACCAACTATTAAGCTCCCAATGAGCTTATGAAGTTGACTGATTGGGACAGGTGCAGGGCATTGAATAGGTAAGGCCTTAATTTTGCAACCCAATAATCAGTCACAAACAGGATCCAAAATCAAGGTTAAGCTAAAATATATGAATACTATAATGCTGGCTAATTGTATACTGAAATTCAAAAACTAAACTTAGCATAAGCTAAACTAAAAACGGCTTCAAAATTAAGCTTGTGGGACTGCAGGCTGCTGGGCAGAATTTGACATGGAATTGTGGTATAGCAACCCACTAATTAAATCACCAAAGGAGTTTGAAAATTAAAAATGAGCTAAGCTAAGTTAATACTACTTTATAAGCTACTCCTAATCACAGAAATGCAATCCTAAGTCCTAAACTAGCTAATAAAAACTAACATCTAAAGTGGCTATTGTAACAAGCAAAGTGGGCAATATGAGCAGTTCTAGAAGCTTTCTAGAAATAAGCTCAAGCTAAAACAAGCTCAACAGGCTTATCACTATACTACAAGCTAAACATAAAACAGAATTCTAAGTCTGAACCCTATCCTAACTGACCCACAAATTTAGAGTGAAAAGGGACTGCTGCAACAGCAATAACAAGCAAATTTGGCAACTTGGGAAGCTAATTCAAACTAACAAACAAGCTTATGAGTGCAAACCAACGGTGGATCTAATAACACAGACTAGCAAGCTTTCTAAAACACTGAAACTCAAATCCTAAAATCAAGAAATGAGCAAGCAATGGACAAAAGAAAAACGGGTCAATTTGGTATAGGGTTGGGTACAGGGCAACTTTGGGTCAACTGGGCAAGTTCAAGACCAAATTTCAATGACCAAATGGATTTCAAATTGAAAATTTCTTGTTGCTATGAATTAACAAGCTGGCAAAGAGTCTAAATCCACAAAAAACTTTTGATTTTCATTAACTGTCAAACCCTAGAACTTGATTTGAAGTTTGTCCAAAAACCTGAGTATGCAATATTGACTTTTTGAAATAATTTGGAAAATTTGACTTTTGTTGATTTCTAATGGACCAAACTTACTACGTGTGTTATATTACCCCTAAATGCAACTGAATAAAGTGGTGTGAACAGATTATGAGCCAAGTAACAACCTTTGCTGCCTCACCTATCAAACAGTTAAACTGCTAATGGAACTCAAGGTAAGATTTGACTTTTTACTAATGAGGACTAATTTTTGCTACTTGACCAACCTAAATAGCTTCTATAAAGCATGTTTCAACTGAGGGTAACAACAAAAACATCTCAGAATGTTATGAATTAGCAACTGCCAAACACCCCTTCTATAATGGTTCCCAAAGCATTTCAAAGGATTTTTACCAATTAACTTTCAACCTAAGCTAACTACTGTATATTAAGCTAAAACAAGCTTACTTAAGCAGAAAACAACAAGCATTAAACAACTAATACCAATTAAAAACAATTATTATTAAAATGGAACGAAACCTACTTGAGATCCAAGCTAGAGGAAATCTGAGAACCAGGAATCAAAAGAACCACTTATATGTTTCCCATGAGACTCTAAACCTTATTCCAAACCATCCTCCTCTGCAACATCTTGTCTTCTTTCTTCTGCATCATATATTATTTCTTTTTCTTTTTTTTCTTTTTTTTTTTTTTTTTTTTGATTTTCAATTGGATATTTTTCTGTTTTCTTTTTCCTTGCTGAATTTCTTTTGTTTTCTGATTTCAAACTATTTCAAAAATGCTTAGATTAGCATTTTGAGACACATAAAAGCTAAATAATAAAGGACTAGAAAAACATGAATTCCCAGAAACTTGAAATACTTTGATTAAACTGAAAACTTAAAAATTACAATGTTAATTTAATACTAAGACAGAAAAGATACAAAGTAAAGATGGGATTACATAATTCTAACCACTAATTTCTACTCTATCACTAATTAAATTAAAACTAAAACTAACTCCTTCTCAGCTTCTTTCTCTTTCATTTTATAGGCTCCTTTAGGGTTCCTGGCACTTTCCCACTCCTATTTGGGACCATTGGATGAGCAGAAATAATCTGAACCCTTCAATTGCAATTTGGCGGGAAAACGAGGTGTAGCAATTTTGGCAATTAGCTTGTGTCTGAGATGGATTCTTTTCTGTTTGTTGTTGTTTAGGAGTGTAGGAGGGGGTGGGAGGTTGAGTGTTGCAGGGGAAGTATAGGTTAGGGGTGATGATGGTGTGTTGGGTGTGGCAGGGTCACGGGGGGAGGGAAGGATAGGGTTGAGGTGGAGGTTTGACTTTGGGGTGGTTTGACCAAGGTATATAATAAAAACGGGGCAGGGTTTAATTTGTGGTGTGGGCTTGGGGAGGGTAATGGGCCAAGGATAATAAAAGGGGTGAAACGGGTGGGCTGTGTTTATTATCAGGTTTTTGGTTTTGGGTTTGGTTAAATAAAAGGGTTTAGTTTGGTTTGTATTATAATTAAATGGCAAGGACCAAAGTTGTAATTCTTGAAATTTATGGACTGAATTTGTCATTTTTCCAAAGTGTGATCCAAGGGTGTAAATTACCAAACTTGAATAGTGCAAGGTCCTATTTTGATATTTTTCCACTTTTGAAATTCTAGGGACCAAAACTGCCAACTTGTGAAACTTTAGGGACCTAAACTGTAAATTTCCAAAACTTTTGAGATTTTTCACCAAAGGACTAAATATGACAACTTATGATTTTAAAAGGACATTTGGTAATAATTTTCCCTATTTTGAATGACCAGGGACTAGTTTTGTCATTTTATGAAAGTTGGGGGACTGAAACTGCCAATTTTGCAAACTTTGTACGTTTTTCATTTGTTTTTAATCGTTTTGCATCTGAAACATATAAAACACAATTTTGAAATATTTTCAGTATTTTGATGCATTTCTGAGTGTTTTTGTATGTTTTGCAGTTTAGATTTGACCAAAAATGATGAGTGTTTGAGCACTCATCAACACACCTTGCTAATCTATCTTATATCAAATATTCACAACTAGTTACACAAAGAAATAGATATAATGGATGATGCTCTAACAACTTGGATGTGGAGGTCACAACAAGTTGTAATACTTCTTCTCTTGAAGGTTTGAAGTATTCTTCTCTTGCACTTGAAAGGTAGAGGTTTGGATCACTTTGAAACAAAGATTTATGTATGTATGATCAAAGGATTTAGAGAATATAGATGGAGATCTAGAACAGAAAGTTTTGGAGTGCAAAAGGTGAGAAAAATCTGTGGAATGAACTAGTATTTATAGGGGAAAAAATATTGTTTGGGAGCGTGGGCGGTCCCCTTAATTGGAGGCCGGTCCCCTTAATTATTAAGGGGGCTGTCCATACAATTAAGGGGGCCGCTCTCCTAAAACGGCCAGAAAACTTGTCTTTTTTTGGTGAAAGTTTATCTAGTGAAATTTTAACTATTTTTGGTTAAAAATTTGAATTCATATATTTGTAATGATTTAAACATATTCTTTTATTTTCAAAAATGATTTTATAAAAGATATAAAATGTTTTGTGACATTTTATAAAAAGTCTAGTGTTTAAGAAAAATGTTCCTTTGATTATAGAATACAATAAACACTTTGTTTATTCATACCTTAAGTGATTTGGATGTAAAGTAAATATTTATCACTAAATACTTGTTTACGTCATAATTTTTAGCTCAATGGGTTTACGTTTTGTGATTATTAAAACATAGAGATATCGATAAATGTTAATGATCTTTTTAGACATTATTTATATCAACAATCTCCCCCTTTTTGATGATTACAAAACCTAAACTCATCAAGTCTAAAAATTAATTTTTAGACATGTATTTAGTGAGTTTATATTCACTTCTCCCCCTTTTTGTAGAATCAAAAAGGTTATACCGGCTAGCTTCATAAATGAAGTTAGACGGGATGAAAGCTCCCCCTCGTACGATGGCACTAAGGAATCGAGATATGGAATGCTCGCAAGAAAAATATTAGAAGCACAAACATATATAAAAGAATATGAAATATGCAAATAACAAGCATAGCAAATAAATATTAAGGATACATAACAATTAATTCAAAATGATTATGTTAAAGATCCTAATTTGCCAAAGAGAGCCATCGGATTTGCTTGTAATGAAAGGTTGGTTGATTCGTATTTGAAAGTGAAAATCATAAGCATATAGTATGCTTAGATGGTTGGTGATGGAGTGTTTGGAATGAAGATGGTTGAGTTAGGGTAAGGTTGTTGGATTAATGGAGATATATGTTTGGGTCTTGAATGTTAGAGAGTTTGGTGGTGGAGAGTTTGTAGCAGAAGTGGTTGATTAAGGTTTTGGATGTTGTTCAAGTAAGGGTATTGGATGTGAACTAGTGAGAAGATATTCAATCCCAGTGAAGTGTTCATTCAATGAAATGGTTTGTTTTTGGAGAAAGATGCAACAAGGAAAATTGTTGACATGTTTTGCAACTTGTTTCAAGTTGTGGGTGATGAAGGAGAGCTAGAGGAAAGTTATTCCAAGTTGCATTGAGCAAGGTGTAAGGAAAGAAGAGCACTAAGCTCAAAGACTTCCTTGAGTTCTTCAATGAATTTCAAGTGTTTGGAGAAAGGTGATGATGGTGGAGTGTGGTTTTTATTAGGGATGGATGATTGGACATGCAACATAGGAATAACATGTGGGTTGGTAGGAGGTAGTGATGATACTTTTGGTGGTGGAGACATTTGTGCGTTTGAGTAATCATGAATGGATGAGGATAAAGGTATGGAAGAGGAGGATGTTCCTTGAGTGGAGAGTGTTTTGGATGTTGGATTGGTAGGTTGAACAAAATGTGAGGTGTTAGGAATGAGATTGGGATTGTTGTTTTGAGATTGAACATGCTCTTCATATGGCTTATGTGGGTGAGATGAAGGTGTATTTTGGAGAACAAGAATAGATGTTTGGTTATTATGATGAGGTTTGTGAAAGGGTTCATTTGAGTGAACATGAGGTTTGTGTATCATGAAATATGGTTTGACCTTCATGGGTTAAGTTGTAGTGGTGATGACACACTTTGTAGAGTATAGGTAATGGTTATAAGGTTGAATCTTTTTGTGAGGATGACTATGTGAAGTTATTGGTGAAGATGAGAAATGAGTATCAAGTGATGTTCCTTGAGTGGAGAGTGTTTTGGATGTTGGATTGGTAGGTTGAACAAAATGTGAGGTGTTAGGAATGAGATTAGGATTGTTGTTTTGAGATTGAACATGCTCTTCATATGGCTTATGTGGGTGAGATGAAGGTGTATTTTGGAGAACAAGAATAGATGTTTGGTTATTATGATGAGGTTTGTGAAAGGGTTCATTTGAGTGAACATGAGGTTTGTGTATCATGAAATATGGTTTGACCTTCATGGGTTAAGTTGTAGTGGTGATGACACACTTTGTAGAGTATAGGTAATGGTTATAAGGTTGAATCTTTTTGTGAGGATGACTATGTGAAGTTATTGGTGAAGATGGGAAATGAGTATCAAGTGATGTGATTGGTGATAGTGAAAGAGTGATGTTCATGGAAGGGATTTCTTGGTAGGAGAGTGTTATAGATGGTGCATTAGGTGCACTAGGAGATGAAATTTGAAGTTGAGGTGCGTAAAGGTTATGAGGTTTGAGTGTGTAAAGATTATGAGGTTTGAGTGGAATGTAGAAGGATATGGGTGAGTAAAGGTTGTTGATATGTAATGTTGGTGGGAAGGAAAGTGAGGTGTTAGGTATGTAATGTTGAAGACATAGGAGGAATTTGGTATTGGATGTTTGACATCATCATTTGGTTTGACGGGCTTTTAAGGGAAGTTAGGCTTTCTTCTCCAAACAGGTTTCTTGGTAGTTTTGGTTTAATGGGGGAGGACATGATAAGATGAGTGGAGATTGAGAGAAACGAGAGTGTTTATAATGTAGGATTGGTGGGATTAAGGATGTATAAACTTTGATAGAAGGTTTAGGATAAAATAGGTTTGTGAATTTTGGGAAATGTAGGATGAAATGGGCTAAAAAGTAGAAAAAAGGAAACAACACCTTCAACCATTAGATGGCCGGTCCCCTTAATTGGAGGTCGGTCCCCTTAATAATTAAGGGGGCTGCCCATCTGGTGATTCCCAGATTGCCAGAAAAGGGTTTTTGGTAGTGAATTGCAGAAAGGTTGTGTTTTTTGGTTTCAAACAAGTCCAACTCTTTGAGGCAATTAAACATATACTAATTATGTAGGCAATTATGTAGCAAAAGCATGTTAACTAAAGAGATTAAGTAAACAAGCAGTTTCATCTAACATGGAAACATACTCATCTAGCAAGTAAAATATAAGTGCTAGGATACAATAAGCAACATCAAGTATTTCATAACTACATAACTAAGAGAATTAATCCTAATGTGTATCAATGTGCAATAAGTGGGTAGTTATGATAGCATGGATTTCTAGACTTGTTACAAACAAAGTCTTAATAGACACACCATGGTCTTCTTGATTTGATTTAGTTCACTTATAAGTGTCATTTATATAAATATAGATGACAAGTATGAGATCACCATGCATGATTTAAAGAGACGTTTTTAGCATTATTCAACAATGTTTGAAAGTAGGTTTTCACGTAGATGTGAGAGTTGTTTGAATTATATAGATTGGGTTTTACTTCAAAATGTGTTAATGAAAGGTAAAGAAAATTTTCCCAATCTTTTGTTTTGATCAAAACAAAATTGTGGATATTGATAGTGAAAACATGTTATTTAAAAGTGGAATAGTTATTTGAAAAACTATTTTCCAAAATGTGAGGTTTTTGCATATTTTTAGAGATATTAGATTTTTGACAACAAATATCATTAATCATATATTTTAAAAGATATTTATTAAAGATCTCATGCTCAAGAGGATTGGTTAAGCCTATTATTATCTCATGCTATCATTTCTACATATCCTATGATCCTAAAGGAAGTGATGACGATAATTTATATGTTAGATGCGAGAGTGTTGAATGGGGTATAACCTAACATCTATAGTTCCTTTGTTTTCGCACGCTTATCTAACTTAATGCCATAGTCTACGAGAGCTTGTTTCATCCATAGTTTTCTTACGCGAGGGATCTAATCCTACTTCTATATTAACGATTGATCCACTTAACTCATTTCACTTCATCACCATGAGTTTGTTAATATTGGATATAGAAGATTTCCATTTTCTATATTGTTAGGCAATGAACAATTTTATCTTATTCCTAGGAAAGTCAACTAATGATGTTTCTAGGTTATAAGTATATAGGCTATTACGTACGTATATATGTATAAGAGTTACAAACAAAATATATGTATTGCTAAGCATTAATCTAACTAATCATTTATCTAAGCATGCAAATTATAGCGATGAACTTAAAAGAAACACGTACCTTTAAGTCTTCAATGGATTATCATCAAGCACTTCAAGTGATCATGTTGACTTATAGAAGTCATTTGTAGATGAGATTCCAACTTCTTCGAAGAGTGACAACTTAGCCACTTGGTCCCCATTGTCTCATTGGTCCAAAGTTGTTTGGTCCAAACATATTTAACATTTGGCTAGGATGCATGTATGGTGGTAATATTCCCCAAGGATTGTAACTTGGTTGATAATTCCACATTTGATGACTAGTATTATTGTAGTTTTGTCTATTTTGGTTTCTTCTAGGTTGGGGAATTTTAGATCGAGTATGAGGATTATTTGGTTTTCTTGGTGGTGGAGTTTTAGATCTTAGTTTAGGTTTAGAGGATCCTACTTCGGTCTTTAAGGATGATTTATAAAAAGTTTTTACTTTTTCATCATTCGCAATGGGCATTTTTCTATCTTTTGTAAGTATATACTTAGGTTATGATTCTAATGATTTTTGTTTACTAGATTCACATTCAAACTTTATACTTTTATTTTCACTAGTTGAAACATTAGTTGAGGTTAATCCTAGTCCGGTTTTATCTCCCGAAGTTTCTTGAACACTTATTATTTTCTTAAGTGGGTTACTACTATTTTTAAACTTGTCAAGTTTGAAAATTTCATCTTTAAGTTTTTCATTTTCATTTTTAACCTCTAAGCATGTTTTACATTCTATAAAAACTTCTTTTCCTTTTTCCAAATGTTGTAGTTTAATTTTTAATTCGAGTACTTCATTTTCTAATAGATTGTTAATATGTTTTAGTGACTTATTTTTAGCTATAACCTTTTGACGTAATTTGCATAACCTATTATATTCACTATCTAGGTCTTTTTCGTCTAATGATAAATTTTCGTCACTAAAGTATTCGGTTTCAGAACGTACCTCGCTTGATGTCTTAGCCATAAGACACTTCTCCTCTTTTGTGATTTCTTTCTCATCGTCATCACTATCACTCCAAGCTCCTCCAACAAACGCCTTTTGATTTTTATCTCTTGACATCATTGGACATTTTCCGATGAGATGATTTGGATCACCACATTTGAAGCACTTCCTTTCACTTTTGCCATTTTTGTCATCTTTATTTCTTTGGTATGCTTTCCTTTCATCATGCGGTTGTCTAACGAATCTTCCTCACCTTTTGAAGAATTTCTTGAAGTCTCTTACTGCCATCGAATATTCTTCGTCATCACTTTCGGAGGTTGAGCTATTTTCGTTACTAGATTCTTTCCTAGCTTTCAACGCAATTGACTTGCTTTGCTCTCTTTTTCTTTTGACCATCTCGGAGTCTTTCTTTATTATTGTTTCGTAGACTTTCAAGTTGCCGATCAACTCATCGAGTTGTAGAGTTGACAAATTCTTTGATTTTTCAATCGCCGTAACTTTAGCTCGCCACTTTGGATGAAGAACCCTAAGAAATTTCCTAACAAAATTCTTACTAGAAAAATTCTCATCAAGTGCTTTTAAACTTGTGATAATAGTGTTAAATCTAGCAAAAGCATTATCTATTAATTCCTCTTCTGGAATCGTAAATTGTTCATATTGTTGAACAAGAAGATCTATTTTGTTATCTTTAACTTGACTATTACCTTGGTGAGTGATTAGTAAAGAATCCCAAATTTCTTTTGCGGTTTTACACATAAAAATTCTTTCATATTCTTTGCGTGGTAACGCATTATAAATAACCATTTTAGCCTCATTATTTTTTGCTAGTTTCTTTTTCAAATAATCATTTTTTTTTTCAAAAGATACAATTTCATCCTTTTTAGTTTCAAAATTATATTGAATAGGGGTAAAATCACCAAAGGTAATAACATGCCAAAGATCAAGATCTTTTGATTTCACATAAGTTTCGAATCTATTTTTCCAATAAAGAAAACCACCACTTTCAAATAATGGTGGTCTTTGCATAGATTGCCCTTCTAAATATTTTTTAGATTCCATAGATCGTTACAAGTTTTAAAATACAATATATTTTAAAAATCTTGTTCGACGTGGCTCCTGATACCAATTGTGGAAAACTAGAAGGGGTGTTGAATAGTTTTACGTCTTTTTAATTTTATTATGAAAACTTAGTTTAGTTTTAAAACCTTGTTTACTTTTAAAACTTTTGATTCGATCTTATGTGAACTCAAATCTTGAACAATATGAACAACTATATCTAAGTATGAACAATAATAATAATGTAAGCTAAGTATGTGAAATCAACACATGCATAATATAAACAATTATGGCTATATACGAGAGATAAGTAAGTAAACGTTTATTATGTAATCCTTAATTATATGTTGTATGAAAACTATACTTGATCAAAATGATCAATTATATGTATGTTGTCTTTTTAGTTTGATTGTAAAGACTTTGTTTTGTGAATAAAACTTTTGTTTGATCTTTAAGTGAAATCAACACTAGCACTATATGAGCAACTATATATATAGAGGAAAAAATACTGTTTGGGAGCGTGGAATGAACCAGTATTTTGGAGTGCAAAAGGTGAGAAAAATCTGTGGAATGAACCAGTATTTATAGAGGAAAAAATACTGTTTGGGAGCGTGGGCAGTCCCCTTAATTGGAGGCCGGTCCCCTTAATTATTAAGGGGGCCGCCCTCCTAAAACGGCCAGAAAACTTGTCTTTTTCTGGAAAAGTTTATCTGGTGAAATTTTAACTGTTTTTGGTTAAAAATTTGAATTCATATATTTGTAATGATTTAAACATATTCTTTTATTTCCAAAAATGATTTTATAAAAGATATAAAATGTTTTGTGACATTTTATAAAAAGTCTAGTGTTTAAGAAAAATGTTCCTTTAATCATAGATTGCAATAAACACTTTGTTTATTCATACTTTAAGTGATTTGGATGTAAATTAAATATTTATCATTAAATACTTGTTTACGTCATAATTTTTAGCTCAATGGGTTTACGTTTTGTGATTATCAGAACATAGAGATATCGATAAATGTTAATAATCTTTTTAGACATTATTTATATCAACAAGTTGCTAGTCAACTAACCCAATTAACTAAAGATGCAATCAAAATAAAATAAAAAGAAATGAAAATAAACTAATATGGTGGAAACAATAATGAGAAAAGATGTGTTTACTTAGATTTCATTACTCCTAGATATCTTTTACCGGTTGATTAGCTTGTTACAATTGCATGGATGACGGGTTATATTCCTTAATACTAGTCGTAGGACCGTGTACAATATTCCCTAAATCTATAAGCTCCTACTTCACTCTTATGTCGAGCCGACTAAAAGCTCCTAACATGGGATCACTAGAATTCGCTTATGCATTAAACACAATCAAAAATCATAGTACACCTCCGATCATGTTTCTTAAGACGTTCAAGCAAGTTACCAATGGAAGTCTGCCAGTTTTCTTAAGCCTAACATCGAATACAATAATCCACAACAATTTTAAACAAACCATCAACCAATAATCAACATCTAGGTTTCACTACATCTAAGCAAACACAATAACAACCTAGCCTAACATGTTAAAAGAAAGTGTAAAACCCAAAAAAATTTAAAACTTTGAAATACCAAAAATGCCCCTAACTTTAAAATTTTGTAACAAATGTTTAAGCAATACCAAATGTGCCATAAATTCAAAACAACTTATCATATGATGCTATTAACTTAACAAGGCCTTATGATAATTGTATAACACAATATGAAGTCACATTGCACCTCCTAATACTATCCTTAGCCGATTTTAAAGTTTGTACAAGAATTAAAAGGATAATGACTAATATATATGGAATGAATACAATATGATATTCTCTAAACCCACCCACACGTTTTCTCCCATAAGACTCGGCTCACAATTACAAGCATAACTGATTTTTTTTAAAGCATTCAATATACCTTATTGTCTTCCATATTTATTCCACAATTTCCTCCTAAGCATTGGAAAGAAACGCCCAATCACCTTGACCCTTTCTTTCGTACGTATCACCAACAAAAACCATAAAACATCTTCTGTCTTTCTTTGTCTCTCTCAAACAGAATAACACTCATGAAACCCTAAACAAAGAAAATGGCGGCACAATCTTTTCTTCTCCCTATTCGATCAGGAAGCTTTGTGTATAAGATTTAGAAAGAGATGTGTACAAGGCTGGCTAGGGTGGTGCCAAGGAGGTCCAGTCGCGGTATCGATACGTGGTACGAAGGTGTAGTGGTTGTGGCCTAATTCTAGTTCGACAAGGGTCTTAGTCGCGGGTTTATTACTATTCAAAAGGGGGTGCTGAGATCGCGAGTCTGTTGGAGTCGAAGGCTTGGAGGCTGCTGGTGTCGACTTGGTTTAGGCTAGCCTTCGACCTGGTCTCGTTTCTTTTCTTCATGTGTCGCATCAAGGGGTAACTTATCCAAACCTTGCTCGACTACTTTTCTTCTTGTTGTTTTCGTTTGAAAATCACATATAAGTCACACATAAAATCATAGCCTTCAACATAAAATAACGAGAAGAAAACTATACATAAATTGACTAAGAATGCGTGCGGGTGTGTTCGATTGTTTTGTGTATGGAACTGGCTCGTCATAACTTGTTATAAAAATGATAAGAGGAGATAACCTGTTGGTTCTTTTGTTCGTATCACATAAAATAACGAAAGGTATAACATAAGTCAATCTCGGTTCGGTTTTGTTTTCGAATAAATCTAATATATATGTCGATCTTGATATTCTTGTGGGCTGTTTTAAATCAGTAACATGCACAAAATCTGGTCACTGAACGCTTGTGTGAATTCTATTATTCGACTAGAAATCTGAATGTAAAACGCAAAGATACATGTGTATGCATGCATGTCTAGTGTAAATTAAATCTATAAAAGAAATTATAATAAGAATGCATGCATGTTAATTCGGTTATACTTTCGAAATCGAAATAAAGTAGAATAAGGAGTGCATCAGATTGTTTTGACGTAAATGTTGTTCATAAAATGAGAAGAATTGGTATGAAACTATATAAGTTACACTTTGGGCCTTAAACTTGGTAATATTGACACTTTAGACCCTAAATTATTATAATTGTCATATTTAAAACCTAAAATATCATATTAATCATTTTGAGCATATATAAATGTTAATTATAATCATAGTTGGCTAAACTTACTAATTTGGGAAACTTACGTGGAAATTTACTAATTCGAAAAAACTACTAAAAATAGGAAGTTACTTAAATGACGAAGTTACTTAAAATGGAAACTTACTTTAAATGGAAGCTTACTATTTTTGGAAAGTTACCATTTTCGAAAACCTGCTATAAAAGGAATTCTAAAAATGGAAAGGCGACTAAAATGAGTAATCTAATTTAAAACAAGTTATTAATAATAAGATGATTATGAATTCGTGTAGATTCGCTGAAGAAGGAATTGCTTTCGATCTTTATGTTTTCTGTTGTGTTTGCACTCGCGGTCTAAGGTATAGATATTCTGACCTTCTCACAGGTTTCTCATGAACTTTTGCTTATCTAAACCTTTGATTTGTGAACCTTTGCTATGTTCCCTTCTATTTGTGCACCTTTGATATGATCCATTTGAAATGAACCTTTGCTATGAACCTTTGATTTGAACTCTGATTATGAACCCTGCCATTTGTAAACCTTTGACCTTAACCTTTGCTATGCACCTTGGGTTATGATACTTTGATTTAACTTATACTTTGCTATTTGATTTGCCTTTGACCCTTCAGTATTATACCCGAGCATTTTCCTATCCATGAAGGTAACATGGCTATGGCATTGATGCACCAATGTCATGACTCCAGTGTGGTCGAGTGATGTTCCACACCGTCCCTTTGTTTGATCTGCATTTGGTTTGGGTAGGGGCGTATGGATGCATCATAGATTTGATTTGATTTGCTACTACATTTGGTTTGGTGTCTGGTACTGTGTGCAATACATGCCTTTCACATTATTTGGGAGTTGATCACTCCATGGTTAGTATGCTGAAGACTTTGTTTTGTTTTGTTTGGCTCGTGGTAGAATGCTGATATAACCTAACCTTTATCTTATTCTTATCATCCTTATTATACCTTATGTATTCCCCAATGTACCATATTATATCCTTTGTTTCTTATCTATTACTTCGTTTGTACATATATCTGTTCACTGGGCTTTTTAAGCTCAGCCGCATTTCTTTTCTTGCGGCAGGTTTTAGTAGGAAGCTGGGTTATGAGTGGAGAGTTCTTTGGACTTAGAAGACTATACTTTGATAGCCATTCTGGATTAGAGATGACTAGAAGGGATTATATTGTCAGACTTAGTATTTATTATTATTCTCATTGTAATCATGTACTTCAGTTTTCCTTTGTAACCTTTGAGATTCATTTGTATTATTTAAGTCTTATGCTTGTGTTTGCTTTGATACGTCACCATAACGTAATACTTCTACCCTTATCGAGTTGGGGTGTTACAGAAAGACAAGCATAAGATAGAATCAAACAACACATAGACATATTGAATGATTATTAGAAGACTTATCTTTATTCAAACATGGATGAAAGAAGGGTTTGAAACCCCTACAATATGATGAAAATTCGACCTAGGGTTTTTGGTAAAGTTCCTCCTAATGTTCCACACATTACAATGAAAAAATTGGAAAAATTCGTGTTATAGCGTCTGACGCCGTCAACTCGCCGCCAATATAAAATTCGTATTGCCTAGATCCAGTCTTGACGCCTTCATGTGTAAATATACTCTGGGCCGTCACTTGCAAAATGACCCTGACGGCCTTGTTGACGCCGTCAGGTCAATTACACAAAAAATGTTTTGGGCCGTCACGTGTATTTTCCACTTCCACCTCTTTTGCCATGCTTGACGCCGTCATGTGTGAGGTCTTGACGTCGTCAGGTACTGTTCCCAGCAAGAATTTTGAGACTTTGCCGTTTTCTTCACTTTTATGCTCCAAAAACGTCCAAAATGCTTTCTTTTCCAGATTTCTCCTCAAAAATACCTAAAATGACAAAAGGAACGATTTAGGGAAGTAATTGATAAATTAATCATGAATTCGGGCTTAAATGACCCCTTAAAAGCGGTACACTTTTCGCCCTATCAGTATCACAATTAAGTAAACTTAAGAGGGCTTTTAAAATGTATTGGTATAAGTTTTCTTGTGATAGGACTGCATGTACTATGGAACTTGAGGGTAAGAAAGGTATTTTTGGTTTAGTTATAATTTTCACATAATTTTGTTTTGGTTTGTTTTGTTTTATCTTGTTTTTATTTTCTCAGGGACCAAATGTAGATTAAGAGTCGTTTACATTTATTAAAGTATTTAAAAGGGTGTTTCACTTTTCTCTTATCCCCTCTTAATGAGATAAATATGGGCCTAAAACCTTTACAATCTCTTAATTGGGGGACTTTCTAAAACTACACTCTCCTAAATAAAATGGTTAATTAAGACCTTTATATGTAAGGCTAGTAGGCAAGGCTTAAGTTTTTTTATCATACACATCAGCGCCACGTCAGCTTTCTCTCTCCTCTCACTCCCCTTCACCTCACTTCACCATTTAGTGGGCAAGGGAAACCCATTTTCACCTTAACTTCCATTTTTTTAATACTTACATAAATTAAAACGTAAACGTAAAAATATAAAAACGTAAACTTCAAATTTAAAAACACAACGTATGGAATTAAAACGTTACATAAACTTCAAATATTAAACATAATATATAAACCGGGAATATTAAAACAATACATAAACTACGAATATTAAAGACGCAAACATACTAAAGTAAAACATTACATAAACTTCAAAATTTAAACTAAAAGTTGAAACCCCATTTCGCGTTCATCCCAGCTCTAACCTCGTCAATTGCTTTGCATGCCTCCCCAGTCAAATGTTCATATGGCTGCATATAGAATATTAAGTCTTTTTGCTTTGCTTTATATTCATTAACTTCCACTTCCTTCCTTTATATCGCCATCAATTCAGCCCGTTCTTTCCTCTTCAATTCATTGTCACGTTCGGCTTGCTGTGCCATCTCTGATATCATCATTTTAGCCAACACCTCGTCATTAGCCGACAATCCCGACTTATTCACACCTTTTTTCTTCAAAGCTTTTGCTTTGTCCCTGCTAATTGGTCGTGGAACTTCTTGCACCTCATTTTCCTTGTCATCTCCACCGGCATCATCATTCAGGTTTATACTTTCACCTCCACTCTCTGGGCAGAACGAACTCGACCCAGATGACTTATATCTCTTGGACCTTTCATCTACTTCCTTTGATAAAAAAAGGGGAATTTCAGTGTCATTCCATTTCTCACATTTCCTTAACTGCTCCCAACAATGTCTCTGTGTGAACTTTACTCCATATTCAGCTTCATAGTTTAGAGTTGCCTTATTGTAGTAATCTTCATCTCCAGCTCCACTCATAGGCTGCATACGCTTGAGGTTATTGTACACTCCACGAAAATGAGCAACATTCGGCCGCACCGTCTTCCATTTCCCAAGAACCATATCATACCCTTTCCGATCCGAATGTGTTTTGCTCGCTAGGTATGCCTGTACGTTAGACCAAAATCCTCCCGACTTCCTCGCGTTACCTTTAGCAGGATCTTCGGATACATGAACCCAAGCTTTACACAACGCAATTTCTTCTTCTTGGGTCCATGGAATGTTCCTTAGTGGCTCATCGGTTTGAGCCGGCTATGGCCTCTTTTGGCGTCTTCTTGTCTTCGCTGGAATCGGTTGTTGTGGTGACGGGGATGTGGCAGAAATGGGAGATTCATCACGTTGAGTGTTTTGATAATAACCCTCATCGAATTGAGGTGAGTACAAATCCTCATTTCGGAATGCAGAAACGGGAGACATGGGTTGTTGGGTATGAGGTTATGATGATGAACCACCAAATTAGGTTTGTGACATATCAAACGGGTACGAGTTATGTTGTCCGAGAATTGGGTAAAAGCGTATTGTTGGTGTTGCGATGAGAATTGGTTAAACGATGGTTGTTGTGGGTATGGATTACGGTATGGTAGGTTTGGGTAGGGTTGGTTATAATATAATGATTGTGGTCGTAAGTTGAGTTGTGGGTTTGGCGGGGGAGTATTTCCTAGATTGAAGGTTCCTTCGGGTGTTGGGGGATTGCTTTGATTATTTCTTCGTTGGGTACGATTGATGTTTCGGGGAGTGTTTTCTTGTGACAATTTTTTAAAAATGATGAATTAAATAAGTTGAGAGTGTTGATTTGAGATTGTATTTAAAAAATAGAGGTTTGTGGGTATTTATAAAAGAAATAGTAGGTTGTTTTTTTTTTTTTTTTTTTTTTTAATTCCAAAAGGTAATATAAACGTTTAAATCAACAAGTGGGTCCCGATTTTAATTACAAAAGCATTCGGTGGTCAGACCACCAATTCCTTGCTTGGGAAGCGTGCATCGCGTGTGAGCATAGGTGGTGGGCAAGAGAGATAGCGCGTGAGGTGGGCTCGTTTGGTGATGGTTTAACCAAATTGCATACTAGTCTAACTACTTAAGTTAGTAAATACCCTTTAAATTTTAAAATTTTTTAAAGAGATTATACATGATAAGAGATTTTATGTTCAAATCTCACTCGATATATCATGCTGTACATGTTTTAAGATTAATTAATGGTTAGATAAAAAGATAGATAGTCATGGGATACCTTTTTAAAGTGTGAAAGATATTCTTCAAAGTTTACGACTTTAAGCCTGCACGCAGTAGTAATGAAACGATCAATCAACTTTGTGGTCCCTATCAATCGACATTACTGTGGCATGAATTCCACGATTGATCAAAAAAAAAATTTTCTTTGAATCGGTCGCAGGTAAGACCAATAGTCGTCCTTGGTTGTGTGTGTTTTTGTGTTTAAATTAAACGAAAATGTATTTCTGTACGAGGTATGTTTTTTCTATTGTAGGTCGCCTTATTGTGCCAAAAAATCGCGTGTAAATCGCCGGAGAAAAAAAGCTGACGTGACGGATAAAATGAGGGTCAATCCTCTCCCTTAATGTGTCCGGCCTAAAGACTTGTTTAACAAGTTTTATTTTTGACTCAGAGAATCAATTCCATTTTATTCCGTATAAAAAAGTTAACAATCACTAGAACATCTGAAAAAATAGTGATCTTATAATTATGCTAACACTCCAACATGCTTAAAATGGCTTGCAACCGAAAGCTTAGGCAAACATATCAAATTGAGTTAGTTTTAACTTTAAACACATGTATCTATTTTTGCCAATGTTAGTCATTTCAAGTTCAAGTTTTTTTTTTTTTTTTTTTTTTTTTTTTGAAAGGTAAATTTCATTAGAAACCACCAACCCACAAAACAGGGCGGCACAAACCACTTACATAATAACAAATTTACACCAACTATCCCAAGTCAACGACGTTAACTTGGCTCTATTTTTAGCCCAAAGAAAACCCAACACTTTGACTTCACCAATAATATCTTCCAATCTAGCCCTCTTTCTTTGAAACTTAAGCATATTTCTCGCCTTCCAGATACACCAACACCCTATAATAATAATGCCATAGAAGATCTCTCTAGCACGCCCCGACAACCCAACAAATTTATGAACATCCAAAAGATCCTTGAAAGAGAAAGCAAAAATATTCTGGACCTTACACCAAGAAGAAATATGTTGCCAAAGCCTAGTGGCTATAATGCAACCAGTGAATAAGTGATCCACCGACTCATCCGCACTCCCACAAAGCACGCAAGAAACGTCCGCAATCGGAATATTTCTATGGAACATATTTGGCGCATGGAACAAAATATCATCACTCCCAAAAAGAGAAAAAAGAGGCAAATCGTATTAACTAACTTCTAATACAGACCATCTTATTAATTTCGAACTAATTCTATCTTAACTCACATAGGTATAAAGCAAATATATTACAATACATTGCTATCATTTGATATATAAAATATTGGCCCCTACAAGATGTAGAACATTTTTGGCATATGATCGAGGATATGAAACATGTGATGCCATAGTTTCAATACCGCATATCAAACGCTTACATTTGAAAATCTAACAAAATATCGTCAACTAATGAGCTAAATATCTCATACTCCAACTCCAAAACGACGTTTTCTTTCTCCAATTCATCATCATATTTCGACCATTTGAACTTCTTCTCCATTTCGCGTATGTAAGTTTTCCTATCATTTTCACACTCCCAATCTAGAAACATTTCTTGCATTTGTCCGTCCATCCAATCTTTCGCTACTTCTAACATTTCAAAATCGGAAACATGTTTGTCAATCATTGTCTCTTTGAAGAATGCTAGTAAGAGGCTTTCCACGGCTTCATGTTTCTTAAAATGTTGAGAAGAAATCGTTGATTTCGTTAGTTGAAGTAATGCCATTGCTTTCCTTTCGACTTGATTCTCTTCTTGGGCAAACTCAAGGCATTTTTGTGTTGAGGATTCAGATTGAGCTATTCGGTCTTCTAGCTTGACTGGCTCAAGTTGAGTAACACTTTCAAATCTTCGAGTCTTGTGCATCAATTTTTTTCTTCCTGATAAATAGTAATACTATATGTTATTTATGCGTTGGTAACCAAGTAAACAAAATGAAAAAGAAAGAAAGAATAACCTTCGACGTGTATGTGCCTATTTTGGAACGTAGAAGAAATGTCCTCCTCATCATAAACGCTAGTATCGTTGTCGCTTGGAAAATCCATCACAGAAACTGGACTGCATTGTTCTTCCTGGTCATTTAGCCATTTGTTCTATAAATTATCATCGCCAACAAGTCAAATTCAAATCATGTAAAAAAGAACCAAATTGGCATATACCATGTAATAAAAAGTTGTTATTTACGGTAAAACCCTTTAGTCCTTTACTCAGAAAAAAGAAAAAACCGGTAATAGAAGTTGCATGATATTATTTTTTTTGGTAAAAGGTCAAGAGACCCGATAAATGTATTACTCCAGAAAAACATTTAAATTGCATCATATTAGCTAGCTAGAAAGACTGATCTCAGTTGATATGTTCGTATATTCCCCAATGAATTAAAATGCTCATATCATAATTATTGAAGTTTTATTACAAAATCTAGAAAATGACTTTGTCTAAAAGTTAAAAGTTAATCAGACAAAATGTGGTCATCTTCTCAAGTGATGTGTAACGTTTTTTGAAATCTTCTGTAGTTTTGTATGCCCATCAATTCAAAATTTGACCTATAAAAGTCAACTCACTACTTGACAAATGATAATATACATAAGTACAAGACACTGTCCATCTTTACATGCAGTACTACTAAGATTTTTCCAAAAATTAATCACTTACTTCTTGGTACACCAACTTGAAAATCCGAATATATCACCAGCTTAGATGACAACAAATACTTTCAACTATGTAAACTGTGCATTAAATAATTCTAGTACTAAATGAATCACTTCCTATTTCCTAGTAATTGCATGTGCAACTATTCTACTACATGCATTATTCTTAACTAACATTTAAATACTTAAAACATTATTATGTTATATGAAAACTTAAGTCATAGAACATAATATCAACAATCATCAATTTTCAAAGTGTCGTAACCACTAACAAAATCTATTTTCATACCAAATATATTCTTCGTAAGAAGATATGTCAACGCATCGTGGCCGACACAGAAAGTTAGTTAAGAAGAAACATTGCAATTTCCTAGAATACCCCTATTTTCATATTCATTGTGCACCAAACTCATAATCGGTGCATAGTGGAAGGTGGTCCAAAAAGGACTAGGGTTTTATGGTAGTTAAAAATATATATATGAGTAACGTGCAAAATTCATTTTCGTGTCGTTATCACATATTATTGACTTGAATCATCGATCTCTCACACACAAAAATTCAAGCGAAAACCATCTTGAGTATCGACATAGTTCGTCAGCTAGATGAATGATCTTCGTTTAATCTTTTGACAAGGTTTTTGCATGCGCCATCTCTAGAAAAGATGGTTTTCGCTTAACTTATTGCCTTTCAAAAATGATTTACTATATTATATCACTAGTTTACGATAGAAATGATTTCAGCCAATATGTACAAACTATGTAAACATCATCCGCAATTACAATCCTCTATTGCATGTACAACGAACTTACACGTATGCAGAATTTACGGCACGAAGACAATTTAGATTGGTGCTTGAAAATCACGTACTATACACGTGAGGTCATAAAGAAAATTTAATAAGGCCCTCTTTCCTCGCTGTGAAAATTTAATGCCTCAAATCCCCCCCAAATGTTAATTTTTAATAATATTTCAAACTTAGGGTTAAAAAATAGTATATTGTTTCAAATTTGAATCTTGCTTACAAACTTTCAAAATTCCAAACTCTAGTGTATGTATAGTAAGGTTGTGAGAAATTCAAACCAAGGCAGAACCGTATAATTGTAAGATCAAACCGAATAGTTCGAGTTATAGCAGGAAAACTTGTTCTCAATGGGTCTATTCTATACTTTACTATAATAAAACGATGTAGTTAAAGAAAATTAAATGTTTTTATTACTAGCTCAAAGTTTAAGTACATACCATGGTACACTCTAGGACCAAACAAATTATATCAAACCAATAATATAAGTTTACGTATCGATTCATAAAATCCTAACCATTAGATTTGGGTCTAGTGAATTTATATCGGTGCAGGCCCCTACACACGAAAAATATTTACGAGTACACATGGGAAATAAGAGCAAACATGTCATGATCTAATAGCAAGAAAAACAATAAATATGGGCCACAATGTTGTTTCGTGATCGTTATGTTTGTTGGTTTTGTATCTTATACAGTACCTTGATTACTTTCTAATACTGGAAGTTAAGTTTACTTTTTTTGTAAACGCATTTTTGTTGTCAAATACTCAAATATACTAGTATCTCTGCAAATTTACTACTAGTAAGTACTTCATAAATTACAACCTTTGTTAGTTTGTTACGTGTTCTTTCATATTTGTCTTTAATGTCATAAACAAGTAATTATAAAAGTGTACTAATCATCAAAAAACAATAATTAGTAAGCTAAAATATTATTAGTGTTAAAAATCAATCAACGGTGGGAGACATAATCTAAGATAATGTTTATTAAGAGTACGCAAAGCATTAAATTATGTCTCACCTTTGCATTTTCGTTAGAATCGTTGGTTGTTGGCGCTGTTGCGGTGGTTGGGCCAACTCTCTTTCCGTTTGTCTCCTCATTATCATCAACAACCTCGTTTTTAACCAACTTAAGCTCCAATGAGTTGCCCGTGGTAGAACTGTCGCTTGTCGCAGTAAATTCTCTATCAGACCAAGTAATCGTACTATTACTATTACTATTGCTGTTACTATTAGTGGTTGAGCTAATCACATCCGTGGTACTATCTGAACAAGTAATATTCTCCTCTTTGAGTAAGTCACCGAAGGATATTAACCTTTTGACCTCGTTGTTATTATGATCAGCTTTCTTCCATAAACCATGTTTCAATAGCTTTCGAGAAAGGTTCCTAGACATAATATTAGTACTCTTAAAGGGAAAATTCTTGAATGCATTGAACATGACATTAGAAGCTCTTTGCAACATCGAATATCGTTTTGGTTTGGGTTTTGCTTTCCATATTGTTTTGGTTTGTTTTGAAGGAAGTGTAGGATTTGATTTAAGATCCATTTCGACAAGGAATCGAATGGTGGTGCAACGTTGGCGACGAGGGTATGATCTGAATCCATTGGAAGAACACGAACTCGTGTCATCGAGTAAGAAATCTCGGAGTAACAGAGTTTTAGGCATTGTTTTTGTGATCATTTTGGGATTGTCGGAAAATGAAGCTCTTGAAGGTCTTATTGACATGGTAAAGTTAAAGAATAGATGATGGTTTGGTTGGATAGTTAGGACAATGGGGGTACGGTGGGAATGACTTCTTATTTGAAAAGATATGATTTTTATAATGTTTGTAATACATGTTGATACGAGCTTACTTTCTATGTTCAAAATTATAACATACGGGGAGTATATTTTATATACACTACAGTAAAAATGTCAATGTTGAAATATTAAAAAAATTTCAAATTTTCAACACATTTGAAAAAGTAGCCAGGAAAAAGTATTGAAGTTTTAAAATATTTGCTATTAATATATATTCAAACCGGGTTGACCAGAGATGCTTCAAACTCGGCGGGTTGACCCGGTTTAATTTGATCAGTTTTTTTTTACCCAACCCATCGGGATAACCTGGTTTAAAATGACCCGTTTTTTGCTCGGAACTGTTCAACAGGTTGAACTATCAGGGTCGAACTGGGTTTCAAAATATTATGTTTAATCCTCAAATCCTCAAACTTTTATTATTTTTCGTTTATAATAATAAGCTTTTGTTATAACCTAAAATTATCTGCCGTTGTAAAAAATCTCGTTGCTATGCACATGTACTTATCTAGTTTTATTTAATCAGTGTATTTTATATCATCTTAATTTTGTAAAAAGTACATCAAAATGTCTCAAAAAAATTAAGAGGTATAAATTTGAATGCATAAAATACATTAAAGTGTAAATTTAAAGTTGGTGAACTAATTAAGTCATTCAAAATCATTATCAACCCAAACCCGACCCGAAATCTATTTAGACTCAACATAACCCTGTTAATTTTCGTATCAATTTTAGGTCGGGTTTCGTGTCGGGTCAGAAATTGCCACCCCTAACCTGACTCATGGATTGTAAGGGGTAAAATGTTCGTCGTGAGAGAAATTGAACTGTTTTTGAACAAATGTTTTATGCATTTTGTTCTTAACGGGTGGCAAGACGCCAAAACGTAACAGTAGCAATTAACACAAGAAGTAGTAAACAATTAGTAGTAGCGATATGTGTTAATAAAAGTGTTTGTTAATATAGTTGTAATTATAATTATAAAGTGTATAATGACGTAAAAAGACATATACGCATAACATAAAAGTTGTTTAACTACATAATTAAATGTTAAGGGTATATATGTAATCTGAGCCAAAACCTAGCGACTTATTTAAACGCTTCTTTATGAAGCGTTTTGAAAAGAGCAGTTAAATTTAACCTCTAATTGTTAGTTGCTCCAACACAATCACAAACACCTGCTGCAAAACATGCCTTTAAATCCTCATTTCTAAGTTGATAGAGTGAAAAAAGTACAAACCGATACTGGTAGCCCAAAGGTCGTTGAAATTAGCAGTCAATAGTATCTTAATAGTGCCAAATGCTGAAAAAAAAATACTACTACGGGTATCATATTTCTCGATACCCAATCGAGATTAAAAAAAAAAAAAAAAAAAAAAAAAAAAAAAAAAAAAAAGAAAAACTTGTCTTGATTTGACACTCTGCTTCGGCAAAATGTAGCACGATCGGGTTATTGTCATCGTATTAAATATTATGAACGAGAGGACCACAAGGGTAATGTATATTTGCATATGGCAAAATAACAATTTGGTTGATAAATATTAAATACAAACTATATATAATTATTCCAACCAATTGGAACTGTAGAAAACATTCAATTGACATAGATTACTTATGGTCATTTTGACCCAGCTATATATCCTTGCAAATTTCAAAAATTTAATATATATTTTTTTGATGCATTAAATTCATTGTACTTTATGCATAAAAAACTAGTAAAAAGGATATATATAAAATAAATGAAATTTGCAAAGATATACATGAAATTATCCCTAAAGTATTGGAAGAGTCTTGGTGATGGTAGGCTAATGGTGAGGTACATGAACATAAATCGGAGTTCATAGATTCAATTTTTGTCTCGTCTCCATAGATCATGGTGTCTTGGTTTAAAAATGTGTTTTGCGATCCGATGCACTAAAGGTTTCAAAAGCCATTGCATGATGTATGATGCATGATGCAAATACGAGCGCAATTTGGACACATTACATTTAGTATTAAAAAAAGTACAAAAATTATATATATATTCTAAAAGGTAGGCGCTTGAAGACAAAAAACACTTGCTATAGTACTTCATTACGGGAAGGGAACGTGCATTTTTGTGGCTGTTGTTGGGCTGTAGTACAAAAGGGTACATGTGCACTGTAGATAGTGGAGCATGTGTGCAACTGCTATAGGCTAAAAGGGAGTCTTCCCGTACCATTTTGTACCTGCAACCCCGTAATACAACTGTAGCAATTACTGTTACACCCCGTAATACGGGTGTAATCAGCCCGTTATGCTTCTAATCCCTGTATTAGAGCCAGTGGGTGGTTTTGTTATCACCAAATACTGCCCACAGGTTTAGTTTACATGATCAAATAATACTAAAGTTATCAAATACCACTAAACTTTGTCAAATACCATCATCAACTACCAGAATCTTCCTCAGACATATCCACCTTTAGTGAAATCACAAAGGAACAAAATAATATACAGGTTTTGTTTTACATACATTCTACTTTACAACCAAATTGTCTTTCTTGCATGGTGTATGCCTCCCTGTTTGTTTGTTTTTTTTTCCTTGTCTCTTCTACTTAACCTTCTCTTCATGCAGGTTTTCAGCTGCAACACCACTTGATCTATTGCATCTCCTTTCTCCAGGTACCACCAACCTGTAAGAGTTTTTTTTAAGCCTTGCTCACTCTTTAACTGCATTTAGTCTACTTTATAATATTACATGATGTTTACTGATGCTTTGATTATGCATATACTAAAAAAACCTAATCTCACAAACTCTACTGCTAATAAACATTCTTGGTATGTATCATTATATGTATTAGAGTTTGTGTTGCAACACTTGGTTTATCAAAAACATTATGCTTTATACTGTATGATATGCATCTACATTCTAAGATGATGCGTACGCAAAATGAACAAAAAAATTACTCTACTTACCTTAATAGTGAAAGTCAAACCCAATATCACCATCCAATATCCACATGTATACGCCAGAGTGACATAACAGAATTAACACCTACAAATAGTCAAAAAGTGCCAGTTAATGTATTACAAAGACAGACACACCCTTTGCAATGACCATACAGTTTGTGTCAACATCAGTACCCAAGGACAAATGGTGCGGTCAATGGATCGGTGTTTCCCATCACCGGAAACCAAAAAGGTAAAATCAATTTCTGTTTGCATAAATACATATAGAATTAACTTATACAAACTATTTTAATTACCTATACAGCCTTGCCATACAATAACGATGGCACCATTGGACCCACTAAATTTCCTACTTCACTTTCTACGGTAGACGGTGAAGGTCCGTCTCATAGACAAGAACTTGAATCTATTCCGACCCCTTATGACAAATGGCCATGTACACTTGAAGCAGGTCTCCCCAATGATAAACAAGGTAATGCTTTACATAAACTAATATGTGCCAAAACTATCTTATTGCAACTATTCATGTACCACATAACACCATATGTCTTGCTCTTTTCCCACAGGTTTCTTTATGCATCAAGGGAAGCCTGTATGTTTGAAATGTCTTAATAGTGGCACGCAGTCTATTTTTTTGTGGCAAGGGACAACAATGTGTTCACGGTGTCTAAACACCGAAAATGCCCAAGCCAGTTATATATTTCCAGAAGGTAGAAGAGAAATGGCCCAAAAAAAAAATGACGACCACACATACAGCCACAAAAAACCGAAAACGAAAGTCACTAGACACTAATCCAGCTGCCTATGATAAAGGTACGTAAACAAAAATATAAAAAATGAAAAAAAAAAAAAAAAAAAAAAAAAAAAAAAAAAAAAAAAAAACATACATAGATGTGGATTCTATCCTGACACAAATGCTTTGCTGTTTTGCAGGATTGACTGCACATAAAGATAAAAGACCAATTATTCAAGCTCAAAATGTCCAGCATAAAATGTCTTATTCTACATCTAAAATGAGGCCAGATTCATGCACCATCGAAGGTATGCAACAACAATTTTTACCTATTCTATTATCACAGTTATGCATACCCATATACAAAGTTGTGTTGACAAAGACAAAATGAAAAATGTAGGTGCAAGAAACACACGTCAAATGGAACTTCATACGTGTGCAAAATAGTTCAGAAAAAAAAATCAAGGAATCAAATACCAGGCCATATACATAATAATCGTTCACACAATTCAGAAAGTGTATCTACATCCACAAGTACCAATACAGATACTAGACAAGGTATTAAAAAAAAAAAAAAATCATAAAACACGAAATTCCACGATTTGCCTTATCAAATGCATGTTTCTTATAATTTTTTTTTTCTTATAAAATTACAGGTGTATCTGACTTATATAATGATTTGGGTGACTGTGACTGTGTTTGTGAATATTGTGGTGCACTTTTTTGGTATGGAGAGCGGTTAAAAAGCCATTCTCAACGCAGTAAAGTAAGATATGGCAAATGTTGTGCTGGCGGGCAACTATATTTTAGAAACGAAATTGACCCACCACCATATTTCAAGGAACTTTTCAGAGACAAACATTTTTTTAGACAATGTTCATGCATATAACCACATGTTTAGTATGACTTCCTTTGGTGCGGAAATTGACGAGTCAATCAATGATGGAAGAGCTCCATATGTGTTCAAAATATCAGTCAGATCCACCATTGGATAGGGACACTATGTCCTAATAATGGGAAAGACCCTAGGTTTATGCAAATGTATGTGTATGATACGCAAAATGAAGTGAAACACAGGATGGAGCCTTTTGGTGGAATAGAAAATAGTAATCTCAAACGTGAAATTGTGGAGGGTTTGATACAAGCACTTGATCAGCACAATGAGCTGGTCCATGTTTTTAGAACAACAAGAGATAAATGCAACGAAGGAACCTTACCTGAATTCAAGATACAACTTTACAACGTCACGACTGCTAAACAGTATCAGCTCCCTTCTGCCGGCACACTTGGAGCAATCGTCCTTGAACCTGATGCAAACACTGAAACAGACTTCGACATGATTATAGAATACAAAGACAAACAACCAAAAAGAATCAACAAGCTCCATAGTTCATACATGTCTCTCCAATTTCTGTTACTTTTTGTGTATGGGCAGCCCGGTTATAACACAGATCTGACATTCAAAGATGTGAACGGAAAAAGAAAGCGATCAAAGGTGTCTATGAATATGTATTATAAATACCAAATACACCAACGGGTTAACGAGTTCGGGCATTTTTTAGAGGTGGAAGACTGTTCCAACAATATGTTGTCGTTGTCTATTGCACTCTTGAACAAGAAAGACTGGATTTGGTTAGGGCGAAACAAAATCGATTGAGGAGTGATTGCCTTTCAGGCATTTGTGACGCGATGTCGAGAGGGGATCACATTGGAAATGATATAGGACAAAGAATTATTCTTCCTTCAAGCTTCACTGGCGGTCCAAGATATATGTATAGCCACTATCTAGATGCTCTTGCCATATGTCGTGTTCTGGGGAATCCACAAATTTTTATCACATTTACATGTAATGTAAATTGGCCAGAGATAAAACGACGAATGACAGAGTATCCAGGTCTCACGCCATCAGACAGAGTTGATGTCATATGCCGTGTTTTTGAGCAAAAGGTCGAAGACTTCTTAAAAGTACTGAAAGAACAACATCTATTTGGCCGATGTACCAGAGGTATGTAATCACTTTTTACAACCAGTTATGAAAAATTGCTTAAACAGTTAATATTAATTCCAGATAGTAGTGTTCACTATCCTTACTTACTAATGGTTAAATATGCAGTTCTTTACACAATTGAATTCCAGAAACGTGGTCTACCACATTGTCACACACTCTTATGGGTCGACAATAATGATAGAATAAAAGATCCGGAAGACGTAGACAACTTTATTTCAGCTGAGTTACTGGATAAAATATCCGATCCAGAAGGCTACAGAATGGTCGCTGATATGATGATGCATGGCCCGTGTGGGAATGCTAACCCTAAAGCTGCATGCATGCAGGAAGGTGTTTGTAGCAAGAACTACCCCAAGAAGTGTTCCGACAATACTTACTTTGATCAGAATGGTCATATACACTATCGGAGAAGAAGGAATGGTGCTTATGTACCAAAAGGAGAGTTGAAATTAGACAACACATATGTTGTGCCATATAACCGACTAATTTGTCTAATGTTCCATGCTCACATTAACGTTGAGTACTGTGGCTGGAGCATGTTGATAAAGTATTTGTTCAAGTATATCTCTAAAGGCACGAATAGAATTGCAACACGCATTGTAAGCCCGATTGGTGATCCAGGGTCGTCATCATCTGCTCCTAAAATACAGGTTGACGAAATTAAAAACTTCATAGACGGTCGTTTCTTATGTCCACATGAAGCATGTTAGCGGATACTTGATTTCCCCATTCGTCATAGAGAACCATCGGTGCAAATACTTGCAGTGCATCATCAAAAGATATGGAAACGACGAACAATTAAAACAAGATATTCGATAGGGAGGTTAGTATACGTTCACCCATCTACAGGAGAGCTGTTCTACTTCCGTATGCTACTGACGCACCAAAAAGGTTGTAGGTCGTTCATTAAAGTACGAACATTTAACAATATCGTGCTTCCTACATACCGTGCAACATGTCAAGCTATGGGCCTCCTTGATGATGACAAAGAATGGGATATAGCCTTGCAAGAAGCATCATTTTCTGCAAAAGCAAGAGAATTACGTGCCCTGTTTGCGCATATTTTGATGTACTGTGAAGTTGCAGAACCTCTTAGGCTTTGGGAAAGGCATTGGCAGTGCATGAAAGATGATATCCCAGCAAGAGCATCAATGACAAGTGGTGTTAGGAACCTTTATTTAAATGATGCAGAACTCAAAAGCTACATCCTCTTTAAAATAGAAATGATAATGAATGGTTGTTCAAGGTCAGTGAAAGAATTCGGGTTCTCAATGCCTCCACAGCATTTACTTGATCAATTGGAAAACAGACTTTTGATGGAAGAAAAGAACTACAATCGTGAGGAACTCATACAAGAAGTTGCAAGCTCGGTTATCAAGTTTAATGAAGAACAACTGAATATCTATAATCTAATAATTGACGCATGCAAGAACAAAAAGCAAGAATTGATTTTTGTCTACGGTCATGGTGGGACAGGGAAAACTTTTATGTGGAAAACAATTATTAATACTCTACGATCAGAAGGAAAGATTGTCCTAGCCGTGGCATCTTCAAGGATGGCTTCTTTGCTACTACCTTCTGGCCGTACAACTTATTCAAGGTTTAAAGTACCATTAGAGTTAACCGATGAATCAATGTGTCAATTAAAAAAAAATACAATCCTTTCACGTCTACTTAATGAAACAAACTTAATTGTATGGGATGAAGCACCCATGAATGACCGACGCTGTTTTGAAGCATTGGACAGAACCCTTAAAGATCTACTCAATAATCAAGAACAGATATTCGGTGGTAAACCAGTTATATTAGGCGGTGATTTCAGGCAGACATTACCGGTAAAGAAAAAAGGTACAAAGATGCAGATAATTGGATCGTCAATTGCTAAATCATATTTGTGGCAACATTTTAAAGTTTTCAAGCTTAAAGAAAACATGAGAGTTCTTAGACCAGACCTCAATGAAGATGAAAGGAAAATCATACGTGATTTCTCTTCGTGGCTGCTCGATATAGGTGATGTGGTAAACCAGACGAAGATGATCCAGATGATACTTCTTGGGTTACAATTTCACATGAGTACCTAATACCGAATGACGACAACAGTATCCAAGCAATGATTGATTTCATCTACGACGAACACACATTGAAAAACCCAACCTCCCAAGTTCTGCAAGAAAAAGCAATTGTTTGCCCCAAGAATGAGATAGCAGAGGTGATAAACGAGAGAATATTGTTCAACATTGAAGGAGAAATGGCAGAATATATAAGTTCAGATGAAGCGATACCTGTTGGAAGAGATGGTGCTGCAATTGAGATGTTGTATCCACCAGAATACCTAAACACTTTCAAGTTTCCAGGATTGCCACCAAATATTCTGAAACTCAAGATTGGTGTTCCAATCATGATGATGCGGAATATGAATTTGGGAGGCGGTCTCTGCAATGGCATAAGAATGATTGTTACAAACCTTTATTCGAAGCTCATAGAAGTTGAAATTATTACAGGCACAAGAATTGGGGAGAGAGTTTATATTCCAAGAATCCCGTTAACTCACAAAGATCCAAATTACCCTTTCATTTTTAAACATAAACAGTTCCCAGTCAAACTCTGTTACGCCATGACAATCAATAAAAGTCAAGGACAGTCTTTGAGCAAAATTGGTATATACCTACCACAACCAGTTTTCAGTCATGGGCAACTATATGTTGCACTATCACGAGCCACATCACCCTATGGTTTAGAAATCCTTTTGACACCAGACTCTATACACCCACCCGATAAAACCAAAAACATAGTTCACAAACATTTTTTGAGTCAAATTTGTTGATTAGAGATCATTTTTTTAGTGTACATACATCCATATGCATTGTAAATATTCTACATGTATTCTGCATATTACTTTTCAGATTTAGTGTATTATATTAATTTTCTTTGCAATCACAAGATCATGGAAGCATATATCAAGGACCTACGTCCAAGAGACAAAGATAAAGTGATAGAAGCAAAAGTTTATCGCTCATGGATGGCTAGAGATCCACCAGATGTCACAGAAAAAGGATACCGTGCAATTTTATTAGACAAACAGGTATTTACCAATTAGAACCAAAAAGTTAAATTAGTTGGTCGTATTCATTTTACCATTAATTCTAACACCGTCTATGTAACCAGGGAGACGCAATTCAGGCAAACACAGACATCAACGACAAAAGTCATTTCACAAACATCCTGATTCCTGGAAGAACATACTGAATATCGAGATTCAGTTGTGTCCCAACAGATAACTGGCAACAGACACTAGAAAACACAACATCTCTTTCATTTACCAGGTTCACCAAATTTGACACAATACCTGCGGCTGGGTTCCCAAATCATTATTTCAATTTTGTTGCTTACAATCAGCTTCCATCTAAAGTGGTTGACCCAAACGACACAACAAGAACAAAATATCCAGTCCTTACAGGTTTATACACATCTTTTATAATTTTTCTACAAACTGACATATATATGAACTAACATGTATAAAATAACCCGCAGATTACATAGGCTGCTATATGAGGTCGGGTGAAAAAGAAAAATGGGGGAACCCAAATAGAAACCAGATGATTAATCGCAAAGTTGAAATTCAGAACCTAAAGTAAGTATAGTGTAATTACATGTTTGCAGATTTTAAATAACACAGTTACGTAAGAAAGAAAAAAAAAAACGTACCTTCTAATATTTGGTTAACACAGCCGGAATTCCATTGAGCTCACACTATGGGATGATCTTGCAAAAAATTTTAAAAAGGAAGAAATTGACGCGTTACAGAAACAAGTCCTCATTGCTGTAACCTCCTGTCGCGTTAACAGATACTGCAACACCCTTCAGCTGCAATCTACACCAGCAACATACTACTACATTAACCCAACAATTCCAGAGCTAGAAGAGTATCTACAAGAGTATGTCATATACCATAACTTTTATTTTATATACACTGAATATATTAACATTTTTACTTACAACGACATTTTTACATAACAGGTACAGAGAACTCTTCAACATAAACCCACCGTTACAGATTGCTAGACACCCATACCAAGACAAAGAACAAGAAAAAATGAGAAACATGATACCTTTGAATGTACTGTTAAATGAATCTCCACAGAGCCATATTGTAAGTTAAAATCAAATCGTATTTTACACTTTTTTTTTTTTACTTTACACATGACAAAAACTTACTAAGCTTTGTTATCCATTAAAAAAAAAGGGTATCCGTTTTACGTGTGAAGGTATCATAACATCCATTAACACATTACGTGAATGGTACTACCCAGCATGCACAAAATGTATTAGCAAAGTTGAAGTGCATGAAGACTCATACGACTGTAAAAAATATGGCCCTATCGAGTTACCAGATTACAGGTATCTATTTCTCCTAGACTTCTATATGAGCATTTACATTTAAAGTCTATAATTAATCTATATCTGTAGGTTCAATTTCAAAGCATACATTACAGACGGAACAACCACAACAATGGTTACATTTTTCACACCAAAAGCGGACGACTTTGTTGGTGTCAAGTGTAATGCATTAGTTAAGTCACTCAAGAATCCTGATCCTAAGGAAGTTCCAACCGAATTGCAATCAATTGTTGGCAAAAAACACATTTTCCAGTTTCATTTTAATACATCATCTAAACACAAACCACCAGATTTTGTTTTCGATGAAATTCTGGATGCACCAACCGTACCACCACAGATTGAGGCGACACCATCAGGTACAAAATATCATTTGAAAAAAAAAACATGTTTTCCCTTTTTTTAACCACTTTATTATTCTTTATACAGAGTCACACACAATTGAAAAGACGTCTACTTTAGTTCAATGTGGATCAACATCAAATACTTCCACCAGGTTAGATGCAATAGTGGCATCTCCAGGTGAAGAACCACAACAGACCCAACATTAAGAAGGTAATACAACTTCATCAAGTTTGCAGAAAATTTAATAAAATACTGACTATGCAGTAAACTAACAATTCATATTACTAATGATAGGCATGGCAGCAAAAACAAACACTCTAGAATCAGCAGACAAGATCATGATACAGAAAGACACACAAACAGGTACCAATGTGTCACTATTTACCGAACGAAAAAAAAAATAACACTTAATGTGTAATAGCAACTTAACATTTTACCTCATGGCGCAGGAACTGCAACACCACCAACTCCATTCATGGGTACTCAAACCACATCGAAAACAGAAGATACAGCTCGCAAATCAGTCAAACGTCCACTTTTCCCAGAAGAAACGGCTGAAACCAAAAAATGGAAATCTTAGATATGAATGATCAAATGCTACTACCCGTTTTTGAAAAAATCTGCCACCCTACTTAACTCTAATCTATAAAAAATTTTGTATGTAAATTAGTATCTGTAAGAATAAAGGTTATACGTGCAATCGGTTGCACAGCCTGTCATAACCTACTTTTACCACTGAACAGATGTCTGTCTTTTGTTTCCTATTATCGTTGGCAACACTAATGTAATCATAACTCTTCTGTTCATATGAAACTATGACCTATGTTCGGTACTAAAGTTATGGGTGCATCTTTGCTTCTATAAACAAATATCTATGCCATTGTTTTTCTTTTTATAATATGTTCTCTATGAAACACAAAATCTACCAAGACAACACAACAAAAGACACCCTACATTTTAGTATAACAACATGGTAAACATGACAGCCAACTATACCAGTCTCTCTAGAAACCTAACAGCATATGATAATTACAGAAAAAAAGTAACATACATTAAAACAATACACAAACTGATGCCTTTTATTCATCAAACTAATATCTTACAATACATGCTACAAACCACACACCAGCATCATACAACGACACATACACTACATGAGACTTTGACAACAAACACAACTACATTGACAACAATAGACCAACCTACTCATGGACCTCCATGACCATTACATGCCTGCGCTTTTCATCACGAGCTTCACGCAACACATCTAGCACACGAAGAAATGCCTGCAGGATCTCCCCATTCTTAGCCTGTGCTTCAACTAAACATTCCATCCCATCCCAATGTGCCACATCAAAATCACTAAAACGTTGCCCTTCTTCGAGCATTGCTCCAAACTTGGCAATTTTTTCATGCAACCTATCACACCACTCAACAACTTTCCTAATTAGCCCCTCATTCTCTCCTTCCTCTTGAACAAACAGGTACTTGAAATAGTTTTTGGACTCATTCGAACCACAGATAGCTTTCAGTTGATCAAAGTTAGGTGTCGACACCATATTTTAGTTTCCAGCAGGTTTAAAATACAAATGAGTAAACTACAACTGACAATGACCAACCCACCACTCCTTATATAGTTACAAAAGCATACCTAACCCCTTTAGTGAAACTAAACTATAACAGTATCTATTTAGGGTATGATGAGTATGCGAAACAGTAAAATACAAGTCCACCTACCAAATATGGTACAACCCAACACTTCACACTTAAAGTAGCCCATTGTAAAAGATTTGTTTCATAAAGTTTTTATACTAAAAAAAGTATCACAAATATGTACATTGCTTCTATTCATGTTCTATTTTCTTCACTACAAGACAATCACAATTTTGCAAAATACATATTCAGTTCATTATACCCTTTATAAAAACAGACCATATAGTCCCATTAGCTAATGTATTTCTTAAAAGAACATGAACCTAAAATATATCCACATAAATCAGACCACTTTGTTACCTACAAAATTGCACCACATATGCATACACATACAGTAAAAAGCATTCAAAAAACAACAGATTCCCTATCATTTCACCTTTTTCTAGTAATTATCCCAGCCACAAATTAGGCATCTACACAGGCAATTATCAGACTGTAAAAAGATTACATAGTCTCAACATTTGGCACAACCTACCATTCACACATTTATACAATTTTCTTAACTTACATACAAACAAGTGTAAAATTTGTAAAACAACATTAGCCTAAAAGCAAACACTTTTATTCATAAAAACATACATTTTATACAGACTCCACCTACATTCAGATTTTGTTAAACCGCAAAACACAAAAGACATGCTACCCAGACCACTATAGCCATAAAGATACACTAAACATTTAACACCCTACTACCACAACCATACTGACCATACAAAAGACACACACGCAGACGAACTAATTAAACTTAGATAATCCTAACACACCCACAACAAAAGATGCCTTTGTTAGCCAAATGACCCTTACAAAAGTCTGCTAAAGACCACAACATTGAAACAACCCAAAGAGACAAACAAAGCCAACCTTATTTCAACCTCCTTAGTTTCTTGAGAATTTTAGATTTCTCACGAGCACGCATGCAAGCACGATATTTCATCTGAGACAACCAACCTAATTCATCAAAATCCTCATGCTCCGCCCATTGTAAATCTGTCAAATACTTATCCAGAAACGGGTCAACCCCCAGCTTCTTCAACTCCATAAGAATTCCATGCCTATGCTCAATCCTTGCTTTCACTTCTTCAATCCTTTCATCATAAGCCTTTTCATCATCCTTACATGCATACTTCTCACGAGAAAACACTGCTTCCAAAACCTTCTCAACACGCCTATCACCAATTTGATTACAGATACTCAAACACTTCGGATATTTGGGAGGCATATCTCTTGAATTAAAAAGATTTGTTAAAACCTGCGTATTCTTAAGATTTCCCAAAACCCTAATTACCCTGGCCTATGTGTTTTTCCCCAATTCCCAGTAACATACCCGTGTATACATGGTTGACTAAACCACAATTTTTACCCTTAGGCCCAAACCAAATATTCAGACCACTTAGCCCAATATTAAAATCAGATACCAAAAAAAAAAAAAAAAAAAAAAAAAAAAAAAAAAAAAAAAAAAAAGGCCCATTGGACACAAGACCACTTAAGAATGCATATAAATTCAATTATACATTTCTAAAAAAATAATAATAATAATAAAAATAAAATAAAATAAAACAATCAAACAAAAAAAAAAAACAAAAAAAAAAAAAAAAAAAAAAAAACAAAAAACAAAAACAAACAAAAAAAAAAAAAAAAAACAAAACAAAAACACAAACACAAAACACAAAACACAATTTTTTTTTTTTAAAGGAATAAACATTAACTAAACGGTTTACATATTTTAATACAACTATAGATGTCCACAAACAAAATAAACACATAAAGAAAACAACAAAGAAGGCCATCCACAAATTGTTAACCAGTTCTTTCGACACAAACTTACCTGCTGCAACGCGCGAGTTACCCAGCTCGTTATTTATAAATAGTATATTCTACCAAGTACCAAGTAAATACAGTAAACTTACGAAACAATGTACTAGAATATTGAAATTAGGCCAATAATTTATTTTTAAAATAAATATGCCGAAAGCAAAGCTTGACGTAAAACACTTAGCAAAACGCAAGATACTATATTTTCGTTATTGTGTTTGTTTTGTACATCTTTTTAATAAGTGCTATCTTTAAAATCCCATTTAAATATTTAGATCTATTATATATAGTTTATATTTAGGCAAAAATGACTTAATTTCTAGATTGCGACCATTGCTAGCATTACAATAATGTGGTAAATTGCGCTCTAATGCGAACGCAATCTGGGATGGCTTGCATTAGGCATCATAATGCGAAATTTTAAATGCAATGCAATGATGCATGCATTTTCAAAACAAGCATTGTGTTACACGATTTTTCACTATCTGTTAGCCGTGAAATAAGTCGGCAAATGAAAATAGTTTCCCTTTTAAGTATAGGACGAGGCTTTAAAACAAGTTTTCAAATGGGTCTCATTTAGCAACATGTGACACGTGACAACAATTACAATAGTAGTTTAGAACAGCCTAAATGAAACAAATACTCGGATACAAAGTATGCCATTTGTGAGAAGATGTAAATAAACAAGTGATCCGTTTTTTCACGTCGGGGTGTTCACAAATCGGGTAATACTCACAGCAACCGAAAACTAAAACCGAATTTGTAACCGAACCAAAGTTGCAAAAAAAACAATCGAATTCAATATTCGGTTTTTGTTTTGGATATAATTTTGGCAAAATGAAAACCGAACTACACCGAAAACCAAATTCACGTAAGTATATATATTTTTCATATATCTTCTTTTATATAATAAAGGAATTACATCATTTCGAAATTTTTTTTGACAAAATAATCTTAGTGGAAAAAAATTGGACCAATAGGAATGCTCGATTTTGACACATAGGCGAAATCGAGCAATATGATTGGCCAATAAAAAGTCAAAATTGAATTGATTTAGGTCAAACTTTAATAAATTTGATGGACAATTTGATTAAATAAAAAAAACACATAAAAATATAAGTGTCAAATTTATAAAAATAAAAACTTAAAAAAAAGATGATGTAATTAATAAAACATTAGTGGTTGAATTTTAAATATATTATATGGAGTTAAGTGTAAAATTATAAATCTCCATGTTTTTTGACAACTTTAGATAATAAACAAATAACCCCTTACACTTTATACCCCCTACACTTTATAATGTAAACTTTGTTTACAATTACATGAGTATTAGTATTGGTTTGAGACTTCCATCCATTAAACTTACAAAGTTTTATAAATGTACGAATTAGTTTTAATATACGTTAAATACCTTTAAAATAAATATTAGTTTTAAACTTTCATCTATTAAAATATCTTTTTACTATATACATTAAATATAAATAAGAACTCATGTTATCCTATTTAAAAGTTTAATCTATACGTACATGGGTTTGAATATTAAATACAGTTAAATTATTATTAACGGTAATATAAATATCAAATGTTAAGTACGAGTTACTGTGATATGAAAACAAATATACGCGATTGTACTTATAACAACTCATGTAATTATTACTATATATAACGCAGCGTAGCAAAACGACGCACACCATGCCGTTTTAGGTTTTTCCGGTTTTTGGGCTTGCCCCATGCGTGTTGTCCAGGCCCATGATCTAAGCCTTCTTCTTCTTTTTGGTTTTTACATTCACGAGGTCACCGCTTTCCTTATATGTTGATACAAAAGTTGGGCGTTTCTAGTTTGGGCTCTTGCTCTCGTTCCAATTCGCTCTTAATGCTTGAAACCTGCGCACTAAGAAAATAAACAAACACCGTTAGGCTTATCGTGGGATTGTCTCCCACGATTATCCTCCAGCGTGAGAGTAAGTAATCGGTTTTAGGGTTCTCATAAAGAGTTTTAGGGTTTGTGAATCGTACCTTTAATGAGAATTATGTCATTCCTTATATAGGCGCAGAATCCTTGTAGGTTTCGTGCTCCTTACGTTTTACACGCATGGTGCTCATCCGGCCCAAGGATCCTTATCCACAGATAGAAGATCCTTATCTAGACAATAAATAGTTTGGTTGGGCTTGGGTCTACGTGAGCCCAATCCCGTTAACGATGCGGCCCAAGTTATAATAGCCCACTCATGGTGGATTTGGGCCTTAGTGATGTTTATCATTTGGGCTCGTGGCCCAAATATAGACTATACGTCATCATGTCCCCCCAGTCTAGTGTGCGCCGCTTGTAGCCGTGGATGCTAGACTAGCGTGAGCAGCGGTAAGCGTGGCGGGAGGAAATTAGAAATTTGCCGCCCAATATGAAGAACTATGTATCTAGTCCAAAATATTTCAAAAAATGCCTCAGGAAACGGGGAGTGTGTCCACGTATTCCTTGGAAGATGGGAAAAAGTGCATGTACCTTTTCATATTCCAGCCACACGTGTTTATGAGTGGGATCCACGTGGCTCACATCCTAGGGTTTTGGTAACCCTATACAAATACCGCCTCCCTTTTACTAAAAACACACAGTAAAAAACACACTTCCACCGTTTTACATTTCTTTAAAGCGTTTTCAAAGAAATCAACTATTTTATTAGGTAATCCGCGAAAGCGTGCTCTATTATTAGTTCTTTAAAATGGTTCGCCAATTACACGAGTTTCCTTCTGAAATGGACGAGGATGAACTGCGTCAGTTCTCTTCGGATTATTTTATTCCGCTTGACGTGCATCCGGTTGTACGGGAGGCTGATGCGTGCATCGCGGATTTCCCTGAGGGAAAGATAGGGTTATATACGCGCTTCTTCGAGTATGCGAACCAACGCGTACCCATATCTATATTTTTGAGCAATGTGCTCAACCACTATCACCTTCACATTTCCCAGCTGCACTGTATAGGTACGGCGAAGGTATCCAATTTTGAAATAAATTGTCGGTTGCTTGCTATCAACCCGACTGTTGACCTATTCCATCCCTGAGGAGTTTTTGATGCACATGGGGCGCAGTCGCAACTATTTCCATGGTTCTGACGAGGTGCCAACTTTCATTGATGAGAGCGGCCGGGGTGGGTGTTCGTCCCTTTTATTTGTTCGCTTCAAATAATGTAAGTGTTTTTGTATGCACACTTTCAATAACTAATCTGTGTTTTGTTACTTGCTCATGTGTTGCGCAGAGATGGATTTGTTCGCTGTAGTGAAGCTTGAGAAGCTGAAGCAGGTGACAGTTGGTGTGCACCCTCTGAGGGAAAATGAGCAGCCCCTTCTGGATGCGACTGCTGGGCACCTAACTGTGTTAGGGCAAGCTGGGCCTGAAGATTCACCTCCTCTGCTAGTGATGCTGGTGCAGAGCATGTCTCCTACTGGGGATCCTGCGCATGTGGAGAAGTTGCAGGCTGAATCTTCTGACAGTGTGGAGGTGCTGGAGCCTGAGATTGTAGCGCAGAATCTAAAGCGCAAGGGAGAGGCTGGTGGCAGTGGCACTTCCAAGAGGAGGCGCCACCTGATCGCGGATGAAGAGTCATCCGCAGAAGATGACACATCCGCCACTGGCGCGGATAAGGGGATAACACAGGCTTCACCCACTCTGTAAGTTATATCCATGTGGTTTCTATCTTCTTATTTTTTTGCTTAATTTTTTATAAATACTCTAACCTTCTGCTTGTGCTTTGTAGTGACCATGCTGCGAAGGATGATGCGGAATTTATGGAAGGCGTGATCCCTCCTCAGAATGAAAACGTGGAGGAGGGAGTGAAGGGGGCTGAGGATGTATCTACGCAGCAGCTGTTGGTGGAGTTGGCTGCTGCTGCTGAGCGTCAGACTGAGCTGGTCGCTCAGTTGAAGACGCGATATGTTGGGGAGAGCAGCACCCTTGCTCAGAGGGATGAGGAGATTTCCCTTCTCCGTGCGTAGCTGGCTGAGGCGCAAGCGAAAGTAGGGTCTGTCAAGGCGCACACAGACAAGGTCACTAATGAAAAGTTGACCATGATGGCTGAGCTGCAGCATGCGCGCGGCGAACTTCATCAGTTCAGGGCGAACCTTACATGGGGGGTAAGGTATCTTGAGGAGAAAAAGGCTGAGCACTTTGGCCATATTGATGAGTTCCGCCTGCGCATGGAGAAGATTCTGAAGGAGCAGGAGGAGAAGCTGCGTGGCCTGAGCATAGACTATGATGAGGAATTATATCCTCATCTTATGTCTACAATAGCTGAGCGCAGGTACGTCCTTATATATTTTCTGCAATGTTGCCTTATTATATTGATTGATTCGTCTCTTTTCTTCTAATGCATCCTTTTTCTGTTTTATGTAGGCGGTTGATCAGTCATGGCTTGCGCCTGGCTGCGATGGGCACCTTGAGTCCCCGGAGGTATTGGAGACCTTTGGAAAGGTGGTTCAGTGCGCTGTGGAGCATGGTATGGCGCAGGCTATGGAGGAGTTCCATGAGGCTAAGTTGTTGAATGTGGCGCTTGCTGAGGTGCCCGGTTACAATGCCAATGCCTATGACGAGCTGATGAAGGCTATGGAGGGGATGAAGCTGCTTGAGATTCCCCATATTGCGCGGCTGGAGCGCGACCAGGATTACCCCATAAAGGTAATTATGGAGGGGTTAACCCTGGGGAGACACATCTTAGAGGATGCAGAGGCGCAGCCAGACTATTTTCTCAAGCCTGACGAGTCGCAGCTGCAGGTTCCCGTTTTTGCCCAGCCGCGTCATATGTTGAATCCTTTTGTTCTTGAAAAGGAGGTTCCTCTTAAGGAGGTCTTGGAACTGCACGCGGAGAGAGCAGCCAAGAAAAAGGGTATTAAGGGCAAGGCCATCCTATGCGGTATGGGCGCTGCGTATATTCCCAGATCAGATGGAGTTCCCGTCAGCGTAGCGACCGTATCGCCTAAGGATGCATTACTTTTGAGAAAGCTCCAAGAGGCAGGAAGCTCCTTTGCCCCAGAAGATAGTCCTGAGCACCGTCATAGTGTGTAGATGTAGGCTTTTGTAACTTGTATATTATTGTATAAATAACAAATTATATCTTTTGCGTGTTATGGTATCCGTTTGCAAATTTATCCTTTATGTAAAAAGATCAATTAAGATACCCTTTTAGGACCTATGTTTAAAGTAAGTGCGTGACTTAAAGTAAATCATAAGCATGAAAATAGACTTGCATCATTTTTGCAAAGTCTTAACAAATGACCAAGAGTCTTGGTTTATAATTTGCTAAGCTTGTACAGTGTACGTGATATTGCGCATCCTTCGAGGAATGCGCATGGAAAACTTACTTCAACGTCTTGAAAGTAAGGCGCTTAGCAAGGATGCGTGATCCAAGGTTGATGGGTTTGCAACCCTCTTACTCAACGAGTTAATTAGTAGGTTTACTCGTCCTTTTTGCCATCGTGGGTCTTAATTAGTGCATACACGCCATGTAGGCAAAAATATAAAATAACAATATTGACACATATAGGAATGTACGCAATAAAGTAAAATGTGTTATGGAGTTAGCTAGAAACCATAACATTTTATTAATACTTGCAAGTTTTTTGTAAAATAAAGACAATTCCTAAAAAAGAAAAAAAAAACAAATAATTATTGGGCACATACTAAAGTGCAAGGTTGTCTGTTTGTGGGCCGTAGCCGTTCCTAAAGATAGCATCTTTTGAAATTGCAGATATTCCAAGTGCGTGCCAGGTCATGACCTTCCATATCGCGCAACCTGTATGCACCATTACCTAGCGCATCGGTGACCTCATAGGGTCCTTCCCATTTGGGTCCAAGCTTGCCTGTGTCTTCTGCGTGGCTCGCGTCGTTAGCGCGGTACACAAAGTCTCCTGGCCTGAAGGAAGTATGTTTGACTCTTGCATCCTAATACTTCTTCATTTTTGCTTTAGCCTTTGCTTCGCGTATAGCTGCACGTTCACGCCTTTCTTCCAGCAAGTCCAAGTCTATGCGCCGCTCCTCGTCATTTATTGAGACGTTAACCTCTGTTGTTCGTATAGTTGGCATTCCTATTTCAGCTGGTATGACGGCTTCTGTTCCATAGACAAGGGAGAATGGTGTGTCTCCGGTACTGGTTTTGATTATGGTGCGATGCGCCCATAAAACATGTGATAACTCGTCCACCCATTTTCCTTTGTGTCTGTCAAGGCGCGCTTTTATCCCTTCGCCTAAACTGCAGTTTGTGCGTTCAACCAAGCCATTGGTTTGTGGGTGTTTCACTGAAGCAAAGTGTTGTGTGATGTTTAATTGCGCGCACCAATCTTTAAATGGGTTGTCGCAGAATTGTTTCCCATTGTCTGTTATGATTTCTCCAGGTAGCCCGAAGCGACACACAATATTATCCCATACGAAGCGTTTTACCTGGTTGCCAGTGATGCTCACCACTGCTTTTGCCTCAATCCACTTTTTAAAGTAGTCTATGGCTACGATGAGGAATTTTTGCCCTCCCGCTGCAACTGGGAAAGGGCCTGCGATGTCAATGCCCCATTTGTAGAATGGCCATGGTGAGGTGATGGGGGTTAACTCTTGTTGTGGTTGGCGCAGAATTGGCCTATGTACTTGGCAATTGCTGCATTTTTTTTTATCATATCTCGCACGTCGCGGTGCATAGTAGGCCAATAGTATCCTGATCGTAGAGCGCACGCCACAACGGATCGTGGTCCTGAGTGCATGCTACATGATCCAGCATGAATTTCTCGGAGTACATAATCTTCTTGAAGGGGTCCAACACATCGGAGCCAAGGTTGTAAGAAAGAACGTCGATAGAGGATGCCATCTCGTAGTTCAAATCTCTGCGCTGTGCGTCGCACTCTTCGAGCGTCCTTTTGATCTTGTGGTAAGATTCCTTTGCTGATAAATTCAATGATAGGTGTCATCCACGTGGGATCCTGTTCTTCTATCACCGTGGATACTTCCATCTCCAAGATCGATTTGTTTTTTAGGGTTTCTACCAATACCTGTTTTGATAGGTGCGCAAAGCTTGTAGATGCAATCTTGCTAAGCGCATCAGCTTTCCTGTTGTTCCCTCTAGGTACTTGTTTAATTGTGAACCTATCAAAGTTCTGAATTAAGGATTTGGTTTTTTCCAGGTATTGGATCATGTGTTCATCCTTGGCTTCATACTCACCTAACACATGGTTAGCTACTAGCCTGGAATCCACGTTTGCTTCTAGGTTGCGTACACCCATTTGAATTGCAATGCGCAGTCCAGCGAGTAGGGCTTCGTATTCTGCCTCATTGTTTGTGGCCGTGAATTCGAAACGCAGCGCGTAGGTGAACTCCATTCCTTCTGGATTAGTAAGGATAAGGCCTGCGCCTGATCCATCCACGCATGAGGATCCATCTGTGAACAAAATCCAAGGTTCCTGTAGATCTGTTTTGCTTGTTGAAGTTGGACTATCGGTATCTGGCTTTTCAACAATAAAGTCAGCTAATATCTGCCCCTTGATTGCAGTGCGTGGTCTATACGAGATGTTATACTCGCTCAACAACACACACCACTTTTGTAGCCGTCCTGATGCGTCAGGTTTAGAGATAACTTGTTTGATTGGCTGGTCCGTGATCACAGCTATTGGGTGCGCTTGAAAGTATCTGCGCAGTCTTTTAGATGCGAATACTAGAGCTAAGACCAGCTTTTCCATGGCGCTGTAGTTAGTCTCTGTCTTCTTCAATGCTTTGCTTACAAAGTATATGGGTGTCTGGACGGAGTTCCTATCTGTCAATAGTACTGCGCTGACTGCTCCGTGGGTTGCAGATAAGTACATGATTAACTCTTCCCCTAGTCGTGGTGCGACAAGTTTGGGGAGTGATGCCAGATGCTGTTTTAGCTGTTGGAAGGCTTCCTCTGCTTCCTCTGTCCAACGAAAGTCTCCCTTTTTGGTGCACTTTGTGAGTGTTTTAAAGAGAGGGAGTGATTTGTCTGCTGACTTAGATAAGAAACGGTTTAGCCCAGCTAGCTTTTCGTTTAATGACTGGACTTCTTTTAGTGTGAGCGGTGAGGGGAGATCGATAACAGCTTTTGTTTTTTCCAGGCAAGGCTTGATTCCATCAGGTTCTATTAAGTATCCAAGGAACATGCATTCTGTCGCGCCAAAGGTGCACTTTTTGGGATTTAACTTCATGTTTATTTTTCTCAATGTTTTGAACGTCTCCTCAATGTCGCGCACCAATTCTTCCTCTGTGTGGCTCTTGATGACAAGGTCATCAACATAGATTTCCAAGTTTTGTCCTACTTGTTTTTCAAAAGCCATGTCCACCAATCACTGGTATGTCGCACCTGCGTTTTTTAGGCCAAAAAGCATTTTTGTGTAGCAATAGACTCCTTGACTGGTGTGAAAAGCTGTTTTTTTCTTCATCCTCCACCGCCATCTGGATTTGATGGTACCCTTTATACGCGTCTAGGAAGCATTTAAAGGGATATCCGCACAGGGATTCTACTTTCCAGTCTATCTCTGGCAGTGGGTAGCAGTCCTGTGGACATGCTTTATTGAGGTCTGTGAAGTCCACGCACATCCTCCAACTGCCATCACTCTTTTTTACCATCACTGGGTTAGAGAGCCAGTCGTGATAGTATACTTCGCGCATAATGCCTGCGTCTACAAGTTTATGCACTTCTTCCAGAACAGCTTTTGCATGATCTGGTGCCTGGCCGCGCTTCTTCTGTCGTATTGGGGGATATCCTTGTCGGATTTGTAGCTTGTGCTCCGTGATAGAGCGTGGCACTCCGGTCATGTGCTTTGGTTCCCATGCAAAGATATTCAGGTTCTTTTGCAAGAGTGCGCACACGACTGCTTTACCTTTATCAGATAAAGATCCTCCAATCGATATTTGTTGATCTGGGTAATCGGGATGAATAGCGACTTTTAAGTTTGGTGTTTTTTCTGCGTGCTGTTCTGGAAGATTCTCCACCTCACTGGTTACTGCGTTGCACTCTTTGGGTGGTATTGTGGTGTTGTAGAGGGTGACAATTCCTCCTTATACTGGAAATTTGAGCATCCCATGTGCTGTGGATGGTACAACGCGCATGGATGATATTCCAGGTCTCCCAATGATGCCGTTATACGGTGAAGGGGACTTGATTACCATGAAATTTATCCACGTTGCTGTTGAGTGTTGCTTATCGCCCACAACTACAAGTAAGCGTAATTGCCCCATAGGCCATATCTTTTCTCCTATGAACCCAGTCAACGACGTTGTGGCTGGTATCAATTGACTTTGTATTTCAGGTCGTAGCCTTTTGAAGCAATGCTCATATAGGATGTCTGCGGATGCTCCTCCATTAATATACATGCGGCGAATCTCGTGTCCCCCAGTATGTATCTCAATAGTTAGTGGCTCTACTACTGCGTTGTCCGCAGCTAGAGTGGGGAAGGATATCTCCTTTCCTGGAGAGAACTTTTGACTGACTTTTTGTTTTGTCTTGCGTTGCCATGACTGTATCATGTCGATGATGTCCGCTTTATCTTTGGGAGGTTCTTTCTTGCCTCCGTTCCTTTGCTTGTCCTTCCCTTCTTTAATGTTTTTTACGAGGTGATCCATTCTACCCTCCCTTACTAATTTTTCAATTAGTTGTCGTAGCTGGACACACTCGTTGGTCGTATGGCCCTTTTGGCCATGATATTCGCAGTATCCATTCCCTATGCGCTTGTCTTGTGCAGTACGCATGGGTGGAGGTTTTGGGAAGTTTGCACCTTCTGTTACAAATATTTCCCTCGGAGTCTTTGTGAGAGGGGTATACTTGTCGTTATCTCATCCACTGCGATAATTCTTGCTGCGGTTGCCATTCTGATCATTGGATTGTCTCCTGGGCTGTTCTTGTTGCCTATAATTGGAATAGCCTTTTTTACTGTCCGCAGCGGCTGCTTCTCCTTGTATGAAGGATCTTGTGCGCTTCATTAGCTCATCGAAGGTTTGGGGAACCTTGTCGTTTAGCTTCCGAATGAGTTCTGGGTTATTAATCCCATTCATGAACCCTGAAATTTTTAGGACCTCAGGACACGCTTTGACTTGTATACACTCATCTTTAAAGCATTCCATATAAGCGCTGGTTGATTCCCCTTGGCGCTATCTTACTCTGGCTAGTTCAACAGGGTTTTTAGCGCACTTCTTTCTTTGGGTGAAGTTTAAACGGAATGCTTTTCGCAATTCTTCAAACCCGCCGATGCTCCTTCGTGGAAGCTTACTAAACCACGTGCGCGCATTGCCAACTAAGGTAGAGTTAAACATATGGCACCACACAGGTTGTGGCCAATTTTCGATAGTAGCAGCTGATTCAAAAATTTTTAGGTGGTCATCCGGATCACCTGTTCCATCATATGTTTTAACATTAGTGGGCATGCGCATTCTCTTATGATCGGAGTAATCGCTGATGTGTCGTGTAAATGCATCAACTTTCTGGCGATGCCACGGAAGAGACATATCTTCGTCTTCTTCTTCGCGACGTCTTCCTCTAGACTTCCAGTCTCATGTTTCCTTATCCTCGTTGTCCGAGGAGTCGTTGGAGGAAGAGTAATCTCTTTTGCGGCGCTTGCGCCGGCTTCCTTTAGAGGAAGAGCTCGAGGGGCTTTCACTTGGGGATATTCTTTTCCCTAATCTGTCGTGAACTCTTTTGCTCCCAGACCTGGAGGAACCTTCGCTTGGTGAATGTTGAGGCCCTAATCTGTCTTGTATCCCTCGACTACCAAGTCTAGAATGAACATTAGTGCGCCTCTCGCCATCTTCATATTCCTCTGAATATTGTGAGTCAGATGTCGTACCCAGCCTATCATGGATAGTGGTACGTCTTTCATTATTTTCGCGTCTTCCTCGTAGGTGGCGCGGTGCTGATACTTCGCATTCAGGACCAAAGTTGAGTCGGGCTTGCAGGCTCGTACTCGACCTTGTCCTCGCTTCTTCTTGCATGAGGGCGGTTAGAGTTTCGTAATTTTGGGATACCAAATTACTCAACGTTAGGTCAGGTGCGTCCTCATTCGCTGCAAGAATATCCGCCTCAGTATTGGGCACCCTATCTCGGTTAGGTGCGCCAGGCGGCACAGTGTTGTCCACTATAGGTGCCGTTTGGTGGGGAGTATTGAAGAGGGTGCGCTGGAGTTCTTCAACGCTCGGGACTACGGTGGTGGCTTGGGTAGTCCTTACAGGCAATTCCACCTCTGGGAGAGGTAGGGTTGGTCCCGTTTCTTGGTGACCAGGCGCACTGGTTGTCCCAGAAGCCTGCCTAGGGGTCGAATCTTGTTGATTCTTCTTCTGGGGGTCACGTGTTTTTTCCAACTGTGGAGTCCGCTGGCTTGAATTTTTATTCTTCGTCATTCTAGTTCCTTAGTTCTTAGTGTGGGTCCCATTGATGTCGCCACTTGTTGATACAAAAGTTGGGCGTTCCTAGTTTGGGCTTTTGCTCTCGTACTAATCGCTCTTAATGCTTGAAACCTACGCACTAAGAAAATAAACAAACACCGTTAGGCTTATCGTGGGATTGTCTCCCACGATTATCCTCCGGCGTGAGAGTAAGTAATCGGTTTTAGGGTTCTCGTAAAGAGTTTTAGGGTTTGTGAATCGTACCTTTAATGAGAATTATGTCATTTCTTATATAGGCGCAGAATCCTTGTAGGTTTCATGCTCTTTACGTTTTACACGCATGGTGCTTATCCGGCCCAAGGATCCTTATCCATAGATAGAAGATCCTTATCTAGACCATAAATAGTTTGGTTGGGCTTGGGTCTACGTGAGCCCAATCCCGTTAACAATGCGGCCCAAGTTATAATAGCCCACTCATGGTGGATTTGGGCCTTAGTGATGTTTATCATTTGGGCTCGTGGCCCAAATATAGACTATACGTCATCATTATACTTATCTTCTTCCTATGCCTTTTCACGACCTTTTGCCGGAATCTTCTTACCTGTAGCTAAAACTAGGTTGTCTTTTGCTTCATCTTCATTTTATTGCTTTCTTTTATTGGAATCGTGTTTGTGTTTGCATCTATTGGTTGTCTTCTATGTGTTTTGTGCATCTATTCAGTTTCATCTATGTGTTTTCGTAAATCGTACCGCGCCGTGTTATACGTGTACGTTGTTTGTTGTTTGTTGTTTAGTTGTCTTTTGATGTTTGTTGTATTTCATATTTAGATATACGAACTAAGAGTATGGGTGTGCGTAGAAATAGTGGTCACGAAATCTTACAGGATCACTGGTCTGTTACTACTGATGCTGATGTGGGTTCAGCTTCTGTTATTTAAAGTTTATATATGGATATCCGGAAAAACATTTTTAAAAAACTTTACAGAGTATATTTTAACTCCATCAACACTCATTATGTGCTACTAAACTTGCACATTTTGTACAACATGATATCAATAGTTAAAGTTAAACAACAACATCAACCTCAACATTAATATCTATGTCAGTTAAACAAAGTTAAATCTTTCATCCAATAAAATTTTTACAAAATATTAATTGATATTAATACATAATGAAAAACTCATGTATACTTATTAGTTGTACTTATATCATAATTTTCACGGGTAAAGTCTTATATATCCATATAGTAAACAAAAAGTTTAAAATAAATTTGATTTATGTGTAAACTCATATGATCAAAGAACCTTTGGCCTAATAATATTATAAGAAGACACGCTCAAGAATCAAATACAAGGTCGATGCAGCGGTTATATTTACAATTTTTGCTAACTATTTTTCTTACTTTCACACATGTTCATACTCTAACTTTTTAAAATATACATAAGATTTTCTGTTTTTAAACGATAATGCTATATAATTAAATTTTTCTAGAAAAACCCCGTGCGTGCACGGGTATTATAACTATTTTATATACTAAAAGAATTACATCATTTCGGAGTTTTTTTTGACAAAACAATCTTATGGGAAAAAAAATTTGGATCAATAGGAGAGCTTGATTTTGACACATAGGCGAAATCAAACAATATGATTGTCAAATAAAAAGTCAAAATTGAGTTGATTTTGGTCAAACTTTAATAAATTTGGTGGAGAATTTGATTGGAAAAAAACAACACATAAAAATATAGGTGTCAAATTTATGAAAAAAAACTTAAAAAAATGGAGGTAATTAATAAAACTTTAGTTTTTGAATTTTAAATATAGTATATAGAGTAAAGTGTAAAATTATAAGTATTCATGTTTTTTAATAACTTTAGATAATAAATAAATAACCCCTTACACTTTATACCATATGCCCGTTATAATATGAACTTTATTTACGGTTACATGTATGAATATTAGCTTGAGGCTTTCATCTATTTAAATTACAAAATGTTTAAATATACCAATTAGTTTTAATATACATTAAATATTTTTAAAATACATATTAGTTTTAAACTTTCATCTATTAAAATATTTTTTTCTACTATATATGTTAAATAAGGACTAATGTTATCATATTTAAAAGTTTAATCTATGCGTACATGGGTTTGAATATTAAAAACGGCTAAATTATTATTAACGGTAATATAAATATTAAATGTTAAGCACAAGTTACTGTGATATAAAAACAAATATACACAATTGTACTTATAACAACGACTCATGTAACTACTATTTAAACTTTATATAAAGATATGCGGAAAAACATTTTTAAAAACTTTACGGAGTATATTTTAACTTTATCAACACTCATTATGTGCTACTAAACTCACACATTTTGCACAACATGATATCAAATATACGCGATTGTACTTATAACAACGACTCATATAATAATTATTTAACGTTTGTATACGGATATCCTGAAAAATATTTTAAAAAAACTTTACGGAGTATATTTTAACTTTATCAACGCTCATTATGTGCTACAAAACTAGTATATTTTGTACAACATGATATCAATAGTTAAAGTTAAACAATGACATCAACCTCAACCTCAACATCTTTGTCAGGTAAATAAAAGTTTATATACGGATATCCGAAAAAACATTGTTAAAAACTTTACGAAGTATATTTAAACTTTATCATCGCTCATTATATGCTACTAAACTCGCACATTTTGTACATCATGATATCAAGTATACACGATTGTACTTATAACAATGACTCATGTAATTTTATTTAAAGTTTATATACGGAGTGTATTTTAACTTCATCAACGCTCATTAGGTGCTACTAAACTCACATATTTTGTACGACATGATATCAATAGTTAAAGTTAAACAACAACATCAACCTCAACCTCAATATCTATGTCAGCTAAATAAAGTTAAATCTTTCATCCAATAATTTTTTTTACAAAATATTAATAGATATTAATACATAATGCAAAACTCATGCATATTTATTAGTTGTACTTATATCACATTTCACGGGTAAATTCTTATATGTCCATATAGTAAACTAAAATTTTAAAATAAATTTGATTTATGTATAGTCGCACTTAGTATTTGCGCAAGTTATTGCTTAACCTTTGTTGTATAATGTGTTGGCATGAAAAGAAAGATTCATGCAACCTTTGTTGTGCATGCAAGGGCTTTATACAGACAAAAATGCTGAGAAGATTTAGGCTTTCTCAGAGACTCAGAAGATGCTAAAAAGCAAATTACAATTTACTCATCTCCGGAAAAATGGATAGGTTGTTTGAATTGCCTATTATGTGGAATACATTTGGTTTAAACAATTTCTTTAGTATGGGCTATGGGTCAAAGCCGACGAGATTTGGTCCACAAATATTCTTACCTTGAATTTTATTTGGCGAAGACACTCTCAAAGATCCCCTAAGAATTCTTTGAGTGCCTGATGCAGTGACGTAACACACGCCATAGGGTTTTTTTCCCTACGACGCCGCCAAACTACACCAGAGGATGCGCCATTGTTGCATCGTTGATCCCTTCGCCAACCCTTTAATTTTTTTTTAAAAAAAAAATAACACAAACGTGAAAAAACGACATGAAATGTAGGGGTGAGCAAACAAAACCGAAAAAACCGAAACCGAACCAAAAACCTAAAAAACCGAACCGAAACTAAAAACCGATGGTTCGGTTTTTAATTTTTCAAAAACTGAAATATTCCGTTCGGTTTTGGTTTTCGTCCAAAAACCAAACCGTAAAAACGAACCGTAAAAACCGAACCGAACCGGCTTGTATTATATAATAATATATAATTAGTATAATATGAATAAATAACTAAATAAATCAAATTTGTAAATTTATATTCAATTTGTGGGTAGATTTAAAATATATTTATCTTAATGTTTATGTTTATATGCGTGTTTGTCGTGTCGTATGTTTACTTGAGAATCTATCAATAAATATATAACGATGATCATACTATGTGTATGTTCACTTGCATGTGTGTGTCTCATCAATATGTGTGTAATTATAGAATTGTGCAATAAATATTATTATGCTTACATTGACAATAAAAAAAAGTAAACAAAAATAACCAATTTTCTTTGTAATACAAGTTTATTGGTATAAATTTGCCATACCCAAATATAAATGGTTAGAAACCAAAAAAACCAAAAAAACGAACCGAAATCGATGATAAACCGAAAAAACTGAACCGCCAAAAACTGAACGGTTTTGGTTTTGGGTTCAATAGAAACCGAATATTTCGGTTCGGTTTTAATTTTAGGCAAAAACCAACCCAAACCAAACCGTGCACACCCTTAATGAAATGTTAGATCAAACTATCTTACAAAAAAATATTTAACATTTATCATTTAAAACACTTATTTAAGTAATTATCTACCAAATAAAATCAAAACAAATTATTGTATATATATTTATATAGGCTAGCAATAATCAATATTTATATAACAAATTTTTTTGTCATAACCCCGTGCGTGCACGGGTATTATAACTAGTTTATATATAAAAAGCCATTATAACTCTTTTCTAGTATAAATATAACATCTTTTAAGCTTGAAATTTTTTTAGTGCTAAAAATTCTATATAACTAAATGAAAAAATATAAATTGAGTAATTCGGGTTAACTCAAAAACCGAATCAAATTCAAATTTGGTTTTCGGTTTAGTTTATTCTAATTTGAATTTGGCTTGGTTCGGTTTTCAGTTTTATCCAGAAATCCTTTTTAACCGAACTAATGAAATCGAATAAACTGAACCACCCCCATAGCTGAATCGATAAACACCTTCGCCGTTTGAAATTGGAAGGCTTAATGAGACAACATTTTGTGTAACTATTAGTATGTTGGACTGGTTAAATATAAGCCCAATTTTAATCACCTGACGGATCAGTTGGGTATTGGTCTAAACGTGTTCAGCTCCAAACACTAGTAATTATTAGGAATGGGTCAGGCCTCTTGACCCGTCATGTCCAATACCTACCTTTTTTTTTTTTTTTTTTTTTTTTAAATATTTACGACTACCTTAATGACATATTAGATGCCACTACGTACTTTGAAAACCACTTGATTTGATTTATGTCATGTACAGTGAAAATATGAAATAATGCTTTAACTTCTTGTGAAATAATAAAGTAAATAACAATAAACAAGAACAAGAAGATAAAGAGAATGAAGAATTATATTTATTCATCTATTAAAGGAGGTATATTTATAATACAAGATAGAACATTCTAGAAGAAATATAATCTCCTAATATAATTCTAACCTCTAATCAATATCTTATAAGATATGGACATCCATATAATAATTATCCATAATACTCCCCCTTGGATGTGCATTTAAAGATTATGCCTCGTTAAAATCTTACTAGACAAAACCCGGTGGGGCAAAAATCTAGTGAAGGAAAAAGAGTACATAACTCCTTTATACGCTCGGGGATGTTGCCTCATTAAAAACCTTGTCGGAAAACCCTGTTGGGACAAAACCATGGTCAAGGGAAAAAGAGTGCAACGCGTATCTTCTCTCCCCCTGATGATCACATCAATTAAGCTCATTGAGTCGGTGAAATGCACATTGAAGTGACTTGATAGAATCACGTGAATATATATCCTCTACAAGTTGTTCGCATATCCATTTTAAGGATTAACATACGTCATACATCTCATTCAAGTACATCATCATACTTCACAAGTTATTCATTGCAACAATTAATTCAAATGATATATTCTATCATGTATTACCATTGGTGAGAATCATAAATGTTTCATACACATTTTTGTACGACACTTTAAATCGATATTGTGATCATCATCTTTATAAATCAAAGGGTCTTTCTTCATCATGCGACCTCATAAACATGAGCGTCATTTATACATATAAAGATATGTAACATATTTCTTTAGCTTTCATGATGCATAATGATTACATCTTTAAGATATTCAATTCATAAGCTAAGACAAGCTCCGTCTTTTTGTTTCAAATTCAACTTCTATGCATTCAATCGCCTTTACAATCATAAAATCAAATTGTATGAAACTTAAAACATATTAACATCTAGATAAAATTCTTTATTTTGCACAATACTGTACACTAAGGCGATTATAACATATTTTCCAAACACATGATTAATTCAATACAATCAAATAGTTTCTCGAGAAATTTTCTTATATGCTCTAAATATCACTAGCATACTCCATGCATTTTATATGCTATAATGAAATCTCAAAAACACATAAGCTCTATTTGTCACAACTCACCATTTCAGGTCATTTCCCGAACTTTGGAAAAACACTATTCATCAAACACTATTCATCAAAACACTATTCATCAGGTTACTATTCATCATTTTTGGTGTCAGTTTGACATTCCGAGAAGCATTCAGAAATTTTACTATTCATAGAACACTATTCATTGCGGGAAAAGATTTCATCATTCACGTGCATTACACATTTCATCGTAAATTTAGTTTACGGGTATTCAAATTCGCGTAACCGTATTGGTTCAGGTGCGAATTCATGCATTATCAGTAATGACATTTCATACGGACTGGAGATAGTCTGCATATCATCAGTAGGTCATTTACATGTTATACCACTCTTAGGATTTTCAAATTTCTATATTTGATACATTTAACGTTTTCCTTATAATTATTTATAAATAAACGTTAACACCCGGTTTATACACGACGAATATATCTAAATATTCCCACAATGGTCCCGACATATTTTTATATCCATTTTATCATCATAAAAGTTATAACATTCAGTTACCCAGTATTTTGGAAATTTATTTTATTTATAACGCGAGTTTATGAATATTACGACGGTTTTTCGTGAAAACTAAACAATAATCACCCGAACACTCAGTAACTGTACCCAACATATTTTTAACATTTTTATGACTTTATTAAGTCCCGGTTAACTTCGTTAACATTTATTTCTAGCAAACCCGGTACCCGATTATAACTAATACTTACACTAAACTACAATTAATATTACACTACATTTCCTAAGTGATCAAAACCGACTTTGCTACTCTTTTTCACCTTGAAAACCGGCCTCATGCCCTCCCCTAGACACCATGTGATTTCTTTTTAACCTCATTGACTTATGCACTAATATTATACATTATATCCTAACTAAATATCTACAAAAACACATAAAACATAATATTACATATTTCTTTGAATCATAAAACACCAAACCTCATCTTTTTCTCTTGTTCTTCCCCCAAAACCCACGACCAAAACCAAACAACATGATCAAACCATTATTTTTCTTGGTACAAAGCTACAAAGTTGTTAATTTCATCATTCTAATCAAGAATCATCCAACAAAAACACAAGTAATCCAAGATTTCTCATCCTTTAATCACCTATTATTTCAAAGTAAGTATTCAAATTTATTTTCATGTTTTCATCTAATTAACACTTATATCTCATAGTATTCATGCTTAATTTCATGCACAAACTAGTTATACCACTTTATTTTTGAAGACTTTTTGAACATACAAACCCTAGATTGTGATTTAGGTGTTCCTTTGTTAAATTAACTTGATTACTAGTCATTAGGAACCCATGGCACCCTAAGAAGGTGTATGGTAAGATTAGTATAGTTTTGTGAAGTTTGCAAGAGATTTGGTTGAAGTAGAAACTAGTTTTGAACCTTGGAAATGGATTTGTAACAAGTTTATAAACATGCTGTCCCATTTTGGTAAAATCTGGAAAATCAGTAAATACAAATGAAACTTTGGCAAAATTTTTAGAAAATACTTTCAAAAACGAATCCGTAGGCGAAAGAACGGATTAAAAAGAGTTTATAACGAAGAAGTTATGATTTTTGCAAATTTATTGACGAAAAGTATTTTCCGGAAAAATACATGCTGTTGGACGTTTTTCGTCAGTCAAAAAGAGAGTTTAGACGTAACCCGGAGGGGTCAAGCTTTCCAAAATATATTACTACATGTTAAGACGTAACCGTGGATATAAAGAACAAGTAAAACGGGCTTATAACGACAAAGATATTCACGTTTGAATATCGGCAAAACTCAATTTATTTTGACAGCTTTTGGTAATATTGACACTAAAACTACGTAGTAACTTTAGAAGCTAGAAATAATACCAAGTACCAAATTTTATAACTAATGAAGTATTAGTTATTACAAGTATATTTTCATCACCACAAGGCGTTATTTCAAGGATTTCAAACCGAGGATTTCAACACAAACATTGGTACATACGATATATATATATAAGTATATATATTACAACTAGTTTATTTTTCTAATAGCCATATTTTCCTAAGTCTTGGAATATATACTTTTGATAACAACAAGTGTTTTTCAAAGAGTAGAGTGGTATAGGAAACATGTGCATGGACATTCATAACATCATTTCAGGATCTAAAGTAGATCGTTCATCATTCACATTAGGTTGCGGCTAGTGTGCGCGCCTTGTTTTTCAGCTCATTACATGTTCATGGTACCATCATATTGGGTTGCGGCAGCTAATTGTTCATTGGTGTTCATTTCATTTCATCACAGTTTCATCAGTTAAGGTGAGTTTTCATAGCCCCGTTTTCAATTCAACATTTTTGATTCTTTTCAAATCCCACGGGGGGAATACATTGCATCAATCATTTTAGTACGAGCCCAAGTATTCAAACATATGTACATTGCTTAAGTTACCGCATTGCCATGTGATAAGTCCCCTGTAACATCATGAACCGTTAATTTACCGTTAAGCGAGAGTGAGTGGATAGATCTATCGAGGGTGACGCCTCCATCCGTGGTAGTGATTACCAACAGTAAGCGGATGCATGTCATGTCTTTTACATTTGAGTGTTTCGGCAGAACATTCAGGAGGGGCATTGTTTCATCAGTCATAGCTTCGGTGTCATGAGCTTAAGGTCTATTGTACAAATTTTCATGAGATTTTTATCTTGCACTTTTACTTGTGGTGGCCGTACATTATTACATTTTACAAACCTATGGAATTCACCAACATTCGTGTTGACGTTTTAGCAATGTATTTCAGGTTATTAAGGTAGCTCATGTGACTTGCATTTGGACCTTCATGGAGTCGCGGAGTCGACGCGTCTCATCATTATTTCATGCACTTATGTAAACGTTTGATCTAGTATGACTTGTTTTTCATAAACATGCAACACATTTTGGGGACCTCATTTTGTAAACTCTGGATTATTTCAATGATCAAATGCAGTATTTTCCAAACGACACTTTAGGTCGTTCAATGTAACTGTAACTGTGGTGCTATGACAGACACCCCCAGGTATTCCATTCCGCTGCAAGTCAGGTAAATTGGGGGTGTGACAGATTGGCATCAGAGCTAAGGTTATAGCGAACTAGGATGTATCTTGGACCCTAGACTATAACCACATCAGCATAGCATCTCATCATTTCATCATAAGTGCATAATCATGATACATGTTGTTTCATACATACCCTGTGCGAGTTATTTATACTCATATCCGTATATGTATATCATTTTATTGACCTGGTTCACAAGTGACATGTCTTCAGATACTCACCCTGACATCCTTTTATCGGATACCGACATTGAAGATGCCTTGTCATCTTCCACTACCATTATACCACCAGTTGCATTTACACCACCATTAGTACTATTGATTTGCCATAGGAACAGGGTTTTCCTATCATTCAGCCCATACATAGAATGCCTTTTGGTAGTGTATTCAGACTTAATCTAAATGGACTTATTGGGATGCTTATTGCAAGGAAGATAGTGTGTTTTCTTTCCTTCACTAGTAGGGCACTTACTACTCAGGTACTATCATCACCATCAGTTACTTATTACACTATTGGCCTTCCCACAGTGTGTACTTTAGTTTTACCTTTTGGATGTCGCGAGGTAGCGCGAAAGAGGGTAGTATTCCATTCACTAGTACCATCATTGTCATTTTCCTTTTTCCATTCCCACTTGCCATGAACTAGATAACATCTAGTAGATAATACCAATAACACGGACTCAACAGAAACATCCGCAGATTCTTCAGGAATGGTTCAGAACCTACATTATCTAAGATTTGATAGATGCACAACTTCAGACACCACTTCAGGACTATCTCGACCTTATGATGCCACAAACCTGATTTCACACAGAGGGACACCAGGAAGTCCCTAGACCAGATTTATATCCTCACTAGCTTTTACTATTATCCTAGCCACAGAAGGTGTGGGACATAGTCTAAAGAACTCGTTGTCTTTTGATTGTTGTACAAACAAATATATCAAGTGTGACTCTACTATGTAAGAAATGGTTGTGCTAATTGTGATACCGGTTCACGTAGACCGAAATCTTCATGTATTATATTCATGTGTTGTGAATATGATGACTTTGATTAACTATATATCCTCATGGTCACTTATGATTTGATGAAGAGAACAGTCAGGATATTAGCAACATCAAGGATAACAACAATACTTCAGTAGCAGGAGCTTTGTTTCAATATATAAACCGTAGTTCGAGCCCTTTAGGGTTGTATCTTTCCTTTTGTACTTACCGTTGGTACGATGACATGACCTAGTGGTATTAAACACTTTCCTATCCAATGTAGTATCTATCCTTTGTTACCTAGGTGATAATCATAACCTTCGTTTACTCCATTTTCTATCCCATTTGCTCAGACTTCAATCGTTTCGCAACATTTTAGCATTGTCTCATCAGGGATTAGGTTGATTTCATTTAAGACGAATTAGTAGACTATTACCATTCGACAAGATTCACCCATGTATCCAATACACCATTCAAGCTATTTTACTATCATATGGGGAAATTGTTTTACAGAAAAATTTCTGAAGTAAGCTATTTTATTTCCATCCTATAAATTGATTTTTCTGTCATTACACCAAGTATTTACTATTATTACGCGACGCAATTTTTATGTTATTTGAAAGAAAATATCAGGATACCATTTTAATAACAATGCGTTGAACACCATCTAAAACTTTTGAGGAAAGTTATGATATTTTGACAAAATCTAACATCGCATCATTAGTCCTCAATTATACATAGCCTGATCACCTATGTAAAATTCAGGAAGGATTATGCCATGAAGGAAATAATTACCTTTTCAAAGGATTGTTAATAACAATCTTCATTTAAAAGTTTTGTAAACAAAGGAACTCATTCATAAACATCCATTTTGCCGAACTATCCCTGGATACTTACCCTATCTGTCACTCACTTATCCATTAAGTTGGATTTTCCCATTTACTTCCCTAGAAGAGACTTTCCATATCAATTACATGCATGATTCCTCTATACAATAGAAGCAACGAAAGGATTACAGAACTACTAACCAGGATTAGAAGTATATAGTGAGAGAATTCATAACTCAACAACAATCCTGAGATACTGCGAGACCATCTCAATCACCATCTCTGACTTAGTTGTCAAATTCTATCATTTAAATGTACTAGCTAGACTGAGCTACAGGATTGAACTCAATATAGATGTCCGCAGGACAACACAATAGAAATAAACCAAGCTTCTAATTGAGACTGTAGAGCATTTCATTTAAACATGGCCTCATCCATACATGAACTTTCCTGCAGTAAGTTTTCACAAAGTACAATTGGTTGAATCAAGAATATCGATGTAGATTCCTCTAAGGCATTATGTCTAGAAATTTCAGATAACCTCACCTTCATACCAAGCAAGGGATCAAGCCAGAACATATCTCCTCATCTACATGGGAAAACAGAATAGACATTCATCGACACAACATCAAGTGATACCTTCATCTTGTCTATTACAATGATAAACAATTTCAGGACTTAAGTTAGTCTAAATACCTATGCTTGTAGTTATGCCAGATAACCATCAATAGACATTATCCAACCTCAGGAACTAAGTGTTAGACATCGATGCATTTAAGCGAACATTTCCTATTCTACGATTTTATCCATGTTAGTGTTTTCACTTTTAAATAAAGTTGATGCGTTTACATAAATCACATACCTTGTGGAAAAATGATTTCTGAAATTCCTATTTTGAACAAGTACGATCCTTTTTGGTCAATCTTTAGCAACACTATTGTACAATGAGAAATATACATAGACATCAAACTTTGGTAAGCAGTCTTAATCACAACATGTTTGAAAACAGTTCCTATTTCATAACTACTAGATTTTGAATCATCAAGAAAAATATTACCTAGTAAATCATTTGCTCCATTTTTAAATTCGTTTATTCAGAAAAGGATTTCAACCAAAACTCATAATCGCGAGACAAATTTCCAGAACAAATTTCCCTACAACATCGCTTATGCATTTAGGATTTCTGACTGGACAATAGAGAATATTTGGATTATGTGATGAAGGAATTAGGAGGAACTTCACAAATTAATCACAAACTTCAGTAGTGGAGACCAAACCCAATAGACAAAGAAAAACATATGTCTTATCATCCGTTGGAACAAAACACAAGGAATCAAATTGTTACCTATATTCTATCCCTTCAGATAACGCCAAGTTCGAAGGACCGAACGTTATGGAATTAGTCTCAAAGGTTTATTGTACCCATTTCAGTTATTCCTGTTAAGGAAACCGATTCACCTTGGACTTCAGGTAATCATTTTAGGATTTCCTTCAGAAACCCATTTAGATGTGAACATCACCTATCATCCTCAGAACGATGGTCAAAGCGAGAGAACAATTCAAACCTGGGAAGGTATGCTCAGAGCATGAGTGATTGACCCTAGAAATGGTTGGAACAATCATTTAACATAAATCAAATTCATCTACAACAATAGTTATCACACCAACAACGAGAAACTTGCAGAAGTTAGATTGGTACATAACACATATCATTTGGATTGGGTATCCTGAATAACAAACCATCCAGATTCAAGTGGGAGAACAAACTAAGTTAAAAGCAATGCCTTGGATTAGCATGATACAAATTGGATAACAAGAGAAGTTGAACCTTTAGCATATTGGGCCATTTAAGATTCATTTTAGAATCGACCAACTAGCATACAAACTTGAGTTCTGGCAGAATTCAGCAGTATATATTACCAGTACCACATTTAAAACATTAAGAAGCGCAGACCATCGATTGATGGGCCAAACTCAGAAAAAGCTCAACTCACTAGTTCAGTAGGCATTCATGAGATAACCAGAAATTTTCTACAAGTCAAGAATCAGTTACAAGTTCAATAAGTCGTAAACCATTAAAACTTCAAGTTCTGCAGAGTTATGCAGAAAGTTCTGCCTAGGAAAGGCATGTTATCGTTCAGAAAACTTGGAAAGTTACACCAATATACACTGGACCATTTATATTTCAGACAGGGTAGGCCTAGTGGCCGTTAGATTTGAACATTGCCAGAGAACAACAGGATTACACGAACATATTTCACATTTTCAGATCCCCAGAAATAATTTTCAGATGAGTCACTCATGATTCCATTGGAAGGGATCCCACCCAAATGACAATCTCAGACCTTGCAAGAGAACCAACAGAAACCATGGACCGTGTGGTCAAACAGTTGAATCAGAGTCGAATTCCTATCGTTAGAGTTCGCTGAAATTCTCGAATATCATCACCTTTTCACCAATACGTTTTCAGAGACCAACATAAACTGAACTTCGGGACGAAGTTCCTTTTAGAGGGGAAGAATGTCACAACTCAGCATTTCAGGTCATTTCCCGAACTTTGGAAAAACACTATTCATCAAACACTATTCATCAAAACACTATTCATCAGGTTACTATTCATCATTTTTGGTGTCAGTTTGACATTCCGAGAAGCATTCAGAAATTTTACTATTCATAGAACACTATTCATTGCGGGAAAAGATTTCATCATTCACGTGCATTACACATTTCATCGTAAATTTAGTTTACGGGTATTCAAATTCGCGTAACCGTATTGGTTCAGGTGCGAATTCATGCATTATCAGTAATGACATTTCATACGGACTGGAGATAGTCTGCATATCATCAGTAGGTCATTTACATGTTATACCACTCTTAGGATTTTCAAATTTCTATATTTGATACATTTAACGTTTTCCTTATAATTATTTATAAATAAACGTTAACACCCGGTTTATACACGACGAATATATCTAAATATTCCCACAATGGTCCCGACATATTTTTATATCCATTTTATCATCATAAAAGTTATAACATTCAGTTACCCAGTATTTTGGAAATTTATTTTATTTATAACGCGAGTTTATGAATATTACGACGGTTTTTCGTGAAAACTAAACAATAATCACCCGAACACTCAGTAACTGTACCCAACATATTTTTAACATTTTTATGACTTTATTAAGTCCCGGTTAACTTCGTTAACATTTATTTCTAGCAAACCCGGTACCCGATTATAACTAATACTTACACTAAACTACAATTAATATTACACTACATTTCCTAAGTGATCAAAACCGACTTTGCTACTCTTTTTCACCTTGAAAACCGGCCTCATGCCCTCCCCTAGACACCATGTGATTTCTTTTTAACCTCATTGACTTATGCACTAATATTATACATTATATCCTAACTAAATATCTACAAAAACACATAAAACATAATATTACATATTTCTTTGAATCATAAAACACCAAACCTCATCTTTTTCTCTTGTTCTTCCCCCAAAACCCACGACCAAAACCAAACAACATGATCAAACCATTATTTTTCTTGGTACAAAGCTACAAAGTTGTTAATTTCATCATTCTAATCAAGAATCATCCAACAAAAACACAAGTAATCCAAGATTTCTCATCCTTTAATCACCTATTATTTCAAAGTAAGTATTCAAATTTATTTTCATGTTTTCATCTAATTAACACTTATATCTCATAGTATTCATGCTTAATTTCATGCACAAACTAGTTATACCACTTTATTTTTGAAGACTTTTTGAACATACAAACCCTAGATTGTGATTTAGGTGTTCCTTTGTTAAATTAACTTGATTACTAGTCATTAGGAACCCATGGCACCCTAAGAAGGTGTATGGTAAGATTAGTATAGTTTTGTGAAGTTTGCAAGAGATTTGGTTGAAGTAGAAACTAGTTTTGAACCTTGGAAATGGATTTGTAACAAGTTTATAAACATGCTGTCCCATTTTGGTAAAATCTGGAAAATCAGTAAATACAAATGAAACTTTGGCAAAATTTTTAGAAAATACTTTCAAAAACGAATCCGTAGGCGAAAGAACGGATTAAAAAGAGTTTATAACGAAGAAGTTATGATTTTTGCAAATTTATTGACGAAAAGTATTTTCCGGAAAAATACATGCTGTTGGACGTTTTTCGTCGGTCAAAAAGAGAGTTTAGACGTAACCCGGAGGGGTCAAGCTTTCCAAAATATATTACTACATGTTAAGACGTAACCGTGGATATAAAGAACAAGTAAAACGGGCTTATAACGACAAAGATATTCACGTTTGAATATCGGCAAAACTCAATTTATTTTGACAGCTTTTGGTAATATTGACACTAAAACTACGTAGTAACTTTAGAAGCTAGAAATAATACCAAGTACCAAATTTTATAACTAATGAAGTATTAGTTATTACAAGTATATTTTCATCACCACAAGGCGTTATTTCAAGGATTTCAAACCGAGGATTTCAACACAAACATTGGTACATACGATATATATATATAAGTATATATATTACAACTAGTTTATTTTTCTAATAGCCATATTTTCCTAAGTCTTGGAATATATACTTTTGATAACAACAAGTGTTTTTCAAAGAGTAGAGTGGTATAGGAAACATGTGCATGGACATTCATAACATCATTTCAGGATCTAAAGTAGATCGTTCATCATTCACATTAGGTTGCGGCTAGTGTGCGCGCCTTGTTTTTCAGCTCATTACATGTTCATGGTACCATCATATTGGGTTGCGGCAGCTAATTGTTCATTGGTGTTCATTTCATTTCATCACAGTTTCATCAGTTAAGGTGAGTTTTCATAGCCCCGTTTTCAATTCAACATTTTTGATTCTTTTCAAATCCCACGGGGGGAATACATTGCATCAATCATTTTAGTACGAGCCCAAGTATTCAAACATATGTACATTGCTTAAGTTACCGCATTGCCATGTGATAAGTCCCCTGTAACATCATGAACCGTTAATTTACCGTTAAGCGAGAGTGAGTGGATAGATCTATCGAGGGTGACGCCTCCATCCGTGGTAGTGATTACCAACAGTAAGCGGATGCATGTCATGTCTTTTACATTTGAGTGTTTCGGCAGAACGTTCAGGAGGGGCATTGTTTCATCAGTCATAGCTTCGGTGTCATGAGCTTAAGGTCTATTGTACAAATTTTCATGAGATTTTTATCTTGCACTTTTACTTGTGGTGGCCGTACATTATTACATTTTACAAACCTATGGAATTCACCAACATTCGTGTTGACGTTTTAGCAATGTATTTCAGGTTATTAAGGTAGCTCATGTGACTTGCATTTGGACCTTCATGGAGTCGCGGAGTCGACGCGTCTCATCATTATTTCATGCACTTATGTAAACGTTTGATCTAGTATGACTTGTTTTTCATAAACATGCAACACATTTTGGGGACCTCATTTTGTAAACTCTGGATTATTTCAATGATCAAATGCAGTATTTTCCAAACGACACTTTAGGTCGTTCAATGTAACTGTAACTGTGGTGCTATGACAGACACCCCCAAGTATTCCATTCCGCTGCAAGTCAGGTAAATTGGGGGTGTGACACTATTCATTAACTTTTAGACGCATATCGATTACTTATTATATTGCCAAACTTATAAATATTATATACATTATTGGATCCACCACATGAAAACATATCTCCTTATAATCATTTACATGTCTTTACGAAAGTATTGTGTGCCATTAGTTATGCCTTATATACCAAAATTTCAATCCTTTAATTTCACTTTCTCATAAAGATCAATGCATATCCAGTAATTTTACACATTCATATCCATTAACCATGTCTCTTCACAAGAGACTTTACTTTTTCATTTCTTCTTTGCGTCTTTACATCTTTTTGGCTATTCATTGATACATCTGCACTTCCTGCAGGTATTCTTCCATGATCCTCACCATGATTATAGCGCTATCTTATTTATTTAGAAAATCATATATAATAGTATTATCGACGTCGATTCATTTCTTTTCGATTCTACACTTTACTAGACATATACCATTTATTGAGATCTCATAGTTTTTCATGTACCCGGGGTTTTTCAATAACCTTCATGTCTAGTGTCTCTTTACTATTATGGGGTCTTATTACCTCGATTTGACCATCTTCATTTTCTTGCTCCATTTTATCTAATCATTCGAGGACTTTTATTTGGAATCGATTTTTCTATCACGCTGCAGCCGTGCCATAGACTCACTACCATTCATTGGTTGTACCTTTGGGACATACATTTTAATTGGAGCACCAGCAACATTTATATTATCTAGTCACTTATTTAATATCACAACCATGCTGGCAATTACTAGATCTGGAATATAAATTGTCCCTTTAACATAAAGTTCATATTCATTACTGTGAGGATCAACATTCATATCATAATTCATTCCATATTCCTTGCTGCCTATTCTCTCCCCTGAATGAATTATCCATTTCAACATCCCATTATTGTGCGTTGTGGTGGATTTACAAGAAACATATACCGCACATTTACAAAATTCTTATATGGGAAACATATGGTTTGTGACCAAAACCATTCTAATAGGGAGGAGTCATTATAAATTGTTGGCAAGATGCTAATTTATATGTTATAACATGCCCCAGAATCTAAAAGTTTTGTTCTCACAATTATTGGCTTTGCAATCAACTGAAGATGTTTTATAAACATTTCAACAAAAGAAATTCGTGTATGAACTTAGGCTACATAAAGTTCAACACTTATTCCAATAATTGCCCATCATATGGAAGTATTCACCACTATTTCCAAAAATACAATCTGAAAAACCATGCATGCATTTTATAAGCCGAGCCATTAATCACCCTAACCTTAAGTTGTGTCCTTGATGATCATTTTGACGATGCATCGATTTTAAAACTCAAAATGATCCACATGGCGGATGTGTAGGCCTACATTCATCCCCTTTATATTCTTTCCAAAACCTTATAAGGTAAAGTCCTTACCTTAATATGGTGGTGATATATGAACAATTAACTTCCATTCCATTGAGAACAATCAAATCTATCTTTGAAGAAACTTGTGGTTCTTCTATATATTTTGCATCATTAACCCGGGATGGTCCAACCGGTTATGCCAATTACTACAATATTCTTGGCTCATAAAATTATACTTTATGACCACGTGTGCTTCAATTGCACCTTCTATATTATATAAAAGTCGAATAATATGGAGAGCTCACAATTTTCCGATTAGCTTTTTTATGTCTTTCGCACATTGTTTAATATAATATTCATGTTAGCCTATAGCATTATCAAATATTAAAGCTCAAAGTGTACTAGTAAAGTATGCTATCAATCAAATTAATCAAGTGTCTAACAAATAAAATCAAAAAGAGTAACAAATAGTGATGTTGCATAATTTTCATAACACGCGCGCGAGCGCGCGCGCATGTATATATATATATATATATATATATATATATATATATATATATATATATATATATATATATATATATATATATATATATATATATATATATCATTAACCGCATAATAAAATGTCTCAAAGGCAAATAAAATGACATAATAGATGATGTGTACACATGTAACAAAGTCATGGCATAATTTGAGTCAACTAATACATTTTATTCTCATATTTAAGAATCCACGTCCATTAATATTATGCAACTTTCACAAAAATGTAGCAATTCACAATAGCTTTAGCGGTTTAGACTTTAGATTAACTTAGCTATGTGGCTATGTTTACATATAGTACTATGCTAAAATCATTATGGTCTAGGAATATTATATGGATCGGCCAATTTATGTGCCAACTTCAAAAAAATTGTATTAGCCACCAATTAAATCAACTTTGCAATACTTCATTTTAAAGATTATTCTATTCGCCAACAACTAACTTCAAAGTTTAAGATACGAAATTAACTTTAGTAATAAAATCATGCTTACAATTGATGTTCTAATGCTATTAATAATACGACTCTAGTTAATATGCTTAAACACTGCCATAGAAATTTTTATTAGACCAAGCATCAAAGTTAGACAAAACAACATTAACATAAGAGTTGTTTTACATTCGGTTTTTTTTTTTTTTTTTTTTTTTTTTTTTTTTTTTTTAATCTATAAGATTAAGAATTGTTTTACTATCATGATTGTGCATTGAAAATTACTTCAAAGTACCAATCTTAGAGGCCATTATGCATGTATCTTATCATGTATATCATTACATTTACATTAACCATGCAATATCTCATAAAAAGGTATACTATCAAACGCACATAAAGCAAATCATATATCTAGATAGCGAGGAGTGAAATTTTCAACAAAACTTAAATATACAGTAAACAGAGTAAACCAAATATACTTGACACATATAGTCAAAATTCATAGATTTATTTTTGTCACATTATCAAAGATGACTTAATATCACGGTGACGTATTATAGTAACACATGAGTCATATGCAAATCATGATTACTTTTAACAAGTTCAAATCATCTCACAAACAAATGATCTCATGCAGAATTATTTAACAAGAAGATTTTCGGAATATAAACTAAGAAACAAATACTTGCCGCATCAAAATAGCAAGTAGAATTCATACTGAATCAAACTTCAAATAAGAATTATAACTGAAATATAGAGAAAAGTTCTTTTACAAACTAGTTTTTTGCTACAAACTGAGGGATCCATCCCAGCCCTACATTAAGTTTAATCTAATGGTTCATATTAATCTAAGATTTATACATAAAATTGTATTTTCGTCCACCATATAAATAATTTTTTTATTCTTTCATTTATTCACACACACATCTCGTTTCCAACTAACTTTCTCTCTCTTATTTGCCCCCAAATTTTGTAAACCCTAATCTAACTTCCATTAATCAAATTAATCACCTATAATCATCAATTCGATTAGTCTAATTAGGATCATTATAATTCGTGATCGTTATCATCAATGGCGTTATTTGATTTGAATGAACCGGTTATGTTGGATCCGGTTACTGTTGATGTTATTGATGATTCAATTACGGATGGTGTGGATGAAGAATCATTTTCCGCTGATGTGGTTAATTCTTTTGATGCATCGGATGGAGTTGTTGGAGAATCAATTTCAGCTAATGTGGTTAATGCTTGTGATGGATCAGATGGAGTAGTTGAAGAATCAGTTTCAGCTGTTGTGGTTAATGCTTCTGATTTATTGGATGGATTGGTTAATTCTGTATCATCTTCTGCTGATGTTATTCCTGTCTCTAATGGTGATCAAGTTGCTAGTTGTAAGTTTATTTTTTTGTAATTCACAGTAGTTGATTGATTTTTTCTTTTTACAAATATTACTTGTGATATATGTCTAGTTTTATGTTCTGCATCATTTTTTATTGTTTTATGAAGAAATTTATATGTGTTTTTGTATCAAATGTGGTATATCACTTGTGATAAATGATTTTATTTGTATATTAGTTGTTATAAGTTGGTTACTGTTTTTCTGTTTCTTACTTCCAGCTTCTAAATGTCCAAAAACTCCTGATTGATTTGCTCATCATTATTTTATTGATACTCCTGGTGGATCGCTTTATTGGGTTCCTAAAGTTTCTTCTAGTGTTTTGCCTGTGTTGGGTACTCAGTTTGATTCACTTGATGCCTGTGAGAGTAAGTATAGGAAATACGCTTCTGAGGCCGGTTTTGGTATTAGGCTTTCTAATCAGAAAAGATTGAGGGCTGGTTATGTGAAACAAAAGTACATAGTGTGCAATAGGGAAGTTTGTCCAAAACAAATATTTTGAACACTTTAGATTCTAAGAAAGGTAAAAAAAATTTAGGATTTCGAACATTAGAATTACTGGTTGCAAAGCACGGGTTGTGTTTGATATGGCTCCTGGTACGACTAAGTTTGAGCTTTCGAAGTTTGATCCTATACACAATCAAGAACTTGATCGGGTTGAGTATAAGCATTTGTCAAAGAGTGAGAAGCAGTTAACTTATGCTGAGCAGATGTTTATTGTTAAATATGCAAATGTAAACCTTGGACCTGTTAAAGCCCATAATTTGTATACTGGTTTGAAAGGGTCTGCCTCACTCGTTCATGGTACTGAAGTTGAGTTTAAGAACTATGTGCGTGGCATAAACTGTTTTATAGGAGATAGTGATGCTCAGATGCTTATTAATCGTATGGAAAATAGGCAAAAGTATACTCCAGACTTTTCTTTTGATTATCTGGTTGAGGATGCGGAGTTGTGTGGTTTGTTTTGGGCTGACGAAGTTGCAAAGTGCAATTATAGGGAGTTTGGTGATATTGTCTCTTTTGATGCCATATACAGAACAAACAAGTATGCTTTTTAACCTTTAATATCACTTGAGATATTTCATTGTTTTTTTATATTTTTAACCTTTAACATGACCTGAGATATTTTTTTATACTTTTGTCTGATATAAGATGGTTTTTGTTCCTTTCACTGCGATAGACAACCATAGGAAATCTGTTACTGTTGGTTCTGGGCTTATTAAGAATGAGACTACAGAATCTTATGTTTGGTTACTACAACCGTTAAAAAAAGCCTTAAAAAAAGCTCCTAATATTATAGAAACTGATCTAGATGGAGCTATGCGAAGGGCAATTGAAGCTGATCTTCCTGATTCTAAGCATAGGCTTTGCATGTGGCATATCATGCAAAAGATTCCAGCAAAGGTATTCGTTTAAGTCACATTTGATATATTATTCTTGTTTGTTATTTATTTATTTATTTATTTTGTTTTTTATTTTATTTTTGTTGATCTGGTACAAACCATGTGTAATATCACTTGTGATATTACACATTTGTAATATCACAAGTTATATTTTACAAACCATGTGTAATATCACTTGTGATATTACATATGATATTCCTCTTATGGTATTCATTTTATTCAAATGTTATATCACATGTTATATATGCCGAAAGCAGCATTTGATGCATCATTTTTTTTATAGATTGTTTCTAGAATCTATGATATGATGATACTGATTTTAAAAGTAAATTCAATAAGATAGTTTGGAATATGTATATCGGGCCGGAAGAGTTTGAGGATAAATGGAATATGTTAATGGAGGAGTTTGGTCTTGTTAATCATAAGTGGTTGTCAAAGATGTATAGGATTAGATCATCATGGATTCCTACTTTTTTTTATTGATTCGCCACTTTGTGGGTTAATGAGAACTACTTCTAGGTCAGAGAGTGAGAATTCTTTCTTCTAACATTTCACAAGCCCTGGTGCGACACTTGTTAAATTCATGATTTGTTATGACTCTGCAATGGAAAAACAGAGATACAAACAAGAAAGATTGGATCATCAGTCGATTGATTCCTTTCCTACGTTGTTGACTCCATTAGCTATTGAAGTTCATGCAGCAAGGGTATACACTCGTTCTCTGTTTGTGCGTGTCCAAAAGGAAATTATTGCAGGCTCATGGTTATGTGTTGGTCCCTTTTACTTGGTTAACAATAACTAAAAAGCTAATGTAACCAAGTTATATGACTTTTAACTCAGATGTATATAATGATTAACAATAAAGTAACGTAAAGATAAGAGACAATATTTTTCAATGTTTAAATCTTTATTAGAAGTTAATCAAAAGAATCGTACCCAAGTGTTTGCGGAATAACACTTAGGGTTGAAAATGACAAGTGACGTATTGACTCCTCTCTAAACTCAAAACAATGTTTGAGTGACAACTAAGGATCCACTGAGCTATCTCAGGGGCTATGTTGTTCTTTGGAGGAGTAAAAGTGGTTTGTGAATGCTTTGCATTAATTGCACAAACTTGTCAACTTTTACTCCTCACTTATGCTACCTATTTATACACAAATATGAACAACTCTATTATACAATGGACCTAAATGTTCCTTAATAAAATCTTGATAGATTTTATTCTCTGGCAAGGGAAACTTCTTTGGGTTAAGTCTAAAAGGTGTTTTCTGATGACAGACTGGTTTTAACCATTTGGGGAAAGTTTGACCTTAAAGTGATGATGAGGCGAAAAATGAACTACTTTTAGGGGGTCATTTAAGCCGGAATTCGAATTTATTTGATCAAATATTGCCCTAAATCATTCCTTTTGTGATTTTAGGTACTTTGGGAGAGAAATCTGGAAAAGGAAGCAATTTGGACGTTTTTGGAGCATAAAAGTGAAGAAAACGCAAAAGTCTTAATTTTCCTTGCTGGGAATAGTAGGTGACGGCGTCAAGAGTAATATCCTGATGGCGTCAAGAGCAATTTCCATGACGATCCAGTACAGATTTGACGGCGTCACAAGGAAGGGCGTCAAGAGGAAAAGTCATGACGGCCTGGAAATGCATAACACATGATGGCGTTAGAAGTAGATCAAGGCAGTCCGAGAATTATTTTGGCGGCTAGGTGACGGCGTCACCTATTTGGTCTTGACGCCGTCAGACCCCTTTTCATATATATAGTTTTCTAATTTTCACATTAAAAAGAGAGAAGTTTTAGAGAAGTTTTGGAGAAACCCTAGTACGAACTTGGTGCGAATTTTACAGGTTTTTCAAGGGTTCCAACCCCTTGATACCTTTCATATGTAATTAAGATAAGTGTTCTTTTAATTCAATCAATATGTCTATGTGTTGGTTGTCTATATCTTGTTCTTGTCTTAATTCCATCATGCTAGGCTAGATCTATCTTGTGTTTGCTTGGATCTAATGAAACCCAGATGTTGATTATATGTTGATTACTTGTTTATAGTTTGTTTTGGATGAATGAATTTGTATGTTAGGCTTAAGAAAACTGGCAGATCTCCAAATGGTAACATGCTTGAACGTCTTAGGAAACATGAACCTATTGCACTAAGGTCTTTATTGGTTGTATTTAATGCATGAGCCACTGTTTACAATCCCTATAGTTGTGCTGGGCATGGTGTATGAGGAGATAAGAGCTCATAGAATTGGTGAGTTATGTGCGATACCCCATGAATGGTATTAAGGAATACAATCCGTCATCCATGCAAGTATAACAAGTAATTAACGTGTAAAAGATGTCTAGGGAGTAGTGAAATCTAAGTAAACACATTTTCTCCACTTATTGCTCACAACCTTAGTATAAATTAGTTTATTTTCATTTCTTGTATTTTATTTTGATTGCATCTTTAGTATTGGGTTAGTTGAATAGCAACTAATTCCGCCCAAATCCCTCAAACCCGAGATTTTAACTTGCTTTCTAAAAAATATAAAAATACAAAAATAATCATCCCTCACCTTTAGAACTAGTATTTAGGTTTTCTAATCCTAGCGACACTATTCCTAGCTGAACGATCAATCCCCTGGTACTTGTCACTATACTATACTACAACGATCAGGTACACTGCCTGGTGGGGGTTGTAAGCTTCTCAAGATCCCTTGAGAGGTAAAGCCTGGTGCAATTCCCACGCATCAAGTTTTTGGCGCCGCAGCCTGGGGAATAGTTATTGTCTAGGTTAGAATTTCTTTTTATTAGGTCTACTTGCTAGATTCCTTTCTAGTAAGATTTTATTTTTATTTTTTTAGGTTCTCTTTAGTCTATCTTATTTCTTTGTGTCTTTGTTCGTAACCACCCAACATCATGGACAACAGGAACATCTTTGAACCCGTCATCCCACCACAACAAAACCCACCACTAGAACCCCTTAGGCCCCGAACCTTAGGAGAGTATTCCCGACCTAGCCACCAAGGCTACCGAAACACCATTGAGCTCACCGGAGCCAATGTGACCCCCTTGCGATCCGACACCATCCGGTTGGCGCAAAGCGGATGTGCATTCCATGGACTTCGTTCCGAAGATCCAAACCAACATCTTAAGGACTTTCTAAAAATCGTAGATTCCATAGACCTAGGTGTTGAAACTAGAGAGACTACCCGTTTACGCCTATTCCAATTCTCTCTACGGGATCAAGCTAGTCAATGGCTTGAGCATTTACCCGCGGGATCCATCACCACATGGGATGATCTCACGACTCGTTTCCTTGCTCAATTTTTCCCACCGGGGAGAACTACTAAGCTTAGAAATGACATCTTGATGTTCCAACAACGTCAAAATGAATCTCTTTATGAAGCATGGACTCGTTTCAAGGACTTACTCCAAAAAGTCCCTCATCATGGCATAGATCTTTGGCTCCAAGTCCAAATTTTTTATGACCATATCGATATCTCCACGAGGCGAGCCATTGACCAATCGGCCGGTGGTAAGCTACGTGATCTAAGTGCGGAACAATCATGGGAACTCATAGAAGATCTTTCTCTCTATGACAACGAAAGTTGGAATGATCCCCGTGATTTGAACAAAACGGTCAAGGCAATATCTTTGCCTTCGAACAATTCTAGCACTCCCGACCGTAGGATCATGGAACTTGAGGACCAAGTCAAGTTTCTCATGAAATCTTACGAAGCTCCTAAGCCTTCAAGCCAAGTGAACAAAATCACTTCTTCATGCGAATTATGTGGTGGTCCCCATGACACTCGTGATTATGTGGAACTCCCCGGAACAGCTTTTGCGGACTACGCATCCTCGTGTACCGACGAAGCGGGAGATAAGTGGTACACTTTCAAGCCCGAGCCAAACACTTAAGGTGATTCATACAACCCTTCTTGGAAAAATTACCCAAACCTTAGGTGGAAACAAAATCAACCCAATTCTTCCAATCCGCCTAATCGTTACTAACCAAACGGTCCACCCTCCAACCGTACTTTCAACAACAATCCTTCTAACAACTATGGTAGTACCAACAATCTTGAAGGATTGATGTCAAAGTTTATGGCATCTCAAGAAGCTCGCATATCTAAGTTTGAAGCCGATTTCAAACAAAAGCAAAGCGAGATGACCACTAGAATTGACGCATTGTTGAAAGTTCTCAATGACCGAGAAATGGGAGCACTCCCAAGCGACACGGTCAAGAATCCGAAACTAAACGTTAATTCCATATCCTCAGTTTCGTCACCCACTTCGTGTCCACAATACTACTTGGTTAAATCAACGAGCACGTGTTTCAAACAAAACCAAATTCTTTAAAAGGACCAATCAAATAAAACACCCAATATAGAACCGGTCAAAAGTGTAGTTGAAACACCCCCTACGCAAGACCTTGACGATGAATTCAAAGAACTCCACCTTGAACGTCCCGTCATTGATGTCTTAGCGCGTGCTCCTTACTATAGTGCCCTCCTAGAAAAATATGAGAAGGTTAAACTAGGTAAAAATGGGACCGCCTTCGTTCAAAACAAGTTGCCTAAAAAGCTTGATGATCCGGGTATATTTGTTTTGCCTTGTAAGATAGGAAGATCCAAAGCTTTCGACACACTAGCCGATTTAGGGTCAAGCCTCAACTTGATTCCCTTATCCTTATTCACCGCTCTTAAGTTTGGAAAGCTAGAGGAAACGGAGGTATTGATAGGGCTAGAGGATGGGAGTATTGCCCACCCGGTTGGAATGATTAAGGATGTAGTTGTTCACGTAGGAAAGTTAACTATATTAGCGGATTTTCACGTCTTAGACATGGTTAGTGACACTACATGCCCGTTATTGGTAGGGAGAGGATTTTTAGCAACCGCTAGCGCCATGATAGATTGTAAGGAGTCTAAGATAACGGTAGGTGAAGGCGATACTTGGTCGGTGTACGATGTAAAGAAGCATAGTTATGATTGTGATGATGAACCGACACCGCATTGGGTAGAGATGAATAGGAGACCGTCTAGATATGGACCTTGGATAGAAAGGAACTTTATAGGACCTCAATGCCCATTTTATCTAGAAAAGGATTTCGTTGAAAAGACACATTCGGTAGAACAACTCATAGCTAGAGATGAAGAGCTAGATCCCTTTGAGGACCCCTTAGTCTTTAGGAAGATGATTGAGTTCTTGAGCATAATGCCTATTAATATAGAGATAAATAAATGGAAAAGAGAGGGAGACAAGTGTGAATGGAGGTGGGACAAGCCACCTAAAGAAGGTGACGGATCATGGCATATGAGAATGACTTTGTATGATCCGGATGGAGAAAAGTTTGAAAGGTCATACCATACTAAGGAAACCGATAGGAAGTTGAAACCTAAGTTTGATCCCAAAGATGTCCTCAATGAGGAACTCACCCGAATCACGTAGTAACCCATGACCTTGAGTCTAGCTACAAGACTCGTAAATAAAGAAAAGCGCTTCTTGGGAGGCAACCCATGCTTTGTGTGATTTTATTTTATTTGTTTGTTATTTGCTTCCGTATGCATGCTTAATTTTTATTGTTGGTAGATTATGTTTCTAAATTAAATAGTGGAAATACTTTACTTTGTTGTTTTGGCATAGTCTTAACTCCACCTAAAAGTATTTTTGCAAAAGATAAGTGTAAGGGGAAACCCCAAATATGTTTTTAAGAAACAAACCGATCATGATTCTCCACAATATTAAATGAACATGTATATTCGTATTTGTTAGAGTCAAATGCTTGTATTGAGTCATAATGAAGTTTTGCAGGATTTTCCCGGAAGTAGGACCAAGTTTTTCCAGAAATTTTCCGGAAACTTAACATAAGAATTTCTGCAGGTCAATCCTGACGGCGTCATGAGTTAACTCTTGACGGCGTCAAGTGTAAAAATCTGGAAATTTTACCGGTTTTGTTTTTCTAACGGAGTCTTATGGTTTTTTGTGAATTATTAAGTTTTATAATCTCCAGGAAATCTGCAAACTTCATTCCACAAGCATTATATCTTATTTTGTTTTCTAGGATTTAGTAACTTATATAGGATGCCGCCGATTTTACGCGAGGTTGTTTTGTCTATTTTCTCAGGTTTTACAGGTTATGTATGACAAGAAGATGATTTATATTATGGATGGGAAGCTTTGATTGTTCATTTTCTTGGAGGAAGATTTAACCTGGCCACCTTATTATCCATACCGAGCGAATCAGGGGAGTATTTGATTTCATTCTTTTTACTTTTTAAACTTTTACATTCTTTACTTGAACATTGGGGACAATGTTCATCTTAAGTGTAAGGGGAGGGTAAAATGATGATACCTTACATATGCACTTTCACTTGAGTTTGTTTTGTTTAATGGTAGATGTGTAATAAAACTATGAGAAATACTTGTTAGTGCAATTTTAGCGCCAAATTTAAATTTTTTTACAACATTTAGGAGTGAAACTTTAGCCATAGCAAGCGTCTCATGGATAGGAGATTGTATGACTAGCACATAACCGTATATTCAGAAAAATTTTCCACCAAAATATGTGAGGTTCGCCTTTAGATTTGATAGGAAAAGCATTTACTATTAGTGCTTATGAGTGTACCGGTAGCATTTAGATTCTAGAACTTGCGTTAGTGATGCATCCCGAGACCGCTAGTGAGACTACATTCGTGTAGTAGGATTTACTACATGATAAGAGGCATTAGGATCACCCTTGTGTTAAACCCGTATTATAATTACTTGACCATTTAAGTCATATTACTTGGCTAGTTAAGTCAACTAATTTTTCCCACACCCTTAGCATTGTACTCATTTTTAGTACACGAAACCCCTAGTACACCCCTCCGAGCCTATCTTTTCGTTTCTAACTTTAAGCATTTTATTTAAAGGAAGAATTTGTTACACCCCACTTAAATGTACAACCCAAATCGCCTTAGCCTTCCGTGTATGCGCTCATTTTTAGTGCATTATTGTTATTTGTTAAACCCTAAGTTAACTATCTAATTGATTACATGGTTGCTAAGTCGAGTCATATCCTTGTACATATTGTTTTGGGACGATTGGGACTCATGGGTAAAGTACTTATTTTATGGAGTAATGGGGAAAAACATCATTTATTACCCCCATACGTACGTTAATCTTAAAAGTGCTCCAAGTGTTTTGATTTTCTTAATTCGAGTCATTAGATTAGTTTATTGTAAAGTATGTAAAGATTCAAGTGTAAGGGGAATGCTCATCCCCTATGATGTATTATTTTGGATGGTAGGGTAAGAGTGTATGCAAAAAAAAAAAAAAAAAAAAAAAAAAAAAAAAAAAAAAAAATTAAGAAAAAGAACAAAAAAAGAAAAAAAGAAAAAACATACGGACTACCATCCATTTTTATTCTATGTTTATTTTATGTTTTTGTTATTTTTCAATTATTAGCTTAAGTCGAGTCTAGTCTTGGCTTAGCAACGCCACATTGTACATGTAATTAACTAAGATTGTTAACTCGCCACCAGTAAAACTTCCTTTATCCAACAAAACCGTGTATTTCATATCCCTACACCTAACGTTACAACCCTTTAAAAGACCTCTTTGATAGTTTATCCTAGGTGCTTACGCCATGTGGTGGAGGTTTGATCCTTTCCCAAGTCTATGGTAATCTATTTTGCTATGACAGGTAGTGAGAGATATCTTCCGTTTCCATATTGTAATTTATACTTTATTACACCCGAGAGATGTGAGTATCTAAACACTATTTGTGAGGTGCTTGTGTATGACCTCCGTGCTTGTCTATTGGTCTTTAGTGGAATGATTATTTGTTGTAATTACTTTTATGTTAGTGTTAAATGACCCCTAACTTGTATATTGAGTAGAATAAAAGCGCATTTGCTTGAGGACAAGCAAATCTCAAGTGTAAGAGTATATGATGAGGCAAAAAATGAACCACTTTTAGGGGATCATTTAAGCCAGAATTCAAATTTATTTGATCAAATATTGTCCTAAATCGTTCCTTTTGTGATTTTAGGTAATTTGGGAGAGAAATCTGGAAAAGGAAGCAATTCGGACGTTTTTGGAGCATAAAAGTGAAGAAAACGCCAAAGTCTTAATTTTCCTTGCTGGGAACAGTAGGTGACGGCGTCAAGAGTAATATCCTGACGGCGTCAAGAGCAATTTCCATGATGATCCAGTACAGATTTGACGGCATCACAAGGAAGGGCGTCAAGAGGAAAAGTCATGACGGCCTGGAAATGCATAACACATGACGGCGTCAGAAGTAGATCAAGGCAGTCCGAGAATTATTTTGGCGGCGAGGTGACAGTGTCACCTATTTGGTCTTGACGCCGTCAGACCCCTTTTCCTATATATAGTTTTCTAATTTTCACATTAAAAAGTGAGAAGTTTTAGAGAAGTTTTGGAGAAACCCTAGTACGAACTTGGTGCGAATTTTACAGGTTTTTCAAGGGTTCCAACCCCTTGATACCTTTCATATGTAATTAAGATAAGTGTTCTTTTAATTCAATCAATATGTCTATGTGTTGGTTGTCTATATCTTGTTCTTGTCTTAATTCATCATGCTAGGCTAGATCTATCTTGTGTTTGCTTGGATCTAATGAAACCTAGATGTTGATTATATGTTGATTACTTGTTTATAGTTTGTTTTGGATGAATGAATTTATATGTTAGGCTTAAGAAAACTGGCAGATCTCCAAATGGTAACATGCTTGAACGTCTTAGGAAACATGAACCTATTGCACTAAGGTCTTTATTGGTTGTATTTAATGCATGAGTCACTGTTTACAATCCCTATAGTTGTGCTGGGCATGGTGTAGGAGGAGATAAGAGCTCATAGAATTGGGGAGTTATGTGCGATACCCCATGAATGGTATCAAGGAATACAATCCGTCATCCATGCAACTATAACAAGTAATTAACGTGTAAAAGATGTCTAGGGAGTAGTGAAATCTAAGTAAACACATTTTCTCCACTTATTGCTTACAACCTTAGTATAAATTAGTTTATTTTCATTTCTTGTATTTTATTTTGATTGCATCTTTAGTATTGGGTTAGTTGAATAGCAACTAATTCCGCCCAAATCCCTCAAACCCGAGATTTTAACTTGCTTTCTAAAAAATATAAAAATACAAAAATAATCATCCCTCACCTTTAGAACTAGTATTTAGGTTTTCTAATCCTAGCGACACTATTCCTAGCTGAACGATCAATCCACCGGTACTTGTCACTATACTATACTACAACGATCAGGTACACTGCCTGGTGGGGGTTGTAAGCTTCTCAAGATCCCTTGAGAGGTAAAGCCTGGTGCAATTCCCACACATCAAGTGATAAAGCACTTTAGTGAAACAGTTCAAACTTTCCCGCCCAGTCTCGCCAAAACTTCAGTCTTCAGTACCATGATTGTTGTTGTAGAGTCTTGGGGTTCAGTGAGTTATTGTCATCCTCACTAAATCCATCACCTTCTTCGTGGCTTAGATCACACTCACTGAGTTCCGCCTCACTGAATGGAGAACCTTTCTTCTTAGGCTCGGTCTAAGCATCCTGAAGATGACTCACTGAGTTACTGTTCACTCAGTGACTTGTTTACACTTAGGTGATTTTACGTTCAAATCCTTGTTAGAAGAAGATTGGGGAATTCAGTGACCCAACAATCTCCCCCTATTTGAACATACAAATAGCCTAAGTGTTTCTTGATTCAGTATGAGTTTGCAGGGGTCTTCATCTCTTACTGAATGTTGATGCAATTATAAGTAGGACACATAATTTAAACAAAACATAAAAGTTTATTAATAGTTATTACAAGTCCTACAAATTACAAAAATAAGAAGATAGTTGTTGTTGCAGATTAGATGTTCAAGTGGTAACCAAGGCATTCAAGCTTTGCTTTCTTTGATCTGAGTAGATGTCTTTCAGGATGTTCATTAATCTTTGCTTCTAAGTCCTGGCAAAATCTTTTGTTCTCAGTACTCTTGATGGGGGACGCCAACATGAGGTACATGAGCATTGCTTTAACTCATGCCTTTTCCATATCAGACCATCTTTGGAAAGTTAGGTTTCTATACTCATTAGTAAAACATAAGCCTCTTTCAGGTACTTCAAGGACCGCATTGTTCACAAAAGTGATCCCTTCAGGAAGCGACCTGTCACAGTCCAGCCCTGGTACTTTGATCTTAGGCTCCATCTCAATATTCTTCCTTTTCCTCCTGGAAGCCTTTGATGGAGCAGTCTCTGTTGTTGAAGCAGGAATAAGGGAGGGAATGTTCAGTGCTTTAGGCATTGCTTTCAGTCTGTCATACCTTTCCTTCAGTCACTTGAGAAGGCTGGGTACCACAACATTGTTCTTCTTGGCAATGATGGGATGAAGCTCATCAAGTTCAGTGATGCCAAAGTCAGCAAACTTGAATGGATTGTGAACTTCCATCACTCTTTTATCTTATCCCCTGAAGACAGTGATTATTGTAGGATTGGTGTTGCGATGGATTTTAATGTCAGTGATCGTTTCAGGTTTCAGCTTTTCTTTCATCACCCAAGTATACCTTTCAATCCTGGTCTTCCTTATTTGAGCGTCCTTCCTGAGCTTTTCTTCCCTTTTCCTTTTAAGAGCACTCAACTCTTCTTCCTGAGCCTTTTTAAAGGCTGCACCAGCTTGCTCAGTGGCTAGTGCCTCAGTATCCATCCCAATCTTTTCAGCTTCCTCATGAACAACCTTTATAAGGGCAGGCTTGCTCATCCTCTCTTCTTCAGCCACCTTTTGTAGTATCTCAATCCTTTCCATGTGAGCTTGAATTTCGGTATTGGTGAGATGATGTACTACTCCATTGATTTCAAACGGGACTCTGATAGGCTCATCAGGGTCATATCTGACTATGGTCGAGGCAGGCTTGAGCACAATTTCAGGTTCAGAGGTGGTAGCAATACTTTTTCCTCTGTCCTGCCTGAGAATGGAGGAGACTGGTTCCTCTTGCGATGGAACTTCAGTGATTGGAGTGGCTTCAGTGACATGCTCCCCCTTAGTGTAAGAGGGCTGTCCAACATCTTGTTTCTCAGTATTAGGGGCTTCAGTAGCATTCTCCTCCTCAACATTTGCCTGAGCGTCAGTGATGGCAAGTATTGGCTGTACTGAAGAAGAAGTAGATGTTCCCTTGAAGGCTTGAAAAATTTCGGTCATCATAGACTTGATTTTTGCAGTATCCTGATGTATGAGAGATACTTTGGAGTCAAGTTCAGCCTGAGAGTGTTCAAGGGCTGTCATCCTGGATCCTATTGTCCATGCCAGAGAAGTGGACTTTTGGGATTGAGCTACCACTGATTCTTCCAATTTTGTAAAGGAAGATTTGAGAGACTCCATCGTTGAGCTGAGATTCTGAACATTTGATCCCTTTAGCAAGTCAAGTAACTCAGTGAGGGTCACTAAGTTTACCTTATATGTCTCAGATGCTTGAAGGAGCTTCCTGGTTAGCTCAGGATCATCTTTGACTGATTCTTGAATAGACTGAAAACCTGTATTCAGCTTGTTGAGGGATTCCAAAAACTGGTTGAGTTGAGAGACCATTTGTGTCAGGGAGTAGGTGACTGTGGAATTCTATTCCCTGACATCATCATTAAAGTCTGCAACAACATCCTTGAGGAGGTGGTAATGGACTGCTTGCTCAGTGTGCATGTTAAACACTTCGTCAGTGACCCCCTATACAAAATGTTAGTAATCTTCTTGATGAATTTGGTGAAAACTTTCTCAGTGAGAGGAGCTTGATCATCTTCTGAGGACTCTGATGTGGAGTTAGTTTCAGCGGCCTCAGTGTCAGAGGGTTGAGGAGACTGAGGAATTGGTTCAGGGACTGTCTCCTCAACCACCATATCATCTCCAGCTTCAAAAATCTCCTCATCACTATGAAATTCATCATCAGAGAATAGGGCGGCTTGAGCATCAGCCAGTGAGTTAATCTGCAACAGGTTAAGGTTATCCGCCTCCTCTTCATAAGAAGACGTGCCTTCGTTATGGCCAAGTCCTGACCCTTTAAATCAGGTAGATTGGGTTTTATCTACCTGGTCCTCAAGGTCAGTCCCAAGTTATGTGCACCTCCGGGGTTGGTTATGGGTTCCATATCAGCGGGTGGATTTTGTCCCTCTGAATCTTTGTCCCCCGTGACCCCTTCAGACACTGATGGGAGTTTCTCAATGCCATCATGAGGAGCCGTGAAAGTTGTGTCCCTATCAGCTGGTTGTATGTTTCCCTCTGAGTATTTGGGATGAGTTTTTGTGCCCACAGACAAAAGCTTTGATTTGCGAATGTCCTCATCAGGCACCTGAGTGGTTTTGCCCCCCTTTCCAACAGGCTTGTACTGGCCTGTCGAAGGTTTAGCGGCGAGAATTCCCTGTTGCTTGGGTTGTGATTTACCCGAGCCTTTGGCAGGATGTGATTGTTTGTGGGTCCCCTTCTCAGTGGAGTAGCGCTGCCCCACCGAGGGTATAGGACCCCTTTCTCCTTGAGACCCTGGTTGTGGTTTCCCATAGCCTTTAGTAGGATGTGAAGGTTTGGTTGGTTCCAACTCCACTGACTTGTTTATGTCAGCAGAGCCTTTGGGAACGGGTTCGCCCGAGGACACTGAGTGTGATGTCTCAGTGCCCTCCATTGGCCTTTGTTTTGGGGCCAAAGATTGGCTTATGATCCTGAGGGTGTCAGCAGTCAGGGTCTATTGTTTTTGTTGCCCTTTTTTGTCAGGCTTAGGGGCAGAGGTCTCAGTGGCGAGTGACTTGGGTTGAGCCACCTTCCTGGACCCCTGTCCCTTCTTCCTCTTCACCTTCTTGGTGGGAGAGGGAACTGGTGATATGATGTTGTCACCTTGGATAGCAGTCAGCATATATGTGGTCAGGGCGACAGGTGTTACCTTTATAGGGTCACGAGAGTAATTTGCCTTATGTAAGACATCAGGTTCAAAGCCGACACTGTCAGGCTTGATATACTTAGACCCTAATAAGTCATTCAGGGTACAAGAAATGAATCTAGGGTAAGACATGTCTTTTTGCCTAGACTTCCCACCCAATTTAGCTATGAGGTCCCTGAAGATAATTTCTCCAAGGTCAATCTTTTTACCCTCAATGAGACAGTACACTATCATTGATTGAGTAGTGTTTAGTTGCTCAGTTGAGGATTTGTTCCCCCCAAGGACCTGAATTACAAATGTCATCAGGATCCTCCAGGGGTCAGGGAACCATGTTTTGATTATTGGGGCTTTGGACAGTAGGGCCCCTGGAGTAACATCAGGATGATGTTTATCATAGGGCCCAAGTTCCAAGAGGAGTTGTCTAACATCCTCTTCAGTGGGTTGGGCTACAAAGGTCTCAGTGTAGTCAAGGCCAGTGGCTTTGACAAAGGTTTTGTAGTCAAGAGTTAGGAACTTAGTTCCATTCTTCACTGAGAACCTGATTTTGGCCTCCTTTGGCGCACTAGGGTTTTCAACCACCGCCGTGCACCAAAATTCCCTCAAGTAGTCATGATAGATGACTGAGGGGTCTTTGTGAATGTGGTGGTGAGAAAACAATTTTGTAGGAACTTCACCACATCCATGTATTTAGGGAACCCTTCAGGGTAGGAAAAGTTCCCCACCACATTGTTTTTGGTGAGGTCTACGCTTTTCATTTGGAAATCCACATTGGGTGCGTATTTGATGACCTTTGAAGAAGCCATTTGTGTTTGAAAAAGGTTTGGTTTTGAGAAAAATTAGTATCAAAGAAGAAAACACACGCAGTTTAATCAAACAGATTTTGGAAAACAATTTTGCAAGAGTTTTGATAAGGTTTTAAAAGCGTGTGTGTTTTTTCTTTGTGGGGGGTATTTATAGGGAATGGATTAGGGTAGTGATGTTGCGGATATCAAAGGGTTTTTGTTATTAACCAAAACGGTATAATAGTATGTGTTTGATATCCGCATTAATTATCACGATTCCTATTACCCTATTTTCTCTCACATGATGGGGTGAACAGTTGTGTGGCTCTGCAAATAATGCACTTTTGCAGAGTGGTATCATCACAACTATTTTTTTGTGAGAGAGCAATTAATGCTTAGTGGTGTTTGGTGAGAGAGATGTGGGGGCCCAAGATGTGGATGCCAGTTGTGTAAGCGACATATATTCCTATATTTAATAGGAATCAGTTACCTACCTGGGACATTTACTAACTAAGTACTTAGAGCATTTAGTTAAGGTATTCAATGCCTTTGACATCTTGAGCCCCCTGAATGATTTTTCATTCAGAATTGGTATTTGTTCAGGATGGGTGTGATCAGGGACCTAGAGAATTTACATCAGGCTGGAACACTTGTTTGATCTGTTCCCTGATTCTATGTCCAACATTCCCAATTCAGCTTTCAATCTTGTGAAAGTGGGTTCATCCAAGGGTTTTGTGAAGATATCAGCTAGCTGATACTTAGTGGGGATGAAATGTAATTCAATTTCTCCATTCATGATGTGGTCCCTGATGAAATGGTATCTGATGTCATTGTGTTTGGTTCTTTGATGAAGTACTGGATTATTTGAGATGGCTATGGCACTTGTATTATCACAAAAGATAGGTACCATCTTATACTGAATGCCATAGTCACTCAGTTGGCTCTTCATCCATAGTACATTTGCACAACATCCTGCAGCAGCCATATATTCAGCTTCAGCTGAGGACATAGCCACTGATTGTTGTTTCTTTGTACTCCAACATACAAGTTTACCACCAAGGAATTGACAGGATCATGAGGTACTTTTTCTGTCCATATTGCATCCTGCATAGTCAGAGTCAGTGTACCCTTTGAGATCAAATCCTGAACATTTTGGGTAATACAAACCAAGGTTTGATGTACCCTTCAGGTACATGAAGATTCTCTTGACAGCAGTGAGATGAGACTCTTTAGGATCAGCCTGATATCTTGCACACAGACAGACTGAGAATTGGATATCAGGCCTAGATGCAAATAAGTACATCAGGGAGCCTATCATTCCCCTGTATTGGGTTTGGTTCACTGATTTGCCAGTGAGGTCAGGGCCAAGATTGTTTGGAGGAACCATAGGAGTCTTCACTGAAGAGCAATCAGTGAGGTCATACTTCTTCAGTAGGTTCCTCAAGTATTTTTCTTGGCAAATGGATATTCCTTTTTCAGTTTGTTTGATTTGGAGTCCAAGAAAGTATGTGAGTTCACCCATCATGCTCATTTCAAACTTTGTGGTCATCAGTTTTTCAAACTATTTGCAAAGTTTGTAACTTGTTGAGCCAAAGATGATGTCATCAACATACACTTGAACTAGGATGACATCACTTTTTGTCTTGTAGATGAACAGTATGTTGTCAATCTTTCCTCTAACAAACTTGTTTTGGATCAGGAAGGCTGAAAGAGTTTCATACCATGCCCTAGGAGCTTGTTTCAGTCCATAAAGGGCCTTGTTAAGCTTGTAGACATGGTTGGGGTATTCACTACTTTCAAAGCCAGGAGGCTGTTGCACATAAACATCTTCTTTGATGTTACCATTTAGGAATGCACTTTTAACATCCATTTGGTAAACTTTAAAGTTCATGTAGGTTGCATAGGCAAGGAAGATCCTGATGGCTTCCATTCTAGTAACAGGTGCAAAGGTTTCCTCATAGTCTATACCTTCCTGTTGGTTATATCCTTTGGCAACCAGTCTTGCTTTGTTTTTGATGACTGTGCCATTCTCATCAGTCTTGTTTTTAAAGTCCCATTTCATACCTATGATTAAAACACCCTGGGGGCATTCAACAAGGGTCATGACATCATTTCTGTCAAATTGTTCCAATTCATCTCTCATGGCCTGAACCCAACTTTCATAATTCAGGGCTTCTTTGACATTTTTAGGCTCAATCTCAGAGAGATAGTCAGCATAAAGACATATATTGGCTGAGGCTGCTTTGAGTTTTGCAGCCATGCTTCTTGTAAGCATGCCTTCAGTGGGTTCACCAATGATGTTCACAAGCTCAATAATTTTGGATCTTGTCCAGCTATCCTGAGGTTTGGGATAGGAATTTCAGCTTGAAGGAGCCTGATTAGGTTCAGGCTCAGGAACATGAGGTGACTCATCAATATGTGCTTCAGTGACATTTGTGGGAACAAATTGCTCTGAGGGTTCCTGAACAATTTGTTCAGTGGGTGCAGTCTCATTGGAGACCTGTTGAGTTTCAATGAACTCATTGATGGTTGGTTGGGGTAGGTTGTGAGGGATGATATAGTAGGAGACATCAGCATCAGCTTGGTATTGGGTTGAGGGGTTGTTCTCAGGATGATACTCATCAGGGGGATACCTTGATGAGTCATCAATACCAATATCTTCAACTGAGGAATTTGAGAACCTGATGGATTCAGTGCTCTCATCAACAGTGATGTGATAAGTTTCCTCAGTTTGTTGTCTCCTAGTGTTGAATACCCTGAAGGCTTTGGAAACCAGAGAATATCCCAGGAAGTATCCAATATCAGCTTTGGCATCAAACTTATCTAAGTGATCCTTGTGGTTATGAATAAACACAGGACACCCAAATACATGAAAGTAGCTAATGTCAGGGATCCTTCATTTGAATATCTCATAAGGGGTCTTATTGTGCCTTTTCACAATGATTGACCTATTTTGAGTGTAGCAAGCTGTTTTGACTGCCTCAGTCCAGAAATGTTTTGAGAGGAATGAACCATTTAACATTGTCCTTGCTGCCTCAATGAGTGTTCTATTTCTCCTTTCAGCTACTCCATTTTGCTCAGGAGTATAAGGAGAAGTGAAATTTTGAGAAATTCCTTTCTCATCACAAAAACACTCAAGGTCTTGGTTTTTGAATTCAGTGCCATTGTCAGTTCTAATTTGTTTAACTTTGACATCATTTTGATTTTCAATGTTCCTGACAAATAACATGATGGTTTCAGCTGCCCGACTCTTTTTGGTCAGGAAGTAAACCCAAGTGTACCTTGAGTACTCATCCACTATGACCAGAGTATACTTCTCATGGTGAATGGACATTGGACTAACAGGTCCAAAAAGGTCCATATGGAGAAGGTGTAGGCAGTTTTTGATAGAAAAGGTTTGTTTGGTTTTGAATGATGCCCTGTGGTGTTTTCTTTTTTCACAAGTAGAACAAGGCTTGTCTTTGGTATACACCAGGGATGGAAGGCCCAGAACTTTGTTCTGTTTGGCCAGGTTGTTGATGCTTTTGAAATTGAGATGAGAGAGTCTCCTATGCCATAGCCAGTTGATTGTCTCACTTGCCTTTGAGAATAGACAAGTCCCATTTTGAGTCAGGGATGACATGTCTAGGACATAGACATCATCCCTCCTGGGGGCAGTCAATACTACTTCCTTATTGGCATTAAAGGTGGTCCCTCTCTTGTAATCAAACTGAACTATGTATTTGGCATCACATAGTTAGGAAACACTTATCAGGTTGTACTTGAGACCATTAACATAAGCTATTCTTGTAAAAACTATACCATTGCAGTTTACTGAACCATAACCTTCAGTGGGAGCTGATGAGTTATCACCAAATACTACTTTGGGTCCTGGTTCTTCCACATATTTGTGCAGATAACTTTTCACACCAGTCATACTCCTAGAGCATCCACTATCGAGGTGCCAGGTAGGATCCCTGATGTGTTTCTACACAAACAGTAAACTGGGTTAGTTTTTCTTGTTGACCCACTTTCTAGTGGGCTTAGTCCTCAGGGACTTTTTGAATATAGCTAATGAATCATGGTCTGAAGTTGTGTGTACTGAGCTTCCACATGTTTTACATTTTGTGGAGGTTGATGCTTCAGTTGACTGAGAAGTGTTAGTGGGGGTTTTCCTTCTAGACTGAATGATCTTGTCATGTCCTTTGGTTTCATGGGAGGGATCTCCACAGATGTCACAACAATTTTTCATCATACAATCATCAGGAAGATGATCATTGAAACCACAGTGAGGACATGGTAAGAAAGGCTTAGCCTTCAGTCTTTGTTTGGAAGGTGTGGCATACTGACAGCCTTGGGTTTTGTATAGACCTTGTGCTTTTAAAGCAGTGTGAGAGATGTGATCACAAGTTCTGTGGTCCTCTTGTTTGCATATCATGCAGAACAGGACTCTATAGCATTTATCAGTGCTGTGATTTGGATAATTGCACAGCTCACATCTCCCTGAAGGTCTGGGTGTGGTTTTAGGTTTAGAAGAACTTGAGGATACTGAAGGGTTTTTAAGTTTTGAGTCAGAAGGTTTTTCAGTGGACTCAATTTTCTCACTCAGCATCCTGACAAGTTCAGCAAGCTGATCAAATTTTGAATCAGTGCTTTCATGTTTCACTTAAGTAGGTACGGAAGGTGTGTGATGTTTAGTGGGTGCATGAGTAGGTCTCTTCAGAATAGTCTTTCCTAACCCTGATTTCTCTTTGGGAGAATGGGGTTGATAGACTGATGGTGCAAGGTCAGAATTGCGTTCAACTCCCTGAAGATGTTTCAGTGGAGGGAGTGGTAAATCAGACTTAGACTCAGTGATGGAATCAGTAGGACTAAGTTCATCAGTGACTCCTAGCAGCTCCTTGATATCCTGACTTTCAGGATCCAGGATTCTTCCAGTGTTAAAATTTGGCAGCTTACTGTCAGGATTGTTTCTTTCAATCCAATCACTGGGTTTAGGAGCAAGTTCTTTGCTAGAGAGTATGTTGGTTGACAAAAAGGTTGTTGAATGACTACTCTCCCCAGACTCTTCAGTGAGTTGATCTTCACCCATGGCCACCTTTTTGGTGCTGGGTGTGAGACTCAGTGTTTCATAAAGTTTGGGGTTTTTCTGAGCCCATTTCCAAATAACAACCTTTTCTTTCTTAAGTTCTTCCTGAAGAGCTTGATTTTGTTTTACAAGTTCAGAATTTTGAATTTAAAGTGTAACACTTTCAAGCTTAGCTTGTTTCAAAGCAAGTAGTTCATCTCTACATTGATTTAATTCAAAACTCAGTTTGTTAAATTTTGAAAACAAATTAAGTCTTTGCTCTTCAACATACTTAAGATCAACATTAATATAATATAAGTAAGATTTCCAATCAGCATCATCATCCATAGAAAGTAAAATATTTACCTTTCTCATTGTGATGTTAACCCATTCTCCATCTCTTTCATGACTCTTTCCCACAGTAAGTTTGTTGTCATCTGATAGAGCCATCAGGGCACTGATATGAACTTCTTAATTCTCATCAGAGGACACTTCAACTTCATCCCATTCAAATGTTTTAGCTACAAGCCCTTTGTTCTTGGCCCGAGGAGGCTTTGGAGCCTGAGGTAGCTGAGTGACTGATGAGGATGATTCAAGGAGGGCAAGTTTGGCTTTGGCCTTCATATACTTGGCTTCAAAGTCAATTTGTGGGGTTTTTCCAAATCTTTGACTAGATTGAAGCAACTTAGGTTGAAACTTGCTAGGTCCTGAAAAAGAGTTATTTCCTGAAAATTTGAAAGATGGTTCTGAGGTTGTTTTGGAAAAACAATCTTTTGCAAAATGGCCCTTTTTGCCACATTTAAAACACTCAGTGTTTTCATTTGCTTTAGAAGGAAATTTGTTTTTCTTAAAAAAACCTTTTTGAATTTGCAAGGAGTGCCCTTTCATGAAATTCAATTTGAAGATCATTTAGGTACTCCTCACTGGTTCTTTGGTCAACCTCATCATTAGAATCATCTTGGAAATACTGCACAACACCATTGGAATAAAAAGCAGTTGATATGGGTGAAATTGTCAAGGCCTTTTTGGTCTCCTGAGCTTTACCAGAGTATCTCCTGGTGATAAGATTGTCTTCATAGACAAACTTCCCATAAATAGCAGGGAGCTCAAGGTTCTGAATATGGTTAGCATTTCTCAAACCCTGAGAGAAGTTTAACCACTTCTCAGGGAGACTATTGACAAAGCCAACATTGATTTCATGCTTTGTCAGAATAACACCATCATTGGTCAGCTCATTCAGGAGGGTCTTATACCGAGTATAAGTCTCAGAGAGACTTTCAGAATCCTTGGCCCTGAAGGTATTGAATTCAAGCTTCAGGTCCATGATTCTATTCTCTTTGGTATCAGAAGGTCCTTCATAGCTATGAACCAGGTCAGTCCATGTCTGCTTGGCAGTGGGATAGTTAATCACTGATTCCATTATATCGTCAGGAAGACAAGATATAATGATGCTTTTCAGGTGCTGGTCTTGATTGACCACCCTCCTTTCATCGGGGGTCCATTAGGCTTCAGGTTTGACTAAACCTTGGGCAGTTGTTGGGACAAATGGACCATCATTAATCAATTTGATGTAATAAGGTTCCATCCCAGTTAAGTAGCAAAGCATTCGCTTTTTCCACTTGTTGAATTTTCCAACTTCAAGTCGAGGGGCAGTTGCTGAATAACTTCCACCCTTTTTGTCGACAAGTTGGGGAACATCTGAGTCAGCCATGGTGGGATCAAGGTTTTAAAAAACTTTTTGAGCACTCTTTTAGTTTTGAAAAGTTTTACAAACCAGAGGCTCAGATACCACTTGTTGGTCCCTTTTACTTGGTTAACAATAACTAAAAAGCTAATGTAACCAAGTTATATGACTTTTAACTCAGATGTATATAATGATTAACAATAAAGTAACGTAAAGATATGAGACAATATTTTTCAACGTTTAATTCTTTATTAGAAGTTATTCAAAAGAATCGTACCCAAGTGTTTGCGGAATAACACTTGGGATTGAAAATGACAAGTGTGGTATTGACTCCTCTCTAAACTCAAAACAATGTTTGAGTGACAACTAAGGACCCACTGAGCTATCTCAGGGGCTATGTTGTTCTTTGGAGGAGTAAAAGTGGTTTGTGAATGCTTTGCATTAATTGCACAAACTTGTCAACTTTTACTCCTCACTTATGCTACCTATTTATACACAAATATGAACAACTCTATTATACAATGGACCTAAACGTTCCTTAATAAAATCTTGATAGATTTTTTTCTCTGGCAAGGGAAACTTCTTTGGGTTAAGTCCAAAAGGTGCTTTCTGATGACAGACTGGTTTTAACCATTTGGGGAAAGTTTGACCTTAAAGTGATAAAGCACTTTAGTGAAACAGTTCAAACTTTCCCGCCCAGTCCCGCCAAAACTTCATTCTTCAAGTCATCAGTCTTCAGTACCATGATAGTTGTTGAGGAGTCTTGGGGTTCAGTGAGTGATTGTCATCCTCACTGAATCCATCTCCTTCTTCTTGGCTTAGATCACACTCACTGAGTTCCGCCTCACTGAATGAAGAACCTTTCTTCTTAGGCTCGGTCTAAGCATCCTGAAGATGACTCACTGACTTACTGTTCACTCAGTGACTTGTTTACACTTAGGTGATTTTACGTTCAAATCCTTGTTAGAAGAAGATTGGGGAATTCAGTGACCCAACATTATGTTCAATTAAGACAAAAAGTTCAGGTGAGGGATGTGACATTTGTGTTATTAAAGAGGAAATTGTAATACCAACTTTTATGCCAGATCCAGATGAGATTAATAAAGCAGAAGATTCAGATGATGATGTGGAAGAAATTAATCTATATCATAAAGCTTCAAGAGAGTATAAGGTACATGACTTTTCAAATATTTTCCATATTTTAGAACATTTTTCAAACATATCACAGGTTATAATATTTTGTTCCCTTTTTTGTTTAATGAAGGTGTTGCATAACATAAGTGATGATTCTGTCATGTGCTGTTGCCAGTTATTTGTTCGTTGTGGAATTTTGTGTCGCCATTTTTTTGTGTCTTTAAAAATTGCAATGTTCAAAAAATTCCTAATCAGTATTTGTTGAGGCGTTGGACAAGGGATCTCATACCACCTGGTTTAAGAAGGAAGAAAAACCGTTATGGTGAGAAGAATGAAAATGTTGCTAATCTTGTTGTTCAGGCTACTTCTTTAGTTGATGATTGTTGTCATATTTTGCGGAAAGATGAGGTAAGGTTGAGTGGTTTTGTGGATAAGCTTAAAGCATTGAAGTCAGAATTTGAAGCTGATATTCCAAGTCTCCCACGTACCAAAGGTTCTGATGCTGTTCAAGAATTTATGGGGTTCCAGAAGCCTAATAAGATTAAGGTTAGGAATCCAACAAGGACAAACACGAAGGTTGATAAGAAGAAGGTTGATAAGCACCGTATCAAGAGTGGACGAGAGCAGTCTTTTAAAGAAAACAAGAAGCGAAAAACTACTGGTTGTGGTATTTGTGGGTTGTTGTAAAACCTCGCAAAAATCCATATAATTAAAAACATTTAATTATATATTAATCTCTGTCATTATTTTAATCACCATTTTTACGGGAAAATTTAAAATTTTCTTATTATATTAAATGGTTACGATTATGATATTGCAAAATTCACCAAACGACAAAACAAGTTCTCGACACGTTTAACAAAATATTAAAAACTTACAATTCCTAATTACAAACTAATTACAATCCAAACGGGCCCTTAATATATTTCATCCCAAAACCTCAAACACTATTCATCGGCCCAAATACAAAAGCCCAACCTTTCCTTTATTATTCCAAATCAATCGACTAAACTAGCTCCAAAATGATCCTCGTTCTCTCTATTTTTACACACGACTCACGAATATTTTTGCACCATCTCATTCCCCACCTAGCCAACTATTAGTGTGTCAAATCCAAGTTCATAGGACGACGTTTGATACATTTTTAAGAGGCGAAGTGATTGACAAATATTCAAGCAAATCGATTTGTAACAAATTCATTTCTTAACCGTTTCGACTCTAGTTTGTTTCTATGAGTTCCAAATAATATTTCTAAGATGATTTCATGTTTAAATGTCGTTAATGATCAGCTATATTCATGTGGTACACGATTTCTCAAATTGTGTACACAATATATATTTGGTCGACATCTTCATGAATCACCAAGCATGCACCTTAATTCAAGCTCTCACAATTCATATTATATGAAATAATATCTCCTAGGAACCTATTGTTACTGACAAGAATAGTGCAATTGGTTTCCTTGGAAGATTTCACACCATACGTATTACAAAATAAGTCACCATATATACTCTACATGCATGCATCCGTTTCTCTCATTGTCATACCCTTTCACAACTTTCTTTCTTCATAAAAACTATCTCTTGAAGGTCAGAGGTTGTTGCAATATCGTTTGGACGCAAGAAAAGAGTAATCGGGTTTGGATTATACGTTTATTATTTTGGGTATTACTCGAACTTGATCATATCTTGTGTTTTCCTTCATCCCTCTCGACTCTCTACCACCTTTGAAGGTGTAGTAAGTTGTTTCAAGCTCTTGTCAATTCATATCACTTGTAAATTAAGTTCCATGCATCAAGTACATATATTTTTTTCGATCGTATATAGTTCATGTATATATTTACGTACGTATAAATTTGTAGCAACACAAACGTGGCAAGCCTCTATCTTGGAAGGCCTAGGAGTCACGTAGCACACATATTTCACGTTCATTTCAACGTTACATGCATCAACTAAACTTATTTTGAACCTAACAAACTCACGCATAAAAACTATATAAACACTTAGAAATATTCTAAGTGTTTCACACATATATAGAAACGATCCATGTAGCCCAAGAAACGCAAGTATAAATTGAAATATTACTTAACGAGCACACAATATTTTTATACGACTCAATAGACCACCTAGAAAACTACCACTTTCATTTAGATAACATGTAAAAATACTCACGTCTCGACACTAAAATTTAGCCAAATTGATCGACAGTTACAAGGTTTTAAAATTGTCATTTTCATTTAAAAACTTAATATTTTCGGTTTGGGCTTATTCAAAGCCCAACAAGAAATAACAATCCATGAGCCTACTGGGCCCATATGAAACATTTTTAGAATCATAAAAATAGCCCAAGTCCAGGCCCAAAATAATTTCCATGCCCTCGCCTCTAAATTTCTTAACGGGCCCTTGTTTTGGTTCGTTAAGGCCCAATTTCATGAAAAATAAGCTTTTTAGCAAATAAGCTGTTAAAATAAGCTTGTTATTAATTTAATAAGCTTCGGAAAATTTTATAAAATTTTTCTTATAATTTTTGTACATTTGGACTAAAAATGTAACGCGACGACATCTTCAGGGACTAAAACTGCCAAACTATTAAAACCAAGGACTGGAACAGTAAAAACAAAAACTATAGGTTATAAAATGACATGATGTTAATTTTCAAGCTTAGGTTGTAATATTGGACATGTAGTGGACTGTAATTATAAAATATATATAAAAAGGACTAACGGTGTAATGCTAACAACGTTAGTATAAAAAGTATAAAAACTGGAAAAGGACAAGGACCAACATATTATGTTTGACATTCTTATTTTATTTTCTATTTTACGTCACCCATCACGTCATATGCATTTTTATTACATTTTATTTATATATTATTTATTTATACGTTAATAATATATATAACGACTTTTTAACTAATTATTTTTACGTATTATTATCATCATTGTTAAATAAGGAAAACTTTAGAAATAATAGCATATCTCGTCATACTATTATAAACATAATAATTTCATTCGCATATCATCTTTTCATCATAACGATTAATCGTTATTCATTTACCAAATAGTATTTGGTTAAATTCTCATATAAATTTATTTATTAGGTTCCGTATCAAAGACGTTTCCATAATCATTCTCATAATCTCATCCAACTTTACTTTTCATCATTCCCGTATCAATCAAGGTGAGTGTAACAACCGTGGTTTTAGCAGGTCAGTTTGACTGATAGTCTTGACTCGGTTGACGTTTGTTTGGTGTGTCTTAGGTGATTGAAGAAATATAAGTGTGATATAGGTGGGTTTTAGCACTAAATCCCTTTGCGTAAATGGTTTTATTGTGATTTGGAAAGTTTGAAATTTGGGAATGTTCATTTTGATCACCTCATTGGTGTAGAAATGACTTGCGTAGTTTTGGTGTTTTTGAAGTTTTGGCGTAACGAGTCTTCGTTCAAGTTATTGAGCGTTAGTAAGTTACGGGAATGTTGTTTTTGTGAAAAAATGCTTATGGAATGTGTAAAATTCTATTTTTGGAAACTTTGTTGTGAAAATGATATTTTCCGGTTTGTTGTAAAAACTGAGGTTTATCGCGTAAGACGCTAGGATTAGCTACGGGTATTTATAAAATATGAAAAGTATGAGGTTTTGAGTGTAATAAATTAATTTAATAAACAAAAATATAAAATATATATATTTGGTATAAAAAAAATCAGTTAGGAAAAAAAAGGGAAAAGGAAACCCAATTGTAGCCCAATTACAACTCTAAGTTAGGTAATTATCCACCAAATAATATAAATACAAAATCAAGGTTCCCAAAACACTTTTTCCTGCATATTAAATTTGACCACATGGAGAATCAAGAAGAAAAATTAGGGTTTTTATTATTGAAGCTAAAATCAAGATCAAAGTATATTTTCGATACTAGTTTTCATTCAATTAATTAGTTATTGATCTAATTCATGTAATATAAAGTATGATGGATTCGGGTTTGTGTTAAATTCTATAAATTAATGTTATTAAACATTTTGGGATCAATTAATGATAATAGTATGATGATCGGTTAAGAGAATTGAGCGTAAAACATGCTAGTTATTGAGTTAGGGTTTGGACAGATTTGTAAGGCTGTAAAGATGTGAGTGTACATAACAGATGGTGATGAGTTAGATCACTAATTTTAGGTCTAAATTGAATTATAATGAAAGAGCTTTCCAAAAAGTCCAGCCACGATCAATTTTGAGGTCAGTAAGTCGGTCTTTTGATTTTTCTTTGATAAGGTGTCAAAGCTGTCAAACCGGGACAGATTTTGGGTAAAAGTTTGAGCGTGACATGTGGTTGTAAAAGTGGTATTTTGACTTGGTCTTCTGGAATAGTTAAGTTTTAGGTTATATTAGACTTCCACGAAGAGGATTCGCGATAAAAATTTGTGGAAGTAATTATTAAAAATCAAAACTTTTTGGTGTGCGTTCAGATCCGAATTTGAGTAGTTGTCAAGTTTGAATTTTTTGTGAGTACTTGTGTGTGTTATTGGTCCATGGCCTTCTGGGATTAGCTTCTATGCTTATGAGAGACCATGGTAAATTTTTGGTGTGAGTTGTTGAGCTTTATTTGTCATGATTTCATGTGAGTGAATGTACTCAAATATTATGCGTTTTCTGAGTTTTAGAGTGCAAGGGATTTAGTGAGTATTAAGTTATGGTAGTGGTTAGTGTGGTGTCTAGGAGATCCATGGTGGGTCATATGAGTCTTAGAAATCCATCATATGTGTATTTCATGGGTTGTAGCTTTTAGCTTGACCTTGTGTAATGTGGATTTATTTTGTGTGCTATAGATTGTGAATTGTTTTGTGGAAGCTGCGGAGTTTAAGGTGAGTTCATAGTCCCATATTTTTACTTGTTTTAAACTTGGGATGGGAATGATGCTTGTCTTAAATGATTTGATTTACTGTGATTATGTGTGTGGTATTAAAGAGCTTGGACTTATAATGTTATCGTATGTATGCTATGTGTGATTATTTGCTTGTGTGGATGTATATGGGATCCAATTAGGAGGATGTTTATCCTGATACTCGCGCATGTGACCTAATTGATGTTTGATATGGTTGATGGGATCCAATTAGGAGGATGTTTATCCTGTTACTCGCGCGTGCGACCTAATTGATGTTTATGGGGTCAGAGGACACGAGCCGTCCTAATGGTTGCTTTATGAGTGTTGTTGCCTTTGCGTGTGGATATTGATTTGCAAATGCATGTAGCTATATGATAACCTATAATTATTTGTTTTGCTATATTTTGTAATCACAGTGAATTCGGTTGCCTTGCGTGTTGAGTCTTAAACCTATGAATCTCACCAACATTATGTTGACGTTTTAAGCATTATTTTCAGGTGAGCTTTCTAAGGATAAGATAGAAGGATGTGGATAGACGAGACCTTAGTTGCATTGGAAGTGGTTTATCATCTATGTTTGGATTTATGTTTTGTTTTGGTTATTTTTTTTTGGGTATTGTTACAACACTTTGTGTTTGTACATTGCTCTATTTATGTGCATGTAGTTGTTCTCTATGTTGACACCAGGTGTTATGATGATATCCATGAAGTTACACCCGCGCGTTTTCGCCGTGGCGGGGTGTGACAGATTGGTATCAGAGCCTTGGTTATAGATAAGTAGGTGGTTGAACCTAGACTATAACCTAGGAGTCCTTCATATAGTTGCATTTACGATCTATGTGTAAGTATAGTATTTTATATGTCTATTTTCCTATATTTATGAGATTTTTTATTGAGTTTCGGACGTCTATTCTATTCCCTATACGTAGTATTGTATATATCAACTTTATTATATCGTCTTCCGCCCATAAGATGCTTCGTTGGGCTACCGTTGTCGCTATCGGATGCGAGAGAAGTGGTCAGATGAAACGGATTAACTGCAGAATCCGAGTTCCCGTAGCATGTATCTATGTTCGGACAAGGAGATGATGTTTATGGGAAACGTTGGTGGAGAAGAAGTGGAGAGGTTTGGAACCACGACGACTTCTTGAGATGGAGCCATTACCAAATACCCTTGGTAGTGTCCTTACTTCACATAGGAAGGAGAGGTGGTCTAGTCTAAACCTCATGATTTGTATGCACTTGTGAATTATGTGGAATTAAAAGAAAAGAGTAGAGATGGTTTTGCATGTTGTCGACTACCTCAACATGTAGGAAACATGAATGGATGGTTGAGTAAAGATGAAAAGGAGTTAGGATGAAATGGTGTGGATTCGGATCTAGAGTCCACAGCGAGTAGTAAGTTGAATTGATCTGAGTGGGGAGATAAGTGCGAGAGTGGAGTTGAGCCATTATGCGACGTCTTTTGTTTTGTGTTATTATTTGAAATTTGTATATTGTCTTTTGCCGTCTGGAGCCATGTTGGAGCGTGATTACTCTTGGATATTGGATCGATCTTATCCAAGTGATTTTGATTATAGAGTTTACGTTATCGTTGGAATTGTTCCATGTGAGATGATTGTTGCAACGCCTTTTGTTTTTGTTTGCGTGATGGTTTGCATGATGTGTTGTCATAGGAGGGAGTACATTTGTGAAAGGGGGCATAGATAATTATGGTGGCCAACATAATTATACATGTGTCACAACACAAGTGGACTTGCAAGTATGATAGCATGGATTGCATGGTGTATTAGGTGCTATGTGGTATATGTGCGTTATCATTGAGATGTGTGGTTTTGGAAGTAAGTATGCGTGTGGAATAGGCTTATAACTATGGTCGCGAACATAATTATAAGAGTATCACACACGTGGACTTGTGACCATTATTGCATTGATTGATGTTTGTTGTTATATGTTGTGGTAGATGGTATGTGATATCGTGATTGGTGATGATTGTATGGCTAGAGAAATATTCTCTTAACCATTTGGGCAGTCGTTATATGTTGGGGTGTGTAGGTGGTAAGATTCCATCCTACCTATCATATGTTGATACCTCAATTATCGGTGGGTACTTATGTTATGGTATTTAAGTTGATTCCTTTGCTAGACATTCCGTTTGTATACCTAATTCTTTGGTTGGCATTCCTATTCGTACCATGATGGTATAGATGCCATATTCTTTCTATTTGACGTCGTGAAAGGTGTTGGGTAATCGAATTCATTTTTGGTTGGATACTGTTTCGTTTCTTTGGTTATTCCATACATTCATTGATTGGCCTCAGACAATCAGAAAATATCAACCAAGTAATGGTCAACAAGTCAAACAGCTTAGGCCAATACTCCGTGGAGTTTAGTGTTTCCCCGGATCGTTAAATCCCAACGAGGCGTGAAATCTGAAATAAAACGACTTCGAGATCAGGTGAATTGAACAGGAAAAGGGTTTAAGTGACTGTATTACTGAAATATAAGTGTGAAATAGCTTTAATAAGCTATATCAACGAATACGTGAAATCAGATAAGTACAAGTGAAAAGGGACTGGAAAACGTAAACGTTTAATATTTAAACGTAAACAAAAACAACTTCAACTATAGTAGGAGTTTGCAAACCTTAGGGGCTTAAATGAAAATTAAATAAACATAGAATATTTATTTTATAATTACTAATTTATTTAAAGTTTAATAAAACCTAAAAAAAAATGTAAAAAGATATAAAATGTACGTTTATATTTAAATAAACGTAAAAGTACGAAATTTAAACGTGAATTCTGTAAAATACAACTTCCACAAATATGAAAATTATATTTTTGGAATCCGAAAATTATTAGAAAATTAAAATTATTTTTATAACTATTTAATTAATTATTATTATTTAATAACTATTTTTAATTAGTTAATAATTCACTAATAAATAGAAAAATGTAAAATAAGTCTAGAAATATAAAATTAAAATTTCTAAAAGTCGAAAATATTATAAAACTTATTTTAAAACTAAAATTATATTTTTCATACTATTTATCTAATTATTATTAATTAATTATTATTTAACTAATTATATTGATTTAAATTATTATAAATACTAAAAAGACTTAGATAATTATGAAAAATTTTATATATCTAATTAACCATCACAGAAATACTAAAAAATTATAAAAAGTTTATATTATGTATTTTTAATCTAATTTACTAATTATTATTCTATTTATTAAATAATTATCAATTAAACTAATTATATTATTAAAAACAGAAAATGAACAGTATAAATCCTAGAAAAATTTATTAATTTTTTTTACCTTATATAAAAGCTAGAAAAATTATAAAAACTATGTGGTACTTTATAAAATATAATTGTGCTATTTAATTCTTATTTATTAATTAATTATTAATTAAATTAATATTAATTCTAAATTTATAAAAATACTTTAATATTAGAGAGATTTATTAAAAATATAAAAATGCGGAAGTGCTAATAAATAAGCTAAAAAGAAAATTAAATGGATAATTTCTATTAAATAGAAGCTATCACTATAATTAAGTTTGGTTTTTTTCTGGTTTTTCTTTTATAAAACTAACAAAATACTTAAAATAAGAAACTTTTATAAAGGAAAATAATTTATAAACTCAAAATAAGCACTATAAGTGCTTATTAGACCAAACAGTTGACCAAGTTTGACCAAAGAAGGAATTAAGCACAAATAGACTTATGTGGGGTCCACAAGGGTAAAACCTGGTACAATTGAGTTGTGTGGATGATAATAAGCAAAATTTACTCAAATAAGCTAGGAATTCAAAATAAGCACTTGCTTATTTTGAATCTGAGACAGAATTGGGACAGATTTAAGAGACCAAATTAAGTGGGGTCCACTGAAGCACAGGTCAAACAAAGGGTCAAATATTAAACCCTGGTAGGAGGGGGGTTGTAAGAACCAAATTTGGAACTTGTGGGCCACTGTGGTGGTCACAATCAACCACCAAAGTGGTGGTGATGGTGGTGATAGTCTGTGTAGCAGGGCATCATCTTGCCCTGCAAGTGTTTTCCAGGGGTGTTTTAGTCAACAAGAAAAAATCACAAAAATGCAATAATTGTGAAAATCACAAGTTCTACTGGTAGGTTACACACACAACAAGTTTCAGATCCTAGGTCATAACACAAAAATCACAAATATTCATGCCATTTTGGGTAATCTCTGAACATGCACATTTTGACTTTTTCTAATTTATACCTCAGTTGACTTATATGAAGTTTGCTTGATCCTAGATGATTATATATGTTATGAAAAGCTTAAGTAAGGCTAATTTAGGCTTAAGCTACTAGTAACAAGCTTATGTGAGTGTTTATGGTACTCAAAACACCACACAGTTAACTGTGAGGTGTTATTTTGGTGATTTTGACTTTCCAAAATATGAACACTCAATTTTATGACTCAAATATACTAATAGAACCTAAGTGAACTAGTTTAACCAACAAACAATAACTGAAAACTCTACTGAGTCATTGAACTCAACTGATCCAAACAACCCTTAAGTGGACTGTTTTACTAATTTTACAAGCTAAACACCAATCTAAACCATAATCTTGCTTAATTACTATATAATAAGCTGAAACAAACTCAAATAGGTATAAATAAACAATTAAATACACTAATTATTCTAAGTACCTAATGTAAGAAAATTGAGTATAAAATCTTACTTGAAATCCAAGCATGAACAAGATACTGAGAACCAAATGAACAACCTAACACCCTCCACAGGGGTACTAAAACCATGTTTCCCAAGCTTTCATTGCTTCCAAATCACTTCTCAATTCAGAATTCAACCCAAAAATTGCACAGTTAACTTTAGTTGACTGATTTTGTGTTTATGGAATTTTTTAAGCTACACTTAATTGTAAGTTACTAAAAGCTTTTGTAAGCTTTATAGGAGCTTATATGAGCTTATTTAAGTCTGTAATCATCAACTAAGAACAATACTAAAGCAAAATGAGATTTTGGAAATTTGAAAATTGCATCAAACTGAATTCATACATAAACTTGGAATTTATTATTAAAGAAAGTTTTACAATACACTTAGAACACTGAATTTCAAACTTGGGTGCTTAAATTACATTGGAAAATGAAAAGCTTAACTATTCGACATACATTAATTAAAATAAAACTAGATAGCACTCCACACAGCTTCCCTCATGATATTTATTGACCTTTAGGGCTCCTTGCAGTCTTCTCACACTTTTCCACTTCTCAATTCGACCATTGGATGAGTCAAACTCATCCAAACCGTTTAAATCTGTTTTGGCGCCAAAACTTCACACGTGGAATTGGAGTGGATTGAGACTAATTAAAGAATCTTGGTGTTATGTGGAGGTGTAGGGGACAACTTTGGATAGCAGGGGTGGACTATGGGTGAGTTTTGTTCAAGAAACAGGCTGTAAGCATGGAGGTTGAGTGTGGATGGTGGGGAAAGCATTTAATGCTTTGTCGGATGGAATGATTGTGTTTGGAGGTGAGATGGAAGTGGACAGGTGGTGTGGTGAGGTGGTGATACCACCCTGGTATTGGAGAAGGAGACTGGGGGTGAGGTGAGTGAACAGTGGTGGTGGTATTGGGGAAGAAGGGTCAACGGGGTCAAACCCCGTTTTATTAAAAAGGGGGTGTTAGGTTTGTTTTGGTGGGCTGGGAAACAGAATGGGCCCAAAGAAAAAATGTGGGTGGGCTAGGCTAGTGTTTGGATTAGATTGGTTTTGGGTTATAATAAAAAACAAAGGGTCCGGTTTGTTTATTAGTTACACACAAGGACCAATTTGTAATTTTTTTCAAAGTATAGGGACTGGTTTTGCAACTTTCCCAAAATTATTATAAGGACCAATTTTTCCAAATATGAATATCCCAAGGACCAAAGATATGATTTTTCCATTTTCAAAACCCAGGGACTATTTCTGCCAATTCCTCAAACTCCAGGGACCAAACTTGTAATTTTTTGAAATTTGAAGGGTTGATGTTGTAATTTCTCAAAAGTTATCATAAGGTCCATTTTTGTCATTTAATAATAGTGCAAGGTTTATTTTTCATATTTTTCCATTTACAAAACCTTAGGGACTATTTTTGACATTTTTGAAACTTGAGGGACTAAAGTTGTCATTTTGCAATTTTTTTAACTTTAAAGGACTAAACTTGACAACTGAAGAATCCTAAGGACCTTTGATGATATTTTTTGATGTTTTGATTTACCAGGGACTGGATTTGCCAAATTTTCAAAGTTCAGGGACTGAAACTGTAAATTATGTGAAATGTTTTGTTTTTCATCAGTTTTCAATCCTTTTGCATAAAAACACAATCCAGGGATATTTTATGTAATTTAAGGCATTCCTGTGTGTTTTCATATGTTTTTGCAGTTTAAATGTAACAGAAATGATGAGTATTTACATACTTATCAATCCCCCACACTAAACTATTGCTAGTCCCTAGCAATCTTTTGATAAAATTTTAATGGATTTTTACTCTTTACCAAAAGCCATCACTTCTGGAGTATCCAGATGTAAGAACTGTGGCACACCTGATAACCGTGTGATTTTTAGCAAAGCACCAGCTGTCAACGGATTTGATTTGTCTTTACCAAAAGCCGTTTGCTTCTGGACTAGCCAACTCTTGATGGAATAGTCAACATCTTGGTGAGCTGATTACCAATTATGGTTTTTGCACGGCCTTTACCACAAGCCATAATCTTGCGAGCTAGCCAACTCATTCGCATTTTAGGATATGGCGAGTTGAGGTACCATACAATTTTGGGCAAATTGCAAGCCACCAATGGTTTTGAGATATCTTTACCAAGAGCTGTTTGCTCCTGGATTAGCCAATCCTTATGTGGGTTAGACATGGCGGACTGATAACCATTTATTTCATTTCTAAGTTTGAAAAAACTTTAAATTTTGATCAAATGAAGGTGCTTGATGGAACATGTGTTTGAATTCGTGAGAATCCCCCTCCCCCCCCCCCCCCCCCCCCCACACACTGTGAAATGAATATTGCCCTCAATATTCAAAATACTGAGTGTTAAACCGATACTTAGAATGTAAGAGAGAAATATTAATAACCTTTATTTTAGGCTATTTACATCTTTTTTTTTCTTTTTCTTTTTTTTTTCAAGATATATACATATATACAACATGTGGGGCATCTCCCCCACACTAGGGTGGTAGAAAAGAGAAAGAAATCAGAAATATGAGTGAAAACCCATATTGCTACTGTTTTTGATTACCGAGTCGCTAGCTTGACTCGACCCCGAATTTAATTGTCCTTGGGGAAAGTTTGGAGATCCGGGACAACCATGTTTGGTATGTCCTCTCGATGGCCATTCACTTTAAAACATGGACCGTCATTTTGAGATAACTCAACGGTACCATATGGATAAACCTTAGTGATAATGAATGGACCAGTCCAACGGGTTTTTAATTTACCCGAGAAGATCTTTAATCTAGAATTAAAGAGAAGCACTCGATCACCAACGTTAAAAACGCGGTTCTTTATTTTTGAGTCATGAATTCTCTTTGTTTTTTCTTTATAGATTAAAGAGTTCTCGTAAGCCTGATCACGTAGTTCATTTAATTCATTCATTTGAACTTTTCTGTGATCACCCGCAGTTTTGAGGTCAAAGTTGGCATGTTTCAATGCCCAGTAGGCTTTGTGCTCAAGTTCCATCGGTAGATGACATGTCTTTCCGTACACAATCTTGTAAGGTGTACACCCAATAGGTGTTTTATAAGCTGTATGAAAAGCCCATAGTGCGTCATCTAATTTATCCGACCAGGCAGCACGGTTTTCACCAACAGTCCTCTCAAGTATCCTTTTGATACCACGATTTGAAATCTCCACTTGTCCACTTGTTTGTGGGTGATACGCGGTAGAAAGACGGTAAGTTACACCATACTTTTGCATGACTTTGTCAAATTTGTCATTGCAGAAATGCGTACCACGATCACTTATGATAGCACGTAGAGTTCCAAAACGGGCAAAAAGAGATTTCAGGAATTTTACTACAACTCGGGCATCATTTGTGGGTAAAGCTTTCGCTTCAACCCACTTTGATAAATAATCAACAGCCACAAATATGTACTTGTTTCCTCTAGATGATGGAAATAGCCCCATAAAGTCAATGCCCCAGATATCAAATATCTCACATACTTGAATAGCATTTTGTGGCATCTCATTTCTTTGTGAAATGTTTCCATGACGTTGACAAGCGTCACAGGTTTTAATGAGATCCTGGGCATCTTTATAAATTGTGGGCCAGAAGAATCCGGAATCAAACACCTTTTTGGCGGTGTAATTGGGACTATGATGTCCCCAGTGGGTCCAGCATGGCAAGCCTTGAGAATTTATGTGGCTTCCTGTCCATATACACACCGTCGGATGACTTGATCCACACAGAGTTTGAATAAGTAGGGGTCATCCCAGAAGTAATGTTTAACATCCTTAAAGAATTTATTCTTCTGTTGGGTTGACATCCCTTTCACAACAAAGTTACCCGCATGGTAGTTTGCGAAGTCGGCAAACCATGGGGTAGTAGAATCTCCACGAAAAGCAACTGCATTGAGTGTTTCGAGAGGAAATGTTTCATTTATTTCCTTTTTCTCATACACATCTTGATGAGGGTTCTCTAATCGAGACAAATGATCAGCAGCCATGTTCTCAGCTCCTTTTTTATCACGAATAATGATATCAAATTCCTGGAGGAGGAGAACCCAACGGAGCAATCTCGGCTTTGCATCTTGTTTTGCAAATAGATATTTTAGAGCCGAATGATCCGTATACACTACGCTTTTAGTCAAGATTAAGTATGTCCGAAATTTCTCAAAAGCATACACCACAGCTAATAATTCTTTTTCTGTAGTGGTGTATTGAGTTTGAGCTTCGTTCATAGTTTTGCTTACGTAGTGGATAGGCTGAAAGTGTTTCGTTTTGCGTTGCCCCAAGACTGCACCGATAGCAAAATCACTTGCATCGCACATAAGCTCAAAGGGTAAATCCCAGTCGGGGGCAATAAGAATGGGTGCCTCAGTAAGCTTTTTCTTTAATGTTTCAAAAGCTTCGATGCACTTTGGTGAGAAGATAAAAGGAGTATCCTTTTCAAGGAGATGAGTCATAGGCCGTGAGATTTTAGAAAAATCTTGTATAAATCGACGATAGAAACCGGCATGACCCAAGAAACTCCTAATACCTTTGACGGTAGTAGGATGAGGCAGTTTTGCAATGACATCAACCTTAGCTCTGTCAACCTCAATCCCATTTTTGGAAATCTTATGGCCGAGGACAATGCCCTCTTTGACCATAAAGTGACTCTTTTCCCAATTTAGACATAGATTGGTGTCTTCACACCTTTTCAACATTTTTTCTAAATTGGTGAAACATGTTTGGAATGAATCCCCAATGACCGAGAAGTCATCCATAAAGACCTCCATGGTTTTACCGATCATGTCGGTAAATATAGCCATCATGCACCTCTGAAACGTACCTGGAGTATTACATAAGCCAAAAGGCATACGTTTATAAGCAAAGGTTCCATAAGGGCATGTAAAGGTAGTCTTTTCTTGATCCGATGGATCAATGGGGACTTGAAAGTATCCTGAGAAACCATCAAGGAAACAATAGTACGCGTTTCCTGCTAATCTCTCAAGCATCTGGTCCATAAAGGGCAGCGGAAAGTGGTCTTTGCGGGTGGCGTCATTTAACTTACGATAGTCAATGCAAACACGCTATCCGGTAACCAGCCGAGTTGGAATCAACTCATTTTCCTCATTAGTGACAACAGTAATGCCACCCTTTTTTGGGACGCAATGAATGGGACTAACCCATGGACTGTCAGAGATAGGGTAAATCAATCCTGCATCAAGAAGTTTAAGAACTTCTTGTTTAATCACATCGTGGATTTTTGGATTCACCCTTCTTTGATGTTGCACCGCGGGCTTGAAGTCATCCTCCATCAAGATTTTGTGTGTACAAAAATCTGGGTTAATACCCTTAATATCGGAGAGTTTCCAAGCAATTGCTTGCTTGTGTGACTTCAAGACCTTGATGAGAGCAATCTTCTCCTCAACACTTAAACCTTTAGCAATAATGACAGGGAATTTATCATCACCCTCCAAGAATGCGTATTCAAGATGAGGAGGTAAGTCCTTGAGTTCGACCTCAAGAAAATCATCAGTTTTCTCAACATATTTGATTTCCTGATTATGAAGGTGTACGGGAGGGAGTGGAGGAGAATTGTCTTGATTTAGCAATCTCTCAAGGAGAAGAATATCTCCCTCCAGATCAATCTCAGTGTTATCAATTCCAGATGGAACTGAATCACTTTTGAGAAAAGCCTCGACCTCTTCCAAAAGGAAATCACTTCCCTCAAACGGAGTGAGGGAAGGGGAAGAGTCGGAAATGATAGGTTCAGATGATGGAGTGGAATCCCCACTCACAGAATTATGAGAATAACCAAGAAACTCTTGAGAGTGCTCCTCTGAAGCAATGTCTATGATATCTATTTGATTAACTGCTTCAGAATCATAATTGGAGGAGTACCTCGAGGTTTGATCGAGGTTAAATGTAACAGCTTCATTACCCACACGCAGAGTGATTTCTTGCTCAAATACATCGATAAGAGCACAACCCGTTCTAAGGAAACCCCTCCCAACAATGAGAGGGACCCTTTGATCAGCATCGAAATCAACCACTACAAAGTCAGCAGGGAGATGGAACTCTCCTACCTTCACAAACACGTCCTCGGCAATGCCGAGAGGACGAGATATCGATCGGTCTGCAAGCTCTAAAGTCATGCAGGTAGGAGTAAGATCAGGAAGAGAAAGTTTCTTCCAAACTGAATATGGCATTAAGTTGATGCTTGCACCAAGATCAGCCAAGGCATAGCAATCAACCATTCCCGGAAATACACATGGTATTTGAAATTTTCCAGGATCTCCCAGCTTCTCAGGAAGCTTCTTTAAAAGAACTGCTGAGCAGTTCTCATTCAAGGGAGTCTTTGCCATTTCAAACAGTTTCTCCTTGTTGCTTAACAAGTGTTTGATTGTCGATGCAAATTTGGGCATCAGAATAATAGCATCCGCAAAGCTAATGTCAAAATGCAAATCTTGGAAGATTTGAAAGAATTTATCCATCTGGTGACTAGCTTTTTCACGGAGCTTTTGCTCACTCAAGCGTGAGGGGTAAGGAATAGAGGAGGTAGAAGGTTTGGACTTTGGTGTTTCAACTGGGATATCATTGGGTTAAAAAACAACTCTAGGTTTTGGTTTGGGTTTCGGGACAACATGAGGTGGGAGGTCTTGGGTACCCCCATTATGAGTAGGAAGTATTTCGTCCTTATTTACCTCGGCGTTATTTTCCTATCTTGGGAGAAGAAGAAGAAGGGGTAGTGGGAACAGTAGGTCCATCATATGAAACTCCGCTCCTGGTCGTGATCGCCTTTGCATCGCCCCTCGGGTTTGCGATCGTGTTGCTCGGAAGTTTTCCAGAGCCCGAGGGTTGTTCATTTAAAGATTTCTTAATTTCAGAAATCTGGCTGACCAACATCCTGTTTGTCTCTTCTTGAGTTTTCATGAACTGCTTCAACAACTCATCAGATGATGATTGTGGAGCTGAGAGAATGGCTTGTGTTTGGTTGGGGAAATTTTGGACACGGTTATTTTGATTATAACCTTGTTGTGGCTGAAAATTTCCCTGATATGGATTACCATTTCTCTGAAAATGATTTCCGGGGTTGAAATTGTTTCTGTTAAAATTTCCTTGATTATGGAAACCTTGATTCTGTCCAGGATTGAAATTCCCTTGGTTTTGATAACCTTGGTTCATTCGAGGTTGGTTCTGGTTTCGATTTTGCAAATTTGGGTTTTGGTTAAACCCGGGTGGTCCCATATGTGTGTTAGCACGGTAACTTGGTTCCATTTGAGGACGGTATTGATTACCTCCCTGATTTGTAGTACCGACTAAAGCATTGGCTTCAAAAGGACTACCATCTGTGGCAGTACAATTGTAGTAAGCATGTGGGCCACCACAAGTGACACAAACTTCCACCTTTTTTACTTCAGCATGTGAAGGGTTTTGTGTGAAAGTGACTTTTTTTCTGGTTTGAGAGAACCAAAGCTTGAATGGCGTCCGTGAGTTTTTCTATCTTAGCATCGGTGCTAGAAGTACTCACGGGTGATGAAGTAGAAGGACCAGCACTCACTTCGGAGTTATATGGCTTTGTGCGTGTAGTGCGGACCTTGGACTTATTTTCAATGATTTCTAAAGCTTCTTTGGTGGTTTTGCTCAAAAAATTACCTCCCGCGGAGGCATTGAGAGAATCTTGGTCAGATTGACTCACACCATTATAAAACGTGTCAATTTGCATTAATTCAGTGAAACCATGATGAGGACATCGACGAAGCAATTCTTTGAAACGATCCCATGCGTCACCAAACGATTCATCAAACCTTTGAGTAAATTTGATGATTTCATTTTTAAGACTTGTCGTTCTGGACGGGGGAAAAAATTCGTTTACAAATTTGATAACTAAATCTTCCCATGAAGTTATTGAACGAGGAGGTTGTTTTTCCAGCCAAATCCGGGCTGCCCCCTCAAGAGAAAATGGGAAAAGAAGAAGTTTGACTGCTTCGGAAGGGACGTTCTTGTATTTGATGGTAGAGGTAATTTTATTAAACCATCGAATATGAGCATGAGGATCATCCCTCTCAAAACCATAAAATTGGCTTGAGGTTACTAGATTTAGTAACCCGGTTTTGAGCTCAAAGTATTCAGCCACAATGGCTGGGACAACAATAGCGTCTCCGTAACCCTCAATGGGTGCTTGGAGAAGCTCATTCATCGGACGGTCTTCCACCATGATAACTTTGTTTGGGGAAACAGCACGTATCTCAGATACAGCTGTTGGGGCAGAACGTCTACGGCGTCTTCGAGGAATTCTGACAAGCTCACGGAAAGGGCTTGTTGACCTAGAAGAACGAGTGCGCATGCACTAGAGATGACTCTAAGAATACTTAGAGTGACGGGAAATTAAAAATAGAAAAGAAATATAAAAAGATGATATATTAACAAAGTGTGATAATTCAAACTCACAGATACTTCAAAAAGTCGTAATACGCAGCACACCTCCCCGGCAGCGGCGCCAAATTTTGATTGGCCTCAGACAGTCAGAAAATATCAACCAAGTAATGGTCAACAAGTCAAACAGCTTAGGCCAATACTCCGTGGAGTTTAGTGTTTCCCCGGATCGTTAAATCCCAACGGGGCGTGAAATCTGAAATAAAACGACTTCGAGATCAGGTGAATTGAACAGGAAAAGGGTTTAAGTGACTGTACTACTGAAATATAAGTGTGAAATAGCTTTAATAAGCTATATCAACGAATACGTGAAATCAGATAAGTACAAGTGAAAAGGGACTGGAAAACGTAAACGTTTAATATTTAAACGTAAACAAAAACAACTTTAACTATAGTAGGAGTTTGCAAACCTTAGGGGCTTAAATGCAAATTAAATAAACTTAGAATATTTATTTTATAATTACTAATTTATTTAAAGTTTAATAAAACCTAAAAAAATGTAAAAAGATATAAAATGTACGTTTATATTTAAGTAAACGTAAACGTACGAAATTTAAACGTGAATTCTGTAAAATACAACTTCCACAAATATGAAAATTATATTTTTGGAATCCTAAACTTATTAGAAAATTATTAGAAAATTAAAATTATTTTTATAACTATTTAATTAATTATTATTATTTAATAACTATTTTTAATTAGTTAATAATTCACTAATAAATAGAAAAATGTAAAATAAGTCTAGAAATATAAAATTAAAATTTCTAAATGTCTAAAATATTATAAAACTTATTTTAAAACTAAAATTATATTTTTCACACTATTTATCTAATTATTTTTAATTAATTATTATTTAATTATTATTTAACTAACTATATTGATTTAAATTATTATAAATACTAAAAAGACTTAGATAATTATGAAAAATTTTATATATCTAATTAACCATTACAGGAATCCTAAAAAATTATAAAAAGTTTATATTATGTATTTTTAATCTAATTTACTAATTATTACTCTATTTATTAATTAATTATCAATTAAACTAATTATATTATTAAAAACAGAAAATGAACAGTATAAATCCTAGAAAAATTTATAAAAATGTTTTACATTATATAAAAGCTAAAAAATTATAAAAACTATATGGTACTTTATAAAATATAATTGTGCTATTTAATTCTTATTTATTAATTAATAGAGAGATTTATTAAAAATATAAAAATATAGAAGTGCTTATAAATAAGCTAAAAAGAAAATTAAATGGATAATTTCTATTAAATAGAAGCTATCACTATAATTAAGTTTGGTTTTTTTCTGGTTTTTCTTTTATAAAACTAATAAAATACTTAAAATAAGAAACTTTTATAAAGGAAAATAATTTATAAACTCAGAATAAGCACTATAAGTGCTTATTAGACCAAACAGTTGACCAAGTTTGACCAAAGAAGGAATTAAGCACAAATGGACTTATGTGGGGTCCACAAGGGTAAAACCTGGTACAATTAGGTTGTGTAGATGATAATAAGCAAAATTTACTCAAATAAATTGGCCAAATAAGCTAGGAATTCAAAATAAGCACTTGCTAATTTTGAATCTGAGACAAAATTGGGACAGATTTAAGAGACCAAATTAAGTGGGGTCCACTGAAGCACAGGTCAAACAAAGGGTCAAATATTAAACCCTGGTAGGAGGGGGGTTGTAAGAACCAAATTTGGAACTTTTGGGACCACTGTGGTGGTCACAATCAACCACCAAAGTGGTGGTGATGGTGGTGATGGTCTGTGTAGCAGGGCATCATCTTGCCCTGCAAGTGTTTTCCAGGGGTGTTTTAGTCAACAAGAAAAAATCACAAAAATGCAATAATTGTGAAAATCACAAGTTCTACTGGTAGGTTACACACACAACAAGTTTCAGATCCTAGATCATAACACAAAAATCACAAATATTCATGCCATTTTGGGTAATCTCTGAACATGCACATTTTGACTTTTTCTAATTTATACCTCAGTTGACTTATATGAAGTTTGCTTGATCCTAGATGATTATATATGTTATGAAAAGCTTAAGTAAGGCTAATTTAGGCTTAAGCTACTAGTAACAAGCTTATGTGAGTGTTTATGGTACTCAAAACACCACACAGTTAACTGTGAGGTGTTATTTTGGTGATTTTGACTTTCCAAAATATGAACACTCAATTTTATGACTCAAATATACTAATAGAACCTAAGTGAACTAGTTTAACCAACAAACAATAACTGAAAATTCTACTGAGTCATTGAACTCAGCTGATCCAAACAACCCTTAAGTGGACTGTTTTACTAATTTTACAAGCTAAACACCAATCTAAACCATAATCTTGCTTAATTACTATATAATAAGCTGAAACAAACTCAAATAGGTATAAATAAACAATTAAATACACTAATTATTCTAAGTACCTAATGTAAGAAAATTGAGTATAAAATCTTACTTGAAATCCAAGCATGAACAAGATACTGAGAACCAAATGAACAACCTAACACCCTCCACAGGGGTACTAAAACCATGTTTCCCAAGCTTTCATTGCTTCCAAATCACTTCTCAATTCATAATTCAACCCAAAAATTGCACAGTTAACTTTAGTTGACTGATTTTGTGTTTATGGAATTTTTTAAGCTACACTTAATTGTAAGTTACTAAAAGCTTTTGTAAGCTTTATAGGAGCTTATATGAGCTTATTTAAGTCTGTAATCATCAACTAAGAACAATACTAAAGCAAAATGAGATTTTGGAAATTTGAAAATTGCATCAAACTGAATTCATACATAAACTTGGAATTTATTATTAAAGAAAGTTTTACAATACACTTAGAACACTGAATTTCAAACTTGGGAGCTTAAATTACATTGGAAAATGAAAAGCTTAACTATTCGACATACATTAATTAAAATTAAACTAGATAGCACTCCACACTGCTTCCCTCCTGATATTTATTGACCTTTAGGGCTCCTTCCAGTCCTCTCACACTTTCCCACTTCTCAATTCAACCATTGGATGAGTCAAACTCATCCAAATCGTTTAAATCTGTTTTGGCGCCAAAACTTTACACGTGGAATAGGAGTGGATTGAGACTAATTAAAGAATCTTGGTGTTATGTGGAGGTGTAGGGGACAACTTTGGATAGCAGGGGTGGACTATGGGTGAGTTTTGTTCAAGAAACAGGCTGTAAGCATGGAGGTTGAGTGTGGATGGTGCGGAAAGCATTTAATGCTCTGTGGGATGGAATGATTGTGTTTGGAGGTGAGATGGAAGTGGACAGGTGGTGTGGTGAGGTGGTGATACCACCCTGGTATTGGAGAAGGAGGCTGGGGGTGAGGTGAGTGAACAGTGGTGGTGGTATTGGGGAAGAAGGGTCAACGGGGTCAAACCCCGTTTTATTAAAAAGGGGGTGTTGGGTTTGTTTTGGTGGGCTGGGAAACAGAATGGGCCCAAAGAAAAAATGTGGGTGGGCTAGGCTAGTGTTTGGATTGGATTGGTTTTGGGTTATAATAAAAAACAAAGGGTCCGGTTTGTTTATTAGGTACACACAAGGACCAATTTGTAATTTTTTTCAAAGTATAGGGGCTGGTTTTGCAACTTTCCCAAAATTATTATAAGGACCAATTTTTCCAAATATGAATATCCCAAGGACGAAAGATATGATTTTTCCATTTTCAAAACCCAGGGACTATTTCTGCCAATTCCTCAAACTCCAGGGACCAAACTTGTAATTTTCTGAAATTTGAAGGGTTGATGTTGTAATTTCTCAAAAGTTATCATAAGGTCCATTTTTGTCATTTAATAATAGTGCAAGGTTTATTTTTCATATTTTTCCATTTACAAAACCTTAGGGACTATTTTTGACATTTTTGAAACTTGAGGGACTAAAGTTGTCATTTTGCAACTTTTTTAACTCTAAAGGACTAAACTTGACAACTTAAGAATCCTAAGGACCTTTGATGATATTTTTCGTGTTTTGATTTACCAGGGACTAGATTTGCCAATTTTTCAAAGTTCAGGGACTGAAACTGTAAATTATGTGAAATGTTTTGTTTTTCATCAGTTTTCAATCCTTTTGCATAAAAACACAATCCAGGGATATTTTATGTAATTTAAGGCATTCCTGTGTGTTTTCATATATTTTTGCAGTTTAAATGTAACAGAAATGATGAGTATTTACACACTCATCATTCATTCCTCGGATGAATGATTCTACAAGTATTGTTGATTCGTGACAAGTTGGTGTGGATATTTGAATCTCTCATTTACACACACCAATTGAAATTCGTGACATGTTGTGGCATGTTAGTATCGGTGTTTTTCTATGGTTTTGGTTTGATCGTTGTACGAATGAGTCTGTAAGTTCATCGTTTGGTTTGCAATGTATTTGCGTGAGTGTTTAATGGTATGAGTTCGTTTGAGGATTATTTTGATTATGAAATTCTTCCATGTCTTTCGCGTTCGATTAAGAGGTTGTGTTGGAGTCTTTATGGCATTTTACAAATTCGTTTTGGGTATTTCAAGGTTGTTTGATGGAAAGTAATATTTTTATGGGAAATGAAGTGTGAAAAAAAATTGTTATGTTGATGTCTTACATAAAATGGTTTATATGTATTTTATAAAAAAAAAAGGATGTATAAGTTTAAGATATTTCTTGTGAAAAACGGTGTTCATTTGTTTTTGAGAAGGTCGAGTATGGGAATAAGAACTGTCTATGGTTCTCATTTACCAAACTTGTTATGTATTTGGTTCATCGGGTGTTTCTTTCGTTGAGGTACGCTTGTGGATGTTTTATGGGTATGTGTATTTTATATTTTCTTTGTATGGGTTTTCATGAACAGTTTATCCGTGTCTACTTTTATTGGGAAAATTTTCTCATTGTGTTTTTCTAGCTTTGATTTTGATGTTCGTTACTTCGTTAGTCTGTAATTCGTACCCCTTTTGAGTTCATTGATATACGTTTTAGTTCGACTGGTTTCATGGTTCGCGTCGTCTACTTAGGATAGATTGTCGTTTCGATTATCAATTTGTTCATTGAAGAGGAAGAGGGTGTTTGCCAAGTTGTTCGAGTGAGAGGTTTAGCTTTAAGATATACGTTCTTCAGGAAGGTGGTCAACGATAGCGAGTGTTCGTGGACGCTAGTAAGATAAAAATAGTGAAGCGTGGAAAGTACCTGAGACACCATCTGAGAGACGATTGTCCTTAGGATTGGCAGGTTGCGTAGGCATCGCGGAGGTGGAAGATCCATAAGAGGAACTGTGTGATACGTGATTTAAAGTTGGGGAGTAGAACTTGGAGATGATATTTGTATGGAGCAGAAAGTGTGGTCTACCCAGATCATGAGAATCTTTAGCTTATATTTGACAAGAGGTTAATATATGTTGAAGAGAAGTTGAGTGTGGAGTTTCTCAGTGACTACGATTGTCTGATTCGCTATCGTCAAGGAAGGGAGGACATCGTGGTAAGAGCGCTGAGCGGGAGTGAACGAGTGAAACTTGGATGTTTGTGAGCAATGGTTATGATAATTCAGTTCGGAGTTAAGAGGATGATACTGGCAGCCTAGAGAGAGAGGCTCAAGGTTGAGAACATGAAAGAAGAATGATTACTTGGTTTAGACCAGTAAATGGAAAGGAACAAAGATGGAGGAATGTACTTTGCGTTTCAGCTATTGGTTCCATTGAGAGGAAGCGTAAGGACATCAATCATGAAAGGTATTTGATACATCCGAGAATTGATAAGACGTGTTATCACCTTAGCAAAAGATGTATGGAGGAGTAGGCGAGACTTTTCGCTCGGTGAGTTGGTAATGAGCCATGGGGTGTCGCGTTGATCATCAAGAAACATGATGAAATATTTATTTTGCGATAGTGGTAAACGTGTTATACAGTTTTGACAACGCGTATGAAGATGAGTACGACTTATCATTCTTTAATGAGTGAACTAAGTGAGCGTACAAATCAGGCGTTGGATGGTATGATGAGAGCATGGGTGTGTTTGATTTTGGGAGGAAGCCGGGGTATACATTTATCCTTAGCTGAGTTCTCCTATATCAACAATTGTCATTCTAGTATTGAGTATGTGTCGTGTGAAAAGTTGTATGGAAGGTAATGTAGCTCATCTGTTCTGTAGGCAAAGGTTGGAACAAGCCAACTAATTGGTCCTGAACTAGAACAAAAGGCTACGAATAAGGTTTTCTGGCTAAGGAAAGACTTAAGGTAGCAAAAGATCGCCAAAAGAGTTATGCGGATTATTGCCGTAAACCCTTGGAGTCTGGTGTTGGTGATATTGTGAGGTTAAAAGTATCTCCTTGGAAGGGTGTGGTGCGTTTCGGTAAGAAAGGCGAGCTAGCACCGAGATACGTAAGACCATTTGAGATTTATGGAAAGGATTGGATTTGAGATAGATGGGTTGAATTTGCCTGAGGAGTGAAGTAGAGTGCATGATACGTTTCACGTATCTAATGGAAAGAAGTGGTTGGCGGATGCTAGTCTACATGTGCCAATAGATGAAAGTAAGGTTGACAAGACCCTCCGTTTTGTCAAGAAACCTGATGAGATTGTGGATCGAGATGTAAAGGGTTTGAAGTTTGGTGAGATAGCGTTGGTAAAGGTATGGTGGGATTCTAAGCGTGGTCCTGAGTTTACTTGGGAACGTGAGGATCAGATGATATTTAAGTACTTAAATTTTTTTGCGAATGTGGTTGCTGAGCAGATCGTTTGTAGTTGGATTTAGATCGTGGAAGTTAGATGCGGGATATTCATAAATGTTTGTTTTATGGGTATTTGGTATTTATGAGTGCGTCTTGCGGTTACCATTCGGGTTTTCATTTGGTTCGAGGGTATCGTTCCTACCTGTGAGAAGTCGTTTGGATCATTGGTGTTATTGATCGGTGTAGTGTATCTATTTTTGTGTATCGTTGGAGTGTCGGAGTGTTTTCTATTGTGTGAATTCGGGTAATTAGTTGGTTCACATTTTTGCGATTCTTTCTCTGTGATTTTATGGGGTGGTATTATTCCGCTTAAATATCCATAAATTTTCTTTTGTTGTTGTGAGTGGTGACTATAGTAGTTGAAATCTCGGGACGCGATTTCCCTAAGTGGGGGATGATGTAACAACCGTGGTTTTAGCAGGTCAGTTTGACTGATAGTCTTGACTCGGTTGACGTTTGTTTGGTGTGTCTTAGGTGATTGAAGTAATATAAGTGTGATATAGGTGGGTTTTAGCACTAAATCCCTTTGCGTAAATGGTTTTATTGTGATTTGGAAAGTTTGAAATTTGGGAAAGTTCATTTTGATTACCTCATTGGTGTAGAAATGACTTGTGTAGTTTTGGTGTTTTTGAGGTTTTGGCGTAACGAGTCTTCGTTCAAGTTATTGAGCGTTAGTAAGTTATGTGAATGTTGTTTTTGTGAAGAAATGCTTATGGAATGTGTAAAATTTTATTTTTGGAAACTTTGTTGTGAAAATGATATTTTCCGGTTTGTTGTAAAAACTGAGGTTTATCGCGTAAGACGCTAGGATTAGCTACAGATATTTATAAAATATGAAAAGTATGAGGTTTTGAGTGTAATAAATTAATTTAATAAAAAAATATAAAATATATATATTTGGTATAAAAAAAATAGGCTAGGAAAATAAAAGGGAAAAGGAAACCCAATTGTAGCCCAATTACAACTCTAAGTTAGGTAATTATCCACCAAATAATATAAATACAAAATCAAGGTTCCCCAAACACTTTTTCCTGCATATTAAATTCGACCACATGGAGAATCAAGAAGAAAAATTAGGGTTTTTATTATTGAAGCTAAAATCAAGATAAAGGTATATTTTCGATACTAGTTTTCATTCAATTAATTAGTTATTGATCTAATTCATGTAATATAAAGTATGATAGATTAGGTTTTGTGGTAACTTCTGTAAATTAATGTTATTAAACATGTTGGGATCAATTAATGATAATAGTATGATGATCGGTTAAGAGAATTGAGCGTAAAACATGCTAGTTATTGAGTTAGGGTTTGGACAGATTTGTAAGGCTGTAAAGATGTGAGTGTACATAACAGATTGTGATGAGTTAGATCACGAATTTTAGGTCTAAATTGAAGTATAATGAAAGAGCTTTCCAAAAAGTCCTGCCACGATCAATTTTGAGGTCGGGAAGTCGGTCTTTTGATTTTTCTTTGATAAGGTGTCAAAGCTGTCAAACCGGGACAAATTTTGGGTAAAAGTTTGAGGGTGACATGTGGTTGTAAAAGTGGTATTTTGACTTGGTCTTCTGGAATAGTTAAGTTTTAGGTTATAATAGACTACCACGAAGAGGATTCGCGATAAAAACTTGTGGAAGTAATTATTAAAAATCAAAAATTTTTGGTGTGTGTTCTGATCCGAATTTGAGTAGTTGTCAAGTTTCAATTTTTTGTGAGTACTTGTGTGTGTTATTGGTCCATGGCCTTCTGGGATTAGCTTCTATGCTTATGAGAGACCATGGTAAATTTTTTGTGTGAGTTGTTGAGCTTTATTTGTCATGATTTCATATGAGTGAATGTACTAAAAAATTCTGCGTTTTCTGAGTTTTAGAGTACAAGGGATTTAGTGAGTATTAAGTTATGGTAGTGGTTAGTGTGGTGTCTAGGAGATCCATGGTGGGTCATATGAGTCTTAGACATCCATCATATGTGTATTGCATGGGTTGTAGCTTTTAGCTTGACCTTGTGTAATGTGGATTAATTTTGTGTGCTATAGATTGTGAATTGTTTTGTGGAAGCTGCGGAGTTTAAGGTGAGTTCATAGTCCCATATTTTTAGTTGTTTTAAACTTGGGATGGGAATGATGCTTGTCTTAAATGATTTGATTTACTGTGATTATGTGTGTGGTATTAAAGAGCTTGGACTTATATTGTTATCGTATTTATGCTATGTGTGATTATTTGCTTGTGTGGATGTATATGGGATCCAATTAGGAGGATGTTTATCCTGATACTCGCGCATGCGACCTAATTGATGTTTGATATGGTTGATGGGATCCAATTAGGAGGATGTTTATCCTGTTACTCACGCATGCGACCTAATTGATGTTTATGGGGTCGGAGGACACGAGCCGTCCTAATGGTTGCTTTATGAGTGTTGTTGCCTTTGCGTGTGGATATTGATTTGCAAATGCATGTAGCTATATGATAACCTATAATTATTTGTCCAGCTATATTTTGTAATCACAGTGAATTCGGTTGCCTTGCGTGTTGAGTCTTAAACCTATGAATCTCACCAACATTATGTTGACATTTTAAGCATCATTTTCAGGTGAGCTTTCTAAGGATAAGATAGAAGGATGTGGATAGACGAGACCTTTGTTGCATTGGAAGTGGTTTATCATCTATGTTTGGATTTATGTTTTGTTTTGGTTATTTTTTTTTGGGTATTTTTACAACACTTTGTGTTTGTACATTGCTCTATTTATGTGCATGTAGTTGTTCTCTATGTTGACACCAGGTGTTGCGATGATATCCATGAAGTTACACCCGCGCGTTTTCGCCGTGGCAGGGTGTGACAGTGAGTCATAGCCCCATTTCCGATACTTGTTTTTAACTCTTTGGGGGAGATACATGCTTACATATACTTTGATAATTTTATAAGTATATGAATAAATTACATGATTCAAATCAATTTCCTTATTAATAATTACCTGATGAAGTTTATGATTATTGTGGCATGTGATATATATATATATATATATATATATATATATATATATATATATATATATATATATATATATATGTTACTGGCGAATTACTTAACTGAAATACTGATACTCATATTATAATGTTTCCAATTTGATTATTGTGGCATGTGATATATATATGTTACTGGCGAATTACTTAACTGAAATACTGATACTCATATTATAATGTTTCCAATTTGATTATTGTGGCATGTGATATATGTATGTTACTGGCAAAATACTTAACTGAGTTACTGATACTCAGATGATAATGTTTCCAAATTGATTACTGTGGCATGATACTTGACTATACTATACGATCCTGAATGATTCCATTATTACCTTGATATTGCCTAAGTTACCTTCATCGCCATAAAGTCCCTCAATCATGAGCCATTAATCATTGTTATGTGAGCGCGAATATAGTGAACAGCTTCGAAACCTGTTAAGGATTGACCTCCTATCCCACTAATACTTGACGAAATGCCATATGCATATGGTTAGTCGTATTAGTCGTGATACACTATATTTGAATAAAAATAGGAATTGGAAAATCACCTATTATAAGAGGGCAAAATTTATCATTAACTTGATAAATCACCTCTTTTGTTAATGTTTTGCGTGTCATGAGGCTTGGTGCAATATCCATAAGGAAATGTATGTTTTCAACATATATTTAGATACAGCTGTATAGGAATTTGACCAGACTTGAATTGAATATGTTATTAAATTAGCATCATGAGTTTTCCAGCTCATGTTAGGATTATTGATCCCTTATTTGAATTTGATTGAATATCTATATGATTTATCTGTGATTATAATCAACATTACTCAATACTTGTTCCATCACTGTTTGTATTTATCATTATCAAATATTCCTGAAATCTATTGAAATAAACGATTTTTCATAAAACTCTATGAACTCGCCAACCTTTGTGTTGACACTTTTAAGCATGTGAATCTCAGGTAATCTAATGGAGCAGGACAAGACACGGAGTGGGGATTTATTACTCTGATAAATTAAAATGGTGTAAAAATCAAATATGTCATTCTTTCAAGCCTTTATATCTTTTAATAAGATTCTAAATCAAATGGTTCATCTTTTATCAAAAATATTATTGGAATGATAAATAACTTTCAAAACGCTTCTTTTAAGCCGTTTTATGAGATTATAACTTCGATCCTCCCCGTAACACCCAAATTACTTTTCCGCTGCTACAAACTTAAATTTGGGGGTGTTACAGTTGTCTGATCATAATAGACGCACTTGCCCAAACAAGGAAAAAGTTGCTGCTTTGTATGTCCAGCATTCTGGCGGCGGTGCCGCCGCCGAATGCGGCAGTGTTCCTGTTGAAGTATGAGTTTTTTATTTATTTTTTATTATTAACTGTGATTAATAGCTGAAAAATTAAGCTCTATAGTTTGGAATTTTTTTTATCACTTGTGATATTTACTTTTAGCATGAATAATTTTATCACTTGTGATATTTTTATCACTTGTGATATTTTTTAGTAATTTTATCAATTGTTATTTGATATTTTTTATTTGACTAATATCACTTGTGATTTTTATCTGTTGTGTCAGTAAAATAAGTTTTAGATTAATTCTATGATTAATATCACTTGTGATAAACCAATAAGATGAACAAAATCATACAATTTTAATTAGTTGTTATGAACCAATAATTTTATTAATTGATTTTTTATTCTTTTTGGATTTTTTTAATAATTTTATCAGTTGTTTTGTTTTTGGATGTTTTTAAATAATTTTATCACTTGTGATATTCTATATAATATTTTAAATTTGACTAATATCACTTGTGATAAACAGTTTAGATGAACAAAATTATACAAGTTTTGGTTGCTTATATTCATTTCAAAGAAGAACAAAGCAATATTCTGCATATGAGTCACATCACAGGTTATAAATCAATTGAATTCCAATAGTACGCTTTCATTCATATAAGATAAGTTCATATTAATATTCATGCATCATAACGAGTAAGCCGGACAACAAAAGGAGGTACAAATTCTGCCACCAGGCAAATGTTGTTCAGGATCTAATAGAGCACCCTCCTTCTTAGATTGCCCCAAACACATAACATTGCGTGGTCCAGCAGTACCACAACATCCTTGCTTAATCTATTCCTAAACTTAGTTAAACCATGTTCATTGATTTTAGAAACCATAAATGACTGGTCAGTCAACAAAAGAGTACAACATCCGGTACCAGGCAATGTGTTTCAGAGAATTCGGACACTGTCCGTAACATTTGCCTGGTGAGGCAGTACTAAAACAATCTGGCCAACCTTCTAAACAAAGACAAATTAGCATATTGTTTTTAAATTAAATAAAAAGACAAATCAACATCTACTTGGTCCTGCTTTCTTTAGTTCTTTCTTCTTTTTGGTAACTGCTTTGTTGATGACCTTCTTCATTGTTTCTTCATCCGAAAATTGTTCAGCAAACTGGTATGCATATTCTGTCATCTTCTTTTTTATGTCGTCTTCAATTTCTTGATGAAGAATAATCTTTGCTGCATACTTTGACCTTAAGTTATCAATATGCTCTCTATGTCCTTTTTATTTTTCCTCAAGCAGTCCCGTTTTCCATTTTGTTGCAGTTGTCTCTCCCTCATAGCTCTCCATATGCACCATCATGTAAACTCCATAGTCTGTTTTCTCTTCTTTAGTTCTCCATTTCATTTTCATTATTTTTGGTTTGAATTCTTTGATCATGACCTCTTCTCTGGTACTTCCATAAGTCATTAGGTGCATTAGGAAAACACTTTTATGAAAAGAAAAAAAAAAAGTAGTTAAAAGAAATGCACAATTAGAGACTATATCACTGGTGATATTTGAAGTTGATGTACGTTTATAAACATTTTTTATAATATCACTTATGAAAAGGAAAATACAAATATCACCAGTGGTATTTGAATTTGATGTACGTATATAAACATTTTTTATCACTAGTTATGTAATGTTGTTCTTACTACTAACTCAAAGTTGTCTTTGTATTTGCCATCATATGTTGCATCTGATTCGCTGTTGTCAATGATAACAACGCTTCCCTTTTAAATGTTGAAAACTATGAGATAGTAATGGTCACTTGATATTATTGGGAAGAACGCCTGAAATAAAAATGTAAATATTGAAAATTTAATAGAATAAATTAATCATATTACAAGTGATATACTAGATCAACGTCCTCCATTTGCGTCTTCTGCAAATCTTCTTTCAATTTAAGCTTCACAAGACTGTGAAACATTTGATATTGTTTAAATACCAGCTTGTCTTTTGCTTCTTTCTTCGTGTTCTTAACTTCCAATAGCCCTGGCAACTGTTAATTAAAAAAAAAAAATTAATGAATCAAGACAGAAATGTATCTTTATTATATTATTATAATTGGGTACTAGTTATAATGTCCGCGCACGCGCGGTTTTTTTTTTTTTTAATTTTTTGAATCATATATTTTTATTTATTAAAAACAAATAATTTAATCTTTGTTTTGTTTGATTTATGATTTTTAATTATAGTTTTTTATTATTAAAGATAATTATTTAAAAATTTTAATCCTATTGTTAATTGCATCTTATCTATATTTTTTGTATTTATCTTCTATTTGTTTTATGGATAAATATAAAATGTTACCTATTAATAAAATAATCTTTTTTTAAAATAATATTATTACTAAATAAGGTATGGTTTAGTTTTTTTGAAATGAAAAAGTCCCCACTTGAGGTTTTGTTTTATTATATAAAAGATTAAAATGTTCATACCATCATTCCTGTGTGAAAATAGTGACATTTGAAAGTCTTTGTTGAGAAACGTTCCTCGTAGTTAAGGATCAAAGCAAATGTGTCGATCACCGGAGTTTCAACTTCTAAACCTGGTGCTAGCGACTGTATGCTCATTCTCATCAACATATTTCCATCTTTGTCACTGAAAACCATTTCTCTGTATAAGAAACAACATCCAATATTAGAATTCATAACCATGAGTATAAGGAACAACACATATTCAGTTGTGTCATATCACTTGTTATATTTAAACAAAAAAAAAATATATTAAAAGTTAAACTTACGCTTCATTTCCTTGCATTGAAAAGATGCTTCCTCCAAGCAGCTTTTCATCATCTGTCAGCTTATCTTCTACCTTCACCTTCTTTTTTATATATGGGGATTGTAGGTAGACAGATGACTTTGTTTTTCTTTTTTGCATCTTTTTTTCTTGTTTCCTCATCATCTGATTGTTGTTGCTTGAGTGCTTTTGATTGCACTTCTGGGCTACCAAAATCAAAACCAAGATCAAATATTGGTTGAGAACTTGGAATGAAAGGAACGCTAGGGCTCTGTGTAGATGGCCCCATTTTTTCTGTTTGTTTTTCTTGTTCTGCTTTAGCTTGTCTTTCTTGTTCTTCTTTTGCTTATCTTTCTTTCATTCTCTTTTCCACTTCTATGTCACAATCTTCCAACATCTTTAAGTACATTTGGTCTTCTTTTTCTTTTTACTCACTTTCCTCGAGTGCCTTGAGGCATTGTGAATCAGTGAGGTCATCAGCTTCTTCTTGTCTTTTTTCTCACATTCCTCGACTGCCTTGAGCATTTGTGAATCAGTGAGGTCATCAGCTTCTTCTTCTTGATATTTTGCCTCTTTAGTTTCATCGCCTTCATTAGCATCTTTCTTTTCACTGTCATAAATTTTATATTATTGCACTATTAAAAAACAAACAAATAATTTTCTATAATTCAATGCAATATCACTTGTGATAAGTTTAGTATAAATAACTTTCTACACATTTTAATGTAATATCACCCGTGATAAATAACTTTTTACTGCATAAAGGCATTTTTTTTAATTTTAAAATAAACAAATTATTTTCTATAATTCAATGCAATATCACTTGCGATAAGTTTATTATAAACGAGGCATGCAGAACCCGTGCTACGCACGGGCTAAGAATCTAATTGTTAATCGTGTATTGTTTCTGTATATTGCTAGTGCATACTTAATTATTATTTAGTATGTTGTATGAAATGTTTTAACTTTCTTGTATAAAAATTTAAAAGTGTTTGATGTTGTTTTGGTTTTATGGTGTTGTATTCTATATATGGGCTTTTAGTTATTAAGTTGTGATGGCTTTGTTTCTTTAGGCCTATTACTTATTTGCATGATAAAAAAATGGATTTGTTTCTTTTGGTCTATTACTTAGCTCTACAATACTTGTCTATTAGATGGTTTTTGCATGGTAATATAAAACACACGGGGTCTATCAAATTGGTCATAGTTTAATGTGCGTTAAATATTTTTTCGTTATTAAGTTTGTAAGTTAAAGTTTGTGTAATAATGTATATATAATAATGCCACATAAACTGTATAAAAATCATTACAAACCTTTTTAGCTTCATCTCATTTTATTATACAATTAATTTCATTGAAAATTAACATTGAAGTCTAACTAATATTAATAAATTTTATCAATAAACTCAATTCTAAATAGCTAACTAAAAGAATATTAATTAACATACTATTAATAATTCCTAAAACTTTTGGACTCCACTATTATGTCTTAAACTTAATTTTTTTAATTTACAAATGGGTTTGAGCAAAAATTATATACTTTTTCTTTTATATTCATTATTCAAGTTGCATGTTTACATAAACTAATTATGCTAAAAAGTATCATTTAACCATTTAAATGTTGCTTTACATACATGCTCGTGCATATTTTCTTTAATCAATTCGCACATGTGAGCTACATCAATAGAAAACACACATAAATTACTTGTATATGAAAATGCATTAACATAATACATATATATATATATATATATATATATATATATATATATATATATATATATATATATATATATATATATATATATATATATATATATATATATATATATATATTGCATTAGGTTAAATCATCAATTATTCTTACAACCTTTTCAACTTCATCTCAATCCATAACCGACTTTTAATTGTATACTAATTACTAAATATCATGTGATATTCCGGCAAGCCTTGCACTTCCATCTCGATGTTGTATATACTTCACATTAAATGCACCGGTTTTTTTTTCTCGATAAAAGTTTAAACTTTTGCTTATGTTTAAAACTCAACTTTTTTATTTGATATTACAATTTACAAACGGATTTAAGTCAAAATTATGTATTATTTCCTTTCTATTCATTACTCAATGTGATATTTTTAATATGTCGTATTTTGCTATTATGACAAACTCATTTAATTGGCGTAAATATTGGTTTCTCACTAATGATTCTACATATAGAAAAAGAAAACACTCTGCGATGCGCGGACCTTCTTCTTTTCAATAATAATTCAATTGCACACGATAAATTCATTCTAATATTTCTTAAAGAGCATTCGAAAGCAACTACTTACATAAACTAATCACGCTAAAAAGTATCATTTAACCATTTAAATGTTGCTTTACATACATGCTCGTGCACATTTTCTTGAATCAATTTGCACATGTGAGCTACATCAATAGAAAACGCACATAAATTACTTGTATATGAAAATGCATTAACATAATACATATATCTATATATATGCTTATCTATAACAATCACCTAAATATGTAAGAAACAAAGAAAATAGTTGGTATCCCAATCTTTGGTTCCATTTATCTGAGCATGCATGATCTTGTGTGATTTTCATAGTACTTGCGTATGATAACTAAATTAAGAAAAAAAAAGAGACCAAGTTAATTACAAAGATCTAAAAGATATGTGAATCATCTCCAAAATGTTGCAAAAGAGAATTTACATACCGCTACCAACAATCAAAGATCTAAAAGATGTGTGAATTAGGTTAAATCATTAATTATTCTTGCAACCTTTCACAACCCTTGCACTTCATCTAACGACTTTTAAGTCTATACTAAATGTCATGTGATCAATTCGGGTAACCCTTACACTTCATCTCCTTTCATGATTGTATTGCTATTATGAGACTGCATTGAATTCCGAGCATTAGCTATCTTGTACTCTATGCAACTATTAAACGACTCCAACTTGTTTCTAACTTTAAAAACTCTATCATCATAACTCTACATTAAATTTAAGGACTGAATCTTATAGTATTACGAGGCATGTAGAACCCGTGCTACGCACAGGCTTTTAATCTAATTGTTAATCGCGCGTATTGTTTTTGTGTATTGTTGAGTGGATTTGTATTTTTAGTTTAGTATGTTGTATGAAATGTTTTTAGTTTGTTATTTAAAAATATAAAAATGGTTGATATTGTTTTGGTTTTTTGGTCTTTATATTTTCTAAATTGGGTTGTCGTTATTAAATTGTCATACGCTTGATGTAATTTCCTTTGATTGTTTTGGCCTATTACGTAATCCAATAATAATTTTGCATTATATGGTTTTTGCATGGTAATACGAAGCATACTGGCTTTTTCTTATTTATTATAGTGTAATTTGCGTTAATTATTTTTGTTATTAGGTTCGTAAGTTGTGATTGTGTTATATCTGTTGTAAGTATGCCATTAGTTGTTTAGTGATTTTTATATTTAATCTTTTTATAACATATTAGTATTTATTTATAAAGTTTATGATTAAAAACTAAAGTTAGTTTCATCTCATTTTATTGTACAACTAATTTCATTGAAAATTAACATTGAAGTCTAACTAATAATAATAAATTTTATAAATAAACTCAATTTCAAATAGCTAACCAAATGAATATTAATTAACACACTATTAATAATTCCTAAAACCTTTTGGACTCTACTATTATGTCTTAAACTTAATTTTTTTAATTTACAAATGGGTTCGAGCAAAAATTATGTACTTTTCCTTTTATATTCATTATTCAAGTTGCATGCTTACATATACTAATCACGCTAAAAAGTATTATTTAACAATTTAAATGTTGCTTTATATATATGCTCGTGCACATTTTCTTGAATTAATTCGCACATGTGAGCTACATCAATAGAAAACATACATAAATTACTTGTATATGAAAATGTATTAACATAATACATATATCTATATATATTGCATTAGGTTAAATCATCAATTATTCTTGCAACATTTTCAACTTATCTCAATCCATAACCAACTTTTAATTCTCTACTAATTACAAAATATCAAGTGATCAATTCCGGCAAGCCTTGCACTTCCATCTCGATGTTGTATATACTTCACATTAAATGCACCGGTTTTGTTTTTCGATAAAAGTTTGAACTTTTACTTATGTTTAAAACTCAACTTTTTTATTTGATATTATAATTTACAAATGGCTTTAAGTCAAAATTATGTATTTTTTTTTCCTTTCTATTCGTTACTCAATGTGATATTTTTAATATGTTGTATTTTGCTATTAATCGTTTTATTCAACGCATCAGCCAATAGGACCGGAAGATTGTTGCGATTTATTTGATTTAATTTAATAATATGTACAGACAAAAGAATTACTTTCTACTTTTACTATAAATAATTTGCAAGACAACCTTCACGTTGTTTTCATGATTTTATAGGTTTGATAATAATAGTTACATAGTGATTATTCACATATTTGTCTTTTGCATGAACATAAAACAGCTGAAAAGTGTGTTTATTTTCGACATTAGAATAAGTATATGTTAAATTGCTCATTTAATTTCTAATATATATATATTTTTTCCATTTTTCTAAAATGTATAAATACTATTTATCATATTGACATTTCTATTATTAGCCATTAAAGTTTATGTTATTTTTTACTTATTCTAAGAAAAATAAAATTTATATATTCGCATGAATTCAATCCAAAAGATTTTGATACTTCCTATTAATAGAATTTTACTTTCCAAACAAAAATTAATTATTGTCTCATAAGAAAAGAAAAGTAAATAATGAAATTTAATGCTTTATGAAATAAGGGACCCAAAAGAGTTAGCGAAAATGGCAAACTCATTTAATGGGCGTAAATATTGATTTCTTATTCTACATATAGAAAAAGAAAACACTTTGCGATGCGCGGACCTTCTTCTTTTCAATAATAATTCAATTGCACACAATAAATTCATTCTAATATTTCTCAAAGAGCATTCGAAAGCAACTACTTACATAAACTAATCACGTTAAAAAGTATCATTTAACCATTTAAATGTTGCTTTACATACATGCTCGTGCACATTTTCTTGAATCAATTCACACATGTGAGCTACATCAATAGAAAACGGACATAAATTACTTGTATATAAAAATGCGTTAACATAATACATATATCAATATATATGCTTATCTATAACAATAACCTAAATATGTATGAAACAAAGAAAATAATTGGAATCCCAGTTTTTGGTTGCATTTATCTGAGCATGCATTATCTTGTGTGAATTTCATGGTACCTGCGTATGATAACTAAATTAAGGAAAAAAAAAGGCTGAGTTAATTACAAAGATCTAAAAGATATGTGAATTATCTCCAAAATGTTGCAAAAGAGAATTTACATACCGCTACCAACAATCAAAGATCTAAAAGATGTGTGAATCTGTACATACTAAATGTGATTTTGGCCGATTTATATAGGCATGAATTAGGTTATATCATTAATTATTCTTGCAACCTTTCGCAACCCTTGCACTTCATCTAACTGACTTTAATTCTATACTATATGCCATGTGATCAATTCGGGCAACCCTTGCACTTCATCTTCTTTCATGATTGTATAGTTATTATGAGGCTGCATTAAATTTTGAGCATTAGCTATCTTGTACTATATGCAATGGGACTTCATCTTGAGTATCTTAATTACTCCACATTAAAATAAATTCGACACAAAAAATGGAGCCTAAGATTACCCCTTCCTACTAATTACGACACATTCTCACTTTCTTGTCCCTACCAACATACCAAAACTCATCTTTTCATGAATAACAACATCAAATTTTATACATATTTGTAAGATCAAAATTAAAACAAATAATTTGTTAACTTCAATTAATACCATATAGTAACCATTGGTAAAGAGACCCTCAAATCCCTATCAAAAAACATAGATTAAAATAAATTCTCAAAATATTAATTTTGTCTAGTTATACTTTCCATCAATTCAACTTTGATTTTGTATTATTTCTAATGTCATGGGGTGGATACATTACAACCTCTTAAACTGCTTAAGTGGAAGGAAAAAAAATAAAAGCAAGATTCAAGCCACCATTAATATTCATCAAAGCTTTGTCACACTAATTATAAACCTTGTTTACATATGATTTTCATTTTCTTGCATGCCTAATTTTTTGATAGTTCTTTCATAAATGTGGAGATATTATCCACTCCGTCTCCATCTTCCACTTTGTTTTGTTATCAACATCTTGATATACCCCGTTAGCGTCACTAACCACTTATCAATACCTGCAAGAATAGCGTTAATAAACTACTAACCAACCCAAAATTTTAAAATAGGTTAGCAGATCTAACCTTCGGTTCCTTCTCAGGCAACAACACATCCATTTGTCTTCCATAAACTTCAAAGCTGGACTATCAACCGACTTCACATGCAAGAAAGTTAACAATTTGCTTACCTTTGCACGTATACCCCCTTGCGTTAATCAAGTCAATATTTCTACATGAACCATTGCACGTAACATTAATATGCATAGTATGGACGGAGAAATTTTACATTAATCAACTAAATTCAATTTCATAGGTGAGAAGCTACACCAAAAAGAACTTTATCACACTATAAGGAAAAATATGGAAAAACTATTGACTGAAAAAAATGATCATGTCAATATCTATTTCAAAACTATTTATCTAATTAGCAAGCTTGTTAATTCACAGATCTTGAGCCATAAAAACAGATGGGGTACATACCAAGGTTACGGTTATTGATGCCAATGAGTTCAATGCCATCAATTGCTAGCATGCGATCCATTTCATTCTCATCATGTGCCAAGAAACAAAAAGTAGAGATCAAAAGGAAATTGGTTAGTTGGTGCTGCACTGAATTTACACAAAAATAATAATAAACTAACAGCAAACATGTGATTCATTCAAAATCATCAAACTACACACAAATTAAAGTTACACACATACACACATAATTAACAAAGACCAAATGGTGTTATTTATAGTATTTAATGATGGTGGTTGAAGGGTTTGTACATTTATTTGAAGGCAAATGAAAGGATCAAATGATTAATTGAAAATAAAGGCTAGCAACACTTCGTATGGTTTCAATCATTTACATTTGAAACACTAAATATAGCTCATATGTACTTATCACTTAAGCATGAACATTAAATCAAGGTACTTATGCATGAAGCCTCCGCATAATGAAACTCTATTTTCTGCATTTAATTCCGAGCATTAGGTAACTTGTACTCTATGCAATCTTGACGCCTCCACATTAAATTTTAGTACTCAATCTTATATGTTTATAGATGATAACTAAATTAAGAAAAAAAGAAGACCAAGTTAATTACAAAGATCTAAAAGATGTGTGAATTATCTCCAAAATGTTGCAAAAGAGAATTTACATACCGCTACCAACAATCAAAGATCTAAAAAATGTGTGAATCATCTTCAAATATACTCACTAAATGTGATTTTGGCCAGTTTATATAGGCATGAATTAGGTTAAATCATTAATTATTCTTGCAACCTTTCGCAACCCTTGCACTTCGTCTAACAGACTTTTAAGTCTATACTAAATGTCATGTGATCAATTCGGGCAACCCTTGTACTTCATCTCCTTTCATTATTGTATAGTTATTATGAGGCTGCATTGAATTTCGAGCATTAGCTATCTTGTACTCTATGCAACTACTAAACGACTCCAACTTGTTTCTAACTCTAAAAACTCTATCATCATAACTCCACATTAAATTTAGGGATTGAATCTTATAGTATTATAGATATCTTTCTATACTTTTTAATGTAATATCACTTGTGATAAATAACTTTCTAAAGCATCAAGGCAATATCACTTGTGATAAGTCTATTATAAATATCTTTCTATACTTTTTAATGTCATATCACTTGTGATAAATAACTTTCTACAACATCAAGGCAATATCACTTGTGATAAATTTCATTCTTTTATATTTTTCAATGCAATATCACTTGTGATAAGTTTATTATAAATATCTTTCTATACATTTTAATGTAATATCACCTGTGATATTGCAGTATAAATAACTTTATATAATTTATTAAACAGATCTTATTAACTTTACCTTATGTTGCCTTCTTCATTGTCATTTCCAGCATCTTCATTTTTCCCAGTCCCATGTTGTTGCCACTTTCTCCAGCTCCTTGGTTTCCATTATCGTCTTCATTGTCCTTTCCCTGTTGCTGACCACTTTTTCCATCTCCTTGGTTTCTAGCATCATCTTCATCAATGTTTTTTTCTTCATTTTCATCATCACTTGCATCCATTACATCTTGATTTCGGACTGAAGCTGATACATTATCATTGACAACATTATTTTTTTGTAGTTTCATCAACTACTGCAGATTCAACATTTTCATCTACTTGTTCTTCATTTTGATTGTAATATTGAAACACAATGTGGAATGAATCACCGTCGTCATCATTGTCATCTGTGTCAGGAGCACTTATGGTGGTGGGTGTTGATCAAGAGCTTGATTGCAAGTTTAGATTTCGAAAATGATCGGCTGGTTGTTTGAAGATGTGCCACATTGTCTCTTTTAACTGCTTCAGCGTGTCATCATGTTTAAAGATTTTTAGATTTTCATCGATTTTTTGTTCCAACAATTCTTTGTCACTGATAACGTTATCGATTTTCTCTTTTAACATCTGATATAGTTCCTGTAATATAATTTATAAAAGACAAACATTAGTAACCAACTGTCACTTGTTATTTTATATAAAGCTTTCGGGTTATCACAAGTGATTTTTATTTATAAATATTCTAAGTTGCATATCTTACCTCCTTTTGCATACTCTGTTCTTCTTCATTCATTTCTCCAATCACCTCCACCTGTCTAAAGTTTCGAAGCATTTCAAGTGTGTCTCTTTTTTTCATGAGAGTTGAGTTCCAACTTTTGAATGCCGGAAGTTTACGCCTCAACTCCATACCAGCAAACTTTGTGTAATGCAAATACACCAGCTGTTTCATAAAACATGTAGGATATAAATACATAAATTATCACTTGTGATACTAAACTGATGATAAAGAAATTCAGAAATTACCATCAAGAACGTTATGGGGCCATAATACACGACATCGTTATTTTTGCAGACTTTACTCCAATCAACCTTTGAATATCTTGCGCATTCCCAGATGTAAGTGCACCAGTCAATTTCTTTGACATTGTCATTTTCTAAAACATTCTTTAAGACAGTGTATTTCACGACTGAACTATTATCACAACATCCCATTGTGTTTGCAAACAACATCAAAAAATTCATCTTGAACATGTAATCTGTGTTTGATGTTTCAATGATCGCTTGTTTTAAAGCTCCTATTGTGACCTTTTTACATTTTCGGGGAACTGTGATCTCCATTCTGCTAAGAATGGGTCATCATTCTCACTGTCTCCTTCTTTCCTTTCAAGTGGTCTTTCCCCCATTGGTATTCCAAAAACTGTCTGCACAGTTTCAGGTAAAATGGGGATTTCTCCAGTTGGAAGCGTTAAACTCATAGTTTTTGTGTCAAGTGCGTTTACCACAAAGAATGCTAATTTTCTAGGTATTTCCCCAATTGGAAAATCTATCAATTCCCCGAACCCCATCTGTCTTATCATTGTTTTCCTTTCTGGAGTCAAATTACTCATTGCTTCAAATAGTGGTACTGAAGTTGCCCTTGCCCTCAATGTTTTGTTCGATTTTCCCATTTTCTTTAGCTTTTTATCTTGGACGATAACTTCAATTGGCTCTTCATCCATTGGCTCTTCTCTTTCCCTGTTTTGCTCTTCCTCCTATGAAACTTGTATATTCTCATTATCAGCTTCTTTACTCTCATCAACTTTCTTTTTTCCAGCCGCCTTCTTCTTTTTATATTCCTTATCAGCTTCTTTGCTCTCATCAACTTTCTTTTTTCCAGCCGCCTTCTTCTTTTTATATTCCTTATCAGCTTCTTTACCCTCTTCCACTTTCCTTTTTCCATCCGCTTTCATCTTTTTATAAGCTTCCTCTAACTTCTTTTGCTCTGCACCCCTAGTCCTTGTTGATGGCGAGTCAGTTTCATCAACTTTTCTTTTACCTTTCTTTGTAATAGGTGTTGATGGTTCAGCTTCTTCAGCTTTTCTTTTTTTAGCGTTCTTGCTCTGTTTTTCTCTTTTTTCAATCTATTTTCTATCTTGTTTGTGTCTTTTGTTTTACCCACTGATTTTTGACGGCGACTCTTTATGTTTGCATCACCTGAGATATTATATATTAGTATGAGTGGTATGCATTCTTGTTAACTTTTTTTTTGAATATCACATGTGATAATATTATAGTTTTAAATGTACCTTTAGCAGATGTCGTAGGTTCTTTTAAAAAGTCAGATGATCCAACTGTCTTTAACGCATCTTCAACCTCTGTTTCTTTTGGTTCATCTGCATTATCACAAAGTATAACAAACAAGTTATTTCTTATCATAAGTTTTTTCTTATCACAAAATGCATCATCACAAGTTATATGCACAATATCACTTGTGTTAACTTGAACCTATCTTCTAATCTCTCGTTTTGTGAGAAAAATCTTCACAATACCAAAAACTATCAGAAAATCTACGATAAATGTAGCAAAGACATCTTTTATGCACATTATCACTTGTGTTAACTTAAACCTATGTTGTAATCTCTTGTATTTTCACAAAAATCTTCACGTCATCACAAATTATAACAAACAAGTTATTTCTTATCAGAAAATCTACCATAAATCTAGCAGAAGCCTCCTATATGCATAATATCACTTGTGTTAACTTGAACATATCTGTTAATCTCTTGTTTTTTTACAAAAAATTTCACAATACCACAAACTACCAGAAAATCTAACAAAAATCCAGCATAAACATCTTATAAATACATTATCACTTGTGTTAACTTAAATCTATCTTCTAATCTTTCGTATTTTCACAAAAAACTTCTCAGTATCCCAAAGTATATCAAACAAGTTATTTCTTATCAGAAAATCTACCATCAATCTAGCAAAAGCCTCTTATATGCATAATATCACTTGTGTTAACTTGAACATATCTTTTAATCTCTTGTATTTTCACAAAAATTTTCACAATACCACAAACTATCAGAAAATCTAACATGAATCCATCATAAACATCTTATAACCACATTATCACTTGTGTTAACTTAAATCTATCTTCTAATCTCTCGTATTTTCACAAAAAACTTCTCAGTATCCCAAAGTATACCAAACAATTTATTTCTTATCATAAAATGTACCATAAATCTAGCAGAAACATTTAAATGCACAATATCACTTGTGTTAACTTGAACCTATCTTGTAATCTCTTGTATTTTCACAATACCCCAAACTAAAAAAAAAAAAAAAAAAAAAAAAAAAAAAAAAAAAAAAAAAAAAAAAAAGTCATTTCTTATCACAAAAGCACCATAAACCTAACAGTAACATTTTATATGCACATTATCACTTGTGTTCACAAAAATCTTCACAACGACACAAAGTATGATAAATAATACTTGAAAAGTAGAAAAATAAGATCAAAATCACAAATAATATTTTAAATAACATAGAAATGAGTGTCGTACCATTAATCGGGTTTTGATTCGGTTCATTTTCCGTCTTTTTTTTAGGGATCTGTTTCTTCAGGCTTTGATTCATCCATTTTTATGATTTTCTCTTGATTTTGTTGGTAAAATCAGTTTTGATTTTGTTTTTTAGTTATTTTTTAGGGTTTGATGTTGATAGGGGAGAGAGACGGTTTTTGAAATATGTGTGTTTTTGTGTGTGGTGGGGGTGATAAGAACGTGTGGATATTGACGGTTGATTGTGTAGGGTAAGTTTTGTGAAATTTACAATTTTAGTCCCTTCGTATTTTTTTTATCCTTTGATCTAGTGTTTTTAATTCAATGATTTAGATGGTCCAGATCAGTCCCTTAGTTTGTAGGCTTTTTTGTGTTTTCAAAATAACTCGCCTCCTGAAACATAACATTGCGTTCATTATATATTATTTTTTACCATAGCAATTCTATTATAACCCTTAAAGTTTTTTTTTTTTTTTTTTTTTTTTTTTTTTTTTTTACCATGACAAATATTTTGCTTCTTATACTATCATCATTATTCAGTATAGAGGCACCTATTTATTTTGTATTTATTTATTTATTTATTTTTACTTAATACTAATAACTTATATCATGCATGGTAAATATTAGATTATCAAACTAATACAAACAAAAAATATGTAGTTATTTAATGGGAATAACATCCCTGCTGTTTACAGCAGGTGCTATCTGTTGTGATGGTTGAAAACATGAGAAATGAAATTGAATATCTTCACTTTGCAGCCTTGAACTTTCATATTTAACACAAATGGCCCCTCGTTTATAGCTTATAGCAGATAAAATTCCCTGCAGTTTACTGCAGGGATTATTTTTCCTTATTTAATATGCAAGTAGGATTCAAAAGTCTACCTACTGGAACCGAAACATAGTTGAAATCCAAAACATGAACTTTAGAAACTTTGAATCAGTTAATAATAAAGAATATTCTCGAAACAAAAATCGATAAACATCTACCAAGTTAAAAGCAGATAAAAATAATAACAAAAAGATACAACTAAGAACGCCAGAATTCTACGAACACCATACCGTCAATTCATAAATTAATAGAGGTTTCTCTTATTTTGATTTTAATAGAATGCTAATAGTATTATTCATATTCATATAAAAGTAGTACTAACGTGGCACATAAATCTATATGATTGTATGGAGATGGAGGTAACGTGGCACATAACCTGTTAGAGGTATAAGGATCCAATACATACCTTAATCACTCTGATATATCATGGGATAACGGTAGACGGAGTACCTAAATAATCAAAATTGTTGTTAGAGCGTGCTAATAACGTGTTGTAAAATAATAAAGTAAATAACAATAAACAAGAACAAGAAGATAAAGAGAATGGAGAATTATATTTATTCATCTCTTAAAGGAAGTATATTTTGTTGTGAAATAATAAAGTAAATAACAATAAACAAGAAAAAGAAGATAAAAAGAATGGAGAATTATATTTATTAATCTTTTAAAGGAGGTATATTTATAATACTACAAGATAGAACATTCTAGAAGAAATATAATCTTCTAATATAATTCTAACCTCTAATCAATATCTTATAAGATATGGACATCCATATAATAATTATCCATAATATAATTATTTTTAACTAGTCATTTTAAGAACATTGTGAAAATATGTATATCGGCTTTACGTTTTTCATGTGATTTCATAACTACAGTCTTATAGTATACAATAAATATCCGAAAATTTACATTATTTTAGATCTTTTATTTTGTTGACAGTGAATATTTTGGCAGAAACGCATATGCTGTCTTGCTGGCTGGGATGGGGCCTTGCTTATATCCTTAGGATTTTGCTCTCCGTAATACTAATGCTGCCGCGTTATGAGCTCAAGCTCCCATGCATCTCAGCAGTTGAGTATGTCCTAATCAATATTCGGGTCTTTTTATTTGTCTCCCTTACCTCACATATATAGTCGCATACCCATTTATTCTTAGTTTCATCTGGGCCCCATAATAAATACGGTGTTGGTTTTCGGTCAATTTCGTCAGACATGTCGATTTCTTTCGTTTACCCTATCTTAAGGTGTGTTTGGCATATAACATTTAGATCGATGGGCGTTGTGTTTTTAATACTCATTTGGCAAGCAACAAGTAGCTACTTTATCTTCTTTAATGTTCTTTTCGAACACCCCATGAAGTAGGAATAACGAGCGTTCAAGTTGTTTTACACATTATGATTACACCTACAACTACATTACCAAACATTTTTATAGGTAAAACAACTCACATCGATTGCTCACTGCTTTTACTACTTTTGCCAAACACAACCTAAGTGTTACTCCGTCATCATAGTGGTTTCCATGGTTTGATGAGGTTGAAATTGACACGAATATGTAGTCAGAAGTTGGACTTGAAGCATCCAAAGTGTAACACCACATAGTTTACATCACATGCTAATTTTGAGTTTTAATTTAAAACCTTTTGCTTACACGAGCAAAACATTAAAAGTTAACTATTCAAGAGGTATACACAAGTATCACGATATGACTCTTTCGGCCTCTTCTCATCAAAGAACATGTCCAAAGTTTAATGCAACTGTCAAAGTCTTGATCAGTATCTAGTGTAGCCCTTTCTCCCTCAAATTCGTACTCCAATGAGTAAGTCTGTGGATCCAAGTTGAACTTCTCCTCAATTATCTTTCTAGCATATGCAAGTGTATATGAGGTTCGACTGATAAATCGGGTAACATTTTCTTTATAAGTAGCTAATATTATTAGAGGGGAGGGAGTGATAACACCAAATAACACCAACACCACTGTCACGTCAGCGCCAAGTCATTTTAACATCAAATAACATAACACCAAAAATACCAGGAAATCATAACACTAAATAACACCACTTTTTACAATTTTACAAATTCTACCCTCAACAATTTCATTCATTAAATTTACAAACACAACTTTTTACAATTTTTACAAATAACATCACTTTTTACAATTTTTACAATATATCCCGCTCATTTTTAATTTGAATTTCAAATGTATCCCGCTCATTCTTTAATTTGAATTTAAAATGTGTCCCGCTCCTAGTGTTTCAAACGGATATAAATAGCATACGAAGTTACAAATTTTTTTCAAACTTCAAACATTTGAAATGAGTAATCGTTGGTCAGTAGAAGAAGAAACCTTGCTAGCTCAAGTTTGGGTTACAGTTCATGAAGATCCTGTCATCCACAATGCAATGTCTTTTTGGAACCGGGTTGTAACCATGTTCAACGAACGTTCTGACGGTGTCAATCGAAACAGAGGTATGATCATGAGTAAGTGGAGCAGTCTCAACTGTGAATGTGTTGTATTCAATGGTATTTATCAACATTTGCTGCGAACAACCAGGGACGATCACAGTGTTTGCCTCGTGAATGCAATGAGAAATTTTAAAGATCGCTATAATGGGAAAAGCTTCAAATATGTTCAAGCTTGGGAGGTTTTGCGAACCCACCCAAGATGGGCCGAATAAAAGCTTCAAATCGTATCTGTCATTTGTGTTGTATGTCTTTTTCGTATGGTATCTGTTATTTGTGTTGTATGTCTTGTTTTCGTAATGTATTGTAATGTTTTTTAACGAAATTAATTTATTTTAAATAAACATACTAAACAGAAATACTTAAACATTACATAAACATAAATTAAAACATCACCTAAACATAAACCTAACTTCAGTTGTAGTCCGGGTGATCCCAACTGCGAGTTGTTTGAGTCATACCCGTCTTCATACGCCGAGAACCTCGCAAACTTCGCTTGCTCTAACTGAGGTTCCAACCTACTCAGCTCTCGTTCATCCTCAGAGTTCCAACCACCATCATTAGCCGGCACATTTTCCTCAAAGTTTAGCCGGAAGTGATCTAGATGAGGCAGCTGTTGTTGTTGCACAACAAATCTTGGTGCAGATGAACTGGATGCACCTTGTTGTTGTTGCTGATGTCGTTTTTTTTTTCAAACTTACCAGATTCAACATTTTCTTCAAAACTCCAACGGATTTTGTTGGAGATTTGAGCCTGAATCTGGTTGACACAAACCCATAGTGATTCAATAACAGCAGCTTCCTTACGATATTCATCGTATTAGAACTTGTCGATCACATATTTCCTATCAGCTGAGATGTCTGTGCACTCTCCGTAGCGTTCTCTAAGTCGTTCTTTTTGTTGTTTCGCCGCCTCCAACTTCTTGATGACTTCAACAATAGCATTTTGGCGCTCCACGTCGCGATTCTCGGTTTCATTTTTGATAAATCGTTGCATTTCCTCGACGGTATGTGGTAGTTTACAAGCCATAATTGTGTGTAAATATGTTAACTGTGAGAATGCTAAGTGTGTATATATTTGTATATAATGTGTTGTATTTATAAGGTTTAAAAAAAAATTGAAATCTAGCCGTTTGATTCAAACGGTTGTCTTGTACTACATAATAACGTTAGGGGGTGTTCATGTAATTTTTTTTATTCAATCCATAGTAACGCACATTACTACTACAACGTACGTTACTAATTTTCACCAACGCAGCATAGTGGGAAATGGAGAAACGCAAGCCAACGCCGTTGATGCATGTCCACATAGGAATAACACATGTTTTGTGTTATCACTCCTTCCCCTCTTACATCATCACACTCAGTTTGAGTACCCTCACGCTCACTTTGGCTATCGGATAACTCACAAAACTCTCTCTTCCCATACTTTGGTCCTTGTTCCCCTGGAAAGCCAACAACAATAAAATCTTTGGTAATGCAGTAGAACAAGACGAGAAAAGACGTAAAAAATAAAGGGCTAATGTATTTAAAATGTATCTTACTTGTCACAAATTTCACGTCTGTGTAATTTTATTATTTTTTTGTTGCGCAAATTCATGTACTAAACTTTTAAATTTCGTCGCTCTGGTGTATTTTCGGACCATTTTATCCTTCAATTTGTTAAGACTCTTTTTATCATGGAATGGTCCGAAAATACACGAGAGTGACGAAATTTGAAAATTTAGTACATGAATTTGCCAAAAAAAAAAAAAAAAAAAAAAAAAAAAAAAAAAAAAAAAAAGTTTGTTTCACAAACCTGGAATTTGTTAGAAGTAAGAAACATTCTAAATACATTAACCCAAAAATAAACAAAAGAAAAAGGGCAAAATACCTATTAATGCGCAAATGTTACTTCTGTGTACTGAACAAATTTTTTTCCTAGTACTGAACTTTCATTTTTTGGTATTTTTGATGTACTTTGATAAATTTTTGCCCATGGATTGTTAATAATTTGAGGGGCAAAAACGTCACAAAGTACATCAAAAAAACCAAAAAATGAAAGTTTAGTACGCATATAAGGAAAAAAAATTGTTCAGTACACGGAAGTAACATTTGTGGCAAGTATGATGCATTTTGAAGGATTTTGCCCAAAGAAAAATTATTGATTAACCACCTTTGTGAAGAGCTTGTTTCTCCATTGCTTTAGGTGATAGTGACAAAACATTTTCATTGAGAAGGTTAAAAGATGTAGAAGTGTCAACATCCGTCACACATAATTCATCACCAAGTTGTGCACCAGAAGCAAACTTGAAATTTGGCAAATGCATCTTCAGTGTTAACAGAAGGGTCTCCAGCAGTGGTAGATACTCTCGGTTTTTGTGCCATAAGAATTCAAACACATAATCAACATCATCTCTGGTGTGAATACTCCTCAAGCATATCACAAAACAGTTGCATTTAGTACGGCGAGAGAGAGATGTCAAGATCCCATACACTGGAAGCTTAGAGATATTTCTGCTGAAGGGTGGTAGATGAGTTCTATGTGCCCTCCCAATAAGCCCCTCCCCACATTTTAAAGGAAGCACATCACAAGTATCGGATTAACTCTTGAGGATTGATGATACTGGAGAAGCATCATCATCAGCAAGACGATAACCACACAGCTTAGGAACAAGTAACCCTAGAGCGTCTTTCAGGGAAGTAGATGAAGGTGGAGCCCACGTGTTCCTGTGTTTGTGATTAAGAATCCAAACTTGCGCAAGAGGTAAGTGATGCGATTTACAAACGAACCCAAGCACCTTGTAGAGTTCATCTCTGGCAAGTCTGATAGCATCTAGATTCTGTTTGATGACAACAGTCAGCAAGTAGTATAGTCAGTGTATTTACAATAGCGAAAGAGATGTTGAAATTCAGCAAATACACAAGTTACTTGAACAACAAAACATCAAAATAGTTACCTCGTATGGGTAGCTCTGTACTCTACACGTTCCCAGCCCAACATTCTGCAAATTGAAAATGTGATTAATGGCTTTGTTTGTCTAAATATAATCAATAGCTAATTAAGGTAGAAACAGAAATATATACGGATATACCACTAGTGATAATTTCAATTGATTGAAAACGAAATCAAGCCCAGTCCGCTTCTTCATACAACACTGAACAACGCCCAAGCAAAAGCGTTTTTTGGCTTGAGGAGGATGATAAAAGACAGGCACAATCATACAGCAAGTTAACCCACAACTGATAGCTTTATCGTAAAATGAAACCCCCTTGTAAACCGTGAGATCCATAATCACCTCTGGAAAGTTGTTCATGAGTGCAATAAACGGTCCAGTATGAAGTACATTCGTACAACAACATAGTTTCCGATATTGGGATAGGTCACGATGGTCAATAAAAAAAGGCTGATTAGATGTTGTAACTAACCCTTTTCCATGGGTGGTGTCCTTTACAAGTGCCCAAAACTGAAGAATTAAGCCTTTATAAGGAGACAAATTCGCATTATAAAATGCAGACTTTATCTTCTCGTGAATGTCCCAATATTCAGAAACAACCTCATCGATCTGTTTGTATATATTATAAATAAATAGATAGAATTAGTACAAATATTGATAGATTGAACAACAAAAATAATGTAATAATAATAATAACAACAGTGATTTAATTACTCACGGTAAGATGATAATGATGAGGATGATGAGATACTTTTTTGAGGTGGTTCATTTTGGCGCCAATAAACACGACTTTCAGGATCCCCTTTGTTTAAAGCAACATAATATTTTGAGACTGGAATTCTTGGAATGAACACCACCCCACCATGGCTCATCGTACGATCGTTCACCATTCTTTTTATTCGATTTATGTTCCGACTACGCAACAAAAAACCTACTTTTTTCTTGATGTAGAAACCCTATCTTTCTTTTACGTTATACGTACTCCAACATACATCTTTACTACATATAATGGAGAAATGGTCAAAGTGGAATTGTGGAATTGTGGAAAACTTAACTTTTGGTCAATCCTGATTTTACCCCTGCACATGTGAAACGGAAATTAATGTGGAACCATGCGTTTGTGTAACATTCTGAGATATATAGTCATGTGATTTGGTATGTAGTCAATAAAAGTCGATATGCAAAATAATTAAGGAAACGAATATGTGATTTGGTATGTAGTCAATATACAGCCATGCCATGCAAATCTACATGGCTGGAAACTTAAGAGCAACCATATTGTGAAGTTGAAACTTAAGAAACTATATATGGCAATAGTATTTTCCATTGTCTATATAAACAACCATAACTTGTTAATTCATTTCATAAGTCAAGTCGCATAGAATGTGAAGTTGAAACTTAATGAAAAAAAAATGTTGATGATGATCTTGAGGTTGGTTTTCTTTAAATTCGTCTTTAGTTACATTGTTTATTGATATAGTTTGAATTATGATCAATGGTTGGTGTTTAGCAAAGAGTAAATGAACTTGTCTACTGATATAATATTCAAATGTTTTATCTCAGTTACCCAGTGTGATCCCCAGTGATCAAGTTTGCAAAGTTGTAAAGAAAGAACTTGGTGGGGGCCTTGAAGAGGTAGTTTAACATTTAATATATTGTTTTCCATGGTTTTCTGTTAATCTTATTATTTATGTATAATACTCATATGTTTGACGAGTTTGATTCGGTTCCAATTGCAAGTGCTTTTCTTGAACAGGCGCATGTTGCTCATATTCAAGAAGGACAAAAAGTTGTTGTGAAGGTTCCAATTTGGAAGTTATTGCGTTGTGTTTTTAATTATGAGCACAACTTAATTATTTATCAAAAAAATCATTACCTTATATATATAGAAAACACGACCTATATATATATATATATATATATATATATATATATATATATATATATATATATATACACATACACACATAACACAAACACATCATAGTCTACGTCATGTTAAAAAGTTTATCATTAGACTTGCAATGTCAACCCATGAAGCAAATGTTCCTGCAATCAAGATGTCAACATGCTTGACCAAACTGCAGCAAATGTCACGGCAAATTTGTTATTAATCCTGTTTACGTTCTTGATTCGCTGAACCTTAAAGAATTCATTACAAGTATTTTGGTGTAGGGTTTGTATCGATTTATTTTTTAGGTTTTCGTTTTTGGATATGAATGCATTTATGGTTTTTTTAGGGTTAGAAATATTTTTTTTGGGTTAGAAATATTTTTGTTTGTTATTCATATGGAAAAAGATTGTGAACCATTGTGAGACCATATGTGATTATGCGTATATTTGATCTATGAAATTGTTGCGATTTATTGTCAAATTACTGTCATTTACTAACCATAATATGACTATTTGTTAGTTTCTTACTTTCTTATCTATTTTTCTTATCTATTCATGATAACAAACAATTAGAGTATATGGACTCAGGACTGCCCATATTGTGATTAGTTCACAACCCAATTCAAACATGGTTCCCCTTGTCTCCAATCTATTTTTGTGATATATATTGGACAACTAGATATCATATTATACACACTTTCAAAAAGTATAATATGAGCATTCACTTGTGTATCCTTGCCATTTAAATGGCAACCATAAAATGACTCGTGTATCCATACCCTTCCATTTGACGTTAAAAACCATAAAATGATTCGTGTATCCTTACCCTTCCATATGACGTTAAAAAAAATAATATAAAAAATAAAAAATCTGCACACAGTAATAATGTTAGCAATGTTTTTTTAAACGCTATAGTTATCAAACACCTTAATTAAACTTTTATACTTTTAAGAGAACAATAATTAACTCTTGAATAATCCAAAATATTAAACAAAGCCAACCAAAGATATGTCTCTACTTTATTTCTTCTTGACACAAAGAAGGCTACATTGGAGCACTTGACTTTGAAACTTGAGAATTAATGATTTTTAATTATGAATACTTATGAGGAGATGTTTGAAACACGGCACATTAATTCATTTCCTAAAATATGATTCGACAAAAAGTTATTGATTTGATATATCATTCCTATATTTATATTAGGAAAACTTTACTACAAATCATTTTCATGAATGACAACTTTATTACAAATCAATTCCAAAAAGTTTTGTGAAGCCAAGTTTTTAAATCGTTTTAAGTTTTCAGTTTTAAGGTTCATGTGAAATGTATATTACAAAAATAGAATGCAGGTGTCTATCAATAATGCTAAGGGCCAAACAATTCCAAACATGGGTGTCTATTTGCCCGACTATGTTTTCTCGCATAGCCAGCTTTATGTGACATTGTCTAGAGGGATATCTCGTAGAACAACAAGGGTATTGGTTAAACCAGTCAAAGAGTTCCGTTAAGCAGGAATCTACACCTCGAATGTCATTTATTAAGAAGTTTTACTCGAAGAGTAACGTGTGTTGATAGTTTTTATTTCATAACTAATGTAATGTTTTATTTTCAATTTCATTAAATGTTTTTATATGTTGCTTGATAGATGTTAAGAATTTTTCCTAGACTTTAGTTATCGTGTAGTACAACCGTTTGCAAGTACATTCTGCCGCTAGGAACCGTTGCTATGCACGGGTACTCGCCTAGTAATCAAAAAGAAAGATATTAGTTGGTGTTGGGGTTTTTTCTACATTAAGTCATCTGTTAATTAACATGACTTAATGAAAAAAGTAAACAAACAGGTCCTTGGTTTACTAAAACGCCCCTTCTTCTTTGCAAATTATTAATTCTTCGCAAAATGTCCTATCATTGATATTCCTCTTATTTATAACTATCGGCGCTTAATAACGACTCTTATTATTCCCCTTTATAAATTTAAACCGCACACGGGTTTAAAAATCGACTTAAATTATTATTAATAGAAACACAACTATCAAAATGAAGGAACGAACTCACACGTTATCGTGAGATGAAAACAAATAAACGAGATTTTACATATAACAATGATACATATTTTTTCAAGGTCACTACGTATTACTAAACACACATAATGTCTAGAATATGATATAATAATTAAATTTAGACCAGATCAACCTAAACACTATGTTAGTTAAACAAAATCAAATCTTTTGTACAACAAAAATTTATACAAAATATTAATTGATATTAAAATATAATAAAAAATTATGTAAGAACTCGTGCACGCACATGTATTATAACTATATAATTATTAAAATTTTAATATAATTTCATAGGAAAAAATCTTAAAAACTATGAAATCATGAACTTATTTATTGCAATATTTAACTTTAAATCAAAGTTATTAAAATATAACTTGTTATAATATATGCTTAAACCTATGCGTGCATGGGTCTAAAAGTAGTTGTTGAGATTTATGCTACATGTTACATGAATAAAAAGACTGATAACTGAAATTAATCAAGCCCTATCTCTTCCATAATACTCCGTAACACAATACTTGACTCAGTAATTGTCGGTTTTATCAAACTAGACGAGTACTCGTGCATAGCAACGGGATTTTATAGCGACAAATAGTTTATTGATAAAAAAAAGTTTATAGGTTATTAACGAAAAATAATAAAAGTTTGAAGATTTGGGAATTAAACATAATGTTTTGAAACCCGGTTCGACCAGGGTGGTTCAACTGGTTGAACCATTCCGGTCGAAAAATGGGTCGATTTAAACCGGGTCAACTTGCTAGGTTTGGTCGAAAATGGGTCAAATTAAACTGGGTCAACCTGCCGGGTTTGAAGCGTCCCGGGTCAACCCGGTTTGTGTTTTAATTTGTTGTATTTAATTTGGTAGATATGTTTTAATTGGTTGTACAATGTGAATAAATCATTGTACTTTTAAGTAATGGATAATGTTTTGAAACCCGATTCGACCCGGGTGGTTCAATCAGTTGAACCGTTCCGGTCGAAAAATGGGTCGATTTAAACCGGGTCAACTTGCTAGGTTGGGTCGAAAACGGGTCAAATTAAACTGGGTCAACCCGCAGGGTTTGAAGTGTCCCGGGTCAACCCGGTTTGTGTTTTAATTGGTTGTATTTAATTTGGTAGATATGTTTTTAATTGGTTGTACAATGTGAATAAATCATTGTACTTTTTTAAGTAATGGATAATGTTTTGAAACCCGGTTCGACCCGGTTGGTTCAACCGGTTGAACCGTTCCGGTCGAAAAATGGGTCGAGTTAAACCGGGTCAACTTGCTAGGTTGAGTCGAAAACGGGTGAAATTAAACTGGGTCAACCCGCCGAGTTTGAAGCGTTTCGGGTCAACCCGATTTTTGTTTGATTGGTTGTATTTAATTTCGTAGATATGCTTTAATTTGGTTGTACAATGTGGATAAATAATTGTACTTCTAAGTATTGGGTGTTTTAATAAGAGTATTAATTACATTTCACTTTCTATCTCATTTGATTATTGTTGAAAACTCAACATTTCACTTTTGATCATTTTTCCATTATAGATAGTATAGATATAAATCTCGTGTGAAAAATATATACGTAGTATTTATTAGGGTTATCGTAAAAAAAGGCTTTACATAACTTCATAGAAAACATATTTTTTAAAAGAATGGGTAATATATATAATGGCCGAAGATGGTACGATAATCGGTGACAAGGAACAAAGGTGGAGGTTTATTTCAGTTCTTTCAGCAAATAAATTATGTAACACGTCAAACAAATGGGATCGTAGAAGACGCGTTTACTGGAGCCAAATTGAACCACCTCAGAAAAGTATATCATCACCATCAACTGCCCGTGAGTACCAGCTTATAATTGTTTTTTTTTTAATGGATTTATATTGTTGTTTAATCGCTCTAAATCAATCAACAGATGTTGTTCTTCCTGAATATTGGGACATTCACGAGAAGATAAAGTCTGCATTCTGTAATGTTAATTTGTCTCCTTATAAAGGATTATTTCTTCAGTTCTGGGCACTCGTAGACACCACATGTAATAAACAATTACTTACAACTTCCAATCAACCTTTTTCCTTTGAGGATCCTGACTTAGTCAAATATCGGACACTATGTATGAAACCGCGTACATGGCACAATAAACCCACTGTTGCATTTATGAACCAATTTCCAGAGGTAATTCCAGATCTTGGGGTTTATAAGGGGATTCCTTTTTTCGATAACTCCATCAGTTTTGGATTCACTTGTTGTACCCTGCTGCCTCTTTTTTATTTGGATGGATTCTATCCTGTTGGCGTTGTTCAGTGTTGTATGAAGAAGCGGACTGGCCTTCTTGTCGTGTTCAATCAATTGAAATCATCACTAGTGGTATATTTATGTTTCTATCTTAATTCGCTACTACTTAAATTTACAAACATGATCGACCATCTCAATGGCATTCTTTTATACGTAGAAGCTTTCGATTGAGACAAAAATAGTTTGATCATTTGGCTTTGCTTTTACTTGTCTTTGCAGAGTGTTGGGCTGAAAACGTATCCTATACTTCCCCGCTACAAGGTAACTAACTCTTTCTATCCTTTGTTCTTGGTGTTGAAGTAAACGGAATACTTGGTGAATTTTATCATCTCTTTCGCGTGTTTAAATACTGACTGTATTACGTACTACTGTTTCCATCAAACAGAATATTAATGCTATTAAACCTGCCAGAGATGAAATTAAAGAAGCACTTGAGATCGTTTGTCAATCGCATCACTTACCGCTTGCTCAAGTTTGGATTCTTAATCACAAACACAATTACATCTCCTATTCTATCAAGGAGGAAAATATCACTCGAGGCTTATTTGTCTTCAAATTATGTGGTTATCTTTTAAATGACGATGATGATGATATGTCTCTTTTCTCTTCTGTCATTAAGGGTTATTATGATACTTGTGATGCGCTTCCTTTGAGGTTAGGAGATGACCTTGTTGGGAAGACACTTGAAACTCGTCAACCACACTTCTGCAGAAATATTGATAAGCTTCAAGTGAGCGGGATCTTTACATTTCTCTCCGGTGGTACTGAATGCAGATGTCTTGTGATATGCTTGAGGAGCATTCACACCACAGATGATGTTGATTATGCATTTGAACTCTTATGGCCCAAAACTCGAGACTATCTAACCTTGCTGGAGCCCTGCTCTTAACACTAAAGACGTGTTTGCCAAATTTTAAGTTATCTTCAGGTGCACAACTTGGTGACGAGATACATGTTTTAGATGTTGATAATTCTACATCTTTGCAACTTCTCAAAGGAAACAATTTTTCGCTAATACTTAAAGCATCGGAGAAACAAGCTATTCTTAATGGTATTTAATCAACAATATATCTTTTGTCTATTTTTGACTTCTTTCTTCATATTATTTTACTGCATTAAAACCCAACAATGTTGTTCAATTTTCAGGGGAGCAGGGTCTAAAGTCTGGGAAGAGAAAGTTAAGTGAATTGTCTGAGAGCGAGAGCGAGTGTTTGGAAGAGGATGATGATGTAATCATATTAGCTACCTATAAAGAAAACGCAACCCGATTCATCATGCGAACCTCATATACACTTGCATATGCTAGAAATATAATTGAGGAGAGGTTTAACTTGAATTCTCAGACTTACTCAATGGAGTACGAATTTGAGGGTGAAGGGGCTACACTAGATACTGATCAAGACTTGGACAGTTGCAGCAAACTTTGGAAAAGTTCCCTAAAGAGAAGAGGCCATAAGAGTCATATTATGTTACTTGTGTCCACCCCTTAAATATTTATCTTTTAATGTTTCGCTCTTGGGAAAAGAAAAAAAAAAAAAAAAAAAAAAAAATAGTATGTGCCGTAAAATCCATGTCAAGAAAATTTTGACTTGAATCTTGTCAACAAAAGTTCAGGCCCGTAATCAGCCATTGCTTTCCGGTTTCTTAGTTGGTATGGGCTGTGGTACATAGTCTGTAAAGCTCTATGCGTTTTTACCTTTTCATTTCTGTAATTCTGTTATTATGTTTGTTGCATCGACGAAGTGGTTGTTTGTATGTTCAAGTATGGGTTCTGGTGGCTCGGCATGCTCTGGTTTGATAGTCTGGATTTTGAGTACTACATCCTTTGTTAAAAAAAATTTGACATTAAGGATTTTAGTGGCCAAGTTCGTGGTAAATCCCATCGCTGAGCATTCATATTATATAGGGGCTTATCACAGTTCCAACTTCCCTTTGTGCGTTTGAAAGAGCATTTCCTGCCAAACCATTCCCCTTTAGATAATCTCCAACTAACATCATTCCGCACTTTGTTTGTGTCTTCATACTAGTTCAAAATAGATATCAGCAGCACATGACAGCAACATAAAAACCAGAAAAATCTTCTTGAAGTTCAAAGTGAGTATGACACTGACTTGTATTGGGAGGAGGAGGATGATGTGATCATATTAGCCGCTTATAAACAAAATGCGACACGATTCTTCACCCGAATCTCATCTACACTTGCATATGTTAAAGAGAAAACTGAGAAGAAACTGGAATTCGTTGCAGGGACTTACACTCTTGAGTACGAATTTGCGGGAGTAAGAGGTAGGCTAGATACTGATCAAGACTTTACCGCTTGCATCCAACTTTGGACAAGTTTCTTAATGAGAAGAGGCTATAAGAGTCATATTGTGGTGCTTGTGGAACCACAGCATGAGGGCCCTTTACGGCCCTTGATCTATTAATACACTCCCCTTTACATTTTATACCTTTGAATAGTTATTTCTGATGTTTTTCTTTAGGAAAAAAGATTCATATAACCTCTAATAATTAGTGTGTGATGTAAAAGTTATGGTGTTACACTGGGCTGACTTGGTGCAAGTTAGTCGGGTTGGATACCATCATTTGCAACTCGTGATTCCTGGATTTGACTATCAACTTGCAATGTTACTTTGGAGGTTTCCTGATTCATGAGAAGTTTAGGCTCACAATCATCCCTTCCTTTAGACTTTCTAAGTTTGAATGGGTTGTGGTACCATTGGTTACAAAGTTGTCTTTGTTTTTACCTTTTTTATTTTCCCTTGACTTGTTTTTGTTGAGAATTGAAGCAGTGGTTGTTTGTTTTCTCAAGTATTGGTTCCGGTGGCTGGGTATTGTTATGCGTGTACAATTGGTTCGACTAGTCTGATTTTCGAGTACACGCATCTCACTTTTCCCTTAATGCTTGCTGTGATGTTGGTAAAGCTTCCCTTGTGTTGTTACGATGACCTGTGGCTTTTTGCCCCGATTTATGTGGGTTACTTAGCTTATTGGATACACCATCAGAAAGCTAAATAATACTTTCAAACAGCTTGTATCAATACCCCCTTTAATATGTCAAAAGATCCTTGACCTCAAGGATTTTAGTGACTGACTTAATGTTGTGCATCTTTAACTTTCTTATTCTGTATAAAAAATATAAATGGACTTCTCTCTAAATGCGAACAGGGGAGTTCAGAGCTCATCGGTATGTGATAGTCATTACATATTAGAATTTATCATTCCAATGGCACCAACATTTGAATACAAAGAAATGTTGTTGGTGACTGAATGTGTGCTGCAGAGTTTGTAAAGGGTATGGATGCACAAGTTAGTTTAGTATAAAACTGAATTCATAGTTTTCATACACGATTGCATCAAGAGTTTATTTAGTTCTATGCCAGCCAATGTACTACAATTTCTAGGGCTACTGTTTTGAAGCCTGTATTTAGCTTACACCTATTTACTTGTTGCAAATAGGACTATCTAACACTCAGGCTCTAATTGCATTAGTGCCCACCATCCAAAATCATAGGTTTGATCTTTAAATAATCATTTTATACTACCTTTTTTGTAACCTCTTATGACGGGGCTAATTCATGAATGTACGCACGGCCTTTTTGAGGGTGTGCAAGGTGAGCGACCGCTTAGGGCCTCAAAACTTTTTGGGGCCCCAAAATTTGACCCGTTAATAATTATATGCATGTGTACACATATTTTTCACGAAGAAAAAAGTAATTAGATGAGAAAATATCTTAAATGAGTAATATGTTAGAACTTTTAGATAACTAATCGTATTATATCGTAAAAACGGTGACATTTTATGTATAGCATTCCTTCTAAAAAGGTCTCATTATGTGATTTCGTCCAGGGCCCTCAAAAATTTCATAAATTCATGAGACGGCCCTGAATGTACGGTCAGCCATATATCATATAAGCACCACCTATCCCTTAACCTGACTCTCAAAAACCACAGATCAACGTACCAAGTGAATATCATTGATGTAAAAATGGCTTAAAGAACATGAATTTTCATTCGGAAAATTTGTGTGCCATGGCTAATAGGTCTTTTTATACCTCGAACTTCACTGAGTGTACCTTTGATGCATCTTTTAAACTCTATTAATTAACGCACATTCAATTTGTTGTTCTTTTGTTAAGAAAGTTCATGAAAGCTAGTTGGCAACGTGTGGCTTCCAACTTTCCATGAATGAATCTTAAAATCTGGTATCTTTTACAGAATGAAGCTTAAAAGATAATACTGTAAATGAGAATTTATGATATATATATAGTGAAAAAGGATGTTTAAGTATCTCTAAGGCACAATTTTATGTGTATAATACTTGTACAAGTTTTTTGAGAGTTTTGGTGGTTTTTACCTTGACTGATCAAAAGGGTAATGGTCTGAATAATTTCAGGTCAAGACCGGAGATTATTAGGACTTGTTCACGGGTCAGGTTTGGCACCTTGAGTCCTTGACCCGCCGCGTCAAATACTGTTTCATATTTATATTTAGCACTACCAAAATGGCATATTAAACCATACCAACTAGATGTATTTCGTGCGCATTATCAAAATCAACACAAATAAAATTATGTTTTCACTACTCTTTCTATCTTGTCTTTTCTCTGAACAGTATTAAAAAAAAAATATTGGCTTCACATATACTGTATATGTGAAGATCATGCACTATTTGTCATGATTATTGTTTTCAATTCAACTAATCCACTCTTAAGTAAAGAATAACATGATTATTGTAAAAATGATGGTATCATGCTTGAGTTCATTTTATTTTCACGTATATAATATGTCTTTGTCTAGTTGTTTATATATAACTTAATGTAATACCGATTTCCTGTCATTACTTGTGTAACGGAGTAACAAATTCAGCCCATTTTAGCCAACAACTACTGCACTTTACGCGAGCATCATACTAGTAGTTTTAAAATCTTTACATATTGAAATACTATACAAAAAGTAACAGACGTTTTATCAAACATTCTTACTGTACTAAGTCTTCAAAAACCAGCAAAAAAATTATCAATCCTATGGATCTGAAGTAACCGCCTTGCTGGGTAGTATCCCTTCCGCTGTGGGTTATAGACTTATAGCATATATTCGTATAAATCATGTTAAGGAATATTTGATAAAAAGAACTTTTAACTGTAACTATATATCTATTTTTTGGAAAAAGAATGTCTGGAAGAATTGTTGTTTCTTAAACTGAGAAATTCCAAAGAGACACATCAGCGTTTGGACTTTCCATGTCATCAGAACTCCATCCAAATAAGTGGCGAGGTGGTGATATCATCATTCCTTCAGCCATGTCATGTATTAATTTAGGCATATAAAAAACCGCATCTTCGTCCATATACATATCCATATCCATATCCATTTCCTGTGTCTCAGCCTCCACGCCAGTTATCGTCCCTTCACCATCCGACGTGCCATCAGAGCCTTTATCATCACTCACATCCTCCACCACCTGAATATCTTTCGGCCTAAAAGCCTCTGCAGCCTGGGCAGCAGCCTTACGTATATCCTTAGCATCATTGCTAACCGGGACAGGTAACCGCGAAATGGAGTCAGCAAAATTTAAACAAGCATTGTTGCCACGTAATGCCAATGCTGCCACGTCATGAGCTCGAGCTGCCATTTCAGCAGTTGGGTATGTCCCAAGCCATATTCGTGTTTTTTTATTTGGCTCGCGTACCTCACAAACCCATTTATTAGACCTCCTCATGCGGACCCCACGATAAACCGGGTGTCGAGTCTCTTTAAATTTAGTCCGACCTGCTTTTTTCTTTGGTTTAGCTGATGCTAGCATAACTCCATATGAAACTGACTCGAATGAGTTTGGGTCAGAAGTAGGACTTGAAGTATCCATTTGAAAAAGTTGGTTGACTTTTTAAGATTGACTATTGAATGCTAAATTTATTATGGTTTTTGTTTGTAGGAATTTGGGTATATATTGGATTGTTGGGACTGCAGTAAAGGAGTGGAACTTCGCTCATACGAACAAAACACGCACACGGATTAACGTCGGGTAGCAAAGGCGCACGTGTGAATGTGCTTTCTAAATTAGCATGCTTTCTAAACTTAGTATGGAGGGTTACTTTACAAATAAGAGAGCACACTTTCTCTACTTCTTCCTTCGACTAATACGTATTTAATTAAAGTTTTTGCGTGGCCAGTTAAGTTAGCTAATCACAAATTTTCTTATTAAAAAAAATGCATAAAATACAAATTAAATAAATTGATAAATTAATATATTTGACCATCAAAACATTTCTTTTATCAACATATTAATACGTGCCAAGTAGGCACATGTTATCACACTTTTTAAGTAGAATTTGAACTCACAACCATTTAATTAGAAGCTTTTCACACAACAAGAAAACTATTAGGAAACAAGCCTTTGGTACATCATAAGAAAAATAACTTGAAACTTTACGAAGATGACATAGAAAATTAATAATATAGTTACATCAAAGGTATTTTGATCTCATCTTAAAACATGTCTTTTCCTTTGATGTTCATCTAATCATCTTATGAGTTAGAAGAATTAATTAATTTAGTTATTATTGTTATGAAATAAACTTTCCACACTTATACTCAAGATGTTGTTTTATAACTCTAATTTAGTGTTTTACAGGATTTTAACTAAGAGTAGTCCTCACCACTTCAACTTATCAATTAAACATAAAAAGGTTGATTAGAAAAAAATCGTTTTGTTATTTATTTATTTTTTATAAAAAGTCATAACCTGACCAGGGTTATCAAACCGGGTTAACGTAAAATCAACGGTTCAATTCGGTTCTCAAACAAGCAAAAACCCGGTCACATCCAGTCCGGTCTTCAAGCAAGTTACCAATTCAACCGGTTGAAACCAGGTTTTAAAACATTGCGTAAAATATATTATGTGATCACGTTGAATCGACAATTGAAACTTTTGGCTTTCTTGAAACTGATTATTTAACCAGATTATTTTGAACCAAGTTTCCAATTATCTTTCCCTTGATGCTAGTTGCATTAGTGGAAACATGGACCAATATGACGTCACTAAAATATTTTCCAACAGGCTGCACTGCCTTCTAGAAGACTAGAAGCAAATTAAACATATATATCCACACAGCCTGGCAAGTTTACACCCACGTAGTCGTAAAACGTAATCATATAAAAGTATAAAACCTGCTTTCGACCAATGAACCTAGACATTCGAAAGCCGTCATAGTAATAGTAACAGTTCCTCGACTGAAAAGGCTGCTGCCGTAGCTGCTACTCTGCTAGTAACAGACTGAAGATCACAATATCTACTTTTTCTCTTCTGGTTTACGAAAATATCCTACAGAAACGAAAACGTGATAAACGGGTTTCTTTAGTTTCGGGTTCTCTTGGTTTCAGTTCTGCTTTTTCTGGTTGTCGGCTCAGTTTCTTGGAATACTTGAATAACACTAGTGTTTGAGTTAGCTTATTTATTCCGCTTGTGAACGTACTTATGGTTTGGAAAATCAATAACCTCATTTAATGAAGATTATGAGGTCCTCAACCCCTTATTGAATCATCGCTTATGAATTTACTACGTATAATAATTGATTAATCCAGAGTTCCAGACAACCCCTTATTGAATCATCGCTCATATTTACCACAGCCGGACCTATGTGTAAATAAGCAAAAGATAGCCTATGGAAGTTACCTTGTTCATCATATCAAGTGTTAAAGAATTATGGATGATTAATTAATTTGATGATCTTACAAATTCATATATTTGTTGGATTTTATTTATATATTACGACTACGGAGTATTATTACTTTTAGTAACACAACTTTGGGTATACCCAACGCCGTTAGTCAAATGGTCCCAGAAAAGGCCACCTCGACGGAGCTGGAATCACACCAAAACTCGCGTTACACGTCCTGAGCCGTTACGACCAACCCAAATGATTCTAGAAAATGCGACAGGACAGCACGAGCACGGTACCGAGCCTCATGGTTTTTTATTTATTTATTTTTTAACCTTTAGTGCATACATTAGAAATTCATGAAACAACTAGTGCGCACCCAAGATTTTTCCAATTCAATATAATAATGGTAAATTATCTGTTAAATGTAATTATAAGTTGTTAACAGTAATTTTATGTTTTAACAGATCTGAAATATTTTAAAAGTTTCATGAATCAGTTTTTCATTTTCGAGCTACTTGTTTAAAATAAAAGCTTGAAGTAGATGTATCCAAACGGAGCTACTTGTTTTGGAGGAGTTTATTTTTGTAGAAAAAAGCTTACAGCTCCAAAAAACCTACGTACCAAACAGACCCATAATGAATTTTAAGAGTGAATGTCAAAGGAAGAAGTAGATATTTGTAAAAATAAAAGTACTAGTAATTGTTACAGGTTGAATTTCCCAAAGTTATATGTCTACCACTCTACCACACAATTAAATACTATTTTAAATATTTTATTTTGAAGTTGATTTTTTTTTTCTTTTTTTTTTTTTTTTTTTTTTTTTTGAACAAAGGTTTCATTTTATTTCAAACCTCACAAATGGAGGAAGATACAACATAACAAGTTACATCAAAACATAACAAGTTAAGCCAAACAAGACATACACCAAATAGTTGAGACAGCCTACAGCAACACCATTCAAAGGTGGGGGGAATCACCCGAGTGAGCTTTGACTGATACAACCATATAAAGTGTAGCTTGATAAAAGTACACTAAGTACATAATACATACATAGAAGATAAAACTAGGCATCCTTAAAAGAGCCGAACAAAAGCCTAACAGATCTAAAGTCGAACCCCTACGCAGTAGCAGCCGTCGATGACGGACCAACGGATCTGAGCAGAAACATCAGTGGCAGCAGCGACAACAGCGGCATCGGAGATAGGAGATGACAGAACTGTGGGTAAAACTATTATTTAGGAAGGGAAAATACAGGGGAGGTCCAGACGGCCGGCCTAAGCCGACCGCCGGAGAAGGATTTGCTTTCTTTTTGATCGGATGAGTTTTTAGATTTTACCGGACCGAAGAATATTTGTTGTCGGAAGTTTTAACAGAAGGAGTGACTGAGGGAGGGAGAGCATGTGTGTGTGAGTTTTTTAGGTCATTTTGAAGTTGATCTTACTACGTGGTATTTTCGTGTTTCTATTTTTAGGACTCGTTTGGTTTGTAAATGAGTTTAAGATTGAGATTTGGATTTGTATTTTAATTAAAAGAGAGAAAATACATTATAAAATTATTAAATATTGGTTTAAACTAATAAAAGTAAAACTTTAAATTAAAAAACATGAGAAAATTTGGAAAAAGTGAACAAACATGTGATGGAGAATCTTTTGCAGCAAAAAAAAACCATACTTCATTTCATAAAACCCACTAGATGGGTAAGGATTTAAATATTGGGATGTGACCTATGTGCAATAATATATTTTTGGCAAAAATAAGCCGTTGGTCTTTAAACTTTCCCAAAAATATCGCAGGGGCCTCAAAATGAGCATTTTAGTGGCCGTGAGTCCAAAACTTAAGTTTTTGAAGCCGATTGCGTCCCTTTGACTATTATCCGTTGGTCAACACAGTAATTTTCTGTTTTGGTTTGTTTTTAGTTAAAGGCATAACGGTCATTTCGTATATTTGAATTATTACTCATATAAAACTACTTTTCTTCCCCCTTTTGTTTACCAAACCTTCACAAACACACACACACACACACACACACACACACACACACACACTACTGATTGAACACTTCATATATCAGATTGAACACGTGAGCCTACTGAACTTGTTGAAGATGATTCGATTATGGAAGATGATCGAGCTAGTAAGTTGACCCAATGATCATTATATTGGTTATCTTGAATACTAGTTTTGGAATATAGAGTTGATTTAAATATATTCTTCTGGTTTTGTTTTACCAGATGAATATCAATGGCCGCTAAAGCGACCAAGAATTATTCCTAGAGAAGAGGTTGATGAAAAATCCAAAAAGGTCCGACTTTTTGCTGCATTATTTACAATACGTTATATGCTGTTTTTTTTTTTTTTTTTTTTTTTTTTTTTTTTTTTTTTTTTTGGCTATTTAGACAACAAATCAAATTAGATGCAAAACTAAAAGCCCAAAAAGAAGAAGAGAGAGTTGTAGAACTCAAAAGATTTGAGGGGAAAGATGGGTGCCTGCTATTACTAGACAAATGCACTTGAAGTGAATAGTTTTTTTCTTGCCTGTTCAACTAAACATTTTATATTTGATATTGTTGTCATTGTAGTGCAAAAGCTTCCATTTAAGGTTAAGCTAAGAATTAGTCACACTGGAGTATACCCAACAGGTTGTGATTTTATTTGTATAACTTTGAGATTCTTGAGATACTCGGATCCCATTCAATGGATCTTTATAGTTTCATCTTCAATCAGTATTGTTATATGATTTAAGATATTTGTCCCATCAATGCTCCTTTGTATTAATTTGACATATTGAAACTTTTTTTGCAATGAGAACGGGTTAAAGAGTTTCATTCCTATTTGAAAGGTATGATAAGGCCCAAAAGCTCATTCATAATAAGTGTTGCAGTATAAGGGACAACTGCATCTAGAAGGGCATCAATATTCATCATCTAAGCAAAGATGCTGGCAATAAAGTTCCATAAACATAAAGATATACACGAGGCTGCTGAATCTTATTATTCTTAAATAACTTGGTACCATCCGTAACATTTACATTACGAAATCCTACTTAACGTTAATATTATTCATACATAACAATCATATAATATTTTACAAAAATTAACCGAATAGTTAGTTGAGAGGCTATGAAGAAAATGGAACCAGGAAACGAGAATTTCCTGGAAATTGAACACTTTATTTGAATTTTGTGATATACACACATTAGAGGATGTTTCGATATTATGCCTACAGGTACCCTTTTGTATCTAGGTAACATATCACTTTCTCATCCATGACCTCACGTAAAGGGCACACCTCCCCTTCTTGCTGTATTACTATCTGCACATGACAAATTAGCAGATTTACTCGTCATCAAACTTTCACACTTCTTCCAGTTAAATAAATATCAAATTTCGATCACATATTTCAACTTTAGTAATATGAATATTAGTTGCATCTCAACCACAAATATCAAAATTGATATGATCATGCAGTAATGCTGAATGAACTTGTTTGTGTATTAGAATAGATATATATGATCGATCTGTGGGAGAATCAATAGCTAAAATCAAATTTACCACCAAACTTACAGTTACAAGCCATTGTAATTTCTATATCACTATATGAAACATATGTGCTTATGCATAGCTTCTCCTGTTCTCCCCATAATCACATTTTCAGTCTTTCTTAGCAAAAATGGGCAAGGGATTCTAAAAATGGAATATGCCAAGTAATTGAATTTTGAAAACCACAAGAAGCCTAATTGAGATTACTCAAGTTTGTAAGGTACAACAAATTTATATATTGTTTTAGGTAAGCATACCTCACAATTTAGTGGCGCATCATACGGGTCATCAACACCAGTAAAATCTGCCATGATAACATTGTAAGATATAACCCATCAATAAAATATATAAAAAATTAAATAACCTAAGAGAGAGAAATATAGACACTGCTAATTGCCGTTAAAAATCGCACTTAACAGAAGTTTAACCAATTTAAAAATGAGGATTCAGGTCAACTAATAAGGGATAAGCCAAACACTATTTAAGTAATATAATAAGTTACCTATAATCTTTCCAGCACGTTTTACAGATATCACAAGAGCAACAAACAATCTTTACATATATATGAGACAAGTTTTGACTTGCGCATGATGCTTTGAAAGCTGTACCCATGAGAGTGCTGACTGGATAATATGAGTCATATGCCCAGTCATCACCTTTGTACACGTTGGCACCTCCACTTGGCACTTTAACATTATTTCGTGCTGCTTTAAAAAATATGACACAAGTGGGATTCAAACCCGGGTCTCTCATGTACACAATCAACACTCCAATCACTGGAGCATTTAAATGTTTGTGTTAAATCTTTCTCATCTAATAATGTCATGCTTTAATGCTAACTACCAATTAATGTTCAAAAACAATAACAATTCCCTACTCATTCGGCTCTTAATTATGGCAACTCAATCCCTTAATTGTAGCCATATAAAAAACAAATTAAATAAGAGGAGCGTGTATCTATTCAAAATCACCATCCACATTATTACCTCTTCAAGTTTATTCTCAGAAATCCCAATCTGAAATCAAAATAAGCAATGCCAGTATGCAATTTCATTCTTCCAAATCCGTTTAATATATCATGTTTATATGATTTTCAATTATTTAATCACATAATCATGTTTATATGAGTTGTAAATAATAAGGTTTATGGTTTTTGTAGTTTGGATTGATGACTCACTGATGGGATTGTTTATTCGGAGTTAACTATTGACGATCATTGTAAGGTATGTTTGATCTTTATTCCCGTTTAAATCATTCTTTTCATTCGAATAATAAAACATTATTAACCAAAAAATAGGGTGTGGATGATTCATTGTATGATTAATCATTTTGATGATTTGTGGTCATAATCCATTATGCTCACACTGATTTTTGACAAAATCAGTTTATGTTTGTTTGTCTCACGATTTTTTTTCAGGATTATAAACACAATGACACAGGTATGCCATTGATTTTTACAAATTTTCAAATCATGACATGTTTATTGATTGATTTTCTTTTATGTTTAATTTGTGGTGAAACTATAATTTGGATTCATAATCAATTTCATGATGAGATTCTATGCACGCCAGGTGTTTGATAAAATGTATACGAAGTTAGCTTTGTATGTCCGACTGTGGTCTTGCTTGAGAAACGTTGGTTTTGAGTACGAGACTGTGGTCTTGCTTAGACAACAGCTTATGCAATAATACATACATTGGTGGATATCGTCAATTGTAACCAAGGTTACGAAGGAAATCCTTATCTTGATCCATGCTGCTATGGTATGTTTAAATTTGGACTTTGTTTGGTTTGAAACTTTTAGGTGCATCATTAATCTAATATGGTATTCCTATAATCATTTGTAATCAATGGTGATCATATTATCGGGTAAATGGCTGATTCTAAGTAACAGAAACTTTTTTTTTTCTATGATGATATGCATATATGCTTATTTCTGATTATTCCAGTCTGCATTGTCAAAATGAAAATATGAAAGTTCGGGCTTTACTGTTATGAATCAAGCAAGATGTGAAAGCTCAGGCTTTACTTTTTGATTCTTCTTTTCATGATTTTAACAGTACTCCTTGGGTTATGTAGATATTTTTGAAGGATGGTTGGAAAGAATACACGAGCTGGCCATTAAACGACATGGAAAATCAGTGCAAGTTCATGGTAATTTTTTTAAGATTTCATACTCAGTGTACAAAGTGATTGATGAAATGATCAAATGAAAAGAAGAGCTTAAAAGTATGGATTGTTAACGTATGGAAGTCTTTCAAATATCTTTTTGATAATTTTCCTCTTGACAGTGCTTGTTATTTTGACCATAACTGTGCCATAATATTATCGTAATAGTTTCAATATATTTTTTATAGTTAATGTTGTGTCAGTCTTAGTTCCTTATTTTGGTGTTATTAGTTCGGTAAGACAACATGCTTTGCTAAATTTTTTGTTTTTTTTCAAATGGATGGTAATGTATACACTTTTGAATTCTATTGATGTAAGTTTAGGTTTTGCGTCTAAAGACCGAATTATGCTTAAGAAATAAGGTCTAATAGTGTTGAGCCTGATGAATCTTAATTGGGATTTACTGTTGTGAATAAAATCTTACTTTTTAACTGAAAACAAAGCCTCTAGATTTGTAATAACACGTGTACGTATATCTGTTTAGGATGGAAATGATGACAAAAAACTGTAAGATAATGGCAGCTGCGCAAAGTTGTTGATCACCGTGATAAGCTGTTAGCATGTGGAGCCATTATTGTTGCTGAAATCAGGTTGCAAGTTCTACGGGAGACTGATTTTACATGTTTTGCAGCCGTTGCTCATAACAAAGTATTATTATTTATGCTTTTTTATTTTCTTTACTTTTTAGCAACGTAAAGAGAAATACATAAATCACATGCACCTATGTTCGGGTAATCTTGCAGATGTTGGCTAAATTAGCAAGCCGTATGAATAACCCTACACAAAAAACTATTGTTTCTTCAGCATCAGTGAAAGAGCTTCTTGAAACTTTGCATGTAAAGAAATGTTAGATATTTAACGCATATTTACATATTTTTATGTACTTATCATACTTAGGTGACATGTTACTATCGCAAAATAACTTGGTAGGAAGCTTGGGAGTTCATTTCAAATGGACCTCGGTGTGAATACCGTTGGATATGTATTGCAGTTTTCTAAAGGAAAACTACAAGATATTTATGGTGTCGACACTGGGTAATTATTAGTATAAGTAATAAGCATAATTTTAGATTAGTTCAGAAATGTGATTTGCTATTAATTTTCATTCAAATCTTATCCAGTACTTGGCTATGGAATACTGCTTAAGGAATCAATAGGGACGAAGTTGAAGGTCGTTTGCATCCTAAAAGCCATGGGCTTGGGAAAACATTCTCAGAGTTAGGGCCCTAAAAATTATTGTTGCTGTGAGTGTTAGCTATATTATGTTTTCAGACCTAGAACATTTGATAATGATACTCATTTAAGTGTTGTTGCAACTCTTTCAGGTTGAAAAATGGTTGAAAGAAATCTGTGCATTGAGATCAAGTGAGCGACTTCAATCATACCTGGAGAAGAACAAACGAATCGCACCTACACCTACTCTGTTACTCGCATGGGATGGGCACATTGACGATGTGCTTGCTGCAAATGACCTCATCTCACTCCATTATACCCTAAAAAAAGTTATAATTTAAATCATAAATGTTGAATGTTTTCAGCATGTCAAGCCAGGTAATTTTCATTTGTTTGTAATAATATTGTTATATATTGTTGCAATGGTTTCAAGGATGCCTTCACTGCCTAAATTAAGTGTGTTTGGACAATTACTACATAATTAAAGTATGTAAAAACAAAGGGTGTTCGGAATAGGCAACTGTAGAGATAAAGTGAATTCGGATCAGCCAAGTGCCCCACTAAGATGTGCTTACATTAAGCTACTGCAGCAATAAGGTGTGTTTGGTTTAGGCTACAGCAACACTGTCACACCTCCCCAAGGCGGAAACGCGAGGGTGTAACTTCATGGATATCATCACAACACATGGTGTCTTTATAGAGAATAACTACATGCAATAAAATGGCAAAGTATAGACACAAAGTGTCATAACAATAGCCGAAAGGAAACAACATGATAAACTCCAAACGCACAGATAAACAACTTCCAATGCGACTAAGGTCTCGTCTAATCACTTCCTTCTATCATAACCTTAGAATGGTCACCTGAAAATGATGCTTAAAACATCAACATAATGTTGGTGAGATTCATAGGTTTAGACACACGTACACTCGCAAGGCAACCAGTTCACTGTGATCATAAAATATATAGCTGGATAAATAATTTAAAGTTATCATATAAGCTACAAGTATTCGCAAACGAATATCCACACACAAAGGCAACCATTTGGACGGTTTGTGTCCTCCAATCTCAATAAACATCAATTAGGTCGCATGCGCGAGCAACAGGATAAGCATCCTCCCAATTGAAGCACACACAACATCAAATGGGTCCCCAAATAAAGCATACAATGATTACATCACAAATAGCATACATACGATAACATTATAAGTCCAAGCTCTTTTGACACACACATAATCACAGTAACTCAAACATTTAAGACAAGCATCATTCCCATCCCAAGTTTAAAACAAAATAAAAATATGGGACTATGAACTCACCTCAAACCTTGCAGCTTCCACAACACAAAACACAAATCTAAACAACACAAATGAGTCCACGTTACACAATGCCAAGCTAAAAGCTACAACCCATGTAATACTCATATGATGGATGTCTAAAGTTCATATGACCCACCATGGATCTCCTAGACCCCATACTAATCATCACCACAATCCTAATACTCACTAAATCCCTTGCACTTTAAAATCAGAAAACGCAGAATTTTAGGGTACATTCGCCCACATGAAATCATAACAATTAAAGCTCAATAACTCACACCAAAAATTCACCATGGTCTCTCATAAGCATATAAGCTAATCCCAGAAGGCCATGGACCAATAACACACACAAGTACTCAAAATAAAATCAAACTTGTCAACTATCCAAATTCGGATCTGAACGCACACCAAAAGGTTTTAATTAGAATAAAATACTTCTACAAGTTTTTATCGCGAATCCTTTTCGGGGTAGTCTAAGATAACCTAAAACTTAACTATTCCAGAAGGGCTAATTTAAATACCACTTTTTCACCCACAATTCACTATCAAACTTTTACCCAAATTCTGTCCCGTTTAACAGCTTTGACACCTTAACAAAGAAAAATCAAAAGACTAACTTCCCCACCTTGAAATCAATCGTGGTTGGACTTTTTGGAAAGCTCTTTCGTTAAACTTCAATTTAGACTTAAATTTCGTGATCTAACTCATCACCATCTGTTAAATACATTCGAATCTTTACAACACTACTTTTCTGTCCAAACCCTAACTCAATAACTAGCATGTATTACGCTCAATTCTCTTCACCAATCATCAGAATATAATCATTAATTGATCCCAACAAGTTTTAATTAATTAATTTATAGAATTTTACAAACCCTAGATCCATCATACTTAATATTACATGAATACCAATAATTAATCAATTATATGAACATATGGTTTAAGGATTTTACCTTGATTCTTGATTATTGTTTCCAAATTACAAACCCTAATTTTTCTTCTTTTTTTCCTATCTTGGATCGACTCAAATTTGAAGGAAAATAGTTTTGGGAACTTTGATTTTGTATTTATATTAATTATGGATAACCCTTGGGCCTAAGAATCCTATTTGGACTCAAATTGGGTTTTCTTTTTCCCCCTCATCCCTTCTAGCCGAATTTTTATATACATATGTATTTTTTTATTTTTTTATTAAATTAATTTATTACACTCAAAACCTCATACTTTTCATATTTTATAAACTCCCAAAACAAAACCTAACGTCTTTCGCGATAAACCTTAACTTTTACGACAACCGGAAAAATAATCATTTTCAAAACAAAGTTTCCAAAAATAGATTTTCACACTCTTTTATAAGCATAACACATAAAAAAAAACTCCTCGTAACTTGCTAACGCTCAAATACTTGAACGAAGACTCGTTACGCAAAAACACAAAAACAACAAAACTACACAAGTCATTTCTACACCACAAAGGCGATCAAAATGAACTTATCCAAATATCAACATTACTCACTCACAAAAACAACACCACGCAAAGGGATTTAGTGCTAAAACTCACCTATATCACTCTAATATCACTTCAACAACCTAAGACACACCAAACAAACTTCAACCGAGTCAAGACTATCAGTCAAACTGACCTTCTAAAACCACGGTTGTTACAAGCACCAAGGAGTGTTTGGATCAGGTTATAAGTCTTTCATTGTTTTAGTTTTACATTTATTTAGAAAGTTTTATTTTCCTATTATTATCAGTTTTAAACTTACCCTTTTCTTGTGAATATTTTAGCCAGTGGAATTTAGCTGGTATAATAGAAAATAATCATTTGATTCTATATGCTAGGACCGTTGTTGATTATGACATCGAAAATAATCATTTGATTCTATATGCTAGGCCCGTGCCAAAATAACCCATTTTGACATGTCTCCAACTTTTGTGCCAAAATAAACCTATATTCCATCTCTGAAAAAATAAGACATTAGTTTTAGTTATTGGTAAGCTAATTGTGCCTCAAGTTAATATGACTTTTTTCAGGTTAATACGACTTTTTATCAGGTGAATGCCAGGTTTATCAAAAGGGTATCGATCCTTTTACAAAGTCTCTGGATGTATCTGAAAAACTCAATTGGGAAGTTAATGGTAATCTATCTTCACTCATTTTGTTTTTCTATTGTTACAATCAAGTTTGTAATATGATTGCATAAAATTTTACTCTTAGTCCAAAAGAAAATAAAAATAAAATGCTTATTTTTTTTCTGCAATTTAGTAAAGTAGAGGCGTAAACACATTTTTCTATGTTGGCTTGTGTCTATTTTATATGCTTCCTCTTGCATCTAATTTAATCCATGCCTTGTGCTTATTGATTATTTAAAACTTGAGTATTTTTATTTCTATTATGTAAGGTTCTGTATGTGAGCTGGTGTCGAGTACAAAATTTCCGTTTGTTTACCGGTCAAGACTTACAAGGTCATTTTTCGAGTTATGCAACCTTCAGTCAGATTGCTTTACAGCGAAGAAGTGCTTTATCATGATTAGTGTCACACCCCCAAAATACCTGTTTTAGCAGCGGAATGGAATACCTGGGGGTGATTGCCATAGCATCACAGTTACAGTCATATTGAACGACCTAAAGTGTCGTTTATAAAATACCTCGTTTGATCATTAAAAATATTCAGAGTTCACAAAATAAGGTCCTAAAAGGTGTTGCAAATTTAGATGAAATAAGTTCAACAAGATCAAACGTTTCATAAGTGCAGAAAATAGATATAAAGTGAGACGCGTCGACTTCGCGACTCCAGGTAGGTCCAAATGCATGCCACATGAGCTACCTTAATTTCCTGAAAATACATTACTAAAAACGGCCAACAATAATGTTGGTGAGAAATCATAGGTTTATAAATTTAATCGTATATACAATAGCCACAAGTATAAAGTGAGGTGACAAGATGTCAAAATAATGCTACATTGGCTCTTAAGCTCATGACCCCGAAGCTAGACATAATAAGAATTGGCCTCAACCGAGTGTTTATCAGGCATTCAAATATGATTCAAATGAAATGCGTCCGTTTTCTGTTGGAGCGACCAAACACGGACGGGGGAGTCACCCCCAATAGATCTATTCACTCACTCTCGCTTATGCATAATTAACAGTCCATGATAATAAAGGGGACTTAAAATGATAATAAGGTAACTTAAGCAATGTATGGAATTTGATACTTTGGCATGTACAAAAATAATTGATGCAATGTATTCTCCCCCGTGGGATTTGAAATCAAAATATTGAATTGAAAACGGGGCTATGAGAACTCACCTGAAGTGATGGTACAATGATGGTGAAATGATCGGGACAACAAGGCGCGAACAATAGCCGCAACCTAATATGAATGAATATAATCTAACTTAGATTATATAATGCTGTCATGAATGCAAGTGCATATGTTATCTATACCACTCGTATTATTTTAAAACATGTATAATCATCGAAAATTATATTTTATGTTGTCGTGTCAAGTCATGCTGTATTTTACATGTATATATGGTGTAAAGATGTTCTATGATAGTTGTTTGGTGAAAACTTGTGAAAATATAACTTTTCGTCGTAAAATATAATACTTGTTAATTTCTGAAAATGACCAAAAGTGGCCTCGGAAAACTAGTCGCAAAACAGTTTGTACTGAGAGTTAGGGGACAAACTCAGAATTTTTGGAAAGCTTGTTACAGTATCTAAATATGTTTAGTAGTGAAATTTTACCCATTGCGTCTAGATTTTAAGATAAATGGTCGAAAAATATGGCATTTAGGCCAAAACTGTCATTTATGGGTAAATTTGAGTGGCTGTAGTTTACTTACTTAAAGTCCAAATGATAAACGGCCAACTGATTTGGAAAGTATTACAGGAGTACTAACTTTTGTTCCTTAGTGTGCCGGCTCCAGAAATGAGTCTAATGACGGGAAATTGGCTCCAAACATGGGCGTTTGTGAATATTCTGGTTTTACTAGAAAATATTCCAAGTGTAAGTGGTGTCATAATTTTATGTGAAGTATTTATATTCAAAAATTCGTATCTCCTTCGTTATCAGCTTGTTTTTATCCGTTCTTTCGCCAATGACTTCGTTTTTGAAAGTATTTTCTGAATCTTTGGTCAAAAATTACCCACAACCAACTAATTTTCCCACGTTTTCAAAACAAGGACAGTAGGTATAATATAGTTTCAAAAATCAATTTTTCTAGTTTGTAACTTGTCCAAATCCATCCAAATACCAACCAAATATCCCATAACCTACCATACACCTTCTTAGGGTGTCATGGGTTCCTAAACATCATCCACCAACTTAATCTACCAAGGGTTTCCATATTACCCATTTCTAAGGCTTAAAAGATGTAAAAGTATAAAAGGAGTGGTACAAACTAGCACATGCATGTAAATCTTGTATAAAAATCATATGAGCATGGTAATAACTTGGTAAAATCATGAAAATGAGTTTTGTATACTTACTTGAAAGATTAGTGAGTTTTGGAGATGAAAACCTATAAAACCTTGAGTTTTTATTTCAAAACTCTAAAAAGGAGTACAAAATGATCTTGATTAACACTTGTTCTTGAAAAATCAATGGAGATGGCTTCTTGTTTGCTGTTGGCCGAGCACCCAAGAGAGAAAGGAAGAGAGAAACTTTCTTTGTACACTTGAACTAGTTATGTGTAAAATGAGGTAAAAATGAGATATTTCTTGTGTTTTAGACATGGATTAGATAGGCATTTATGGTGGGTTGGTGAGATCACTATTTGGTGGCTGGGGGGGGGGGGGGGGGCTTGGGCTAACGTGAAAAGGAGGAAAAGGGGGGGGGGGGGGGGGGGGGGGGGCTTGTCCCTTGGTGATTTAATTAGAAAGTGAGTGTAGTTTTAGTGTAGTTATTAGTTAGTTTTAGGTATAATCGGGGTACCGGGTTTGCTAGAAATATATTTTAACGAAGTTAACCGGGACATGATAAAGTCATAAAAATGTTAAAAATATGTTGGGTACAAGTATTGAGTGTTTGGATGATTATTGTTTAGTTTCTACGAAAACCGTCATAATTATATCAAACTTACGATATAAATTAAATAAATTTCCAAAATACCGGGTAAATGAATTTTATAATCTTTGTAACGTTGTAAGGTGTGTAAAAATATATCGGGACCATTGTGGGGAGTGTCGGATGTGTTAGTCACATTTATTGATCGCGTGTTAACGTTTATTTAAAAATAAACATACGTAAAATGTCAAATATACCATAAATGTTAATTTGAATATCCTACGAGTGGAATAGTATGCAAATGCTATTGTGATAATATGTAGACTATTTCTAGTCCGTATGAAGTGTCTCTACTGATGATGCATGAATTCGCAGCTAAACCAATCTGGTTACGCGAATTTAAATACTCGTATACAAAATTTACGATGAAATGAGTGATGCACATGAATAGTGTTTTCCCTCCAAAAATGAATAGTCATGTGAATAGTGAAATTTTTAAACGCTTCTCAGAATCTCAAACTAACACCAAAAATGATGAATAGTGATCATTAAATAGTAAGTGATGAATAGTAACTTGTGAATAGTAAATTGTCGAGGTTTGGAAAATGGCCTGAAATTGTGAGTTGTGACAATTAGTGTCTTCAATAGAGGTGATTGTATCGTGATGTTAAGTTGTGTATTTATACAAACAACCTCTTAAATTGATAAATCTTTGTGCAATGGTTTTGAGGTCTCGAACAAAGGTCATGCACTATTGTAATTATTTATTTGCCTTGACGTATGGATGTCACAATTACAGCTCTCTTCCTACTTTCTACATAGATGTTGAACTGTCATATATAACTTTTGACAAGCTCATAAGCTCAAAATATTGATCTTAAGCATATCAACTTGAGCTTATAAACGCCAATTAGCCACAAGCTCGCATTGACAAGCTCATAAGCCCAAAATTTGGAACTTATGAATTCTTCAATGTTCAATAAGCTCATAAGCCAGTTAATGGCATAGTATGATCGGTTAAGTTCTGACCTATCTTTAACCAATTTCAAATCTAATCTATTATCAAGTTGAGTCATGACCAATGCTTACGTGTTTCTCGCTTTTTATCCATCACAATATTTCTTTTATGAATAAGGTTATTGAACATAAGCCTCATATTTGCCGTTATTTGTTATTTACTTACGTCCAGTTAAATTTTGTAAAAAAATAATATGAAGCAAACCCGCCCATCGGGCGGGTTATGAAGCTAGTTACATAAATACCAGACGACACTACAATGCAAGTGTTATTTCAAAACAAAAATGCAACCACTTCTTTAGGGGGTGTTTGGCTTTGCGCTTTTAAACTGATTACTATCTTCATAACGCGCTGCTTTAGAAGTGATTACTATCTTTACAACAAGTTTGCACTTGCAAGTAATCAGTTTCTACTTTCTAGTGTTTTAAGTATACTAAAAAAACAATCTCATTATCTAGTGTTCAAATGATTGGCTCTAAAAATCATTATCTCATTAGTTAGAAGCCATTTTCAAGTAATTGCTTAACATAATCGAAACCAATTATAACAAGATTAAAAAAGCTGATATAGATTGATTATCACAATGATAAAAAAAACTTAAATCACATGTACAAAAACATATACTTTTATCATGACAAAATCAACAAGTAAATAAATTGACCATCACTAAATCATACAGCTAAATCAAAACTTCAATGACAACATCAGAAAGCTCATAAATTACAAAAAACTAATATTTTGATCATTACAACATCAGAAAACATATATCAAAATCATCACAACATCAAAAAAACGATAACTTTATAATTATCAACCAAAACGTATTTCACAACAACAATAATCACCCAATTTCCAATAATTACATATCACACAATCACTTACGATTCAAAAGTCGATAATCACATCTTCAAAAAAGCACAAAATTTTATTATCAGAAGTACAAAAAGCATATTTTGAACATTAAAACATCAAATAACATACAATTGGGCGTACCTGCATTATTATGATGATATGTGTGTGTATTTGTTGAGGGTTTGGTAACCAGTAGAAAAAATTGAAGATTTATATAACTAAGAATCAATGACCTGTAACAACCGTGGTTTTAGCGGGTCAGTTTGACTGATAGTCTTGACTCGGTTGACATTTGTTTGGTGTGTCTTAGGTGTTTGAAGTGATATAGGTGAGTTTTAGCACTAAATCCCTTTGCGTAAGTGGTTTTATTATGATTTGGAAAATTTGAAATTTGGGAAAGTTCATTTTTGATCACCTTTGGGGTGTAGAAATGACTTGTGTAGTTTTGGTGTTTTTGTGATTTTGCGTAACGAGTCTTCGTTCAAGTTAATAAGCGTAAGCGAGTTATGTGTGTTTTGTTTTTATGAGTTACATTTCAAAAAGAGTGTGAAATTCTATTTTTGAAAACTTTGTTTTGAAAATGATAATTTTTCCGGTTTGTCGTAAAATTTAGGTTTATCGCGTAAGACGTTAGTTATCGTTACGGGTTGTTATAAAATATCAAAATTATAAGGTTTTGAGTGTAATAATTTAATTTAATAAAAAAATATATATAAAATATATATATGATATATAAAAATTGGCTGAATGGAGAAAAACAAAGGAAAAGGAAACCCAATTTGAGCCAGATACAATTCCTAGCAATAAGAAATCCTAGTCCAACCCAAACAAGCCCAACCCTTACCCTTATAACCATATAGGACGACCCATAACCCCCTATTTTCTGCAAATTATGATCAATCAAGAGAGAAAAAGAAGGAGAAAATTTTAGGGTTTTGTTTTTGAAGCTAAAATCAAGATCAATGTATATTTTTTATACAAGTTTTCATGTAATTAATTAATTATTGTTATAATTCATGTAATATTAAATATGATAGATCTAGGGTTTGTAAGTTTCTGTAAATTAATTAATTAAAATATGTTGGGATCAATTAATGATTTTATTATGATGATTGGTGAAGAGAATTGCGCGTAAAACATGCAAGTAATTGAGTTAGGGTTTGGACAAAAAACTATGGCTATAAAGATGTGAGTGTAATTAACAGATGGTGAAGAGTTAGGTCACGAATTTTAGGTCTAAATTGAAGTATAATGAAAGAGCTTTCCAAAAAGTCCAGCCACGGTTTATTTCAAGGTCGGGAAGTTGGTCTTTTGATTTTTCTTTGTTAAGGTATCAAAGCTGTTAAACCGGGATAGAATTTGGGTAAAAGTTTGATAGTGAATTGTGGATGTAAAAGTGGTATTTAGATTAGCCCTTCTGGAATAGTTAAGTTTTAGGTTATCTTAGACTACCACGAAAAGGATTCGTGATAAAAACTTGTGGAAGTATTTTATTCTAACTAAAACTTTTTGGTGTGCGTTCAGATCCGAATTTGGATAGTTAACAAGTTTGATTTTCTTTTGAGTACTTGTGTGTGTTATTGGTACATGGCCTTCTGGGATTAGCTTGTATACTTATGAGAGACCATGGTAAATTTTTGGTGTGAGTTGTTGAGCTTTAATTGTCATGATTTCATGTGGGTGAATGTACCAAAATATTCTGCGTTTTCTGATTTTAAAAGTGCAAGGGATTTAGTGAGTGTTAGGTTATGGTAGTGGTTAGTATGGTGTCTAGGAGATCCATGGTGGGTCATATGAGTCTTAGACATCCATCATATGTGTATTACATGGGTTGTAGCTTTTAGCTTGACCTTGTGTAATGTGGATTATTTTTGTGTGTTATAGATTGTGAATTGTTTTTGTGGAAGCTGCAAGGTTTGAGGTGAGTTCATAGTCCCATATTTTTACTTTGTTTTAAACTTGGGATGGGAATGATGCTTGTCTTAAATTGTTTAAGTTACTGTGATTATGTGTGTGTCAAAAGAGCTTGGACTTATAATGTTATCGTATGTATGCTCTGCTTGATGGAATCATTGTGTGCTTCATTTTGGGACCCATCTGATGTTGTGTGTGCTTCACTTGGGAGGATGCTTATCCTGTTGCTCGCGCATGCGACCCATTTGATATTATGTGTGCTTCGATTAGGAGGATGCTTTTCCTGTTGCTCGCGCATGCGACCTAATTGATGTTGGGATCGGGGGACACGAGCCGTCCTGTTGTTGCCTTTGTGTGTGGATATTCGTTTGCGAATGATTGTAGCTTACATGATAACTTTAAATTATTTGTCCAGCTATATATTTTATGATCACAGTATACTGGTTGCCTTGTGGGTGTATGTGTGTCTAAACCTATGAATCTCACCAACATTATGTTGACGTTTTAAGCATCATTTTCAGGTGAGCATTCTAAGGCTATGATAGAAGGAAGTGATTAGACGAGACCTTAGTTGCATTGGAAGTGGTTTATCTGTGCGTTTGGAATTTATCATGTTGTTTCCTTTCGGGTATTGTTATGACACTTTGGGTCTATACCTTGCTATTTTATTGCATGTAGTTATTCTCTATATAGACACCATGTGTTGTGATGATATCCATGAAGTTACACCCTCGCGTTTCCGCCTTGGCGAGGTGTGACATGACCCTTGCGCCTTTTAACTAAAAACCAAAAAGGACATCAAATAACGGTGTTGACCTACAGAAAACGGGTCAAGGGACGCATTTGGCCTCAAAATCTTGAAAAAGGGAAGCACGACTACTAAAATGCTCAGTTTGGGGCCCCTGCGATGCTTTTGGAAAAGTTTAGGGACCAACAGTGTATTTTTTTTCTAGATTTTAACTACCTATCATCCTAATAAAAACCCACTAACTAAACTAGCCCTTAGATATGGGAAATGATTGACATGGATACTAAATATATACAAACAAGTAAAGCAATTTATATTTATAGTACAATTATTTAATGCATATTTTAGAGTGTCTTAATCAAATATGAGAGTGTGCAAATGATCTTCTTTGGATATATATTTGTTTGTTTGTTTGTGAGGTGTTTATGTTATTTATAGGATTTTATACTTGTTTTCCATCCACAGTCTGTAGGAAAAAGATCTATAATATCATGTTAGATGTATAATTTGTATAGGCCTTTGGGCTTTTGAGATTTATAGGCTTAACCCACTTTATGATTTGGGTTCTAGAATAATCTTCAAAAGACTATATATCAATGGACAAGCAAATTCACAATTTCAATATGGTATCAAGAGCCATGATCCTCTCCTAACTTATCTAAATCTCATGTTCTTTTTCTTTCTCCCCTCTCCCACATCAGCCAAATAATTTTTTCTCACCTTAATCCCTCTTTTTCTTTTATCTTGTAATTAATTCGAATAGGATACTTTTAGGATGAAGAATATTATAATAGTTCATGCTTGTGACATTTGGTTTGAAGTTTGACTCATATTTGGTTTAAAGAATATTACATCTATTCGTGCAAGTATATCCAGTTTAGTCATATTTGGTTTAGAGTTGGCTTATATTTGTTGGTACTATTAAAATCAGTTTCTTTGGAGTTTAGTAATAATCGGAAGCAATTTGGAACTTTGATAGTTTTGGCAGATTTAGAATAGTTGGGTTATCGAATATGCTTGGATTAATGTTTAATATTCAGCCTCATTCACCTCTTTTACTAGCCCAGCCTACCAGTTATCCGGCCCATTTTCAGTCCACAGCAACAGGTTTATTAGGCCCAGCTCCCGGTACAATCCTGACTCAGCAAACTGTGCTTCCAAGTGTTTATAGCACCATGATTCTATCGGATCCTACATGGAATGTAGATATAGTTGCTTTTTATCACGTCAACTCACATACAAGTAATTTAGGTATTGTTAATAATTATAATTTATATTCATTTGTTTGTGTTGGCAATGGTAAATCCATACCTATCACCAACACCTGCAATAGTTTCTTGCCTTCCCTTAATCGTCTTTTACATTTACATAATGTTCTTGTCACCCCTAATATAATCAAAAGTCTCATTTATGTTCGTCAATTTACTAGAGATAATAACTGTATGATTGAATTTGATGCCTTTGATTTCTCTGTGAAGGATTTCTTGACCTGTCATATCCTCTTTAGATGTGATAGTTCCGGAGATCTTTACCCAGTTACACCACCTTCTCCTATTCCTCATGCTTTGCTTTTTATGAGTCCAAGTATGTGGCACAAACGCCTCGGGCATCCTGGTGAAGAAGTGCTACGTTCCCTTGCTTCTCGTAATTATATTTCTTGTGATAAAGAGAAGTCTCCTCATATTTTTCATGCTTCCCAGCTTGGTAAACATGTGAGACTTCTATTTTGTAGTTCAGATTCTGTTGTTACTCGTTGTTTTGAGATTGTTCATTCGGACATTTGGACGTCTCCCATTGTTAGTTCTGGTGGTTTTAAATACTAAATGTTATTTCTCGATCATTATTCTCATTATCCTTTACGTACTAAATCCAAAGTTTTTCAAAAATTCCTACATTTTCGTTCTTACAGTGCGTCAATGGTGGTGAGTTAGACAACAACAATATCCACAACCTATTTGCTCAAAATGGCATTTAAGTCTGTTTTTCTTGCCCAAAAACCTCACAACAAAATGGAAAGTCAGAGCAAATGATCCTCATTATCAAGAATGTCATCCAAACCCTTCTTTTCTAAGCTCACCAACCTTTAGGGTTGAGGCATTACATATGGCTGCCTACCTACTCAATCTCCTACCCTCATCCGCCATTCAAAATGAAATACCCTGCACTAAACTATTTACCAAACAACCTGATTACTCACGATTGCGTATCTTCACTTGTCTTTGTTACCCACACCTTCATTCCCCTCATGAACTTGCACCTCGTGCCCCCCCCCCTTGTATTTTCCTCGGATACCCCGCTTATCATCGTGAGTATCGATGCCTTGACATCTCCACTAACAAAATCATCCTTTCTCGCCATGTAACCTTTGATGAATCCTGATTGGTCCTAAACGGTCAACTAAGTTTCCCAGGTGATGGTCAACCTAGTCAAACGTCTAAAACCAACTAACCAAGGAGTACAGTGTATTCCCGGGTCGTTATGTCCCAGCGAGGTAAGCAATTGTATTAAAAAACGTTTAAAGTGATCGGGTGATTTAACAGGAGGATCAGAAATTTGATTTGAGTGATTATACTACGAGATTATGATTGAAAATAACTTAGAAACACTATTGGAACAATTACTGATGATCAGATTATCTAGAAACGTAAGTAAACCTAAAAACGCGCGTTTGAATTAAAAATAACGCGAACGCGCAAAAATAAAAATGAAATGTGAGCAAATAAAGTCCTACGAATGAGAAAATTATGTTTTATAATCCTAATGACTTAAGAAAATTTTAAGAGAAATAAAAATAATTTTTACACTATTTAATTAATTACTATTAATTAATTACTAATTTCTAATTACTTTTTAATTAACTAAATTACACTAATTATTAATTAATTATGAAAATTAACTAGAAAAATGAAAATTAAATTTAGAAAAATCTAAAATATTATAAAACTATTTTTAAAACAGAAAACCTAATTTTCCTACTTTTTAATTATTTAATATTAATTAAAACTAATTATTTAATTAATTTAAATTAAAATTAATTATAAAAAATACTAAATGAACAAAGAAAAATCTGAAAAAATTCCTAAAATTATTTGAACTAAAAAGAAGCCTAAGAAAAATTTAAAAATGAGAATAACTTATGAATAAACTTAAAAATAAGCCAAAGTGCTTAAATAGAAGCTATTACTTTCTAAATACTTGACTTTTTCCAAATTTTCTTTCACCAAACTGATTTACCACTTAAATTAAGAGACTTTAATGAAGGGACTTTTGATTAAGCTCAAAAATAAGCTGTGTGCTAAGCAAAAAGCCACATAGTTTGACTTTCATTGGCCAGCTAAGAAAATAAGCTCAATTAAGCTTGTGTGGGGTCCACAGTGGTGAAAACCAGTTCAACTAAGTTATTTGGGCACTTTTAATCTAAATTTGATCAAATAAGCTCTCTGAGTGAGCCTTAAACACAACAATAAGCTCCAAAGTTCAAGTCTGAGACAGATTTTTGGGACAAACAAACACCCCTTAAACAGGTGGGGTCCACAGAGGGTAAAAGCCTAAGCTTGAGTTAATCCACTATTATGATTCCCAAGGTGTTAATGTTGCATCCTAAGAACATTAAAACAGAACAATACCAACAATAATATCATACTCATGAATCTCATAAAATGAGTCCTAGACAGTGGAATTAATGATATGAGCAACAATGAATTTTAAAGAACAAGAAGGTAATATACAGCAAGAGTTAAACTAACATACACCCAATAAACAAGAACATGGCAAAGAAAATCAATGATAAGCAATTATGCAGTGGAATGCAAAACTGGACACAAGGGCTTACAGTGTGCATTCCTGCTAACAATCATGAACCAAGAACCCATTAACCATTCCTATCATTCCCCAAGGAATTCTAAACCAGTCCATCCATCCTTTGCTTTTCTTCTTCTTGCAATTTTTTTAGTTTTTGTTGATATCTTTTTTATTTTTTTATTTTTTTTTTTATTTTTTTTTTTTTTTTGGTATTTTCTCAGAAAACAGAAATTTAAAATTAAACACTTGAATTCTTGAAATAAAACTTATATTAATAATGGGAAAGTAACATTACAACTGAGACTTGATTTTAAATAAAAATTACAATGCTTAAGAAATTAAATTCATACTAAAAACTCTAACACCTCTCCACTACTTCTCTTCTTTCTTTTTATATCCCCCATTTAGGGTTTCTGAGGCATTTTTGGACTCTTCCCAGCTTGTATCTTAGCCATAGGATCATTTATCATCAATCTCATCCATTCAAATTTTTGGCGCCCATCTGATTTTTGGCCTTTCTTGGAGATAATTGAAGCCAGAGGTGAGGTTTTGGAGCCTTGTGTTTGGTTTGGAGTGCAAGGGGGAGGGTTGAGTGTAGCAGAGGGGGGGGGGGGTTGGGTTTGTGATGATTGTGTTGGGGGGAGTTGCAGGCTAGGAGGTAGGCTGAGGTGGATGGTGATGGTTGACTGAGGTCAAAGGTGGAGGGAGTATATTATTAACGGGGTGGATTTTGGGCTAAGGGTGTGAATGGGCCAAGGGGTTTATGGAGTGGGATGGATTGGATCACAAAAGGGTGTTGGGTTTTATTAGTTATTTGGATTTTAGGGGTAGAGTTTGGTCCGTTTGGTTTATTGACTCACAAGGACTAAAAATGTAAATATCCGAAACATGAGGGATCTGATTTGGAACTTTCCCAAAGTTTGTATCAAGGACCAATTATGCCAAGATATAATTCCACAAGGACCTTTCACGTAAATTTACAATTTAAATTTTCCAGGGACTGAAATTGCAAACTGCTGAAACTTTGAGGACCAAAACTGCCGATGTTACAAAGTTGCAACAGGGACTATTTTTGACACATGTGAATAGTACAAGGGCAATTTTTGATAATTTTTATATTTCAGAACCCCAGGGACCGTTTGTGTAATTTTCCAAACTGTAGGGACCACTTTTGCCAAATTGCAAAGTACAGGGACCAAACATGTAATTTTCTCAAACTTTTTACCCAAGGATCGTTTTTCATAATTTTTGACTTTTCCATGCCTTGGGTTGACTTTTCTTTCGTTTTAAACTTCCAGGGACTAGTTTTATCAATTTTTGAAACTTGAGGGACTGAAACTGCCAATTGTGCAAACTTTGTTCGTTTTTCATTTGTTTTTAAACATTTTGCATCTAAAACATATAAAACACACTTTTGGGATAAATTGTGTATTTTGATGCGTATTTGGGTGTTTTTGGATGTTTTGGCAGTTCCGATACGATAAAAATGATGAGTATTTACACACTCATCAATCCCCCACACTAAACTATTGCTAGTCCCTAGCAATCTTTTGAGAAAAACTTGATGGATTTTAAACTCTTTACCAAAAGCCATCACTTCTGGAGTAGCCAGGTGTAAGAACTGTGGCACACCTGATAACCGTGTGATTTTGAGCAAACCACCAGCTGTCAACGGATTTGATTAGTCTTTACCAAAAGCCGTTTGCTTCTGGACTAGCCAGCTCTTGATGGAATAGTCAACATCTTGGTGAGCTGATTACCAATTATGGTTTTTCCACTGCCTTTACCACAAGCCATAATCTTGCGGGCTAGCCAACTCATTTGCTTTTGAGGATATGGGGAGTTGAGGAACCATACAATTTTGGGCAAATTGCAAGCCGTAAACGGATTTGAGATATCTTTACCAAGAGCCGTTTGCTCCTGGATTAGCCAATCCCTTTTGTCGTTTAGACACGGCGGACTGATTACCCCAAAAATTTTGAAATAAAGTGAAAAATTTTTGAAAATTTTGGGCCAAAATGGGGGTACTTTAAAGTATTTTGCGATAAAATTCGCTAGAATTCCCCCCCCCCCCCCCCCCCCCCCACACTTAGAATTGAATATTGTCCTCAATATTCAAAGTCCCGGCTATTATGCCGAACCTATGAACGTAAGAAGATAATATTCGAAGCTAACTGTGGAAATATTGTTTCGTATTTTTCACTTTATTTATCTGTACATACAATCACTCATTTTTTTTTCAAAGATATATACATTTCAAATTAGCGGGGGGGTTGGCCTTTCCCCCACACTAGGGTGGTAGAAAGTAGAAAGAAGTCAGAAATACGGGTGAAAACCCATATATGTTGATAATTTTTGTTCACCGAGTCGCTAGCTTGACTCGATCCCCGAATTTAATTATCCTTGGGGAAAGTTTGGAGATCCGGGACAACCATGGATGGTATGTCCTCTCCAAAGTAATGTTTCACACGATGTCCATTCACTTTGAAATTAGGACCGTCATTTTGAGATAATTCGACGGTGCAATAAGGATAAACCTTAACGATAGTGAATGGACCAGTCCATCGGGTTTTTAGCTTTCCCGAGAAGATCTTGAGTCTAGAGTTGAAAAGAAGGACTCGATCACCAACGTTGAAAACGCGGTTTTTGATTTTGGAGTCATGAATCTTCTTTGTCTTTTCCTTTTAGATCAAAGAGTTCTCGTAAGCTTGATCACGAAGTTCATTTAATTCATTCAGTTGAACTTTCCGATGATCACCCGCAGTTTTGAGGTCAAAATTTGCATGCTTGAGAGCCCACTAGGCTTTATGCTCAAGCTCGATCGGTAGATGGCACGCTTTCCCGTACACAAGCTTGTAAGGCGTACACCCGATGGGTGTTTTGTAAGTTGTACGGAAAGCCCAAAGTGCATCATCTAATTTATCCGACCAAGATGCACGATTTTCACCAACGGTTCTTTCCAATATTCTCTTTATGCCTCGATTGGAAACTTCTACTTTGTCCACTTGTTTGAGGGTGGTACGCAGTAGAAAGACGGTGAGTTACACCATACTTTTGCATAACTTTATCAAATTTGTCATTGCAAAAATGCGTACCACGATCACTAATTATAGCACGTGGAGTTCCAAATCGAGCAAAAAGAGCTTTCAAAAACTTCACAACAACTCGGGCATCATTAGTGGGTAAAGCTTTCGCTTCAACCCATTTTGACAAATAGTCAACAGCCACGAGTATGTACTTATTTCCATGAGATGACGGAAATGGCCCCATAAAGTCAATGCCCCATACGTCAAATATTTCACAAACTTGGATTGCATTTTGTGGCATTTCATTCTTTTGTGAAATATTCCCGTGACGTTGACACGTGTCACAGGATTTGACTAATTCTTGGGCATCCTTGTAAATCGAGGGCCAAAAGAAACCGGAATCAAACACCTTTTTGGCGGTGTAATTTGGATTGTGGTGGCCCCCCGTGGGACCAGCATGGTAAGCCTTAAGAATTTCAGTGGCTTTTTGACCATATACACACCGCCGGATGACTTGATCCGCACATATTTTGAAAAAGTAGGGGTCGTCCCAGAAATAATGTTTCACATCTTTAAAGAACTTGTTCTTTTGTTGGGACGACATCCCTTTCACAATAAAGTTACCCGCAAGGTAGTTTGGAAAATCGGCAAACCATGGGGTAACAGAATCTCCACGAAAGGCAACCGCATTGAGTGTCTCGAGAGGGAAGGTTTCATTAATTTCCCTTTTTTCGGAGACATCTTGATGGGGGTTTTCCAAACGGGAGAGATGATCAGCAGCTAGGTTTTCAGCTCCTTTTTTTATCACGAATTATGATATCAAATTCTTGCAAGAGGAGAACCCAACGAAGTAGTCTCGGCTTTGCATCTTGTTTTGCAAAAAGGTACTTCAAAGCCGAGTGATCCGTATACACTAAGCTTTTGGTCAAGATCAAATATGACCGGAATTTCTCAAAGGCATACACCACAGCTAGTAATTCTTTTTCAGTGGTGGTGTAATGACTTTGAGCCTCGGTCATTGTTTTGCTTGCATAGTGTATAGGCTGAAAGTGTTTAGACCTGCGTTGCCCCAAGACTGCCCCTATAGCATAATCACTAGCATCACACATAAGTTCAAAGGGCAAGTCCCAATCGGGGGCAACAAGAATAGGTGCCTCAGTAAGCTTTTTCTTAAGAGTTTCAAAAACTTCTACGCACTCAGGTGAGAAGATAAAAGGAGCATCCTTTTCGAGGAGATGGGTCATAGGCCGGGCGATTTTAGAAAAATCTTGAATAAACCTACGGTAAAAACCGGCATGACCCAAAAAGCTCCTAATACCTTTGACGGTAGTGGGATGAGGTAATTTTGCAATGACATCAATTTTGGCTTTGTCAACCTCAATCCCATTCTTTGAAATCTTATGGCCGAGGACAATGCCCTCTTTGACCATAAAGTGACTCTTCTCCCAATTTAGACATAACTTTGTGTCTTCACAACCTTTGAGCATGTTGTCTAAATGGGAGAGACATGATTGAAACGAATCCCCAATGACCGAAAAATCGTCCATGAAGACCTCCATAGTTTTCCCGATCATGTCAGAAAATATGGACATCATACATCTTTGAAACGTGCCCGAAGCATTACATAAACCAAATGGCATACGTTTATAAGCAAAAGTTCCATAGGGGCACGTGAAAGTGGTCTTCTCTTGATCTTGCGGATCAATGGGAATCTGAAAGTAACCCGAGAAACCATCGAGGAAGCAATAGTACTCATTTCCCGCTAATCTCTCGAGCATCTGATCCATAAAGGGCAGAGGAAAATGATCTTTGCGGGTGGCGTCATTTAACTTGCGATAGTCAATGCAGACACGCCAACCCGTAACCAAACGAGTTGGAATCAACTCATTTTCCTCGTTTGTGACAACAGTAATGCCACCCTTTTTTGGAACACAATGTATTGGGCTAACCCAAGGACTGTCCGAGATAGGGTAAATCAATCCGGCATCAAGAAGTTTTAAAACTTCTTGTTTAATGACCTCATGAATTTTTGGATTCACCCTTCTTTGGTGTTGGACTGCTGGTTTGAAGTCATCCTCCATTAAAATCTTGTGGGTACAAAATTCAGGGTCAATGCCCTTGATGTCGGAGAGTCGCCAAGCAATTGCTTGTTTATGAGACTTCAAAACTCTTATGAGAGCAGCCTTTTCCTCAACACTTAAATTTTTAGCAATTATGACGGGTAATTTATCATCACCCTCCAGAAATGCATACTCAAGGTGAGGCGGCAAATCCTTAAGTTCAACCACAGGCAAGTCATCAGTTATTTTAACATTTTTGACTTCCTATTTATGAAGTATTTTTGGAGGAAGAGGGGGAGATGGATCTTTGTTTAACAATTTTTCTAGCAAAAGAATATCCCCCTCAGGATCAAGATAGTCCTCATCAAATTTACCCGAAATTGAACTATCTTGGGCAAGAAAAGCCTCGACCTCTTCCAAAAGGAAGTCACTTCCCTCAAAAGGAGTGAGGGAAGGGGAAGAGTCGGATATGATAGGCTCAGTAGATGGAGTGGGACTGCCACTCGGAACGTAACCAAGAAGTTCTTGAGAGTACTCCTCAGACGCAACATCAATGACATCAATTCGGTTTACCGATTCGGCGTCATAATTAGAGGAGTACCTCGAAGTTTGATCGAGGTTAAACGTTACTGCTTCATTACCAACACGAAGAGTTTTTTCTTCTTCGTGCACATCGATTAATGCACGACCCGTCCTTAAGAATCCTCTCCCAAGAATGAGAGGAACTCGCGGGTCAGCATCGAAATCGACAACCACAAAATCTGCCGGAAAGTGGAAGTTCCCCACCTTTACAAATACATCCTCGGCAATGCCAAGGGGACGAGATGTTGAGCGGTCTGCAAGCTCGAGAGTCATGCAGGTGGTGGTGAGTTCCGGTAGAGAGAGCTTTTTCCATATTGAATAAGGCATCAAGTTGATGCTTGCACCTAGATCGGCCAAGGCGAAGCACTCAATCATTCCGGGGAAAACACATGGAATGAGAAATTTTCCCGGATCTCCTAGCTTCTCGGGAAGCTGTTTCAAAAGAACTGCAGAGCAGTTCTCATTGAGTGGAGTTCGTGCCATCTCAAATAGTTTCTCTTTATTGTTCAACAGATTTTTGATTGTCGATGCGAATTTAGGCATCAAAAGGAGAGCATCCGCGAAACTGATATCAAAATGAATATCTCGGAAAATTTGAAAGAACTTTTCCATTTGATGATTTGCTTTTCGCGGAGCTTTTGGTCTTGTAACCGAGATGGATATGGTAGTGAAGGTTTGGATTTAGGGTTCTCTTCAGGAGTTGTTGGTGGTTCAAACACAACTCCTGGTTTTGGTACAGTTTCTGGTACAACCTGAGGGTGGACGTGTGTGGTACTTCGTGGACTAGTAAATTGCACCTTGTCATTTGTCACCTCAGGCTCACTTTCTACTACCTTGGGAGGAGAAGAAGAGGTAGTAGGAGCTTTGGGTCCATCATAGGAAACACCACTTCTCGTTATGATCGCTTTAACATCGCCCCTCGGATTAGCGATCGTGTTGCTAGGTAAAGTATTACCTGAGCCCGAGGGTCGATCATTTAAAGACTTCTTAACAAGGTCAGCGATCTGAGTCATCAACTCCCTATTCATTTCCTCCTGAGATTTCATGAATTGTCTCAACAACTCCTCATGTGAAGGACCCGTTGGAACAATTACTTGAGTATTGTTAGGAGGAGCTTGGTTAGGGTAATTCTGGGTAGTTGTAGTGATGGCTTGATTTTGATTGGGAAAATTTTGAGCCCGGTTATTATGATTAGAACCGTGGTTTTGAAAATTTCCCTGATGTTGGTTGCCATGTCCATGAGAATTGTTTCCCTGATAGTTGTTTTGACCTTGGTTTCGATTGTAGTTTCCATGATTTTGGAAACCTTGGTTTTGGTTATGATGGAAACCTTGGTTTTGGTTTGGATTGACATTTCCTTGGTTTCGGTAACCTTGGTTTGTTCGATTTTGATTTTGGCTTGTTGATTTTGGACTTGTTGATTTTGGATACTTTGGTTCATCCTCAACATAGCCGTAGCGAAATCATCCATCTTTTTAGTGAGGATCGCTATTTCAGAAGATGCTGGAGTGACAGACTTACATGACTCTTCCCTCTCAGCTGAGGAATCCCAGAAATTATGGTGGGCAGTCATGTTTTCAATGAGATCATAGCACTCTTCGGGGCGCCTTTTTATAAAGGTCCCACCAGCAGCAGCATTGAGAATATCACGGTGTCTCAATGTCAACCCATTATAGAAAGTATCTATTTGGGTAACGAGTAACATGTTATGGTTAGGACACCGATCAATTGAGAGCTTATAGCGTTCCCATGCCTTAAATAGAGACTCTTCGGGATGCTGACGAAAGTTACTAATGTCATTTCGTAACTTGGAAACCATGGATGGTGGAAAGTATTTGGCTAAAAATTTTGTCACCATTTCTTTGAAAGTGTGAATCGAGTTCTTAGGAAGTCGATCAAACCATGCAGTGGCATGATGGGTTAGAGAATAGGGGAAAAGAGATAGACGAAGGGCATCATCGGAGACACCATTCTGCTTCATGGTTTGGGTGACGGTAAGAAATTTATCAAGATGCTTATTTGCATCGTCACCAGGTAAGCCATGATATTGGCACGAATTCTGGACTTGTTGTATCATGTGATGCTTAAGTCCAAACTCAGTGGCAGCAATGTTAAGAGGGGCAATGGGGCCGCCTCTTCCGAGCATTGTGGGTTGGCACAACTCCTCCATCGTTCGGAGATCAGGAGCTGCATCATCTATGATGGGTGGGTCATTTGGATTACCGTCCATTTTCGGAACTGTATCCTCAACAATAGGACGTAACTCAGTTACGTTTTTAAGTTGACGATTTCGTTTCGATTGTGAACGAGTGCGCATGCACTAGGGATAAAAACTTTTTGGACAAAATTCTTTTTTGGTATCGATTCGTTTACCAAAATCGTATCTCTTTAAGAATCACCTTAAAAGAAACACGATATAGAAAACGTAACGATATGTTTTGTTTGTTTTTGTTTTTTTTTTTTTTGATTTTTTTTGGTGTTGTTAACACTTTAGGGAAAGTGTTAATGATGTTTTTGTTTTATTATTTGAATTTACAAAAAGGGTGGTGGGTTTATACAGTGACGAATGAAAAATCACTAATCTCAAAGAAACGTTTTAAATACGCAGCTACCTCCCCGGCAGCGGCGCCAAATTTTGATTGGTCCTAAACGGTCAACTAAGTTTCCCAGGTGATGGTCAACCTAGTCAAACGTCTAAAACCAACTAACCAAGGAGTACAGTGTATTCCCGGGTCGTTATGTCCCAGCGAGGTAAGCAATTGTATTCAAAAACGTTTAAAGTGATCGGGTGATTTAACCGGAGGATCAGAAATTTGATTTGAGTGATTATACTACGAGATTATGATTTAAAATAACTTAGAAACACTATTAAAACAATTACTGATGATCAGATTATCTAGAAACGTAAGTAAACCTAAAAACGCGCGTTTGAATTAAAAATAACGCGAACGCGCAAAAATAAAAATGAAACGTGAGCAAATAAAGTCCTACGAATGAGAAAATTATGTTTTTATAATCCTAATGACTTAAGAAAATTTTTAGAGAAATAAAAATAATTTTTACACTATTTAATTAATTACTATTAATTAATTACTAATTTCTAATTACTTTTTAATTAACTAAATTACACTAATTATTAATTAATTATGAAAATTAACTAGAAAAATGAAAATTAAATTTAGAAAAATCTAAAATATTATAAAACTATTTTTAAAACAGAAAACCTAATTTTCCTACTTTTTAATTATTTAATATTAATTAAAACTAATTATTTAATTAATTTAAACTAAAATTAATTATAAAAAATACTAAATGAACAAAGAAAAATCTTAAAAAATTCCTAAAATTATTTGAACTAAAAAGAAGCCTAAGAAAAATTTAAAAATGAGAATAGCTTATGAATAAGCTGAAAAATAAGCCAAAGTGCTTAAATAGAAGCTATCACTTTCTAAATACTTGACTTTTTTCTAAATTTTCTTTCACCAAACTGATTTACCATTTAAATTAAGAGACTTTAATGAAGGGACTTTTGATTAAGCTCAAAAATAAGCTGTGTGCTAAGCAAAAAGCCACACAGTTTGACTTTCATTGACCAGCTAAGAAAATAAGCTCAATTAAGCTTGTGTGGGGTCCACAGTGGTGAAAACCAGTTCAACTAAGTTATTTGGGCACTTTTAATCTAAATTTGATCAAATAAGCTCTCTGAGTGAGCCTTAAACACAACAATAAGCTCCAAAGTTCAAGTCTGAGACAGATTTTTGGGACAAACAAACACCCCTTAAACAGGTGGGGTCCACAGAGGGTAAAAGCCTAAGCTTGGTTGAATAAGCTAGTGTGCTAGCTAGTGAATGATTAGGAAGCTAAATCAGGCCTTGGGGCCCACTGAGGTGGCCACAATCCACCACCAAAGGTGGTGGTGTGGTGGTGAGGGTCTGTGCACAGGGGAATCAACCCCCCTGCAAGTCACTTTGAGGGGTGAAAAGTCCCATAAGAAAAATTCATAAAAATCATACAACCCTATGAAGATTAAGTTGAGCTGGTATATTATTACTACAATAAGTTTCAGAGCTTAACTCCACTCATAAAAATTAGGAAAATTCCTGGAAGATATGGTTTTTTCTGAGATCCCAATGATTTTGACTTTTTAGTTTACACACCACAGTTGACTAAATTGAAGTTTGAACTTAATTTACTGACTAATCATGCTGTATTAGACTATATTAAGACTAACCAAAGCTGCTTTAACTACTTGTGAGACCAAATGGGGAGATTAGAAACCTAAATTCTCAACAGTGAAACCTGTGGTGAAGTTTACAATGGATTTTTGACTTTTTGCAAATGAGGTCTTAATCTTAGACTTTGAATGATCTTTTGTGGTCTATTATACCAAGCTTAAACAGACAACAACCCAAGAAAATGCTTAGATCTCATGGATTACAGTTAAACCAACCACCCCTTAAAAGTTATGAAAATTAGATTTTCAAAGAAAATCACTGAGTTAATCCACTATTATGATTCCCAAGGTGTTAATGTTGCATCCTAAAAACATTAAAACAGAACAATACCAACAATAATATCATACTCATGAATCTCATAAAATGAGTCCTAGACAGTGGAATTAATGATATGAGCAACAATGAATTTTAAAGAACAAGAAGGTAATATACAGCAAGAGTTAAACTAACATACACCCAATAAACAAGAACATGGCAAAGAAAATCAATGATAAGCAATTATGCAGTGGAATGCAAAAATGGACACAAGGGCTTACAGTGTGCATTCCTGCTAACAATCATGAACCAAGAACCCATTAACCATTCCTATCATTCCCCAAGGAATTCTAAACCAGTCCATCCATCCTTTGCTTTTCTTCTTCTTGCAATTTTTTTAGTTTTTGTTGATATTCTTTTTTTTTTTTTTTTTTTTTTTTTTTTTTTTGTATTTTCTCAGTAAACAGAAATTTAAAATTAAACACTTGAATTCTTGAAATAAAACTTATATTAATAATGGGAAAGTAACATTACAACTGAGACTTGATTTTAAATAAAAATTACAAAGCTTAAGAAATTAAATTCATACTAAAAACTCTAACACCTCTCTACTGCTTCTCTTCTTTCTTTTTATATCCCCCATTTAGGGTTTCTGAGGCATTTTTGGACTCTTCCCAGCTTCCATCTTAGCCATAGGATCATTTATCATCAATCTCATCCATTCAAATTTTTGGCGCCCATCTGATTTTTGGCCTTTCTTGGAGATAATTGAAGCCAGAGGTGAGGTTTTGGAGCCTTGTGTTTGGTTTGGAGTGCAAGGGGGAGGGTTGAGTGTAGCAGAGGGGGGGGGGGTGGGTTTGTGATGATTGTGTTGGGGGGAGTTGCAGGCTAGGAGGTAGGCTGAGGTGGATGGTGATGGTTGACCGAGGTCAAAGGTGGAGGGAGTATATTATTAACGGGGTGGATTTTGGGCTAAGGGTGTGAATGGGCCAAGGGGTTTATGGAGTGGGCTGGATTGGATCACAAAAGGGTGTTAGGTTTTATTAGTTATTTGGATTTTAGGGGTAGAGTTTGGTCCGTTTGGTTTATTGACTCACAAGGACTAAAAATATAAATATCCGAAACATGAGGGATCTGATTTGGAACTTTCCCAAAGTTTGTATCAAGGACCAATTATGCCAAGATATAATTCCACAAGGACCTTTCACGTAAATTTACAATTTAAATTTTCCAGGGATTGAAATTGCAAACTGCTGAAACTTTGAGGACCAAAACTGCCGATGTTACAAAGTTACAACAAGGACTATTTTTGACACATGTGAATAGTACAAGGGCAATTTTTGATAATTTTTATATTTCAGAACCCCAGGGACCATTTGTGTAATTTTCCAAACTGCAGGGACCATTTTTGCCAAATTGCAAAGTACAGGGACCAAACATGTAATTTTCTCAAACTTTTTACCCAAGGATCATTTTTCATAATTTTTGACTTTTCCATGCCTTGGGTTGACTTTTCTTTCGTTTTAAACTTCCAGGGACTAGTTTTGTCAATTTTTGAAACTTGAGGGACTGAAACTGCCAATTGTGCAAACTTTGTTCGTTTTTCATTTGTTTTTAAACATTTTGCATCTAAAACATATAAAACACACTTTTGGGATAAATTGTGTATTTTGATGCATATTTGGGTGTTTTTGGATGTTTTGGCAGTTCCGATACGATAAAAATGATGAGTATTTACACACTCATCAAACCCCAATTTCCGTATGGTTCTCAACCTACGTCTTACACTTTTCTCACCCTACTCCATCTCCAATACTTCAACATGTCATTCATACTACGGCCCAACATCCTACAACACAACCTACACCTATTACCCCTATGGTTCAATATAGCGCAACTCCTAACCCAACATCTAGCTCAACTCCTAGCCCAACACCTAACCCAACGTATAGTCCCACACCATCCTCTGCCCAAACAGGCACTCCGCCTTACTACACCACATTACTGTCCACTACACAATCCACGACCCAACCCAATTTGGCACATACGACCCCTATTTCAGCAACTATACCCACGGTAGCTAATCCTCCCACCCGGACATACCCTATGGTCACACGTGCCCAAGTTGGCACCGTTAAGCGGAACCCACGTTTTCATGGTTATACTTCTCATATATATCCTATTCCTAAGTCTCCTTTTGTTGTGCTATCAGATCCTAATTGGCGAGATGCTATGTATGATGAATATAATGCTTTAATTAAAAACAATACTTGTCTTCTTGTTTCGAAACCACCCAACGTTAATGTGGTTCGGTCTATGTGGTTGTTTCGGCATAAATATCATGCCGATTGTTCATTAAGCAGGTACAAGGCCTGTCTTGTGGCTAACGGGCATAGTCGGCAGCTTGGTATTGATTATGATGATACTTTTAGTCCAGTAGTTAAACCGACAACTATCCATACTGTACTCAGTCTTGCGTTATCTCGGAACTAGCCTGTTCATCAGCTTGACGTTAAGAATGCTTTTCTTAATGGCATCCTTTCTGAGACGGTCTATATGTATCAGTCACCAGGATTTGTGGATGTTAGATTTCCTCATCATGTTTCCTTGTTATAGAGGTCTTTATATGGGTTGAAACAAGCACCTCGATCGTGCTTGGTTTCAACGTTTCGCAGAATATGCTCTGCGGGTTGGTTTTTCCTCGAGTCGCTGTGACTCATCCTTGTTTATATATAGACGTGGTACCGAGGTTGCTTATCTGTTGATATATGTTGATGATATTATAATGACGGCTTCATCTACAGATTTACTTCAGCGTATTATCTCCTCCCTTAATAAGGAGTTTGGTATGACTGATTTAGGGGTTCTTAATTATTTCTTGGGGATTTATGTTCGACGTGATTCTACAAGCATGTTTCTATCACAAAAGAAATATGCATTGGAGCTTTTAGACACGGTACATATGGCTATTTGTAATTCTACTCAGACTCTAGTTGACACGGAATCTGATGAGGCGAAAAATGAACCACTTTTAAGGGGTCATTTAAGCCCGGAGTTGAATTTATTTGATCAAATATTGCCCTAAATCGTTCCTTTTGTGATTTTAGGTACTTTGGGAGTGAATTCTGGAAAAGGAAGCATTTTGGATGTTTTTGGAGCATAAAAGTGAAGAAAACGGCAAAGACTTAATTTTCCATGCTGAGAACAGTACCTGACGGCGTCAAGAAGAAAAACCTGACGGCGTCAAGAGTAAAATCCGTGACGACCCAGTGAAAACCTGAAGGCGTCACAAGAAGGGCGTCAAGAGTTAATATTGTGACGGCTTGCACAAGGAATACACATGACGGTGTCAAACCCAGATCTAGGCAGTCCGAGAAATTATTTGGCGGCGAGATGACGGCGTCAGCAATTTGTTCTTGACGCCGTCACCCTTCAGAATCTATATATACTTTTCTAATTTTCATTCATTAAAAAAGGAGAGGAACTTGTGTGGAGAATTCTAGGGCCGAACCCTAAAAACCCTAGGTCGTTTTTTACTGTATTTTCAAGGGTTTTCACCCTTTGAAACCTTTCATGTTCAATTGAGATAATTCCTCTTTAAATTCATTCAATATGTCTATGTGTTGTTTGAATATATCTTATGCTTGTCTTGATTTCAACATGCTAGGCTAGATCTATCATGTGTTTGCTTAGATGTAATGAAACCTAGATGTTAATTATAGGTTGATTGCTTGTTTATAGTTGTAATAGATGAATGATTTCAATGTTAGGCTTAAGAAAACTGGCAGATCTCCATTGTGTAACATGCTTGAACGTCTTAAGAAACATGAACCGATGTGTACTAGGTTTTATTGGTTGTATTTAATGCATGAGCAAATTCTAATGATCCCATGTTAGGAGCTTCTTAGTCGGCTCGACATAGGAGTGAAGTAGGCGCTTATAGGATTGGGGAAGTAAGTACGCCACCCCATGAATGGTATTAAGGAATACAACCCGTCATCCACGCAACTGTAACAAGTAATTAACCTGTAAAAGATATCTAGGGAGTAGTGAAATCTAAGTAAATACAATTCTTCTATATATTGCTCACAACTCTAGTTAATTTAGTTTTATTTTCATTTTTAGTATTTTATTTTGATTGCATCTTTAGTTATTGGGTTAGTTGACTAGCAACTAATTCCGCCCAACTCCTTCAAAACCGAGATTTTTACTTGCTTTTATAAAAATATAAAAATACAAAAAGAATCATCTCTCATCTCTAGACCTAGTCTTTAGGTTTTCTAATCCTAGCGACACTATTCCTAGCTGAACGATCAATCCCCCGGTACTTGTCATTATACTATACTACATCGATCAGGTACACTGCCTGGTGGGGGTTATAAGCTTCTCGAGATCCCTCGAGAGGTAAAGCCTGGTGCGATCCCCACGCATCAGAATCCGAGGTTAGTTCTGATGGGGATCCTATTTCTAATCCCATTTTACATTGTAGTCCTGTAGGTGGTTTGTAGTACCTAACATTTACTCATCCAGATATATCTTATGCAGTGCAACAGGTCTGTCGTCGTATGCATGATCCCTGAGAGCCTCACTTTATAGCTCTCAAGCGCATTCTCAGATACGTTCGTGGCACATTGGACTTTGGGTTCCAACTTTATGTCTCCTCCACGGGCTCTCTTTTTGCATATTCTAATGTTGATTGGGCTGGTTGCCCTACTACTAGGCATTCTACTTCTGGTTATTTGTGTTTTCTTGGGGGATAATCTTTTATCATGGTCCTCTAAATGACAACATACATTGTCGAGATCGAGTTCTGAGGTCGAGTACAGAGGTGTTGCTAATGCTGTTGCCGAAATTGCTTGGCTTCATAATCTTCTTAGAGAGCTTCATATACAATTATTATCTGCCACTCTTGTATATTGTGACAATGTTAGTGGTATATATTTGACTGCTAATCATGTTCAGCATCAGCGGACCAAACACATTGAGATTGATCTACATTTTGTTCGTGATATGGTGGGTCGTGGTCAGGTTCATGTTCTTCATGTACCATCTCATTACCAGTATGCTGACATTTTCATTAAAGGATTGGCGTCTGCGCTTTTTGAGGAATTTCGTGCCAGTTTAAGCATTCGGCCCTCTCCCGCTCATACTACAGAGGAGTGTTAGATGTATAATTTGTATAGGCCTTTGGGCTTTTGAGATTTATAGGCTTAACCACTTTATGATTTGGGTTCCAGAATAATCTTCAAATTAAAGACTTTATTGTCATGTTCAGTTAATGAATGGACAAGCAAAATCACAATTCCAATATATCATACACATACTACCAATTTGGATGTTAAAGACCTACGAATTTATATATATTAAGAATAAATGACAACAAATCTAAAAAAAAAACTTAAATAAATAAATAAATAAATAATATTGGTATGTGCAAGGAGTATGGATATAAAAGAATCAATTTATGCAAAAACGCTATAGATATAACAATACTTTAGTTAGCGGACCATTTATAGAACATTAATCACTTATGTAATATATCGTTATTTTCAACATACTTTTTGTTTTTATTTTTTGTACTTTCTTAATGTATTTTTTTATTAATGAAATTTTAATTTTAGTTAAATATGTTGGTTTTTTAAAATAAAAGAAAAAAATGAAAAAGTATATATATATATATATATATATATATATATATATATATATATATATATATATATATATATATATATATATATATATGAGTCCAAGGATTCATGACGGCGCCACAAACTAGTATTATAAAAGGGAGGGGATTTTGGTGTTGTTTTGAATTATGGTGTACTTTTCCCCATGCACCAACAGGACGGTACCACGATACCTAATGCTCTTAGTCGAGACTCTAGCTCTTTGTCTACATGTTGGAACTTTGGCCAAAATCAGCTACCCATTTGTGTCTGATAATTATTTAAAATCAGGGATCCGAAGTAATGAGGTCATATATGATATATCCTTACCAATAAATACACAGAGTGTGGATCTAATGAGAAATGAAATTGAAATAAGAAATGTGAGAAGTATTTATAAACACACATTCAACTGAAGAGAGAGAAAATAAGAAGAGATGTATTTATTTTTGTAAATGCAATTGAAATATGAGGTTGTGATTACTGTTAATGGGTTATTATTTAATGTTTATTTTGTATTGGGCCAAGCCTATTTGTTGTTTATGCTTTTACTTATAATCCATGGGAACATTATTATTGATCATGAGATGGTATCAAAGATATACTCTAAATGTCCCGATAAACCTTAAATATTCAATTTTTTTCGTAATACTCTATCTCTTTCTGCCGTTCCATAATACATATAATCTTCATACTAGATTCGTTGTTTTCTAATAATAATATTTGTATAATAAAGTAAAGTCTCCCTTGCTTTGTCATGCTTGTTAGCTTGGCAAATATGTAAGGCTTCCATTTTCTGTTTCAGATACTGTAGTTAATTTTGCTTTTGATCTTGTGCAATTGGATTTGTGGAGATTACCACTTCCGAACCAATTAAGTACTATGTTATTTTTTGGACCATTATTTTTATTAGTTGTAGGTAAATCATTTTCATAATATGTATGATACTTTGGCTAAGTTTGTTCAATTTCGTTCTTTTGTCAAAAATCAATTTAATGCAAAAATTAATGCTTTTCAATGTGACCATGGTGGTGAGTTTGACAAAATCATCTTTCACCAATTATTTATTAAACATGACATCCACACATGTTTTTCGTGTCCCTACACCTCAATACAAAATGATAAATCCAAACGCATGATTCGTAGCATTAGCGACCTTGTCCGTAATTTCCTTTTCTAAGCCCACTTACCACCTTATTTTTGGGTTGAAACCCTCCATATGGCCACCTATCTTTTTAACATTTTACCCTCTACCTCTATTGCTACTAAAACCCACCACTTCTACCTTTATAAAACTAAACCCATCCACACCTTTTTGCGTGTCTTTGGTTGCTTATGCTATCCTCACTTCAACAACAAAGAAGCTTGGCCCATGCTCCACTACATGCATCTTCCTTTGATACTCGTCTAGTAACCACATGTATTGTTGCCTAAACCTTTCCGCCAATAAAAGCATCATGTCCCGCAATGTTACGTTTGACGAGACCATGGTTTTGTCACGCCTAACGATGCATCATCATATACCTTCCTAGACATCGGACCTAACCTTATGGCCTGTTAGATTCTCTCTAATTAGTCGGCCTAATCTTCAATACCACTAGCCTTACCTCAGGACCAAACTTGCGCCGTTGCACTTATCCAACCCACAACCCATACTATACCATCTCCACAGACCCATAGTAGGCCACTTGTGGCGACACCCACATTTTCGTCACCATCCCAGCTTAACCAATGCAACCCAACACCACCTACACTTCCTACAACTTCAGCCCAAAGCACGACACAACCTCACCCCAATCTGATTGCAACTCATCACATGGTCACTCATCCTCAAATTGGTTCTAACAAAAAGAATCCGCATTACAATTGTCATGTGTCTGCTATTTCTCTTATTCCCAAATCCTACACTAGCTCCATCTAAGATCAAATTGGCAACATGCTATGCTTGACGAATATGATGCCTTAATTAAAAATAATACTTGAGTTCTTGTGCCACGACCATCAGATGCGAACATTGTTCGTTCCATTTGGTTGTTTAAGCACAAGTATTTTTCAGATGGAACTTTGAGCAAGTACAAATCTAGCCTTGTCACTAATGGGGATAAGTCAGTAGCTGGGTGTTAATTATGATGACACTTTCAGCCCGGTTGTTAAAACGGAAACTATTCATACAATTCTTAGTATCTATGCTTCTTGACATTGGTATGTTCATTAGGTCGATGTCAAGAATGCCTTTTTGCATGGTACCTTATTCGAGACAGCTTATATGCATGAGCCACATAGTTTTCGGGATATGCAGCGTCTTGATCACATTTGTCCTCTTCAGAGATCATTGTATGGCCTTAAACAAGCACCTCGTACTTGGTTTCAACATTTTGCGAGCTATGCTACTCGTATTATTTATGGGAAAATACACAGTATGTTCACAGTTACTTCTGATCACCCTTCTCATTTCAATATTATTTCTTATTTGATCCTAACTTAAATACATGTATTTGACAGGTACACATTTAGACATGTTAATCATTCTCTTAACTGGGGGAGGAAGGTGTCGTATCAAGATTGCCTTGTTTCGAATTATTGTCCTTCCCTTCACCCCGACACTGCCCAAATTAATTAATCAAGTCTCTGCTTGCAAGGTGGTCCATATGTATGATCCAATCGTCTGACCCATGCATCCTTTAATGATCTTTGATTGGGTCTGGAATAGACACGTCCACTCCATGCAAAACTTGGATTCCATGGATCATTGGAAATACATAATTGGTTGGAATGGCTCAATCACCTTCAAAATGCTATCTTCTGCAATATGTAATCTTTTGACCCCTAGTGTTTAGCTAGGTGCTTTTTATTATATAAAGACGTCAAAGGTCAAATTAAAATCATTTGCATATCTTTTTTTCCAGAAAAGGATCCGACAAGTATGAAGGTCACACATTTATTAGTTCTAACTTGTAACGCAGGTGCAGGACCAAATTATATAAGGGGGCGTTTGGTTCGCGAAAATTCAAATGATGGAATTTTAAATAACCTGACATTTTAAATTTTGTAAAATTTGAAATTCTACTAACCCTGTTTGCTTCACAAATGACTTATCAAAGTATTTGCATCATGTAACTTGCTAATTGACATATTTACCCTTATTGACCTACAACAAACAATATTGTTCTTTAGTTTGACCATCATCTCATACAAGAACAAGAACGAACACACTGACAAAAATAAAACCATAATAAATGATTTTCGAATTGGTTTCCAAAACATATTTTTAACAACAAAATGTACACTAAAAACGATTTTTGTGTGACGTGAATCAAAAATCAATTTTTTTCAAACCCTATTCATCGGTATTTAAAAAAAATCGAATCTGAAAAAACGAATTTGCTTTTGTAAACTCAAATTCGTTTCTATATAAGCCTAAAATCGTTTTAGAACCAAAGATTTTATTCTCTATATGGCGAAAATTGTTTCAAGCGTGAACAAGTTAAGTTGTTAAGAAAATTTTAAGCATAAAAAAGAATATAGAAAATTAAAGGAAGAGCAGATCTAGATGTAATTTGAAGAGCAGTAGGTGAACAAAGAGAGATGATAGTTGAGGAAGAAACAATTATAAGAACTCATAAATATAAAAACAGGATAAGAAAGGGTACTCTATGTCTAATTGATTATGTGTCCTCACAGAAATGAAAATTCCTTACTCATCCCAGGATTTTTAAGGGCCCATTTGGTTTGTAAAAGAATTTCGATTCAGATTTGGATTCAATTTAAAATGAAAGAAAATGATGTAAGAGAAAAAATTAATATTTTATTAAAAAGTTTATTTTAATAGTCGATAAATAATTTATTAGAGGGAAAGTGAGTAGTTTTATTTTTTAATAATTAATTTATGTATATATTATGAGTGAAAATATAAATGTGGGACCAATTATACGTTTTTATTTACAAAAGACACCATATATGATAGGTATCAATCTATCATTCTTGGACCCACATTAATTCCCAAAAAGATTGAACCAAACAATTAAAACTTGAAATGAAACAATTCCCTCATTCCAAAAGATAGAAACCAAACATGCCCTAAATTTCTCAAAATAGTACACTATTACCATTTAAAGTTCCTTTCAATATGCAACCAAACACATCTTTAGAGGAAATTAAATATCAAATTGCCCCCAAACCCCCCAAATTACCCTAACCAAACAGCCCCTAAGTATTGTTAGATTGTTAGATAGCAAATTAATTCAATTTAATTTAAAAACCGAATTCTTTTTGTTTATTAGCAACTAAGATTATCAACAGTGGTATACTGGTATCAATATAGCAATGCCCCAAACCTCAACTCAATAAATAAAAAGTAGAGTAAATTACTTAAATGAACACTTTCTACTACTAGTTTACGAAAATGAACCTCGCACATAAAATTATCGAAAATGAACCTTTTGATATTATCCATTAGATCTATTACTAAATTAGTTTGTAACTGTTAGATGTAGTAGACATGCATAAGGGCGAGGTGTAGGCGAGTTGTAGGTGACATTTAGAAGCTGGGCGAGGTGTAAGCTATGTTTAGGCGAGATGAGGGTTTAGGCGATGTGTAGGCGAGGTTTAGAGGCGAGGTGGAGTTGAGTCTACTAGGTAGAGGTGAAAATCAGGCGAGGTGAATATGTCTTCGCGAGGCTGTGAGCGAGGTCAACATGCCTACGCGATGTGAAGTTGACCCTAGGCGAGGCACTATGCAAGTTGGAGTTAGTCGTGGCGTGGCTCTAGGCGAGGTCCCAGGCGAGGTCCTAGGCGAACAAACTTCTAAAAACACGAAGCGAGGTCCCAGGCGAGGTCCTAGGCGAACAAAACTGTAACTACTATATAGGTCACCAGATACGCTGGGTACAGAGGCGGACCTAAGGCACCACTAGGTGGTGCCCGGGAACCACCTTGGACACAAACTCGATGTAGAAGCGATGTATCAAATAATTTTAGGACCTACCTTAGAGAGAACCACCTTAGAACTAAATCGAGAAAGAAAGAAAGAAAACTTAAGTATACAAAATAATTAGCTGAGAAACAGTGGAACATTGTTACCGGAATGGTTATAAAGAAGATGAAGAGTAGTAGTGTTTTTTTTGTAAGATTTATTTCCAGCAAACTTCATTGTGTGGCTAGGAAAGTATCACGTGGGTATAGCCTCTTCTAATTGGTTGTAGTAAAAAATTATTTTGTATTTATTTTTTTCTTTAGAGAATAGATTAGTTTGTTGTTTTTTAATTTCTTTTTCACTTTTCGTATTTGTTGAACTAAAGTGTTCGTGAAAAGATTGAACGAAAGTGTTTGTGAAAGATGTTTTCGCTTAAGGGTTTGTATGAAAGTGGCACTTTAAATCATTATCTTTAAACATAAACTGGTATTGGTAAATAGTTTTTTTTTTTTTTTTTTTTGAAAGGTGAATTTCAACTTAGAAACGACCACCTTCGCGGACAGCGAAGGCTTCATCGCCACCCCACCAGACTATGTTGTCTTAACCGGGTCCACGCTGATCTCAGGTAGTAACGGGTTTCCCCCGGAAACCGTACTGCCTCCACACAAGTTTACCTTGCTGGAGAAACAGCCGGATGAAAACCGTATTGGTAAATAGTTTAATTCTTATTTAGTTTTAACAAGTTTATAAAACATTTTCTTTCTTTGTATATATAGTTGAAAGAAGCTCATCCCAAACTAGGATACAAGTGTCTTGTTTTGTTTCAGTCACGCTTTTCATTTTCTTTTTATCGAAGAAAAAGGTTTGTTCCTAATTAGAAAAGGTTTGTTTATGCCTTTCAAAAAAAAAAAGTTTGTTCATAGGAGGTTTTCTGTTACTACCGACCTCTTCACCTTTTGTCTCAATTTACATGTTTCTCTCTTGTTTTATTATTTTACTTCAAAATATTCCTAATTTGCATGTCCCAAGTTGACAGTGACATATATTCGTCATTCTCGTCAAACATGTAAAAAGAGTTCATTCTCGTAAAACCACTCCATATAAAGTTCATTATGGTAATTGGGTTTAAAAAGTACGTACATGCTAAATTAAAACAATAGTGATCAAGTATCATTTAAGAGTATATATGAAAGGTTTATGACAATTCCAATCAAATGACACAATAAGCCTTTTATTTGTCTTCCTGGTCCCAAAGGAAACATGTTTGCACAACCATGTTCGAAGAGTTTCCCTGAACGTACCATGCAGGGACGGACCCAGGATTTTTAAGAGGGTGTTGCACAAAAAAAAATGTTGGGCTAACTAAAATTACACCGTAAGAAATAGAAGTAGCAAAAAAATTTTGAGGGTTGCACATACCACAAAAACGGCAGTTTTGAAATCTTTTTGCACTTCGTGACCTAAAATTAGGTGTAGCCCGTGCCACACCCGGCATACATGTGGTCCGTCCGTGGTCCCATGCACTCTGTTCTTTTAATTAAGTTCGTTGCTCGATGTTTTTCCTTGTTCCCTTGCTTGTTAGATTTTATGCACAGCTCAGCAAAAGGAAGCTCACTGAAGCATAGTCTGCGTCAATAGAATCAATTTCGGGAAATATATATTGTAGTTTCTGTTTGATCAGTATCAACCATTCTTACAATGAAGTTGCGCGTCAAAAGTAAAAACTTAACAAAAGGTAAAAACAAGAACTGAAATATTGGATATATAGTTATATACTTATGCGCCATATAAAAAAAATTAACGTGTGATTAAGAAAATACTAACGTTTGATCATAGTTACGTAGTATTAATTAGTTAATGAACTGTGGCATAATATTTTTCTTTCCCAATGTTCATATCTATTGTACTTATTTTTTGTTTATTATGGTCAATATAGTTTCAGTTTTATTATGGTTAATATATGAGTCACTGGATTTCGGAAAAACATACATTCAAGGTCACTAAAATAACATATTAACATGTGACCTATTTGTTTGTATTTTAGACGGGTTTTTTTTGTCCTAATCGTAAGCTGGTAACATCTGCTTGAACTTTGACATGTCCCACTCATTAAACAAAAGCAAGTGATGTGTTTCATGCTACGTAAACATATCAGGTTATTTTAGATGCTCGGTCCCAATCACTCTTTTTTTTCCATGTTTCACATGCTACCTGAGCTATCTATTTCATGTCACAACATACAAAATTATGCCCCTATGTCGCAACATTAGATTTAATGTTACGAAGGAAATGATAAAATGCAAAAAACATCGCGTGTGTACAAAAGTAGCTAGATGGTTGTTTATGAAATTAATCACGAGCTTATATAATTATTACCCCTCCTATTTATGGTAATTGTTTTTCAATTTTCAGCTAATCCAAACTAGGGAGTAATATAATCAAGGTCTATTATTAAATTGCTACGAGCATATACTATATATAAATGAAATTAGCTAACCTTTATGATAACAAAAACTGAAACGACATATATATAGACTTGATAGAACGAAGTTCAGAAGTTAATGAGTCAACATCAATTCGGTTTTGAAACGAAATTTCCTTGAAATATCTTGTTCGTAAGAAACATAAGGCCTGATGGCATTGTGTGGTTTATTGCTATTTTACACTGAAATACCTTTAAGTCATAATGCTGATTAGGAAATGTGTAATGATTGTTTAGTGTGAAAATGTGAAGTATCATTGGATGTATTCAGTTTGTATAGGCATGTAACATGTTTGTTCTGTTTTGCATGTTCTTGATCGACTGTATGCCTTATGGCTTAATTTTTGATATGATAATAATATATCTTCACATTTTCACTAAAAAAAAGAAACATAAGAAACACTCTCGCTATAGTAAGTTATGGGAATAGGATGTGCTTTTAATTTGTCACGTCCCTTATCATCGAGTCTTCTAAAGTTGTAATTCGATCATTCGATACAATAATATTGATCATTAGTTATGGTATATACAAAACTTATGTTAGCTATTAGGGGATTGAAACGATAATGCTAAATAAATAAACGATACTTTAGTTGTTGACCTATCGCTTTATCACTGATAATTTAACAAGTAATGAATTGAAGTAAGATATGATCTTTAAACGAGTTTAAACGTGTATTATTTTCTTTGTTTGGTTTCTTGGTGGTGAAAACCATCTCATTACGGAACCTCCAAGGATGCCAAAGGGTAGACTGAACCATCATATCGAAAAACCTTTTAAAGTCAGCCAGGAGTACGGGGACTGTTAGAATTTTAATATCATGACAATCATATAAAACAAAGTACACATGTATGCGGAAGCTATGGATCAAGTATAACATATAATTATTAACAAAAACATAAATAGGAACATACCGTATGCAATCTTGAATTCTTGAACAATTGATGAACTCTAATTAGGGTTAATAAGGATCAATGATTAACCCCTTACCGTTTTGTTAATCGATCCAAGATACTAACAATAGTGTGTTAGTACCACGTTCTTATACACACTTACTATTAACGAATTAAAATTAATGCTACTTAAAATACACAAAACAATATATGTTTAAAACAAAACAATAAACAAATCACCAAAGCCCTTTGCATTATTGTTGTTGACGTTACACAGAAAACAAAAGAAAAGAGAACCATAATAATTTCATGCACATGATATATTCATGCATGTTTAACCACATTCTGTGAATATGTCGAGACACAAAAGAAAGAAAATCAAGGCTTTATTATAATGTGTGTACAAGAGATACAAAAATAAATCCTTGACTTTGCTTTTATAGGATACAAAACTTAGAGAACAAGTTAGGGCTTGGGTTGGGTTAGAAACCCTTGGCCGATCGGATCTAATAGCCCACAAGGGTTTTAGATCTATCTTGTTCTCTATTTTTATCCTTGGTCCTTATCTTTGTACGTTAGTCAATTTTCGTTAATTACTAACGTTCTTTATTTGTTTTGTGTAATTAATAATTAAATATAACTTTTTTTTATTAAATTATTATACTTTAATTCTCATACGTAAAGTGTGCAATCCCGCGGTCTCGAGTTCGATTCTAGACATATACATATTAATATTTATCCACAACTCTAACAGCTCCCACTTGGATATCTATTAATAGTATAATGACATTGGTTAGCATCTAGCAACACGCCAATGCCCCTAGACCAACTCGAGCTAGGTTTTCTGGAAAAACCTTTAATGATTTATCATTATTATTATCCTTTTGTTTCTAATACCACGTTAATAAAGATATGGATCTGAGTCATTCTTTAATTAACAATTCTGTTTCTCGTTGTTTATGATTGAGCAAGATTACCAAAACATTTGAACGTATTCCAGATAGACTTTGGGCGTGCGCACGCAAACATCTTGTTAACCCTACGAGGGGCCCAGCAGTATTAAACTTCAAAACAAATTTGAATGAACAAATTCTTTCTTGATTACAAGAATAACCCATGGACTTTGCAACACTTCTGAAAACAACCCTTATAACTCCCTGTTACGGTGAGCGGTAGATTGCTTTACAAAAATGCACTACATCCATGACACTTATCTGGTATCTCAAGTCTGAGGATAACAAATTCATGATTTACTCACTGACAAGATCCATAAAGTAAAATCATGTAGTTGGGATAAGTCCTATATTCAATTCATTGAATATCGTGTGAAATTGGTATGTCAACGCATCAATATACTTTCAAGTATATTCTAACCAATACTCAGATTTGTCTTAGTTTAATGATATTCCCATATCATTAATCGACAATGGACAATTTAGAATAACATAAGTTATTCATGGATTTAAACATGCAAATATAGGACACAATTTTTTATTAATGAAAACAAACGTATTAAGTACTTTAATTCATTATAAATAATAATTGCTTAATGTCCTTTATCCAAATACTAAATAGATCAATGCATGATAATTCTAGTTAATGAATTTTGTCTCAAGTACTGACTTGTTGACAATTATGCCTCAAGTAATGACAATCATACTTGGTGACAAGGCATTTATTTCAACTAACTTTGATATATCCGAATTTTGAGAATACTTAATTCAAGAATTTAATTAGCAAAACTCTTGTATGTGTATATCCAACTATCTTGACATACACATAATTTTTCATAAATGATGTGATATCCTCAATCACCAATTTATGACAATCAAACTTTCAAATATTTTAAAGTTTAAAGTATTCTAATTTTTTAATGTATAATGCAATTATGCTCTTAGTTGAGCACAACTAGTTCTCATGACTATTAATAAGGATGAAATCCTTTCATGACTAGTTATTGAGTGTCGTCTCAATTTAAACCAGCATCATTGTATATAAACCACAATATGCTCTTTAAAATTTCCGTAAACTTAATATCAATTGTGTAATGTTTGACACCTTTCAATCTTTCAAGATTTATTGTCAACTATAACAATTACGCAACAATTTGCCATATTGTTTATACTTAGAATTTAGGAGCAATTCCTGGTTGAGGATCAATATTCTAAGTCCAACCATATTGCATTAGAACATTCATTACACAAGATATCAAATATTGTTAAATCATTAAGCATTAAAAGCATGATACAACAATAATGTTATGCACATGAAAATCCTTCAGTCAAACTTAGATTTTATTCATGTTCTATCTTTACAAATATGTATATCCATTTAGTCTTTCAAAATAATATATCATATTCAATTTAGAATTATTTACCGCACATGTTTATTTAACAATAAACTTTTGTTCCAAGGTTGTATGTTTTATTTTCTAAATCTTTCAAATAAAGTTTCATTCCAAACTAAGTCTAACATTTTACTTACATGGAATGTTACTCTACAATATATACGATTTAGTAAATTAAACATAATACTCCCACTAGCTTTCAAGAATACTTAGAAATTATCTTATTTCAATTATAAATCAAAACATTGATTTAATAATTAAACATAAGATTAATCTCTTAGATGCATGCATTTATCCATTCATGGATTATTGCACTTTGTACACTTCCAAAGATTTACTTGAATTCATAAACTCATTTTGATTACTTATCGTCCTTGCTCAAGTAATTATTCAAGAAAGAGTTTTGATATTCATTGTCAAATTTCATATATATGAAAATAAGCTTGACAATTACTATCTTTGTATTTTAATGTGCTTAAAAAAGAGTATTCAATCATAGTTAATTGCTTAAGTATGATTAATAATCTTGTCATAAGACATGCATTAAAATATGTATACAGTTTTTGTCCATATGATTATTACACAAAGATTTAAACCACTAGGGTTACATTATCTTTGAATAAACTCATCTTCATTCTCTAACCATTAAGAATTAAGATAAACCAAATTTTAAATTTGAATATCTTTATGAACAACATCTATAACATTCATAATATGAGTAATTTACCCAATTCATTATTTTGGTAATACTACATCATATAATTTTTAGCATATTAATCAAATATCTAAGATATCCAAGTGGATCTATGAATGAGAATTCCATCATCTTGAGGTTTATCATTTACATGTTAACCTCATCATGATTTTAACTAGTGTAGTTTTAGAAGATTATGTATCTTGTAATTCTATCTTTTTACGATAAAACTCCCACTTGCCTTTAGTAATATATAGACTATCTATAAATACTTGGCAATTAGAGTAACAATCCAATTTTCTCTTTTAGGACATTACAAATACACATTGATAGTTCTTTGTTAATAACCTTCACATAAGTAGCTTAACAAATTCAGAACTTCAATTTTAAGACTTAATGTGATTCATCATATTTCATAATGTCTTATTAATCTTCTAGGAGTCTAATTGAGTATGTTCAATCAATACTCAATTTTCTAACCTTGATAACTTTTGAAAGATAGGAAGTCATAGTTATATAAGATAGCCATAATCCTTTTGGTATACCTATTTACCAACTAAGTCAACTTAAAATAATAGTATTTCCAAACAAATTGCATGCTTTATGTAACACAAGTACTTTTGACCAAGTCACTTCATGTTTATGTCTCATAAAAACATAAACTTGTTATAATCCCACTATACGTTATTAATCATTGATCAACTCAATGACTTCTTGTATATGTCTTAATTAAAAGACCATAACAAGCTAACGTCTTACTTTATTATAAGTCTTGTAATACTTAAAAGATTTCATGTTTATAACTATACAATAAAGTATAAACATGTATAATTAAAGTAATCATGAACACCATCATTTGGTTTCAATAATATTTTCAAGTTAACGCAGTACTTCATTTATTTATGTCATTCTAAGAATACATAATTATTGAAGCAGTATTATATTACTTCATGCATTTATGTTATTCCAATAATACATAAATATTAAATTTGAAGTAGTATTATTATTAACACATGTTCTAATAGATGTCTAATTTAGAAACAGTAAATTATCCATGTTGGTCTCACGCATACATGGAAATTCACCTTGTTGTTAATATTTACCCTGCGTCTCACGTTTACTAAATTTCAACACCAAGTGTTTCTTAGATTAGATGTATATTAATCATATTGGAACTATAGTCTCTTACTTTGCAGTTAAGAGAGTCCGTTAAATCATATTCTCATGTGTTGTACCTTGCACACAATGTAGATTTCTCCCACTTGTGCATGGAACAACATCATGTACCACATAAACAACACGCACGCGTTTGTTAATGTGAACAATATGATTTGTGTCATTAGCATAACTAGTAGATATAGAGTTTACTCAATCAATCAAGGAAACGCACATGACTATCCTTGAAAATATTAGTATCTTGACATTACAATAATCCCTTATTCAGCCATAAGAACACAATACTCCCACTGAATTTGACAACATTGTAAATGTTTCATTAATCAGTGAAAGGAAATAGTGTACTATTTATTTTCCTACATCTTTTAAGAAAACTCATTCCAACAATTATATATAGGTTTTAAAAGAATGTATTCTACTACGTAAATGTGATTCATCACATTCCAAACTTTTAACTTGAAAAAAAAACTGGGCATGCAATTTCTTCCTGTATAGATCTACCATTCCAACAATTGTATGTAGTATCTTTAAATGGTCAAATCAAAACGACAAGATAAAATAATCTAATTCGTCTTTTACCATTGTGCAGTAATCAGTCTAGCTTCTAATTTAATAACTCATAAAATGCAAATAATCATAACTATTAAAGTTTGCTATGAGTTATGTACTTAGAATTTAGACAATTCTAATCATCCTATTATACATTTCTCATTCATGAAAAGGATTAGGATTAAGTCTCTCACTTCTCTTATGGAAAGAAGACTAGGTTTATTCTTTTAGTAAAGTTGACTCTAACCAAAAAACCCATACGGGTGTAGATCAATTTACTTGATAAAAGAATAACTCACGTTTACGGTTTTAATGTTGCATTAATACATTTAAAGAATTTACAAAATTCAATTTTAGTATTTTCGATAATTTATTTCCTGGAAAATATAATACCCAAGGATATATTCATATAACCAACATATATTCTTGAAAATCTAGGATCCAACTTTACATAGATTCCACCACATCAGTTGATCTGTTAGTGGTGAAAGTATAAAAGATGGTAATCTGTCGAACAATAATTGGCAAACAAGATTTCCAATTCCTAGATCATTATGGGATTTACATCAAATTGATTCATCAATTTGTCATGTAAGCATGTTTCATCCCATCTCATGCCTTAAGTTCTAGGTCTCACGCATCAACTTAATTAAGTCGTCTAACTTAGAAACTGCAAATTCTTCATGTGTGGTCTCACGCACACTTGGAAATTTACCTTGTCATTAATATTTGGCCTAGGTCTCACGCATACCAAATAATTAATTCCAAGTGTTCCTTATAGTTAGATGGCATGTAACTTAAATTTTAAGGGTATATCTTTTTGATGTGAAAATCAAAACATGTATAGAGATGCATGCACTCATCTTTATAACATAAGTTTTCAAAACTTTTTTATTACCAATTCTTAAGAATTAATACAAAAAGTTTTACTTGATATTATACAAGAATGAAGTTAAAAGAAAATTGTTTAAGACGTATCCGTAAGTGTGATAACCAAGGCAGACTCTAAGGCTCTTTCAAAGCCTTCTTATCACAACTATGAATTTGTCTTAAAGGAGTTACTTTTAAAAACATGTTGTACAAAACATCAATCAAGTCAAAGTTTTTGGATTAAATCTTAAAACTGTAACAAAGTATGAATCTTGCTAGTCTCGCTTTGGAGCGAATTACCGTGCGAAGCGAACCATTGTTGGCACATAAGACACCGCAAGATTCAATCTTTATCACTTAAAGTTTCACCATTATTAGTCCATATTATTTTCTTTATAAAAATTACCCTTTTATTGCTTACAAACGGGTCTAACAATTAAACAATAAAACAATTAATAAAGACAAATTAAAACAACTAATAACATAACAATTATAAAGGTGAAACAATTAGCCACATGCAATCTTTTTAGAAAAGATCATAACAAAATCAATTCTAGGTTTTTATATGCATATAATTAACTAGGGCCTTCACCTCTTAATCAGTGGCGCAACTTTTAAGGGGCCGGGGGGGAGGGGGGGGGGGGGCGCCCGACCCCTCGAAATTTTTTTTGCGATGTAGGGGTATATAGTTTTCGTATAGAAAAATTTCGGTATATTCGGTTTCGACCCCCCGAAAATTTCGGTATACCTGAAATATAGCCTTAGGAAAAAAAAAATTAGATCCCGACCCCCCACTTAAAAATTCCAAGCTTCGCCACTGCTCTTAATGGAAGTGAGCCACATACATTGATAAGTTAATTGCGTAGGCCAAAGCTAATCACATACCACATAGCACATAGCAAATAGCACATAATTGATTTTAATAATTATGGGGTCTTCCCAATTTTTAGATCTATCTAAACATGTGACAAAAACAAAACAATTATCAATCCATGACTAACATGCATGTTTCGTCACGGATCAAAGCATAACAATTACTAATTAGGTCACAAGTACATTCAATTAACTAGTTAATGACCTAGGGTTTCTAATTAATTACAAATTAATTAATTTAAACCACAAACCCTAATTATGGTTCATGGAAAAATCGACCCCCCCCCCCCCCCCAAATTATGGTTAGGGTTTCGAAAATTTAAAAAAAATAAAGAAAACCCCTAGATCCAAAACATGTATCTAAAACTATTAAAGATACGATTTTTATTATGTTTTAGTAATCAATTACATGTTATACATGGCTCGTGATGCCACTGTTAGAATTTTAATATCATGACAATCATATAAAACAAAGTACACATGTATGCGGAAGCTATGGATCAAGTATAACATATAATTATTAACAAAAACATAAATAGGAACGTACCGTATGCAATCTTGAATTCTTGAACAATTGATGAACTCTAATTAGGGTTAATAAGGATCAATGATTAACCCTTTACCATTTTGTTAATCGATCCAAGATACTAACAATAGTGTGTTAGTACCACGTTCTTGTACACACTTACTATTAACGAATTAAAATTAATGCTAGTTAAAGTATACACAAAACAATATATGTTTAAAACAAAACAATAAACAAATCACCAAAGCCCTTTGTATTATTGTTGTTGACGTTACACAGAAAACAAAAGAAAAGAGAACCATAATAATTTCATGCACATGATATATTCATGCATGTTTAACCACATTCTGTGAATATGTCGAGACACAAAAGAAAGAAAATCAAGGCTTTATTATAATGTGTGTACAAGAGATACAAAAATAAATCATTGACTTTGTTTTTACAGGATACAAAACTTAGGGAACAAGTTAGGGCTTGGGTTGGGTTAGAAACCCTTGGCCGATCGGATCTAATAGCCCACAAGGGTTTTAGATCTATCTTGTTCTCTATTTTTATCCTTGGTCCTTATCTTTGTACGTTAGTCAATTTTCATTAATTACTAACGTTCTTTATTTGTTTTGTGTAATTAATAATTAAATATAACTTTTTATATTAAATTATTATACTTTAATTCTCATACGTAAAGTGTGCAATCCCGCGGTCTCGAGTTCGATTCTAGACATATACATATTAATATTTATCCACAACTCTAACACGGACCCTATCGGCAAGGGTGATTGCATCTAATAACTTTGGGAGGTTGATGCTTCGAATGTTCAACCAATCAACAATACCTTCTCAAGTGTACAAAGCAATAACACATGTACCAAAAGATATGATGATCTTCTGTCTGAATGGCATCGTCACAAAAAGGCTAGGGCACCAAACACCATCAAAATCAATCCCTCTAATGTTGAGGTTAGCTCTTGGGGAGTTGTGGGTAATCTTTTGTATGCGGGTTCCATGTGAATGTGTTCACTTTCAAAGGAAGGAGTTCCATCTTTTGGGTGGTGATCTCGATGAGGTGGACATATGGACAATGAGATCGAGAACCCTTCCCTTTAACTGTTTAGGACAGGACTGTAGCTTTTTATTTAAAATCTACATAACTAGTTTTGAGTTCCATCTCAAATGTACCGTTATGGTACGTGTGCCCAAAATTTTTGTACCAGTGTGATACATTGGTGATTGGTAAACCGGCTAAAAGTTATTTTTAAGCAAAATGGACCTTTGCGATTTGTTTCTTTTGCAAAATACGTCCCTTGTGATTTCTTTCTTTTGCAAAATAGGTCCCTTGTGATTTTTTTATAAATTACGTCCTTGTCATTTTTAGTCCATGCTGGAAAACTCTTTTAACAAAGTTGCTCTTTGTTTGAAATTTACAAAACTGGTCCCTATGCGATTTACTTTTACTAATTTAGTCTTTGCACGTTTTTCTAACACTTAGGCTTTCACTTTAAAAGTGAAAAACAGCATTAGATATAATAAGGGATAATATAATTTGTGCTACCTAAAAACAATTGCTTATGGAGAGTTTCGCAAAGAAACCTAAAGGTTTTCATGCTATTCAAAAAATAAAAATTCATGCTATTATAAAAACAATATAAAAAATAATTACATTAAGACAAAATTTGCAAAAAAATTGCACAAGGATCATTTTTGTGAACTAACTTGTGGCTTTTTCGAATTTTGCAAATAAGTTGCAAATCTTACGAAGTTCATATTTTAGATTTTTTTAGTAAATAATGGGTATTATTTTTTGAAGTCACAAATTTTGGTATATTTGATTTCCCCTAATTATTACATTTATTTACATTTGAATTGGACGGATTGATTGTGGAAAATGGTGATGACTGGAAAAAATAAAGTGCAGATAGAGAGAAGAGGTTGAAAAAGAGTTTACCAGCAGGGACTAAAATTGCACAAGTGCCTATTTTGGAAAAAAAAAAAAGGTAATAATAATAATAATAATAATAATAATAATAATAATAATAATAATAATAATAATAATAATAATAATAATCATCATCATCAAAGGGGCCTATTTTGCAAAAGAAAAAAAAATCGCAAAGGCCTATATTGCTCAAAAAATCACATTTTACCCGGTATTTACCCATGTAACACATTAGTAAAAAATGAAAGTTAACGTACTACAAGTAATGTTTTGAGTATACATAGCATAATGGTAATTTAAGAAAATACGCGTCTATTATATGACTTAAACCCTTGTCTTTAATAGCGGATTTTTGTTAGAAGATACTAACAGGAAGCTAGAACCAGAATTAATCATCTATAGACTAATTAATACGATAATACAACATTCAAACCTTAAAATTATATAATTATTAACTTATTTATGTGATATAAAACCTATTATGCATCAACTTGGATAAAAAGCTTTTTCCCAAAACTAGCAGCAAGATTAACTAAAAGAAAAATCAATAGCTCCACAAGTTGTCACAACCAGAAGCATAGTCCACAGGCGACCGATCATCAATACTCGTCGGCCGTGGTGGACTCACCATCATTCCCTCTGCCATATTCACCAACAAATTCGGCATATCAAAAATCGCCTCTTCATCTATAAACTCATCATTACCCAAAACTACCCCATTACCACCATGGTCAGCTTGGTGTCCATCTTCCCTCTCCATGCACAACTTTATCATGTCAGCCGCTTCCCCAGCCGCGTTCCTTATCAAGGTAGGCTCTGGGGACTCTGGCACTCGATATGATCCAACAAATTCTGGGAAATTCAAAGAAGCATCGCAACCCCTGAGTGCTAAAGCGGCTACGTCATAAGCGGCTGCAGCCATCTCTGGGGTTGGGTATGTTCCAAGCCATATACGAGAACTTTTACGTGGTTCACGAATCTCTGCTACCCATTTCCCGTTTCGACTACGAATTCCATGTAAGCTAGGGTGTTTCCCCGAGGTGCTCATATATAGTGGTTGTTCGAGCTTGATTTACGGTGTGATGGACATATACAGCCCTTATGCATGTGTGTGTACAAATACAAGGCGAGTGAAGGGCATAAGTGTGTCAAAAGATGATGAGACCGTGGAGATATCGTGTACATGTTGTGTTCACATACATATAGTAGATTTAATTACACTTTTGGTCCTTGTAATGTTCAAAGTTGTGAATCTTCTCTCTCGTGTCCAAACTTCTATGATATCAATGTTTGTACTCGCATTATGCATGGTGGAGCCATTTATCTACCCCTTCGTCGCGCTTATACTCAGGTCCTAGTGACAAACAATTCACAAAGTGGGTCCTTCTCTTTTCGTAAACGTAATCAGCTCCTTTCTCTTCGTCCTCCTTATTTGCAACAAAGAAAGATGGTATATCATCAATATCTAAATCTTCCACATGTTTTAACTTTCCATCTTACAGGGCATCCTATATAATAACCTGAAAATATGAATCGACATTTGAACATAGAATACGGGTATAACTCTAAAGTTTTTAAACATTTGGTTAAATTATGAACATATGCTACAAATAAACTACAAAATAAAAGGTCCATAACTTAACCTATATGAATAGACACATCTATATATTTTAGTTGATATAAAACGTTTAATGAGATCATGGGCGGAATGCATTTTCTATTTTGTATCACACGTGTACAGGTCATATTATGGCCGAATACATTAACATTTCACACAACAATTAAACATTTCATACAACAATATCACTTGAAGATATGAACATGATATTTGAATATATGGAGAAGAATAAGTCTTCTTAACCTCCCCATAAGACTCGGCACTTTCACATGTACTTCACCCATTTATTTGAACCGAATATCACATATCATTTCACACACCTAAACCCTAATCAACAAAGGTGGCGGCACAGAAAAGTTCTCTCCATTCGGTTATCAAGAAGAAACTATATGAAGGACTAGGTGGTGCAAAGGAGGCTCAAGACTAGGGTGGTGGATGATCGTGGTGTACCAGGTTTAATGAGGCTGCTTGATTATTTTGGATTCGGTATTAGTGTTGCTCCTTGGTTCCTTGTCTTCTTTCCATTCGATCAGATTTATATGGTGTCTTAGTATTCGTATTCATGTTCGAGCTTGTCACCTCATTCTTGTCCGTCTCGATCAGACCTCAATGAATTCATGTTTGTTTTCGAGTCGATGGTTGTTCACATTTGGCTTTTGCATGGCATGAAGGTATATCTTAAGCCATTTACTTTAACCTGATGTTACTAATGAATATGACATTAAACAATTGGTCATTTGTGAAAGCATGTTATATAGGATTAAACCATAAGTGAGAAAAACCCACTAACAACCATAATGAGGGATCTTTGTGTCTTGAACTAGGTCATATATGGAGTCTAAACTTGAAACGCTAATATATATTAAATGTATAAGTAATGACTTAATCAAACATATTATTAGTTGCCTGTTGTAATGAACTATTGAAATGTATTAAAAATGAGAAACTAGTTATAAAAATGGTGTAATATACGAAGGTAACCAGTATGGATACATATAAAAGTTATAAATGAGTGGCACGTTTGGTTTGGTGTCTCGTGTGTTTCCGTTGCGTCATGGCTACTGGCTAGCATCACTCGTCGGGTATCTCTATATATCTCTCGTGTTTCATTTTTAGTTCGCTACATGTTTATATCTATAAATAAATGGAGATCGGTTATACGTTAATATAAGTAGTTGACTTATGAATTCATGATCTCAAATTTATAACATCTTTCTGTTTTGAAAATAGTATATGTTGATACAAAAGTTGGGCGTTCCTAGTTTGGGCTCTTGCTCTCGTATCAATTCGCTCTTAATGCTTGAAACCTGCGCACAAAGAAAATAAACAGACACCGTTAGGCTTATCGTGGGATTGCCTCCCACGATTATCCTCCGGCGTGAGAGTAAATAATCGGTTTTAGGGTTCTCGTAAAGAGTTGAATCGTACCTTTAATGAGAATTATGTCATTCCTTATATAGGTGCAGAATCCTCGTAGGTTTCTTGCTCCTTACTCTTCGCACACATGGTGCTTATCCGGGTTAAGGATATCTATTCCGTAAATTGAAGTTCCTTATCTATGCCCGGGTAGTTTGGTTGGGCTTGGGTCTACGTGAGCCCAATCCCGTTAACAATGCGGCCCAAGTTATAATAGCCCACTCATGATGGATTTGGGCCTTAGTGATGTTTATCATTTGGGCTCGTGGCCCAAATATAGACTATACGTCATCATGTCCCCCCAGTCTAGTGTGCGGGGCTTATAGCCGTGGATACTAGACTAGTGAGAGCAGCGGTAAGCGTGGCGGGAGGAAATTAGAAATTTGCCGCCCAATATGAAGAACTATGTATCTAGTCCAAGATATTTCAAAAAAATGCCTCGGGAAACGGGGAGTGTGTCCACGTACTCCTTGGAAAACAGGAAAAAGTGCATGTACCTTTCGTATTCCAACCACACGTTTTAATGAGTGGGATCCACGTGGCTCACTTCCTAGGGTTTTGGTAACCCTACATAAAACCGCCTCCCTTTTACCAAAAACACACAGTAAAAAGGACACCTCCACCATTTTACATTTCTTCCAAGCGTTTTTTAAAGAAATCAACCGTTTCATTAGGTAATCCGCGAAAGCGTGCTCTATTTTTTAGTTTCTTTAAAATGGTTCGTCAATTACACGAGTTTCCTTCCGAAATGGACGAGGATGAACTGTGTCAGTTCTCCTCGGATTATTTTATTCCTCTAGACGTGCATCCGGTTGTACCGGAGGCCGATGCGTGCATCGCCGATTTCCCCGAGGGAAAGATAGGGTTGTACACGCGCTTCTTTGAGTATGCGAACCAACGTGTACCCATATCCATATTTCTGAGCAATGTGCTCAACCACTACCGCCTACATATTTCCCAGCTGCACTGTATAGGTGCGGCAAAAATATCCAATTTTGAAATAAATTGTCGGTTGCTTGCTATTAACCCGACTGTCGACTTATTCCGTGCGTTTTACCGCACAACGTGGTCGCATGGATGGGTATCCTTTGCGAAGCGCGGTGGGCGCCTTCAGTGCTATACAGAGAAGGTGGATTCTCTTAGGGATTGGAGGGAAAAGTTCTTCTGGGTAGATGATAGGGTATTTCCTTCGCCTTTTGAGTTTTATACTCAAGAGACGCTGCCAAGGGATGGGCGCCCCGCACCTGGTTCATATAGCGTGGCGGATGCGGAGACTATTGATGCCAACCGCGTCCCCATTAACCCTTACCCTGAGGAGTTTTTGGTGCACGTAGGGCTGAGTCGCAACTATTTCCATGGTTCTGACGAGGTGCCGACCTTCATCGATGAGAGCGGCCGGGGTGGGTGTTCATCCCATATATTTGTTCGCTTCAAATAATGTAAGTGTTTCTGTATGCGCACTTTCAATAACTAATATGTGTTTTGTTATTTGCTCATGTGTTGCGCAGAGATGGATTTGTTCACCGTGTTGAAGCTGGAGAAACCGAAGCAAGTGACCGTTGGTGTGCGTCCGCTGAGGGAGAATGAGCAACCACTTCTAGATGCGACTGCTGGGCATCTGACTGTTTTGGGGCAAGCTGCGCCTGAAGATTCACCTCCTCTGCTGGTGACTCCTGTGCAGAGCGTATCTCCTGCTGGGGAGTCTGCGCATGTGGAGAGGTTGCAGGCTGAGTCCTTTGACAGCGTGGAGGTGCTAGAGCCTGAAAATGTAGCGCATAATCTAAATCGCAAGGGAGAGGATGATGCCCTTGGTACTTCCAAGAGGAGGCGCCATCTGATCGCATATGAAGAGTCATCCGCAGAGGATGACACATCCGCCAATGGCGCGGATAAGGAGATTGCAAAGGCTTCTCCACTTCTGTAAGTGATATTCCTTATTCCTCCTTATTCTTTATATATTGATTATTACTTGTCGTAATATGTGCTGACTTTCTTCTTCACTCGTTGTAGTGACCATGCTGCAAAGGATGATGCAGCATTTGTGGAGAGTGTGGTCCCTCCTCAGAATGAAAACGTGGAGGAGGGAGTGAAGGTGGCTAGGGAGTTATCTGCGCAGCAGCTGTTGGTGGAGCTGGCTGCTGCCGCTGAGCGTCAGACTGAGCGATGCAGTATGTTGGGGAGAGCAGTACCCTCGCTCAGAAGGACGAGGAGATTGCCCTGCTTCGTGCGCAAGCGGAGGTAGGGTCCGTCAAGGCGCATGCGGATAAGGTCACTGATGAGAATTTGACCATGATGGCGGAGTTACAGCATCAATTCAGGGCGAACCTTACTTGGGGGGTAAGGTATTTAGAGGAGAAAAAGAATGAGCATTTTGTCCATATTGATGAGTTCCGCCAGCGTATGGAGAAGATGCTGAAGGAGCAGGAGGAGAAGCTGCGCGGCCTTAGTATAGAGTATGATGAGGAATTATATCCTCATCTTATGTCTACGATAGCTAAGCGCAGGTACGTTCTTGTATATTTCTGCAATGTTGCTTCCTTATATGTATTAATTTGTCTCTTTGCTTCTAATGCATCCTTTTTCTGCGTGTGTAGGTGGTTAATCAGTCATGGCTTGCGCCTGGCTGCGATGGGCACCTTAGAGTCACCGGAGGTATTGGAGACCTTTGGGAAGGTGGTTCAGTGCGCCGTAGAGCGTGGCAGGGTACAGGCTATGGAGGAGCTCCATGAAGCTAAGTTGTTGAACGTGGCGCTTGCTGAGGTGCCCGGTTATAATGCCACTGCTTATGACGAGCTGGTGAAGGCTATGGAGGGAATGAAGCTGCTTGAGCTTCCCCATATTGCGCGGTTGGAGCGTGACCAGGATTACCCCATAAAGGTAATCATGGAGGGGTTAACCCTGGGTCGACACATCTTAGAGGATGCATAGGCGCAGCCAGACTATTTTCTAAAGCCTGACGAGTCGCAACTGCAGGTTCCCATTTTTGCGCAACCGCGTCATATGTTGACTCCTTTTGTTCTTGAAAAGGAGGTTCCCTTTAAGGAGGTCTTGGAACGGCACGCGGAGAGAGCAGCCAAGAAGAAGGGGGTTAAGGGTAAGGCCATTCTATGCGGTGTGGGCGCTGCGCATATTCCCAGATCAGATGGGGTTCCTGTTAGTGTAGCGACCGTATCGCCTAAGGATGCGTTGCTTTTGAGAAAGCTCCAAGAGGCAGGAAGCTCCGCTGCCCCATAAGATAGTCCTGAGCATTGTCATAGTGTTTAGACGTAGGCGTTTGTAACTTGTATAACAAATTATCTCTTTTGCTTGTCATGGTATCCATTTGTAAATTGTCATCCTTTATGTAAAAAGGTCAAATGAGATACTCTTTTTTGAAACCTAGGTTTAAATTAAGTGCGTGACTTAAAATAAATCATAAGCATGAAAATAGACTTGCATTTTTTGTGCAAAGTCTTTATGAAATGACCAAGAGTCTTGGCTTATAATTTGCTAAGCTTGTACAGTGTACGTAATATTGCGCATCCGTCGTGGGATGCGCATAGAAAACTTACTTCAATATCTTGAAAGTAAGGCGCCTAGCAAGGATGCGTGATCCAATGTTGATGGGTTTGCAACCCTCTTACTCAACGAGTTAGTTAGTAGGTTTACTCATCCTTTATGCCATCGTGGGTCTTAATTAGTGCATGCACGCCATGTAGGCAAAATATAAAATAACAATATTGACACATATAAGAATGTACGCAATAAAGTAAAATGTGTTATGGAGTTAGCTAGAAACCATAACGTTTTATTGATACTTGCAAGTTTTTTTTAAAATAAAAACAATTCCTAATAAAGAAAAAAGAAACAAACAATTATTGGGCACATACTGAAGTGCAAAGTTGTCTGTTTGTGGGCCGTAGCCTTTCCTAGAGATAGCATCTTTCGAGATTGCAGATATTCCTAGTACGCACCCGGTCGTGACCTTCCATATCGCGCAACCTGTATGCACCATTACCTAGCGCATCAGTGACCTCATAAGGTCCTTCCCATTTTGGTCCAAGCTTGCCTGTGTCTTCTGCGTGGCTCGCATCGTAAGCGCGGTATACGAAGTCTCCTGGCCTGAAGGAAGTATGTTTGACTTTTGAGTCATAATACTTCTTCATTTTTGCTTTTGCCTTTGCTTCGCATATAGATGCGCGTTCACGCCTTTCTTCTAGCAAGTCCAAGTCTATGCGCCGCTCCTCGTCATTTGTTGTGACGTTAACCTCTGCTGTTCGTATAGTTGGCATCCCTATTTCAGCTGGTATGACGGCTTCTGTCCCATAGACAAGAGAAAATGGTGTATCGCCGGTACTGGTTTTGATTGAGGTGCGGTGCGCCCATAAAACATGTGACAACTCGTCCACCCATTTTCCTTTGTGTCTGTCGAGGCGTGCTTTTATCCCTTCACCTAAGCTGCGATTCGCGAGCTCAACTAAGCCATTGGTTTGTGGGTGTTTTACTGAAGCAAAGTGTTGTGTGATGTTTAATTGCGCGCACCAATCTTTGAATGGGTTGTCACAGAATTGTTTCCCATTATCTGATATGATTTCACCTGGTAGCCCAAAGCGACACACAATATTGTCCCACACGAAGCGTTTTACCTGGTTGCCAGTGATGTTTACCACTGCTTTTGCCTCAATCCACTTGGTGAAGTAGTCTATGGCTACGATGAGGAATTTTAGTCCTCCTGCTGCAACTGGGAAAGGGCCTGCAATGTCAATGCCCATTTATAGAATGGCCATGGTGAGGTGATGGGGGTTAACTCTTGTTGTGGTTGGCGCGGAATTGGCCTGTGTACTTGGCAATTGCTATATTTTTTTATCATATCTCGCGCATCGCGATGCATAGTAGGCCAATAATATCCTGACCGCAGAGCGCGCGCCACAACAGACCGTGGTCCTGAGTGCATGCTACATGATCCAGTGTGGATTTCTCGGAGTACGTAATCTGCTTGAAGAGGTCCAACACATCGGAGCCAAGGTTGTAAGAAATAACGTCGATATAGGATGTTATCACATAGTTCAAATCGCTGCGCTGTGCCTCGCATTCTTCGAGCGTCCTTAAGATCTTGTGGTAAGATCCCTTTGCCAATGAATTCAATGATAGGTGTCATCCACATGGGATCTTGTTCTTCTATCACCGTGGATACTTCCATCTCCAAGATTGATTTGTTTTTTAGAGTTTCCACCAATACCTGTTTTGATAGGTGCGCAAAGCTTGTAGATGCAATCTTGCTAAGCGCATCAGCTTTCCTGTTATCCCCTCTAGGTACTTGTTTGATTGTGAACCTATCGAAGTTCTGAATTAAGGATTTGGTTTTTTCCAGGTATTGGATCATGTGTTCATCCTTGGCTTCATACTCGCCTAACACATGGTTAGCTACTAACCTGGAATCTATGTTTGCTTCTAGGTTGCGTACACCCATTTGAATTGCAATACGTAGTCCAGCGAGTAGGGCTTCGTATTCTGCCTCATTGTTTGTGGCTGTGAATTCGAAACGCAGCGCGTAGGTGAACTCCATTCCTTCTGGATTAGTAAGAATAAGGCCTGCGCCTGATCCATCCACGCATGAGGATCCATCTGTGAACAGAATCCAGGGTTCCTGTAGATCTGTTTTGGTTGTTGAAGTTGGACTATCGGTATCTGGCTTTTCAACAATAAAGTCGGCTAATATTTGCCCCTTGATTGCAGTGCGTGGTCTATACGAGATGTTATACTCGCTTAACAACACACTCCACTTTTGTAGCCATCCTGATGCGTCAGGTTTAGAGATAACTTGTTTGATTGGCTGGTCTGTGATTACAGCTATGGGGTGCGCTTGAAAGTATCTGCGCAGTCTTTTAGCTGCGAACACTAGGGCTAAGACCAGCTTTTCCATGGCGCTGTAGTTAGTCTCTGTCTTCTTCAATGCTTTGCTTACAAAGTATATGGGTGTCTGGACGGAGTTTCTATCTGTCAATAGTACTGCGCTAACTGCCCCGTGGGTTGCAGATAAGTACATGATTAACTCTTCCCCTGGTCGCGGTGCGACAAGTTTGGGGAGTGATGCCAGATGTTGTTTTAGCTGTTCGAAAGCTTCTTCTGCTTCCTCAGTCCAACGAAAGTCTCCCTTTTTGGTGTACTTCGTGAGTGTTTTAAAGAGAGGGAGTGATTTGTCTGCTGACTTAGATAAGAAACGGTTTAGGCCAGCTAGTTTTCCGTTTAATGACTGGACTTCTTTGAGTGTGCGCGGTGAGGGAAGATCGATAACAGCTTTTGTTTTTTCTGGGCAAGGCTTAATACCATCAGGTTCTATTAAGTACCCCAGGAACATGCCTTCTGTTGCACCAAAGGTGCACTTCTTGGGGTTTAACTTCATGTTTATTTTTCCCAATGTTTTGAACATTTCCTTGATGTCGCGCACCAATTCATCCTCTGTGTGGCTCTTGATGACAAGGTCGTCAACGTAGACTTCCAAGTTTCGACCCACTTGTTTTTCGAAAGCCATGTCCACCAATCGCTGGTATGTTGCGCCCGCGTTTTTTAGGCCAAAAGGCATTTTTGTGTAGCAATAGACCCCTTGACTTGTGTGAAAAGCTATTTTTTCTTCATCTTCCACTGCCATCTGGATTTGATGGTACCCTTTGTATGCGTCTAAGAAGCACTTGAAAGGATATCCGCACAGGGACTCTACTTTTCAGTCGATCTCTGGCAGTGGGTAGCAGTCCTGTGGGCATGCTTTGTTGAGGTCGGTGAAGTCCACGCACATCCTCCAACTGCCATCACTCTTTTTTACCATCACTGGGTTAGAGAGCCAGTCGTGATAGTATACTTCGCGCATTATACCTGCGTCTACAAGTTTATGTACTTCTTCCAGAATAGCTTTTGCGCGATCTGGGGCTTGGTCGCGCTTTTTTTGTCATATTGGGGGATATCCTTGTCGGATTTGTAGCTTGTAGCTTGTGCTCCATGATAGAGCGTGGCACTCCGGTCATGTGCTTTGGTTCCCATGCAAAGATATTCAAGTTCTTTTGCAAGAGTGCGCACACAGCTGCTTTACCTTTGTCAGATAAAGATCCTCCAATCAATACTTGTTGGTCTGGGTAATCGGGATGAATAGCGGCCTTTAAGTTTGGTGTTTTTTCTGCGTGCTGTTCTGGAATGTTCTCCACCTCACTGGTTACTGCGTTGCATTCTTTGGGTGGTACTGTGGTGTTGTAGAGGGTGACAATTCCTTCTTCCACTGGAAATTTGAGCATCCCATGTGCTGTAGATGGTACAGCGCGCATGGATGATATTCCAGGTCTCCCGATGATGCCATTGTATGGTGAGGGAGACTTGATTACCATGAAATTTATCCATGTTGCTGTTGAGTGTTGTTCATCGCCCACAACTACAAGTAATTGTAGTTGCCCCATAGGCCATATCTTTTCTGCTGTGAACCCTGTCAGCGACGTTGTGGCTGGTATCAACTGACTTTGTATTTCAAGTCGTAGCCTTTTGAAGCAATGCTCGTATAGGATGTCTGTGGATGCTCCTCCATCGATATACATGCGGCGAATCTCGTGTCCCCCAGTCTGTATCTCAATAGTTAGTGGCTCTACTACTGCGTTGTCCGCAACTAGAGTGGGGAAGGATATCTCCTTTCCTGGAGAGAACTTTTGGCTGACTTTTTGTTTTGTCTTGCGTTGCCATGACTGTATCATGTAGATGATGTCCGCTTTATCTTTGGGAGGTTCTTTCTTTCCTCCATTCCTTTGCTTATCCTTCCCTTCTTTAATGTTTTTCACGAGGTGATCCATTCTACCCTCCCTTACTAATTTTTCAATTAGTTGTCGTAGCTGGACACACTCGTTGGTTGTATGGCCCTTTTGGCCATGATATTCGCAGTATCCATTCCCTATGCGCTTGTCCTCTGCGGTACGCATTGGTGGAGGTTTTGGGAAGTTTGCTCCTTCTGTTACAAATATTTCCCTCGGAGTCTTTGTGAGAGGGGTATATTTGTCATTATCTCGTCCACTGCGATAATTTTTGCTTCGGTTGCTGCTCTGATCATTGGATTGTCTCCTAGGCTGTTCTTGTTGCCTATAATTTGAGTAGCCTTTTTTGCTGTCCGCAGCGGCTGCTTCTCCTTGTATGAAGGATCTTGTGCGCTTCATTAGCTCATCGAAGGTTTGGGGAACCTTGTCGTTTAGCTTCCAGATGAGTTCTGGGTTATTAATCCCATTCATGAACCCTGAAATTTTTAGGACTTCAGGACACGCTTTTACGTGTATACACTCATCTTTAAAGTGTTCCATATAAGCGCTGGTTGATTCCCCTTGGCGCTGTTTTACTCTGGCTAGTTCAACAGGGTTTTTAGCGCACTTCTTTCTTTGGGTGAAGTTTAAGCGGAATGCTTTTCGCAATTCTTCAAACCCGCCAATGCTTCTTCGTGGAAGCTTACTAAACCACGTGCGCGCATTCCCTACTAAGGTAGAGTTAAACATATGGTACCACACAGGTTATGGCCAATTTTCGATAGTAGCAGCAGATTCAAAAATTTTGAGGTGGTCATCCGGATCACCTGTTCCATCATATGTTTTGACATTAGTGGGCATGCGCCTTCTCTTATCATCAGAGTAATCGCTGATGCGTCGTGTGAATGCATCAACTTTCTGGCGACGCCATGGAAGAGACATGTCTTCGTCTTCTTCCTCGCGATGTCTTCCTTTAGACTTCTAGTGTCCTGTTTCCCTATCCTCGTTGTCTGAGGAGTCGTTGGAGGAAGAGTAATCTCTCCTGCGGTACTTGCGCCGACTTCCTTCAGAGGAAGAGCTTGAGGGGCTTTCACTTGGGGATATTCTCCTCCCTAATCTGTCATGAATTCTTTTGCTCCCAGACCTGGAGGAATCTTCGCTTGGTGAATGTTGAGGTCCTAATATGTCTTGTATCCCTCGACTACCAAGTCTGGAATGAACATTGGTGCGCCTCTCGCTGTCTTCATATTCCTCTGAATATTGTGATTCAGATGTCGTACCCAGCCTATCATGGATAGTGGTACGTCTTTCATTATTTTCGCGTCGTCCTCGTAGGTGGCGCGGTGGTGATACTTCGCGTTCAGGACCAAAGTTGAGTCGGGCTTGCAGGCTCGTACTTGACCTTCTCCTTGCTTCTTCTTGCATGAGGGCGGTTAGAGTTTCGTAATTTTGGGATACAAAATTACTCAACGTTAGGTCAGGTGCGTCCTCATTTGCTGCAAGAATATGTGCCTCAGTGTTGGGCACCCTATCTCGGTTAGGCGCACCAGGCGGCACAGTGTTGTCCACTATAGGTGCCGTTTGATGGGGAGTATTGAAGAGGGTGCGCTGAAGTTCTTCAACACTCGGGACTGCGGTGGTGGCTTGGGTAGTCCTTACAGGCAATTCTACCGCTGGGAGAGGTAGGGTTGGTCCCGTTTCTTAGTGACCAGGCGCACTGGTTGTCCCAGAAGCCTACCTAGGTGTCGAATCTTGTTGATTCTTCCTCTGGGGGTCACGTGTTTTTTCCAACTGCGGAGTCCGCTGGCTTGAATTTTTATTCTTCGTCATTCTAGTTCCTTAGTTCTTAGTGTAGGTCCCATGGATGGCGCCACTTGTTGATACAAAAGTTGGGCGTTCCTAGTTTGGGCTCTTGCTCTCGTACCAATTCGCTCTTAATGCTTGAAACCTGCGCACTAAGAAAATAAACAGACACCGTTAGGCTTATCGTGGGATTGTCTCCCACGATTACCCTCCGGTGTGAGAGTAAGTAATCGGTTTTAGGGTTCTCGTAAAGAGTTTTAGGGTTTGTGAATCGTACCTTTAATGAGAATTATGTCATTCCTTATATAGGTGCAAAATCCTCGTAGGTTTCTTGCTCCTTACTCTTCGCACACGTGGTGCTTATCCGGGTTAAGGATATCTATTCCGTAAATAGAAGATCCTTATCTATGCCCAGGTAGTTTGGTTGGGCTTGGGTCTACGTGAGCCCAATCCCGTTAACAATGCGGCCCAAGTTATAATAGCCCACTCATGGTGGATTTGGGCCTTAGTGATGTTTATCATTTGGGCTCGTGGCCCAAATAGAGACTATACGTCATCAATATACACGAATGAGATACAAGTTGCATATAATTTTGGATGGCATAATTGTGATTGTGTGGTTTGCATGTATATGCGTATGTATTATATATATATATATATATATATATATATATATATATATATATATATATATATATATATATATATATATATATATACACACGTTTAAATGGAACATGGATATGGGAATATTGTGGTCTTGTGTCACTTTGTAACATGCATGGTGTATGTGTGGATTTATGATACATGTTGTGTGAGTCGTGCGGGTATGCACGTGAATATTGTATTTTAGTCGTCGCGGTCAAAACTAATATCGAGAGTATGTTTAAATAAATTATGAACGAGGGAGTTCTAAAATTGTCATTTGGTTATAATTTATAATATAAACCCCAAAGTTAATTATTTGACATTTTAAACACTAAACTTTGATAAATTACATTTATGGTCCAAAGCTATGATATTGGTCATTTTAACCCTTAAATATTATTTAATTGTCAAATATAACCTTAAAGTATTAAATTACTAATTCGAGAAACTTACTAAATCAGGAAACTTACTAAATATGGAAACTGGCTAATTCAGAAAAGTTACTAAAAATGGAAAGTTACTATAAATAGAAAGAAACCTAAAATGAGTAATATGATTTAAAATGAGCTTATTAATAATAAGACGATCATTAATTCGTGTAGATTCGTTGAAGAAGGAGTAACTTCCGATCTTTATGTCTTCTGATGTGTTTGCACTTGCGGTTTAAGGTACAGATATTCTTCCCTTTTCAGTAGGGACTTCTCATGACTTTCTTTCGATCCTTGACACTGCTAAGATTCCCTTCAGTATGCCATTGCTATGTTCCCCATTTGATATGATTGATATGATCCATTTGATATGATTCGTTGATATGATCTATTTGCTATGAGCCTTGCTATGTACCTCTGATTTGATTCTGATTTGCTATCCACTTTGATTATGATTATGTGATTGCGAGATTCTGTTATATTATGCTCTGGGAGCATTCTGTTCTATCATGCTCTGGGAGCATTTTGTTATGGATAGCCTTGCTTTGTTTGTTCTGATGCCCGAGTTTTTAATCTACTCATGGAGGTACCATGGGCGTGTCATTGAGGCATCAATGGCATGACACTATCTGGGGCGGTGTGATTAGTCCCCGGCGTCCCCGTCTGATTATGATATGATATGAGATCTCTTGGCCACTTTGTATATGATTTGTTTGTGGGGGGGGGGGGGGGGGGGGCGTATGGATGCATCCTAGGATTTGTTTTGTTTTGATATGATATGATATGATACGATTTGGTTTGGTGACTGGTTGTACGTGCCTTGTACCCCTTTCACGTCTGGTACTTGGAGGTCGCCCCTCTATGTACACCCTATGAATTGACGGATATGTGATTATGTGATTTGAGATCTATTCGAGTGTCTCGGCCCTCGGGTAGGTCGGCTCGTGGCTTTCCTATGTTCTTTATGTCTATTCGAGTGTCTCGGGTAGACAAGCCTTTGTTCTAGCTGCTCATATGATTCTGGTTACTATATGATTCATATTATCACTTGATTCTTCATATTTCTTTATTCATTTGACTTATTATATTTGTTCAGTTATCATTGATCTCTTATGCATTTGACAGATGATATTCATTTCAGCAGGAGCTTATGAGATCTATTCGAGTGTCTCGGGTAGGTCGGCTCGTGGCTTTCCTATGTTCTTTGTGTCTATTCGAGTGTCTCGGGTAGACAAGCCTTTGTTCTAGCTGCTCATGTGATTCTGGTTACTATATGATTCATATTATCACTTGATTCTTCATATTTCTTTATTCATTTGACTTATTATATTTGTTCAGTTATCGTTGATCTCTTATGCATTTGACCGATGATATTCATTTCAGCAGGAGCTTATGATTTTCTTTTCCTATACTTATCTATGTTTCGATTATCCGTTTTGTTATATATCTGTTCACTGGGCTTTTTAAGCTCAGCCGCATTTCTTTTCCTGCGGCAGGTGTTAGGTTGGAAGCTGGGTTTGAGTGAAGAGTGCATAGGAGCGCTTAGTGGACCAGCCTGATGATTAGACACCCATTTGCTCTGGATTAGACTTGGATTTGGATTCAGTTAGATTAGTTTGGTTTTGTATTTCAGTTTTGGAACTCATTTTGTATAGAGTTAGTATTTCTTTATTATCTTAGAATACCTTTGTAACTGTTATGTTTATAAGTCTTCCGCTTGCATTTGTATGTTCTGATGGACACCATAATGTGGCATTTTACCCGTGTCGGGTTGGGGTGTTACATCCTATATGTGACTTTATCTATTCCATCCGTAAGTTGAACTGTTGATCATAAACTAACCTCGATGTTTCCACAAATGGTTTTCCTAGTACAATTTCACACAAGTAAGCATCTATGATACTCCTAACATCCTCTAAATTCGTAAAGTCGCAAATATAGGTAAAATTCCTTACGAAAATGTGCAAGCCTCTAACTCAACCAACAAAATTGCTAAATCGCTTATGGTTGTAAGAGTCTTTCCTAGGCTCTAGTTGCTCATTCATAATCCAATTATAGTAAAGCCTAGACATCACATTCATCAGTGATTTTAAGTCAATCTAGGTCTGCTCTCTATAGGAGTGATCGCGCTCCTGTCTCAACTTCTTCCATTAACTTGGCTTCTGGAGCTGGTCTTATTGTTTCAGCTGGAACAATGCATCTCCCCCATGGGCTGCTCTTTCAATGGGGCTGGAATAGAAACCCACTCACTCCTGTTGAGATTGAAGAACTCACACACCTTCTCCTCAATAATGAAATCGATAAATGTGTTTGCATTTTTAACAAATCTAAAACCTTAACTGTCAAAGGAATGCGGCTCTACATCTCCAAGGCTAACCATCCTTCTACCATAATTCCATCTTGTTGGAAAAAATACTTACCCTCTAAAGTCAATATCTCTTCATCGCGTGTACTAAACTGAAGGCTTCCAACTCGGCTAAATCTTGATAAAAAGGTGTAGACTTACACTCTGTCCGCTGCCCCATTTGTAATGATGATCTTGAATGCGAAAACCATATTTTTGTTAAGTGTACTGTTGCAAAGGATACATGGTTAGCGATCCTTAAATGGTGGGGTATACACAATCTCAACATTTCGAGCCTCAACGACGCAATTGAGCTAGCAGACCGAGCCCCTCTTAATATAAAGCACAAGAGGTACTTTGATGTGGTTGTTCAATCGACTCTTTGGGTCCTCTAGACTCATAGAAACGAAACGGTATTTGCGTCCAAGAAGCCAAGTAAAAACCTTATTCTCAACAACATTAAGCTTTTTTCATTCACTTGGATTTGCTCAAGAGCAAAGTTGCCTTCTTTTAGTTGGGTAGATTGGTTTAATAACCTTTGTAATGCTTTATCTCCTACATTGTAATCTTTGTGTGCCTTGTCCTAGTCCCTTGCTAGGCGGGTTTTTTTTTATATAATCTCAAATCTTTATCTTTAAAAAAAAGTAACCAGTCATGCAGGGTATCTTGATATTCCTACGGTTACCCCTATTGATCCAAGGTCTTTTTCTCACGGAAGAAGGACATAGGTTCTTTAATAGGTCCTTGGTGGGAAATAGATTTCTAAATGTGTCCCTATCATCCTTTTATTCTAATGCACAACTTCTCCAACCCCTAATTCCTCTTCCTAGTCATTACTAGGGATAGGAATGACGGTCAAAGCTCCTATCATTTTCTCAAGTTCATTATCAATTAACCTATTAAGCTTACGAAGTTCATTAATTTGTTGAACAATTTGGTCATACAACGAGATTGTTGCGCTTGGTGAATTGGGTTGCGGTAGTGAATTAGGTGAATGGTTTAGTGGATTCGCGTTCTTCATAATTGCTAACGGAATAGTCAATGAAAAAGGTCTTACAAAAAAAAGCACAGAGAAAAAGATAGACTACGACAAAGCTACAAAAGAAAAAAAAAATCACTTGATAGGAATCTAGTGAGTAGATCTAAAGGAAATAAAAATCAGAACCTAGGCTATTCCCCGGCAACGGCACCAAAAACTTGATACGGAGGATTGCAACACCGAAGTTTTACAACCCTCCTAGGCAGAGTACCTAACCGTTGTAGTGTAGTATAGATAAGACTCGAGTGATTAATTGTTTTCTAGGGGAATGGTGAGGTAGGTTCGAAGTGTATGTTGATTAAGTCTAAAAGTTGTGGGAAGATTCTTATTGGTTTTTTTATGTTTTTAATTTAAAGCAAGTAAAATTCGGGTATTGGGAGTGGCTGGTTATAAAACTACTAATTAAACTAAATGTGATAAAAATAAATGACAAAAAAAGTAAAGTGGTGGTGAACTTCTTATATGAGGAAAAACATATTTACCTAGAATCTCATTACTACATAGTTATCTCTTACTATGTTGTCGAATTGCCACACCCTTGCCTAATGTAACGTGAAGTATTCATAATTACCTGTTGTGGATTGGTTAGTACCACATCTATAGACTAGCCTAAGTGAACGACGCACGTCTGATTTGACAAGCTCACCCAAAACTAACCTGCACAATAAATACTCGCCTAATTAACAACCTAAGACATAGTAATCAATTAGTCACGTAAAGGAATAAAAAACATATTAATAATCAATTACAAACAAGCCAATTAAATTTTAAACGATAGTATTATACATAATTAATGATGAATTGCACCGCCACATATTACAACTCAAAAATATGATATTAAACAAATATCTATGATCACAATTATGCAATCTTACAAATACTAAAAAAACTAAGAATATTAGAAAAACATGTTTTATTACATAAATACTAACATATATAAATATAAATATATTTGTATATGTATACATATTATTCGGGTGAGACAGGACGGAGATGTTATTCCACACTCCCCGCCCAAAACCCGATTAAAATCTCCGTTTAAGCCCCAAACCCGCCCCGTAACCTGATAAACATTCCGCACCACGCCCCAGTTAGTTTGGGTTTTGGATTTCCCCACCGGGTTCTGATATATTTTTTCCATCTCTAATTGGCGATGTGTTTTTGGCATTTTGGTTTTGGGAGTATTCTCATATATTTTTAAGATGAGAAGTGTAGAGTGTATAAAGAAATAATATGTTTAAAAGTGTGAAAAAAATGAAATATTATCGAAGTGTTTATATAAATTTTAAAATATTTTTTGTTATTAAATAGCTCCATCGGCCATTATTTATAGTTGTGTTTTTTCACACCTCTCATAACTCGATCATTGCCAAGACCGACTTCTCCAATTTATACAACCCACGACGGGTCATCATACGGTCGTGCAAATAGGGAGGACGCGTCTTCGATGGCTGAAGGACACGTTTTTGAGTACTTATTACCACTAGTCTTAGTTGTAAGTTATGAACAATAAAATGACTATTCATTATTGGTTGCTAAAGTTTATGTAAGAGTAAACTACACCGTTCGTCCTTGTGGTTTGCGTTGACCGCAGCCTGTGGTCCTTTGACCAAAAAAATTGCACCGTTCATCCTTAACTCAGAAACATTATGCACCATTAGTCCTTCCCTCTAACGGGGTGGACTAACGCTCGTTAACTTATTTGCTTATGAGGTTATAATCGTCATTTTGCACTATAAGGACGAACGGTGCAATTTTTCGCTTTTGGTCCATTTTTAATGCTTTCTTCCGGTTTTTTACGTTTTCACCCGTTTTTGTCCATTTTTTTTTTTACGTTTTCGCCCATTTTCGCCCGTTTTTTTTCCCTTTTTTTACGTTTTCGCCCGTTTTCGTCTGTTTTTATCCGTTTTTTTTTTACGTTTTCATCCCGTTTTTACGTTTCCATCAATTTTTTTACGTCTTCGCCTGTTTATTTTACGTTTTCGTCCGGTTTTTACGTTTTCATCTGTTTTTTTTACGTTTTCGCCGATTTATTTTATGTTTTCACCAGTTTTTGTCCGTTTTTTTTTACGTTTTTGCCCATTTTTGCCCTTTTTTTCCGTTTTCGCCTGTTTTCGTCTGTTTTTATCCGTTTTTTTTACGTTTTTATCCCGTTTTTTACGTTTACTTCAATTTTTTTAAGTTTTCGCCTGTTTATTTTACGTTTTCGTCCGGTTTTTACGTTTTCATTTGTTTTTTTTACGTTTTCGCCGATTTATTTTACGTTTTCTTCCCTTTTTTTTACGTTTTCGTATGTTCATTTTACGTTTTCGCCATTTTTTTACGTTTTCGTTCAGTTTTTACGTTTTCGTCCATTTTTTAACGTTTTCGTCCATTTTTTTTTACGTTTTCGTCAATTTTTCACGTTTTCGCCCAATTTTTTTTTACGTTTTTGTCTGTTTTTCTTACATTTTTATCCATACTTATCCGTTTTCATCCATTTTTATTCTTCCTTATCCGTTTTTATACGTTTTCATCCGTTTTTTTAAGTTTTCGTCAATTTTTTACGATTTCGCCCTTTTTTTACGTTTCCGTCCGTATTTTTACGTTTTCGACTGTTTTTTATGTTTTCGCCCCCTTTTTTTTACGTTTTGGTCCTTTTTTTTTGTTGTCATCCATTTTTTTTTTATGTTTTCGTCCGTTTTTGTCCATTTTTTTTACGTTTTCATCCCTTTTTTTACGTTTTCGTCCGTTTTCATCTTTTACGTTTTCCTCCCATTTTTTACGTATTTTTCCCATTTTCTTACGTTTTTATCCATTCTTATCCGTTTTCATCTTCTTTTATCTGTTTTTTTACGTAAAAAAAGAGACGAAAATGTAAAAAAAATAGACAAAAATGTAAAAAAAAACCAGACAAGAATGTAAAAATACTGACGGAAACGTAAAAAAAGACAAAAACGTAAAAAAAACAGGCGACAACTTAACAAAACGGGCGAAAACGTTAAAAAACTGACGACAACATAAAAAACGGACGAAAACGTAAAAAAACATACGAGAATGTAAAAAAACGGACGAAAACGTAAAAAAACGGACGAAAACTTAAAAAATAAATCGTAAAAAAAAATAGCGAAAACGTAAAATTAACATACGAAAACATAAAAAAACGGAAGAAAACGTAAAATAAATCGGCGAAAACGTAAAAAAAACAGATGAAAACGTAAAAACCGGACGAAAACGTAAAATAAACAGGCGAAAACGTTAAAAAATTGATGGAAACGTAAAAAAGGGGATGAAAACGTAAAAAACGGATAAAAACAGACGAAAACGGGCGAAAACGTAAAAAAAAGGGACGAAAACGAAAAAAAAGGGGCGAAAATGGGCGAAAACGTAAAAAAAATGGACAAAACGGGTGAAAACGTAAAATAAATCGGCGAAAACGTAAAAAAAACAGATGAAAACGTAAAAACCGGACAAAAACGTAAAATAAACAGGCGAAAACGTAAAAAATTGATGGAAACGTAAAAAACGGATAAAAACAGACGAAAACGGGCAAAAACGTAAAAAAACGGATGAAAACGGAAAAAAAACGGGAGAAAATGGGCGAAAGCATAAAAAAACGGACAAAAACGGGTGAAAACGTAAAATAAATCGGCGAAAACGTAAAAAAATATATGAAAACGTAAAAACCGGACGAAAACGTAAAATAAACAGGCGAAAACGTAAAAAAATTGATGGAAACGTAAAAAACGGGATGAAAACGTAAAAAAAACGGATAAAAACAGACGAAAACGGGCGAAAACGTAAAAAAAAACGAAAAAAAAGGGGCGAAAACGTAAAAAAAAAACGGACAAAAACCGGTGAAAACGTAAAAAAACCGGAAGAAAGCATTAAAAAGGGACCAAAAGCGAAAAGTTGCACCGTTCGTCCTTATAGTGCAAAATGACAATTATACCCTCATAAGCAAACAAGTTAACGAGCGTTAGTCCACCCCGTTAGAGGGAAGGACTAATGGTGCATAACGTTTCTGAGTTAAGGATGAACGGTGCAATTTTTTTGGTCAAAGGACCATAGGCTGCGGTCAACGCAAACCATAAGGACGAACGGTGTAGTTTACTCTTTATGTAATTATGTACTTTACGCAAATTGAAGTGAGTCTTGACAAAATTTAGAATTTACTTGTCATAGTAAAGTTGACCCGTCTTATCTAACGAAACCATACATTACTAATAACGAGGATGGCTTCGACCCGCCGCGTTGCGGCGGGGCGTTGGTTATGCACGTAAATGCGTGTCAGTTTTTTAATAGATTGTTTAGGGTGCACGGTTTGACATTTTTACCGAAATAGTCTAAAAGACTCAGGCAACGTGATCAGTCATCGAAGCAGGTTTTGCGGAGTTATTTGATGCGGTTGTTTTACGTCAAAATATTTTTTGTATCCCGAACTATCCGAAAAAAAAGCCTTTTTTTTTTCCTATTAGTTTCAAAAAAACAAAAACAAAACACGCCAAGAGTTGTTTAAAAAAAGGGGCCAGAAATTATTGCGTTGGGCCTAAAAAATAGCCCAAGAATGAAACGTGATGTGCTCATGCTAGCTTGCTGCATGCTTGGTTTGATGATGTAAATAGCCCAATTCACCTCTGTTGGGCCAAAAAAAAAATTTTTGGCAGGCCAGCTTGCGTCAGCCGGCGTCATTTGCCCACGAATTATATATATAGTAATGTTTATTTTGGTTACATGAACTGAATGATCAATGTAACATGGTGCAATTATTAATCCAACCCCCCTACATGATGCATAGAACCTTAAAATTATATATCATCTATCATATCGAGAAAGGGATGGTTGTTGGTTTTCCAAAATACCAAATTATGAAGTCATGTTACCTTAAGCACATATGTATATATAATAAGCCAAAGCATCCTAGCAAGACACTAGAAGCCCAAACTGCAAGGATATAATTGTATAAAGCGTTTTGCAGATCATAAAACAAATCGAGTCAATTTAACTTGAGGGTCGTAATCTTATAGTATGAGTGAAAAGCTTAAGAATTATAAAAAGTCACCACATAATATCAAGTGTTCCCTTTTACTTTTGTCAGCGCTTCTTTTGCTATTTTCACTCTTAACTGAAGAAAATTGTGATAACAAAAAAGAATAAGTTTTTCAAAAAGAAAGCGGATAAACAACGTGATATAACTGATGAACATAGAAAGGTTGTTAATCAAAGAGAACTGATGGACAAAAAAAAAAAAAAAAAAAAAAAAAAAAAAAACGGTTCTTTTTAAAGAATACTTATAAGCATTGCGATATTGTTTATCAAAGAAAACAGATGAACATTATGATTAAAAAATCCAAAAGAAAACTAGTGAATATTTTTAATTATTTTTTTGGAGGGCAAAAGGGTAACTGCCTTGGTAAAATATATTACTTCAAAAAAAAAGAAAAAAAAAAAAAAAGTACAACGGATGAGGTAGATCCCACATTTCAGCCCAAAAAGGCTAAACAAAAAGAATACATGATTTAACTGATAAACATTGTGATGTTGTTTGTTAAAGAAAACTAATAAATATTGTGATAACAAAAAAATGAAAAAAAATATATTAAAAAGAAAACTAATGAACAACGTAATTTAAATGATAAACATTGTGATTTTGTTAATCAAAGAAAACAAATAAACAATGTTGTTCATAATATTTTTAAAAATTGTTTATATGTGATTTCAAGGATTAACGGTGCGTTTGGTATCCAACTATTGGAATGATACTATAACTATGAAAGTGATTAAAGATGTTTGTTTAAGATGAAGGGGCCCACCACTTTAGTAATGAATGATAGATATAATTCATACTTCATATACATCAAGAGAAATATGTATGGATCTTTCATAGGTGAAGGACCCACCATTACTATCAAACTCATACTCATTGTCATTCATGGCAGCATACCAAATGCACCTTAAATATCAGTAACTAAATTTTTTGCAAAAAAAGAATAAGTATTAATGATGAAAAGCTTTATAAGTCAAATATTAAAGAAAAAATTTCAGACTTTTCATCAAGCACTTTATAAACATTTTCACCAACACTTTATTTGTCTGAAAAAAAAAAAAAAAAAAAAAAAAAAAAAAAAAACCACAAAAGATGAAAAACTTGTCACCAGTTTTAGTTTTATTTATCTTAATATGTAATAAGACTTGAGAAAAAAACAAAGAACCCTAGCTCGGATTAAAGATATTAGATTTCAAATTGAAAAAAATAAGATATTGAATTGATATAAATAATCACGAATTGAAAAAATTAAAATAAAGAAAATGATACGTAGGCTATGTTTAGCAAAATTAGCTGTGAATAGTAGCAGTGAGTTGTGAGTAGTAGGTGTGAGCTGTAGCGACAACTCACTGCTCACCGCTCATAGCTTCTTAAAGAAGCATTGGAAAAATGGGCTTTTCTAAAAAAGAGCAAAGCTCACCGTTCTTTTGTCAAACGAATACTAAAAATCAAAAAGCTTATTGCTCACCGTTCATCACCCCAAAAAGATCCAAAAACTCTGCGCCAAACATAGCCGTAGTTGCTTAAGAAAGAGAAGGAATATGGAGAAAAAAAGGAAAAAACCGAAGACACATGTCGAAATCTTGTAGCTTTTTATATTTCTCACTTTTCTACCGAAATGCATTTTTCTCTAGAACTCTACCCATATATATATATATATATATATATATATATATATATATATATATATATATATATATATGTGTGTGTGTGTGTGTGTGAGCAAAAAAAAAAATTGGAAGCTAAATTGGTTTTCTTTAGTTGCTCTATTATATATTGGAGTATAATTGTTTGGCTTGCTCATTAATCAACATAAATTACAATATATAGAATCTTTAAAGGGTGTTCTAGATACTTGGTTAGGCCTATCAATAAATAACTAACCAATAATAAAGTCCAAAAGCTTTCCTAAGCAAATAATCTTCTAACACTCCCCCGCAGTTTGAGCGGGAGAGGATCGGACACTCAAACTATTACGAAACTCTTCAAAAACTACAGACGGCAACCCCTTGTTGAAGATTTCAGCATACTTGTAAGGTGATGGCACATGAAGAACATGAACCTGGCCCCGAGAATACATATCACGAACAAAATGTATATCTATCTCAATGTGTTTAGTCTGTTGATAATAAACAGGATTAGCAGTCAAATAAATGGCACTGACATTATCATAGTAGACAAGAGTGACAAATACTAGTGATGTATAAAGCTCGTAAAGAAGATTACTGTTGGTATTCTTACTGAAGATTTAGGATTTTTATGTCTTGAGTTCATTTAATAAGTAAGCATTTTGGTGCTTTTAATGGTGGGTAATTCAAGACATTAAAGGACTAAATTGGATGTATGGTACTGGTTGGTGATTGTGAAGATCAAGGTTTCTTACATTTGTCCTCTATTTGATGATGACAAAAAGGGGAAGAAGAATATTTGAATTGAAGCTGCAACTTGAAGATCCTTGGTGATATAGCATGGTTTAAGGGGAAGTTCGTTTATCTTTCATATATATTAGCTTCAGGGGAAGTTCGTGCTTATTCGTTTTGTCATATCAACTAGGGGAAGATTGTTGGGATTTATACTTGAGTTGATATTGATAAAATATGAAAGATGAAGGACTTATGAAGACAAAGTGAAGAATGCAAAAGACAAGGGACTTGCTTTACAAAGAAGTTATTTCAATATAGTACTTCGTAGTATTTTGTAACCCTAATTCTCTATTATATAAAGAGAATACAGGGAATAGGTTTGATTATGTGTGTCACAATGTAAACCTAGAAAGGTGTGTGTGTGTAGAGACGTTTTATGGGAAAACGTCTAGGGTGATTAGTGTTAAGCCTCAACGATCTTAGATCACTGTTAGAGTGTAACCGTCCTACACTTGATCACGTAGCATTGGGGCTTTGGTGTATGTTAGAGTAGAGATGATGACGAGAAACCTTGTTTATAATATTGTTCTTATTCCGCTATGTTTTATCATGTGAACATTATTATTCCTAGATTAAGACTTAATCAGTCTTGAGCCAAAACGGTCCTAGAAACTACTTTATTATGGCGTTATTTAGTTTCTAACAATTACGAAGCCAAGCAGTTTCAACAACTCCATTATCAATGCTCTTGGGGTATAATCTACTCTCGTGGTCATCAAATGGCAACATACTTTCTCTAGATAGAGTGTTGAACCTGAGTAGGACAACCAGGCCAATCAGCATCAGAATAGGCAATAAGACAACTTGTAGTGGAGGCATAAGTTAGAGCCCAAAGTCCAACATACCACGAAAATATCGGAGAACTCTCTTAAGAGTTGCAAAATGAGTCTCTTAAGGATCCTGCATAGGAAGGGAAGCCTGCTGCACTTCATAAGAGATATCTGGATGAGTAAATGTGAGATAATGCAAACAACCTACAAGACTGCGATAGAGAGTAGGATCAGAATTATGATCCCCGTCAGAACCAAGCTTGGATTCCGTGTCAACCGGAGTCCGAGTTGGATTACAATTAGCCATATGTGCCTTGTCCAAAAGCTCTAAAGCATATTTATTCTGAGTGAGAAACATGCTGTAGAGTCACGAGAAATAGAAATCCCCAAGAAGAAATTAAGTGCCCCTAAATCAATCATATCAAACTCCTTATGAAAAGAAGAGTATACGATGAAGTAAATCTGCAGATGAGGCCGTCAATTCAATATCATCAATATAAATCAATAAATATGTAACCTCTGAACCATGCTGATATATGAACAAGGACGAGTTAAAATTACTCGACGAGAAACCAACCCTGAGAGCATAACATGCAAATCATTGAAACCAAGCACGAGGTGCTTATTTCAATCCATATAAAGATCTCTGTAATCGGCAAACATGATTGGAAATTGAAATTATGAGGTAAATAGAGTTGTGTACGAAAGTGTGTTTAAGGATGTTAATGAACCATGTAGAAATTGAAGTTCATCAAATGTAACATGGTGAGAAAGGATTATTTTGTTGGTGAAGAGGTCAAGGCATCAATACCCGCGGTGATAAGCAGGATGTCCCAATAATATACAAAGAGTAACACGTGGTGCAAGCTTATGAGGTGAATAGAAATGTGGGTAAAAGAGACAACCAAAGATACATAAACGTGAGTAGTAGGTGCCACTTGGTGAGAAAGGATTATTTTGTTAAATAATTTGGTATATGGTATTTCATTTTGAATGGCGGAGGAGGGAAGAATATTGAGTAAGTAAGCACCATATGTAAGGCCTCAATCCAAAAAAGTTGGTGGAAGGTGAGCTTGGAAGAGAAAGATGCGGATAACATTATTGATTGTATGTATCATACATTTTGACTTTCCATTCTGTTGTGAGATTTTAGGGTAAGAGAACTTAATTTGAATGTTATTTTGAGCAAACATACTAAGAAGGTTGGTGTTATCAAACTCACCACAATGGGCACACTGAAAATATGTAATGTCACACTTAAATTGATTACTTAAGTAAGAACAAAACTGTAAGAACTTTTTAAGCACTTCAGATTTAGTATGTAAAGGATAAATCCACAAATAATGAGAATAATGATCAAGAAATAACACATAATATTTAAAACCGCTAGAACTAACTATAGAAGTCCAAATATTTGAGTGAACAATCTCAAAACAATGAAGACTGAACTAGAAAATAGAAGTCTGACTTGTTTGCCAAGCTGGCAAGCGTGACAAATATGAGGAGACTTCTCTTTATTACAAGAAATAATCTGATGAGAAACAAGAGAACATAACACTTCTTCACTGGGATGCCCGAGGCGTTGGTGCCACATAGAAGGACTAACAAAATGCAAATCATGAGGAATAGTAGAAGGTTGGGTGACTAGGTAGAGATCTTCTGAACTATCATATTTGAGGAGGACATGACGGGGTCAAGAAATCCTTTGTAGAAAAATCAAATGCATCGAATTCAACTATACAATATTATCTCTAGAAAACTGACGAACATACAAAAGATTTTTGATGATATTAAGGATGACTAGAATATTATGTAAGTATAAAAGACGATTAAATGTAGGTAAGATGTTATGGTCGGTGTTGGTAACGGGTATAGATTTTCATCACGAGTACTGATGGATATAAACATTTAATATAAACAATAATTTAATTACTTGTATGTGAATTGAGATGAGATGATACACCTGTGTCCATATTCCATGTCGGATCCTAAAGGGTCATGGTGCTAAACGCACCTGGGACAGACGGAGCCGCTCCTAAAATACCCACTGAAGTCGAAGGAATATGGGACCAAAACACGTACTGATAGGTTGTTAGCCAACTAGGCTTGTTATGAGGATGCTGAAAATTATATGTCATACTTGTACCTTTAATTATAACATAAATCAATCTTAATACACCAAGCTGTGGAAATCAATATCATCAAGCAATAAATAAAACAAAGAGAAAGCTTAATTAGGCATCTCCAAAACACTGATACCAAATAACGACCTCAACCTATTTAATTTTAGCCTTGATTTCTGATTGCCAATCGCTAATTGAAAACCATAAGCATGCACGTAATAGATCCAATCAAAACATATTATTATTATTATTTTTTTTATCAACAACCCTATGGTATTGTTTAAGCTTTCCTTATTTAAAAACGTTTTCAAATATGAACTAATCATTTCTATAAATACATGATTTAAACACATATAATTAAGGTAATTGAGTTTCAAAATATGTATTAATATTAAGTAAGTTCATACTTGAAAATATTTTGAATTGAGAAAAGCTTATACAAACACCTATGGGTTGTTAGCAAAACTCTTAAATTTAATAATAATACTAACCTACTATTCTATCAAATTTGCAGTCATCAGATGTGAGATTCACGAGGGAGGGTTAGATTTTTTTAGAGAAAGAAATAATAATGATGAAAATTAAGAGAGGATCATTTTTGGTTTGATACGAAGTATAATTTTTAAGGTTGTTCACTAAGCAACACAAATTACATAGAATCTTTGAAGAGTATTTTAGATACCGGACCACCCATCAATAAATAACTAACCAATAATAAAGCTAAAAAGCTTTTCTAAGCAAATAATCATCTAACACTATACTCTAAATATAACATTTCTAAATGAGTTGAGTTCGGGTGTTATTTTTACGCAAGCATGTCTATACTACTTACAATGGAAAAATAGTCAAAATAAAAAAGTTGAGTTGTTGAAAAGTCATATAAGAGAGAAAAATAATGCAATTAATACTCTTATTAAAACACTCAATTACTTAAAAGTACAATGAATTATTCACATTCTACAACCAATTAAAAACATATATACTAAATTAAATACAACCAATTAAAACACCACTTACTAAAAAGTACAATAAAATTTTCATAATGTACAATTTAAATAAGCTACAACATAACGCATATGAAATAATTAAACACACTAATTAATGTTATTTTTAAACACACTAAAATGAAAAGTACATGTTATTATACACATTATACAAATTAATAAAACACACAAAGCTTCATACAACCTAACAAGTTGATGGTACATATAGTTTTGAAAACTAGACGGGACCAACGGGTTCAATCGGGAACCGGTGTCGCCACCGGTTCGGCGAACCAATAAAAACCATCCGAAAACGAACCAGAGAGGACCCGTTAAAACCGATACAAACTGGTGAATCAGGCCTCATCGAGATGTATTTCACCGGTTAATCATCACAGGGTACCCGAAGGAAAAATTGAAAAGTAAAAAGTTGAAACTAAAGAAGGAAATGTTGAAAACATATATTTCAAAAGGAAACTATTAATACAAAGCACAAACCGGGTTGACCCGGTTTAATTAGGCCCGTTTTCGATCCAACCTAGCAAGTTGACCCGGTTTAAATCGACCCATTTTTCGATCGGAACTGTTCAACCGGTTGAACCACCCGGGTCAAACCGGGTTTCAAAACATTATGTTTATTCCCTAAATCTTCAAACTTTTATTATTTTTCGTTTATAACCTAAAACTTTTTTTTATCAATAAAATATCTGTCGCTATAAAATCCCGTTGCTATGCACGGGTACTCGTCTTGTCAGATAAAATAAATGTAAATAAAAATTCATTATTTATGATAATTTTTAATAAAAATAGACAAAATATATATATATATATATATATATATATATATATATATATATATATATATATATATATATATATATATATATATAAAACTCCGTGCATGATATCTAAATTAAAATTATTTATGTTTAAATTACATGCATACACGGGACTTATAACTAGTAAACCAATAATAATAATGAGACGACGACTCAAGTGATATATAGTCATTGTGTTCACATTTTTTCTTTCGTTTGTGCATGTTTTGGGACACATCTTTGGTTAGTAGATCGCTATTTAACTGGTGTTTGGATTTATCTTATCTCAAAAGATACATGTGATTTTCGTTAACATTGATAAAGTATAAATAACGATGAGGTTTTCCTCAATTGGGATAAATATGTAGTGAAGGCGAGTATCGTAACATATATGTCTTAAACTTATACGTTAATGTTTTTGTTTAATTGAATTAAATTCTACACGGACATATCAGTCTTACTGCCAATTTATCGTGGATTATACTATATGTATATTTATTATCATTACTCTATATCAACAAAATATAGTAAAATAAAGATTAGCACTAAAATAAACTTGATGCATGATAACACCTTTTGGATACGTTGGTTTCTGAATTTACATTGCGAATCGACTAATCTCAGAGCGACTATCCTTTTGATAGCCCAGAGTCTTCACAATAACAGCTATTTTTTTTGTCATGATAACAACTACTTTTTGTTTCACATATCTTTTTAATCCAAGTAGATCGTTAAGATATATTTTAATTATATGATTATTCACTAAAGATATTGATTAAATTTACATGGTGTATTTTTGTTATTGAATTACAGAGTAAACGAGTCAATTGTTCTGAAAAAAATTACTACAAAAGGATAGTATGCTCAATTAGAATAACACGTAAGATATTGTAAGCTAGTAATCTTTTTTAATTATCTGTTTATAGATTATCCTACATTTATGCCTGATGACCACTAAAATGGATAATTTTCACCAAAGAGGGAATAAAATGAGATCTTGAAAAATGGATGATTTATATCGTAATAAGCATGAAATTGTCTTTTAAATAACGTCAACATGTAATTAATTAAGACTCCTTTTGTAATTCAAATTAGTCTAACAAGATAATCTTTAAACAGAATTTAAGGAATCCGATTAACTCAATAACAACACTCTTGTTCTATAAATATAGATTTGTTTTCTCAACACATTATACAATCATTCACTTTCATACGTACGTAAAGCTTTCAAATATGGGTGCTGGTGGAATAACATCTTCCAGGAATGCGAAAGCATACCCCGGAAAGCTCACATGCAAAGTCATCGGCTCATCTATCATGGCAGCGTGTGGTGGTTTGATATTCGGTTATGATATTGGGATTTCAGGAGGGGTGACATCTATGTCACCCTTCTTGAAGGAATTTTTCCCGAATGTCTATAGTAAACAGTTGAATACTCATGAATCTAGCAACCAATATTGCAAGTTTAATAGTATTCCTTTAACAATGTTTGCATCGTCGCTGTATTTAGCTGCACTCTTGGCTACTGTGGTAGCATCTTTCACGACGAGGTCTTGTGGAAGGAAAATCTCCATGCTTATTGGTGGTGCTGCTTTTTGTGTTGGGTCGCTTCTCAATGGTTTTGCGCAAGCCATATGGATGCTTATCGTTGGCCGTATTCTTCTTGGTGTTGGTATTGGATTTGCTAATCAGGTAATTTGGACTTTATATATTTGTTAAGATTTCTTTTGAGTTAAACATCAGTTTAATTGATATTTAATATTTTTTTTAAATAAATATTCATGCCTGCATCTATGTTTATAGAGTTTGTAAACCTTCCTCTTTTTTTTTCATATTTTTATTTTTTGGTAGATTTATGAACAAGTTGGAGTGACATAATGTCTTTGTTAGGATTTTTTTTTTTTTTTTTTTTTTTTTTTTTTTTTTTTTTTTTTTTTTTCATTAGTCTTCAGGAAATTCATGTTAACTTCTCACTGCAACTTAGTTAGTATATCGATATAAAGGTTAATCAGTGTATATACAATTGGGGTTTGTGATAGATTATTGCTAGAAAAAAACTATGAGTATATGTTTGAAGTAAAGACTTCATTCTGATTATATGTTCTTGTGTTTATAGTCTGTGCCTCTATATTTGTCCGAGGTGGCTCCATACAACTATCGTGGCGGTCTTAACATGATGTTTCAACTCTCGATCACCATCGGCATTCTTTTTGCAAATGGTATAAATTATGGAGTTTCCTTTATCAAGGGTGGATGGGGGTGGCGTTTGAGTTTGGGTTTAGCTATTGTCCCAGCTTTAGTGTTTGTCATTGGCTCCTTATTTTTGGATGATACACCAAACTCTCTTATCGAACGAGGCGACCTCCGAAAAGCCAAAGAAAGATTACTAAAAATCCGGGGGGTGTAGACAATGTAGATGAAGAATTCAATGATCTTGTTGCAGCAAGTGAAGAATCGAAAAAGATTGAAGATCCATGGACCAATCTTCTTAAAAGAAAGTATAGACCTCAATTAGTTTTCGCCATCTTGATCCCCTTCTTCCAACAATTCACTGGAATGAACGTGTTTATGTTCTATGCTCCGGTATTGTTTAAAACAATGGGATTTGGAGATAACGCTTCACTCTATTCCACTCTTATCACGGGTTTCATTAACTTTATTGCAACTATTGTTTCAATCATGCTTGTCGACAAACTTGGAAGAAGGTTTTGGTTTCTTTTTGGTGGTGTTCAAATGTTCATTTGTCAGGTAAAAAAACATCGTTAAGCATTTAAATTCACGTACATCATTGTATTATGTAACGTTTACGAATACTTACTATATTTTGTTAATGTTCACTTTATTTTGTAGATTGTGATTTCTACTGCAATTGCTTTCAAGTTTGGGGTAAATGGAAACCCGGGGCATCTAGAGATGTGGTATGCTATGCTTGTCGTCGTTTGCATATGTGTATACATTGCGGGTTTTGCATGGTCTTGGGGACCGTTAGGTTGGCTCGTGCCTAGTGAAATCTTCCCACTCGAGATCCGATCAGCAGCACAAAGTGTTAACGTCTCCGTTAACATGATTTGCACTTTCATTATAGCACAAGTTTTCCTCCAAATGTTGTGTGCTATGAGGTGAATTATAATTCAAGTTTCTCTTAAATTATGTTTATTAATAAAACATTAGTAGCTATATATCTCTAACGTATATTTTTGTAACTAATTCTCTAGGTTTGGGTTATTTATCTTCTTCATGTTCTTTGTGTTCGTCATGACGATCTTCATCTACAAATTCTTGCCCGAGACAAAGGGGATCCCGATTGAAGATATGGCCGGGATTTGGGAGAAGCACTGGTATTGGAAAAGATTTATTCCTGTTGAGATTAAAGCCGATATAGAAAACGTCAAAGCTTAAGAACGAAGAAGATAAAGAATAGTTTCTTCCTTGTAGTTATATTTTCTGTTATTAGTTGTTGAACTGTTATTTAGGATAGTTTAGGATTCATATTTGGATTGTTAATGTGTTTGGAATCTGTGTTTTGCAAGCAGTTTCAATGAGTTACGGATATAACATGTTCTTTTGCATGTAATAGGTTAATTTATTTATGTTTTACGTTTACAATCTTAGCTACAGACTTTATATTATGATGATAGTTTCATAACTTGCAGTTCGATGTCATCAATGACCAAACATGATTGTCAATAGTTTGTGACACCGTAATTAGGCACTTGATTAGTAAATTTCGTCGTTGACTTAATAAGGTGACAAGTTTGTTTGGTGAGCATAGAGCGTTGTGATTTTTTATTAATACTCATTTTGGCAAGCAAAAGGTAGCTTTATCTTTTGTTCATAATTTTTTTTTTTTTTTTTTTTTTTTTTTTCAAACACTTCATAAAGTAGCATTTGGGAGCGTTGATCATTTAATAGTTGTTTTACACATTATAATTTAACCAAATCGAACGGCTCGTGAAACCCCTATTGTGCATTTAATGTACTACTTTTGAAATTATCCCTTTTCATTAGATATTTCCCTTCACTTTTAATTTAGTCCATTTCTATTTAACTAGTGTTGATATCGGAGCTAGGTGAGAAAGGTATGACCCTTTTCACTTTATATTATAACAACTTTGGAGCTTTTTGAAACGCATTTTCTATGCATGTATATTATTAAAAATTGGTTCAACAAAACTAGTTAATATATTTAGAGGTTTTTGTCAAACCGAAGTTAATATGATTATTAGCTTATTCAAAATTTAATAAACCTTTTTTTACTGACCAGCTTATTAAGTATATAAAGCTCACTTGTATATGTTTATGAGCTAAAAAAAGAAACTTAAAATACTCCGCAAATAAGCTTAAAAACTAACCATCACTACAGTTCAAATTAACCTTTCAGTAAACGAAACAGCATGCGTGAATTATCATATAGATCGAGTCATAAATGTATTCCGTCAAAACACAATTTGTAAATAGGTTCAAACACACAATATATAACAAATAAAAACGCTTACCTAATCATACAAATTGATGAGTGTGTAAATACTCATCATTTTTTGTCAATCTGAACTGCCAAAACACTTAAAAACACTCAAATATGCATCAAAATACTGAAAATACACCAGGATTGTGTTTTATATGTTTCAGATGCAAAATGATTGAAAACAGATGAAAAATGAACAAAGTTTGCATAATTGGCAGTTTCAGTCTCTCAACTTTCAAAATTTGTCAAAATTAGTCCCTGAACATTGGTTTTGAAAGATAAGTCAACCCAAGTCCTTAAAAGTCAAAAGTTATCAAAAATAGTCTTTAGGTAAAAAGTTTCAAAAGTTTACAAGATTGGTCCCTGCAGTTTCTAAATGGGCAAAATTAGTCCCTAGGATATTCAAACTTTGAAAATATCAAAATGATTCTTGTACTATTGAAACTTGACAAAATTGGTCCTTATGGTGAAGTTGGGAAAATTGCATTTCAAGCCCCTCAGTTTTCAGCTTTGCAAAAATGGTCCTTGTGGTGTTTTAGTTGCAAACCAAACGGACCAAAACCTAAAATCCAAATCCAAAACAAAACAAACCCAATCCCTACCCCCTGGCCCAATTACCTTCCCACAGCCCAAAAACCACCCCCGTTTTATATTAAAACCACCCTAGTCAACCCTTGGTCAAACTCATCTCCCACCTCCTCCCCCTTCACGTGCAACCCCTGCAAACCCTGCCAAACCTACAGCATCATCACCCCTATCTTTTCTACTTTTCCCTCACCTTCCCACACTCATGTCCTCTTCAAATCACCCTTCACTTAATGCCTCACCTGCCAAACCAACCCCCACTAAAAACTACCCTTTCCTTTTTCCCGCCAAAATGAAATTCAAGGGTCAGGATGAAATGGAAGCCATCCAAGGGCTGGGAATGGTCAAGAGGAGCAGAAGAGAGATGGGAACCCTAATTTTCTAATATAAATAGAAGATTATGTAGCCATTTTTTGGCAGTGAGATTTTTAGTAGTAGATTAAGTAGGTAGTAGGTTTTAAGTAGGGTTTTGAATCCATAATTCCTAGTTGTAGTTTTGTTGGATGTACTCTTTTTAAATCAACCTCAATCTAAGTTTTTATTTCAATCAGTGCATTTTCTTTTACATTCCTGCTTATTATAACTGCTTATTTTCTGATTCATTTAAGCTTATTTAGTATATGTATAGCTCAGTTTACAAAGTACTCACAATATTGTAGTCTAAGAATTTGTTTCTTAGCATAAAACTTCAACTGCAGCCCCTTGTAGGAGTGTTTGGCAATGGGTAAATTTTAGACATTTTAATTATTTTTGGTGTTCAAATCAACTAGTGTCAGCTTCAAATTAATATATTAGGATGTTTTGATGCCCTTTTTAGTGATTTGATCCATTCAATGAACAAGTCCATTGATTTTCAAAACCTTATGCCTTAGAACTGTGTATTCCAGTTATAAGATCCAAAGGTCCTTTTGTTGTTCTTGTTGCTTCAAGTTAGGTCTCATTAGGTTGTTGCACATTTAAGAAATTTGTAGTTGACTTTATAAGTCAATAACCTTGCTTGTGACCCCTTTTTTCTGCATCAGTTGTCAAAACAGTCCCCCTTTGATCTCATTTTTAGGTTAGCTTACATAGATTTTAGCATATAATTATAGTCTTACTGGTTGTCTGTTGTTTGAGCGTTACTTATTTAAGCTTATTTTGAAGTTTTGAGACCTCTTGGTAACTTAATTGAGGGCTGTTAACACCCCAACAGCCTTTAGGCCTGCACAGCCTAAACCATACCTTCTTGACCTTAATTTAGATAGTGTAAGTTGAGCTTAGCTTTTGAATTTAGGTTTACTGATTGCTAGTAGTATAGGGTGCACTTTTGAGCTTATTTTGTTAACTCAAACCTGTTTTCCCAGCCACAACTGCAACCTGCAGTCACCACATTATGGCTTGCCACCATTTTGACCCAACTGCTCAACAGCTTCTCATGCCCCCTTTTAAGTTAGTTTAAGTGGAAATTAGGTTGAGATTCTTGTTGTACAAGTAGCTAGTAGTGTAGGTTTTATACTTCTGAGCTTATTTCATAGTTTATAGCTTATTTGGTAGATTGAGTTTGAGCCTACAAAGTGCTATGTTCAGACCTGCAGTTCCAAACATGTCCCCACAGCCCCTCAATGGTGTAATTTTAATTTGCTCAATACTCAGTGTTTAGGTCTAAAAATTGGTTTATAGCTTATTTGTCACCTTATCTATAAGCTTATATTTTTATTTTATTTTATTTATTTTTTTCTTAGTAATTTATTAAGCCCTCAAAGTCAGCCCTTTGGGCTGCATGCCTGCTGCCCTGCACCTGTTCCAATGAGCCAACTCCATAAGCTAATTGAGAGCTTATTAGTGGGCTTTAGAAGCTGCTTCTTGGCTCATTAGAAAGCTCACCTAGCTAGCTTATGGGATCAAGGTTCACTTTGGACCCTGGGTCACCCCTGTGGGCCCCATAACAGGCAGCACATTGCCAATTTTGGCATTCTTGGTATTGTGTGGTATTTTAGATTTGCTTATTGTTGCTTATTAGCCTTTTCAGTGCATTGCTCTTGTTGTTTTAGCTTAATCTAAGTTCACTCTACTTGCCTCTTGCATTATTTTGCTCTGTGGCCGGTGGTTGTGCTCATTGGTAGCTTTCTTGTTCAAAAATCCAAGTTCAAGCTTACTAGACTTCACTGTCTTATTTTGAGCTTTTCAAACTGCTTATTAATAATCTATAGTAAAAGTCCCTTCATAAAAGTCTCTCATTTACAGCAGGTTATTAGTTTTGCAAAAGAAAATTTCAGAAAATCCAACTTTTTAAAAAAGTGATAGCTTTTATTTAAATCATTTGGCTTATTTTTTTGCTTATTTATAAGCACTTTCTGATTTTAAATTTTTCTTAGGTTCCTGATAGCTTGTAGTATTTTTAGGAATTTTTTCAGATTTTTCTCATTTCATTTAGTACTTTTTATAATTTAATTTAGTTTAAATTAATTAATAATTAGTTTTTAATTAATAATAAGTATTTAAAAAGTCAAAAAAATATATTTTCAGTTTTAAAATTAGTTTTATAATATTTTAGATTTTTCCAAATTTAATTTTTATTTTTCTAGCTTAAAATCTTAATTATTCGTATTTTAGTATAGTTTAAATAATTAAAAATAATTAGTAATTAGTTAAATAGTGTAAAAATTATTTTTCTTTTTCTCAAAATTTTCTTTTATCATAGGATTGTAAAAATGCAATTTTCATATCTTTAGGATTTTAATTGCTCCCGTTTCACTTTTTATTTTGCGCGTAGACGTTATTTTTAACGTAAACATGCGTTTTTAATTTTAAACACGTTCTAGGGTAACGTAGCTTTATGTTTTCATTAATATAGCTTATCTAAGCTATTTCCTTTCATATTTCCGTAGTGTAATCAATCACAACCCTTTTCTGCCCAAATTCACCCGATAACAAACCCGTTTTAATACCATCACACCTAGTCGGGACATAACGACCCGGGGAAACCCTTTATTATCCGGAAGTATTGACTCTAAGCTGTTTGACTTTGTTGACCATTTACTTGGTCAATTTAGGTTGACTGTTTGTAGCCAATCAATTTTTGGCGCCGCTGCCGGGGAGTGTGCGCGTATTCTAAACGGTTTTGCAGATTAGTAAATATGGATATACGCTCATTGTATATTTACCATCCTTGTTCATATTTTCATATTTTCAATAAAAACAAAACAAATCCTAAATTTTACCATTTCAGATTACTCAAGGATTACTGAGTGTGATCCAAGAGGAAACGATTTGGTTTTTCAAAGCGATTACCAAAACCATTTTAATTCAGTTTTCAACGAACACAAAAAAACACAAAAAGATTTTCTTTCTTATAAAATGATTATCAAAAATCTCAAAAATATCCATCTTTACCCTCCTACCTTTTTGATTCTACATTCCTTACCCTCCAAAACCGTTTGATTCTTTTTATGTCTCATCTACACCTTCTTATTTGTCAATGGTGTGGTAGTCCTTATAATGGTGGTAATTGCCCCGGTTGTGGCATGGTAGATCCGGAAAAGGGTCTGTCTATAACCAGAATCCCTATTCCTACCATGACACGACTGATACATTCCATCAGCTTCCACACCATGAGACTTAGCAGTTTTACTGTTGTGAGTACTGTGGTGGTTCACACTACAGTCCTGATTGTTAATCAGGAAACACGCTTGTCTATGAGCAATTTCTTGATAAAATTTATGACTTCAACACATACGACTCACAGCCACATCAGTTTTACTGTTGTGGGTACTGTGGAGGTCCAGACTTCAGCTCCGATTGTCAAACAAGGAATTCATTTCCTTGTAACAGTTTTGACACATCGTATTATGACCAACCTCCGCCTCCGCCAATTCCTCAAAGTCTTCTCCTTGATCTTTTGGATTTAGTGAAAGATTTGAAAGGAATTATACATACCCCAGATAATCCAACTAAAAAATTGATGGAAGAATTGTTAGCTGAAGAACAGGCTGCTAAAATAAATTCCCAGATTGCCATTGAAAAATCTATTAGGGAATCCATTGCAAAAGAAAAAACAGCCAAATCTAGCTCTCAGTTCCGTTTCATTCCTGATGACAGTGATGATGAAGATACACTTGATATTCTACAATTCTATAAAGATTCATCAAGTTCATCAGTTGATATTCCAGCAGTTGAGATTCCATCTCAATCAATTGCTATCACGCCCGAAGTTTCCACTCACTCTCTGAGCATGGGGGACGAGCATCTTAGCACTGTTCCTGAAAAGGAATCGGACGAATTCATAAAGTCTAGTGTTGAGAACCTTGTCCCAATCCCAAAAGAGTCACAGGGAATTTTTGATCATATGTGTGATTTACCTTCCCCTCTTGAGTGTCCAAAAGATCAATTTGAGACTTTCTCTGATTGTAGCAAGGATTGTGCATCTTATGGAGACATCGAGTATGTTGAGGCATCAGTTCCACATCCTGATCATCTTCTTGAGGAGTTCGCCGATGAACTCACCCACATCAATCCACTTCCAACGGGAAGTGACGATGATCTCTTTGACTTTGAAGCCGATCTAGGAGTAATTCAAAGTCTCTTATATCATGATCCGTCACTCAGTTATTTTTAGTCTCGATCACAAAACAGTAACCAACACCTAAATATGTGTGACTAATTTGGTACAAATTTCGTTGGATTAAGCAGTATTAGTGACCATAAACACTGTATAGTCACACAAAAAAATTTATTTTTATATATTTAGTCACATACAATTAAGCATAAAGTGGCCAAAAGTGTGAATATGTGTGACCATATGGTGTTTAAAGTGAAGAAATGTGTGTTTTGTGTGACTATTGATCATCCAATGGCCACATGAATTGTATGTCTGTGTGGCCTTTTGTAACATTTAGTCACACAAAGCATGTTTCTTTTAGGTATTTAGTCACATACAATTAAGCATAAAGTGGCCAAAAGTGTGAATATGTGTGACCATATGGTGTTTAAAGTGAATAAATGTGTATTTTGTGTGACTATTGATCATCCAATGGCCACTTGAATTTTGTTTTTGTGTGGCCTTTGGTAACATTTAGTCACACAAAGCATGTTTCTTTTGTGTATTTAGTCACATACAATTAAGCATAAAGTGGCCAAAAGTGTGAATAAGTGTGACCATATGGCGTTTAAAGTGAAACAATGTGTATTTTGCGTGACTATTGATCATCCAATGGCCACTTGAATTTTATGTTTGTGTGGCCTTTTGTAACATTTAGTCACACAAAGCATGTTTCTTTTGGGTATTTAGTCACATACAATTAAGCATAAAGTGGCCAAAAGTGTGAATAAGTGTGACCATATTGTGTTTAGAGTGAAGAAATGTGTATTTTGTGTGACTATTGATCATCCAATGGCCACTTGAATTTTATGTTTGTGTGACCTTTTGAAACATTTAGTCACACAAAGCATGTTTATTTTGGGTATTTAGTCACATACAATTAACCATAAAGTGGCCAAAAGTGTTTATAAGTGTGACCGTATGCTGTTTAAATTAAATAAATTCGTATTTTGTGTGACTATTAATCATCAAATGGCCACTTGAATTTTATGTTTGTGTGGACTTTTGTAATATTTAGTCACACAAAGCAAGTTTGTTTCAGATATTTAGTCACATACAATTAAGCATAAAGTGGCCAAAAGTGTTAATAAGAGTGACTATATGCTATTTAAAGTTAAGAAATATGTATTTTGTGTGACTATTGATCATCCAATGGCCACTTGAATTTTATGTTTGTGTGACCTTTTGTAATCTCTAGTCACACAAAGCATTTTTGTTTTAGATATTTAGTCACATACATTTAAGCATAAAGTGACCAAAAATGTTAATAAGTGTGACCATATGCTGTTTAAAACAAATAATGTGTATTTTCTGTGACTATTGTTCATCCAATGGCCACATGAATTTTTTGTTTGCGTGGCCTTTAGTAATATTTAGTCACACAACGAATTAAACAAACAACGAACAAAAATATTAATAATTGTGACCATATGCATCTTTTAGTCACATTTAAGAAATCAATATATATATCAAAACAAATTCAAATATATATAAGACAAATTCAAATACAATAAAATTGAAATGTATACAACTGAACCACATATTTTAGGACTTCTGCCTCTTCTTCATAGCTTGCTTTTGTATGACATCACTAGAGACGTATATGTGTACTAGGACCCCCACGAGTATATGTAGAATCAGGAAACATAGGAGTGCATGAGCCGGGCATTTGAAATTGTGAAGCGGGTGTACCTTGTTGACGGTTGTAGAAATCCAGAAATTGCTTAAACAAGTTTTTTTTTGCTCCTGTAGCTCCATAGCATGCTGCTTATTTATCTTTGCAATCTCCTCCAGGGTACAGAAACATTGGTCCACTTGTGAGCTCTTAGATCTCGAGCCCATGCCCGGTACCACCCTGCCTACACCCGCAATATGTCCCCGACTTTAAGAATCCAGGACTTCATCAATTATCTGGCGGTGTGTCTTGGGATCCATCTTTCTTTCTTTGATTTCATCTTGAATAGCCTTTATTTCACTGTAGTTCAAAAATAACAAGAAAGTTAATATAACAAATGACGAATACGGTCGGATATGCGAATAAGTTCTTCATGTCAATTAACAAATTATTAAATACCAAATAATACCAAATATGCAAACATCACTATATTAGAATATAGATAGAATAATGAACAAATCATTAAATTGTTCACTGGATGACAACAGAAGGCATTACCACATGATCATCAGTCATGTTTGGAACTTTTTGGCCATTTCTTTTACGGGCCAAATATAACATATTAAGAAATAAGAAATTGTAATGGGTCAAATGAAATAAACCAGTGAATTATGAAATAGGATAATGGGTCGTAACCTCATCAAGTGTACATTTTTATGCTTATAGTTTCTTATATGTTTTATTCAAATGAAGAAAACGGAACTTTTCAGAATAGTAATTTAACACATAACTTTTAAATAAAAGCCAGCAACATTACTTTCCGGTTTGGTGGTCTCCAAACCGATGCACAAAACGAGAGACCACGCGTGAGAAGGAAGGTAGGTAATGGAGGCTACACATCTAACTTTTGAATAAATAAAAATAAAAAATTATTAAATTATTAGAAACTCTCCAAATGACTTGTACGTGATTCTACCCATCTGACCCGTTAAATATAGTCTGACCCATATCAGATCGTTAACAAGTATATTCGTTAAGTTTTTTTTTGTACAAATTTGTATCGGCTTGAAACAACCTTTAACCTAATAAGATAGTTAAAGAACATTATTTTGGTTTGGCTTTGGGAAATAAGCAATTACCCTTCATACTTTGTAATATGGTCAAAGGTTCACAAGTTCATGATTATGATATTGCAACTAATAATCATATTGAACAGATAAAGAACCATTCAATTTTAAGACCTCTACTTGAAAAGCATAACAATTTGTAACTCAGAATAGTTGTAGGCTTTTAGCTCCTAAATTAATGAATTAAACACCATAAATTCTTCATCATGCTAAGCAAGATAATATGATCGAAGTCTATTCACTAAACATCACTTAAGCTACAATGGGCATAGTATCAAAGCAATGTCAAGACCAAAGTACAGGTCGGCAATTTGTCATTGTACTAGTACAAATACAACACAAATGGGACCACTTCTAGACATACTATGTAGTCAAACTGAATGCACAAATACAACACAAATGGAACTACTTGCATACCCAAACAACAACTAATTTTGCAAGTGTAATGATGTAATCACTACATAAATATAACGACAATGGTTTAAATAATCTATTCGCGTTTTCTCCTTTAAAGTTCATACCACTTACGGTTTTCAATATTCTCAAACGAACATCATTTATCTCCTATGAAAAACTTTATTCCAAGACCCTAACTTACAAATTATACTCGAGCAAAAAACTGAAAAAAGAAAACATAAAACATATAAAAAACTATTTCAAGACGAGTAGACTAGTAAAACTATTTCAACACAAGTTGACTAGTAAAACTATTTCAAGACTACTAGTGTCTAGACCTGTATAAACATATATAAAACATATAGCATAAAACAAGACTTGTATATACCTTTAACATACAACCTTGACAGCGCAGTGGTTCGGCTATGCTGGGTCCGGTGAGACAGCAGGCGGTACTACCAAAATCAAACACAAAAACATTAACAAAAAACCATTAAACATTAATTAAACAAAACACAAACCTTTAAACAAAATAGATGGGGTGGCTGTGGTGGTCGGTGGTGGCAGACAACGATGGCAACAACGAACGGCGGTGGGTCCACGAAGGCAGTAGTGAATGGCGGCGGTGGTTGTGAGAAAAATCAATTAGCACAATTAAAATTATAAACACAATTTATAAATTACTAGTAACACACTTCTATAAAAAAAAAAAAAAAAAAAAAAAAAAGTACCACAATTTAAAAACAAAAACAAACATAACTTGTATTCTTATAGACCGCGGCAGCGGTAGCTTAGTCAACTGCAGCAACAGCGGCGAGCAGTGGTCCATCAGCAGCAGCGGCGGTGGTGTTTATCTTTTATTTTACACAAACATAAGCAAACACATATATACCACAATTAAAATTATAAACACCAAAATTTAAAAACCAAAATTACAAAATAAATAATAAAATAATAATAAAATCATACCTTTAATTAATCTAAATGATGGTGGCTGTGGTGGTCGGCGGTAGTATGAGGTAGCTCCAGTGGTGCGTGTGGTTTCGGGTGTGTGGTGGTGTTGATTTGTGGTTTGTGTGTGGTGTTAATCTGCCAAATGAGATTAGATGAGTTTTTGGGTATGTGAAGGTGTTGGGAGATGAAACAAAATGAGATGAAAAGTCTTAACAAAAATCCAGATCCGATTTTTAGGGGGTGGCGGGATAAAGCTAATGTTGAGGAGGGAAATGAAATTTTCACTAAAAATTTATTAAACTTATAAATCATTTCATTTAATTATCTTTAATTAAAAATAATTTTAAAATGTATTTGCAAATTTTTAATACAAATTAATAATTTAAAAATGGTTTAAATATATTAAAAATAGGTTAAAAATAATTTTATTTAATTATAATTAATTTAAATTATCTTGCGTGAGAATTTTACCCAACGAACACCTTCTAATCGGAAATGCTTAAAAAGTTAGGGGGAACATAAGATCTGAAAGGCCGGGTTCTGTTGAATAAGTCTTAGATCGTAGCGGCACTTAATGACTCTTCCATTTCGTAAACCCACAAACTCTTGTAATCATTAGGTTACAGAATATGACGTTATGGAAGATAGGACTAGACGAATTGACCAACTGAGTCTAGTGACTTAAACCCCCATGTGAAGCGATAGAAAATATTAATTAGAAAACGTAATCATAGCATAACAAGATTAGTAACTAGGCTAGCATGTTTCTTGATAAAGATTTATTTGGTACCTTTTAAAAGGTCATTTAAGCCCAAAATCGTGTTAATATGATCAAATATTGTCTCAAGTCTTTTCTTTTTGCATTTTAGGTACTTGGGACGAGAAACTGGAATTCGACGCTTTTTGGACGAAAAAGTGAGGAAAACAACAAAGTCGCGAAAAACTGTCATAATGGAAGGTTGACGGCGTAACGCTTTACTAGGTGACACCGTCACTTGATGATTGGATCTGGATTGTAATTAACACATGTCGCTTCAGAAAACTTTGAAGAATTACAACCTGCCAGTGTCATGTGTATTTTGGAGTAGGGAGTCACATTTTAAGATTACAAGAGACGGCTCAGAAAACTTATAAAAGGATGGTGTCAGAGGATTACGAGTCACTACAAGAAAAGGGGGGTTTAGGACAAAACTTTTTGGAACGGTCAAAGAATCGTGCCAAATACACGTATTTGGAACTTGTGGGGTAACCATGACAAAAAGTTAGGTATTTGGGACGGCTATTAAGAAACTGTTCCGAATACGTTTACATTTGGAATGTTTTCTAATAATGGTGCCAAATACATGTGTATTTGTAACAATTTGAGTTATCAGTGCCAAATACTTATGTATTTGGGACGGTTGGTATTACCGGTGCCAAATTTTTACATGTATTCAGAACGCTATCTATTGTTGGTGCCAAATACTCATGTATCTAGAACGGTTGGTATGAACGGTGCCGAATACATATATGTATTTGAAACAATAACAAATATTGGTGCCAAATATTTATGTATTTGAAACGGTTTTTATAGTTTGTGAAAAGTACAAATGTATTTGAGGTGATTTTTATAAATCGTGTTTAGTTCTTATGTATTTAGACATCTTAAAAAAAACTGACCAAATTGACACTTTTTCCCCGCATGTGCTGACTATATTATGTTTTTATTATCTTGGATATCAAATTAAATTTATAATCATTTTTATTAATTTATTATAATAGTCAATAGCCCTTCGTCATTAACTTTTAATCTATCTATATATCAAAATCCATCATATTACTTAAGATGCATCGCCTTCTAATTTTTGATGAATTGACATTTGTTGTTTCTTAAATAGTTTTTTTTTTTTTTTTTTTCCTTTTAACGTCAACTTAAATATAATCATATTATTAATTAAAAAACTAGTAAAAAAATGATTGCTAAGGTCATTTAGGTTCTGGCGGGACGTGTCCTTTACTCAGATGTACGTGTTAGAATGATGTGAACTTCGTATCTTATTCAATATTATTAATTAACTATAAATAGATTACATGAGATATCAACAGTAAACCCTAATGGGTATCGACTCGCTGTACAATTGAACCGATCCCACTAATACTTATTTGTCGCCTAATAATCCTGCGTAGTTTAAGCGGCGAAATTGTGAAAGCTCGAACATGAGTGTAAACTATAATTAAAAAAAATAGTTACCTTGCTAATGAATCCAAACTTTGTCAGAAAGTTCAAGGCTTACCACTAAGTCATTTGATTATGTTTATTCATATTATACATATCGATAATTAAATAGTAATTTTATCAACGACCTCTGTTGGTTTTCTATCAATCAACATTCAAGCATTCAAAAGGGGTTGCTCATTACACATGTGTATGTATTGGTTTTTTCATGATAAAACATGAATACGATACGTCTAGAGGACGACTCTACTACGGTACAAGGCTAGATGATACATCAAACGTGCTATTGAATGCATAACGAATATTCAAAAGCAACTGATAAAAAGGCATCTATGTTATATTAAATTAAATTTACAAAATCAAACTAAGACTCGTGAAAATGATAAAAAAAAAAATCCAAAATATAAATTTTTTATCTTGTTTATACGATATAATTACTACATTTCACCAAAATAACTCCCTCTTAAACATTTTCATGAATCCCGCCTAAAATTTTCACTAAATTTTCATAGTACCTCCCATTCTCATTGCCCCCAAAGTTCCCCCGGTTACCATTCACCATCGTTGCACTACGCCCAATTTCAAGTCCATCATTTATCAACAAATCTGGTATTTTAATGTGCTATATCTTCAATTCTGTAATAAGTTTGAGGCTTTAATGTGTCAATTTTATGTTTTGGTAATTTTCAAATTTAGGATTTTAGTGGACCCAACATCAGATCTACTACTATTGATGATTATTACAAGTCAATTTTATGTATTAAACTCTCATTACATGTTTAATTTATAGTATTAAATGTTTTGTTACAAGATCTGTTTTGTTTGCTGAATGTTTTAAAAGATAAAAAAAACTTGCATAATTTTGCTTGTAACCTCAAGGGAAAATGTCAAAACTAAATTTGGGGCTGTTTTTAGTCACTTAAGGGTTGTTTCCTATGTTTTTATATGGCTGTGATTGGTCACAAGGTAAATTTTTATTATTCTATGAATTTGGGGCTGTTTTAGTGATATAGTAAGAATTATTAACCTTAGTACTTATTTGTTCATGGTTATGTTATAGAATAAAATGAATGCTTCTTTACATTATGTTACGGACTCCAATAGAAATTATCCAACTACAAGATTTAGAATTTTGTGTCCTTTACATGATGTTGTGTTGTTACCTCCGTGTTCAACATGTATACCACATGTTGATGAGACTTGTAGAGAACTAGAGATGTAGTAGCACATGTTTGGAAGTGTATGGGCTGTAGTACAATGGTTTCGAATTCCAATTGGGACTGTATAGTGGCTCTTCAAGTTTCAATTCATGTGGCTATAATCCTTTAGTCTATAGTTATTCTAATAAATCCTTCCAAATTAAGTTACTGTGTAGAGCGATGTAGATTTAGGTTTCTTGGTCGACGACGATCACCTCTGTCTTTGTTTATAAAATCTTATCTAAGCTAATGAATCCGTTGGTATTAACTTAGATATCTGTAAAATCAAAGAATCATGCCCAGCTACTACTTCATCGAGAATGGTTTTAACTGATTACTCAAAATTTGTGGTTCTTATTTAAGCTAGGCCTGCTGACTTGTATTTTAAAGATACCCATGTACCAAAGTCCTGAAGTTACACTCTTTTAGTTACCAAAAATGTCATTGTTGCTTTTAGAATGCTTCATTGATAGGGAAATTACTTTCTCTTATTTAATGGCTCTGTATTCAATGTTTGAAGTTGAGTGTGATCTTCCTGTAACAAGAATTATCCTTGCCCAATCAATTTAATGAATCGTCATTACAAGTAGACAAGTTTGGAACTGGCGATGATCTTCCTTATAGAGAATGGTTGTTCATCCAGGAGGCGAGGGTGTAATTTGTTCATTACCCAACAGTTGTAGATAACCAGCAACCCAAGAAGTCCTTGGACATTAACACAAGGTAACAATTCTTTATTAGAATCTTCTTAGTAGTGTGAATCACTGATCATTTAATAGTATCTTCAATGGACCAACATAATCTTAGTATAAGCTACTTTTGATGTACATTAAGGATAGTATATTTCACTTGTTTACTTATGAATGTGTAGCAAACGCATCAGTGGTCAAAAGGGATTGTAGGAAACAGGTTTATCTTGGTATGTTTCATTATTATAACTTTTTTTTTCTTCTTATTTTTAAATATTTGTAAAACAAATTTTAACCTTTTTTTAATGGTAACAATAGGTGGATTAGCTGCACAGTGAACATGTATTTCTTTTAATTATTTTTTAGTTATTGATAGGTAAATTTTAAGATGGAAAATAATTAAATTTATATTATATGATGATATCCCTACAGGTGCAGTGCTTATGATAGGGCAGCTTAAGTGATACAAAAGCTCCTGTTGATACATTATACTGAGCGAATAGCAGATCTAGTAGCAGAGCAAGATGCGGAAATACATTCCAAAGTAGCCGTGAACGTTTCTAATTATGAAAAATCTCAAATGGAGTGGTTTATGAAACTGGAATTACTGCTAGGAAGGGAGTTTCCACCTCCACCGGGTCATCAATCACATAGATCTGGATTAAGTGTTTGTCAAGTATAACGCTAACTAGTTATTCTAAATGTATTCTAGCCTGTATTGCAAGTGCATCAAACAATTAAATGATCAATTGCATTTTGTAGGTCCGAACTCTATCAAATGAAAATTGATAAAAGAGTTCAAACATATTTGCTTAGCTATCTTTTTAAGGTAAGTACCAATCTATACCTTATCTTTGTATTATAAATCTATAGGATGACATTAATAAAAAATTCCAACCCATTTAACCCGTTTCAAATGAGGTTGAAATCATTAGGATGATATTTAACCCATTTGACCCAACTTGGTTTTGAGTTTTAAAATTTTGACCCATTTAACATGTTTCTAATGTTGGAATATTATATAATGCAGGTTTATGATGAATACATTATCTGATGAGCTTTATTCGATCGTGTTGGTAATAAATAGTATTAGTGATTTATATTGAGTTTTAGTTATAATTTTGTTACTCTAAAGACCATGTTGGACATATTGTGTTTTTACTTTACGGTGTTCAAGTGACCATGTTGACTTAATTTTATGGACGATTAATAAAATTTGAGTTTAATTTATTTTTAGCTTTGATGGAATAATATTTGCGCATATTTGAGATGGTTGATACGATGGTGTACTAGAACAGAAAATTGTTCTAATATATGTTAGCAATGATTACACAAACCATGCAAAATAATTAATTGACGAATGCAAAATCGTGCCAAATGTTTTTTTGGCAAGGTGGATAAAAATGTGCCAAATATGTTTGGCACAAAAAACATAAACAGTGCCAAATACGTTTGTCACGATAGATAAACCCGTTCTAATTAATTTTGGCATGATAAATAAAAACTATACCAAATACGCATTTGGAACGGGAGATAAATTGGTACCAAATACGCATTTGAAACGAGAAAAAGAAAGTGTGACAAACGCCCATTTTGGAACGGAAGATTGTCAGTCATGCCAAATACCTCACTCATGGCACCCCCAAAGTTAAACCGTCCTAAAAACCGTGCCAAATATTATTTAGCACGGTTTCAACTCGAACCAAATGTATTTGGCAACCTCATAAGCAGCTTCTATAAGCACTCTTTAAGCTACTAGCCAAAAACAATGAAGCTTAAACTTCTATATTAAAAAGGAAATGCATTACATTAACGAATAGGTTACTCTGGAAAGATGGTAACCCGCTTGACTTCCGTAAGGGAGGTCGCGGGTTCGATTATCGCTGGGGTGTAACATCATTTTTTATTTTCTTTTTATTTTTTATTAACATAATTTAGTCACACATTTGTGATATGATGTGGTTATTGTAAAGGCATATAGTCACATAATTGTTCTAGAATAATTTTATGTTTGTGTGGATTTTTTGTAATATTTAGTTACCCAAGGCATGTTTGTTTTGGGTATTAGTCACATACAATTAAGCATAAAGTGACCAAAAGTGTTAATAGGTGTGTGACCATATGCTGTTTAAAGTGAAGAAATGTGTATTTTGTTTGACTATTGTTCATCCAATTGCCACATGAATTTTTTGTTCATGTGGCCTTTTGTAATATTTAGTCACACAAAGCATGTTTCTTTTGGGGTGTATTTTGTCACATACAACTAAGTATAAAGTGACCAAAAGTGTTAATAAGTGTGACCATATGTTGTTTAAAGTGAAGTAATGTGTAGTTTGTTTGACTATTGATCATCCAATTGCCATATGAATTTGGTTTTTGTGTGGCATTTGGTAACATTTAGTCACACAAAGCATGTTTTTGGGGTGTATTTAGTAACATACAAGTACACATAAAGTGACCAAATGTGTGAATAAGTGTGACCATATGATGTTTAAAGTGAAGGAATGTGTATCTTGTGTGGCTATTGATCATCCAATGGCCACATGAATTTCGTTTTTGTGTGGCCTTTGGTAGCATTTAGTCACACAAAGCATGATTTTGGGAGTGTATTTAGTCACATACAACTAACCATCAAGTGACCAAAAGTGTTAATAAGTGTGACCATATGGTGTTGAAAGTAAAGGAATGTATGGTTTGTGTGACTATAGATCATCCAATTGCCACATAAATTTGGTTTTTGTGTGGCCTTTACTAACATTTAGTCACACAAAGCATATTTTTGGGAGTGTATTTAGTCACATACAACTAACCATCAAGTGACCAAAAGTGTGAATATGTGTGACCATATGCTGTTTAAAGTGAAGAAATGTGTGTTTTGTGTGACTATTAATCATCCAATGGCCACATGAATTTGGTTTTTGTGTGGCCTTTGGTAACGTTTAGTCACACAAAGCATGTTTTTGGGAGTGAATTTAGTCACATACAACTAACCATCAAGTGACCAAAAGTGTTAATAAGTGTGACCATATGCTGTTTAAAGTGAAATAATGTGTATTTTGTGTGACTATTGATCATCCACTTGCCACATGAATTTGGTTTTTGTGTGGCCTTTGATAACATTTAGTCACACAAAGCATGTTTTTGGGAGTGAATTTAGTCACATACAACTAACCATCAAGTGACCAAAAGTGTTAATAAGTATGACCATATGCTGTTTAAAGTGAAGGAATGTGTAGTTTGTGTGACTATTGATCATCCACTTGCCACATGAATTTGGTTTTTGTGTGGCCTTTGGTAACATTTAGTCACACAAAGCATGTTTTTGGGAGTGTATTTAGTCACATACAACTAACCATCAAGTGACCAAAAGTGTTAATAAGTGTGACCATATGCTATTTAAAGTGAAGGAATGTGTATTTTGTGTGACTATTGATCATCCACTTGCCACATGAATTGGGTTTTTGTGTTGCATTTGTCAACATTAGTCACACAAATCATGTTTTGGCTACACTTAAATAATGTGTGACAAACTGTTTAGTGTGACTATTTGTACTGGATTTTGGCTACACTTAAATAATGTGTGACAAACTGTTTTGTGTGACAGTATATGGCATTTGGTCATACTAGTAGAAGCAAATGTGACTATAAGTTTAGTGTGACCATATATGGCATCAAGGTTACTTGTATTTATCACACGTTCCAAATGTATATGTGACTAAATGATCTGGAACAAAATCACCAGTTACGTTTAGTCACATAAGGGTCGATTGTGTGGCAATAGAGGTCTTATGGTCACACATTCGAAATGCTCATGTGTAACTAATTCGTAAATGCTGTCAATTTTCCTACCTTCAGCCACACAAATATTTGAATGTGTGGCTGTTCCAAATCGACCATGTGTGACCATAGGTCGTTTTTGTACTAGTGTAGTGAAATCTTCCCACTCGAGATCCGATCAGCAGCACAAAGTGTTAACGTCTCCGTTAACATGATTTGCACTTTCATTATAGCACAAGTTTTCCTCCAAATGTTGTGTGCTATGAGGTGAATTATAATTCAAGTTTCTCTTAAATTATGTTTATTAATAAAACATTAGTAGCTATATATCTCTAACGTATATTTTTGTGACTAATTCTCTAGGTTTGGGTTATTTATCTTCTTCATGTTCTTTGTGTTCGTCATGACGATCTTCATCTACAAATTCTTGCCCGAGACAAAGGGGATCCCGATTGAAGATATGGCCGGGATTTGGGAGAAGCACTGGTATTGGAAAAGATTTATTCCTGTTGAGATTAAGGCCGATATAGAAAACGTCAAAGCTTAAGAACGAAGAAGATAAAGAATAGTTTCTTCCTTGTAGTTATATTTTCTGTTTGGTAACTTTAGATTAGTTGTTGAACTGTTATTTAGGATAGTTTAGGATTCAGATTTGGATTGTTAATGTGTTTGGAATCTGTGTTTTGCAAGCAGTTTCAATGAGTTACAGATATAACATGTTCTTTTGCATGTAATAGGTTAATTTATTTATGTTTTACGTTTACAATCTTAGCTACAGACTTTATATTATGATGATAGTTTCATAACTTGCAGTTCGACGTCATCAATGACCAAACATGATTGTCAATAGTTTGTGACACCGTAATTAGACACTTGATTAGTAAATTTCGTCGTTGACTTAATAAGGTGACAAGTTTGTTTGGTGAGCATTGAGCGTAGTGATTTTTTATTAATACTCATTTTGGCAAGCAAAAAGTAGCTTTATCTTTTGTTCATAATTTTTTTTTTTTTTATTTTTTTATTTTTTTTCAAACACTTCATAAAGTAGCATTTGGGAGCGTTGATCATTTAATAGTTGTTTTACACATTATAATTTAACCGAATCGAACGGCTCGTGAAACCCCTATTGTGCATTTACACGAATAATAAGGGTGCTTTGAATTTAAAGTTGCAATATACGTAGGATGAATTAAATATTTTAGATTTTTAGTGGTTTTATTAGTTAGTTTAGATTTAATAAATTTCAGTTATGATTATCCACTTAGTTATAATTTATAACCTGAATTAACATTTTAGCTAACTAGTTCATACTTCATACGAGTGAGATTTCTACCAACTACCATTGTATTGTTTGCTAAAAAATATTGACTGATAATCATAATCTGATATATAGTACTTGTATTTTTCATTAGGGATAATTCCAAAAGTAGTACTAAAATCGAATTTTGCTCCATAACAAAGTCAAGAATTCTGAAAATTCCAATTTTGGTCATGTGCGACTCCAATAAAATTGTGACATGTGGCATGACAAATTTTTGTCTCTTCCACCCACTTGTACCCTTTGTACCTTTTGTCAAGCCACATGTCACAATATTATTGGAGTCGAACAGGTCGCACATGACCAAAATTGTAATTTTCAGAATTCTTGACTTAGGTGTGAAGCAAAATTCGATTTTAGTACTACTTTTGAAATTATCCCTTTTCATTATATATTTCCCTTCACTTTTAATGTAGTCCATTTCTATTTAACTAGTGTTGATATGGGAGCTAGGTGAGAAAGGTATGACCCTTTTAACTTTATATTATAACAACTTTGTAGCTTTTTGAAACGCATTTTCTATGCATGTATATTATTAAAAATTGGTTCAACAAAACTAGTTAATATATTTAGAGGTTTTTGTCAAACCGCAATTAATATGATTATTAGCCTATTCAAAATTTAATAAACCTTTTTTTTTACTGACCAGCTTATAAAGTATATAAAGCTCACTTGTATATGTTTATGAGCTAAAAAAAGAAACTTAAAATACTCCGCAAATAAGCTTAAAAACTAACCATCACTACAGTTCAAATTAACCTTTCAGTAAACGAAACAACATGCGTGAATTATCATATAGATCGAGTCATAAATGTATTCCGTCAAAACACAATTTGTAAATAGGTTCAAACACACAATATATAACAAATAAAAACGCTTACCTAATCATACAAATTGATGAGTGTGTAAATACTCATCATTTTTTGTCAATCTGAACTGCCAAAACACTTAAAAACACTCAAATATGCATCAAAATACTGAAAATACCCCAGGATTGTGTTTTATATGTTTCAGATGCAAAATGATTGAAAACAGATGAAAAATGAACAAAGTTTGCATAATTGGCAGTTTCAGTCTCTCAACTTTTAAAATTTGTCAAAATTAGTCCCTGAACATTGGTTTTGAAAGATAAGTCAACCCAAGTCCTTAAAAGTCAAAAGTTATCAAAATTAGTCTTTGGGTAAAAAGTTTCAAAAGTTTACAAGATTGGTCCCTGCAGTTTCTAAATGGGCAAAATTAGTCCCTGGGATATTCAAACTTTGAAAATATCAAAATGATTCTTGTACTATTGAAACTTGACAAAATTGGTCCTTATGGTGAAGTTGGGAAAATTGCATTTCAAGCCCCTCAGTTTTCAGCTTTGCAAAAATGGTCCTTGTGGTGTTTTACTTGCAAACCAAACGGACCAAAACCTAAAATCCAAATCCAAAACAAAACAAACCCAATCCCTACCCCCTGGCACAATTACCTTCCCACAGCCCAAAAACCACCCCCGTTTTATATTAAAACCACCCTAGTCAACCCTTGGTCAAACTCATCTCCCACCTCCTCCCCCTTCACGTGCAACCCCTGCAAACCCTGCCAAACCTACACCATCATCACCCCTATCTTTTCCACTTTTCCCTCACCTTCCCACACTCATGTCCTCTCCAAATCACCCTTCATTTAATGCCTCACCTGCCAAACCAACCCCCACTAAAAACTACCCTTTCCCTTTTCCGGCCAAAATGAAATTCAAGGGTCAGGATGAAATGGAAGCCATCCAAGGGCTGGGAATGGTCAAGAGGAGCAGAAGAGAGATGGGAACCCTAATTTTCTAATATAAATAGAAGATTATGTAGCCATTTTTTGGCAGTGAGATTTTTAGTAGTAGATTAAGTAGGTAGTAGGTTTTAAGTAGGGTTTTGAATCCATAATTCCTAGTTGTAGTTTTGTTGGATGTACTCTTTTTAAATCAACCTCAATCTAAATTTTTATTTCAATCAGTGCATTTTCTTTTACATTCCTGCTTATTATAACTGCTTATTTTCTGATTCATTTAAGCTTATTTAGTATATGTATAGCTCAGTTTACAAAGTACTCTCAATATTTTAGTCTAAGAATCTGTTTCTTAGCATAAAACTTCAACTGCAACCCCTTGTAGGAGTGTTTGGCAATGGGTAAATTTTAGACATTTTAATTATTTTTGGTGTTCAAATCAACTAGTGTCAGCTTCAAATTAATATATTAGGATGTTTTGATGCCCTTTTTAGTGATTTGATCCATTAAGTGAACAAGTCCATTGATTTTCAAAACCTTATGCCTTAGAACTGTGTATTCCAGTTATAAGATCCAAAGGTCCTTTTGTTGTTCTTGTTGCTTCAAGTTAGGTCTCATTAGGTCGTTGCACATTTAAGAAATTTGTAGTTGACTTTATAAGTCAATAACCTTGCTTGTGACCCCTTTTTTCTGCATCAGTTGTCAAAACAATCCCCCTTTGATCTCATTTTTAGGTTAGCTTACATAGATTTTAGCATATAATTGTAGTCTTACTGGTTGTCTGTTGTTTGAGCTTTACTTATTTAAGCTTATTTTGAAGTTTTGAGACCTCTTGGTAACTTAATTGAGGGCTGTTAACACCCCAACAGCCTTTAGGCCTGCACAGCCCAAACCATACCTTCTTGACCTTAATTTAGATAGTGTAAGTTGAGCTTAGCTTTTGAATTTGGGTTTACTGATTGCTAGTAGTATAGGGTGCACTTTTAAGCTTATTTTGTTAACTCAAACCTATTTTCCTAGCCACAACTGCAACCTGCAGTCACCCCATTATGGCCTACCACCATTTTGACCCAACTGTTCAGCAGCTTCTCATGCCCCCTTTTAAGTTAGTTTAAGTGGAAATTAGGTTGAGATTCTTGTTGTACAAGTAGCTAGTAGTGTAGGTTTTATACTTCTGAGCTTATTTCATAGTTTATAGCTTATTTGGTAGATTGAGTTTGAGCCTACAAAGTGCTATGTTCAGACCTGCAGTTCCAAACATGTCCCCACAGCCCCTCAATGGTGTAATTTTAATTTGCTCAATACTCAGTGTTTAGGTCTAAAAATTGGTTTACAGCTTATTTGTCACCTAATCTATAAGCTTATATTTTTATTTTATTTTATTTATTTTTTTCTTAATAACTTATTAAGCCCTCAAAGTCAGTCCTTTGGGCTGCATGCCTGCTGCCCTGCACCTGTTCCAATGAGCCAACTCCATAAGCTAATTGAGAGCTTATTAGTGGGCTTTAGAAGCTGCCTTTTGGCTCATTAGAAAGCTCACCTAGCTAGCTTATGGGATCAAGGTTCACTTTGGACCCTGGGTCACCCCTGTGGGCCCCATAACAAGCTGCACATTGCCAATTTTGGCATTCTTGGTTCTGTGTGGTATTTTGGATTTGCTTATTGTTGCTTATTAGCCTTTTCAGTGCATTGCTCTTGTTGTTTTAGCTTAATCTAAGTTCACTCTACTTGCCTCTTGCATTATTTTGCTCTGTGGTCAGTGGTTGTGCTCATTGGTAGCTTTCTTGTTCAAAAATCCAAGTTCAAGCTTACTAGACTTCACTGTCTTATTTTGAGCTTTTCAAACTGCTTATTAATAATCTATAGTAAAAGTCCCTTCATAAAAGTCTCTCATTTACAGTAGGTTATTAGTTTTGCAAAAGAAAATTTCAGAAAATCCAACTTTTTAAAAAAGTGATAGCATCTATTTAAGTCATTTGGCTTATTTTTCTGCTTATTTATAAGCACTTTCTGATTTTAAATTTTTCTTAGGTTCCTGATAGCTTGTAGTATTTTTAGGAATTTTTTTCAGATTTTTCTCATTTCATTTAGTACTTTTTATAATTTAATTTAGTTTAAATTAATTAATAATTAGTTTTTAATTAATAATAATTATTTAAAAAGTCAAAAAAATATATTTTCAGTTTTAAAATTAGTTTTATAATATTTTAGATTTTTCCAAATTTAATTTTTATTTTTCTAGCTTAAAATCTTAATTATTTGTATTTTAGTATAATTTAAATAATTAAAAATAATTAGTAATTAGTAATTAATTAATAGTAATTAGTTAAATAGTGTAAAAATTATTTTTCTTTTTCTCAAAATTTTCTTTTATCATAGGATTGTAAAAACGCAATTTTCATATCTTTAGGATTTTAATTGATCCCGTTTCACTTTTTATTTTGCGCGTAGACGTTATTTTTAATGTAAACACGCGTTTTTAATTTTAAACACGTTCTAGGGTAACGTAGCTTTACGTTTTCATTAATATAGCTTATCTAAGCTATTTCCTTTCATATTTCCTTAGTGTAATCAATCACAACCCTTTTCTGCCGAAATTCACCCGATCACAAACCCGTTTTAATACCATCACACCTCGTCGGGACATAACGACCCGGGGAAACCCTTTATTATCCGGAAGTATTGACTCTAAGTTGTTTGACTTTGTTGACCATTTACTTGGTCAATTTAGGTTGACCGTTTGTAGCCAATCAATTTTTGGCGCCGCTGCCGAGGAGGTTGTGCGCGTATTCTAAACGGTTTTGCAGATTAGTAAATATGGATATACGCTCATTGTATATTTACCATCCTTGTTCATATTTTCAATAAAAACAAAACAAATCGTAAATTTTACCATTTCAGATTACTCAAGGATTACTGAGTGTGATCCAAGAGGAAACAATTTGGTTTTTCAAAGCGATTACCAAAACCATTTTAATTCAGTTTTCAACGAACACAAAAAAACACAAAAAGATTTTCTTTCTTATAAAATGATTATCAAAAATCTCAAAAATATCCATCTTTACCCTCCTACCTTTTTGATTCTACATTCCTTACCCTCCAAAGCCGTTTGATTCTTTCTATGTCTCATCTACACCTTCTTATTTGTCAATGGTGTGGTAGTCCTTATAATGGTGGTAATTGCCCCGGTTGTGGCATGGTAGATCCGGAAACGGGTCTGTCTATAACCAGAATCCCTATTCCTACCATGACACAACTGATACATTCCATCAGCTTCCACACCATGAGAATCAGCAGTTTTACTGTTGTGAGTACTGTGGTGGTTCACACTACAGTCCTGATTGTTAATCAGGAAACACGCTTGTCTATGAGCAAGTTCTTGATAAAATTTATGACTTCAGCACATACGACTCACAGCCACATCAGTTTTACTGTTGTGGGTACTGTGGAGGTCCACACTTCAGCTCCGATTGTCAAACAAGGAATTCATTTCCTTGTAACAGTTTTGACACATCGTATTATGACCAACCTCCACCTCCGCCAATTCCTCAAAGTCTTCTCCTTGATCTTTTGGATTTAGTGAAAGATTTGAAAGGAATTATACATACCCCATATAATCCAAATAAAAAATCGATGGAAGAATTGTTAGCTGAAGAACAGGCTGCTAAAATAAATTCCCAGATTGCCATTGAAAAATCTATTAGGGAATCCATTGCAAAAGAAAAAACAGCCAAATATAGCTCTCAGTTCCGTTTCATTCCTGATGACAGTGATGATGAAGATACACTTGATATTCTACAATTCTATAAAGATTCATCAAGTTCATCATTTGATATTACAGCTGTTGAGATTCTATCTCAATCAACTGCTATCACACCCGAAATTTCCACTCACTCTCTGAGCATGGGGGACGAGCATCTTAGCACTGTTCCTGAAAAGGAATCGGACGAATTCATAAAGTCTAGTGTTGAGAACCTTGTCCCAATCCCAAAAGAGTCACAGGGAATTTTTGATCATATGTGTGATTTACCTTCCCCTCTTGAGTGTCCAAAAGATCAATTTGAGACTTTCTCCGATTGTAGCGAGGATTGTGCATCTTATGGAGACATCGAGTATGTTGAGGCATCAGTTCCACATCCTGATCATCTTCTTGAGGAGTTCGCCGATGAACTCACCCACATCAATCCACTTCCAACGGGTAGTGACGATGATCTCTTTGACTTTGAAGCCGATCTAGGAGTAATTCAAAGTCTCTTATATCATGATCCGTCACTCAGTTCTGATCCCAACAGTCCAATAGAGAATGTTATTCACATTGTTCCTGAAGCATTCAAAACAACTCTCACCAATCCTCTGTTTGAATTCGAATCTGAATTCACGTTGATTTCTGATAATCCAATCTTTGGTACTCAGAACAAGGATAGTGATGAGTCTACATCTGAACAAGAGTTCACAGATTCACTTCTTGTGATTGATTCTTGTTCCGAGGAGTTCTCCGATGAACTCACTCATATCATATCTCCACCGGAGTATGATAACTTCTACTTTGATCCAGACACACCCGGGATATGTCTTGATCACATGAGCTTAAATGATGAGATTCGTAATATAAAAATTATGGATTCTCCTGTGGGTGATGATGAGTTAGTCATGATTTTCTTCCTTTTCTTCACCTATCCCGTGACGTCCTCTCTTCTTAAATCCTTCGGGAATGAAGACACTATCTTTGACCCCGACATTTTGATACGTGGGATTACGCCCTCGCAACAGGTTTTACCTCTCAAGGGATCTTGAGAAGCTTGCAACCCCCACCAGGCAGTGTACCTGATCGTTGTAGTATAGTATAGTGACAAGTACCGAGGGATTGATCGTTCAACTCAGGAATAGTGTCGCTAGGATTAGAAAGCCTACCAAACTAGGTCTAGAGGTGAGGGATGATTCGTTTTGTATTTTTTATTTTTTTTGAAAAGCAAGTAAAATCTCGGGTTTTGAAGGAGTGGGCGGAATTAGTTGCTAGTCAACTAACCCAATTAACTAAGATGCAATCAAAATAAAATAAAAGAAATGAAAATTAAACTAATTTACTAATGTGGTGGAAACAATAATGAGAAAAGTTGTGTTTACTTAGATTTCATTACTCCCTAGATATCTTTTACCGGTTGATTAGTTTGTTACAATTGCATGGATGACGGGTTATATTCCTTAATACTAGTCGTAGGGCTGTGTACAATATTCCCTAACTCTATAAGATCCTACTTCACTCCTATGTCGAGCCGACTAAAAGCTCCTGACATGGGATCATTAGAATTCACTTATGCATTAAATACAACCAAAAATCGTAGTACACCTCCGATCATGTTTCTTAAGACGTTTAAGCAAGTTACCAATGGAAGTCTGCCAGTTTTCTTAAGCCTAACATCGAATACAATCATCTGTAACAATTATAAACAAACAATCAACCAATAATCAACATCTAGGTTTCACTACATCTAAGCAAACACAATAAAAGCCTAGCCTAACATGTTAAAAGAAAGAAAAGCATAAGATAGAATCAAACAATACATAGACATATTGAATGATTATTGGAGAACTTATCTTTATTAAAACATGGAAGAAAGAAGGGTTTGAAACCCCTTCAATATGCAGGAAATTCGATCTAGGTTTTGTGTTTAGGTATTCCACAATTTGTTCCAAACTTTACAATGAAAAATTGGAAAAATATATATAGACTAATCATCCTGACGGCGTCACGTGTTAGCCTCTGACGCTGTCAACTCGCCGCCAAGTTGAAATTCGTATTGCCTAGATCCAGTCTTGACGCCTTCATGTGCAAATCATCTCTAGGTCGTCACTTGTATTTGGACCCTGACGGCCTTGGTGACGCCGTCAGGCCAATTACATTGAAAATATTCTAGGTCGTCACGTTATAAGTTCCACATCCACTTCTTTTGTCACTCTTCACTTTTATGCTCCAAAAACGTCCAAAACGCTTCCTTTTCCAGATTTCTCCTCAAAAGTACCTAAAATGACAAAAGGAACGATTTAGGGAAATAATTGAACAAATAATCACGAATTCGGGCTTAAATGACCCCTTAAAAGCGGTACACTTTTCGCCTCATCAAATACCCTTACACTTGAGATTTGCTTGTCCTCAAGCAAATGCGCTTTTATTCTAATCAAAATACAAGTTAGGGGTCATTTAAAACTAATATAAAAGTAATTACAACAAATAATCGTTCCACTAAAAACCAAAAACAAGCACGAAGGTCATACACTAGCACCTCACAAATAGTATTTAGATACTCACATCTCTCGGGTGTAATAAAGTATATATCACAATATGGGAATGGAAAACATCTCTCACTACCTGTCATAGCAAATAGATTACCATAGGCTTGGGAAAGGATCAAACCTCCACCACTTGGCGTAAGCACCTAGGATAAACTATCAAAGAGGTCTTTTAAAGGGTTATAATGTTAGGTGTAGGGATATGGAAAACACAATTTTGTTGGATAAAGGCAATATTTACTGGTGGCGAGTTAATCATCTTGGTTAATTACATGTACAAAATGGCGTTGCTAAGCCAAGACTCGACTCGACTTGAGCTTATAAATCAAAAATAACAAAAACATAAAACAAACATAGAATGAAACGGGATGATAGTCCGTATGTTTTTTTCTCTTTTCTTTTTCTATTTTTTTTTTCTTTTTCTCTTTCTTCTTTTTTTTCGATTTTTTTTTGCATACACTTTTACCCTACCATCCAAAATAATACATCATAGGGGAGTTACATCCCCCTTACACTTGAATTTTTACATACTTTACAATCAACTACTCTAATAACTCGAATCAAGATAATCAAAACACTTGGAGTACTTTTTAAGATTAACGCACATATGGGGGTAATATATGATGTTCTTCCCCATTATTCCAAAACACTAGTACTTTACCTATGAGTCCCAATCATCCAAAAATAATATGTACAAGATATGACTCGACTTAGCAACCATGTAATCAATTAGATAATTAACTAAGGGTTTAAACATAATGCACTAAAGATGAGTGCATACAAGGAAGGCTAAGGCGATTTGGTTGCACATTTGGGTGGGTTGTAACAAATTCTTCCTTTAAGTAATATGCTTAAAGTTAGAAACGAAAAGATAGGCTCGGAGGGGTGTACTAGGGGTGTCGTGTACTAAAAATGAGTACGACGCAAAGGTGTGGGAAAAATTAATTGACTTTACTAGTCAAGGTAATTGACTTAAATGGTCAAGTAATTATGATACGGGTTTAAACACAGGGTGATCCTAATGCCTCTTATCATGTAGTAAATCCTACTACACGAATGTAGTCTCACTAGCGTTCTCGGAATGCATCACTAACGCAAGTTCTAGAATCTAAATGCTACTGGTAAACTCATAAGCACTAATAGTAAATGCTTTTCCTATCAAATCTAAAGGCGAACCTCACATATTTGGGTGGAAAATTTTTCTGAGTGGTACGGTTTTTGTGCTAGTCATACAACTCCTATCCATGAGACGCTCATTAAGGCTAAAGCGTCACTCCTAAATGTTGTAAAAAAAATTTAAATTTGGCGCTAAAATTACACTAACAAGTATTTCTCTTAGTTTTATTACACACCTACTATCAAACAAACAAACTCAAGTGTAATAGTATCCTATAAGGAATCATCATTTACCCTCCCCTTACACTTAGGATGAACATTGTCCCCAATGTTCAATTAAAGGATGTAAAAGTAAAAATAGGTAAAAGAATGAAAACAAATACTCCCCTGATTCATTCGATGTGGATAGTGTGTTAACAAGGTTAGATCTTCCTCCAAGAAAATGAACGTTGAAAGCTTCCCTCCAGAAATATAAATCATCTTATTGTCATATATAACCTGTTAAACCTGAGAAAACAATCAAGGCAAACCTCGCGTAAAATCGGCGGCAATCTATATACTAACAAATCCTAGAAAAAATAGCATATATATCTTAATGTTGCTTTCTAGGATTGAAGGGATATAATGCTTGTGGAATGAGTGTTTGCGGATTTCCTGGAGTTTATAAAACTAAAGAATCAACAAAAACTTTATGACTCCGGTTTAAACAAAATTCGTAAAAATTTTCAAAATTTTGGCACCTGACTCCGTCAGGTTATAACTCCGGACACCGTCAGAATGTTCCTGGAAAAATCTTATGTTAAGTTTCCGGAAAATTTCTGGAAAAACTCATGCCTTATTTCCTGGAAAATCCTGCAAAACATCATTATGACTCGATACAAGCATTTGACTCAAACAATTACTAATATACATGCTCATTCAATATTGTGGCGAATCATGATCATTTTCGTTCTTATAAACAAGTTTGGATCTCCCTTACACTTAGCTTTTGCAAAATACCTTTATATGTAATTAAGACGAAGTTAAAAACAAAATAAAGCATTTTCACAATTTAGCTCGAAATATGATCTACCAACAATAAAAATAAGACATGCATACGGAAACAATTAAAATCAAACAAATAAAAACACACAAAGCATGGGTTGCCTCCCAAGAAGCACTTTTCTTTATTTACGAGTCTTGTAGATAGACTTAAGGTCATGGGCAATTACATGACCTCATCATTGGTCTCATTCTCTAGGTCATCCTTAATCTTAGTTTTGTATTCCGGACCCGATTGTAAATGTTCTTTATAGAGACCAACCACCTTTTTCTCAATTGCTCCTATAATCCTATTGGCAAATTCCCTATCAACTTTATATTTTGGCCCTAGAGTTAAGCAATCCTTATAGAAAAGGCTCTTCTTCTCCTATACATAGTCCATGCCTTTTTTCCTATCCTCTTCATTGATGTCCTCAAAAGCACCAATGTTATCCATATCAAATCGAGGCACAAAACGAAATTCTTTCATTCTATTAGGCATCCTATATGTGATCCTATCAGTTTCACTGGTAAAGCGGATTGTCCCTTCTATCCCATCATATTCTAACTTGGATTCTTCGACAAATGACTTTCCTAATACAACGTGGGATAAGCGACAATCAATAACACTAGCTAAGTCTTCAACAACCATAAAGTCAATGGTATAAGTAAAATTCCCAACGAAGACATCTCCCGACAAAGTTACAAACTCCACCGGGGTATTTGGGATCTTTTCTAGCTCTGAGTCTTGTTTTCACTATATCATTATAAACACTTGAGGACATAATGTTGATTGGGGATTCAAAATCAATGTAAGCGTTGTCAATGTACTTATACCCAATCATACATGGTATCTTAACATTCTTAGGATCACCTCTCTTTATCTTAGGGTCAATTCTAGCAAAAGGAGGTCGAGGATTATCAACAAGATTATTATAGTACGCAGTTTCCTCCTTAGTGGGATATAGATTGAAGTAATCATCCGGTTTCGGATCTATCTCCCCTTCCTCAAGTTCCTTCACATCCTCAACAACAACCTCAAAATCATTAGATCCTAGGTCCTTATTTGAATACAAGGCGGTCGCTAGGTAACTAAATGCATGATCGAGCTCAACTTTAATTAACCTATTAAGTTCCATAAGTTCCCTAATCTCATTCTCAATCTGTTTACGCAACAAAACCACTTCACTAGGGGAAAGGGGTGGATTCGCGTTTTCCATAATGGCCAACGGAATAGTCAATGAATTTAATTTACTAACAAAGGCACGAAGAAAAAGATAGACTAAAGAAAACCTAAAAATAAAAATAAAAATCTTACTAGAAAGGAATCTAGCAAGTAGACCTAATAAAAAGAAATTATAACCTAGACAATAACTATTCCCCGGGCTGCGATGCCAAAAGCTTGATACGTGGGATTGCGCCCTTGCAACAGGTTTTACCTCTCAAGGGATCTTGAGAAGCTTGCAACCCCCACTAGGCAGTGTACCTGATCGTTGTAGTACAGTATAGTGACAAGTTCCGGGGGATTGATCGTTCAACTCAGGAATAATGTCGCTAGGATTAGAAAGCCTACTAAACTAGGTCTAATGTAGTTTGGAGCCAATCACAAATCAATAGCAAATAATGAACACCATGAAGTTCCAAAAGTAGTTTACGTGATCAAAATCATTTTGCAAGCAAACATTCTAGAAAACTAACTAATTACAGATATATTAAGGATCATCTAAGTGAGGCATATTAAAATTGTATTTTTGTAGACTTTTTAGATTTGATTCACAATGTAACTATTAAGCTATGCATAGTGGGATGGATTAAATTGGTCGAGTGAGGAGGGTGACCGATATAGAAATCAGCCGAGCCCTATGTGGGTGATGTGTCAAATATCGGTCGAGCAACCAAAAAAAACAGCCGGTCTAAATTATGATCGACTTTGCAACTATCCGTTTCATATTTAAAAAACTTTACCACTTTACAATATTATAAATACCAACCTCAAACATACTTCTAAACACACAATTCTATCAACACCTTTAAACACAATAACACAAAATTATGGCTTGTCGTCTTCCCCACACCGTCGAACAAATGCAAAAGTATATTAAAAAACAATGCGATAAAGACGATGTGGCTCGACAACAGGCTATTGTCGAAGTTATCAAGCAGTTTGAGCTTACAAAGGCACTGAAACAACAATTGAGACAACAATAAGTGGAGTGCAAAGACATTTCTGCTGAAAGAAAATCTGTAATTGACCAATTTTTAGTGATGAAGCCATTAAAGACGACGTCATTAGTGAGACGTTGTGGGGGTGTATTTCACAGATACATGCCCAAATTAGCCACAAGATTCGTTGGAGTTTTGAGAAAAACAAAATTGTTGGTTCTGTATCACAACAAATGAATTAACATGGGCAAAGTGCATCAACTTCATCTGATGCACCAAGATTTATTGAGCAACAAAAATATCAACCTCAACTGACTCAATTTGGGCTAGGTTATGAAGAAGAGACGGTTGATGAGCATGGCTTAACTGCAAGCCAACATTATCGTAGGGGGCAGAGTTTAACACTTTGGAACTAGAGTACGAAGAGAGCAGGTTTGCGAACTACTCTGCTTAAGACGATGGTTATCGCTCACACAACTCTCAAACTTCGGATCACTTATATTAACTTTACATATTGTAGTTTATGTAATGTTTTAAATCTATGTACTATTTTTATTCCAAGAAGTTTATGCAACGTTTTAATTTCATACATTGTGTTTTTAAATTTGAACGTTTACGTTTTTATATTTTTAAATTTGTTGTTTAAAATGTTTGAATTAAAAAAAAAAAAAAAAAAAAAAAAAAAAAAAAAAACTTGGTCATCGACTGTGGCAAGTTGATCATGTCTGGTCTTCGGAGAGAGAAAGCTAATGTGGCAGGGGATGACCCGAGTCATCACTATGCATAGCCTAAGGCTATGTGCACCAGAATGGCCGTCGACCGACTCATGAATCGGTCGAGCTTGATGTGGCATTTCGGTTGTGTATCGGTCGGTTTTTTTATTGGTCTTTTATTTCTTACCGTTTGATACATTAAAAACTAATAATAATAATAATAATAATAATAATAATAATAATAATAATAATAATAATAATAATAATAATAATAATAATAATAATAATAATAATAATAATAATTGATGCCGCAAAACGCAAGCGCGTCAAGTACGGAGCTAAATGTGCGGACATTTGATATGGGTTTATCCTTTTCTCATTTTCCTCTTTAGGGGAACTAGAGGCAGATGCGGTGACCTTACTTAAACGCATCCGGAAGTTCTCTATAACACAAGACATTGGGCGCGTGCTGCTAATCATATCTTCAGTAGGATTAGTTTTGCTATCTTATGAGTGGTCAAACACTCATTATTTTTGGTCTAATCTGAACTGCAAAACATACAAAAACACTTAGAAATGCATCAAAATACCAAAAATATTTCAAAATTGTGTTTTATATGTTTTAGATGCAAAATGAGTAAAAACAGATGAAAAACGTTTAAAGTTTGCAAAATTGGCAGTTTCAGTCACCCAACTTTTATAAAATTACAAAACTAGTCCCTGGATATTCAAAATATGGAAAAATATCACCAAAGGTCCTTTTGAAATAATAAGTTGTCATATTTAGTCCTTTGGTGAAAAATTGGAAAAGTTTTGGAAATTTACAGTTTGGTCCCTGGAGTTTCAGATTTTGGCAGAATTGGTCCCTGGTGGGATATTTTTGGAAGGAAAATCATTTTTTGTCCTTGGAAAATCAAAATGTGTCAAAAATAGTCCCTGGGTGAAAGTTTTGAAAAGTTTACATGTTTGGTCCCCATAATTTGGAAATTTGCATAATTGATCCTCGGGAATTTTAAAAATGGAAAATATAATTTACGATCCTTGGGAAAGTACAAGTTGGCAAAATTGGTCCTTATTACATCTTTGGAAAAATTTCATTTCAGGCCTAAACTTTTCAGCTTTTACAATATTGGTCCTTGTGATTAATATACAAAAACCAAACGGATCCTTGTTTATTTATTGACCCAATCCACTAACCAAATTCCAAATCCACAGAAGCCCACCAGCAATCCCAAACTTTGGCCCAACATCCAAAACAGCCCACCCCCCCTAAAATTATATTACTCCCCCGTTTTAATAATCAACCCCGGTCAAACACCCAACTTTGACCCACCTTCTCCCCCACTTGGAACCCTGCTATACCACTGCAAGACTCAACCTCCCCCTCCTCCAGCTCACCACTCCCATACCATGCTCCCCAACTTTCCACTAAACCCCAATTTACATTGAATGCTCAAAAAGTCTCACAAGTTAACCCCTAGCAGCCAAAATATCTTTTCCCGCCAAAGAGATTTAAAGGTCAAGATGAAGCAATACTCATCCAATGGTCATAATTCAAGGTGGGAAAGTCCAAAAAGACATCAGGGACCCATATAAGACAAGAAAGGAAGCAAAGTAGAGAGTTAGGTAGTTTTTATTATCTTAGTTCAATTTTAGGGTCGAATTTAGTTTATAAGTGTTGTAAACTCTCTAAATTAGTCTTGTAATCCTTTCTTATGTACTAAAGTTATCTTTTTAATGCAAGTAATTCAGTTGTTGTTGCAATTCATTCAAAGTAAAATATTTTTATTTAGCCTAAAATTTCATCCTGCTCAAAAAGACTTCATAAGCTTCAACAAGCTTGGTTCTGGTTAACAAAAGCTCAAATTAGCTTTGTGTAGCTATTGGTAGGTGTAAGGGATGCTTGTTCACTGTTTTGCTAAAAAATTCCTTATTAGTCAACAAAAGTCAAACAAGGATAAATGATAGTTTAGCTGATCCAGAGATGGTGTTTGTGGATTAAATAAGTTTTAGTTAGTAGAAATTGAGCTCTAATAAGCTTCATATCATTGTCCTGAGGTCAGAAGCCCTTCTACTCATTTCAATTCTCAATTTTAGCTTATATGATATTTTGTATTACATGTTCACTTTAACCTTGTTATTATTGTTCATTCCTGAATACTTAGTGTTTATCATAGCTTATTTTAGTTTAGAGATGGTCTATGTAAGTTTGGATTAGCTGAATTTGCCTTGCACCCACTCAAACCTTCAAAACTGTCATTATAAGGGGTGTTTGGAACAGGGTTGTTCCTTGTGTCCTTGCTGGTTTTCTTTGATGAAACTAGTCTACACAAGTCACATTAGGTGTTACAATAACTAATCAAGCATAAAAGAGGTAGAATATTTAGCAGAAAGTCAAAAGCTTCATTGATTCAATCTCACAGCTTAACTGTTGATTGTGCATGCTTCAAAACTATTCAAATCACACCACAAGTTGTTAAGACTGATCAATATCACCTTCTTATTGCTTCTTACATAAATTTTAGTGTTTATGATCCACTCAAAGTTCAAGAAAGTCAAGATTTAAGTTTTCATCAAAAGTCAAATGTGCATGTATTTCAGGTTTTTACAAAAATTCAAGGAATTTATTTGATTTTTCTGTGAGGATCTAGCCTCTAAAACTTGTTCATATTTAAACTCCCCCACCTTGGCTTCAACAACCCATACTTGTTTGATTTTTACTAATTTTCCTGAGCATTTCACAAGCCTCAAAAGAAGGCTGCAGGGCTGCAACCTCCCCTATTCACAGCAGCATCACCACCATCACCACCACTTGGTGGTGGTTTTCTGGCCAACCCAGTGGGTTCCATGGCCCAATATTTGTACCTTTCAACCCCCCCCCCCCCTGGTAGGCACCATGGTTTGACCATTGGTTTGACCTAGAAGCCAGTAGACCCCACCTGAATCATCCACTTAACCTTGTCCCATTTTCTGTTTTGATACAAGTTTCAAAGTGCTTATTTGTGGCTTATTAGCTTATTTTGTGGGACTTTTTGGTTTCTACTTGCTCAAACATGTTCACTTATCTTAATTAGATCAGATTTCACCTTAGTGGGTCCCACCTAAGCTGATTTGAGCTTTATTTCCATCTTGGTCAACATAAGTCAACTATTAACCCAATAAGCACTTCAAGTGCTTATTTTTGATTTCCAAAAAACTTGTTTTCACAAAAAGTTCATGTTTTTAGTTGTAAAATAGTTTTCTAAAATAAAAATCCAGAAAAAACATAGTAATTTTAAGTGATAGTTTCTATTTAATTTTATTTAAATTTTATTTTTCATTTTTAGATTTTTATTAAGTACTTAGCTTTTTTTATATTTTTCTTAATTTCCTTTTAAGTTAAAGTATTTATAGTAATTTTCTCAGATTTTTATTTTATCATTTAGTATTTATTAGAATTAATTTTAGTTTAATTAATAATTAATTAATATGTAAGTTTTAAATAGCATAATTAATTTTTATAAAGTAAGGCCTAGTTTTTATATTTTTCCTAGCCTTTATATATCATAATATAATTTTAGGAATTTTTTAGAATTTTTACTGTTCATTTAGTATTTTTTATAATTTAAATTAGTTTAATTAGATAATTAATAGTTAACTAGTAATTAATTAATTTAAAAACCACAAAAGGACAAAAATACTCATTTTTAATTTTAAAAGTTGTTTTTAGTTATTTTATAATTTTAGAAATTTTATTTTCACCTTTTTAGTATTTAATTAATATTGTATTATATTTAAGTTATTTAAATATTAATAATAAGTATTAATTAGTAATTAATTAATATTAAATAATTAAATAGTGTAAAATTTTATTTTCTTTTTCTAAAAATTTTCTTTTATCTTTTAGTTTGTAAAAAAGTCATTTTCACCCCCTGGGTGTTTTCAGATTTCCGTTTTCACTTTTTATTTTCTACGTTTACGTTTTATTTAAACGTGAACGTACGCGTTTTAAGTTTTAATCGTTTCTGGTTTTTCCTAGCTTTCCTGTCTTATTCATATAGCTTGTTTAAGCTATTTCATTGTAGATTCCTTAGTTAAACCACTCACAAACCTTTTCCTGTCCAAATTCACCCGATCACGAAACCGTTTGATAACCATCCACACCTCGTCGGGACATAACGACCCGGGGAAGCCACTATATTCCGCGGAGCATTGACTCTAGGAAGTTTGACCTTGTTGACCATTACCTGGTCAGTTTAGGTTGACCGTTTGGAGCCAATCAAATTTTGGCGCCGTTGCCGGGGAGGTTGTGTGCGTTTTCTAAACGGTTTTTCTGATTAGTGACTTTGGAATTCGTTCCATTGTACATTTATCCATCCTTTGTTTATATTTTCTTATTATCAAAACAAAACCGTTCCCGAAAACTTTTTAAATCAAGTTTTCAACGAACACAAAAACACAAAAACATTTTTCTTCCTATTTGTACAAAATGTTTATCCGAAAATCCAAAAATATTCACCTTTACCCTCTCACACCTTTGATTCTTCATCCCTACCCCTCTATACACTTTTGATTCTTTCTATGTCTCATCCATACTTTCTGGTTTGCCATTGGTGTGGTAATCCTTATAATGGTGGCAATTGCCCCAGTTGTGGCATGGTAGAGTCGGGAAACGGGTCTGTCTATAACCAGAATCCATATTCCTACCATAACACGACTGATTCATTCCATCAGTTACCACAGCATGAGACTCAACAGTTTTACTGTTGTGAGTACTGTGGTGGTTCACACTACAGTTATGATTATCAATCGGGAAACACGCTTGTCTATGAGCAGTCTCTTGATAGCAATTGTAATTCTAGCACATACAACCCACATCCACATCAGTTTTACTGTTGTGATTACTGTGGAGGTCTACACTATAGCTCGGATTGTCAAACAAGGAATCCATTTCCTTGTAAAAATTATGACTATTCGTTTTCAGACCTACCTCCACAGTACGATATGATTCACACAACTCCTCATGATATTGAGCAAGACCTTTTACTAAAGGCTCTTGATATTTTAAAAGAACTTAAGGAGGAGTTGGTTACTACACCATTTCGAGACTCTCGTGAGAAATCTATGGCAGAATTACTTGTTGAAGAACGAGAGGCTAAAAACGAACTGAGTATGGAGGAATTACTTGTCTTAGAACAAGCAGCTATAACACGTGCCAAATTTCGTCAAGCTGCTCTTCTAGACTGTAATAATGATAGTGATAATGAGGACACCCTTGATATCCTTCAATTTTATAAGGGTTCCTCAGATTCATCAATTGTGATTCCTCCCATTGAAAATCAAGGAGAAAATAATTAGACGGAGATATTACTAGCAGAAGATCAAATGGAAATTGTACAATCCATGAATGCTGGCTCCTCTCATCTCCCTCAGTCTATTGATATCACACCCGAAGTTCACACTCACTCTCTAAACATGGGGGATGAGCATCTTAGCACTGTTCCTAATAAGGAATCGGACGAATTAATAAAGTCTAGTGATGAGATCCTTGTCCCAATCCCGAGAGAGTCACAGGGGACTGTTGATCAAGTGTGTGATATTCCTTCCACCCATAATAATCCAAATGATCAAATTGAGATTGTCTCTGATTCCAGTGATGATTGTTTATCTTATGGAGACATTGAGTATGTTGATGCATCCCTTCCCCACTCTAATGTTGACTTTCTTCTCGAGGAGTTTGCCGATGAACTTACTCACACCAATCCACTTCCATCGGGATGTGATGATGATCTCTTTGATTTCAAAGATGATATGGAAGAAGTCGAAGCATTCCTTGCCCTAGATAGTTAAACTTCGTATGAAGTTGATGATAACTATCTTGATTCTGAGGGGGATATTCTTTTCCTTGAAAGCTTATTGAATGATGATCCATCACTCAATTCTTATCTCAATACCGGGCTTAGTGATTCACCCACTGATGCAAAGTCTTTATCTTATGCAGACATCAGTGACGTTGATGAAATACCTTCTGAGCCCATCATTGATCACCTTATCATGACTCCTCCGGAGTATGATAGCCCGGGGGGAGATACACTCAATCATGAGGATTTGCAAATTCCCACCCACCCTCCCGGGATGTTTTTGAGCTTACCCTTTGAAATCCAAACTCAGGCTAATGAGCCTGTTCTCGAGGTGCCTTCCTTTCTTCTTCACTCCTTCGGGAATGAAGACACTATATTTGATCCCGACATTTTCATGTATCATTATCTTGAGCCGGATACTTATCTCATCGGTGTGGAACTTTCACGTGCTTCAAATGTTTGTCCAAACATCTTGAATGAAAGTCCGATTGAGATTGCTTCTTCCACATCATGCTTCCCCAAGGACAAATGAATTCGGGGACGAGTCAAGCTAGCAACTCGGTAAACAAAAACATTAGCATGCTTATAGGGTTTTCACCCTAAGTGTGGGGGAGTCCCCCATGCTATGGTTACTTATGAAGTGAAAATACAAAATGATGTTTTCCACGCTTAGCTTGTAATGTTGCCCTTTTACGTTTAAAATGTCGGCATAATTTCCGGGATTTTGAATATTGAGGACAATATTCATCCTAAGTGTGGGGGGGGGGGGGGGGGGGGTATTCGCTATTCTAGCGAATTTTATCATATTTTACTATATAATACCCCCGTTTTTAGCCAAAATTTCAAAAAATTTTCAAAATTTTTTCACTTGTGCTTCAAAATTTTTGTGGTAATCAGTCCGCCTTGTCTAACCGACAAAAGGGATTGGCTAGTCCAGGAGCAAACGGCTCTTGGTAAAGACATCTCAAATCCGTTTACGGCTTGCAATTTGCCCAAAATTGTATGGTTCATCAACTCCCCATATCCCATAAAGCGAATGAGTTGGCTAGCCCACAAGATTATGGCTTGTGGTAAAGGCCGTGGAAAATCCATAATTGTTAATCAGCTCACCAAGATGTTGACTATTCCATCAAGAGCTGGCTAGTCCAGAAGCAAACGGCTTTTGGTAAAGACTAATCAAATCCGTTTACAGCTGGTGGTTTGCTCAAAATCACACGGTTATCAGGTGTACCACAGTTCTCACACCCGGCTACTCCAGAAGTGATGGCTTTTGGTAAAGAGTTTAAAATCCATCAAGTTTTCAAAATAGTTATTGCTAGGGACTAGCAATAGTTTAGTGTGGGGGATTGATGAGTGCTCAAACCCTCATCATTTTTGGTCTAATCTGAACTGCAAAACATACAAAAACACTCAGAAATGCATCAAAATACAAAAAATATTTCAAAATTGTGTTTTATATGTTTTAGATGCAAAACGAGTAAAAACAGATGCAAAAACGTTCAAAGTTTGCAAAATTGGCAGTTTCAGTCCCCCAACTTTCATAAAATCACAAAACTAGTCCCTGGATATTCAAAATATGGAAAATTATCACCAAAGGTCCTTTTGAAATCATAAGTTGTCATATTTAGTCCTTTGGTGAAAAATTGGAAAAGTTTTGGAAATTTACAGTTTGGTCCCTGGAGTTTCAGATTTTGGCAGAATTGGTCCCTGGTGGGATATTTTTGGAAGGAAAATCATTTTTTGTCCTTGGAAAATCAAAATGTGTCAAAAACAGTCCCTGGGTGAAAGTTTTGAAAAGTTTACATGTTTGGTCCCCGTAATTTGGAAATTTGCATAATTGATCCCCGGGAATTTTAAAAATGGAAAATATAATTTACGATCCTTGGGAAAGTACAAGTTGGCAAAATTGGTCCTTATTACATCTTTGGAAAAATTTCATTTCAGGCCTAAACTTTTCAGCTTTTACAATATTGGTCCTTGTGATTAATACCCAAAAACCAAACGGATCCTTGTTTATTTATTGACCCAATCCACTAACCAAATTCCAAATCCACCAAAGCCCACCAGCAATCCCAAACTTTGGCCCAACATCCAAAACAGCCCACCCCCCTAAAATTATATTACTCCCCCGTTTTAATAATCAACCCCGGTCAAACACCCAACTTTGACCCACCTTCTCCCCCACTTGGAACCCTGCTATACAACTGCAAGACTCAACCTCCCCCCTCCTCCAGCTCACCACTCCCATACCATGCTCCCCAACTTTCCACTAAACCCCAATTTACATTGAATGCTCAAAAAGTCTCACAAGTTAACCCCTAGCTGCCAAAATATCTTTTCCCGCCAAAGAGATTTAAAGGTCAAGATGAAGCAATACTCATCCAATGGTCATAATTCAAGGTGGGAAAGTCCAAGAAGACTTCAGGGACCCATATAAGTCAAGAAAGGAAGCAAAGTAGAGAGTTAGTTAGTTTTTATAATCTTAGTTCAATTTTAGGGTCGAATTTAGTTTAAAAATGTTGTAAACTCTCTAAATTAGTCTTGTAATCCTTCCTTATGTACTAAAGTTATCTTTTTAATGCAAGTAATTTAGTTGTTGTTGCAATTCATTCAAAGTAAAATATTTTTATTTAGCCTAAAATTTCATCCTGCTTAAAAAGACTTCATAAGCTTCAACAAGCTTGGTTCTGGTTAACAAAAGCTCAAATTAGCTTTGTGTAGCTATTGGTAGGTGTAAGGGATGCTTGTTCACTGTTTTGCTAAAAAATTCCTTATTAGTCAACAAAAGTCAAACAAGGATAAATGATAGTTTAGCTGATCCAGAGATGGTGTTTGTGGGTAAAATAAGTTTTAGTTAGTAGAAATTGAGCTCTAATAAGCTTCATATCATTGTCCTGAGGTCAGAAGCCCTTCTACTCATTTCAATTCTCAATTTTAGCTTATATGATATTTTGTATTACATGTTCACTTTAACCTTGTTATTATTGTTCATTCCTGAATACTTAGTGTTTATCATAGCTTATTTTAGTTTAGAGATGGTCTATGTAAGTTTGGATTAGTTGAATTTGCCTTGCACCCACTCAAACCTTCAAAACTGTCATTATAAGGGGTGTTTGGAACAGGGTTGTTCCCTGTGTCCTTGCTGGTTTTCTTTGATGAAACTAGTCTACACAAGTCACAGTAGGTATTACAATAACTAATCAAGCATAAAAGAGGTAGAATATTTAGCAGAAAGTCAAAAGCTTCATTGATTCAATCTCACAGCTTAACTGTTGATTGTGCATGCTTCAAAACTATTCAAATCACACCACAAGTTGTTAAGACTGATCAATATCACCTTATTATAGCTTCTTACATAAATTTTAGTGTTTATGATCCACTCAAAGTTCAAGAAAGTCAAGATTTAAGTTTTCATCAAAAGTCAAATGTGCATGTATTTCAGGTTTTTACAAAAATTCAAGGAATTTCTTTGATTTTTCTGTGAGGATCTAGCCTCTGAAACTTGTTCATATTTAAACTCCCCCACCTTGGCTTCAACAACCCATACTTGTTTGATTTTTACTAATTTTCCTGAGCATTTCACAAGCCTCAAAAGAAGGCTGCAGGGCTGCAACCTCCCCTGTTCACAACAGCATCACCACCACTTGGTGGTGGTTTTCTGGCCAACCCAGTGGGTTCCATGGCCCAATCTTTGTACCTTTCAACCCCCCCTGGTAGGCACCATGGTTTGATAATTGGTTTGACCTAGAAGCCAGTGGACCCCACCTGAGTCATCCACTTAACCTTATCCCATTTTCTGTTTTGATACAAGTTTCAAAGTGCTTATTTGTGGCTTATTAGCTTATTTTGTGGGACTTTTTGGTTTCTACTTGCTCAAACATGTTCACTTATCTTATTTAGATCAGATTTCACCTTAGTGGGTCCCACCTAAGCTGATTTGAGCTTTATTTCCATCTTGGTCAACAGAAGTCAACTATTAACCCAATAAGCACTTCAAGTTCTTATTTTTGATTTCCAAAAAACTTGTTTTCACAAAAAGTTCATGTTTTTAGTTGTAAAATAGTTTTCTAAAATAAAAATCCAGAAAAAACAAAGTAATTTTAAGTGATAGTTTCTATTTAATTTTATTTAAATTTTATTTTTCATTTTTAGATTTTTATTATGTACTTATCTTTTTTTATATTTTTCTTAATTTCCTTTTAAGTTAAAGTATTTATAGTAATTTTCTCAGATTTTTATTTTATCATTTAGTATTTATTAGAATTAATTTGAGTTTAATTAATAATTAATTAATATGTAAGTTTTAAATAGCATAATTAATTTTTATAAAGTAAGACCTAGTTTTTATATTTTTCCTAGCCTTTATATATCATAATATAATTTTAGGAATTTTTCTAGAATTTTTACTGTTAATTTAGTATTTTTTATAATTTAAATTAGTTTAATTAGATAATTAATAGTTAATTAGTAATTAATTAATTTAAAAACCACAAAAAGACAAAAATACTCATTTTTAATTTTAAAAGTTGGTTTTAGTTATTTTATAATTTTAGAAATTTTATTTTCACCTTTTTAGTATTTAATTAATATTGTATTATATTTAAGTTATTTAAATATTAATAATAAGTATTACAGTAATTAGTAATTAATTAATATTAAATAATTAAATAGTGTAAAATTTTATTTTCTTTTTCTAAAAATTTTCTTTTATCTTTTAGTTTGTAAAAAAGTCATTTTCACCCCCTGGGTGTTTTCAGATTTCCGTTTTCACTTTTTATTTTGTACGTTTACGTTTTATTTAAACGTGAACGTACGCGTTTTAAGTTTTAATCGTTTCTGGTTTTTCCTAGCTTTCCTGTCTTATTCATATTGCTTGTTTAAGCTATTTCATTGTAGATTCCTTAGTTAAACTACTCACAAACCTTTTCCTGTCCAAATTCACCCGATTACGAAACCGTTTGATAACCATCCACACCTCGCCGGGACATAACGACCCGGGAAAGCCACTATATTCCGCGGAGCATTGACTCTAGGCAGTTTGACCTTGTTGACCATTACCTGGTCAGTTTAGGTTGACCGTTTGGAGCCAATCACTATCGCTAAAGGTGTGGGGGCCCAGATAGTTTCGAGGCTCTCCACTAATTTCTTGTAATCCTATGGTTTTATTTCTAATGAAAATAATTTTATAATAATAATAATAATAATAATAATAATAATAATAATAATAATAATAATAATAATAATAATAATAATAATAATTAAAAATTTAAACACTTTATTTTACACTATAAATACCTCACTCAAACCACAATTCAAATACAATTCAAACCTTCTCTCGGTTCACCATGTCTAAGAATACTCCTAAATCAAAACCCAAGATCCCGAGTGCAAGAAACTGCTCCGCATTTTACACCGGATCCGAATTTCATGTTAACCGGTGTATCACCAACCATTCTTTTTCAACCCACCAGTTTTGAATACCATTCACAACTACCATAACTACCACAAAATCAAAACTTGTTTTCTTATAAAAATTGTCCATTCAACCTACCGTATCATAACAACCAACAATCTTTTTTTCAATCACCAACTGGATTGTGTCGTCCTGCTATGGATTTGTCGACGTCTTTCCATTAAATCATCAACCGTATTCTTCGGTTAACTACATTAATCTCGATGTGGGTTTTGACCAATTAATCCATAATCCAGATTATTATGTGAGAAGTGGTTTGGGTCAAGATTATTCGTCCGTTTTTAGACGTATTTTTACATTTTCTTCCGTTTTTATACATATTCATCCGTTTTCTTCTATTTTCATCTATTTTCTTACGTTTTCACCCGTTTTCATATATTTTCGCCGGTTTTCATACGTTTTTATCCATTATTCATACATTTTTGTCTATTTCGTCCATTTTCATATGTGTTTTTACGCTTTCATACATTTTCGTCCGTTTCATACATATTCATCCGTTTTCTTATGTTTTCGTCCGTTTTCATACGTTTTCATCATTTTTAAATGTTTTTGGTCGTTTTCAGATGTTTTCATACGTTTCTGAATATCACAAGTGATATTCTGTAATATTTCAAATATCAAAAGTTATCACAAATGATATTTTGAATATCCCAAGTGATATTCTAAATATCACAAGTGATTTTCAACTATAGGCATCACTAATTTAATCACCTAATTTCATTAACATCATCACTAATTTTAAACTAGACACTACCAACTACTACTAAACACTACCAAATACCAATCATCAACACTAATATAAACAAAAACAATTACCGAAAACACTACAAAAACGAACAAATAATCAGTTTACACATCACCAAAAAACGTTCCATGTGTCAAATATGCAAATCTAATCAAGCCAATACAAATTTCACAAATCTTAATCTTGAAACCCTAACACGGGTGTTGTTATTTTTTAAGCACTACTTTAAAATGAACACTAATCAGCTAGCACAAATTAAACAAAAACCCTAACATAAGTGTATTACAAGATCTCAGTTCGTTAAAGACGAAATCAACCATACAATTAACAACACCACTATATCCACACAAAACATTAGTTAAGAATCAAAGATTAAGATTGAAAGATAAGGTGACCCGATGATAATGAAGGCCTGATGACCTTGATAGTATTACGAGATCTATCCATTAGAAATTGAGCTGAGATGGTACATTTAATCGTATGTGCCTGCAATGAGGAATGTAATGCATTTGGAGTCAACGTCATCTAGAATGTACCCAAACATCATCTAGATTGTACTCAAACATCATTTGTGTGAAGAATCACCATGATACGTTTTCGTCATTTTTCAAAAGTGATATTCTAAATATCACTTGTGATATTCAAAAATAAAAACGGACAAAAACGTAAGAAAACGGACGAATACGTATGAAAACGGATGAAAACGTATGAGATCGTAAAAACACGTCTTAAAATGGACAAAATGTATGAAAAATGGAAGAAAACGAAAGAAAGCGGATGAAAAAGTATAAAAACGGGCGAAAACGTATGAAAACATCACTTATCACTTGTGATATTCAGATTATCATTTGTGATCACTTGTGATATTTTTAATATCACTTGAATTATTCAGAATATCACTTGTGATATTTAGAAACGTTTGAAAATGGCTGAAAACATTTAAAACGGACGAAAACGTATGAAAATTAACAAAAACGTAAGAAAATGGAAGAATTTGTATGAAAACCGACAAAAACATATGAAAGCGTAAAAACACGTATGAAAATGGACGACAACGTATGAATAATGGACAAAAAAAATAAGAAAACGGATGAAAGCGTATGAAACGGGCGAAAACGTATGAAACGGACAAAAACGTAAGCAAACTGACGAAAACGTATGAAAATGGACGAAAACTGATGAAAACGGCCGAAAATGTATGGAAACGGGCGAAAACATAAGAAAACGTATGAAAATGGACGAAAGCGTATGAAAACAGACGAAAACGTATGAAATCAAAAGAAAATGTGAATTAAAAAAAAGATGAAAAAAGATTAAAAAATTTAGTAAATAAGAAAGACAAAAAGACAAGAAACAAAAACATGGACTTAGATTGACATATTAAATCTTAGGTTATTCTCCACCATTAAATCAAACTAGATGAATGGTTGGTATTTGTCCCTTGGTATGCATGAATTTGTAGGTAAGCAAAATAAAGAGCCTCCTATAAATGTTATCTTAGTATATGTATCAGCTATAAAATCTATGTCATATATGGAGTATTCTATATCATCTTCTATATGTTGTTAGGATATGAACGCATTCGTGGCGTCCATATTTTATATGTAATTGTGATCTTTTTTGCTATATATATATGTAGGGTTGAGCATAGACGACGCAAAACTGAACCAGACTGACAAAATCGATCGAACCGACAAAAACTGAGCCAACCCGATAGCCTTTCGGTTCGGTATCGGTTTCATGTTTTTCCTATTTTCGATTTTGGGTCGGTTCGGTTCGACCCAAAACCAACAAAAACACACCTAAACTGAACCGAACCGAGCAAATTCGGTTCGGTTTCCGTTCATGTTTTTCACGAAGTCGATTTTCGGGTCAGGCCGGTTCGGTTAAGTTTGTTTTTGCTTCTTCATTAATCAATACAAATTACAATAAATAACTGGTTAGGCCCATCAATAAATAACTGACCAATAATGAAGCCCAAAAGCTTTCCTAAGCAAATAATCTTCTAACACTCCCCCGCAATATGAGCGGGAGAGGATTGCACACTCAAACTATTACGAAACTCTTCAAAAGTGCAGACGACAAACACTTGGGGAAGATGTCAGCATGCTAGTAACGTGATGGCACATGAAGAACACGACCCTGACCTTAAGCAACAATATCACGAATAAAATGTATATCTATCTCAATGTGTTTAGTCTACTGATGCTGAATAGGATTAGTAGTCAAATAAATGGCACTAATGTTGATATAAATAATGCCTAAAAACATTATTAACATATATCGATATCTCTATGTTTTGATAATCACAAAACGTAAACTCATTGAACTACAAATTATGACGTAAACAAGTATTTAGTCGTAAATATTTGCTTTAGCATCCATATCACTTAAGGTATGAATAAACAAATTGTCTAATGCATTTTATGATCAAAGGAATTTTTATTTTTACAAACCTTACATTTTATTAAAGTGGGACAAACATTTTTAAACTTATACAAAATAATTTTGTATTTATAAGAAATGTTTTATTCAAAATAAATAGTTTGAATTCAAATTTCAACCCAAAAAACGGCTACATTCTTCAGGAAAAACCTCCCCCACAAAAAGACAAAAAATCTGAAGATTTTTTTTTTATTAGGCGGCCCCCTTAATTATACTAGGCGGTCCCCTTAATTATTAAGGGGACCGGCACCCAATTAAGGGGACCGGCCACGCTCTCAAACAGTATTTTTCCCCTTATAAATACTGGTTCATTCCACAGATTTTTCTCACCTTTTGCACCCCAAAACTTTCTGTTCAAGATCTCATTTCTATTCTCTAAAATCCTTTGATCATACATACATAAATCTTTATTTCAAAGTGATCCAAACCTGTACCTTTCAAGTGCAAGAAAAGAATACTTCAATCCTTCAAGAGAAGAAGTATTACAACTTGTTGTGACCTCCACATCCAAGTTGTTAGAGCATCATCCATTATATCTATTTCTTTGTGTAACTAGTTGTGAATATTTGATAGAAGATAGATTAGCAAGGTGTGTAGATAGAGTGAGTGTGTAGTAGATAGTTGTGAAGTAGAGAAGTTGGGAAGTAGATAGTTGTGAAGAAGATTGTTGTGAAGTAGATAGTTGTGAAGATAGATAGGTGTGAAGAAGTAGTATTGTGATTAAGTAGTGACTAGGTGTGAAGAAGTAGTGTTGTGATTAAGTAGTGACTAGGTGTGAAGAAGTTGTGTAGATGGTGTGAATAAGTTGTGACGAAGTTGTGGTGTGTATATTGGTATGCAAGGTTTTCTCCGTCATAAGGGAGCTTGTTGACATAGTGAAGAAAACTCTCGAGTAGGTGACTCGAGGAGTGGAGTAGGGCAAGGAAGGTGTCCTTGTAGCCGAACCACTATAAATCCTTTGTCTCGCGGTTAGATCTTTCCATATCTTACTTATTATCTTGCTTATATCGTTATTACTTTTGTAGACGTAGACGTATATATATTTGCTCATATAGTGCTAGTATTGATTTTACTTAAAGATCAAACGAAAGTTTCATTAACAAAACAAAGTTTTTACAATCAAACTAAAAAGGTAACATACATATAATTGATCATTGCAATCAAGTAAAGTTTTCATACAAAATATAACTAAGGATTATAAAATAAACGATTACTTACTTATCTCTTGTATATAGCTATAATTGTTTATATTGTGCATGTGTTGATTTCACATACTTAGCTTATATTATTATTGTTCATACTTAGATATAGTTGTTCATATTGTTCAAGATTTGAGTTCACATAAGATTGAATCTAAGTTTTAAAAGCAAACAAGGTTTTAAAACTAAACTAAGTTTTCATAATAAAATTAAAAAGACGTAAAACTATTCAACCCCCCATCTAGTTTTCCACAATTGGCATCAGAGCTACGTTAAACAAGATTTTTAAAATATACTGTATTTTAAAACTTGTATCGATCTATGGAATCGAAAAAATATTTAGAAGGACAATCTATGCAAAGACCACCACTATTTGAAAGTAATGGTTTTCTTTATTGGAAAAATAGATTCGAAACTTATGTGAAATCAAAAGATCTTGATCTTTGGTATGTCATTACCTTTGGTGATTTTCCCCCATATTCAATATAATTCTGAAACTAAAATGGATGAAATTGTATCTTTTGAAAAACAAAATGATGATTTGAAAAAGAAACTAGCAAAAAATAATGAGGCTAAAATGGTTATTTATAATGCGTTACCACGCAAAGAATATGAAAGAATTTTTATCTGTAAAACCGCAAAAGAAATTTGGGATTCTTTACTAATCACTCACCAAGGTAATAGTCAAGTTAAAGATAACAAAATAGATCTTCTTGTTCAACAATATGAACAATTTATGATTCCGGAGGAGGAATCAATTGATAATGCTTTTGCTAGGTTTAACACTATCATCACAAGTTTAAAAGCACTTGATGAGAATTTTTCTACTAAGAATTTTGTTAGGAAATTTCTTAGGGCTCTTCATCCAAAATGGCGAGCTAAAGTTACGGTGATTGAAGAATCGAAGAACTTGTCAACTCTTCAACTTGATGAGTTGATCGGCAACCTGAAAGTCTACGAAGCAATAATAAAGAAAGACTCCGAGATGGTCAATGGAAAAAGAGAGCAAAGCAAGTCAATTGCGTTGAAAGCTAGGAAGGAATCTAGTAACGAGGATAGCTCAACCTCCGAAAGTGATGATGAAGAATATGCGATGGCTGTAAGAGACTTCAAGTAATTCTTCAAAAAGCGAGGAGGATTCGTTAGACAACCGCATGATGAAAGGAAAGCAAACCAAAGAATTAAAGATGACAAAAATGGCAAAAGTGATAGGAAGTGCTTCAAATGTGGTGATCCAAATCATCTCATCGGAAAATGTCCAATGATGTCAAGAAATCAAAATCAAAAGGCGTTTGTTGGAGGAGCTTGGAGTGATAGCGATGACGATGAGAAAGAAATTACAAATGAGGAGAAATGTCTTATGGCTAAGACATTAAGCGAGGTACGTTCCGAAACCGAATACTTTAGTGACGAAAATTTATCATTAGACGAAAAAGACCTAGATAGTGAATATAATAGGTTATACAAATTAGGTCAAAAGGTTATAGCTAAAAATAAGTCACTAAAACATATTAATAATCTATTAGAAAATGAAGTCTCGAATTAAAAATTAGACTACAACATTTGGAAAAAGGAAAAGAAGTTTTTATAGAATGTAAAACATGCATAAAGGTTAATAATAAAAACGAAAAACTTAAAGATGAAATTTTCAAACTTGACATGTTTAAAAATAGTAGTAACCCACATAAGAAAATAATAAGTGTTCAAGAAACTTCGGGAGATAAAACCGGTCTAGGATTAACCTCAACTAATGTTTCAACTAGTGAAAATAAAAGTATAAAGTTTGAATGTGAATCTAGTAAACAAAAATCATTAGAATCAAAACCTAAGTATATACTTACAAAAGATAGAAAAATACCCATTGCGAATGATGAAAAAGTAAAAACTTTTTATAAACCATCCTTAAAGACCAAAGTAGGATCCTCTAAATTTAAATTAAGATCTAAAACTCCACCACCGAGAAAACCAAATAATCTTCATACTCGATCTAAAACACCTCAACCTAGAAGAAACCAAAATAGACAAAACTACAATAATACTAGTCATCAAATGTGGAATTATCAACCAAGTTACAATCCTTGGGGAATACTACCACCATACATGCATCCTAGCCAAAAGTTGAATATGTTTGGACCAAACAACTTTGGACCAATGAGACAATGGGAACCAAGTGGCTAAGCTGTCAATCTTGGAAGAATTTGGAATATCATCTACAAATGACTTCTATAAGTCAACATGGTCACTTGAAGTGCTTGAAGATATTCCATTGAAGACTAAAAGGTACGTGTTTCTTTTAAGTTCATCGCTATAATTTGCATGCTTAGATATATGATTAGTTAGATTAATGCTTAGCTATACATATATGTGTACATAATAGCTTATATTCTTATAACCTAGAAACATCATTGGTTGACTCTCCTAGGAATAAGATAAAATTGTTCATTGCCGAACGAAATAGAAAATGAAAATCTTCTATATCCACTATTAGCAAACTCATGGTGATGAAGTGAAATGAGTTAAGTGGATCGATCGTTAATATAGAAGTAGGATTAGATCCCTCGCATAAGAAAACTATGAATGAAACAAGCTCTCGTGGACTATGGCATTAAGTAAGATAAGCGTGCGAAAACAAAGGAACTATAGATGTTAGGTTATACCCCATTCAACACTCTCGCATCTAACATATATGTGGAAAACTAGAAGGGGGGTTGAATAGTTTACCGATTAAAATCTTTTTAACTTGTTAAGTTAGCTTTGAAACTTTTCGTTTGATCAAAGATATATACACAAACACAATATATAACATGCAAGTAAATGAAAGAAACGATCAAACCACCACACGAGTATTTATCGTGGTTCGGCTACAAGGACTCTTTTTCCTTGCCCTACGTCCACGCCCCGAGTATCTAACTCGAGAGTTACTTTCACTAGTCAACAAGCTCCTTTCACCGGCGGAGAAAACCTTACACGTCGCATATACTTTTACCGATACAAAGCTAGATGTCGAGTTCTTTACCAAGGGTACAACCACTCCCGTTAGTTCTTTTACAAGGGTACAACTACTCCCGATACACTTTGTATTTTGAGGACTAAAATACTAACCGATCACTACAGAAAATACACAATCAAATGAAGTGTAAACTACACAAGTCCACACAATGCTAAGCTAACAAGTCTTGCAACGTTGTGTTGAATACTTGTTACTTTTAATAAGCTCGTGAATCTCTTTGCTACAAAAAGAAACTTCACATATGAAATGTTAAGAGGTTAGATGAAAGAATGAATGTCTGTGTAAAATATGATCTCAAGTGATAAGCCAAAATTCAACTTGTGGCTTGATATTTATAGCCAAACCTTTTGCAGGTCTGGCGGATCAGGCGGACCCCTCAAAAGGGTTCCGCCCGTGTACCTCCAGGGTACCGCCGGGCTTGCAGTTGGTTTTGCAATAAATCTTGCAAACCAAACAAAGTCACATCTCATTACTCTTGCAAACCAAACAATGTCACATCACATAATATCAAGTCAAACACTAAACTTGCAAGCAACATCTTAGTAAGTCAAACACATTTCTTTCCATAAATGTATAATGACAAAACTTGCCATAAATGTGATGTGACAATTCTATTTTTAGAAAATAAAAAGCGTTGTGTTTTATGAAATGTAAAATGTAGCAAAAGTCTAGTTTATGCAAGTCTTTAAAACTAAGATTATGTTTTACTTAGAAACTAAAGTTTACATTTGTCATTAACAAAACTTAGTGAAGATCGTAAAATATAAATAACGTTTTTAGGCGATATTTGTATTAACAATCTCCCCCTTTTTGTTGATGACAAAACATACACTTTGTTTTTAAGTAACTCACAAAATCTTGGTTTTAAGACTTAAAAAAAAAAATATATTAAACTTGTTTTACTTAAGTGATGAAAATCATATTAAGTTTTGAAAGTTTAATATATTTCTCCCCCTTTTTGTCGAAACAAAAAGTAGAGTAGCGAAGCGGAAAAATGCACTTGCTCCCCTTGCTTGTTACTCCCCCTAAAAGGAGTGCCAAGGTGGGAAACATGGATTTTGGATCCTACAAAAAAATGGTTAGTTGGTGATATATATATAGCCAAGTTTGTAGTTACCACACACATTGCAACCACAATAAAAATGATCAACCAACAATGCACGGAAGTAAGTAGAAAGAAATAGCATTCCAAGTAAAATTTAGACTTAGAAAAGTCAAAGGACATGAAATGGGTAATATTCTTCTACTTCTAAAAACTTAAAAATTAACCAAGAAAGAAAAATAAAAGCCTAGTTTCCTAAATTGGGGCAAACGACCTCCAAATGGTTGTCTAGGATTTGTTTGGGTGGGAAAGAGCATCCAAATGTTCTATGACGTGTTGGAATGCAAACCGGGTTTCATCTTGGAGTTGGTGAAGCAACGTTTTGATGCTTGCACCCATTTGCTCACAATTTGAGCAAACATGGGGATGAGTGGGTGGAAATGGGTTGGTTTTGGGTTCTTGGTTTGAGGGTTGATTGGTTTTTGGTTCTTGGGTGGATGATGGGTTTGGTATTGAATCAAGCAAGGTGGTTTGAAATTCCATTGCTTGATGGAGGTGGTTTTCAACCATGTTTTGTATATCCTCATATGAGGGAAAGAAAGACTCAAAGGTTTGAGCTTGAGAGTGTGGTGGAGTTGGGTGATCGTGGTTTTCAAAGTTTGGTTCTCCATATAGAGGACCATGGATGTCATTGTAGATGGGGTGAAACAACAATGGTTTTGGTTGATGGTACACTTGTTGTGGTGGTTGAGTGTGGTTAAAAAGCTAATTTTGGTCAAGAATTGACCTTGGTGATTCATTGGCAAAAGGTGGTGGTTGTGTAGGTCTTGGTGGAAGATCATTTAGATCTTGGACAAAAGGGTGTGGTGATGTGGGAGGAGACCCAAATAACTCCATAGGTTCCATTTTGGGTAATGGTGATGGTGATGAAGTTTTGAATGGTTGGGTTGGAGCACTTGGTGGACTTGGGTCAATGGGTGATTTAGTAGGTGGTGGAGTGAGCTCATTAGGTTCATCTGGTGATGGTGATGGAGATGCAAGGTTCAAAAAGTGTTCATTTTTGATAGGTGATGTGAATTCATCCGAAGATGAGGAGCTTAGGTTGATGGGTTGATTAGACCATAGTGGTTTAACACTTATCCGGGCGGTTTTCCAGATGGGTCGTGATGGTTGAGAGGTGATTGTTGACTTAGTCATGGTGAAAAATGGTTTAGAAGTTTCAGAAATTGTGGTGAAGAAGGTGTGATTTGATAGTGTTTAGGATGGCTTAATTTATAGTGTTGAAGGATTATGGAAAGGAGTGTTTGGATTTGATGTTAGTCCATACAAAAATGGAGGTTTCTAATGATTTGGAAAACTAATTGTGGGTTGTCAAATCATGGAAGTCAATCCAATGAAAATGGTGAAGTGAGAAGACAAGTTTTGCACTAAATGCTTAGTGGTTTTGGTGGATTTGTGGTAGTATAGATCTCAGGGATTTCAAGGATCCCTTAAAAGGGTTCCTTCCTTTATGTGTGAGGGGTCCTTGAGGTTGTTATGACAAATTTTGAATTTTGGCGGGAATTGGTTTTGGTTAAGTTTATGGAAGAAGGAGTACCCTATTATGCTAAACACATTGCAAGAAATGGGTTTCTACCTAAAAGGATTGGATTTTGGTGTTTGGATGTTGAATTGGTGAAAATGAAAATAAAAATTCTGCAGGCTGTTGGCAGCACCCTCAGAATACACGGGCGGAACCCATTTGAGGGTGCCGCCTGGTCCGTTGGGCCATTTCTGGAATTCCCAGAAATTGCACTGGCGGAACCCAATTTTGGGTACCGCCAGATCCGCCAGAGCTTCAGAAAAGGGCAGTCCGCGTTTTTGACCCGCGAGACGATTTTCAAAATTTTTGAAAGCTCCTAAAATCCAAAAGATAAGGCATTTCTGGTTGGGCAATGAAAAAAATAGACACGTAAACACACATTTCATAGGACTTTGACCTTGAGGTCGAGAATTTCACTATACTTAGTGAAAATATCATAAACTTGAAAATTTGACAACTTGCCAAGAGTTGTCTACCTGCATCAAAGTTAGATACTACATGTTCCAAATTGTATCAAACATTGTACTAACACACAAATACATCACAAATATTGTTTAAACGACCAAATTTGTTCAAATACCACCTAATGCCAAACACTCCTACACACCCGCACTCATTGACGGTCAATCTTGTTCTTGAGCTTTCCAAGGAATCTTCCAAGATTCTTGAACATCCCCTTTGTTTGCTTGAACTCCGCTGACTCATTTGGAATATCCGGAAGTTGGGATAGGTATTCTAGAGGTGGGAGCCTAGAGTTTGGCAAATTGTCATCTTCACTCATTGAGGAAGATGATGATGAGGTAGGAAGATGAGGATGTTTTCCTTGGGCTTTGTAGACTCGCTTATCACTAAGTGAAACAAAGGTATGTGGAATGAGAGTGTAGTCAAGACGAAGACCATTTGGATTTGGTGGAATGGGTGAGATGAACCTAAAGAGACGGGTCAAGAGCATTCCATATGGCATAGCCGTTGTGCCATGCACGGGAATGTAGGCCATTCTCTTGGCCATGTAGTAGGCAAGGTTGAAAGGTTGCCTAACGGACAAGGAGTAGAGCATGTAGCAAAGGCAAAGGTTGATATGGTCACGGTTTCCTATTGTGCTAATGAAATTGGCTCTAAGGACTTCCTCCCATTTCTTGAATTGAGGTTTGAGTTCGTTCATTTCCATTCCATATGGATCCTTATCGACCTCATTCCCCGAGCGGGTTCTCCTAGTGGTGGTGGTCCTAACAAAGAGGTGGTCACGGATTACGTCTTTTGAGACAAGGGGTGTGTCATAAGGGTGGATACGGTCTTGGAGGTTGTCAAGAGTTGAGAGGGAGTGCAAGTCGGAATAGAGGCAAGTACCACGGTTTGGGACACCTAGGATTTGAGCAAACTCCTCAAGAGTGAAGGAGTATTGATGACCGCTAACCCTAAAGTTGATAGACATATAACCATAATCATCTGTGGAGAGGACGGAGGATGCATAGAACTCTAGAATGAACCTAGGACAAATAGGCTCGTCGATATTCAAAAGACACTCAAAGTTTATTGTGGCAAATTCGGCGTAAAGGTTTGTGCCTTCTAGGAAAGACGGGTCAATGGTTCTACCCTCATGGACATAGTGTTTTTCTAGGGCTTTGAAAATGTTTACTTGGTTTGGGGTAAGGGCTTTGGTTTTGTAGTGTTTTGGTAGGTACTTAATGGTGTCCTTGTGGTCGTAGTGGGTTAGAGGAGGCATGATGATTCCTAGAACAACAAAATTTCACATTTTAGTTTAAGTAAACCACTATTATAATGTGGATGCTCTAGTGTGTACCTATATGAAAACAATGTGGAGGTGCAGTTATCTTGACTCATTTTGATGCTTCAAAATCGTTTTATGCAAGTTTTGTTATAAAACAAAAGATAACCCAAACGATCCTAGTTCAATGTAGCTTCGTTTGAATGTACCCGAAAATACATATTGGTTATGTATTCGCTTTAGCATTCAAGAGACATTATGCAAGTGATGTTTTAAACATAACGTTTTGATTTTGTATTCTCAATGTGAGACAAAAAAATATTTGTCCCACTTGTGAGAAATTTTTGGAAGGATTTGACATGGGGTGTTTTAGTAAACATGTTTATACTAATTAAGGATGCAATTCCTAACTATGGGAGACGTGATTAGTTTTGTTAAACACCTAATCTTATGCATGAGTTTTTCAAGTTAATGCATAACCCCAAGATTTTGTTTTTGTGCAAGAAATAGAATTCCTAGACTCAGATCAGGATTGTAATCATGTTTAGAATACTTACAATGATGATTGAATTGCAATGTAAATGGATGGAAGACCAAGAATTCGTAGGTATGGATGGATGGTAAAGTGAATAGTAGCAGTTTGGAAGTGGTGGTATGAGATAATGGGTGTTTGGTTTAATATAAACAAAGATTTTGGCTCTGCAGGTCGGCGGATACGGCGGACCCCTGAAATGGGTTCCGCCCGTTGTGTCTGAGGGTTCCGCCGACCCTGCTGAGAAAAAGAGTTATGGATTTGTTTTGATTTTTGTGATTTTTGTCTAATGTCCTGAACTACGATGTAGGTTCCATGAATCCTAAGCCTAGCCTAAGAAGGTTAAAAGGTTCACGTTTAAGGGGTTTTGTGAGAATGTCAGCTATGTTGTCTTCGGAAGAAACTTTCTCAATTGAGATATTTCCTTTTTGAACGTTGTCACGAAGGAAATGATGACAGATTTCAATATGTTTGGTACGAGCATGTTGAACTGGGTTTTTGCTAAGATCAATGGCACCTTTGTTGTCACAAAGAATTGTGATGTCGTTGAGTTGAATTCCGTAGTCGACAAGAGCTTGCTTCATCCAAAGAGCTTGTTGACATGCCTTTCCGGCCGAAACGTACTCGGCTTCCATTGTTGAGATAGCAAGAGCCGTTTGCTTCTTAGAGAACCATGAGGTGAGACAATGTCCAACAAAAGTACAGATACCACTTGTACTTTTTCTATCGACATAGTCACCGACATGATCCGAGTCGGCATACACTATGGTGTCTATTCCCGTTCCTTTGGGATACCATAAACCTAAATGTGTAGTGCCCTTAATATACCTAAAAATCCTTTTAACGGCTTCGAGATGGGTAGTTTTAGGATCTTCTTGAAAACGAGCACATAGACAAACACTAAACATAATGTCGGGTCTACTAGCCGTTAAGTAAAGTAGACTACCAATCATACCTCTATATTTAGTGCTATCTACGGATTCACTTTCCTCATCCTTGGTGAGTTTAGTTTCCATGGACATGGGAGTTTTGATAGGTTTCGAATCTTCTAGTCCAAATTTCTTAAGCATGTCCTTAATATATTTAGATTGGTTAAAGAAGATACCATCTTCTAGTTGTTTGATTTGGAGTCCTAGGAAAAAGTTGAGTTCTCCCATCATACTCATTTCAAACTCGTCATGCATGATTTTTGAGAAATCCACACATAATTCTTGACAAGTTGATCCGAATATAATGTCATCAACATAGATTTAGACTATGATAATATGTGAATCTTTCTTCTTAGTGAAGAGAGTATTATCAACTGAGCCCATGGTATACTTATGGTCAACTAGGAATGTTTTAAGTCGATCATACCATGCTTTTGGAGCTTGCTTAAGTCCGTAAAGAGCCTTTTTAAGTTTGTAAACATGATTTGGTTTTTCAAAATCGATGAAGCCCGGTGGTTGAGGAGCATACACTTCTTCATTAATGACTCCGTTTAGAAATGCACTTTTGACGTCCATTTGAAAGAGTTTAAAATTGTGTGCACATGCATATGCAAGTAAGATTCTAATTGACTCGAGCCTAGCAACTGGAGCAAAAGTTTCATCGTAGTCAATGCCTTCTTGTTGGTTATATCCTTGTGTAACTAGCCTAGCTTTGTTTCTAGACACAATTCCATTTTCATCCATTTTATTACGAAATACCCATTTTGTTCCAATTATAGTTTGACTCTTTGGTTGAGGAACCAATGTCCATACGTCATTCCTAACAAATTGGTTTAACTCTTCTTGCATTGCAATTACCCAAGACTCATCTTTAATGGCTTCATTAATATTTTTAGGTTCAATGGTTGACACGAAACAAAAGTAGTTGCTTTCATTTTGAACTTTTGACCTTAGTGTTCTTTCGTTAATATTGCCAATGACACCATCTAATGGATGACTTTTAGATTCTTTGACATTGACAAGTTCTTTGTTTAATAGTTCATTTTCTTTGTCATCACTTAAAATTACTTGATTTTCTATTGCTTGGCTTTCAACTAAGTCATCATCTACCAAAGGTGATGTCTTAGAGGGAGGTGGACTCTCGTCAAATGTTACGTTCAACGATTCCTCGACTCTTAAGGTTTCTTTGTTTAAAACAATGTATGCTTTACTATTTTGTGAATATCCAAGAAATACACCTTCATAAGACTTTGGGTAAAATTTGGTGAGATAATCCTTGGTGTTAAGAATGAAACATTTACTCCCAAACACTCTAAAGTATCCTAATGTAGGCTTTTTACCTTTATATAGTTCATAAGGAGTTTTATTCAAAAATGGTCTAATTAAGACTCGATTTAAAATGTACGTTGATGTGTCAACGGCATTACACCAAAACTTTTGTTGAATGTTTTGTTCATTAAGCATTGTTCTACTCATCTCTTGTAATGTCCGGTTTTTACGTTCTACTACACCATTAGATTGAGGAGTACGTGGAGCCGAAAAGTTATGAGTTATACCATTATTATCACAAAAGTTTCCAAATTGAAATTCATTATCAAATTCACGACCGTGATCCGTTCTAATAGACACAATATTAGACCCTACTTGATTTTGAATTTTCTTACTTAGAAACTCAAATTTATCAAAAGCTTCATTTTTACTTTTCAAAAATTTTGTCCAAGTATATCTTGAGTAATCATCAACTATGACCAAAGTGTAGAAGTTACCTCCATAACTTTGTATAGCGGATGGACCAAATAAATCCATATGCAAAAGTTCTAGACACCTAGATGTAGAAACCAAGTTTTTAGCCTTATGGCTATTATGGACTTGTTTACCGACTTTGCAAGTGATGCGTAGGGATTGCACCAGGCTTTACGTCTCGAGGGATCTCGAGAAGCTTACAACCCCCACCAGGCAGTGTACCTGATCATTGTAGTATAGTATAGTGACAAGTACCGAGGGATTGATCGTTCAGCTAGGAATAGTGTCGCTAGGATTAGAAAACCTAAATACTAGTTCTAAAGGTGAGGGATGATTATTTTTCTATTTTTATATTTTTTTAGAAAGCAAGTAAAAATCTCGGTTTTGAAGGATTTGGGCGGAATTAGTTGCTAGTCAACTAACCCAATACTAAAGATGCAATCAAAATAAAATACTAGAAATGAAAATAAACTAACTTAACTAAGGTTGTGAGCAATAGGTGGAGAAGTTGTGTTTACTTAGATTTCACTACTCCCTAGATATCTTTTACACGTTAATTACTTGTTATAGTTGCGTGGATGACGGATTGTATTCCTTAATACCATTCATGGGGTGGCGCACTTAATTCCCCAATCATATGAGTGCCTACTTGACTCCTATGTCGAGCCGACTAAGAAGCTCCTAACATGGGATCATTAGAATTTACTCATGCATTAAATACAACCAATAAAACCTAGTGCACGTCAGTTCATGTTTCCTAAGACGTTCAAGCATGTTACCATTTGGAGATCTACCAGTTTTCTTAAGCCTAACATCGAAATCATTCATCCAATACAACCATAAACAAGTAATCAACACATAATTAACATCTAGGTTTCATTAGATCTAAGCAAACACAAGATAGATCTAGCCTAGCATGATGGAATTAAGACAAGAACAAGATATAGACAACCAACACATAGACATATTGATTGAATTAGAAGAATACTTATCTCAATTACACATAAAAGGGTTCAAGGGCTGAAAACCCTTGAAAACCTGTAAAATTCGTACTAAGTTCGGCCTTAGGGTTTTTCCAAATCTTCTCTCTTTTTTATGAATGAAAATTAGAAAACTATATATAAGAAATTGAGGCTGACGGCGTCAAGACCAAATTGGTGACGCCGTCATCTCGCCGCCAAAAGAATTCTCAGACTGCCTTGATCTACTTCTGACGCCGTTACGTTATAACATTTTCCAGGCCGTCACGTATTTTACTCTTGACGCTCTTCCTTGTGACGCCTTCATTTCTGTACTGGGCCGTCATGAAAATTACTCTTGACGCCGTCAGGATGTTGCTCTTGACGCCGTCACCTACTGTTCCCAGCAAGGAAAATTAAGACTTTGGCGTTTTCTTCACTTTTATGCTCCAAAAAAGTCCGAATTGCTTCCTTTTCCAGATTTCTCTCCCAAAGTACCTAAAATCACAAAAGGAATGATTTAGGGCAATATTTGATCAAATAAATTCAATTCCGGGCTTAAATGACCCCCTAAAAGTGGTTCATTTTTCGCCTCATCATATACCCTTACACTTGAGATTTGCTTGTCCTCAAGCAAATGCGCTTTTATTCTAGTCAAAATACAAGTTAGGGGTCATTTAACACTAATATAAAAGTAATTACAACAAATAATCGTTTCACTAAAGACCAAAGACAAGCACGGAGGTCATATACTAGCACCTCACAAATAGTGTTTAGAAACTCACATCTCTCGGGTGTAATAAAGTATAAATTACAATATGGAAATGGAAGATATCTCTCACTACCTGTCATAGCAAAATAGATTACCATAGGATTGGGAAAGGATCAAACCTCCACCACATGGCGTAAGCACCTAGGATAAACTATCAAAGAGGTCTTTTAAAGGGTTGTAACGTTAGGTGTAGGGATATGAAATACACGGTTTTGTTGGATAAAGGAAGTTTTTACTGGTGGCGAGTTAACAATCTTGGTTAATTACATGTACAATATGGCGTTGCTAAGCCAAGACTAGACTCGACTTAAGCTAATAAATGAAAAATAACAAAAACATAAAAATGAACATAGAATAAAAAGGGATGGTAGTCCGTATGTTTTTTCTCTTTTTTTTTTTAATTTTTTTTAATTTTTTTATTTTTTAGCATACACTCTTACCCTACCATCCAAAATAATACATCATAGGGAATGAACATTTCCCTTACACTTGAATCTTTACATACTTTACAATAAACTAATCTAATGACTCGAATTAAGAAAATCAAAACACTTGGAGTACTTTTAAGATTAACGTACATATGGGGGTAATAAATGATGTTCTTCCCCATTACTCCATAAATAAGTACTTTACCCATGAGTCCCAATCGTCCCAAAACAATATGTACAATGATATGACTCGACTTAGCAACCATGTAATCAATTAGAAAGTTAACTTAGGGTTTAACAAATAACAATAATGCACAAAAAATGAGCGCATACACGGAAGGCTAAGGGGATTTGGTTGTACAATTAAGTGGGGTGTAACAAATTCTTCCTTTAAGTAAAATGCTTAAAGTTAGAAACGAAAAGATAGGCTCGGAGGGGTGTACTAGGGGTTTCGTGTACTAAAAATGAGTACAACGCTAAGGTGTGGGAAAAATTAGTTGACTTAACTAGCCAAGTAATATGACTTAAATGGTCAAGTAATTATAATACGGGTTTAACACAAGGGTTATCCTAATGCCTCTTATCATGTAGTAAATCCTACTACACGAATGTAGTCTCACTAGCGGTCTCGGGATGCATCACTAACGCAAGTTCTAGAATCTAAATACTACCGGTACACTCATAAGCACTAATAGTAAATGCTTTTCCTATCAAATCTAAAGGCGAACCTCACATATTTGGGTGGAAAATTTTTCTAAATATACGGTTATGTGCTAGTCATACAATCTCCTATCCATGAGACGCTTGCTATGGATAAAGTTTCACTCCTAAATGTTGTAAAAAATTTTAAATTTGGCGCTAAATTGCACTAACAAGTATTTCTCATAGTTTTATTACACATCTACCATTAAACAAAACAAACTCAAGCGAAAGTGTATATGTAAGGTATCATCATTTTACCCTCCCCTTACACTTAAGATGAACATTGTCCCCAATGTTCAAGTAAAGAATGTAAAAGTGAAATAAGTAAAAAGAATGAAATCAAATACTCCCTTGATTCGCTCGGTATGGATAATAAGGTGGCCAGGTTAAATCTTCCTCAAAGAAAATGAACAATCAAAGCTTCCCTTCCAGAATATAAATCATCTTCTTGTCATACATAACATGTGAATCCTGAGAAAATAGACAAGACAACCTCGCATAAAATCAGCGGCAACCTACATAAATTACTAAATCCTAGAAAACAAAATAAGATATAATGCTTGTGGAATGAAGTTTGCAGATTTCCTGGAGATTATAAAACTTAATAATTCACGAAAACCGTAAGACTCCGTTAGAAAAACAAAACCGGTAAAATTTCCAGATTTTTACACGTGACGCCGTCAAGAGTAATCTCGTGACGCCGTCAGAAGTGACCTACAGAAATTCTTATGTTAAGTTTCCTGAAAATTTCTGGAAAAACTTGGTCCTACTTCCTGGAAAATCCTGCAAAACTTCATTATGACTCAATACAAGCATTTGACTCTAACAAATACGAATATACATGTTCACTTAATATTGTGGAAAATCATGATCGGTTGTTTCTTAAAAACATATTTGGGGTTTCCCCTTACACTTATCTTTTGCAAAAATACTTTTAGGTGGAGTTAAGACTAGGCCAAAACAACAAAGTAAAGTATTTCCACTTTTTAATTGAGAAACATGATCTACCAACAATAAAAATAAAGCATGCATACGGAAGCAAATACCACACAAACAAACAAAATAAAATCACACAAAGCATGGGTTGCCTCCCAAGAAGCGCTTTTCTTTATTTACGAGTCTTGTAGCTAGACTCAAGGTCATGGGTTACTACGTTATGCGGGTGAGTTCCTCATTGAGGACATCTTTGGGATCAAACTTAGGTTTCAACTTCCTATCGGTTTCTTTAGTATGGTATGACCTTTCAAACTTTTCTCCATCCGGATCATACAAAGTCATCCTCATATGCCATGATCCGTCACCTTCTTTAGGTGGCTTGTCTCACCTCCATTTACACTTGTCTCCCTCTCTTTTCCACTTATTCATCTCTATATTAATAGGCATTACGCTCAAGAACTCAATCATCTTCCTAAAGACTAAGGGGTCCTCAAAGGGATCTAGCTCTTCATCTCTAGCTATGAGTTGTTCTACCGAATGTGTCTTTTCAACGAAATCTTTTTCTAGATAGAATGGGCATTGAGGTCCTATAAAGTTCCTTTCTATCCAAGGTCCATATCTAGATGGTCTCCTATTCATCTCTACCCAATGCGGTGTCGGTTCATCATCACAATCATAACTATGCTTCTTTACATCGTACACCGACCAAGTGTCGCCTTCACCTACCGCTATCTTAGACTCCTTACAATCTATCATGGCGCTAGCAGTTGCTAAAAATCTTCTCCCTACCAACAATGGGCATGTAGTGTCACTAACCATGTCTAGGACGTGAAAATCCGCTAATATAGTTAACCTTCCTACATGAACAACTACATCCTTAATCATTCCAACCGGGTGGGCAATACTCCCATCCGCTAGCCCTATCAATACCTCGGTTTCCTCTAATTTTCCGAGCTTAAGAGCGGTGAATAAGGATAAGGGAATCAAGTTGAGGCTTGACCCTAAATCGGCTAGTGTGTCGAAAGCTTCGGATCTTCCTATCTTACAAGGCAAAACAAATATACCCGGATCATCTAGCTTTTTAGGCAACTTGTTTTGAACGAAGGCGGTCCCATTTTTACCTAGTTTAAACTTCTCATATTTTTCTAGGAGGGCACTATAGTAAGGAGCACGTGCTAAGACATCAATGACGGGACGTTCGAGGTGAAGTTCCTTGAATTCATCGTCAAGGTCTTGCGTAGGAGGTGTTTCAACTATACTTTTGACCGGTTCTATATCGGGTGTTTTATTTGGTTGGTCTTTTTGAAGAATTTGGTTTTGTTTGAAACACGTGCTCGTTGATTTAACCGAGTAGTATTGTGGACACGAAGTGGGTGATGAAACTGAAGATATGGAATTAACGTTTAGTTTCGGATTCTTGACCGTGTCGCTTGGGAGTGCTCCCATTTCTCGGTCATTGAGAACTTTCAACAATGCGTCAATTTTGGTGGTCATCTCGCTTTGCTTTTGTTTGAAATCGGCTTCAAACTTAGATATGCGAGCTTCTTGAGATGCCATGAACTTTGACATCAATCCTTCAAGATTGTTGGTACTACCATAGTTGTTAGAAGGATTGTTGTTGAAAGTACGGTTGGAGGGTGGACCGTTTGGTTGGTAACGATTAGGCGGATTGGAAGAATTGGGTTGATTTTGTTTCCACCTAAGGTTTGGGTGATTTTTCCAAGAGGGGTTGTATGAATCACCATAAGGGTTTGGCTCGGGCTTGAAAGTGTACCACTTATCTCCCGCTTCATTGGTACGCGTGGATGCGTAGTCCGCAAAAGCTGTTCCGGGGAGTTCCACACAATCACGAGTGTCATGGGGACCACTACACAATTCGCATGAAGAAGTGATTTTGTTCACTTGGCTTGAAGATTTCATGAGAAACTTGACTTGGTCCTCAAGTTCCATGATCCTACGGTCGGGAGTGCTAGAGTTGTTCGAAGGCAAAGATATTGCCTTGACCGTTTTGTTCAAATCACGGGAATCATTCCAACTTTCGTTGTCATAGAGAGCAAGATCTTCTATGAGTTCCCATGATTGTTCCGCACTTAGATCACGTAGCTTACCACCGGCCGATTGGTCAATGGCTCGCCTCGTGGAGAGATCGATATGGTCATAAAAGATTTGGACTTGGAGCCAAAGATCTATGCCTTGATGAGGGACTTTTTGGAGTAAGTCCTTGAAACGAATCCATGCTTCATAAAGAGATTCATTTTGACATTGTTGGAACATCAAGATGTCATTTCTAAGCTTAGTAGTTCTCCCCGGTGGGAAAAATTGAGCAAGGAAACGAGTGGTAAGATCATCCCATGTGGTGATGGATCCCGCGGGTAAACGCTCAAGCCATTGACTAGCTTGATCCCGTAGAGAGAATTGGAATAGGCGTAATCGGGTTGTCTCTCTAGTTTCAACATCTAGGTCTATGGAATCTACGATTTTTAGGAAGTCCTTAAGATGTTGGTTTGGATCTTCGGAACGAAGTCCATGAAATGCACATCCGCTTTGCACTAACCGGATGGTGTCGGATCGCAAGGGGGCCACATTGGCTCCGGTGAGCTCAATGGTGTTTCGGTAGCCTTGGTGGATAGGTCGGGAATACTCTCCTAAGGTTCGGTGCCTAAGAGGTTCTAGTGGTGGGTTTTGTTGTGGTGGGATGACGGGTTCAAAGATGTTCCCATCGTCCATGATGTCGGGTGGTGAAGAGTTACGAACAAAAACACGAAGAAATAAGATAGACTAAAGAAAACCTAAAAATAAAAATAAAATCTTACTAGAAAGGAATCTAGCAAGTAGACCTAATAAAAAGAGATTCTAACCTAGACAATAACTATTCCCCGGCAACGGCGCCAAAAACTTGATGCGTAGGGATTGCACCAGGCTTTACCTCTCGAGGGATCTCGAGAAACTTACAACCCCCACCAGGCAGTGTACCTGATCGTTGTAGTATAGTATAGTGACAAGTACCGGGGGATTGATCGTTCCGCTAGGAATAGTGTCGCTAGGATTTGAAAACCTAAATACTAGTTCTAAAGGTGAGGGATGATTATTTTTGTATTTTTATATTTTTTTAGAAAGCAAGTAAAAATCTCGGGTTTGAAGGATTTGGGCGGAATTAGTTGCTAGTCAACTAACCCAATACTAAAGATGCAATCAAAACAAAATACTAGAAATGAAAATAAACTAAATTAACTAAGGTTGTGAGCAATAGGTGGAGAAGTTGTGTTTACTTAGATTTCACTACTCCCTAGATATCTTTTACACGTTAATTACTTGTTATAGTTGCGTGGATGACGGATTGTATTCCTTAATACCATTCATGGGGTGACGCACTTAATTTCCCAATCATATGAGTGCCTACTTCACTCCTATGTCGAGCCGGCTAAGAAGCTCCTAACATGGGATCATTAGAATATACTCATGCATTAAATACAACCAATAAAACTTAGTGCACGTCAGTTCATGTTTCCTAAGACGTTAAAGCATGTTACCATTTGGAGATCTGCCAGTTTTCTTAAGCCTAACATCGAAATCATTCATCCAATACAACCATAAACAAGTAATCAACACATAATTAACATCTAGGTTTCATTAGATCTAAGCAAACACAAGATAGATCTAGCCTAGCATGATGGAATTAAGACAAGAACAAGATATAGACAACCAACACATAGACATATTGATTGAATTAGAAGAATACTTATCTTAATTACACATGAAAGGGTTCAAGGGCTGAAAACCCTTGAAAACCTGTAAAATTCGTACTAAGTTCGGCCTTAGGGTTTCTCCAAAACTTCTCTCTTTTTTATGAATGAAAATTAGAAAACTATATATAATAAATTGAGGCTGACGGCGTCAAGACCAAATTGGTGACGCCGACATCTCGCCGCCAAAAGAATTCTCGGACTGCCTTGATCTACTTCTGACGCCGTCACGTTATAACATTTTCCAGGCCATCACGTATTTTACTCTTGACGCTCTTCCTTGTGACGCCTTCATTTCTGTACTGGGCCGTCATGAAAATTACTCTTGACGCCGTCAGGATGTTGCTCTTGACGCCGTCACCTACTGTTCCCAGCAAGGAAAATTAAGACTTTGGCGTTTTCTTCATTTTTATGCTCCAAAAACGTCTGAATTGCTTCCTTTTCCAGATTTCTCTCCCAAAGTACCTAAAATCACAAAAGGAACGATTTAGGGCAATATTTGATCAAATAAATTCAATTCCGGGCTTAAATGACCCCCTAAAAGTGGTTCATTTTTTGCCTCATCAGCAAGCATCACAAAAGTGTTGGTCATATTTCAACTTAGGTAGGTTTCGAACTAAGTCTTTGGAGGAGAGGTTTTGGATTAGTCTCATGTTAGCGTGTCCTAAACGTCTATGCCATAAAGTTGAATATTCATCTAATGAGGTAAGACAAAGTTTGTCTCTAGATGTTGGATCCATCTTCATGACATATACGTTGTTTTTAAGGACACCTTTGGCTATGGTTATACCATCTTTAAGTATTTTACTTCCGTTTTCACTAAAAAGAACATTATACTTATTACGACAAAGTTGACTAATACTAAGGAGATTAAAGCCTAAGTTATCAACATGAGCTACATCATCAATAAAAAGGGTGTCATGAGAGATTGTGCCTTTTCCGATGATTTTGCTCTTAGCATTACTACCAAACGTAACATTACCTCCGTCACATTTGTGATAAGAAGTGAAGAGGCTTTTGTTACCCATCATGTGCCTTGAACAACTGCTATCTTTAATCCATTCATCCGGTTCCAAACAAACTTTGAGGTACACCTATTTTATGAAAAACACTCAAACATTTGGTCCCCAATTTCTCATGGGTCCATTTTGGTTAAGCATACCCTATATTGGGTTCCGCCTGATCCGCAGGCTGCTGTAGCAATTTTATTTGTTTCTTGTGCAATCTTTTCTTGTTTCATTTGACCCTTTGAAGTTTCTATTTTCGTAAATCCTAGTCCTGTTTTATCAAAGGGTGACTTTTGAAGTTTCATAATTTCATCCGCACAAGAAATGCTCTTATCGAACTTCTTAAACTTTGTGGTTTGTTTTATTAGATCATTTTGAGTAATTTTGAGTTTCTCAACTTCTAGTTTAAGCTCTTCACATGATTTTCAAGGTGTGTCAATACCTTTACTCTTTTCTAATCTCTTAGCTTTTTCTTTTAACTCATAAACTTCATTTTCTAAAAACTCCTTTTTAGTTTTCAAAAATTTATTTTTGTTTATGATTTTTAAGCTCAATTCATAAAGTTTGTTATATTCTTTTTGTAAAGTGTCATCATCAATAGAGGAGTAAGATGAGTCGGTTAATACCTCATTTGAGTTGTGAGCCATGAGAGCAATATCGTCATTCTTTGGCTCATCGTCATCTCCTTCATAGTCACTCCAAGCACCACCCACAAAAGCTTGTTGAGGTTTGCTCTTGGGTGGTTTTGGACATTCTCCTACAAGATGATTTGTGTCTCCACACCTATAGCATTTTCTTTCAACCTTTCCTTTCCTATCACCACGATCTTTTCGGAAAGTTTTCTTGTCATCTTTAGGTTGCCTTACAAACTTTCCTCTTCTACGAAAGAACTTCTTGAAGTCCCTAACAGCCATAGCATATTCCTCATCATCACTATCCGAAGTAGATTCTTCATCATCACTTGATTGGACTCTAGCTTTCAAGGCAATGGACTTAACTTTTTCTTTCTTGCCTCTAACTAGTTCCGAATCTTTTTCCATTACCATTTTGTGAACTTTGAGGTTTCCAATTAGCTCATCAAGTGACATGCTTGAAAGATCTTTAGATTCTTCAATTGCCGTTACTTTTGCTCTCCACTTCGGATGGAGTGCTCTAAGAAATTTCCTGACAAAGTTCTTACTACAAAAAGATTCGTCAAGTGCTTTAAGTGAAGTAATAAGAGTATTAAACCTAGCAAAAGCATTATCAATAATCTCATCTTCGGAAATAACAAATTGTTCATATTGTTGAACAAGAAGATCAATTTTGTTATCTTTAACTTGTGAGTTTCCTTGATGAGTGACAATTAAAGATTGCCAAATATCTTTGGCGGTTTTACACAAAAAGACTCTTTCATATTCTTTCTTAGGCAAAGCGTTGTAAAGCATCATTTTAGCTTCATTATTTTTACCAATTAATTTCTTTTGATCATCATCTTTGATGTTAGTAACTACGTTATCACCATCAATAATTATATACCACAAATCTATATCTTTAGATTTCACGTAAGTTTCAAAACGGTTTTTTCAATATATAAAACCATTTGCTTCAAAGAGTGGTGGTCTTTGCATAGATTGCCCTTCTTTGTAATTTTCAAAATCCATGGATCGTTTCAAGTTTTAAAACACAATATATTTTAAAAGCTTGAGTAACGTAGCTCTTGATGCCAATTGTGGAAAACTAGAAGGGGGTTGAATAGTTTACCGATTAAAATCTTTTTAACTTGTTAAGTTAGCTTTGAAACTTTCTGTTTGATCAAACATATATACACAAACACAATATATAACATGCATGTAAATGAAAGAAACGATCAAACCACAACACGAGTATTTATCGTGGTTCGGCTACAAGGACTCTTTTTCCTTGCCCTACGTCCACGCCCCGAGTATCCAACTCGAGAGTTACTTTCACTAGTCAACAAGCTCCTTTCACCGGCGGAGAAAACCTTACACGTCGCTTATACTTTTACCGACACAAAGCTAGATGTCGAGTTCTTTACCAAGGGTACAACCACTCCCGTTAGTTCTTTTACAAGGGTACAACTACTCCCGATACACTTTGTATTTTGAGGACTAAAATACTAACCGATCACTACTGAAAATACACAATCAAATGAAGTGTAAACTACACAAGTCTACACAATGCTAAGCTAACAAGTCTTGCAACGTTGTGTTGAATACTTGTTACTTTTAGTAAGCTCGTGAATCTCTTTGCTACAAAAAGAAACTTCACATATGAAATGTTAAAAGGTTAGATGAAAGAATGAATGTGTGTGTAAAATATGATGTCAAGTGATAAGCTAAAATTCAACTTGTGGCTTGATATTTATAGCCAAACCTTTTGCAGGTCTGGCGGATCAGGCGGACCCCTCAAAAGGGTTCTGCCCGTGTACCTCCAGGGTACCGCCGGGCTTGCAGTTGGTTTTGCAATAAATCTTGCAAACCAAACAAAGTCACATCTCATTACTCTTGCAAACCAAACAATGTCACATCACATAATATCAAGTCAAACACTAAACTTGCAAGCAACATCTTAGTAAGTCAAACACATTTTTTTCCATAAATGTATAATGACAAAACTTGCCATAAATGTGATGTGACAATTCTATTTTTAGAAAATGAAAAGTGTTGTGTTTTATGAAATGTAAAATGTAGCAAAAGTCTAGTTTATGCAAGTCTTTAAAACTAAGATTATGTTTTACTTAGAAACTAAAGTTTACATTTGTCATTAACAAAACTTAGCGAAGATCGTAAAATATAAATAACGTTTTTAGGCGATATTTGTATTAACAATATAAATTATCGTCTTCATTTCCTTTAGGATCATAGGATATGTAGAAACGATAGCATGAGATAATAATAGGCTTAACCAATCCTCTTGAGCGTGAGATCTTTAATAAACATTTTTTAAAATATTTGATTTATGATATTTGTTGTCAAAAATCTAATATCTTTAAAAATATGCAAAAACCTCACATTTTGGAAAAAAGTTTTTCAAATATCTATCCCACTTTTAAATAACATGTTTTCACTATCAATATCCACAATTTTGTTTTGATCAAAACTAAAGATTGGGAAAATATTCTTTACCGTTCATTCACACATTTTGAAATAAAAACCCAATCTATTTTATTCAAATAACTCTCACATCTAAGTGAACACTTACTTTCAAACATTGTTGAATAATGCTAAAAACGTCTCTTTTAAAATCATGCATGGTGATCTCATATTTGTCATCTATATTTATATAAATGACACTTATAAGTGAACTAAATCAAATCAAGAGGACCATGGTTTGTTCATTAAGACTTTGTTTGTAACAAGTCTAGAAATCCATGCTATCATAACTACCCACTTATTGCACATTGATACACATTAGGATTAATCCTCCAAGTTATGTAGTTATGAAATACTTGATGTTGCTTATTGTTTCCTAGCAATTATATTTTACTTGCTTGATGAGTATGTTTGCATGCTAGATGAAATTGTTTGTTTACTTAATCTCTTTGATTAACGTGCTTTGGCTACATAAATGCCTACATAATTAGTATATGCTTAATTGCCTCAAAGAGTTGGACTCGTTTGAAACCAAAAACACCACCTTTCTGCAATTCACTACCAAAAACCCTTTTCTGGAAATCTGGGAATCACCAGATGGGCGGCCCCCTTAAATCATAAGGCGGCCCCCTTAATTATTAAGGGGACCGGCCATCTGATGGTCGAAGGTGTTGTTTCCTTTTTCTACTTTTTAGCCCATTTCATCCTACACTTCCCAAAATTCATAAACTTATTTTATCCTAAACCTTCTATTGAAATTTATACATCCTTAATCCCACCAATCCTACATTATAAACACTCTCATTCCTCTCAATCTATACTCATCTCTTCATGACCTCTCCCATTAAACCAAAACCACCAAATAACCCGTTTGGAGAAGAAAGCCTAACTTCCATTAAAAGCCCGTCAAACCAAATGATGTTGTCAAACATCCAACACCAAATTCCTCCTATGTCTTCAACATTACATACCTAACACCTCACTCTCCTTCTCACCAACATTACATATCAAAAACCTTTACTCACCCATATCCTTCTACATTATACTCAAACCTCATAATCTTTTCACAACTCAAGCGATGTTGTTCATAATCAACCAACACCTAAACCTCACTCTCACACAAATGATCCATTTAACAACAAATCATCCATTCATGCTTCCACTAATGCTCCTTCTTATGATGAGCATGCACAATCCCAAAACAATAATCCCAACCTCATTACCAACACTTTACATGTTGCTCATTCAACAAAAACAACATCCACTCATGAAGCATCTCTTCCACCCATATCATGTCTTCATGATTACCCAAGCTCAAACATGTCTCCACCACTAAGAGTATCACCACCACATCCTACAACTTCACATGCCATTCCTATGTTGCATGTTCAAACCCTCACCCAAGACAACTATCATGCTCCACCACCATCACCTTCCTCCGAACACTTAATGTTTGTTGAGGCGCTAAAAGAATCCCATGAGCTTATTGCTCTTTTAGCCTTACATCTTGCTCAACGCAATTTGGATCCACCTTCATCTAGATCACCCTCATCACCACACAACATAAATCAACTTGAGAAGCATGTCAACAATTGAGCTTGTTGCATCTTTCTCCTAAAAACCATTGCATTCAATGAACACTTCACTTGGATTGAATATCTTCTCACTAGATCACATCCAATACCCTCACTTGAACAACATCCAAAACCTTAATCAACCTCTTCCGCTACAAACTCTCCACAACCAAACTCTCCAACATTCATGACCCAAACATATACCTCCATTAATCCAACAACCTTACCCTAACTCAACCATCTTCATTCCAAACACTCCATCATCAACCATCTAAGCATACTATATGCTTATGATTTTCACTTTCAAATACGAATCAACCAACCTTTTGTTACAAGCAAGTCCGATGGCTCTCTTTGGCAAATTAGGATCTTTAACATAATCTCTTTGAATTAATTGTTATGTATCCTTAATATTTGTTTATTATGCTTGTTATTTGTATATTGCATATTCTTCTATATATGCTTGTATATTCCATATCTCAATCCCTTGGTGCCATCGAACGAGGGGGAGCACACATCAAGGGGGAGCTTTCATCCCGTCTAACTTCATTTACGAAGCTAGCCGGCATAACCTTTTTGATTCTACAAAAAGGGAGAGAAGTGAATATAAACTCACTAAGTACTTGTCTAAAAAAAATTAATTTTTAGACTTAATGAGTTTAGGTTTTGTAATCATCGAAAAGGGGGAGATTGTTGATATAAATAATGCCTAAAAACATTATTAACATATATCGATATCTCTATGTTTTGATAATCACAAAACGTAAACTCATTGAACTACAAATTATGACGTAAACAAGTATTTAGTCGTAAATATTTGCTTTAGCATCCATATCACTTAAGGTATAAATAAACAAAGTGTCTAATGCATTTTATGATCAAAGGAATTTTTATTTTTACAAACCTTACATTTTATTAAAGTGGGACAAACATTTTTAAACTTATACAAAACAATTTTGTATTTATAAGAAATGTTTTATTCAAAATAAATAGTCTGAATTCAAATTTCAACAAAAAAAACGGCTACATTCTTCAGGAAAAACCTCCCCCACAAAAAGACAAAAAATCTGAAGAAAAAATATTTTTTTATTAGGCGGCCCCCTTAATTATACTAGGCGGCCCCCTTAATTATTAAGGGGACCGGCACCCAATTAAGGGGACCGGCCACGCTCCCAAACAATATTTTTCCCCTTATAAATACTGGTTCATTCCACAGATTTTTCTCACCTTTTGCACCCCAAAACTTTCTATTCTAGATCTCATTTCTATTCTCTAAAATCCTTTGATCATACATACATAAATCTTTGTTTCAAAGTGATCCAAACCTCTACTTTCAAGTGAAAGAGAAGAATACTTCAATCCTTCAAGAGAAGAAGTATTACAACTTGTTGTGACCTCCACATCCAAGTTGTTAGAGCATCATCCATTATATCTATTTCTTTGTGTAACTAGTTGTGAATATTTGATAGAAGATAGATTAGCAAGGTGTGTAGATAGAGTGAGTGTGTAGTAGATAGTTGTGAAGTAGAGAAGTTGGGAAGTAGATAGTTGTGAAGAAGATTGTTGTGAAGTAGATAGTTGTGAAGATAGATAGGTGTGAAGAAGTAGTGACTAGGTGTGAAGAAGTAGTGCTGTGATTAAGTAGTGACTAGGTGTGAAGAAGTTGTGTAGAAGGTGTGAATAAGTTGTGACGAAGTTGTGGTGTGTATATTGGTGTGTAAGGTTTTCTCCACCATAAGGGAGCTTGTTGACATAGTGAAGAAAACTCTCGAGTAGGTGACTCGAGGAGTGGAGTAGGGCAAGGAAGGTGTCCTTGTAGCCGAACCACTATAAATCCTTTGTCTCGCGGTTAGATCTTTCCATATCTTACTTATTATCTTGCTTATATCGTTATTACTTTTGTAGACGTAGACGTATATATATATATATATATATATATATATATATATATATATATATATATATATATATATATATATATATATATATATATATATATATATATATATTTGCTCATATAGTGCTAGTATTGATTTTACTTAAAGATCAAACGAAAGTTTCATTAACAAAACAAAGTTTTTACAATCAAACTTAAAAAGGTAACATACATATAATTGATCATTTCGATCAAGTAAAATTTTCATACAAAATATAACTAAGGATTATAAAATAAACGATTACTTACTTATCTCTCGTATATAGCTATAATTGTTTATATTGTGCATGTGTTGATTTCACATACTTAGCTTATATTATTATTGTTCATACTTAGATATAGTTGTTCATATTGTTCAAGATTTGAGTTCACATAAGATTGAATCAAACTTTCAAAAGCAAACAAGGTTTTAAAACTAAACTAAGTTTTCATAATAAAATTAAAAAGACGTAAAACTATTCAACCCCCCCTTCTAGTTTTCCACAACTAACATTATCACAGTAGAAAAGAGTGAAAAATATGGTGTATGAAGCACGTAAAGAAGACTACGTAGCCAGACCGTTTAGCAACTCCAATAGCAACACTCTTGGGGGATAATCTACTCTCGTGGCCATCCAAACGGCGACATACTTTCTCTAGATTGATATGCTGAGCATGAGTTGGGTAACCAGCCTAATCAGCATCAGAATAGGCAACAAGAGAACCTGTAGTGGAGGTATAAAGTCGAAGCCCAAAGTCCAACATGCTACGAACATATCGGAGAACTCTCTTGAGAGCTGCAAAATGAGGCTCTTAAGGATCATGCATATGAAGGAAAGCCTATTGCACTGCATAAGAGATATTTGGATGAGTAAATGCTAGACACTGCAAACCACCTGCAAGACTGTGATAGAGAGTAGGATCAGAATTATGATCCCCGTCAAAACCAAGCTAGGATTCCGTGTCAACCAGAGCCCAAGTTAGATTACAATTAGCCATATGTGCCCTGTCTAAAAGCTCCAAAACATATTTCTTCTAAGAGAAAAACATGCTTGTAGAGTCAAGAGTAACAGAAATCCCAAGAAGTAATTAAGTGCCCCTAAATCAGTCATATCAAACTCCTTATGAAGGGAAGAGAATACGTTGAAGTAAATCTGCAGATGAGGCCGTCAATACAATATCATCAATATAAATCAATAAATATGCAACCTCTGAACCATGCTGATATATGAACAAGGACTAGTCACAACGACTCGACGAGAAACTAACTCTGAGAGCATAACCTGCAAAGTGTTGAAACCAAGCACGGTGCTTATTTTGATCCATATAAAGATCTCTGTAATCGGCACTGATGTGTAAGACAGTGGGTTTAAGGATTTTAATGAACCATAAAGAAATTAAAGTTCATCAAATGTAACATGGCAAGAAAGGATTATTTTGTTGGTGGAGAGGTCAAGGCATTGATACACACGGTGATTAGTGGGATATCCCAAAAATATATAAGGAGTAGTACGTGGTGCAAGATTATGAGGTGAATAGAAATGTGGGCAACGAAGACAACCAAAGATAAGTAAATGTGAGTATTCTAATTGTTTGTTAAATAATTTGGTATATTGTATTTCATTTTGAATGGCAGAGGAGGGAAGAATATTAAGTAAGTAGGCGACATATGTAAGGCCTCGATTCAAAAAAGTTGGTGGAAGGTGAGCTTGGAAAAGAAAGGTGCGGATGACATTATTGATTTATTCGTATCATCCATTCTGATTTTCCATTCTGTTGTGAGGTTTTAGGGCAAGAAAACTTAATGTAAATGTCATTTTGAGTAGAAAAATTAAAAAAGGTTGGTGTTATCAAACTCACTACCATGGTCACACTCAAAAGCCATAATGTAACACTTAAATTGATTATTTAAGTAAGAACAAAACTGTAAGAATTTTTTAAACACTTCAGATTTAGCATGTAAAGAAGGATAAATCCACACATAATGAGAATAGTGATCTAGAAATAATACATAGTAATATTTAAAACCGCTAGAACTAACAATATGAGAAGTCCAAATATCTTAGTGAACAATCTCAAAACAATCGAGTAACATCGGAGTCTGAACTAGACAATGGAAGTCTCACGTGTTTGACAACCTAGCAAGCGTGACAAATATGAGGAGACTTCTCTTTATTACAAGAAATAATCTGAAGAGAAACAAGAGAACATAACATTTCTCCACCGGGATACTCAAGGCGTTGGCGCCACATAGAAGGACTAACAAAAAGCAAAGCATGAGGAATAGGATAAGACTGGATGACTGGGTAGAGATCTCCAGAACTATCACATTTTAGGAGGATGTGACGGGGTCAAAAAATCCTTTACAGAGAAACTAAATGCATCGAATTCAACAGCACAATTATTATCCCTTGTAAATTGATGAACATACATAAGATTTTTGATGATATTAGGGATGACCTGAAACCCATCTAGGTTGTTTTTAGGTTAACGTAATTGAATACGTAATAAATACAAATGCCAAGTATCAAATTAGATACATAAAGTTGGACCTTCAATGTTAATCTTACGCCCCCACAAGTTCCGAGTAGAGAGACTAGTCTAACATCGTAAGTTATCTCCAGGTGCAACCCGAAGCTGGCTACAGTATTGATTGTAGTAACGGACACAAGCAGTTACACTATCAAAATTTCCACCATAGCATTCCATTCCATTGATAGCTCGGATAGTTGCTCCAAACCCTTAGCCCGAAAGTATGACTAAGTAGACATTATTCATCCAAAACCATAATGCTGTTCGAAAGGAGATGATTGGATCTATGGATATAGTTTCAGGATTCTTTATTCTGTCAAATCTAATGCTGCTCCCAGCTAGACCATAGTTGTAATTCCATGATAGTTTGATTGGACCTCACCCATAGTAACCCTTGTCAGGATTACATGGATATTGTGTCTTGTCTTCATCACAATAGTCCTCTGTAGGACCGTTTATTTCCTCAATGTAGCAACAATTTGCACATGGAAAAATCAATTTAGCTGATTAATCATTTTATATCGATTATTCATAAACATTAGTATTACTATCAGTAGTTAATTCAAAATGGATCAATGCAACCGGGTTATCACTAACCAAGTCAGCAATGGTTAGCCAGTTATGGATTCTAGCAGAGAATCTGAGATAAGATAAGAAAATAATGTAGCGAGTTGGTTTCATGATCAGTAAAGGTTGTAATTCAAAATGAGATCGCGATTGTACATGAAACTAAACTTCAAATAACGCAATATATAATATATAACAACATATATAGTGTAGTTTCTGTAAAATAAGAAGCTTAGTAATATGTCATACTTAGTTTATCAATGTAGCCATATACTTCGACTATACTCATGTTGAGTTATCACGCAAGCTTTTACACATGCCTCTGTTAGCTCCGCTATGGCCCTGATTATCAATCTATACTTAATACTTATCAACTATAATGGCCACAACGTAACAAAATTGGACTGGTCTTTGGCCTTAAAGTATATATGCTAATATGAAATTTGTCTTATAGTTGTATTTTACATAAGTAAGAGATTCTGATTTGCTAACACATACACACACACACACACACACACACACACAGATATATATATATATATATATATATATATATATATATATATATATATATATATATATATATATATATATATGTGTGTGTGTGTGTGTGTGTATGTATGTATGTATGTATATATATATATATATATATATATATATATATATATATATATATATATATATATAGGGTCTGGTTCTAGATAAAAGTATAATTAGACAGAAAAGTAGAAAAAAAGTTACAGGGTAGATTTTGATAACAATCAAAAGTTTAAGGTAAAATTTGAAACAATCCAAACAAATATGAAGTAGCTAGTAACCATCATATACAAACACACAGTTATCAGTTCTCTCCCAATTCAAAACACACACACTCATCGTCGCCACCGTCTTCCCACGTGCAACCACCGCGTCAATCTTCACTCCGCCACCGTCACATCGACGGATAAATGCGTTATCCCAATTTATTCAGGTTATACGTACATTTTGTAATACTGGATAAAAGACGGGACTATTATGTTGCCGTTCATTTCAATCACACAAAGTACACACACCCTCTCTATCGTTCCGATAAAAAAACAACAACAAAAACCCTAATTTCAAATCAAAAACCCTAATTTCGTTGTTTGATAATCATAAAAAAAATTACTAAAAAGAAATTTAAGAATCGTGAGTAGGCTAATTTATTGTATTTATAGTTTTATTGATTTATAAATCTTATAATTTGTATAATTTTGTTAATTTCAGCAACTCGAGTAAGTCCACGATTAAAGGAAAAGAACATTGAAATCGAAGAGGAAAATTCGGATGAAAGTAAGCATATGTTCATTAAATTAGAGCATCCGTTGTTTAATTTAATTTAGGGCATCAGTTGTTAAATTCGGATGAAAGTAAGAATCTGTTTATTAGAATAAATATCATATGTTTGTTTAATTTAGGGCATCAGTTGTAGGATATGTATGTAGATGTAGAATAGTGTATCAAAGTACGTGTTAGAGCATCTATTAGTATAATTATGACATTTGCATTATGTGCTTGGCGCATCTATATTATGTCTTACAGCAACTGTATGTGTTTGGTGCATCTATATTAAGTGCATCTGTTAGTATAATTAGGACATTTGTATTATGAACTTGGTGCATCTATATTATGTGTTACAGCAACTGTATGTGTTTGGTGCATCTATATTATGTGCATCAGTTAGTATAATTAGGACAAATGTTGTAATGTTGTAGCATCTATATGTGTTAGAGCAATTGTATGTATGAATGAGGCGTATGTATTATGTGTTTAGTGCATCTATATGTACACGTATGATCAGTGCATCACCATTACGACATCTGCTAAAGCACACGTATGATAATTTCTTAGAGCGTCTATAGGACTAGTTAAAGCATCTGTTATATTAATTAGTTAAGGCATCTGTTAGCATGATTAGAGCATCAAATGTATTGTTGCATCATCTGTAGTGATCACCATAACAGCATCTGTAAAAACAAATATGGAGTAGCTGGTAACCATCATATACAAACACACACAGTTATCATTTCTCTCCCGATTCAAAACACACACACTCACCCTCACCCTCACCACCACTGTCTTTCCTCGTGTCACTCCGCCACCATCACACCATTAAGCCCATCAAATTAACTCAATATTCGTCCAATTCACTTAATTTTCTATCGATCGACACCAAATTCCACTCAATTTGACCATCAATTCAATTTTTAGGGTTAAGGTTTGATCATCAATTTTGAAAATGAACCCGGTTTTCACCTGATCCTTATTTCAATCCCCGTTAGTTTAACGTATGTTAAATTTTGGGTTTTCAGTCTAGTTTTGTGATTTAAGGTTTTTGAAGTGGGTGAAGTGTTTATCGTTGAATGGTTAGGTAAGTTAGTTAATTGTGATAAAGTTGTGATTTTAATTGGCAATTTAATGATTCAGCTGTAGTTTGATAATTAGGGTTTGGTCTGAAGTGAAAAATTAGGGTTTTTTAGAAATTTTTACAATTAATAGTTTTTTGCTTGTGGGTTTTGGTTGAATTGGTTAAAATTATGGTTTTTTAGTGTTAACTTTTAGTATTAGTATAGTACGTGGATGTTAATAGTAAGTTGAGTTACATGCAAATAAGTATAAGTAGGTTTGCATAACGAATGTTTAAGCGTGATAGTAGAATAGGTACATTGATTGAAATAAATTAGAAAAATCATAATATATTTAAGGTAATCTGTTTGTATCATTGGTGTATATGATATGTATAACTAGTGCGTAATTGAATCAGTTGAATAGGTACATTGATTGAAGCATTATATTATAGAATATAAGGGCATCTGTTTAGTTTAATTGGTGCATCTGTTTAGTTTAATTGGTGCATCTGTGATGTGTTCAAGAAAGTATACTTATGAGTTATGATCAATAGAATTTATAGTTTTTGCTAATTGCATCTGTAATGATATCTTTTATCAGGTACTATGACAACCTAGAGCGTGGTGAAGGAGCTTGGTGGTATTGACGTTGGAAAATATGTTGGTGGTGGTATCGTTGTTTTTAACCTTGAGACCAAACAAGTTAAGTGGATTGCAGAACTAGATCTGAGTACAGATACTGGAAAGTATCGTGCCTGTTTATACTCTTCTCCGACAGTGGTGGATTTGGATGGTGATGGATACTTGGACATCCTAGTCGGAACTTCTTATAGATTATTTTATATTCTCGATCATAAAGGTAACAGAGTTGTAGTATTACTGAAATACAATGCCTTACCACATCGGATAATTCACATGTGTAGTTCTTTTGGAGTTGGTCAGGTTTATATGTGGTATGGCCAGATGTGATAATTGAATCAGTAGAGTAGGTACATTGATTGAAGCATTTTATTATAGAATATAAGGGCACCTATTTAGTTTAATTGGTGCATCTATTTAGTTTAACTGGTGCATCTGATTTGTTTAATTGGTGCATCTGTGATGTGTTCAAGAAAGTATACTTATGAGTTATGATCAATAGATTTTGTAGCTGTTGCTAATTGCATCTATAATGGTATCTTATAGTATCGGTGTATGTTAAATGGAGTGATACGTTAACGCCCTCGGTAGCTTAATAATCATATTTGTTAATATTTAAAAAAATCACCATTCATTTGGTAACCATGAAACATGGTAAATATTTTTATTTATCTGCTATGCAATATCTATGAATTCTCATTTATGCGTCCCCTTAGTGTACTAGTCTAGAACCATAAAAGGGTTGTAGATATCTGATTTAAGATTCTGCATGGTGAATATGGATGCTTATTAGGTGGTTCTTAAATATTATTTAAGAAAAGATTGAATTTTAAAACGGCATTAACAGATTGTTTAGGATAGTTGTGACACATAGTAATCATATTGCTAACAAACTTGACAGCGCTGTTATGAGGTGTGGATGGTACACTTACATCTGTTTTTTCCTTGCTAAAATCTTTGGTTTAGTTGATACGTGGCCCCATTCATCGACTCCCTTTTTGTATCAAAAAATTAAAGTTATTATTGATTTCAAAAAATTAAAAACAAATCAAAAAATTAGTTTTAAAGTTATTATTGATTACCATTGTTGAATTATAAAACTAGTTACATATTGAGAATTAGCAATAACTCATTCCCCCATGTTTTAAAGTTATTATTGATTTCAAAAAATTAGTTACATATTGAAAATCAGGATACACATTACTTATTCAATAAGGAATGAACACATTAGGGCATCACTAAGTATGATTAGTGCATCGTCCGATATATTAGGGCATCAGTAAGTTTGATTAGTGCATCGTTGTACATATTAAGGCATCAAATGTGTTTGTTTAGTGCATCCATTTGCATGTTTAGTGCATTTTTTGGACATAACATGGCATCTGTTTGTCGTTTGCCTCTTTATTGATTGTGCCAATTAGTGGATATGATAGGGCTCAAGCTTTCGCATCTCAATCAAATCAAGGTACTTTTCTTATACTAGCATTATTAGTGCATCAATGAGTATAATTAGTGCATCGTTGGACATACTAATTTCGTTTTGCATGTTTTGTGACTAACTACAAGTTGGAAGAGGAAGTAGATCAGTCCAGCTTCAACTTATGCTGCAACTTTTAAATGTTTTGATGCTCATGGGATAAAATCAACAGTTTTGTATCCAACTCTAAATGTAGATCAGTTTAGCCACGATATTCAAATGGCCCAGGCTACATTCTATCTTCTGATGTTTCCGAATTCATTGCATTGAAGTTTGAAAATCAAAAGTTGAAGTTATTCAAGATGGAAGATGTGAGTATGGGAATGTAGGTAGAGCAGTTGAATAGTACAAAACGTGGGGAAAACGTACACAGTATGAATTTTTGTCACAGTAATTAACCTTGTAACTGATACCTAGGTAGTGGTAGTGCCTTAGAAGTGAAGACTGCCTATGAAGCTATGATTGCGTCGAGAGGATATGTCATATTTTCTTCCAGTTCAAGTTGTATACTGGTCTGTTGTGAGATAAGTACACTCTTGTAGATGTATTTTCACACATACATATGGTTAATTCATCCACTTATGAGTCTCTGGTGTCAAAACACATTATATTCTTTCTTGTTTATAGTAGACGAAACATTGGCTACTCAAGTGTAGTTTATAAAAGTTAACTATTGGCGTGTATCAATTTGATTTTACATTATGCAATTTGACTTCGAAAGGTAGTTTTTCTGGAATATAACTGTTGCTTTAAACCCCTTTTTGTATTTTCTCTTTATTCTTTCATTATGCATTGATTTGATGATGCTAAGAATATAATTTATGTGTAATTTCAAGTTCCTCTCAATATTTGCCATATTGGAAAAAGTCATGAACTCTAAAACTTTGGGTAAATGAAGTCTGAAACCAAATTTTTTTGTCTTCACAACATTGATAAACAATCTTTGACCCCAAGCATGATTTTACATTATATCACAAAAAATTAGAAAATGGTTGGTAACAACCCAAATATGACGATGCAACCATTTTACCCATCTGATAAGGATGTAGATAACAACAACAATATAAAAAATATAACAAAAACATTTAGATGATCAACAAACTCATATGTGTACTTTTAAAGGACACTCATACTCCTAGCCTATTATTGAGTTACAAGCTACTTGCGGCTAGTGTCACACTATCACTTATATTATCCCTCCAAATTGTTGTCATTGATATGCAAAGAGAAACGAGTATAAAGTCCCTCTCAACAGTTTAACCCATCAGCATTGTGATTCGGTCAGGGTATATGATGATGTCTCTCTTTTGACTACTCCACGTCCCTTTTTATTTTCTACTGACTCCCTTGCATTTTAGTCCAACTTCAAATGCTTAATACAGTTGCAAAACAAGCGTCAACATTTCTTCTCCAACTTCAAACCACCATCTCTGCGAATCAAGTTCCACAGTGCCGCTTTGGCTTCCTCGAAAGTTTCAACCTCATGCCCTTCTTTGAATGCTAACCATTGTATGTTAAACTTCCACAAACAAATACACAAATATTATTTGATGTTTTAAAATTGTTAAGCTTGAACTCATAAACTGTAAACTTACTGGGTATGGTATCAACGTCAAATTTTGGTATAGGACACTATGTGATATATCTCACAATGTAATGCAGTTGGCCAGTTGTTCAAAGGGTGAGATCATCACAATGTAAAATTAGTGCATCGCAGTTATAAATTTTCTTTGAGACATTTTATCAAACACCTTGTGGTGCTACCTTCTTAAACATGGTTTTTATCTATTTTTGCCTCAACTTTTTTTTTTTTTTTTTTTTTTTTTTTTTTTTTTTTTTTTTTTCAGATTTAGAAGTATATCTCGAATATAACAACATATTTAGAACAACAATAACAAAAAGAAACGAACAAATTATTCAAAATATGATCAATAAACTCATATACATGCAAACGAAGATTAATATGATCATATTAATCGACGGTAATAGTAAAAATCAATAAAAAAAACTTGCTTTCAAACTTGAATGATTAATCTGATTACATCTTGGGTGCGGAATGGTGGGGAACGATGGTGAATGGTGGTGAACGATAGTGAACGATGGGGAATGGTGGTGAACGATGGTGAATGGTGGGGAATGGTGGTGAACGATGGTGAACGGTGGGAAATAGTGGTGATTGTAATGGTGGTGGAGAACTGAAAGACGTTATTAGAGAAAGAAGATAAAAAATGAGAAAAATAGGAATCATATATGATGAATAAGGGAATTGGTAAAAAGTTACGAAACAAACCTTAAAAAATAATTGAAGTTACCATAAGGCCTTTTGAGTTAGGAAAAAAAAGGAGAGTGAAGGGGAGGGGTGATTTGTACACTTTTTTACTTTTCAACCATAGTGGACTTTTTTAAAGAACCAACCTCTCTCTCTCTCTCTCTCTCTCTCTCTATATATATATATATATATATATATATATATATATATATATATATATATATATATATATTAGATTTCGAAGCCCGCCCGATGGGCGGGCATGACTTAAAATTATTCTTGTTATGGTGTTAGTTTACAGAAAATCATTTTTATTGAATACATTAAGAATGAAAAGAAATAAATATTTATTGAATATGAGAGAGAAAAAAGTTACAAAGTAGTATGCAAAAATAAAATATACAACCAAATAAACTCAGAAGTAAAATAAACTTTTTGCCTATAACATGTTGCACCGAGCACTCTAAATTGTCGGTTTTCATATTGGAATGCTACAAAAGGATAACATTTATAATATGCAATACGAAGTCAAAGTTTAGTGGAGATGAAACAAAATTGAAGTTAATAAAGTTGTGCAAACAATAATTAGAAGTTAGGCAAGATGAAACAGAAATTACATACATAGTCTATGGCAACAAATTGTAGCTCATAATAAGATGCCACTACCATGCTTCTCGAGGTGTCAAAGTTACCCATAAAAAAGATATGCAATCTTAGTATCCAATAGTCCTGAGACTTTGACGCTGCATGAAAGTACATGTTTAATAAGAAAAGGAAACTACTCTTTAAACAAATAAAGTTTAAAGCAATATCACCACACTTTGCAACTATAGGCTAATCTTGTCATCAACTTTTGTATCAGTTCCCTCAAAGGTCTAAATTGTGGGAAGTACAAAAATTATAGATTACGAATATGATCTATTTGCAAGACTTGTCTCCATGAGTTCAAGTGAAGCCATACTCATCCGATTTATTTAAAATTAGGCCGGTTTGCTAATATTTAATTGTCAAGGGGTCAAATGGGTAGAATTAAAAAAAGCTAATATTTAATTGCCAATGGGTCAAATGGGTATAATTAAAAAAAATGGAAAGGACCAAATGGTTTAAAAGTAGTCTAAAGTATACATTCAAGCCACCCTTACTCATTGCCTCTCCTGTTTATTAAAAAAATGAAGCATTATTTGGATAGTAACCATGGTAATCCATAATTAAAGTATTTTATTGTTATTGAAAAACAAAAAATAATACGAATAAAAGAAAAAAATTTGGTTATTGGAAAACATAATTGATGAGTGTGTAAATACTCATCATTTTTACCTTTTCTGAGCTGCCAAAACATTTAAAAACACTCAATATTGAATCAAAATAGTGAAAATATCCCAGGAATGTGTTTTATATGTTTCAAATGCAAAACAATCAAAAACAGATGAAAAACGCACAAAGTTTGCATAATTGGCAGTTTCAGTCCCTCAAGTTTCATAAATCGGCAAAACTAGTCCCTAAAGGTTTAAAATTAATAAAAAGTCAACTTTAGTCCATGGGAAGTCAAACATGTTCACAAATAGTCCCTGGATGAAAGTTTACACAAATTGGCAATTTTTACCCCTCAAAATCCAAAATTGGCATAAAAGGTCCCTGGAGTTTCAGAAAATGACAGAATTGGTCCCTGGTGGGATATTTTTGAAAGAAAAATCATTTTTGGACCTTGGGAAATTAAAAGTTATCAAAATTGGTCTTTGGGTGAAAGTTTGGAGAAAAGTTCATTTTTGGTCCCTCAAGTTTCAATAAATTGCAATTTTAGTCCCTGAAGGACCAAAAGTGAAAATTATATTTTTAAAACCTTGGACTTTTGAAAAATGGCATGTTTTACCCTTGAAACAAGTTTGAAAAGTTTACGAAAACAGCCCTTGGATTTTCAGTAATTACATTATTCGTCCTTGTGAAATGTAATAAACCAAACGGATCCTAGTTACTAATAATCCAAACACAACCAATCCAAACAACCCACCCTTATGACTCCCACCTGATCCAGTCCACACCCACACCAAGCCCATGTAGCAAACCAGCCCACACCACCCCATAATAAAAATAACGGGTCAACTTTGACCCCTTGGTCAAAATACCAGTCAAACCCACCATCTCCTTTCCCTTTTCCCTCTAAACCAAAACCAGAAAACCAGACCTGGTATTCCCCCCCCCCCCCACTTGCACCCATCCACTTCCACAACCTTATCCCTTCAATTCCACCTTCCAAGACACCAATCATATCAACCCCCCCCCCTAGGTTTGTACAGAGCCAAATTGCAAATAAAATTCAATTTCCCGCCAAAATTGCAAAGGGAGCAGAAGTTATCCAAATGATCTAGAAACAAGTGGGATTTGACCAATGGGACCCACAAACCCTTTTGGGATGCTATAAGAGAAGAAGAAGCAGAGGAGGGAAGACAAGTAGTATAGTGTAGTTTACTGAGTTTATTTTTATGTCGATTTAAGTAATTTTTCAAGCTTTAGTGTAATTTTAATCTTTAAAAGTTTGTATTCAGCAATTTTAGTGTAATATCAAATGTTTTTAATATCAATTCAGATTTCCAAGTTTCAATTCAAAATTAGCATCTTTTAAGTTAATTTGACAACTTAGCTTAAAGCTTGTTGAATGTGTTATCTCTTGTGTCCTTAAGCCTATTTCAGTTACATTAAAGCTTTCAAAAGCCTTCAAAGCTTTTAAAAGGGGTTTAATGCAGTTTAATTGAAAATCACAAAAATACCACTTAAATATATAAGAAAATCAAAAATAAGCATTATGAAAGATGATGTGATGAAGCAGGTTGTAACTTGGATTATAATAGGGTTAGAAGTTCTTGGGAAGCTTTATGTTGGTTGAAATTAGCCTGGCAGTATTGTTTGAGCAAAGAACCTTTGTAAGCTATTTTCCTTATTTTTTTGTTTTTACTGTAGCTTAAGCTTTTTACTTCTTATTGGCTTTAATTGTACCTCTTTCCTAATATTTATGCTTATGTTAGATAGACTTTAGTATAATGTAGCATCCTTCATTGGTTTGTGTAAGATAATTAGTCCACTGTCAAAATAACTCATAATAGCTTAGTGTGAATTGCTCATTTTGGCTCCTCATTATTAGTCCTATTCTGCTTCATTACTTTTATTATAGTTAGATTAGTAGTTTTTAATCACTTTGTCAAGTTCTAGTACTCATTTCCTTTGTAAAAAAATCAAAACAGGTGCTATTAGGGGTGTTTGGCATAGGCTGTATCAAGTTTCACCAGGGTAGCATTAGTATTGTTTTTTGTTGTATCAAGTTCCCATAGGTCTAAATAGGTTTAGTAAGAAAGAAAATTGGTACCTCATTAGTGTGGAAAGTCAAAATTCCACCCAAGATCCCTTAACAGTCCACTGATGGGTCTTGGTTAATCCAAATCTACCCAATTCAGTGCATAAGCTGTTACATTAGCCTAATGTAACCTTATTTTAGCTTATCTTGTTAACCTCAGTCATTAAATTAGGTCCTAAGTTCAAATTAGTCAACCTATCAAGTTTTTAGAAAAAGTCAAAATGCATGTTCCTTAGATTTTCCAATTTTTCCAAGAATTTTTTAGATTTATGTGATGTGATTCAAGGATTGAACTTTTTAGGATTTGAAGTCTACCACCTCACCTATTGAATCCCATTTGAGTTTCATTTTTGTGATTTTTGTTGTGGGCCCCACAACCCTCCAAAGAGGGCTGCAGGGCTTGCTGTTACTCTGTGCAGCAGATACCACCACACAACCACCACTTTGGTGGTGGTTTGTGGCCAACTCAGTGGGCCATAGTGTTTCAAAATTGGTTTTCCCAACCCCCTCCTACCAGGGAACAACCATTGACCAATAGTTTGACCCTAGGCCTTGTGGACCCCACCTGATTCTACCCCTAAAATCTGTCCTAATCTGAGTAGCATTTGGTGTTGTGAATTGCTTATATTGTGCTTATTAGCTTATTCAGTGGTCCCCTTTAGCTTTTCCTTGCACAAACATGTTCAAATAAGTCATGTGAATCATATTCAATCATAGTGGGTCCCACTTAAGTCCAATTTAGCTTAATTCTTGTCTTGGTCAACAAAAGTCAACTGTGTGACCTTTTGAGCTTATTCTCAGCTTAATTTCAAGTTGTAAAAAGTTTTTTTCATTAAAAGTTTTTGTTTTTAGGTATAAAACAAGTTTGTAAAAGAAAAACCAAGAAAAATCAATTTTAAATTAAGTGATAGTTTCTATTTAATGTAATTTAATTTTAATTTTAATTTTTATATTTTTATTAAGTACTTAGCTTTTTTATATTTTTATTAATTACCTTATATAGTAAAGTAATTTTAGTAAAATTTTCAGATTTTTATATTATCATTTAGTATTTATTAGATTTAATTTTAGTTTTATTAATTATTAATTAATATTAAGTTTTAAATAGCATATTTAGTTTTTATAAAGTAAAACCTAGTTTTTATATTTTTCCTAGCTTCTGAATGTTATAAAATAGTTTTATAAATTTTCTTATAATTTTCTAAGTTAATTTAGTATTAATAGTAATTTAAATTAGTTTAATTAGTTTAATTAAGTTAAATAGTTTTTAATTAATAAAAAATTCATAAAAAGACAAAAATATTTATTTTTATTTTTTATACTTTCTTCAAGTTCTAATTAAGGTTTAGAAAATATTTTTGCTAGTTTTTAGGTTAATTTATATCATTTGTCATTTTTAGTTAATTAAAATTAGATTTTAAATAGTTTTATTAATTAAATAATATTTAAATAATATTTTAATCATTTTTATAATTTCATTTTCATTTTCAAATTTCTTTTTTTAATTTTAAGTTTTCAAAAGTTTCAAAAGCACCCCCTGTAGTTTGTTAAATACCAAATCCCACTTTCTGTCTGTTACATGATCTGAATTGTGAATACGTGCATATATCTGAGTATCTGATTTTTGTGAATATTATATCTGTGTACCAATACCAAAATAACAGTAGCAAAATCAATTCCATATCATCTGGGCTACTGTCCTCAGTCCTACTCACTCATAAACGATTTCAAACGACACCATTTCAATCTCGCTAGGACATAACGACCCGGGGACACACTATACTATCACCGGAGAATTGGAACGAGGCTGTCTTTGACTTGTTGACCTTGGTCAATAATATCTTACTGTTTCAGGACCAATCAAAATTTGGCGCTGCTGCCGGGGAGGTTGTTGCGTGTTTTACAAAATCGTTTTAAGTTTAGTAGTTTTCAAAACCCTCCCTGTACAAATTTCACACAAATTTGTAAAAAGTTTTTGTAAAAATATAATCATATCAAAAAAGTTCATTAACACTTTTCCTGAAGTGTTAACAACACAAAAAAAAAAAATTAAAAACAACAAAACAAACTGTGAAGTTAAATTACTTCGTTTTCTTTAAGATTACAACCTGAAACAGTTGGTTTAGGGTAAGTTCTGACATTAAATTGTGAACTGAAGAGGAAACCTATTTACTTCCTCCCGCCAGCCTGCGAGTAATCTTAAAAGAACGATTTCGGTTAACGAATCAGTTCCAAAAATATTTCCAAAGTTTTCTGCACACACACCCATAAGCCTAAAGCAGTTTTTCAAATTAATAAATACAAACCCATAATAAGTTCCCAAACTTAAGATTAAAACTTGCCTTTGTATCCCTGTGAGTGGTGTACCTTTTTCAAAGAAGCCATTCACTTGTGATTATTGGTTTAAGTTCCCTATGGTTTTGCCTCGATTTTGTTTTGAAAAATTGTTTTTGTTGCGTGTGCACTAAACATGTTTCTCGAAAATACCAAAAATATTCACCTTTACCCTCTCACCTTTTTGATTCTCCATTTCTTACCCTCTAAAACCTTTTGATTCTTTCTATGTCTCATCCACACTTTCTGATTTGCCAGTGGTGTGGTAATCCTTATAATGGTGGCAATTGCCCTAGTTGTGGCATGGTAGAGTCAGGAAACGGGTCTGTCTATAACCAGAATCCCTATTCCTACCATGACACGACTGATTCATTCCTTCAGTTACCACATCATGAGACTCAACAGTTTTACTATTATGAGTACTGTGGTGGTTCACATTACAGTTCTGATTGTCAATCAGGAAACACGCTTGTCTATGAGCAGTTTCCTGATAACAATTATAACTCAAGCACATACAACCCACAGCCACATCAGTTTCACTGTTGTGATTACTGTGGAGGTCCACACTTTAGCTCTGATTGTCAAACAAGGAATCCATTTCCTTGTAACAATTTTGACTCTTCATATCAAGACCAACCTCCATAGTACCAAATAATCCAAGCAACTCCTCAAATCCAGCAAGACTTTTTAGAAGTTCTTGAAAAACTTAAAGAACTTAAGGAGGAGTTAGCTAATATTTCACTCCGCCATACTCCAAGTTCTTCTTGTGCATATTGTGGGGGTCCTCATGATGATTTTCAATGTCAACCTTCCGGTTTTGACACATCCACATCCCCACAATTTCCACTCATTCCAAATTCTCGTAGGAAAACTATGGCAGAATTACTTGCTGAAGAACGAGAATCAGGAAAAAGCATGGAAGAATTATTGGCTGAGCAACGAGCAGCTAAAATACGTGCTAATATTCGCAACACTGCTCTATTTGATGACTATGATGACAGTGATGATGAAGATAACATTGTTATTATTCAAAAAGACTCATCAAGTTCATCAGTTGATATCCCAGCAGTTGAGATTCCATCTCAAACAACTGCTATCACACCCGAAGTTCACACTCACTCTCTACACATAGGGGATGAGCATCTTAGCACTGTTCCTAATAAGGAATCGGACGAATTCATAAAGTCTAGTGCTAAGAACCTTGTCCCAATCCCAGGAGAGTCACAGGGAACTTCTGATCATATGTGTGATTCACCATCCCTTCTTGAGTGTCCAAAAGCTCAATTTGAGATTTTCTCCGATTGTAGCGAAGATTGTGCATCTTATGGAGACATCTAGTATGTTGAGGCATCAATTCCACATATTGATGCTGATCATCTTCTTGAGGAGATCACCAAAATCAATTCACTTCCAACAGGAAGTGATGATGGTCTCCTTAACTCCGAAGCCGAAATTGAAAATCTCTTAAATCATGATCTGTCACTCACTTCTGATCCCAACAGTCCAATAGAGAATATTGATCACTTTGTTCCCGAAACTTTCAATACTACTCTCACCAATCCTCTATTTGAATTCGAATCTGAATTCACTTTGATTTCTGATAATCCACTCTTTGATATTCAGAATGAGGATTGTGATGAGTTTATTCTGGAACATGAGTTCACAGATTCACATCTTGTGAATAATTCTCTTCATGAGGAGTTCTCCGGTGAACTCACTCATCATATCATAACTCCTCTTGAGTTTGATATCTCGGGGGGAGATGCACTCAATCATGAGAATTTGCAAATTCCCACCCACCCTCCCGGGATGTTTACGAGCTTACCCTTTGAAATCCAAACTCAGGCTACGGAGCCTGCTCTCGAGGAAGAAAATCCTATAATGATTTTCATCATGGTTTTCTTCCTTTTCTTCACCTACAGGGTGACTTCCCTTGTTCTTCACTCCTTCGGGAATGAAGACACTATATTTGACCTCGGCATTTTCATGTACCACTATTTTAAGCCGGGATTATATCTCATCAGTGTGGAACTTTCACGTGCATCAAATTTTTATCCAAACATCTTGAATGAAAGTCCGATGGAGATTGTCTTTTCCACATCATGCTTCCCCAAGGACTAATGAATTCGGGGTCGAGTCAAGCTAGCGACTCGGTAAAAAAAACAGTAGCATATTTATAGGGTTTTCACCCTAAGTGTGGGGGAGTCCCCCATGCTATGGTTACAAAAGTGAAAAACAAAATTGTGTTTCCACATTTAGCTTGTAATATTGCCCTTTTACGTTCCAAGAGTCGGCATAATAGCCGGGACTTTGAATATTGAGGACAATATTCATCCTAAGTGTGTGGGGGAGGGGGGGGGGGGGTATTCGCTATTCTAGCGAATTTTATCACATTTTACTATTTTATACCCCCGTTTTTGACCAAAATTTTCGAAAATTTTTCACTAAAGTTCAAAATTTTTTGTGGTAATCAGTCCGCCAAGTCTAACCGACAAAAAGGATTGGCTAGTCCAGGAGCAAACGGCTCTTGGTAAAGACATCTCAAATCCGTTGATGGCTTGCAATTTGCCAAAAAATGTATGGTTCCTCAACTCCCCATATCCTCATAAGCAAATGAGTTGGCTAGCCCGCAAGATTATGGCTTGTGGTAAAGGCCGTGAAAAATCTATAATTGGTAATCAGCTCACCAAAATGTTGACAATTCCATCAAGAGCTGGCTAGTCCAGAAGCAAACGGCTTTTGGTAAAGACTAATCAAATCCGTTGACAGCTGGTGATTTGCTCAAAATCACATAGTTTTTCTCAAAATATTGCTAGGGACTAGCAATGTTTTAGTGTGGGGGATTGATGATTGTGTAAATACTCATCATTTTTACCTTTTCTGAGCTGCCAAAACATCTAAAAACACTCAATATTGAATCAAAATAGTGAAAATATCCCAGGAATGCGTTTTATATGTTTCAAATGCAAAACAATCAAAAACAGATGAAAAATGCACAAAGTTTGCATAATTGGCAGTTTCAGTCCCTCAAGTTTCATAAATCGGCAAAACTAGTCCTTGAAGGTTTAAAATTAATAAAAAGTCAACTTTAGTCCATGGGAAGTCAAACATGTTCACAAATAGTCCCTGGATGAAAGTTTACACAAATTGGCAATTTTCACCCCTCAAAATCCAAAATTGGCATAAAAGGTCCCTGGAGTTTCAGAAAATGACAGAATTGGTCCCTGGTGGGATATTTTTGAAAGAAAAATCATTTTTGGACCTTGGGAAATTAAAAGTTATCAAAATTGGTCTTTGGGTGAAAGTTTGGAGAAAAGTTCATTTTTGGTCCCTCAAGTTTCAATAAATTGCAATTTTAGTCCCTGAAGGACCAAAAGTGAAAATTATATTTTTAAAACCTTGGACTTTTGAAAAATGGCATGTTTTACCCTTGAAACAAGTTTGAAAAGTTTACGAAAACAGCCCTTGGATTTTCAGTAATTACATTATTGGTCCTTGTGAAATGTAATAAACCAAACGTATCCTAGTTACTAATAATCCAAACACAACCAATCCAAACAACCCACCCTTATGACTCCCACCTGATCCAGTCCACACCCTCACCAAGCCCATATAGCAAACCAGCCCACACCACCCCATAATAAAAATAACGGGTCAACTTTGACCCCTTGGTCAAAATACCAGTCAAACCCACCATCTCCTTTCCCTTTTCCCTCTAAACCAAAACCAGAAAACCAGACCTGGTATTTCCCCCCCCCCCACTTGCACCCATCCACTTCCACAACCTTATCCCTTCAATTCCACCTTCCAAGACACCAATCATATCAACCCCCCTAGGTCTGTACAGAGCCAAATTGCAAATAAAATTCAATTTCCCGCCAAAATTGCAAAGGGAGCTGAAGTTATCCAAATGATCTAGAAACAAGTGGGATTTGACCAATGGGACCCACAAACCCTTTTGGGATGCTATAAGAGAAGAAGAAGCAGAGGAGGGAAGACAAGTAGTATAGTGTAGTTTACTGAGTTTATTTTTATGTCGATTTAAGTAATTTTTCAAGCTTTAGTGTAATTTTAATCTTTAAAAGTTTGTATTCAGCAATTTTAGTGTAATATCAACTGTTTTTAATATCAATTCAGATTTCCAAGTTTCAATTCAAAATTAGCATCTTTTAAGTTAATTTGACAACTTAGCTTAAAGCTTGTTGAATGTGTTACCTCTTGTGTCCTTAAGCCTATTTCAGTTACATTAAAGCTTTCAAAAGCCTTCAAAGCTTTAAAAAGGGGTTTAATGCAGTTTAATTGAAAATCACAAAAATACCACTTAAATATATAAGAAAATAAAAAATAAGCATTATGAAAGATGATGTGATGAAGCAGGTTGTAACTTGGATTATAATAGGGTTAGAAGTTCTTGGGAAGCTTTATGTTGGTTGAAATTAGCCTGGCAGTATTGTTTGAGCAAAGAACCTTTGTAAGCTATTTTCCTTATTTTTTTTGTTTTTACTGTAGCTTAAGCTTTTACTTCTTATTGGCTTTAATTGTACCTCTTTCCTAATATTTATGCTTATGTTAGATAGACTTTAGTATAATGTAGCATCCTTCATTGGTTTGTGTAAGATAATTAGTCCACTGTCAAAATAACTCATAATAGCTTAGTGTGAATTGCTCATTTTGGCTCCTCATTATTAGTCCTATTCTGCTTCATTACTTTTATTATAGTTAGATTAGTAGTTTTTAATCACTTTGTCAAGTTCTAGTACTCATTTCCTTTGTAAAAAAATCAAAACAGGTGCTATTAGGGGTGTTTGGCATAGGCTGTATCAAGTTTCACCAGGGTAGCATTAGTATTGTTTTTGGTTGTATCAAGTTCCCATAGGTCTAAATAGGTTTAGTAAGAAAGAAAATTGGTACCTCATTAGTGTGGAAAGTCAAAATTCCACCCAAGATCCCTTAACAGTCCACTGATGGGTCTTGGTTAATCCAAATCTACCCAATTCAGTGCATAAGCTATTACATTAGCCTAATGTAACCTTATTTTAGCTTATCTTGTTAACCTCAGTCATTAAATTAGGTCCTAAGTTCAAATTAGTCAACCTATCAAGTTTTTAGAAAAAGTCAAAATGCATGTTCCTTAGATTTTCCAAATTTTCCAAGAATTTTTTAGATTTATGTGATGTGATTCAAGGATTGAAATTTTTAGGATTTGAAGTCTACCACCTCACCTATTGAATCCTATTTGAGTTTCATTTTTGTGATTTTTGTTGTGGGCCCCACAACCCTCCAAAGAGGGCTGCAGGGCTTGCTGTTACTCTGTGCAGCAGATACCACCACACAACCACCACTTTTGTGGTGGTTTGTGGCCAACTCAGTGGGCCATAGTGTTTCAAAATTGGTTTTCCCAACCCCCTCCTACCAGGGAACAACCATTGACCAATAGTTTGACCCTAGGCCTTGTGGACCCCACCTGATTCTTCCCCTAAAATCTGTCCCAATCTGAGTAGCATTTGGTGTTGTGAATTGCTTATATTATGCTTATTAGCTTATTCAGTGGTCCCCTTTAGCTTTTCCTTGCACAAACATGTTCAAATAAGTCATGTGAATCATATTCAATCATAGTGGGTCCCACTTAAGTCCAATTTAGCTTAATTCTTGTCTTGGTCAACAAAAGTCAACTGTGTTACCTTTTGAGGTTATTCTCAGCTTAATTTCAAGTTGTAAAAAAGTTTTTTTCATTAAAAGTTGTTGTTTTTAGGTATAAAACAAGTTTGTAAAAGAAAAACCAAGAAAAATCAATTTTAAATTAAGTGATAGTTTCTATTTAATGTAATTTAATTTTAATTTTAATTTTTATATTTTTATTAAGTACTTAGCTTTTTTATATTTTTATTAATTACCTTATATAGTAAAGTAATTTTAGTAAAATTTTTAGATTTTTATATTATCATTTAGTATTTATTAGATTTAATTTTAGTTTTATTAATTATTAATTAATATTAAGTTTTAAATAGCATATTTAGTTTTTATAAAGTAAAACCTAGTTTTTATATTTTTCCTAGCTTCTAAATGTTATAAAATAGTTTTATAAATTTTCTTATAATTTTCTAAGTTAATTTAGTATTAATAGTAATTTAAATTAGTTTAATTAAGTTAAATAGTTTTTAATTAATAAAAAATTCATAAAAAGACAAAAATATTTATTTTTATTTTTTATACTTTCTTCAAGTTCTAATTAAGGTTTAGAAAATATTTTTTTCTAGTTTTTAGGTTAATTTATATCATTTGTCATTTTTAGTTAATTAAAATTAGATTTAAATTAGATTTTAAATAGTTTTATTAATTAAATAATATTTAAATAATATTTTAATCATTTTTATAATTTCATTTTCATTTTCAAATTTCTTTTTTTAATTTTAAGTTTTCAAAAGTTTCAAAAGCACCCCCTGTAGTTTGTTAAATACCAAATACCACTTTCTGTCTGTTACGTGATCTGAATTGTGAATACGTGCATATATCTGAGTATCTGATTTTTGTGAATATTATATCTGTGTACCAATACCAAAATAACAGTAGCAAAATCAATTCCATATCATCTGGGCTACTGTCCTCAGTCCCACTCACTCATAAACGATTTCAAACGACACCATTTCAATCTCGCTGGGACATAACGACCCGGGGACACACTATACTATCACCGGAGAATTGGAACGAGGCTGTCTTTGACTTGTTGACCTTGGTCAATAATATCTGACTGTTTCGGGACCAATCAGTAATCCATTAACTTTGTTTTTCAAGGCTGCATGTTTTCGTTGGTCTGCAATTCGCACCAACATCACAGAAACATAGCAGTTATATTTTAGTTAGTTATAAGTTAGTTATTGGCGGTTATACGTGAAGGGACACAATGGTTGAATCAAACCAACACAACCCTTCAATGACACCGATTAGATTAGTATAAATATGTAGATTTCTGTAAACATTATTTGTTACCCAACTCAGATTATTAATATCAATATTATGGGTTCACCCAATCTTCCTTGTTTCATCTTTATCGATTCTTATTTTATATGATGTTTGTCATATTGTTGTTATGATCATTTCAATCCTGGAAACCCCCAAACAACCTGTCTAATATTGGTGGTTTGACCAACCTTTAACCTGTCCTAAAAATTAAACATTTTGACCTTAGGCAAAACTTGGCCCGCCCTTTTGTAACTACGTTGCTAAAGGCACAACCAATAGTTCCACATGTCTTCTTAAAAATCATGACTCCATTAAAAATCAAGAAGATAGATTTGATTTAGATATGAAGGACATAAAACATACCATCTTTACAGTACTAACTGAGTGCAACCTTACTGTGAAACTATTGCTATGGTACAATATCCACACGAGATTGAATTTCATATCACGGTCGGTGACATTCATATTTATAATCTTGTTGAAGTAGTCATACCTGTAATTAAGGATACACAAAGAAGAGATTAAAACTTAACCTAAGTACTTCGTATATTATTTATTTATGCTTCTCATACATAACTTGACGATTTTGGATAAGAAATATCGATCCATTCACCCCTTTTGTCATCACTAACTATATTATAAAATCAGAAATCACAAAAAGCACCTTTGTTTGGCCCCGCTTTGGGGTAGTTTTTAGGACACTCCAATTCCGTCTTATATAGATTTTTGTTATGTGTATGCTCTTAGTTTTAGTAAAGTTTGTGCATTTTTCTTGTTTCTAAGGTTAGCTACCACGTGAACCGGTTGGACCCCCATACCCATCACGTTAAACTGAACCATCTTACCACCTCAAATACGCGTCGCATGGTAGGGAGTGACAAATTCAAACTGAGATAGATACAAACATATTACCTGCTTATATCACACCTGCTGCATCATAAAGTATTATGACAATTTGATTAGTACATGTATGTTTTAATGACCTTTTATCATTGTAGTCCTTTGGCCTTAATCATAAATTTCAACTTGAATACAATGGTTTCAGGTTGCCAAACGTTTTAAGAAAATTCAGGAAATCGTGGAGGAGGACAACAACCTGGTATTTGTTCTATAACGAATTGCACCAGGTTCTCCATGCTGAACCAATACAAGTTAATCAGCTTGAAAAGCAAAACTAAATAAAAACTCAAATGTGCAATAACACTTTGGTAATGTAAAAAGAAAACGCTACTTATAATTCCAAGTCCAAGCTCCATTTTTCCTGGACCTATATGGGCTGATTTTGGCTAACCTGGAAGTGTGCAAACGGAAAGCAAGACGCCCATTGTACCAACAATTTCGCATGCATGCCTTGCTTCGGCAGCAACATCAGAAAGGGGAAGACCGGAAGCACCTGCTCCTCCTGCAATATGGTATTTTCAAAGAACTTCAATAATAGTTCATGTAAAACAAATCATAAGAATATTACACCCTTGGTTGCTCACAACTGCTGTAAGAGATATAAGACAACGTAACATCTCTAACAATTCCCTCTAAATAGTTTCACTTAAACAAAATTTCCAAAAAATGAACATGTGTGTTTTAACATGCATTAAGGCATTAGATTGTTCGTTCTCTTGAATGTTATTGAAAAATATAATTGAATTCAATAAGGAATGAAACCTCTCAAAAACTTCTCTAGCAGCTTGTAAGTGATCAGTCGTCATGTTATATGGTATGGATATGATAAGATAGCCTTCATTTGCCAAAAGCCCAAGTAGATTAGTACATCTACAAAAATAACGGCGATAAATTTTAACACGTTCTTTTGCTCTTAAACAAAATGAATATGAAAAGTATGATTGTAGGAAGTACAACCGACCTATATGTAACTTATAATTGCACCACAAAGGAGCTTATAATAGCTTTTGGCTTATTGCCTTTAGGTGGAGGAATAAGCAAACATGAATCAAGCCTACTATAAATCCTATCATCATTATCCTTTTTAAATAAGGGAAGATACCAGCATAATTACCCATATATAAAATTCAATCTCTGCTAACAACTTAGCTTAACGATACATAAACATATCAATATAGAACTATCAACTATACTCTGTAACTGTAACTCCACAATCATTTTCTTATAGGTGTTAAATAAACTCCAATTAAGAAGGTGTCAGGATTAGAGAAAAATGCTTACATTCATCTCTTGCAGTCTGCGCTCGTAATAACGCACATCGTTTGCAGCAGCTTTGCCACTCAAAACAGCTTCCTCAAGCTCATGTACTGATTGAGCTAGCTTTTCAAATTTTGAACCTTTCTGTCAGTTCATTCTATCTAATATTATGCTTTCCTCCCGTAAAGAAGCCCATAAGTATTAGAACATTATAAACCCAATATGTCACATGCTACCAACTGGCTACATGCCTTTATTCACACTTCTAAAATGAGTTTTGGACCCATTTACTTAATTAATATGAATTCAAGTTGAAATGATATGTTATTAGCGTTTCATACCAGTTGTAATAAAGCTGGCCATTTTAGAGGTTAAAAACTTAACCTATTAATTACTCATTCTTTGAAAAACAAATTAGAGGCTTATCTCTCAAACACTATCTCTATTCTACAGAGTACTCCTAATGAACTTTAATAAGCTATCCAAAAACTATCTATATCCAAACACCATCTCTGTCGTACCAACCGATTCTTAAAGCCACTATAATCCTTCTAAATATGCACATCTGAGCAAGTTTTTGGTAAAAAAAATTAAAAAATAAAATAAAAAGTTATTCTTAAAATCTTTCACTTCCTATACAACTATAATCGTTAATGGTGAGAAAAAACACAATATAGAGTAGTGTGGGCCGAAATTGGTATTTTTCCTTTCAAGGCATGCATTATGAGACGAAAGTTACGTTATTGAATTAGATACAACCAATACAATATAAACTCTAATTCAATCATCATATTCACACTACAAAAACAATTGACTGGAATTAAACCAACAATGTGTCACTTCAGGAAAAATTTAAATTACATTTTAACCAATTAATTAATAAACTACAAAAAGCAACAATTATTACCTCAAGTAGCCTTCATCTTGTATCTTTAATTGAAACACCACAGGTGATATGATAAAAATATTTTTAATGAACCTCTTCCTGGCAGCTGCCTAATTTCAAGCATTTCATATGAAGTAAATGTCTAGGGACCCAGGTATATCAACAGTTTGTTAACCCCTTTATCCATAAGGAAGAGAATATATAGTTGGTATTCTGTTAATACGTCATCGTTCTTGGAATACTAGTGCCAAAATATTGATCCTATTCATATCAACGACCATGAGATACCAATTAGAATGCCACATACAATACTTAAGAGGAAAGTAATCTTAACGTGATCAAGTTCTGTCAATCGTTTACCTGGACATCATCATTAAATTCTGTAGCTATTTCTATAGCATTGCAGTAACTTGAAGACCCACTTGCTTTGGAAATCTTCAAACTATATAGATGTTTACACTTGATGAACATCTTCTTAGAACATTCGATAGAAAAAATATTATAATCTTAGGATAAAAGATTACCTGCACTATAACAGGTGAACACAGCCTCCATAAATTCATCAATAACAACAATATACTCCTCCCCATCAAGACGGTGATGTTGCAATCCCAAATCTAGACAAATGGAACTATTATCATCATCTAGAATGGAAGTCACAAAAAACATTGATTTAAGTGCCGGATGAAATTTATTAATGGAACAAATTTTTAAACTTTGATTAGTGGACTGGCAATCATCCACGAGTACAACAAACCATACATAGGGGGTCCTTAAGAAGGGCCTCGTTGTTGGTTCCAACATCAATCATAATAGGAAGCACCTGTTATAAGAACAGAGATAATGCTAAGAATTACATAATATAGTGTTAAAAACAAAAGGTAAAGGAAGATGCATTTATTAAGTCGAGTATAAACATAGTTATATATGATTAGATAAACAAATATGTACTGAGGAGTGAAAAAGTTTACTCTCTGAAGGTTAATTCCAGCTGCAGCAACATATAAATCCAACTTTCCAATTGCAATGCCGATTTCCTGAACTCCGAGATCACCAAGACCCAATATTCTGCTTCCATCTGTAACAACACCTCTAAAATCACATAAAATCAATGTATCAAACATGATTCGAATTGATATATTTTTACTGAATATTGTTTAGGAACATAATAGGGATGAATGTGTATTACGTTATTATGAATGAGCTGTGACTTATAATTATTGGCTATGATTAGTTGGTTTAGACCTTTAAAGGTAGCTGCAGCACAGGTGTTTGTTTAAGCTATATGTGAGCTTATGAGCTAATTTGATTTTGGCTTATATTTTATAAGCACGAAAAAAAAGTGACTTATAATGTGTATAGACTAAGAGTAGTATTATTAGATTCTATCAAAAAACACGAAATTAACAAATCAATTAAATGGCAACACTTATTAGGGTATAAAAAGATCGTAATTAACAATTGGATATAATTGTCCATTTAATTTATTAAACAGTTTAAAGGTACAATTAAATTTAAATTGTAAGTAAATGTGTCCCATTTAAACATCCTAACAGTATGTTTAATTAAATGGGTCTCTGATCAACAGGTTAATCTGGTAATAGAACTAAGAAGTGGCAGTTGATCCTAGGCAAAAAAAAACTAATAATTGACAATTGATACACATAAGGAAAAATATGAAAACACAACACATTTTGAAAGAAGTATAATGCAATGAATGTCTAAAGATTATCCTTAAGAACATCTATGTTTTTATTTACAGCTGTGAAATATAAAGTGTATATGATACAAACCAATCTCCCGAGAGAAGAATGTACATCGGTGTATTGGAAGATTCAAACAAATTTAACTTATAGAAGGCAACATTGGGTTCATACCAAGACCTGACCCACCAAAACCACCTAGTTCAGCATGCTTCACTCTACCAAAATACCTGATGTGGCGCAACGGTCTTGCTAGAAAAGTGTCGTGGCATATTGTTAAGCTGTCACATACGACTGCTATATGTTTTGCATGCTCTTGTTATGGCAACGTTCATTCTTCTACTATCTCCCGAAAATCCAACAGCTCCCAGATTGTTTGATTGAACCTTGAGAAGAAAAAGATATTGTGATTTGTCAATATTTGATGTGGTAAGTAATTGCAGAAACAACTTTTTACACGGGACATTTTAACCTAATTTTGTGAAAAAATTTCAAGATTGATGACGGAAACATGAATGTAAAATCAAATTTTGCTGATAGAAACGGTATGTTACAAAAGAGCATTTGTAACCAACATAAACCGGGTTGGTAGTGGCTCATATTTTAATTACTGGTTCAGGTATCAACATAATCAACTTAGGGAACATGCACTCTGTATCTATATATCAGAATATGGATGTACATACCGAATTCAGTATCACACATTGAAGCCTTCAAAATGAAGGCATAGACGATGAGCTTTAATCCATTTTGAGCAATGCCGATTCACCATGTTCTGCAGCACATTCATCCTTCAGCTTCTTAGCGTTGGGACACACAAAACACATTCATCTATGAAAAACTTAACTATAATCTGCTACTATCACTGAGATTCAATTTGTTCCTTTTGAAGCTCCATTAAAACTGTAATTACATTGGGTTCTACCTGTTGACATTGCTCCCCTATTAACTATTCTATCTACACATTCTGGAACTACACCACACAACCCAAATCGACCAACCCCATGTAAATATGTAAAAGAACAGATTTTATACCGCATCCGGCTTGACCTCTAACTTCGCCTTACTTTCTCCAATTCATATTATCTGGCAATTATTCTATGATATTAGCCAGACCCATATAATGCGAATATCCAGGACCTTTATAACCCAAATGAATAGCTTGAAATTCCTTGTTAGTCACGTCAGCGTATTTGTTTTCAGCGAGCCTGTATGAAAGATTCTGTGAATTGATATAGTTGATGCGTGGGAATTGCACCAGGCTTTACCTCTCGAGGGATCTCGAGAAGCTTACAACCCCTACCAGGCAGTGTACCTGATCGTTGTAGTATAGTATAGTGACAAGTATCGGGGGATTGATCGTTCAACTCAGGAATAGTGTCGCTAGGATTAGAAAGCCTAAAAACTAGGTCTAGAGGTGAGGGATGATTCTTTTTGTATTTTTATATTTTATGAAAAGTAATTAAAAATCTCGGGTTTTAGAGGAGTGGGCGGAATTAGTTGCTAGTCAACTAACCCAATAACTACAAATGCAATCAAAATAAAATAACAAAAATGTAAATAAAACTAATTTAACTAGTGGTGTGAACAATAGATGGGAGAATTGTGTTTACTTAGATTTCACTACTCCCTAGATATCTTTTACATGTTAATTACTTGTTACAGTTGCATGGATGACGGGTTATATTTCTTAATACCAATCATGGGGTGGCGTACTTACTTCCCCAATTCTATAAGCTCCTACTTCACTCCTATGTCGAGCCTGCAAGAAGCTCCTAACATGGGATCACTAGAATTCGCTCATGCATTAAATACAACCATAAAAACCTAGTACACATCGGTTCATGTTTCTTAAGACATTCAAGCAAGTTACACAATGGAGATCTGCCAGTTTTCTTAAGCCTTACAATTATAAACAAGCAATCAACCTATAATCAACATCTAGGTTTCATTACATCTAAGAAAACACACAATAGATCTAGCCTAGCATGTTAAAATCAAGACAAATGTAAGATATATTCAAACAACACATAGACATATTGAATGAATTGAAAGGATACTTATCTCAATTGAACATGAAGGGTTTCAAGGGGTGAAAACCCTTGAAAATACTGTTACAAACGAGCTAAGGTTTATAAAGTTCAGCCCTAAAATTCTCCACACAAGTTCCCCTTCTCATGAATGAAAATTAGAAAAGTATATATAGATTTCATGAGGTGACGGCGTCAAGAGGAAAGTTCTGACGCCGTCATCTCGCCGCCAAAAATCTTCTTGGACTGCCTAGATCCAGATCTGACGCCGTCATGTGTATTTCTGCTCTGGGCCGTCACCACAATTACTCTTGACGCCCTTGTTCTGACGCTGTCACGTTTTCTATGGGTCGTCACCAAAATTGCTCTTGACGCCGTCATCAAATCCTTCTTGACGCCGTCAGGTACTGTTCCCAACAAGGAAAATTAAGACTTTGCCGTTTTCTTCACTTTTATGCTCCAAAAACGTCCAAAATGTTTCCTTTTCCAGAATTCACTCCCAAAGTACCTAAAATCACAAAAGGAACGATTTAGGGCAATATTTGATCAAATAAATTCCAATTCCGGCTTAAATGACCCCCTAAAAAGGTTCATTTTTCGCCTCATCAATAGTCGATATACAGGACATTAGATTGGTATATAGCATATCTTACCTTCCCACTTGACGATCAGGATTTTGAAATTGTTAGTTCTGATGCCTTCATAATTTATCACTTTTAGCATCTTTTTCTCTTTGTAGAAAAACAAAATTGTTACAATTCAAAGGAAAAACTTAATCGTTGACATATTTTCTTTAGTGAAATAAGGGTGTTAAAGAATGCTTTGAAAGTGGACATGTTTTAAAAAACGGTCATAAGCTTAAGAATAACCTATCACAATAAAGAGAGGTAATATGCATTTTGTTTTTTCCCTGCAAATATATTGTAGTAACCAAGTAACTTTTCAAATGACTATTTTTATACTCCGTACTAAATTTAAAGATCAATGTATTTTTAATTATATGAAAATAATGCTACAATTCAAATCAATTCTATTCACAATCTAAACTGCCATTCATTATTTCATTTACTCGGATCAATTCTTCATATGTCCATCATTATAACTCATACTTGTCAAATAAGAGCTTATTACTTTATCCAACAATATTTAAGATAAACGATAAATTTTTAATATACCTCTGAACGATGACTGTAGGTGCACGTGGTGCGCTGATAATCGGGAGTATTTGAAGAGGATTCGTTTGAGTTAGGGATGAGCATTTCGATCCGAATCCCGGAACCGAACCGGAACCGTACCGGTACCGTACCGAAACGGTACCGTTCCTGATATACGGTACGGTACCGGGACTACAAAATAAGGTGAAAAAAAAAATCGGGACCACTAATTCGGTACGGGACCGGTACCAAATCGGGAGATTCCAGAATAAAAACAGGAAAAACCCGATTTCCCGGTACCGGTACCGGTATCTGAATCCCGTTCGGTACGGTACCGGTACCACTATTTATGCTCGGGAAAAAATCGGTACCACTAATTCGGTACGGGATCGGTATGGTACCGGTACCGTGCTCATCCCTAGTTTGAGTATTTATCGGGGGAGGATGCTTGCACATGGGTAAAAATGACCCCGAGTCACCCCATACCATCCCTGCCAATAAACCTTGTTATACAACTGTGGGTCTCGGGTAGAAGACGGTTGGCTTACCCTATGATTATGTAGTAACCAAGACTTCAAAATGCTTAAACCTCTGTTCCTAAAATAGAAAAAAATGTAATTACCATTGTGTGCAACTATGCATCATGAGTTCATGCCTTATGTGGTTGAATACCATTAATTAAATGAGCGTCTTTTGAAATTGATAGAGGACCCAACACTTCATTCATTCGCGCCATGTAATGTTCAGGGGCAGTTTTAATATCTTTCCAGAGCTTGACTCTGAACAACTCAACGGCTAGCTAGAAATTAGTCACCTACTGAAGTAGGGCTGGTAGTGCCGTTATACCTATCAATTCTATAAAGGAATGAACATCAGTCACACAGAAATCAAATATTTAATCAAAATGAGAACTCAATAAACTTATACCAGTTTGGGTCTCCGTTTCAGATTTAGTCTCTGATTCCTTCCTTCTCCTTCAACCCAACTGAAATTTTGCCACAAACATGCATATTCTATGGTTATGGGGGTGTTTGGGATTATGCGAATTAAGCGAATTAAGAACAAAAGGTAGAATTTAGACCCCTCGGCTAATTAAATAGAGTATTGAAAAGAAGGAGCCAAATGGAGCGGTAGAAACAATATATAATTCGTCAACGAAAAAAACTCAATTTTCATCCATTAACCTATAGAATTTGTAAAAGCCATTTTGGTTACACATCAGCAATCTATGCAGGCCCTGGTAATTTATACACTTTGATTAAACTAATCATGGGTCTACTTGGGATAAGAATTTGTTTAATCAACAATACAATCTGATAGTAACTAAGAAACTCACCTGAATGGCTGAATCTATCATTGCATACCGCGTGGTGTATATTCTGGTACATGTTACAGCAATCTTTCCATCAACTCTTATTCTGGGTCTCAATCCATTAACTATAACCGATACCCATGTTACAAAAATCAAACCCGTACACGTAATATAATTTAAATGGTTAGAGAATGATAGCAGTTTGGATCTTTTATTAGATAAATAAGCTGGTACAAACTCGTTAAGACACACTTTTTTTTATGACCATGCCAAAGTTTTGTACATACCTGTGAGAACTAAAACTAAGCGTTTTTTTACTTTTAAAGAAGTTAAGTTTACCATACAAAGATAATGCATCAGAGTCATTGTTTTCTTCCTCGAATGTGTATCAATGATTACCTTGATTGTTCGATCTGGAGAACCGGTACAGAACCATTCATTGTTATGGTTAAATGCAATAGATCACACCCATAGATTTAGGGTTTTGTGGAGATCATGCAGAGATTTGAATGTGAGATGGGAGGTCGATGTTTTATTATAATATGAGTTTAGGGTTACTGATAAACAAAACGTACTAAAAACATTGGTTGTATAGGTTTATAGATATGGATTTGCATGACATAATCAAAAAAAGTGTTGGTCTAGTGGTTATCATGCTTGTTAATGAAAACATCCTAGGTTCGAATCCAAGCAAAATTAATTTTTAGACTAATTAAATCCGAATTTAATTAAAACCATTTATGCTAATCCGAATTAAAAAAAAAAATACTGCTTAGGTGGCATTAATTTGGGATAACATGGAAAATGCAAATAAAATAAATTTAAAAAATTGCTTACATGTCGACAATGTGATAACATGGCTGATAATAAATTACTGGGCAATGAGGTGGCATATTCTTCAAACGCCTCCTGTTATATATAATGTGTGTGTGTGTGTGTGTGTGTATATATATATATATATATATATATATATATATATATATATATATATATATATATATATATATATATATATACTAGATTTCGAAGCCCGCCCGATGGGCGGGCATGACTTGTGATTATTCTTTGAATGTACTACTTTACCAATAGAAAGATATGCATATATGATTTTGTATTTTTGTACTTTATTACTTATGTTCTACAATACAATACAATTATATTTATAATTGGAAAATGTTTTTTTTTTTTTTTTTTTTTTTTTGTTTCAATTGTTAAAAAGATTCAAAATATGGAGGTGCGGGGAATCGAACCCCATGCCTCTTGCATGCAAAGCGAGCGCTCTACCATATGAGCTACACTCCCAATATGTAATCAGTATAGTTAACTACTTATTAATCTAAATGTAAAATTGACTATAACCTCGATTAGTGTCATGTATAGATGCATACCCCGTATCATACCATAAATCCAGTGGTGGGTGATTTAGAAATTGATGGCCGGAGAAGCTTGCTACTGCATCAAATTATCTCTCAAATTTTCATTAAATATCATAAATCAAACAAACAAATATCGCTATTATTTAAGTTGAAATAATGATAAATACTTACACTGAAGCCTCATTGGCTAATGACCGTTGTGAGAAACACGTACCTATGTTGAAGGGCGGGGCGTTGTTTCACGTCGTTGATTATTGCATGGGATTTTTTTTCCCAAGTAAGGAGCCCTAATGGAAGAGTGTGATATAGTTGTCAAAGCCCGCCCAATGGGCGGGCATGACTTGTGGTTTTAAATTGATATGTGATAATTTTCTATATACGTTGTCAAATTTTGAGCATTATAAATTATAAATTCCTTGGAAAATATTTCATGTTATATTAACTTAATCGTGAAACAAATAATAAAAGCTTCAAGGATTATAAATTATAAATTCCTTGGAAACTATTTCATGTTAGATTGACTCAATCGTGAAACAAATAATAAAAGCTTCAAGGATAATATTTTTACAAATATACTAAAATTGTATATGAATGTCCGTATTAAATAATATATAAGGAAAATACACAAACTGTATACGAATGTATTATTTATCGGTAAATAATACATAAGAAAATTATTGTGGTTCATTAATTATTGAATTATTATCGTTGAAAAAAATAAGTTAACAAAAAAAGATATAAACATAGAACATAAATTTTTTAGCCACACCCCTTTAAAAAGACACATCTTTAATGTTCTTATTTCAACGTCTCGGAAAAAAAATTAAGACATATATGATATAAGCAAATGCAGCACCAATACTAATGTGCTTATTTTTAATGTCAATTTTTTTGCGTAAATGTTGTTTCACTCATAAAAAAAATACAAAACTAACATATAAAAGGTATAGTACCTTAGTTCTATTATCTCATGAGTTGATTCGTCACACATATTCTCAGATGGGGAATATCCAATTGGTTCTCTTAGTGAAAAGCCAACTAAACAAAGTTATAGAAAACATGTTAAACAAAAATTTTAACAAAAAACAACTTTTAAACTATAGTAACAGAACTATTTCTTAAGTTATCATCATGTTGCATAGACAACCTTGAATCGATTACAAAAAACCACATAGAGGACACCCCTTTCATGAGCTTCTTTAATTACTATATAACAATCTCTAGAAAAGCTAATATACACTTAAAATAACCTTAACCAAATATCCCTTACTTTTAAACTATATTTTAAGTGTTATCTTTGAACATTGGTGGTTTCTTGTTATCTTTGAATTGTTATGGCTAGCCTTATGAATCGTTGAAAAAGAAAATGAGTTAACGAAAAATAAAGCTATAAAGATGCCAAATTTTGTATTTAATGCATTAACAACAAAAAGAAATAAGCGTCAAGTTTTATAACAGTTAAAAGTTACAAAGTTGTCTGCAAAAACAAAGTATATGTTTTAAAATGAAATGCGAAATAAATGTTATTTGTACACTACATTTGTTGTTGATTTCACGTAATTACCATCCTTATCACAACAAATAATCTTTAATCCTGCTCTTCACTCTAAATAAAACCACATATAGTTGGCCATAGGAGAAAATTGGTATCTAGAGAAACAATCCAAATTGCGAGACCTTGCCTTTTTTTTTAATAATCATTGCAAAACACACCGCAACAGGGAATTGCCTACGGTTAAGTTTAAACGGAATCTTGGTATCCGAAGGACTAAGGACCATACGGGGTATTGCGCAAATATTTACATAGCCCGCTCGATGGACGGGTGAGCATGATAAATATCGTTGAAAAAATTAAGTTAGGAAATTTCTGCTCCGCACTCTTGAAACAACCACTTATAGTTGTCCATGCAAGAAAACTCGGCTTTGTAGCTTCATGGCCCAATGGCTTGCCGAGATGGGCAGGGTAGCTTCATGTACTAATTTGGTTAAAATATGAAAAATGTTAAGCATTTGTGTTACAAAATATAGTTCATCTTGAGTGACATGTGATATAAAAAACATTTATAGCATAGACCATATAAGCACTCGTAGTTAAGTAGACATGAATATTAAATGATAAAAACATGATATGATAGATGTTGTACATTCAAAGCCTACAAAGAACTTCGAAATTGGTGGTGCAGTTTGTGTATTTTTCTTTACTGTCGCAACAACAATCATGGTAGTCGGAACAACAACTCCAATAATGTGCACGATTGGGACGTTTAACATATCCTACAATACTACAATAATGAGTATATGTCCTTGGAAGCAAATATATTCTCATGAAGGCAAGTAGTTGACCCATCTTAATTGTTTAGCTTTGTTTATGACATAGTCAGAAGGACATAAATACCAAAGATATATGACATAATAACTTCAATCTCAAAAAACACATTCAGCTCCATTATCTGTAAATAATGGGCAAGTAAAAGGTAACTAAAAATAAAATAAAACAGGCCAAACTGATAAATAACTTTGTTATGAGTAAAGGGGTGACATGTTGACCCCTTTACTTATAGTTCTAACTATGTTCTCTATAACTTATCACGATAAATATAACGTAAAAATTTAGAATTCCTAATTATATATATGGGAATATATTAGCTACAATGCAATTGTAGCTAACTCTCTACAATTTTTATTATAATTTGTAAGTCTTTGTGGGTCCCTGGGTATTTTTGTGGGTCCCTAAACCTTTCTTATGTAATTTATATGGAGGATTGTAGCTAACTTGGCTACAAAAATTGTAGCCAAGTTATCCCCTATATATATATATACTAAAAGGCATTTGTTTTCACTGTAGCTACAGTACTCGCCCAAGTTTCACATTTGCCAATTTTAGTCCCTGAGGTTAGCGATCAATTGCAAAGTTAGTCCTTAACGACCGTTATCTAAAAAATGTGGATTAAATTTGCAAAGGAACAGTAACTTCAGGGGCTTTTTCTGTACAAATAATAAACAGAAACAGCCCCTAAGGTTAACTTTTTTTTCACCGTTAGTCCCTAAGGACTAACTTTGCAAAGAACGCCACGTTAAGGGACTAAAACTGAAAATAACATTACTACAATGCAAAACAGTAACTGCTACAGTGAAAAATCAGTTTGTAATAGTATGTGTACTGTAGCTAACGATTTTACACTTTTAGTCCCTCACGTTAGCTATAAATTGCACCGTTAGTCCCCCGTTAGCGATCTTTTGCAAATTTAGTCCCTAAAAAAATTAAAAATAATAAAAATAATTTGGATTAAACACAACATTCCCGCAGCAACGCGCAAGTACCCCGCTCGTTTGTTATAAAATCAGTATTAATCTCAAGTTCTTTCCTTGTCATTATCCTTCCATAGGATTCAAGTGGAATTGTAAAGAATACTTTTTTTTTGGAGCAAAAAAATTACTATATCCTGTATTACATTGTTCTTGACATTTCTAAAAATAAAGATAATCACTTCCCAGAAAACCTCATTCAAAAAAAGTAGAAATTCTTTCTAATTTTAGAGTCATGATTGGAGTAGATACAGGTCGTTCATGATCTCCTATCTAACTTCCCGTCGCTTGACCTTCTTTCATCTGCCTCTCTCCGTCTTTGTTGTGCACACGATGTATTCCCACGCCCAGCATTAGCAGCAGTTAGAAGTGCTGCATGTGTCCCAACACTTGACACAGATTTATGTGAGCTTGTGGTTATGGGGTGCCTCCTGTCACCATCTACATTATCCACTTGGATTTCTTACTTGGTGTCCCTTCCCAAGTGCTAGTGCCAGTATCAACAGCACCTGGAATTGGCACGTTTTTTGGCATTGGAAAAGCTACTAATTGGGTTCCGGTAGAAAGAAAATCAATCTTTTGGTTTTCCTTTTTCTCTTGCTCTTTCCTCTTCAATTCCCTTTTCATGTCTGCCTCAATCTCATCATAATTGTCACTTTTTCATAATCATGAGGATCAAAACATCTTTACTAAAGCAAGATATAAACATACCAGATCTATTCTACATCTCAGTAACATTAGTTGAGAAAGAATGAAAAGGATGGCTTACAAAGGTTAACATGTAGATATAAGCACCCACTGCAATTGGAACAACCAATGTAGTAACGTCCTCTGGGAAAAAACACAATTGATTTATGCTAATGCTAATAAGCAACAGAGCAATAGCTTCTCACTGAAACAAACGGAGAAAAGATGCAACCAGCAATTACCTTCAGATTGCCAAACATCTTCAGAGTTGCGGGATTAAAATAGAGTTGCACAATAGTTCTCCATAAGTAGATAATATGTTAATATTGAACATACAAAATAAGCTAACAATAAACGACTTCATGAGCAAGTAGACGGCCTGTATTCTTGAGATAAGTGAATTCTACTTAAACACGGTCTATTTTTAATAGGTAGAGTAACTCTCCTAACAAAGTTCACATATGCTTAAGTTTTCAAGCCAAACACACCTTATGTTAATCCTGTCCAAACAGCCTATAAAACATGTTATGTCCAAACAGTCCCTAAATCATTTTTTCCTTCAAACGGCTCTTGAAGCACACCCCTTATTCAAGTCATCATAATTACACACTAAACCAACTGGTGTCAATCCATGTATAAAAGGAACTTGTTTTGACCCATTGGCCATTACCAAAAGGTAGTACATAAGTAAAAAAGTATACACTTTAATCATTTTCTATTATAAGATATCATAACAGAAATTAGAAAAAAGTGATGATTTTGAGCTGCTAAAAGGTACTTAAGTAACTATGTACAATTTTATAAAAAAGATGACTTTATATTGAGATGTGATTTCCCATTAATGATGTAAGAGCAAATTCTGCATCTTTTCGGTTTGAAGGGCACATTCTTTGATGTCATTTTCTATGAAATTACAAACTAATATACAAAGAAAGTAACATCAGAACCTGCATACACAGAGAGATGAAAATTATCAAATTGACCATGAGGAACGTTATAATCAAATATCTTCATCTTGCCGCAAGGCCTGTCTCCAACCCCGACTAATACAATAGATAGTGGAAGCTTGCTGTAGAAAAAGATATTGGAATTTAGCTTAAGACAAAAAAATGTATGTAAAAGCTTATACTCAAATACTTGATACCGGTTGCAAACACTTACCATGCTTTGGCTATGGCACATTTAATTTTGTTTTCTTGTGAACTTTTACCACTTCCGGAAACATTATGTGTTACCTGTACCAACAATAAAATCTCAACTCATGATATACACACAACGTTACACGTATACAAAACAAAACGTGCCGGTTCCTGTTGATGTTGGTTTGACTACTATAACCGAGATAAACTTTCGATTAAAAAATCTAGTGGAATGTATATCGATAATGATATAAACTTACAAATAGTTTTTGTCACTTCATGATCGAAACATACAGGTGCATTTTGCGAAGTCATAAAAACATGCCAATGGAGGTTAATGATATATTTGATGCATTTTCACGCATAAATTTCCTCTAAATGGGTTAAATTAAGATATATTTAATGGGTGAGTTAAAAAATGGAGACAAGGATAATGGTTAAGGCGGTTGAAAACCACTACTCATATAATTGCCTAAATCTCAACATGAAATAGATGGGTCGTTTATGAATATGCATGAATTTTCAAACATCTGTATTGTTAATGCATCATCATGGTTTTATAACCGAATTAAGTGGTCATACCTCATAACTGAACTTGACTAATCTCCTAATTAAGCATGATTACTTTCAAGATAATTCCACCAATATAACATCAACAAAAAATAAATAAAAGCATGATTTGTTATTTCCACAGATATTTGGTATTTGAAAATAAAGCAACACTTAATTCGAACATTCTACAGTTGAATAGTTTTCTAACCTGATGCAACGTGTATATTTCACTTTATTTATCTTGCTGGTCCAACTGGTCCAAACTGGGTCCAATTCATGATCACTATTGCAATCTTTACGACACCTAGACTAATTTAAGCAGTTCTATATGAACTCCTTCACTTATCGACTTTGACTTTTAAGAGACCATTGGCCGTTATACCCTACACCACAAGAGACCAAAATAACACATCATATAGCTTATCGGCTGAAGAGCGTGTGATGTTAGAATCTGGACCTCGCCATCCTTAAGAATGGGCTCACACTTCTTGTTTCTCTTTAACATGTCCTCAGCATTACCGTGATTGGCAGTCACAACGTATATCCCACCTTGCTCTAAGGAATCAAGGAGCATCTATTACCAAACTAAAACCCCCAAGTCAGTACAATCACTTTTCTCCCCACAAAAATAATAATAATAATAATAATAATAATAATAATAATAATAATAATAATAATAATAATAATAATAATAATAATAGAGTGACAAAATGGGCAGGTCGAAAAGGTCGTGTGACTGCCAACACACTATCTCAATATTCATAATAACCTGTTTTTTGAAATACATATTAATTTAGCAGGTCGCATGTAAAAAATACGTTGAACGACTTTCAACATCGGCCCATAAGAGATATAGTGTGACCAAAACTTACACATTCATCAGTTAATGGGTTGAAATTGCCATTTCTACAGATACCAATCAAATCTAAGCCTAAATACAACAAACTTTGAATACCATATAGTTTTACCTTAGCAACCTTGCAGGCCATGACAATAGCCACAAGGATGGCGCACACCATCAGTATGAGAATAGTGGTGTCCCTAAATGCCTCCACCATGACAGGAAAGAATCCTTTCAGGGTCGGAAAAATTTTGCTATAACTGAATTTAATTTACACTGTATTCTTTGTTAATATTATGCTATAATTGAATTTACCTTGCGTGATCAATTGTTTATTCATAATCAAAATAATCATTCTACATATTACCCATAATCAATTTATAATCAAAATATAGACACTTAATGAAAATCAAACATACGTGGTTAGATACTAATGGGTGTGTCATGAGTAGTTATTGCCATGAATAATTTATCAATAACCTAATTCGTGAAACAGAAAACAAAAAATACCAATTAAATGAGAAGATTAAGATTGATATCATAGTATATTTTAACATATTCCTCTCAGCTTTTCTAACCTAAATGTTTTGGTCTACATATATTACATGTTACATGGACATGTATTACCTAAAAAATAATAAACACAAACATCATTGAAAGCAAATAACAAAGTATCAAAGCATAGCTCGTTTGATGGGCGAGCAAACCTTAAAAATACCGTTAAAAAACTTAAGTTAACGAAAAATAAAGTAAGATACATTTCAGTACAACTAAGATACATTTCATTCCAAGTGGTACTCTTCACGAAGTGCATCATTAGTTTAATAACCTTAGTCTGGTCATGTACGATGTTTTCAAAACTGACGGCTGCTTGTTTTAGTTAAGGCATTGTACCATTAACTTGTTTTCTTCTATCAATGATTCAGATGTGGGCTTGAGCACTCCATGTACTGTAGATATTGTCGCTGCCTACGCAAAACCACACGGTTTCTTGAACAACAGTGGTGTATATTTAGGCCCGATCTTTATCCGTTCTTCGTTCCAAAACAACGTGTTACGGTGCTCGCAAATGTGAATGCACCTCCCTAGCCTTAAGTAAGTCGATAGTGGCCCTGAAATCATAGATAAAGGATTAGGAGAAAGTGAAGGGAAAAAAAGAGGAGGGAATGAATATGAAATATAACTTCGAAAACAGGTGAAGATACTATAAGTTCATATCATCTAAACCCAAAAAGCTTGTAGATGGGATGTCCATCTGTGAACTGATACGATTATTTTCCGGCGCATTTCCAGCACCTATTGGAAAAGGGAAAATTACAAACTGTATATGCATCTGCTGATGCGGCTATACCTCCAAATACAATTGTACGTAAACAAAATGAATATAAAATAGAAATATAATACAACCGTTGCTAATATTGTAATTTTATATTACCAGAACTCGAGGAACTTGTAGACGCGATGTTTGATTGTTCCACGACTTGATTCTAAAATCGACTGCTTTAAGCACCTGTTGGAAAAGCAATTTATAAATTAGCAATGTCAATTATTTGATGTAAGCGTACAAACGAAATAAGAAATTGCAAACGCATCGGTTGATGCATCAGTAATTCCCAATACAGTTGTATGCAGCTTTACCTTGACTATGAACCTCGGGACGTTTAGTATTTCTGTCAGAGCTACTACTGGCCAACTGCCGAGTGTTGTAAGTATCTGTTCAGAAAGCATAACAGAGAATTGCAAATGACGATCTTAATTTGAACATGAAATGTAGTGTTAGCTATACTGAGAGCAGTAGTGTAAACTTATATAATAGTAATAAAAAATGTAGTAACCTTTGAATGTAGTTTCTGTTCAAATATTTCAATTAGCTATGTATTTAACAACAACTTAAAATTACAACTTGATACCTTGTCCTTTTGCAATGCTATACGTGGTTTTGTGACTATTTGTGCTAATCACTCTTTGGACTTGCTTGCTATTATATTGATTGAGAAACGGTTATTATATAATATATGCTTTTTTAGGGTATCTACGCAAGTGAGTAACTTACCAGGAAATTTACAATCAACCACCAATAATATCCCTTTAGGTTAAGCTCTCGTGTATTTTGACCTTTTCTTGCATCTGGGGTGTTCTTCATCTATATACGATTTAGTACTTTTCATTCCTATAATAGTACTTGTACCTCAGAAATTTGCTTTGTGCTTCACTGTTAGATGTGGTTTCATAATTGGGTCATTCTTCATTCTCAAAGGCCCAAAGAATCAGTTTCTGCATATCGTATGCCTCAGTTTTGCTAATATCTTCTTCTCCCTATCAAAGCTCTTATCAATTTAGCAGACAACTGTCTGAAATTCAGATTCTTCACTGCTATCATTGTCCCGTCTTGTAGTTTACCCTTGTACACTATGCTTAAACTGCTTATATACCATCAATATTTTCTTTACTAAAACCCTCAGTAGCATCTTCTAGCTCTTTTCTATCAAATCATTTCAGTCCGGACCTTGAGGTGTACTCCGATTTTAGGGTATTAGTTTTCTCGACTTTATACTTTCTAGCATGATGATAACATAACACCGCTATAAACAATACTAAAATAACAGCTAGAGGCTCAAGTATTGCAAGAATTAAGACAATCCTTTCGGATAGATGATGTAAATGGTTTTGTTTACATGTAGATGTGCATGATTCAGTGTCATTTTTATAACACAAACTGAGGTGGTGTTTCTAAAAATACCTGTATCTGGTACACGTCCTTCGAGCTGATTGAAGGAAAAGATGAGGTGTTCGAACGTCAACATCTTGTCAAAACCTTATGAAAGAGCTAGACTCTGTAAGTTTCTACAGCTTTGGATCGCTACAGGAATATTATTTGCTGTAAGAAAATTGCTTGAGAGATTGAGATATACCTGAAGGTTCATCATTCTTGCAATCACGGGCCCTGAAATCGTGCCTGTGAGATGATTATTTGAGAGGTCTATGGAAGCCAAAATTTTTGATGTAGCCCCAACAAATTTGACCCGTTAATTGACCCATCCGTTTTGCCACCTCTAAGTTTTGCTAACCTTCTTAGACACTGAATCCATCATTGTCGAGTATCTTTTGATCTTTATCCAGCTTTTTCTTTATTACTTCTGTTAAGCATAACAATTGACAATACATACTTTTAAATGTAACTCCTCAATGTTACTCATATTATTGTATAACATAAATACCATGCTTAATAAAATAAACTAAATGTATGATAAACATGATTGAAAGGACTCATTTCGAGTATGCCTTAAAATAGCTCGTACATAATCCTCAATAAAATTTCCTTTTGATAGCTTTTTCGGAAGCTCGGTCTGCTGACCCATTTGACCAACTTCTTGAATTATGCCATGAATCTAGAGAAGTTACAGTCGCCTATACCAAATCAAGGAAGCTAAAAAGTTTAAAATAAATAAACAAAATTTCACGGATTTTAATCAAATAGACTTCAAGTGCATATAAATGTAAACCTAATGGAAACCTAAGAAAGTGTTAAACATCAAACATGGATCCAACTTAGAATTTTTGATAAAGGTGCATGAAGCAACTGGGTCAAATGGTGATGCATAGAGTATCTAGTTATATGTTACTTTGTTGTTATACAACGTGTTATGACTTGTGGCCACCGAATGACAGGAGGTGGTCACCATGCTGCTCACATTCCTCATCGCCCTTAGCTTCCCTGCAAGAGGTTACGGATACCAAGCAAGTAGTGACCATAAGGTCAAGCACATGCACATCCTCCTCGACCTTGGATGCCAAAGAGGTCATTGAGGAGCTTAGCAACAAAAGTCCCATCAAGAGGCATGTAAGAAAAACAACAAACTCCAGGTCTTATATATGCATCCCATGTTCATCTCACCTGCATGTATATATACGACAATCTGGAATTAAGTGGTTTCTGAAGTAAGCAATTGAACGAATAACTTTGTAATTGCACTTATTTAGGCAAAAGCAATACAATTTTTCTAAATAAACTCAGTCAATGAAACGTTGCCTCACTGCTGAAGGTGTGCAAAATAACATTATGAAGAAATGAGTATTACCATGTATAAATTATAAAATAACTACTCTAAGATTAGTAAATGGAATATGAACATACTCATCTGCATGTTTTGATATGCAGCGCTTAACATAACTTTATGTGTATTCAGAAAACATGTTCTCGAGTTGTTCATCAGTGTTGGAATTTCTTCAAAAGGTTGTCCCAAACCTTCAAAACTTGTACATAATTGATATTCCTGATGTGTATAATAAGAAACTTGTGAATCTATAGAAATCCTAGATGGCTAAATAGTACTGTAGTAGTTCATCAACATTAGATATAGGTATGATGATAAAAGTAATCGTACCATGGTTATAGAGGTTATGTATGAAAAACATCACTTGTACCTGAACGATTTCGAGGGGGTGTCCACTGCAAGGAAATACAACATAATCTATCTATTCACTAAATCAAGATAATTGAGGAGTATGTGTCACAATTTTAGACATAATAACCAGGCTTTTTTCTGACGTGGCTCCTTCCCCGTTAATTTCTCACCGGTCCCTACCACAACTTCATTTAGAAAAAACAAACCACGTTTCTTAAACTGTAACTGCTTTCAGAACTATTTTTGATCACTCTCAAATCCCAAACCTCTTTCAACAAGAGGTTAATGTGTTGATAATTACCTTCTGATTTAGAATTAACCATAATCAGATTATCGTTAGTGCTTTTTAAGATTGTATTGGTGAATCAAATTATTAAAGATTCGTTTGGGTAAGTTTTAGGGTTTTAGTTTTTCAGTTTTGTTTTGTTAATTGTCATATCCTTCACGATTCTATCATCTATATGTTAATTTGTTGTATAGAACATCAGCCGATTCTTATAAAACAAACATAATGCTTTTGTGGCTGATCTCTATGTTTCCAAAACAAAAATTCATTATAATTTGTCTATTCCAGCAAAGTTTCGTAATTTACACATACCAAGTGTTTGATGAAATGTCTAAATGAATTAAAAAAAAAAAGGTGTAAAATTTCTTAAATTAGTGATTTAGTTTTTGATTTTTTTTGATTTTTTTTTTTGTTAACAGTATGTCACAATGCTTCTAATTAGGATGGTCATCAATATGGCTTTTATGGTACAAGGATACATGAGATCATTATCTGAGTATCTTTTTATGTGTAACTCCAAGAACAAAGGTGCTTAATAATTTTTTGTAGTTATTTATTATGAACAATTTTCTTTTTATTCTGCTTCTCCTTAAACATAAGTACTCATAAGCTGCTTGAAAATAAGTATTTTTAGAAACAATTTTTGAATGCATTTGTTACAGATTTAAGGTTTAATATGATTGTAAAAACTAACTTAAATTTTATTTGAAGTAAGTAGCTCAACAATGCCAAACACCATTAATATATTTGATTGCGTGTTTTCTGCAGTGTGATGTGCATTGATTTGATGTTTAATCTTCCACTTCACATTCAACAGTTTCGAAGCTTTAATCTGCAAGCCTGACGGCTACTTTGAAATGGTACATTCTTTTATGCCTTTTGTGTATATTGTGTGTGATTGCTTGCGATATGTGCAAAATGATATTTCTTTCTATTGAATAACGTGTAGTTAATATAGGTTGTTGCTGTTGTAGTTGAAAACTCAAAAGGGGTAGTTGATCCTGTTTCATTTTAAGAATCGTATTTCATAGAAACATTGAGATGTTTATTCCGGGTGCTTCTTAAGATAGAATGTTTTCACTTAAGGTTCTTCCATGTTAACAGATTTTTAAATATATATTTCCTATTGGCGCAGACCAGTTAATGCATGAGTATCTATTTAGCTCGTGGCAGCTTCATCATAATGCTATTAAGTTATGTATAAGAACCTCTAATCAAATTAGCAACATTAGTTTTTGCTAACATTATTTAACTTGAGTTCTAATTATAGTTGGTTTAAGATTTTAAGTATGAATATGTACTCTGTGAAGATTAAAAGTCTGATGTTTACCTGGTAGGTATTGTTTTTTTATTGCGTGTTTTTCTGTTCACGGGGGAATTAGGATTGTCATTATTTTAGTTATTCCCCTAGGCATAGAGTATATTACTTAATTATGTTGGGGAATGTTAGCATTAGTAAACCCATGTGCATTAGGAGCGAGCCATTATGGTTATTACGTAGCTCACGCTCAAAGCTAATATTGTGTATATATATACTTATGTATTTCCATGTATTAATAATTAAGTAATACACTTACTCTTTTATCATTATTTATAGGGGATATCAAAGCTTTTTACCTCAAGTAATAACACACATACCTTTTTGAACATTGTGATTTCTCCATGATATCTAATTTTTTTAGAAATTTCTTTATAGAATTTATCCTAGACCAGTATCAGAAGTCTATCTCAAAACGTTTCTCCAAACAATAGTGGCCTGAAATTGACACTCAGAAAGTAGAACCCAAAAATAGTACTAGCTGATGTTGACCTTGAAATGTGATTAGCATAAATACTACATAAAAAATGACATCAGCATATCACAAAATAATATTATTATTATATGTGGAAAACTAGAAGGGGGGTTGAATAGTTTACCGATTAAAATCTTTTTAACTTGTTAAGTTAGCTTTGAAACTTTCCGTTTGATCAAAGATATATACACAAACACAATATATAACATGCAAGTAAATGAAAGAAACGATCAAACCACAACACGAGTATTTATCGTGGTTCGGCTACAAAGACTCTTTTTCCTTGCCCTACGTCCACGCCCCGAGTATCCAACTCGAGAGTTACTTTCACTAGTCAACAAGCTCCTTTCACCGGCGGAGAAAACCTTACACGTCGCTTATACTTTTACCGACATAAAGCTAGATGTCGAGTTCTTTACCAAGGGTACAACCACTCCCGTTAGTACTTTACAAGGGTACAACTACTCCCGATACACTTTGTATTTTGAGGACTAAAATACTAACCGATCACTACTAAAAATACACAATCAAATGAAGTGTAAACTACACAAGTCTACACAATGCTAAGCTAACAAGTCTTGCAACGTTGTGTTGAATACTTGTTACTTTTAGTAAGCTCGTGAATCTCTTTGCTACAAAAAGAAACTTCACATATGAAATGTTAAGAGGTTAGATGAAAGAATGAATGTGTGTGTAAAATATGATGTCAAGTGATGAGCCAAAATTTAACTTGTGGCTCAATATTTATAGCCAAACCTTCTGCAGGTCTGGCGGATCAGGCGGACCCCTCAAAAGGGTTCTGCCCGTGTACCTCCAGGGTACCGCCGGGCTTGCAGATGGTTTTGCAATAAATCTTGCAAACCAAACCAAGTCACATCTCATTACTCTTGCAAACCAAACAATGTCACATCACATAATATCAAGTCAAACACTAAACTTGCAAGCAACATCTAAGTAAGTCAAACACATTTCTTTCCATAAATGTATAATGACAAAACTTGCCATAAATGTGATGTGACAATTATATTTTTAGAAAATAAGAAGTGTTGTGTTTTATGAAATGTAAAATGTAGCAAAAGTCTAGTTTATGCAAGTCTTTAAAACTAAGATTATGTTTTACTTAGAAACTAAAGTTTACATTTGTCATTAACAAAACTTAGCGAAGATCGTAAAATATAAATAACGTTTTTAGGCGATATTTGTATTAACAATCTCCCCCTTTTTGTTGATGACAAAACATAAACTTTGTTTTTAAGTAACTCACAAAATCTTGGTTTTTAAGACTTAAAAAAGAATTAATATTAAATTTGTTTTACTTAAGTTATGAAAATCATATTAAGTTTTGAAAGTTTAATATATTTCTCCCCCTTTTTGTCAAAACAAAAAGTAGAGTAGCGAAGCGAAAAAATGCACTTGCTCCCCCTTGCTTGTTACTCCCCCTAAAAGGAGTGCCAAGGTGGGAAACATGGATTTTGGATCCTACAAAAAAAATGGTTAGTTGGTGATATATATATATATATAAAGCCAAGTTTGTAGTTTCCACACACATTGCAACCACAATTCAAATGATCAACCAACAATGCATGAAAGTAAGTAGAAAGAAATATCATTCCAAGTAAAATTTTGACTTATAAAAGTCAAAGGACATGAAATAGTAATATTCTTCTACTTCTAAAAGCTTAAAAATTAACCAAGAAAGAAAAATAAAAGCCTAGTTTTCTATATTGGGGCAAACGGCCTCTAAACGGTTGTCTAGGATTTGTTTGGGTGGGAAAGAGCATCCAAACGTTCTATGATGTGTTGGAATGCAAACCGGGTTTCATCTTGGAGTTAGTGAAGCAACGTTTTGATGCTTGCACCCATTTGCTCACAATTTGAGCAAACATGGGGATGAGTGGGTGGAAATGGGTGGGTTTTGGTTTCTTGGTTTGAGGGTTGGTTGGTTTGTGGTTCTTGGGTGGATGATGGGTTTGGTATTGAATCAAGCAAGGTGGTTTGAAATTCCATTGCTTGATGGAGGTGGTTTTCAACCATGTTTTGTATATCCTCATATGAGGGAAAGAAAGACTCAAAGTTTTGAGCTTGAGAGTGTGGTGGATTTGGGTGATCATGGTTTTCAAAGTTTGGTTCTCCATAAAGAGGACCATGGATGTCATTGTAGATTGGGTGAAACAAAAATGGTTTGGGTTGATGGTATACTTGTTGTGGTGGTTGGGTGTGGTTAAAATGCTCATTTTGGTCAAGTATTGATTTTGGTGAAAAAGGTGGTGGTTGTGAAGGTCTTGGTGGGAGATCATTAAGATCTTGGACAAAAGGGTGTGGTGATGTGGGAGGAGACCCAAATAACTCCATAGGTTCCATTTTGGGTAATGGTGATGGTGATGAAGTTTTGGATGGTTGGGTTGGAGCACTTGGTGGACTTGGGTCAATGGGTGATTTAGTAGGTGGTGGAGTGAGCTCATTGGGTTCATTTGTTGATGGTGATGGAGATGCAAGGTTCAAAAAGTGTTCATTTTTGATAGGTGATGTGAATTCATCCGAAGATGAGGAGCTTAGGTTGATGGGTTAATTAGACCATAGCGGTTTAACACTTATCCGGGCGGTTTTCCGGATGGGTCTTGATGGTTGAGAGGTGATTGTTGACTTAGTCATGGTAAAAATGGTTTAGAAGTTTCAGAAATTGTGGTGAAGAAGGTGTGATTTGATAGTGTTTAGGATGGCTTAATTTATAGTGTTGAAGGATTATGGAAAGGAGTGTTTGGATTTGATGTTAGTCCATACAAAAATGGAGGTTTCTAATGATTTGGAAAACTAATTGTGGGTTGTCAAATCATGGAAGTCAATCTAATGAAAATGGTGAAGTGAGAAGACAAGTTTTGCACTAAATGCTTAATGGTTTTGGTGGATTTGTGGTAGTATAAATCTCAGGGATTTCAAGGATCCCTTAAAAGGGTTCCTTCCTTTATGTGTGAGGGGTCCTTGAGGTTGTTATGGCAAATTTTGAATTTTGGCGGGAATTGGTTTGGGTTAAGTTTATGGAAGAAGGAGTAGCCTATTATGCTAAACACATTGCAAGAATTGAGTTTCTACCTAAAAGGATTGGATTTTGGTGTTTGGATGTTGAATTGTGAAAATGAAAACAAAAATTCTGCAGGTTTCTGGCGGCATCCTCAGAATACACAGGCGGAACCCATATGAGGGTGCCGCCTGGTCCGTTGGGCCATTTCTGGAATTCCCAGAAATTGCACTGGCGGAACCCAAGTTTGGGTACCGCCAGATCCGCCAGAGCTTCAGAAAGTGGCAGTCCACGTTTTTGACCCGCGAGACGATTTTCAAAATTTTCGAAAACTCCTAAAATCAAAAATATAATGCATAACAGGTTAGGAAATGCAAAAAATGAACATGTAAATACTCATATCATATGACTTTGACCGGGGGCTAGCGATATTCACTAAACTTAGTGAAAATATTATAAGTTTGAAAATTTAACAACTTGCTAAAAGTTGTCTTCCTGCATCAAAGTTAGATGAAACATGTTCCAAATAGTATCAAACATTGTACCAAACTACAAATACATCATAAGCATTGTTTAAACAACCAAATTAGTTCAAATAGCACCTAGTGCCAAACACTTCTACACACCCGCTCTCATTGCCGGTCAATCTTGTTCTTGAGCTTTCCAAGGAATCTTCCAAGATTCTTAAACATCCCCTTTGTTTGCTTGAACTCCGCCGACTCGTTTGGAATATCTGGAAGTTGGGATAGGTATTCGAGAGGTGGGAGCCTAGAGTTTGGCAAATTGTCATCTTCACTCATTGAGGAAGATGATGATGAGGTAGGAGGATGAGGACGTTTTCCTTGGGCTTTGTACACTCTCTTATCACTAAGTGGAACAAAGGTGTGTGGAATGAGAGTGTAGTCAAGACGAAGACCATTTAAAGTTGGTGGAATGGGTGAGATGAACCTAAAGAGACGGGTCAAGAGCATTCCATATGGCATAGCCGTTGTGCCATGCACGAGAATGTCGGCCATTCTCTTGGCCATGTAGTAGGCAAGGTTGAAGGGTTGCCTAACGGACAAGGAGTAGAGCATGTAGCAAAGGCAAAGGTTGATATGGTCACGATTCTCTATTGTGCTAATGACATTGGCTCTAAGGACTTCCTCCCATTTCTTGAATTGGGGCTTGAGTTCATTCATTTCCATTCCATATGGGTCCTTATCGACCTCATTCCCCGAACGGGTTCTCCTAGTGGTGGTGGTCCTAACAAAGAGGTGGTCACGGAGTACGTCTTTTGAGACAAGGGGTGTGTCATAAGGGTGGATACGGTCTTGGAGGTTGTCAAGAGTTGAGAGGGAGTGCAAGTCGGAATAGAGGCAAGTACCACGGTTTGGGACACCTAGGATTTGAGCAAACTCCTCAAGAGTGAAGGAGTATTGATGACCGCTAACCCTAAAGTTGATAGACATATGACCATAGTCATCCGTGGAGAGGACGGAGGATGCATAGAACTCTAGAATGAACCTAGGACAAATAGGTTCGTCGATATTCAAAAGACACTCAAAGTTGATTGTGGCAAAATCGGCGTAAAGGTTTGTGCCTTCTAGGAAAGACGGGTCAATGGTTCTACCCTCATGGACATAGTGCTTTTCAAGGGCTTTGAAAACGTTTACTTGGTTTGGGGTAAGGCCTTTGGTTTTGTGGTGTTTTGGTAGGTACTTAATGGTGTCCTTGTGGTCGTAGTGGGTTAGAGGAGGCATGATGATTCCTAGAACAACAAAACTTCACATTTTAGTTTACGTAAACCACTATTATAATATGGATGTTCTAGTGTGTGCCTATATGAAAACAATGTGGAGGTGTGGTTATCTTGACTCATTTTGATGCTTCAAAATCGTTTTATGCAAGTTTTGTTATAAAACAAAAGATAACCCAAACGCTCCTAGTTCAATGTAGCTTCGTTTGAATGTACCCGAAAATACATATTGGTTATGTATTCCCTTTCGCATTCAAGAGACATTATGCAAGTGATGTTTTAAACATAACGTTTTGATTTTGTATTCTCAATGTGAGACGAAAAAATATTTGTCCTACTTGTGACAAATTTTTAGAAGGATTTGACATGGGGTGTTTTAGCAAACATGTTTATACTAATTAAAGATGCAATTCCTAACTATGGGAAACATGATTAGTTTTATTAAACACCTAATTCTTATGCATGAGTTTTTCAAGTTAATGCATAACCCCAAGTTTTTGTTTTTGTGCAAGAAATAGAATTCCTAGACTCAGATCAGGATTGTAATCATGTTTAGAATACTTACAATGATGATTGAATTGCAATGTAAATGGATGGAAGACCAAGAATTCGTAGGTATGGATGGATGGTAAAGTGAATAGTAGCAATTTGGAAGTGGTTATATGAGATAATGAGCGTTTGGTTTAATATAAACAAAGATTTTGGTTCTGCAGGTCGACGGATACGGCGGACCCCTGAAATGGGTTCCGCCCGTTGTGTCTGAGGGTTCCGTCGACCCTGCTAAGAAAAAGAGTTGTGGATTTGTTTTGATTTTTGTGACTTTTGTCTAATGTCCAGAACTACAATGTAGGTTCCATGAGTCCTAATCCTAGCCTAAAAAGGTTAAAAGGTTCACGTTTAAGAGGTTTTGTGAGAATGTCGGCTATGTTGTCTTCGGAAGAAACTTTCTCAATTGAGATATTTCCTTTTTGAACGTTGTCACGAAAGAAATGATGACGGATTTCAATATGTTTGCTACGAGCATGTTGAATCGGGTTTTTGCTAAGATCAATGGCACCTTTGTTGTGACAAAGAATTGTGATGTCGTTGAGTTGAATTCCGTAGTCGACAAGAGCTTGCTTCATCCAAAGAGCTTGTTGACATGCCTTTCCGGCCGAAACGTACTCGGCTTCCGTTGTTGAGATAGCAAGAGCCGTTTGTTTCTTAGAGAACCATGAGGTGAGACAGTGTCCAACAAAAGTACAAATACCACTTGTGCTTTTTCTATCGACATAGTCACCGGCATGATCCGAGTCGGCATACACTATGGTGTCTATTCCCGTTCCTTTGGGATACCATAAACCTAAATGTGTAGTGCCCTTAATGTTAGCATTAAAAGTGACGATCATTATTGAGTCAAACAGTTAGTTAAATATATTCATGTAATAGTTAGTAAATGCTAGTTTATTAAGTTTATGTGTATTATTCATGCTTGTATAAAGTCTAAGAGCTAGTTATGTAATATGGTCAAAGATATGTGAAGCCCTAGACTACAAGTATAAATACCCATGTAAGGCCTCATTTAGAGGTTGGTTCTCTTGGTAATATCAAAGTTATTCATTTCACACACAAGAGTTCCCATTCCTCTCTCTTCTCTCTATCTCTCTCTCTCTACTTATCTCTTCTATTTTTAATATAACTTGTGCTAGATATTAATAGCAAGGATCCTAACAAGTGGTATCAAGAGCCTAACAATGATTTAGGAGGGTTGAGGGTTTGTTATTTTCGTGTTTTTAAGCTTTTTATCACGAATTTATTATCAAAAATTCTTACTTTTCTTGTTTTTTTTTTTTGTTTTTAACACTTTTTTTTATTACAAACTAGTGTTATAAACCTTCTCTAACAAGAAAGTTTCAATCTTTTTGAAAAATTCTTGCTTAAAAAACTCGATTTGGTTCTTGTACTTGTTTTCTAGATCACGAAAAAGTTTTATGAAAATCATCAAGTTTGGAACTTTCTTCAAGTTTTGGTGTTTTTAAGCCTAGAAGTACAAGAATCTTGGATTACAAACTTCATTTGGGTGTGTTTTTTGCGAAATCAAAATCTGCCAAACTTTGTACTAGTTTTCGAAATCTCTATGTACTTGTTTTCGCAATCCTGGATGCTTTTCAAGAAAACATGAACCGGCTCCTTTCGTGATCATAGTTGGTTACTCGGTATTTTCTCTCTTGTATAAGAAAGAAAACACTTCGACTTGGGATACTTTTCTAAATTGTATAATTTAGATAAGTTTGAAAAATTTTCGAGAACTTGGCATAATTTTCGAGAACTTGAAAAAATTATCGAGAACTTGAATAATTTTCGAGAACTTGGCATTATTTTTGAGAACTTGAAAAATTTTCGAGAACTTGAACAATTATCGAGAACTTGAAATAATTTTCGAGAACTTGGCATAATTTTCGAGAACTTGAAAAAATTATCGAGAACTTGAATAATTTTTGAGAACTTGGCATTATTTTTGAGAACTTGAAAAATTTTCGAGAACTTGAACAATTATCGAGAACTTGAAATAATTTTCGAGAACTTGGCATAATTTTCGAGAATTTGAAAAATTTTCGAGAACTTGGAAATATTATCGAGAACTTAAAAATTTTCGAGAACTTGGCATAATTATCGAAAACTTGGGAATTTTCTCGAGAAAAGTGGAATTCTTGTATCGTTTGATCAGTAACTCCGCTTTCGACTAACTCAACTCCTATTTCGTTGGAAAGATCCATTCATCTACACAAGCTATCCTATCAATTTCCAAAATCCAAAAAAAAAAAAAAAAAAAAAAAAAAAAAAAAAAAAAAAAGGATCCTAAGATCAACTTTATCACACATCATTAAACAATGGAAATGAAAGTGCAAATCCAAGAGAGAGATTTTAAGAAAAAGTTTACAGTGTTCAAGTCACAGGTTGAGAAGGTTATAAACAAATCAGGTTATGAGTCATGGTTCGAACAAGCATTTGAATACTACATCAGAGACCGATTTCATTATTTCAAAGAAAAACTAAATAAAAACCTGAATCACCTTGAAAAACTACTCAATCAAGAAGAACTTCAAACATGTGACTGCAGGGTTGCTCTTAAAGTGATCCAGACTCAATTTCAGAGTATCTTTAACCCTTGGATAATGGGACAGTCAGAGTTTATCGATGCATTTTACCAAAAATTTTGGGTAAGCTATACGACCTTCAGAACTCAATGCATAAATCAATTGGATGAACTCGAAAAGATACTTGATGGTGAGGAAGCTATGTTTAATGAGATTGAGAAGCTGAAACGGGAAAAAGAGCTAAAGAAAAGAGAGATGCAGTCAGAGGAAACTGAGGTGATTGAAAAAGAGACAGAGAAAGATGCACAAAATGAAGAGGAAATAGTCAATGAGGGTGATGCATCAGATGTCAGTTCGGTTTTCACAGGCAGTGATTCATCTTCAGAACAGCAGGTTGAAAGCAGCAGTCCTAGCTATGATTCGGATGCTGATGGTACACAAAGGAATAAAGCTGTTTGGGATACCGAGGATGATCATATCAGACCTTCATCAGACACAGAGATATTGGCTACGGTACAACATTCATATGCTCATGATAATGTTAATATATTTGAGAATATGTTTGTTCATGATCAGACACATCCTGCGCATCCTGAGTCTATTAGTGACACTTATGTGGTGGAACAAAATGATAGTAATATCACTTTTGATACTCCAGATATGGATCCTAATAGAGGTGAGCCTGCCCAGGATGGACCTTCTTATGAACAAGATCGTGCCTTATTTGCTTCTTTAATCGATAATTTCAAACATGAACTTGAAAAGTGCAAAGAGGACAATCGTGAAGCTAAGCAAACGAATGTCTCATTGACAAAAGAGCTTGAGAGATTTAAAGAAATGGAAAAAGGTTTTCAAAATGTAACAAAAAGAAAAGATGAACTTGAATTTGAAAACTCAAACCTTAAATCTCAAGCTCAAAAGTTTGAAATGTATGGAGAGTCTGTCAAACCACTTTTAAAAAGAAATGAAGAACTTGAAGTTGGTTATAGAGAAGCTGTTCTTCGTGAAAAACGTTCCATTCAAAATCTGGATACTCAAATGGTTGTTAACAACAGAAAGGTTCAAGCGCTTTTAAAAGAGAACAATGATTTAAGAAGTGAAAATTCAAAGCTTCAGAAAACCACATCAAATTTTGAGATTGTAAACACAAAACTTGAGAATGAAAACAAAGAGTTTTTGAAACGAACAAACGATCTTGAAAAGAAACTTCGAAAATTGGGACAGACTTCTCAGACATTCAACATGCTGCCTACTAAAGATGAGGAGGTTGAGAAACAAACATCTGGAATTGGTTTTGAAAATAATGCTAATGTGGAAAAAGAAAAACCTTGTTTTTTAAACAAAGTGCAAAAGTTAACACCTATTTTGTACAACGCTGAAGATATGGGAAAAGAATTGTCAGATGATCTTTTGTTTGAGTCTCAAGATATTTTAAAATCTGAAGAGGAAAAACGTTTGAAAGTAAAACAAACAAAAAACCCACTCTCGTATCACGGCTTTGTGTATGGTGGTCTACAAATGACAGATTTTCCAAAAGCATCTTTCAAAAGAAAAGACACAAATGTGAGAAGATTTTTCAAAGAAGCTCAACTTGCTACTTATGATGCTACGTTATGGCAAAATAAAGCAAGGAAACAATTTTGTAATCTTAAACATCACATTGAGCATACGTTAAAGGCCATTTGGTTTAAGCAAGTAGACATCGATCGCAGTATTTTCTCTTATCCTCTTTCATCAGATGAACGCCTTAAGATTGAAGTCAAAAAGATTTTGAAAAATGAGATTGAACCTCAGGTGAAAAATCTCAACTTTAGTTTTGAGTACTTTGAAAAACATCTTGTCACTGAAATGAGAGAAGATTTAAAGTATGTTCATTCTCTTGAAGACGAATTTGATGAAAAATGCTTAATACTTGACATTCAAAAGGAATTTTTCACAAATCAAATAGAGTCGTTCAAGTCAGCATCTGTCAACCATGAGTATGAGAATGTGAATTTCGAACAAACATCTTCTTTGAAATCTGAAAATCTTTGTCTCAAAAAGAAAATCATCGAACTTTCAAAAGAAGCAGCTGATGTCAAAGAAGAATTGTCAAAAAGAACAACTCAGTTTGAGAAACATCTTGCAAAACTCGAAGCACAAAGTATCTCTTTCCAACTTAAACTGCAAGAGAAGAATGAGAAAATGTCTTCTGAAAACTCTTTGACATCAGTGCTTAAAGAAAAAGAAAAGATTTTTGAAGAAAAATGTGATGATACCAATATCAAGTTTGATTTTGACGAATTTGATACAAAAAATCTTGAATTGGAAAATGCTGTGGCATCATTACAAAAAGAAAATGAGCATTTGAAACAGACTTACAAAAACTTGTTTGATTCAATCAAGCGGTCAAGAGTTCATAATCAAACTTCAAACAAATCTGACTCTCAGATCACATCAAATCATCTTTTTGAAAAAGAAAAATCTGTGCTTCAAAAGAAAATTGTTGAATTGGAAAAAACGATTGCTCAACAAACCAAGGATTTTAGTGATGCCAAAAATGATTTTTCAATCGAAACAGACAAATATGAAAAATATTTTGCACATCTTGAAAATCAAAATGCTTCTTTGCAAGAAAAACTGGCATCATCAGATCATCTTTCTCTTCAAAAAGAATACAATGATTTGAGAACGTCATACAATGCCTTAAAAGCGAAGTTTGATGTTCTTAACCGGTCAAAAGGAAAATCTCAAGTTTCAAACGAGTCTAAACCACAAGTAAGTGTTTCAGAAAAGGGTTACACGGGTGAATCTTCAAAACCATTTTCTAAAAGGGTTTCTCAATTTACCACCTATTCTTTGCAAAAGGGAAGGAAGTTTTCAAAAAGACCTAATTTTTCTGAAACATTTACTCCTCAAAAGGTTTCAAATGCAAGTGCTCATAAAGAAAAGAATCAAGGTTTTCAAACTCCATACTCTCGTTTTACTCCGGTAAAGCCAGTGTGGAAACCAAAGCAAAGCCGTTCAAAACATTTGACATATTCATACTCTGAAATGCTTCCGCTACAACAAAGGAATGGCTATGCTTGGAAAAATCCTAATTCTGGAAGGTTTCCATTCATCTCAAAAACGAATTTTCGAAATGAAACACCAAGTTTCAACAATGGATGGAAAACTTCTTCTTCAAGTTTTAAAACTCCAAGAGAGACACCGAGTTTCTCAAACAACTTTCAAAAGCAAAAGAGTTTTAAATCACCGTTGATTCCACGAGCTTTATTTCAAAATGAAACACAGGTTTTCAGTCCTCGTTGGAATTCAACTTCTTTGTCTCGGATTGACACAACTTACAAATGGATTTCAAAATATGGTAACCCAGTTGGCACCGTGCTTAAATGGGTTCCAAAAGTTGTTGTCTAATTCAAATTCATAATGGCTTTCGTATACTTCAGTACGAAACCCGGGCTTCAATAATGACTTCTTAGTATTTCAGCTAAGGACTCGTTCTTCAAAGAAAGGAAAGTGCTTAAATCAATTCAAAGGTTTTAAATATTTTTTGAGCACTTATCCTAAAAACATTATGGCTTATGCACACATAACAGTGTATAACCCGTGATTTTCAAAGAAAGGACCCTGTTGTACATTTATGTGCGACAATCCTAAAAGATAGGAAGACTTCTCACAAAAAAGCTTATCAAAGTCTTCTTAATTTTTGAGCAAAATTTTGAAACATATTTCAAAAGGTTTTCAAAACTTTTCACGATGTTACTCAAGATATTACTCCCTCAAATCCTTAAATCGCTTAATTTAATCAAAATGTTCTATTTTTGAGGGGGAGTAATAAAAAGAAGTTCCAAAAAAAAAATCATGCTTAAAGGAAACTAATTCGGAATTTACAAACATCCGTTTCTCCCATAAGCTATCCAAAAAGAAAAGGTTTTAATCAATTGGTATAAAAAATACCATGGATATGCTATTTTTGAGGGGGAGAAGACGTGATTATAATGTGATCGTCTTGAATCTCAAAAGAGCTCGACTCAGAAATGACCCAAGAATTGACGAAACAACAAAAGTTAGTAATCGAAAAGACTTATCCTCGACGGGTAATAACATCAAGTTAGTTACTAGAGCTAGTTGTCACCTAAAAGCTGATAATGGAACTCTTTAACTAGCCACGTAAGCGTGTCTCGAAAAGGATTTGTTTGAGTAGAAATGTACCGTTTCGAGAAACTTTCTGTGGATATGACCAGGCTGAGTAATAACTTCAAGCTAGTCTAACTAGTGATGTAAGCGTGTCTCGAATCGGTTGTGTTCATTGAAAGTGAATCAATTCAAAAGTGCAAACTCCTCACGCATGTGCAAATTTCTTAAAAATCCATGAGCACATGTGAAGGGGGAGTCCTTCATGAAATGTAAAACTCTCGAAGTGTTAACAAAGTATGTTTTATTATCATAACACTTTGAGAGATTTTCACAAATGGTTTGATGGCAACAATAGGATAGTCATGAAGTTATAAGGTGACTAAGGTTAGGAAAAACCGTCCTATGATCCGCCAGAGCCGGAGGGATCTACCCAAGGACAATTCCAATAGTATAGAATTAGAAGTCCTTAGGTATGATTGAAAAAAGGAGAAAATGAGAAAGGAGAAAGAAGGGGTTGAAGAATTAAAAAGAAAAGCAAATGAAAAGGGTGAAAAGAAATAGCCCTCCATATGTTCAACCTTAGGGCAGACACCGGGTTCAATTCATATGCTACTGGTTGTTACCAAGGTGACACCGGTATTGAAGACAAGACGTCATGGACCCAGTGACGCACTGCACTAAACCTTCTAGCCACTCAAGTTCTCTTAAAAGGACTTGTTTCATTCTCACGGGGAACCAGTGTAATCTATCGATCTGTCTCTTAGAGATGGTTGATATTGAAACAGGAGACCTCTCCCTAATCTCCACATAGGAAAACTAAATGTGCACTTATCGAGTCTAGAGCCATGAGATTCATTAAAAGATCTCTTAGGATACACTTCCTATGAATACACTTGTGTTCGCCAAAAAGGACACAAGTTGTAAGAGTCTTTATGAGATCTACGGATCTTGCCTTATCTCTCATGATGGTTACTATGTTCCATATCGGTCTACAGTTGTGGGGTGATCTCCAGCAACTCACCTGAATCATTGATGTACTTCGGTGGATCTAGTAAGCCCTTTTTTAGGGGTATCTGGTTCAGGAACGGCCTTGGCAAGGGTTAGAGAGAGTTTTCACACTATGCTGTTAACGATCTCTAATTCCGAACCTGTAAGTACCGGATGCTTTATTGCTAACTGTTTTATGCAGGTACTGATGAATGTTCCTTAGGGAAAGACCGTTACCATCACTCAAAGATCCACATGCTCATACTCTGCAAAGCTCTCTTCAAAGATCAAAGCAAAGCAAAGTTCAGAACGTTTCTAAGTCAAAGTTAAAGAATCTACAAACTAAAGAAACAAAGATTAAAGTCAAAGAAAAGAGAACTTCACAAGGATTCAAAGTCAAACAAAGTATGAGCATGTTGGAAAAGACGTAAAGACATCCATATTTGAAGATCAAAGGCAAGAAAGATCACAAAGCATGATTGGAACAAAGGAACTAGCAAAACTATTACACAACAAGACTCAAAGTTCAAAAAGAACAAGCTTCAAAGATCAAAGATCAAGGTTACAAAAGTGAGATCTCAATGATCACCCTTAGGGGGAGATTGTTAGCATTAGAAGTGTTGATCATTTATGTAATCAAAGAGAGATCTCAATGATCGTCCCTTAGGGGGAGATTGTTAGCATTAAAAGTGACGATCATTATTGAGTCAAACAGTTAGTTAAATATATTCATGTAATAGTTAGTAAATGCTAGTTTATTAAGTTTATGTGTATTATTCATGCTTGTATAAAGTCTAAGGGCTAGTTATGTAATATGGTCAAAGATATGTGAAGCCCTAGACTACAAGTATAAATACCCATGTAAGGCCTCATTTAGAGGTTGGTTCTCTTGGTAATATCAAAGTTATTCATTTCACACACAAGAGTTCCCATTCCTCTCTCTTCTCTCTATCTCTCTCTCTCTACTTATCTCTTCTATTTTTAATATAACTTGTGCTAGATATTAATAGCAAGGATCCTAACACTTAATATACCTAAAAATCCTTTTAACGGCTTCGAGATGGGTAGTTTTAGGATCTTCTTGAAAATGAGCACAGAGACAAACACTAAACATAATGTCGGGTCTACTAGCCGTTAGGTAAAGTAGACTACCAATCATACCTCTATATTTAGTGCTATCTACGGATTCACTTTCCTCATCCTTGGTAAGTTTAGTTTCCGTGGACATGGGAGTTTTGATAGGTTTCGAATCTTCTAGTCCAAATTTCTTAAGCATGTCTTAATATATTTAGATTGGTTAAAGAAGATACCATCTTCTAGTTGTTTGATTTGGAGTCCTAGGAAAAAGTTGAGTTCTCCCATCATACTCATTTCAAACTCATCATGCATGATTTTTGAGAAATCCACACATAATTCTTGACAAGTTGATCCGAATATAATGTCATCAACATAGATTTGGACTATGATAATATGTGAATCTTTCTTCTTAGTGAAGAGAGTATTATCAACTAAGCCCATGGTATACTTATGGTCAACTAGGAATGTTTTAAGTCGATCATACCATGCTTTTGGAGCTTGCTTAAGTCCGTAAAGAGCCTTTTTAAGTTTGTAAACATAATTTGGTTTTTCAAAATCGATGAAGCCCGGTGGTTGAGCAACATACACTTCTTCATTAATGCTAGGATGCTCGGACTCGGGTACGGGTGTCGGACTCGGGTACGTGTCCAAGGGTCGGACCTTTCAAGATATGATTTCAAGGATTCGTGGACTCGTTTTGAAAGAGTCCAAATTTTGAATATGGACTCGGGGACACGGGGTATTATAATTCATAATTATATGTTAAAGTATTTAAATTTAACATAATCTCTTAATTATATTTTCATCATAAGAAGAAAATCAAATATAAAGTAAATGTCAAAAGCAAAAAAGAAAAAAATATGTACTCACTATATAATACAAGTAAAACTAGCTTCGGAAGTATAAAAAGAATTGATGAGTCCTTTTTCATTTTTGGAAGTATAAAAAGGAATTAATGGGTCCTTTTTCATTCAATGTATATCACGTGAAGAGAGAGAAAATTTGTCATCATCATCATTTTCACCTATCTTCTTTCTTATCAATTATCATCTTCATTAATGTTTATATGTTCTTCTTCTATTGTTCTGCTCTTCCGACCCATAACACCATGAAAATCTGTCTTCATCTTCATCTTCGGGGAACAGCCGCGTCCACTTTCTCCTCCCCGCGTCCCGTCCGGATTCCGCATCGGTACCCGCGTCGCACCGGGTCGACACCGGTACGCCGGGGATGTTAGCCGAGTCCGAGCTTCCCAGCATTAATGACTCCGTTTAGAAATGCACTTTTGACATCCATTTGAAAAAGTTTAAAATTGTGTGCACATGCATATGCAAGTAAGATTCTTATTGACTCGAGCCTAGCAACCAGAGCAAAAGTTTCATCGTAGTCAATGCCTTCTTGTTGGTTATATCCTTGTGCAACTAGCCTAGCTTTGTTTCTAGACACAATTCCATTTTCATCCATTTTATTTCGAAATACCCATTTTGTTCCAATTATAGTTTGACTCTTTGGTTGAGGAACTAATGTCCATACATCATTCCTAACAAATTAGTTTAACTCTTCTTGCATTGCAATTACCCAAGACTCATCTTTAATGGCTTCATTAATATTTTTAGGTTCAATGGTTGACACGAAACAAAAGTAGTTGCTTTCATTTTAAAATTTTGACCTTAGTGTTCTTTCGTTAATGTTACCAATGACACCATCTAATGGATGACTTTTAGATTCTTTGACATTGACAAGTTCTTTGTTAAATAGTTCATCTTCTTTGTCATCACTTAAAATTTCTTGATTTTCTATTGCTTGGCTTTCAACTAAGTCATCATCTACCAAAGGTGATGTCTTAGAGGGAGGTGGACTCTCGTCAAATGTTACGTTCAACGATTCCTCAACTCTTAAGGTTTCTTTGTTCAAAACAATGTATGCTTTACTATTTTGTGAATATCCAAGAAATACACCTTCATAAGACTTTGGGTCAAATTTGGTGAGATAATCCTTGGTGTTAAGAATGAAACATTTACTCCCAAACACTCTAAAGTATCCTAATTTAGGCTTTTTACCTTTATATAGTTCATAAGGAGTTTTATTCAAAAATGGTCTAATTAAGACTCGATTTAAAATGTATGTTGATGTGTCAACGACATTACACCAAAACTTTTGTGGAATGTTTTGTTCATTAAGCATTGTTCTACTCATCTCTTGCAATGTCCGGTTTTTACGTTCTACTACACCATTAGATTGAGGGAGTACGTGGAGCCGAAAAGTTATGAGGTCTACCATTTTTATCACAAAAGTTTCCAAATTGAAATTCATTATCAAATTCACGACCGTGATCCGTTCTAATAGACACAATATTAGACCCTACTTGATTTTGAATTTTCTTACTTAGAATCTCAAATTTATCAAAAGCTTCATTTTTACTTTTCAAAAATTTTGTCCAAGTATATCTTGAGTAATCATCAACTATGACCAAAGTGTAGAAGTTGCCTCCATAACTTTGTATAGCGGATGGACCAAATAAATCCATATGCAAAAGTTCTAGACACCTAGATGTAGAAACCAAGTTTTTAGCCTTATGGCTATTATGGACTTGTTTACCGACTTTGCAAGCATCACAAAAGTGTTGGTCATATTTCAACTTAGGTAGGTTTCGAACTAAGTCTTTGGAGGAGAGGTTTTGGATTAGTCTCATGTTAGCATGTCCTAAACGTCTATGCCATAAAGTTGAAGATTCATCTAATGAGGTAAGACAAAGTTTGTCTCTAGATGTTGGATCCATCTTCTTGACATATACGTTGTTCTTAAGGACACCTTTGGCTATGGTTATACCATCTTTAAGTATTTTACTTCCGTTTTCACTAAAAAGAACATTATACTTATTACGACAAAGTTTACTAATACTAAGGAGATTAAAACCTAAGTTATCAACATGAGCTACATCATCAATAAAAAGGGAGTCATGAGAAATTGTACATTTTCCGATGATTTTGCTCTTAGCATTACTACCAAACGTAACATTACCTCCGTCACATTTGTGATAAGAAGTGAAGAGGCTTTTGTTACCCGTCATGAGCCTTGAACAACCGCTATCTTTAATCCATTCATCCGGTTCCAAACAAACTTTGAGGCACACCTATTTTATGAAAAACACTCAAACATTTGGTCCCCAATTTCTCATGGGTCCATTTTGGTTAAACATGCCATTAATTTGTTCCAAGTATGAAAATAGAGCATAAGGGTTCCATGGCATGTGGTTTGGAGTTTGGTAATGTCTAGGAGTGTTTTGGTTCCAAACATGTTGGTAGTTTGGTCGAGCGTTGAAGTTGCTCTTTGGAAAGGGACGTTTGGGAATTGGAGTCTTAGGTCTTGGTTGAGTAGTTTTAGCTCTAAATTCATTTTTACTAAATCCTACTCCAGTTTTAAACACAGGTTTTGTTCCATTTTTGTAAGTGGATGGAGTTAATGCTGCAGCAGACCTGGCGGAACCTTTGGGACCAACGGGCGGAACCCTGAATTGGGTTCCGCCTGATCCGCAGGCTGCTGTAGCAATTTTATTTGTTTCTTGAGCAATCTTTTCTTGTTTCATTTGACCCTTTGAAGTTTCTATTTTCGTAAATCCTAGTCCTGTTTTATCAAAGGGTGACTTTTGAAGTTTCATAATTTCATCCGCACAAGAAATGCTCTTATCGAACTTCTTAAACTTTGTGGTTTGTTTTATTAGATCATTTGGAGTAATTTTGAGTTTCTCAAATTCTAGTTTAAGCTCTTCACATGATTTGCAAGATGTGTCAATACATTTACTCTTTTCTAATCTCTTAGCCTTTTCTTTTAACTCATAAACTTCATTTTCTAAAAACTCCTTTTTAGTTTTCAAAAAATTATTTTTGTTTATGATTTTTAAGCTCAATTCACAAAGTTTGTTATATTCTTTTTGTAAAGTGTCATCATCAATAGAGGAGTAAGATGAGTCGGATAATACCTCATTTGAGTTGTGAGCCATGAGAGCAATATCGTCATTCTTTGGCTCATCGTCATCTCCTTCATAGTCACTCCAAGCACCACCCATAAAAGCTTGTTGAGGTTTGCTCTTGGGTGGTTTTGGACATTCTCCTACAAGATGACTTGTGTCTCCACACCTATAGCATTTTCTTTCAACCTTTCCTTTCCTATCATCACGATCTTTTTGTAAAGTTTTCTTGTCATCTTTAGGTTGCCTAACAAACTTTCCTCTTGCATCAACAACCTGGCCAAACAGAACAAAGTTCTGGGCCTTCCATCCCTGGTGTATACCAAAGACAAGCCTTGTTCTGCTTGTGAAAAAGGAAAACACCACAGGGTATCATTCAAAACCAAACAAACCTTTTCCATCAAAAGCTACCTACATCTTCTTCATATGGACCTTTTTGGACCTGTCAGTCCAATGTCCATTCACCATGAGAAGTATACTCTGGTCATAGTGGATGAATACTCAAGATATACTTGGGTTTACTTCCTGACCAAAAAGAGTCAGGCAGCTGAAACCATCATGTCATTTGTCAGGAACATTGAAAATCAAAATGATGTCAAAGTTAAACAGATCAGGACTGACAATGGCACTGAGTTCAAAAATTAAGACCTAGAGTGTTTCTGTGATGAGAAAGGAATTTCTCAAAATTTCACTTCTCCTTATACTCCTGAACAAAATGGAGTAGCTGAAAGGAGAAATAGAACACTCATTGAGGCAGCAAGAACAATGTTAAATGGCTCAGTCCTCTCAAAACATTTTTGGACTGAGGCAGTTAAAACAGCCTGCTACACTCAAAATAGGTCAATCATTGTGAAAAGGCACAATAAGACTCCTTATGAGATATTCAAAGGAAGGATTCCTGACATCAGCTACTTTCATGTATTTGGGTGTCCTGTGTTTATACATAATCACAATGATCACTTAGGTAAATTTGATGCCAAAGCTGATGATGGATACTTCCTGGGATATTCCCTGGTTTCTAAAGCCTTCAGGGTGTTCAACACTAGGAGACAGCAAACTGAGGAAACTTATCACATTACTGTTGATGAGAGCACTGAATCCATCAGGTTCTCAAATTCCTCAGTTGAAGAAATTGGTATTGATGACTCATCAAGATATCCTCCTGATGAATTAACCATCACAGGAACCCTAAAAAATTATAAAAAGTTTATATTATGTATTTTTAATCTAATTTACTAATTATTATTCTATTTATTAATTATTTATCAATTAAACTAATTATATTATTAAAAATAGAAAATGAACAGTATAAATCCAAGAAAAATTTATAAAATTGTTTTACCTTACATAAAAGCTATAAAAATTATAAAAACTAGGTGATACTTTATAAAATATAATTATGCTATTTAATTCTTATTTATTAATTAATTATTAATTAAACTAATATTAATTCTAAAAAACACTAGATGACAAAAGAAAAATCTGGAAAAATTTATAAAACTACTTTAATATATAAGAGATTTAATAAAAATATAAAATAGCAGAAGTGCTTATAAATAAGCTAAAAAGAAAATTAAATAGATAATTTCTATTAAATAGAAGCTATCACTATAATTAAGTTTGGTTTTTTCTTGTTTTTCTTTTATAAAACTAATAAAATACTTAAAATAAGAAACTTTAATAAAGGGAAATAATTTATAGACTCAGAATAAGCACTATGAGTGCTTATTACCAAAACAGTTGACCAAGTTTGACTAGATTAAGAAATAAGCTCAACTGAGCTTGTGTGGGGTCCACAAGGATAAAACCTGGTACAAATGAGTTGTTTTGACTTGAATAAGCTAGATTTGCTGATATAAGCTCAATGGATAAGCTAAAAAACTAAAATAAGCAACTGCTTATATAGTGACTGAGACAGACATGGGACAGATTTCCAAGCTGATTTAAGGTGGGTCCCAGTGGTGCACAGGTCAGACCAAGGGTCAAGTATTGAACCTGGGTAGGAGGGGGGTTGTGAGAACCAAAATTAGGACTAGTGGGACCACTGTGGTGGTCACAATCAACCACCAAAGTGGTGGTGATGATGTTAATGGTCTGTGTAGCAGGGCATCATCTTGCCAAGGTATGACTGTAAGAACCAAACCAAGAACCAAGATCAATTATGTGACTCCCATGAGTCTCTAAACCATAATCCAAAGCTTCATCCCTTCCCAAATTACCTCTGAATCAGAATCCAAACCCAAATATTGTACAGTTTGACTTTTATTGACCAAGTTGTGATTTGTGATTTTAGTTAACTAAACTAAGTTTTAAGGTAACTAGAAGTCCTTATGAACTTCCTGGGAGCTTATGTGAGCTTATTTGATCCTTGTGTTCCACTGTAAACAACAACTAAGCTATGTGATATTTTTGAGCAAAAAGAAAATATGCATATTGGAGAATTATACATGAAACTTGAAATCTATTATTACCAAAGATTTAAAACACACTGATAGTCAGGTATTACAACTTGAAAAGCTTAAAGATACAAAGAAACTTGAGAATTTTACTAATCGACATACATTATTGAAAATTAAACTAGATAATACTCTCTTCTACTTCCCCTTCTTTCTTTATAGCTTTTTTAGACTCCCCACATGTCTCTAAATCTTTCCCATCAATAAAATCAACAATTGGATGAGTCAAAGTGATCACGGCCGTTTAAAAGGATTTTGGCGCCAAAAGTTCATACGTGGCATTGGAGCAGATTGAGACTAATTAAAGATGTTTGGGGTTTAGTGGTGACTAAGGGGGGGGGGGATAATTGAGATAGTTCTGACAAAGTTGGGGAAGTATGGAAGAAAAACTAGAAGGCTGGGTGCTACAATGGAGAACATGGTGGAAAAAGGGTGGGAATTGCATTTAATGTGATGTGGGTTGAAATGATAAGGGGGTGTGAGGTGGTGGTGAAGAGGTGGCAATACCACCTGGTATTGGGGAAGAAGGGTGGAGGTGAGGACAATGTACAGTGGTGGTGGTATTGGGGAAGAATGAGAGGTCAACGGGGTCAAACCCCGTATTATTATAAAAGGGGATGTTGGGTTTACTTTGGTGGGCTGGGAAATAGGATAGGCCCAAAAAAATAAAAATGGTGGGCTAGTGTTTGGACTGGATTGGGTTTTGGGGTTTAATATAAAACAAAGGGTCCGGTTTGGTTAAGGTTTACACAAGGACCAATTTTGCTATTTTGACAAAATATAGGGGCTGACTTAGCAACTTGTCCAAAGTATTAATAAGGACTATTTTTGTCATTTATGAATAACCCAAGGACCAAAAGTATATTTTTTTTCATTTTCAAATACTAGGGACCTTTTCTGCCAATTCCACAAACTCCAGGGACCAAACTTGTAATTTTCTGAAATTTGAAGGGTTTATGTTGTAATTTCTCAAAAGTTATCATAAGGTCCATTTTTGCCATTTAAGAATAGTACAGGGCTTATTTTTCATATTTTTCCATTTACAAAACCTTAAGGACTATTTTTGACATTTTACAAACTTAAGGGACTAAAGCTGCCATTTTGCAATTTTTAACTTTAAAGGACTATACTTGACAACTTATGAATCCCTAAGGACCTTTGATGATATATTTCATGTTTTTGATTTACCAGGGACTAGTTTTGCCAATTTTTCAAAGTTCAGGGACTGAAACTGTAAATTATGTGAAATGTTTTGTTTTTCATCAGTTTTCAATCCTTTTGCATAAAAACACAATCCAGGGATATTTTATATATATTTAAGGCATTCCTGTGTGTTTTCATATGTTTTTGCAGTTTAAATGTAACAGAAATGATGAGTATTTACACACTCATCATGCTACCAGATCCATTAATCTCATCTCAGAAATGATTAAAGTCAAAGTTAATGGGGAATTGTTTGATGTCCATGTTCATGAAATAGGTTCCTAGAGTATTACTATCACTGACGATTCTATTGATTCATCATCGAATTCTGATATGAATGATCTTGATAAGGCGGCGGACCCTTTCGATATTAACTCAATCGATGATTTGGACAATCTTCAAGACAACCTTAAAGATCAGGAAATGGAATTTAATGAAAACCTTAAAGAGCAGGAAAAGGAGTTTAAAAATGAGATGAAATTTAATGAAAATGATAAAGATCCTGCATCTGATGAACTACCACAACAAAATGTTGAAGAAAACGAGAACAAACCGATTAATTCTTCAAATAACAGTACTTCCTTTAACTTAATTTGTCCACCTAGTTTCGAGAATATGAATAGAAGCACGTCTCACAATAGTAAGTGCTCAACTTCATTTGCTAGATATCGAAAAAAGGACATTAAAGGGGTATCACTTATTCACGAATTAAATAGAATCATTGAAGTTGGTAATTCGTTAGGTTATGACGTTAGAGGATGTAAAAAAACTCTAAACAGATTGATCAATGGAATAGGAGTGCATATTGTGGACAAATGAATATTCTATCCATTAATAGTTGTGGAACGAAGAAAAGGCGTAAACGTATTTGGATCAAGGATTTGTGTTTCAAACACAATGTTCACTTCCTTGGTGTTCAAGAATCTAAAATGACCCGTCTAGAGTTATTTAGGCTCAAATCTATGTGGGGTAACTTCAGTTTCGATTACGCTTGTAGTATGGCTCGTGGTAGATCGGGGGGGTTTAATATCTATATGGGATCCGAATAAATTTATTAAGGAGTCTGACCATAGTCCTATTCTTCTTCATGTGACTAAGGCGGATTTTGCCCCAGTTCCATTTAAACTCTACAACTCGTGGCTCTCCCAGGATGGTTTTGATGATCTTATTAAAAGGTAATGGAGTCAATTGGAAGGTAACATCAATGGTAATATTCTTCAGTGTCATGAGAAATTCCGTTCTATTAAAACGAAGATAAAACAATGAAATGTCAATGTTAAAGTTATGGATCGAAATCGTAAGAAGAAAGAATTATCTGGTATAAATTGCATCGAAAAGAAAATTGATGATGGTACCGCCACTATTGTTGATAGGGATACGCGTTTTAGGCTCTTGCAAGAAATCGATAAGATCGACAATTTTCAATCCCTCGATCTTATACAAAAGGCTCGTGTTAAATGTGATGTTGAAGGAGACGAGAACACCAAATTTTTTCATGGTCTGATAAACCAAAAAAGAAGATCACAAATGATTAACGGAATTATGATTGAAGGTGCTTGGATTACGGACCCAGTTCAGATTAAGGATGCTTTTCTCAACTTCTTCAAAGTCAAATTTCAGGCGGATGATTCGCAAGTGGTCTTCCCTTCTTTATCTCATTCGAATGGTCTTAGCTCCAATGATCGTGATGCCTTAGAGTCTCATATCTCTCTTGATGAGATCAAGACTGCAGTTTGGGATTGTGGTAGTAGCAAAGCTCCCGGTCCAGATGGGTTTTCTTTTGCGTTTGTGAAGAAATACTGGGATATTATTAAGAAGGATATTTATGATTTTGTTAGCTCGTTTTTTGTCTCTGGCTCAATGCCGTAGGGAGCTAATTCTTCTTTCTTTACTCTTATTCCAAAGGTAAGCAACCCCATCTTCATTAAAGATTTTCGTCCGATTTCTCTTATTGGCATCCACTATAAGATTATTGCTAAAATTTTAGAAAACCGACTTTCTAAAGTAATTGACAAAATAGTTAGCCACGAGCAATCTGCTTTTATTTCTGGTCGTCAAATCCTAGATGGGCCGCTCATCCTTAGTGAGATCATTGATTGGTACAAAAAAAGAAAGAAAAGGTTACTTATCTTCAAAGTGGATTTTGAAAAAACTTTTGACTCAGTTAGTTGGAAGTACTTGGATCATGTTCTTGTTAGTCTTGGTTTTGGTTCGAGATGGTGCTTGGATTAGAGCTTGCTTATATTCATCCAGAGCTTCTGTTTTGGTTAATGGCAGCCCTACTTCCGAGTTTTCTATTAAACGTGGTCTTAGACAAGGAGATCCTTTATCTCCTTTTCTGTTTATTCTTGTCATGGAGGGTCTTCATGGTGCCCTTTCTTTTGCTATGGATTCGGGTCTTATTCGAGGTATCAATATTGGTCACTCTGATATTACTCTCTCACATCTTTTTTATGCAGATGACGTGATTATTGCTACTGATTGGAGCGTTTGTAATCTAGAAAATATCATCCGTGTTCTCCATGTTTTTTACTTAGCTTCGGGCCTCAGAATCAACATTCACAAATCCAACATCTATGGCATTGGTGTTTCAGATGAAGACGTGACGAGTATGGCTAGGAACTCTGGATGTGCCCCGGGTTTTCTTCCTTTCACATATCTTGGGCTTCCAATTGGTTCTAATATGAGTTTAACCTCCCACTTGAAGTTGTTGATTGATCGCTTTCGTTCAAGGCTATCCTCATGGAAGGCGAACCTTCTTTCCATAGGAGGTCGTCTTACTCTTATCAAGGCGGTTTTAGGCAGTCTTGGTATTTATTACTTTTCGATCTTTAAGGCTCCTGAAATGGTTCTTAAATCTTTGGAAAGAGCTCGTTCCACTTTCTTCTGGGGTGGTACTTATGATGCTAAAAAATTGGCTTGGATCAAATGGCCTAATGTTCTTGCTTCTTTTGAAAAAGGCGATTTAAATATTGGTAGTCTTAAGGCTTTTAACCTTGCTCTCCTTCAAAAGTGGCGTTGGAGATTTATGGCTTACCCGAATGTGCTTTGGGTTAAAGTCATTAAAGCTTTACATGGCCACGAGGGTGATTTCTTTAATCAAGATTGTAATTTCAATGGTGTGTGGGCCAAGATTGTGGGTTCTTCCAATTATTTACATTCAAAAGACATTATTCCAGCCAATTCGTTTCGGTTCAAAGTAGGTTGTGGCACTCGCATCCATTTTTGGAAGGATATTTGGATAGGTGACTCTCCTCTTAATATCAGGTATGACATACTCTATCGTTTGGAACAAAATAAAGATTGCCTCATTATTGATCGTATTGTGAATGGGCAATGGAGCTGGAACTGGTCGAGAACCAATCTTGGGGCTCGTAATTTGGCTTATTTGCGTGATATGCTTATAGAGATCAGTCTTGTGGATACTAATGCTGTTGAAGATTCTTGTGTGTGGACGTTAGTTTTAGATGGTAAGTTTATAGTGAGTGACTTACGGCGTATTATTGACTCCAAGATCATTCCCTCGTTGGCTTCTTCAACTGTATGGGACAAAACAATTCCTAGAAAAGTTAATATTTTCTTATGGAGAGTGACCTTGGACCGGCTTCCTCATATGTTGAACCTTTCATCTCGTGGTATGGACATTCCCATGATTTCTTGTCCTTCGTGTAATGGCAACGTGGAATCTTCTAATCATGTTTTCTTTGGATGCGACATCGCTATGGAGGTTTGGAGTCTTGTTCGTAATTGGTGTGATATCCCTTTTCCTCCCTTCACTTCTTTTGATAATTGGAAAATTTGGTCCGGCTCTTGGAAAGCTTCTATGGAGAAGAAACATCGGTTCGCTGTTATTTTTGCTTCGTCTCTTTGGTGGTTATGGAGGTTTCGTAATAGTGTTATTTTTCATTCTCATCCGATGAGGAAAAGTGACATTTTTGACAACGTTCGTTCATCTGCTTTCTCATGGTTAGTTCACAGGGGTCGTATGGCTTATAATTGGTCAGACTGGCTTAAGTCCCCTCTCGTGTTTCCGAGTGTTGATTGTAGATAATGTTGCGGAGCGTTTCGGATTATGCTAGGAGTTTTGGTTATCTTTATTTTTCCCGCTTTTTCTTTTGGTTTCTTTTCCTCGGGGCTTGTTTGGGGCTGCATCAAAAACACCCCGGAGTGAAAACTGGTGGCTCGGCCTCCGTGGGTGGGGATTTTTCTCTTGTCGTGGTTCTCCGTAATTGGCAAGAGTTTTTTCATCTCTTTTGTTAGCCCTCGCAGTTAAAGCCTCGGGTAGTATCTAGTTTGTGTTGTTTGCTTTATTTCTAGTTATGCCTTGTACTCTTTGGCTTCTAGCGCCTTGTTAGTTGCTTCTTTTATATATATATATATATATATATATATATATATATATATATATATATATATATATATATATATATATATATATATATATATATCTTTTGCCGTTAAAAAAAAAAAAAAAAAAAAAAAAAAAAAAAACATCAAAGAATACAAACCAAAAATGTCATGAATGCATAAATTAAACACACCAATTAGTAGTTAGTCTTTTTACCTTTCTGTCCATGAGTTACAAGTATTTTATCAACTATATAATGTGTCAAAAATCACACACAACAAACCACAACTTCCTCCATACCGCGTGCACATTGGGCTACAACTTATTATGGTGGTAAAGTAAGCATCATATCGTCTTACTTATTTAGCATATTGATTTATATTATTTTATGTAAATTTCATGTGTGTTTTGTGTGTGTAACAATGTAGGACATAAAGATGGTGCTTAGGAGGTTTGGTAGTAACATCATCTTCTCTAATGGTTTTAGAGATCCTACACATCGTTGTCTTATCAATTAAGTGGAACATGCACGAACATTTTTACTTTGATCGAAAATGCAATATATTGATTAAATGTATTTAAGTTACTAATGATCAACTATATCTGATTGTTTTTTGGAGCGCGACAAGAAGCATTAAAGAAAGAGATCGAGAAGTCACAAAAATTGTATCAAGAACAAAACATGCAAAAGGCCAATGAACAACAATGACAAAGATAACAACAACAAGAATTGAGAAGTCACAAAAATTGTATCAAGAACAAAACATGCAAAAGGCCAATGAACAACAATGACAAAGACAACAACAACAAGAACAACGCCACGACCACCGACGGGATGAATACTTAGCATTCATATTAATAGTACGCTACAAATTAAACATGCAATATTTTACTTCATGTAATACCGCTAAACGAGCTAATACTATTGATTCGTTAGCAAGTAAGTTTATTGAAAATAATGTAACGAGCATTCAATTTTTAGTCAATAATTGTTACTAAACTTTGTTGGTGCATTTCAATAGTTTTGCTCTTAATGTAGTTTTTTGTCTTGCGTTGTGTTAATGTCACTTTCTTAATTAAACGTCTTGGAATATTGCGTGACTTTGATATTTGATATGACTGTGTAAATTATGTTGATGTTACATATTGAAAATGGTAGTATATAATAAAAATATCTTCATACCTATCACGAGGTAAGCATTATTCATTTGAGTTTGAGATCATGTGATTCATTTCGTCATACTGTAAATACTTAGAGTGAGTTACTAATGAAGGCTCCAAATTAGATATTATAGTTTATGGAAAAATGTTGTAATAATGCATTAATTAAAAAATAATTTATGTAACTTACTCATATTAAAAGATTACATATGAAAAGCCCCATTTAAATATAACATTTTACAGAAAACCTCTTCAGATTAAAGAAAGAGATCGAGAACTCACAAAAATTGTATTAAAAACAAAACATGCAAAATGGCAATGAACAATAACAAGAAGAACAATAACAAGAACAACGCTATGGCTACCTGTGTCAATATAGATGAATACTTAACATTCATATTAATAGTACGTCACAAATTAAACATGCAATATTTTACTATACGAATTATAATTTATACTCTTGAACATACTAATTACTTTAATGTTTTATGTTTTTATAGTTTTGTTAAAAAGAAAATTTGTTTTATAGTTCGCTTTTAATAATGTAATTTATTTGAGCAACGAAGTCCGTCTTTCACAAAAAATGAGAGTTTCAAACATGAACCGAAAATTAGTCCCGAACATTATGAAAAAATAATTAGATACAACCTTTATGCATCGCATGGGTCCTGAGGCAGTCCAAACCTGCGTGCATTGCATGGGGATAAATATAAAAGGTCTCTAAAATTAATGTCATCACTTCATATTTAAAATAATTTATATAACTTATACATATTAAAATATTACATGTGAAGAGACTCTTTTCAATGTAACATCTTGAAAAAAATCTCTTCACATATACTCTTTTAATGTTAATAAACTATTTTAAATGTGTGACATGCTTGGAAATGTGATACCATCACAACTTAGATATATAATGATGAAAATAAGTGCCGAAGATTACGCTATAAAAACTTATATACAGCCCATGTGCAACTCAATAAAGTATTTTAAATATGTATAAAGCTTAGCAAATGTGTGACACCATGACAACTTAAATATAAAATGACGAAAATAAATGCCGAATATTACGCTATGAAAACTTCTATACAGCCCATGTGCATCGCACGTATTTTAAATCTATGAAAACTTCTATACATCCTATATGCATCGCACGGGCATTGTTTACTATCATAAGAAATAGTTATAACTTAGCCGGATGTATTAATATTAGTTAGTTCCAATAAAAAACGATAGAGTGAATACCAAAATAAATAGACAAAAAATATTACATAAAAAATACATCTTAAAAGATTACATGTCAATAAATTATTTTAAATACGTATCATGCTTACAAAATGTATGCTACCATGACAACTTATATATATATAATGACAAAATACGTCAAGAATATAAAATGACGAAAATAAAAGACAGATATTAAACTTTAAAAACTTCTATACAGCTCATATGCATCGCACGGGCTTTGATGACTATGAACATTTAGATCGAGCCCGTGTGCATCGCACGGGTCTAAATGCCTAATAAAGGAAAACTTTAAGTTTATTTAATTAAAAATAATATTTAAATATGGTAATTTATAAGTTTATGTGCATTAAATGCAATTTTTAATCTAAAAATAAAGTTTGTGTTTAATAAATGCGGTTTGAAAAACGTAGTGTGAATGTGAGATAATTAAGAGTGATGGGTGAGACTTTAAAAATCAAATATTATTTCATGTAATTTATAAAAATAATTTATTTTTATAATGTTTATCTCAATCTGTATCCACAGCTCCATATACAGTTCCAAATAGTTACTTTTACCTGACATATCCAAAGTTAGGGGTGTCATAAATCCTGACCCGAATCGGACCCGAACCCGCATAAGGATACTCGGGTCGAGTTACTCGGGTCCAAAATCCAACTCGGGTCAATCGGGTCAACCCGACTAACCCAATTACGAACTAAGGTCGGATATCGGGTTCAAAATACTTGCTTATTCGGGTTCGGGTCAACCCGACTAACCCGAGTTTTTTTTCCTTCTTCTTGTGGTGTGCGTATGTACTCAACTTTTATTTATTATAGGCCCAACCAAATACTATTTGAATAAGTGTGAAAACTGAAAATATGAAATGCAGTCATCATGTTATAATCGGTTATATACCTTTCAGACCTCAACCAAATACCATTTGAATAAGCTTAAAAATAAAGTTTAATTGATCAAACTGTCACTAAAATTAGTTTTTGTGTACACTAGAAAATAGCTTGTCATATAGTAATATCCAAACATAAGTCAACAGAATGATCATACAACTATTAGGCATATCAACCAATTCTAAAACAATATATTAATGATCCAATAAGATTTATCTTGTTCGTGATTTACATCTTTTATACCTATACTAAATAGAATGTTCTTCTAATTCTTTGTACACAACGTATGATTCTCTTGTGAATGGCTAAGAGAAATTTATTGATACGAAATGCCAAACTCGTTGAGAGGCTAGGAACAAGGAAACGTATGCAAATATACTTTTCTCTATATGAAAACTCTGTTCAAACTCATTGTAAGTTACAGTATGGTTCAATATAAGTTCTTACGAGATTGGTTATATTTGGTTTGTGTGGTAGTCATGCTTTTTAAGAAATTAAATTTTGGGATTATATAAATGGCACAAACCCGAACCCGAATTGACCCGACCCGATTTGACCCGACTCAATTTGACCCGAACCCGACCAACCCGAGTTCAAATAGGGTCGGGTTCGGGTATGTTTTTTTAGGCGTGAACCGACTTCGACCCGACCCGTGTGACCCGAACCAGACCAACCCGACCCGAATGACACCCATATCCAAAGTCCACATTTGTAAAAGCATTTGCATGGGCAAGTTTTTCAATGTCATAGCAATCAAAAGCTGTACACGTTGTGTTACCTAAGAGCACAAGGTGCAATGAGCAACCTTAGCTCCTCATTTGGGGCTCACGGGGTGCGACATCACCTTAACACCTCTTCACAACTAACCCCCTCATTAATAACTAACCTCAACTTACTCATTTGGGGCTCACCACTTACACTTTATTTTTTTCCACTAAAAAAAATAAAAAATAAAAAATAAAAAAATACAATGTCAGACATTTTGCTTCGTTGTGCAGACGAGTAACACCAACATGAGGAGCTATGAGGAGGTTGGGCTTGTGCAATGAGGAGGCATGAGGAGATGCCAATGTGGAGTGGCGTGCTCTACAACGAATTGCACCTTGTGCTCTAAGCTTAAACTTTATGAATTTAAAACTTCTTGTTAACTTATTGCTCAATCATTTTGTTTGCATATATCAAGCGACTAGGATACCATACTTAAATGAAATTCTGATGTGCCTTCAAGCACTTTGGGTCACCACATTAGTCAAGGTGATAGTGAGCGAAACACTCATTTTGTATGCATATATCAAGCGACTAGGATACCATACAGATCATTTATATTGGACAAAAATACATCGTTGGTCCCTGAACTTTCCTAAAAACATCGTGGGGGCCCCATACTCAGAAAAATCATCGCCATGCGTCCAAAACATGGTTTTTTGATGCCGATTGCGTCCCTTGACCATTTTGGCCTCGGTCAACGCAAAGTTTTAGTTAGATATGCAAGGGTATAATAGGCAACTCACTTTTATGACTACACTTTAGTTAATCAACCCAAGAGTGATGTACCAATGTCTTTAGGTTTCCTGTCATAAAGGGGTGTTTGTTTTTGGTGATACGAACAATACACAAAATAGGACAATACAAGAAGATTAAAGGCTTAGATTTATATATTCATCATAGTGGCAAGTAGACTACAAAAAGTCAAGAACAACCTTAAAATCCAAAAACAAGAACCCAAGAGACCCTATTTGCCTACCCCAAGAAATACCCAAAAGACCACATTTCACTAATTATTTTTAGCCATTTTCTGAACATAACTTTCGTGCATGCGAATACCATCATCTGCTTCACCATAAATCTTGATCAAACGAGCAAGTAGGTCGATGTGCCTGGCTTGGGTTTTTCTTAGCGCATCTAAACTGTCAAGCGCCACACCACGCTCTCCCGAAGCTTTATTTTCAACAATCAGCTCTCTATGTTTTGGTATCAGCCTCTTGAGATGATCAATAGCGGCACGAATAAGGTTTTTAAAAAACCCTTCTTCTACAACTTCTTGATTAAACCACAGTCACATACGATCATTTAAATTTGATGAATCGGCGACTTCCATAAGTTCATTCAACTTTTTGAAATCTTCCATGGGGAAATGCGTGAGTAAAAGGTTGTGGTTGGGTTTATTGGTTTACACGCAATAGTAATTACCGTCTCAGGGAAGAGACGATCAAGTGGTTAAATAACGTTTTTATTTCATATTTGGTCCCTAAAGTTGTCTACATTGTCGTTGCTATATTCAAAAATTTTTACATTGAGTTGACAAGCTTAGGGACCAACGGTGTAATTTGTGTAAAATTAATCGCACCCCATTAAATACTTACCCATCCTATTGAAAGTCAAAGTGATGCACGTGTATGTCACGTTGTAGTATAGAGTGATTTTGCCTTTTCAAGTTTTACATTTATATTTAGCCGACTTATCCTATAACACACACACTAACGAGCAGTGTAACCGATCAATACGTATATAGTGGTAAGTAGAGTGTCGATCACTAAGAGTGGAACGTAATATCTAGTATTCCTATAAGTATTTTAAATCCTAAGTTAGTTTTACAATCTAATCTAACTCAAAGGGGATTTTAGTCTGAGAGACTAGCACGATTTGGTTTGATTAATTAAACTAATAAAACTAATGAGAACAAATACAATGACTAATGATTAAGTAGCTTGTCACTTGTTTTATTGCTAGTTTTATATGATGAGTATCGTAATCTTATTTGTCTCGTTGGATCTTAAGTATAGGCGAGTAAAACCTTAATGATTACTTATGTCTAATTTACTTAACCAATTTGCATTAGAAAAGTAAACGTGGAGGGGGTATGGTAGCCCAAGCAAAACACAGCTAGACACAGAGGTTATCAATGCACATATAAAAAGAACAAAAAAAAACATCATATAAACTTATAATCGATGGGAAAGTAATTTTAAGGGGAGCAGTATGGCAGCCACAAGCCCATCAATCCTGATGAGTTATAGTTTACTATTACAATAAAACAAAACTACTTAATTGAATTAAATACAAGCAGAACCTTCTTACTGCTCTAAGATCTTCAATTTGGGTGTATCTTGTGTTGCCTTGTCGTATGAATTCGTCTCTCTAAGGTTTTGTTGCACAAAAATTCATCTATGTCTTGGGGTATTTATAGTTTCTGTCTGAGGGTTTGATGCGGCGCATCTATTAAGTAGATGTGGCGCATGTACTTAACTTCGCGTGGGGTCCAAGATTAATATATTCTGGAATATTTGTACACCGTATTCAGATGCGGCGTATCTTGAATCTTTATGCGGCGCATGTCCTTCAGTATCTTGAATCATATTTGGTGAAGTCTGGATAGTAATACGGTACATGTTGATAATGAGATGCGACATATCTGGAGTAGAACAAGTTGGTTCTTCTTCGTTGACCAAAGTTTCATATGCAGCGCATGATATAATCAGATGTGGCGCATGCTTCAATGTCAGGCAATGGTCTTTAAATTCATCTAAGTATGATGATGCGGCGTATCTGTCTAGAATGATACGGCATATCTCCTTCGGTTCAGTAGACTTTTTCCATCTTGATTATTTATCTCAATATTTCATCCAAAATCGCCAAGTTTCACCAATTTCTTGTTATTATCTGATAATTACTAAAGTAAACGATTAAGTATCAATTATCATATATAATATAATAAAACAAGTTAATTAAATAAGACAAATAATGACAATATAATGTACTTATTTGATGTCATATCAAAGACATATATTAATTACTCAAAATCCTAAAACACTATTAAACACATACACATACAAAATGAAGCCAAATAATAAAAAAAAAGTATTATTATTTTCGTACAAATCATATCCAAACACAAGTCGTACGTATTGTGTATTTTTTTTTAAAACATTTGACTCCCAAGTGGCATTGGCAAGTTTGTATTTAGAAACTTAAACTGAAAATGGTAAAGGTCACTAACCATTTCCAGTTAGACTTCCTAAAGTTAAACTTGACAATCGTAAATGGGAGTTTTTGAATAATGTTTTAGCAAGATTGACATTAGAAACTTAAAATTGCACATTCTAAATTGGATTTTTAGTAATTGATTGGCAAGTTTGACTTTAGTTAGTCAAAATGCAAATGCTAAATAACCTTTACCATTTTCAAGTTTGACTTTCTGAAGTCAAACTTGCAAATGCATGTGTCAAACAAAGCCTTTTTTTGATGCCCGACATACTCTCATTTACCACTGTTTGGTGACCAACAAATGCAGAATATAAAGTAAAATTCGCAGCACAAACATATTCACAACCAACAACTGAATAGCAACATACTTTATACAAAAATAGTTGTCTTAGGGTATTCAACCTATACATAAACTAGAAACAGTAAAAGAATTCTACCCCAGCTTTAGGGGAAGCTCGATGAAGTTTCAACAGCCTCCTTGCCAACTACCAGTTCATCTTGATGTTTTTCATACTCATCATAAGTCAAATTGCAGTCATGGATATAAATTTTCTTCAGTAAGGATGAACATGCAAGTATGAACTTTATTATGGCTATTTCATTCTCTGTTCTAGGGAAAGAACAAAACACCACACGCTCAAGCTAGCCCGAGCTCATTATGTTGATATCTAAATCAAATGAATCAATCTCTAAAGGTAGAACACTAAGCGTGTATGAGGCCTGCAAAATGAGAGAGTATTGAGATGCACAACGAATCATTTGAATGATTACATATGCATTCCACTTACTCTGGTTTCTAGCATTTGCATCTTTGGAGACCCACGAATCATTTGAATGATGAATTAAACGATTGCATTATTCCCAAAATCTACCTGGATAACTCAAGAGTTTTGAGGGATACAAAGGCCATGCGAACATTCATCCAGGAGGTACCTTCTGCCAACAACTACAAAACGTCGATTTTTTTAGTTTTAAAGATATCATTTTACAAATTACTTTAAAATTCTGTAATTTGAAGTGTTAAACTAAAATAGGTCTTACATGCATTCCTGAAAATCCAAGGTAAGCGTCTCAAGTTTTGGAAGAGTTGACAAGTGAAAGATATTGGAAGTTGTGATTGTCATAGTATGGTTCCAAACACCGAATGATAAATTTAACTTCTTCATATTGCTAAGTATTACAAGATCCCATAGTCTCATCTCGTTTTTAGTAGAACGATCCATTTTAAGAGACTCAAGTAAGGGAAAACCAACAACAAACTCCTAAACTGTACCGCTATGAAAATTGACAGAAATCAATTCTAAGCTGAATAGATTTGGAAAACCCTTAAAACTTGTCAAGGTAGGAAAAGTGCAATAATGAAGTTTGAGATGTTTCAACTCCATACGAGAGTAAAGTTGGATTGGCAACGTAACTGGTTCACCATACCAGTTTCGAATTGTGACCTCCTTAACTCCTTTCTGATCCAAAATCAAAACCCAATCATAAATCTCTTCATAACTCACGTCGTCCTGTCCAAAAAGCATTTTGGGCTCTATGGAAAATACAAACCTTCTTACGGGACCATTAAGCTGAAGTAAAAGCCTAGTAATATGCTTCCCATCAAACTTATTTGTTAAATAGTAAAACAAATCCTCATCAACTATGACATCAGTGAGCAAATTCCTCTTAAACCTCCAGCTTCTCGATCAAGTACATGTCCTCACCGCATCTTTTAGTGGCATGCGATTCATAATATTAGTGGTCACGTTATCTGGCACGTTGCTTATATAATCTGCCATATCAGTGATCACATTATCTCCAAAATACATTGTATTGTTGGAATTTGAGTTGGGTCTTTGAGTACTAGAAATGAGTGTTTGGTTTTGGTATTTGATTTCATGGTGATGGTCTGGATAAGGGTTTGTGTAATTATGGTATGTAAATGGGTTTGGTTAGTGGGTTAATTGGTTGTCGCGCTAATAATAACTAGCGTATTAGAGAAGATAGGCTCAATTTGCGAAGTAAAGTTCACAGTTGGTCCCTAAAGTATCACTCTTGGGTTGATTAACTAAAGTGTAGTCATAAAAGTGAGTTGCCTATTATACCCTTGCATATCTAACTAAAACTTTGCGTTGACCAAGACCAAAATGGTCAAGGGACGCAATCGGCCTCAAAAAACCATGTTTTGGATGCATGGCGACGATTTTTCTGAGTTTTAGGCCCCCGCGATGTTTTTGGAAAAGTTCAGGGACCAACGATGTATTTTTGTCTTTATATTGAGACTTGAGACTAAAAAAGATTGTGATTTAACAAGAAAACAAACTAGAAAGTTTACTATGTAGAAGATATAATTTGTTCAAAATACGAGTGTCTTTGACACGTTTGACTCTTTGAAATGTTTCACTTTAACGTGATCTTTGAGCTATATGTATTTGAAATAAAGTGAAACAAAAATCAAGTAAAATCAAAACAGAGAGCCTAATAATAAAATCTTGAGAGTTCTAATAAAATGTCCTAACTTCAACCAAAGGCTTCTTATCCCAGCGGTATGTGAGTGGCCCATCAATCTAGAGGTTGTGGTGTAGACGAGATAGAATTTGTGAGATAGGTGGTATAGTAAAAATTTGCCGTTCTAACTTCAGATCTTGTTAGTTGTGAATTCTTTTACACTGTTTTATTAAGTTCTTTTTAGAGGAGAAACGAAAGCAAATGAGAAGAAACTAAAAAAGTGTTGTGTTCTCAAAAAATTTTGTAGAGAAGAAAGGAAAATAAATGGAAGGAAATGTGTGAAAATTTTGAGGGTTTTTTCTTTCAAAACTTTCCTCTCAAATTTGGGTGGATTGGGAAGGAAAGTGAATATTCAGCGTATAAACCTTGATGAATTAATTAAATTACTCGTTGTTCCTCTGAAGCTCTAACTTTGTATGTGGCCGCATAAACTTTGGCTAGTTTGTTTCTTTTTAGAATTCAATTCAGTTGCTTAGTTGGTTGAAATAAACACGTATACATTTTGCCAACTTCATTGTTATCTAAAGTTATCAGAAGTTCGATCATTTGTTCTATTAACTAGTTTCATTTTGATTGTCAGATATATTTCTTGTATGTGTGATTTCAAAGAGTATAATTATTTTTTTAAGATAAAGGATAGAACGGTGGCTATAGTTTGATTGGGTGGCAAAGAGACGGTAGCTCAAGGTGGCCGGCTAGGTATGAGGATCAAATCCACTATGATATCATGTTAAATGATGAATTCTCCGAAGATTTAGCTTTATTATTGATTACAATTATAGATAATCATAAATCTTAATCTTAATGGACCTAAACACTCGAGCTTGAGTCTTGTAGTTGCAAATTGTTTGCCTATATTATTATGTTGTCACGGGGTTGACCCACTTGTTTAGCTTCTAGATTACTCCATTGTTTCACTTATTGGCTTAATGAGAATTATGGCAAATTAGTCAATTATTATGGTAATCTAAGCAAAATTGATCCTATCCTAATAACCCTTTAACCAATCCCCCCACCCCCCGCGCCCATCTCTCCCTCACGTCTAACTATTTTTCTAAACTCTAAAGCACGCCTCTCCAATGACAGGTGATGATAATACTCCTCCTAATACCCACCCCATACCTTTGATAAACTAATCTTCTTTGGTGTAACTAGCATCTCTAACAATGCCCTTGTTAAATTAAGCCTAAAAAAAATTGAATTGTAATTCATGTAGTTCATTTTTCAAAATACACTTGGTGCCCTAGGCCTCAAGAAACATATTGAATGAGCATCCATAAGCAACCAATATTGATTCCAATTGGGATAGGCTTGAGGATCTTGTCAAGATGTGGATCCTTTACATATGTACCGAATCATTACAAGATCAAGTGGTGACTACACCGGGTAGTGCAAAAGATCTTAGGGGTCACTTGAAGGACCTCTTCCATATATGATAATGAAGATGACCGGGCCATAACTTTCGATAATCAACTCCGATCCATCAAACTTGGTAATATTTCAAATAATGACTATTTCTCCAAAAATCAAAATATGGCCGATAGATTGAAAAACCTTGGTGGTATGGTTAGAGATAGAAATCTTGTGATCTAAAATGGATTGGACTCCTATTACAAATAAACTGTAAAAATCATACATCACCAATCCACTTCCAACTTTTGCTACAACTAAAAACATATTATAATTGGAATAAAGTGAATTAATTGAAAAAGGCCACACGGAAAAAAGCCCTCTTGATACCAATTTGTCATCCCTTACTATACTTGTGACTTCTAGTTCTAATAACCAAAATAGGCCCCTTAATAACAATAACAAAAATCAACAAAGTACATAAAGCCCACCAAAGTTTTGTACTCATTTTCCCTAAGGTTCGTGTAAATCTAGGGATAGATGCAAATTTATACATGATCATCGTGCCCGTACAAACCCAAACGCTACAAATAACCAAAATATAAACATGGGACAACACACTAGCCAAAGTCGTGCCTATGGTATCAATCGCATAACACAAGAAGGTTCTTACACCCCCTCGTGGTTTGTTCATGGCCCGTCAAGCCCAATCACCTTTTGGCCGTTGGATTAACCAACTAGGTCCATAGCAGATGACCTACCTGGCCTATTCTTCTCCTGGTCTTCATTCGGCTTAACTACAGGTAGCTCAAGCATGGAGTTTGATGAGGCGAAAAATGATCCATTTTTAGGGGGTCATTTAAGCCCGAATTCGAATTTATTTGATCAAATATTGCCCTAAATCGTTCCTTTTGTGATTTTAGGTACTTTGGGAGAGAAATCTGGAAAAGGATGCAATTCGGACGTTTTTGGAGCATAAAAGTGAAGAAAACGCCAAAGTCTTAATTTTCCATGCTGGGAACAGTAGGTGACGGCGTCAAGAGTAACTCCCTGACGGCGTCAAGAGCAAAATTCCATGACGATCCAGTAAATATTTGACGGCGTCACGAAGTAGGGCGTCAAGAGTAAAAGTCATGATGGCCTGGAAATGATTATCACATTGACGGCGTCAAATGTAGATCAAGGCAGTCCGAGAAAAGTTTTGGCGGCGAGGTGACGGCATCACAAGCTTGGTCTTGACGCCATAAGACCCCTTTTCTTATATATAGTTTTCTAATTTTCACATTAAAGAGAGAGAAGTTTCGGAGAAACCCTAAGTACGAACTTGGTGCGAATTTTACAGGTTTTTCAAGGGTTCCAAGCCCTTGATACCTTTCATGTGTAATTGAGATAAGTGTTCTTTTAATTCAATCAATATGTCTATGTGTTGGTTGTCTATATCTTGTTCTTGTCTTAATTCCATCATGTTAGGCTAGATCTATCTTGTGTTTGCTTGGATCTAATGAAACCTAGATGTTAATTATGTGTTGATTACTTGTTTTTACTTATCTTGGATGAATGATTTATATGTTAGGCTTAAGAAAACTGGCAGATCTCCAATTGGTAACATGCTTGAACGTCTTAAGAAACATGAACCGACGCGCACTAGGTCTTTATTGGTTGTATTTAATGCATGAGCCACTGTTTATAATCCCTATGGTTGTGCTGGGCATGGTATAGGAGGAGATAAGAGCTCATAGAATTGGGGAGTTAAGTGTGCCACCCCATGAATGGTATTAAGGAATACGATCCGTCATCCATGCAATTATAACAAGTAATTAACGTGTAAAAGATGTCTAGGGAGTAGTGAAATCTAAGTAAACACATTTTCTCCACTTATTGCTCACAACTTTGGTATAATTTAGTTTATTTTCATTTCTAGTATTTTATTTTGATTGCATCTTTAGTATTGGGTTAGTTGATTAGCAACTAATTCCGTCCAAATCCTTCAAACCCGAGATTTTTAATTGCTTTCTAAAAAAATATAAAATACAAAAATAATCATCCCTCACCTTTAGAACTAGTATTTAGGTTTTCTAATCCTAGCGACACTATTCCTAAGCTGAACGATCAATCCCCCGGTACTTGTCACTATACTATACTACAACGATCAGGTACACTGCCTAGTGGGGGTTGTAAGCTTCTCGAGATCCCTCGAGAGGTAAAGCCTGGTGCAATTCCCACGCATCAAGTTTTTGGCGCCGCAGCCCGGGGAATAGTTATTGTCTAGGTTAGAATCTCTTTTTATTAGGTCTACTTGCTAGATTCCGTTCTAGTGAGATTTTATTTTTATTTTTAGGTTTTCTTTAGTCTATCTTTTCTTTGTGTCTTTGTTTGTAAAAACCTTTCCATTGACTATTCCGTTAGCCATTATGGAGAACGCGAATCCACCAAGTCCGACACTAGAGTTTTACCAGAAAAAATATAATTACACTAGTTTGGATATAACAAGATGGAGGAATGAAATGAGGTGGACAGGATTTTACATTGATTTTATTGAGTACCTTAAGAAAAGAGGCCAAGTGCATAATGCATTTAAAGAATTTACCTTAGGAGCTCCATCACCCCTCAAAATGCCTCACTTAGTGAAACCTATGCACCATATGAGCCTTCACCTAGGATAGTTTCGTATGAGCCACCTAGCTGCATGTCATGGTTAGGCCCTACAATGATACAGGATGAGCACATAGGTGACCTTGATGTGATGGAGGATGTAGCCAAACATGATCACGTTGATCAAAAAGACCTAGGTTTTATGATCGATGATGATGAATCTCAAGAAACACATGATGAATCTTTTGGGCAATTCGTATATAGCAGTCAGAATATTGAGGATGATCCTTATGATTCGGATATAGAAGTTGAGATGCCTAGAGAAGTACGTGAGATACTTGGTAAAATGTTAGGGTTAGATTATAATAAAACACATGTTGAGGATATAGGTGATCTTGACACAAGGAATGATGAAGTAGAAAATCTAAGCCCACCAAGTACCCCACAAGTCCTACCATCAATTGAGGCACACACATCATCCGTGACTTGCCCGGAAAAAGTAGAAGAGACTATAGGAACCCCAATTGAGGTAGAACTCTTAGACCAAGCACAACTAGAGAATATAGGTTTTAACACTTATAGTGATAACCTTTCTTTTAGTTCTAGGGAAGTTCCTAGTTTTGATGAACCGGAGCCTCAACCAAAGCCGTTACCTAATCTTCCATCTTTAGATGTGAATTTAGGAATTGAAATGGGTTTCGATCCACCCATCAAAGCATATAGTTCGGGTAGTCTTAGGACAAAGGTAGTGGACTCTAAGCCTTGTAGAGAGGAAGCCAATATAGGAGTGGAAAATGACCTTACATGCTTACATCACCCATTTATGATTGATCACAAGAAACATTATGGGTTTAAACCGGGTTTATTAGGTCAAGATGGATCCCCAACTAGTAGTCTCTTGAAGTTGATAGAAAATGATCCCTTTCTAGGAAAAAATCTCAATCCACCCATTAACCCGATTGAATTTGGTAAGGTTATGATGATAGGAGCACACCCCTTTGAGCATATAATTCATCTACCACTCTTTCCTCACGAGGCATATTTCCACCCTAAGGGTGTGTATCGCTACTTCCACCCGCACTTAATCCTAAGTGTAGGGAAAACCTCCCCTATTTCCGTTAAATAAGGGAAGAGTCAGGCTCGTGACTCGAACAAAAACAAGCGCTTATTGGGAGGCAACCCAAGCTTTATTTACTAAATAGTGGAAATAAATAGTGGAAATACTTTACTTTGTTGTTTTGGCCTAGTCTTAACTCCACCTAAAGGTATTTTTGCAAAAGATAAGTGTAAGGGGAAACCCCAAATATGTTTTCAAGAAACAAACCGATCATGATTCTCCACAATATTAAATGAACATGTATATTTGTATTTGTTAGAGTCAAATGCTTGTATTGAGTCATAATGAAGTTTTGCAGGATTTTTCAGGAAGTAGGACCAAGTTTTTCCAGAAATTTTCCGGAAACTTAACATAAGAATTTCTGCAGGTCACTTCTGACGGCGTCAAGAGTTTACTCTTGACGGCGTCAAGTGTAAAAATCTGGAAATTTTACCAGTTTTGTTTTTCTAACGGAGTCTTATAGTTTTTGTGAATTATTAAGTTTTATAATCTCCAGGAAATCTGCAAACTTCATTCCACAAGCATTATATCTTATCTTGTTTTCTAGGATTTAGTAACTTATATAGGATGCCGCCGATTTTACGCGAGGTTGTCTTGTCTATTTATCAGGTTTTACAGGTTATGTATGACAAGAAGATGATTTATATTCTGGAAGGGAAGCTTTGATTGTTCATTTTCTTGGAAGAAGATTTAACCTGGCCACCTTATTATCCATACCGAGCGAATCAGGGGAGTATTTGATTTCATTTTTTTAACTTTTTCACTTTTACATTCTTTACTTGAACATTGGGGACAATGTTCATCTTAAGTGTAAGGGGAGGATAAAAAGATGATACCTTACATATGCACTTTCGCTTGTGTTTGTTTTGTTTAATAGTAGATGTGTAATAAATTTTAGCGCCAAATTTAAATTTTTTTACAACATTTAGGAGTGAAACTTTAGCCATAGCAAGCATCTCATGGATAGGAGATTGTATGACTAGCACATAACCGTATATTCAGAAAAATTTTCCACCCAAAAATGTGAGGTTCGCCTTTAGATTTGATAGGAAAAGCATTTATTATTAGTGCTTATGAGTGTACCGGTAGCATTTAGATTCTAGAACTTGCGTTAGTGATGCATCCCGAGACCGCTAGTGAGACTACATTCGTGTGGTAGGATTTACTACATGATAAGAGGCATTAGGATCACCCTTGTGTTAAACCCGTATCATAATTACTTGACCATTTAAGTCATATTACTTGGCTAGTTAAGTCAACTAATTTTTCCCACACCCTTAGCGTTGTACTCATTTTTAGTACACGAAACCCCTAGTACACCCCTCCGAGCCTATCTTTTCATTTCTAACTTTAAGCATTTTACTTAAAGGAAGAATTTGTTACATCCCACTTAAATGTACAACCAAATCGCCTTAGCCTTCCGTGTATGCGCTCATCTTTAGTGCATTATTGTTATTTGTTTAAACCCTAAGTTAACTTTCTAATTGATTACATGGTTGCTAAGTCGAGTCATATCCTTGTACATATTGTTTTGGGACGATTGGGACTCATGGATAAGTACTTATTTTATGGAGTAATGGGGAAGAACAACATTTATTACCCCCATATATACGTTAATCTTAAAAGTGCTCCAAGTGTTTTGATTTTCTTAACTCGAGTCATTAGATTAGTTTAATGTAAAGTATGTAAAAATTCAAGTGTAAGGGGAATGTTCATTCCCTATGATGTATTATTTTGGATGGTAGGGTAAGAGTGTATGCAAAAAAAAAAAAAAAAAAAAAAAATCGAAAAAAAAAGAGAAAAAGGAAAAAGAGAAAAAACATACGGACTACCATCCCTTTTCATTCTATGTTCAATTTATGTTTTTATTATTTTTCATTTATTAGCTTAAGTCGAGTCTAGTCTTGGCTTAGCAACGCCATCTTGTACATGTAATTAACCAAGATTGTTAGCTCGCCACCAGTAAAAAACTTCCTTTATCCAACAAAACCGTGTATTTCATATCCCTACACCTAACGTTACAACCCTTTAAAAGACCTCTTTGATAGTTTATCCTAGGTGCTTACGCCATGTGGTGGAGGTTTGATCCTTTCCCAAGCCTATGGTAATCTATTTTGCTATGACAGGTAGTGAGAGATATCTTCCGTTTCCATATTGTAATTTACACTTTATTACACCCGAGAGATGTGAGTATCTAAACACTATTTGTGAGGTGCTAGTGTATGACCTTCGTGCTTGTCTATTGGTCTTTAGTGGAACGATTATTTGTTGTAATTACTTTTATATTAGTGTTAAATGACCCCTAACTTGTATTTTGAGTAGAATAAAAGCGCATTTGCTTGAGGACAAGCAAATCTCAAGTGTAAGGGTATATGATGAGGTAAAAAATGATCCGTTTTTAGGGGGTCATTTAAGCCCGAATTCGAATTTATTTGATCAAATATTGCCCTAAATCGTTCCTTTTGTGATTTTAGGTACTTTGGGAGAAAAATCTGGAAAAGGATGCAATTCAGACGTTTTTGGAGCATAAAAGAAAAGAAAATGCCAAAGTCTTAATTTTCCATGCTGGGAACAGTAGGTGACGACGTCAAGAGTAACTCCCTGACGGCGTCAAGAGCAAAATTCCATGACGATCCAGTAAAGATTTGACGGCGTCACGAAGTAGGGCGTCAAGAGTAAAAGTCATGACGGCCTGGAAATGATTATCACATTGACGGCGTCAAATGTAGATCAAGGCAGTCCGAGAAAAGTTTTGGCGGCGAGGTGACGGCGTCACAAGCTTGGTCTTGACACCGTCAGACCCCTTTTCTTATATATAGTATTCTAATTTTCACATTAAAGAGAGAGAAGTTTTGGAGAAACCCTAAGTACGAACTTGGTGCGAATTTTACAGGTTTTTCAAGGGTTCCAAGCCCTTGATACCTTTCATGTGTAATTGAGATAAGTGTTCTTTTAATTCAATCAATATGTCTATGTGTTGGTTGTCTATATCTTGTTCTTGTCTTAATTCCATCATGTTAGGCTAGATCTATCTTGTGTTTGCTTGGATCTAATGAAACCTAGATGTTAATTATGTGTTGATTACTTGTTTATACTTGTCTTGGATGAATGATTTATATGTTAGGCTTAAGAAAACTGGCAGATCTCCAATTGGTAACATGCTTGAACGTCTTAAGAGACATGAACCGACGCGCACTAGGTCTTTATTGGTTGTATTTAATGCATGAGCCACTGTTTATAATCCCTATGGTTGTGCTGGGCATGGTATAGGAGGAGATAAGAGCTCATAGAATTGGGGAGTTAAGTGTGCCACCCCATGAATGGTATTAAGGAATACGATCCGTCATCCATGTAATTATAACAAGTAATTAACGTGTAAAAGATGTCTAGGGAGTAGTGAAATCTAAGTAAACACATTTTCTCCACTTATTGCTCACAACTTTAGTATAATTTAGTTTATTTTCATTTCTAGTATTTTATTTTGATTGCATCTTTAGTATTGGGTTAGTTGATTAGCAACTAATTCCGCCCAAATCCTTCAAACCCGAGATTTTTAATTGCTTTCTAAAAAAATATAAAATACAAAAATAATCATCCCTCACCTTTAGAACTAGTATTTAGGTTTTCTAATCCTAGCGACACTATTCCTAAGCTAAACGATCAATCCCCCGGTACTTGTCACTATTCTATACTACAACGATCAGGTACACTGCCTGGTGGGGGTTGTAAGCTTCTCGAGATCCCTCGAGAGGTAAAGCCTAGTGCAATTCCCACGCATTAGAGTTCTTCACAGCCGGCTCAATTGGCTTCTCCTTAGTCGGCCAATATGGTCGAGCAGGCCTTTGTCTCCCCCAACCCGCAACTCAGTCGACATACCAACCGGGGATACTTGGTACCACACCTTTTGAGACACCGACTCAAGACACATTACTTTCACACGCCTTTAGCACCATGACGCTTCAAGATCTGATATGAAACATTGACACATGTGCTTCCTCTCACCTTACTTCTCATACTCGTACTATATGTAATATTTTTTAATAAACGTTTATATCCGTCAGTTCATGTTATTGATGACACTAACATACTGCGACAAATGGTAATTTTCCCTTACTATTATTTTAATAGTAATAATATTTATTTTATTAGAAAATACACCTTTTATATTTTCTGACACTTGTTGACTAATTAAATTTAAAAACAAGAAGTTATATTGTTTTTCCTAATAAATGATCTCACACGCGTATCACGAAGCTTTCCATTCACACCTCGTTGGGGTACGACCCAAGAAATCACTTCCCGGTCTAACAATTATAATATCACTTTCACGAGTTTTGCGAGGTAATCTTTTTCCTAAAAGGTTTACTTGTATTTCTCTACGTCTAGTTGTCTCACGATAACTTAGACCTCACGTTTGTTGATATTTTGATACAAATTGTTTTGCACACCAAAACACAACGAATCAAATGGCGCCGCTGCCGGGGAGGCTGTGTGTCGAAAGTCTCGATAAGGTTTAGACGATTAGTCTTGTAGAACCTTCGCAAGAAGTTACGCTTTCATAAAACTTATAAAATCCAAAAAATATTTTTCTTTTGTTTCTATATATGTATTATATCTATAAAAGATAAGAAAAATACAAAAATATTTTCCCGTTTCTTTGTTTAATAATAACAACATTAAAATCTTACCACCGCAAACCAAGGCAGAACACCTACCAATTGGGGGTGTGAGCATAATAAGTTCCCAAACCAAAGATCAAAACTTGCCTTTGTATCACTTGCGTTTTGGAAAACTTTTAATCGATAAGCTTACATTAAGAGGAGTCAAAACGGTATAGGGCGATCCAATGAACTTCGCCCTAGTGAGAAATCCATTTTTTTCTCCCGCTCCTTGTACGTTTATCCTTAAAGGTCAACCTTGCGTTCTTGATTATTGGTTTAAGTTCCCTTGTCGTTAAAGTGGTATTGTTTTAATTGGATTTGATTTTGTGGTGCATGCGTACTCGTTCACAATCAAGGCGAAATCGTCAACTAAGACACGTCACCGAACTACGTCCTATTGTTGAAGATCACGTTTCGAAAATGGATGATAATCGTGAACCTCCGAAGGATGACCCAATTCATGATCTCCGCAAGATGGAGGAATTGTGTCAGCCCACTATGCACGGAAGGGGTGGCCCTATTGCCCCTCTTAACATCGCAGCTACGAATTTTTGACTTAAGCATCATATGATACAACAAGTCCAAAATTCATGCCAATTTCACGGTTTGCCGGGTGATGATGCAAACAAACATCTTGATAAATTTCTCATCGTCACCCAAAGCATGAAACAAAATGGTGTCACCGATGATGCCCTTCATTTGTGCCTCTTTCCATATTCTTTGACTCATCATGCCACTGTGTGGTTTGATCGACTTCCAAAGAATTCAATTCATACCTTTGAAGAGATGGTTGCTAAATTTTTAGCCAAATACTTTCCACCATCTATGGTTACTAAGTTACGTAATGAAATTAGTAACTTTCGTCAGCTTCCCCGAAGAGTCCTTTTTCGAGGCATGGGAACGCTATAAGCTTTCAATCGATCGGTGTCCTAATCATAACATGCTGCTAGTCACTCAAATAGATACCTTCTATAATGGGTTGACATTGAGACACCGAGATACAATCAATGCTGCTGCGGGTGGTACCTTTATGAAAAGGAGACCCGAAGAGTGTTATGATCTCATTGAAAACATGACCGCTCACCATAACTTTTGGGATTCCTCAGCCGAGAGAAACGAGTCATGTAGATCTATCACTCCAGCATCCAATGAAATAGCGACTCTCACAAAGAAGCTTGATGACTTATCTACGGCTATGTTAAGGATGAATCAAACCATCTAAAACCAACTAGTCAAAGCCGTAGCTTAAAGTTGTGAAACTTGTGGAGGTCCACATTCTTATTCCGAGTGTCCAGCCATCGGTGGCCACACTCAAGAGAACGTATAGGCTGCTCAAAGTTCCTATAATACTGGAGGTAATGTTCACCAACCGCAAAGGGACCGTAATCTTCTCAGCTATCGTTCTAACAATTTCCTTGGACCACCTGGGTTCAATCAAAACCAAAACGAAAGTTTCAGTCCAAACCAAAATGTCCAAAACCGTAACCAAAACCAAAATCGAATGAACTAAGGTTTTCAAAACCAAGGGAATTTTACTCAAGGGTTTCAAAATCAAAGAAACTTGAATAGAAATCAAGGTTATGGTAATCAAGGAAACAATTTTCATGGTAATGGTAATCAAAACCAAGGAAATTTTCAAAACCAAGCTTTCAATCAAAACAACCGAGCTCCAAATTTTCAACATCAAAACCAATCCGTTGTTCAACCTCAATCATCATCCGATGAGGTGTTGAAACAATTCATGAAAGCTCAAGAAGAAACAAACGGGTTGTTGATCACTCAGATTTCTGAACTAAAGAAGTCTTTAAATGATCGACCTTCGGGATCGGGAACGCTACCTAGCAACACGATCGCCAACCCGAAGGGCGATGTAAAGGCAATCATAATCCGTAGTGGTGTTTCTTATGATGGACCCACGATTCCTACTACCTCTTCTACTTCTCCTCCAAAGGTAGTGGAACGTGAACCTGAGGCGACAAAGGACAAAGTGCAAATTACTAGTACACAAAGTACCGCACACGTCCAACCTCATGTTGTCCCAAAAACCAAATCCAAACTGGGAGTTGTTTTTGAACCCCCGATAAATCCCATTCAATCCAAAGCTTCAATACCTTATCCATCACGTTTAAATGATCAAAAGCTCCGTGAAAAGGCTAGTCACCAAATGGACAAGTTCTTGCAAATCTTCCAAGAATTACATTTTGACATAAGCTTTGCGGATGCTATCATGTTAATGCCCAAATTTGCATCGACTATCAAAAACTTGTTAAGCAACAAGGAAAAGTTATTTGAAATGGCTAAGACTCCACTGAATGAGAATTGCTCCGCAGTTATACTAAAGAAGCTTCCCGAGAAGCTCGGAGATCCTGGAAAATTTCTTATTCCTTATGTTTTTCCAGGAATGGTTGAATGCTTCGCCTTGGCCAATCTTGGCGCTAGCATCAACCTAATGCCTCATTCAGTGTAGAGGAAACTTTCACTTCCCGAACTTACTCCTACATGCATGACTCTCGAGCTTGCAGATCGTTCCATCACTCGTCCACTCGGCATTGCCGAAGATGTGTTCGTGAAAGTAGGAAAGTTCCATTTCCCTGCTGACTTCGTAGTTGTTGAGTTTGATGCGGATCAAAGAGTTCCTCTAATTCTTGGAAGAGGATTCCTAAGAACGGGTCATGCTCTTATTGACGTTTTTGAACAAGAGATCACTCTACGTGTTGGTAATGAAGCGGTTACCTTTAACCTTGATCAAACTTCAAGGTACTCCTCAAATTTTGACTCCGAATCGGTTAACCGAATTGATGTCATTGATGTTGCATCTGAGGAGTACTCTCAAGAAGTTCTCGGTTTTTCTTCGAGTGGCAATCCCACTCCATCTACTGCACCAATCATAGCCGACTCTTCCCCTTCTCTCACTCCGTTTGAGGGAAGTGACTTCCTTTTGGAAGAGTTCGATGCTTTTCTTGCCTAAGATAGCTCAATGTCACATGAGGTTGATAGTAACTATCTTGATTCTAAGGGGGATATACTCATGCTTGAAAAATTGTTGAATGAAGATCCTTCACCCCCTCTTCCTCCAAAAGAACTTCATAACGAGGAAGTCAAATATGTTGAAAAAACTGATGACTTTCCTGAGGTCGAACTCAAGGACCTACCGTCTCATCTCGAGTATGCATTTTTGGTGGGTGACGATAAGTTTCCCGTCATAATTGCTAAAGACTTGAATGAGGAAAACAAAGCCGCTCTCCTTAAGGTTTTAAAGTCACACAAGCGAGCCATTGCTTGGAGACTTTCCGACATCAAGGGTATTAACCCGGAATTTTGTATGCACAAGATTTTGATGGAAGATGACTTTAAACCGGCGGTTCAACAACAAAGAAGGGTAAATCCTAAAATTCATGAGGTTATCAAACAAGAAGTCATAAAAGTTCTTGATGCCGGTTTGATTTACCCTATCTCGGATAGTCCTTGGGTGAGTCCCATCCATTGTGTGCCCAAGAAGGGTGGTATTACGGTTGTTAAAAATGATGACAATGAGTTAATTCCTACTCGATTGGTAACGGGTTGGCGTGTTTGCATTGACTATCGAAAGTTGAATGACGCCACCCGTAAAGACCACTTTCCTCTACCTTTCATGGATCAAATGCTCGAAAGATTGGCGGGAAACGAATACTATTGTTTCCTTGACGGTTTTTCGGGTTATTTCCAAATTCCCATCGATCCTCAAGATCAATAGAAAACGACTTTCACGTGTCCATATGGAACATTTGCTTATCGACGCATGCCTTTTGGCTTGTGCAATGCTCCGGGCACATTTCAAAGATGCATGATGGCCATTTTTCACGACACGATCGAGAAAACAATGGAGGTCTTCATGGATGATTTTTCGGTCGTTGGGAATTCATTCGAATCGTGTCTCACCAATTTAGACAAAATGCTTCAAAGATGTGAAGATACCAATCTTAGTCTAAATTGGGAGAAAAGTCATTTCATGGTCAAGGAAGGAATTGTCCTTGGCCATAAGATTTATAAGAGCGGGATTAAGGTTGATAAAGCTAAAATCGATGTCATTGCTAAACTTTCTCCTCCCACAATTGTTAAAGGTGTTCGGAGTTTTTTGGGTCATGCCGGCTTCTATCATAGATTTATTCAAGACTTCTCAAAAATAGCTAGGCCTATGACCCGACTTCTTGAAAAAGAAACTCTGTTTATCTTTTCTGATGAGCGCATCGAAGCTTTTCAAACTCTCAAGAAAAAGCTTACCGAGGCACCAATTCTAGTTGCCCCCGATTGGGACCTACCTTTCGAACTCATGTGTGATGCAAGTGACTTTGCCATAGGTACGGTCTTGGGGCAACGAAAAACCAAACACTTTCAGCCGATTCATTATGCAAGCAAAACCTTGACCGAAGCTCAAGCTCACTACACAACAACGGAAAAAGAATTACTAGCCGTGGTGTATGCATTTGAGAAGTTTCGGCCATACTTGATCTTGACTAAATGCAAAGTGTACACGGATCACTCGGCTCTCAAGTATCTCTTTGCCAAGCAAGATGCAAAACCGAGATTGCTCCATTGGGTTCTCCTCCTACAAGAATTTGATATCATTATTCGTGATAAAAAAGGAGCCGAGAACCTCGCTGCTGACCATCTTTCCTGATTGGAAAACCCTCATCAAGGTGTTCTTGAGAAAAAGGAAATAAATGAAATGTTTCCTCTCGAGACACTTAATGTGATTTCTTGTCATGGTGATTCTAGTACCCCATGGTTTGTCGATGTTGCAAACTACCATGTGGGGAATTTCGTTGTGAAAGGGATGTCGTCCCACCAAAAGAACAAAATTTTCAAAGATGTGAATCATCACTTTTGGGACGATCCCTATTTATTCAAAATTTGTGCGGACCAAGTCATTCGTAGGTGTGTTCATGGCCAAGAGGCCATGGAAATTCTTAAGGCTTGTCATAATGGACCCACTGGGTGACATCATGGCCCGAATTACACCGCTCGAAAAGTATTTGATTTCGGTTTTTATTGGCCCACCATTTACAAAGACGCCCATGACTTAGTCAAATCTTGTGACTCATGTCAACGTCAAGGAAAGATAACACAACGGGATGAAATGCCACAAAATGTCATCCAAGTTTGTGAAATCTTCGATGTTTGAGGCATAGACTTTATGGGGCCGTTCTCGTCCTCACGAGGGAACAAGTACATACTCGTGGCCGTTGACTATTTGTCGAAATGGGTCGAAGCCAAAGCTCTCCCAACCAACGATGCCCGAGTAGTTGTAAAGTTTTTAAAATCTCTCTTTAATTTGCTAGGTTTGGAACTCCCCACGCTATCATTAGTGATCGCGGTACTCACTTTTGCAATGACCAATTTGCAAAAGTCATGCTCAAGTATGGTGTCACTCACCGACTTGCTACCGCTTATCACCCACAAATGAGTGGGCAAGTGGAGGTTTCAAACCGTGGTTTAAAAAGAATTCTTGAAAGGACCGTAGGCGAAAACCGTGCCTCTTGGTCGGACAAATTAGATGACGCTCTATGGGCTTTTCGCACGGCTTATAAAACACCCATCGGGTGTACTCCTTATAAGCTTGTGTATGGAAAATCGTGTCATCTACCGATTGAGCTCGAGCACAAAGCTTATTGGGCTTTAAAGAATGCTAACTTCGATCTTAAGTCTGCGGGTGATCATAAGAAAGTTCAACTAAATGAACTAAATGAACTTCGTGATCAAGCTTACGAAAACTCTTTAATTTATAAAGAGAAAACAAAGAAGATTCATTACTCAAAAATCAAGAACCGTGTTTATAACGTTGGTGACCGAGTCCTTCTTTTTAACTCTAGATTAAAGATATTTTTGGGTAAGCTCAAAACCCGCTGGACTGGACCTTTCACCGTTGCTAAAGTTTTTCCTTATGGTACCGTCGAATTATCTCAAAATGACGGTCCAAATTTCAAAGTGAATGGGCATCGGTTGAAGCATTATTTTGGAGGGGACATACCACCCGTGGTTATTTCGGATCTCCAAACTTTCCTCATGGACCAATGAATTCGGGGTCGAGTCAAGCTAGCGACTCGGTAAACAAAAACAGTAGCGCACCATGGGTTTTCATCCATATTTCTAACTTCTTCCTCCTTTCTAAAAAAACTAGTGTGGGGGAGTACCCACACTTTAAAACAAAAATGTGTTTTCCCACACTTGCCCAAATCTAAACTTTTTACATTTCAAAATATCGGCATAATAGCCAATACTTTGAATATTGAGGGCAATCTTCACTTCTAAGTGTGGGGGGGGGGGGGGTAAATTCTGGCGAATTTAATCACTTTTGTGACATAATACCCCCGTTTTGGCCAAAAAAAATTTTTTAGTGTGGAAGTGCTTTGCACTTACACAACAACAGGTTATCATTCAACCACATCTAACTTAAGGACTGGCTAATCCAGGAGCAAACGGCTCTTGGTAAAGATATCTCAAATCCGTTTATGGTTGGCAATTTGCCAAAAATTGTATGGTGCTCAACTCACCATATCCTAATAAGTGAAAGAGTTGGCTAGCCCGCAAGATTATGGCTTGTGGTAAAGGCAGTGGAATACCATAATTGGTAATCAACTCACCAAGATGTTGACTGTGTCCATCTAGAGTTGGCTAGTCCAAAAGCAAATGGCTTTTGGTAAAGACAAATCAAAACCGTTGGAAGCTTATAGTTTGCTCAAAATCATATGGTTATCGGTGTACCATAGTTCTTACTTGAACTGAAACATTTGGCTACTCCAGAAGTAATGGCTTTTGGTAAAGAGACTTCAAATTCATTAAATTTTCACAAAAGATTGCTAGGGACTACCAATAGTTTAGTGTGGGGGATTGATGAGTATGTAAATACTCATCATTTTTGGTCAAATATGAAAGGCAAAACGTTTAAAAACACCAAGAAATGCATCAAAATACAGAAAATATCCCAAAGATTATTTTTTATATGTTTCAGATGCAAAATGATTGTAAACAAACGAAAAACGAACAAAGTTTGCATAATTGGCAGTTTCAGTCCCCCAACTTTCAAAAGTTGTCAAAACAAGTCCCTCAACATTTATTTTAAAAGAAAAGTCAACCCAAGTTCTTTAAAAGTCAAAAGATATCACAAATGATCTTTGGGTAAAAAGCTTTCAAAAATATACAAGTTTAGCCCCTGAAATTTCACATTTGGCAAGATTGGTCCCTGTACTTTCAGAAAATGTGAGAAATAGTCCCTGGAGAGAGTTTTATGAAGGGAAGTCAGCAAAAGTCCTCCAACAATCCTCAAATGTCAAGTTTGATCCTTGAATGGCATTTTCAAAAATTTACAAGAAAGGTCCCTCAAGTTTGGTAATTTGGCAATAATAGTCCCCTGGAATTATTCTTAGAAGAACAATGATGAAAGTAACTTTGGGAATCCAACATTTGGCAAGAGTGGCCCTTGAAATAACTTTGGAATAATGGCAAAAAAGACCCCTCATGTTTTTAGAATTTGCACTTTTGGTCCTTGAGATATTTTACTACATAACCATACGGATCCCTTAATAATCCAATCCAACTAATCCCATAAACCCACCAAAACCATCCTTGGCCCAAACAAATGTCACAACTTGTAATTTCAGGTCCTTTTTCAAACGTTGAAACTTCATTATTCATTTTCGGAAGTTACTATTCATCATTTACTATTCACCGATCACTATTCATCATTTTACTATTCATCGTTTTTGGAGTTAGTTTGAGATTCCGAGAAGCGTTCGAAAATTTTACTATTCACATGACACTATTCACTTCTGGAGGGAAAACCACTATTCATGTGCATTAGTCATTTCTTCGTAATGTTAGTTTACGAGTAAATAAATTCGCGTAACCAGGATGGTTTAGCTGCGAATTCATGCATCATCAGTAGGGACATTTCATACGGACTAGAAATAGTCCGCATATCATCATTTTAGCATTTACGTACTATTCCACTCGTAGGATATTCAAAGTAATATTTTTAGTATAATTAACGATTTACGTATATTTATTTTAAATAAACGCTAACACACGATCAATAAATGTGATTAACACATCCGACACTCCCCACAATGGTCCCGATATATTTTACATCTCTTACAACATCACAAATATTATATTATTAATTTACCCGGTGTTTTCAAATTAATTGCTACGTTTTCTGGTCGGGGCTTATAACTCCGACGGTTTGCGTTATTTCAACCCGATAATTATTTTAATACCTGACTCTCATCAGGAATGTAATTTTATAATTTTTACAACGTCGTCACATTTTATTTGGTACAGTTAAACTTTATTTCTAGCAAACTCGATACCCGATAACACCTAAACTACACAATAACAAACTAAATCTACACAAAAGTCTTGCAAGTCTTACGCAAATCCTATCCTCCCCACCTTTCCCCCGCTAAAATGTGGATCTTGCCCCCTATGACCAAATACACTTGATTTTTTTGACTAACAAATATACTTCAAGACCTAAGATATTTTCTACTTCATTTACACAAGTTCTTTACAAAGTAAACTAGCAAACTCTCTCATTTTCTTCCTTCTCTCTACCATTTTCGGCCAACAACAAGAAAACATCAAGGATCCATTAATTTTTCAAGATCAAGTCATAAACAAGCTCCATTAGTGATCCTTGTTAGGGTTTTGAAATATAAACTCAAGGTTTTATAGGTTTTCATCTTCAAAACTTACCAATCCTTCAAAGTAAGTATGTCAAACTATTTTTCATAATATTACCAAGTTATTATAATGTTCATATGGTTTTTATACAAGATCTACATGCATATGCTAGTTTATACCACTCTATTTAAACTTTTATATCTTTTAAGCCTTAGAAATGGTTACATAGAAACCCTTGTTAGATCCACTTGATTTATGATGTTTAGGAACCCATGACACCCTAAGAAGGTGTATGGTGAGATTATACTAGATTTGTGGTGGTTGAAAGTGATTTGGTTGAAGTTGAAACTAGTTTGAAACCCTATAATTGATTTTTAAACATATATAGAAACCTACTGTCCCAAAACGCCAAACCCAGAAAAATCAGGGACTCGGGGGTAATTTTTGATCAAAGATTTAGAAAATATTTTCAAAAACGAAGCCGTGGGCAAAAAAACGGATTAAAACGAGCTTATAACGAAGGAGATATGATTTTTGCAATTTTAACGACGAAAACTATTTTCTGAAAATTTAATGTGCTGATGGACAATTTTCGACGGACAAAGAGAGGCATTAGACGTAACCTAGAGGAGCCGAGCTATCAAAAATATATTAATACATGTTAAGACGAATCCGTGGATATAAAGAACGAGGAAAATGAACTTAAAACGACAAAGATATACAAGTTTCAAAATCGACAAAACTATATTATTTTGGCAGCTACAATTGGAAATAATAAACTACGTACTAAATACTATATTTTCTAGAAATATTGTTAAAGAGCTATATTCTTAACCAATGAAGTACGTATGACCCAAAGCTTATTTATACGATTAATTGACGTTATTTTAAAGATTTCAAAACGATGAATATAACACTAACATTTTATATACGATATATCAAGACTAGTTTTTATAAGTCTAGTTAGACTTATTTTTCCTAAGTATGGACAAGATTTTACTTTGACAATAACTAGTATTTTCAAGTTACGAGTGGTATAGGTATCATGTGCATGAACATTCACTACATCATTTCATGATCTAAAGTATATCATATTCATTTGTTTAGGTTGCGGTTAGTGTTCACGCCATGTTGTCCCGATCATTTCACCGCATTGTACCATCACTTCAGGTGAGTCATAGCCCCTACTTTTTCAATTGTTTTGGTAAACTCTTTGGGGGAGAATACATGCTCATTTTCATTTAAATGTATACTTGATTTAATTGATTATACTACATTTTAGTCAAACATTTATTTGCTCCAGTTATGAATTTGTTGCTTAATCGAATGTAGTGTATATTCATTTGCATCACACTTAATCCTTTCCACCTTTGGACCCAAGCCTTTTTCCATTATTATGCACACTTAACCGAATGAACCGGTTTTACCACTATGTACATACATGACTGAATGAACGGGTCACATAACCGAATGTACGGGTCGCATAACCGAATGTACGGGTCACATAACCGAATGTACAGGTCACGTAACCGAATGAATTGGTCACGTAGCCAAATGTATGGGTCATTTTTCACTTATCTTTGAATCTTGGTCCACATATTACTTTTGTTTACATAAACTATATCATATTTGGCAGTGGGTCGTAAACACACAGGTTACAAGTCTCTTATGGCGGGACTTGGAACTGAGTGGATTTATGATGCCTTTGCTGGGAAATCTTCATTCAAATGCAATGTACTTCATTTTACACTAGACTCTATGAACTCACCAACCTCGTGTTGACACTTTAGCATGTATTTTCAGGTATTAAGCAATGGCACGCTACTGGAGGTTTTGGCAGGGCATGGCATGGTCATAGAAGACTCTGATATTCATTGGGGGACCGTTTTTAACTATTTAAAGGCCTACTTCCGCACTACTTTAATAATGTAAATTCAACACTTTTGGTTAAATGATTTTATTCTAAATGATTGAAATGAAAACCATTTTTGTACTTGTGTTGTGGTACCAATTGAGTTACACCCCAGCTACATGTATGCTTCTGCTAGACCCGATTCTGGGGGTGTGACAGATTGGCATTAGAGCTTTGGCTATAGCGAACTGAGTGTTTTTAAAACCTAGACTATAGCTACTTTCAGGAAAACTTAACCCAATGACCGTCACGTGTCTGCCTGCCAAGATGATGCCTCATTTGTGGTTAGTTGCTGACATAGGTGATGAGATTTGTGTCTCATTATCTGATATATTATATTCATTTATTATAGTTGATTACTATAATTGTCTTTCATATAAGCATGTTCACGTATCATATATGTCACCGCATTATGTTTTTCCTTGCATAGTTTCATCATTTGACCTTGAGTTTGGTCACCTGCCTTAGTCTTTCAGAACGTCTTTGTATTCGTGAAGGACATAGTATTAGTATAATTGAGCTGAGTAATTCAAAATTCATGGAACCTCGGTGGAATATAGACTGGTCATTTATATTCAACCCGGGATAGTAGGATATAGGCTGACCACCTATATCTGACTCAGAAATGAATTTTGCAACACTGAGAATGGTTATAATAAAATTTTGTCTGGATTGAATTCTCTACTCAATTTCCAAATGTTTCATTTATGTGTGTGTATACCCTCGTTGTCAGAACATTCACACTTTTTATCACTTCGTGAATCACCGATTGGAAGCACGTCAACTGGTCATTTCATCTCATGAATCTTCGCATTTATGCACAATACACTTACATCACAGTATTTCCTTTTACCACAATATCATTATGTCACAGTTATCACAGTCTTTTCCCTTCTCACCATCATTATCATTTCCTTTCCCCATCCCTATATATATAAGGAATTAGCTTACACTCTATAGATTCCGATGTCACTCGTCACTCACTATTCCCAATATTGATAAGTGGATATTATCAATGACCCCCCTAGGAATGAATTTCCATACCATTTATAAGGAGGAACCCTCGGTACATTATGACCATTTAAAACTCAATAGAAATCTCAAGATATCACAAAATCACTCGAACCACGCCAACTAATCATGACGACTTCACACCTTTCATTCTATGACAATCCATTCTCGAACACCTACTACTAGGAAACGTCTTATATATGTTTCACCCTTCTTTTCTTGTTTTGAAGAGCTATGCCGCCAAGGAAAGTTAAAGCTACTCTAACTATGACACCTGCTGCTATTCGGAAACTTGTTAAGGATAGTATAGCCGAAGCTCTAGAGATCAAGAGAGCTGAGGTAGCTGCAAAGGCTGCTGAAACCGCTTCACAGACAGGGACGAATGAACAATCCAATAATAGGTGTGAATGCACTTGGAAGGATTTTAAGATTAGTGATCCCATCAAGTTTAAGGGCACTGAAGGAGCGGTCGCTTTGATTCGTTGGTTCGAAAAGACTGAGAATGTGTTCCTCATGTGCGGCTGTCCTGATGTCAGCAAGGTAAAATTCGCTACTGGTATGCTTTTGGATGAAGCTATATCATGGTGGAATTCTTATGCTCAACCGATTGGTATGGAAAATGCCTACAAGCTCACCTGGGAGCAATTCAAGAAATTGATGACTAAGAAGTTTTGCCCTCGTACCGAGGTGAAGAAGTTGGAAACGGAGTTCTATGAGTTGGTAACTAAAGGTGATGACATCGAGACCTACATTAGGAGGTTTCAAGAGTTGGCCGCGCTATGCCCAACTATGGTTCCCGATGATGAGAAAAGGTTGGAAAACTTCATTGAAGGACTGCCGATTGGCTCCAAACGGTCAACTTAAATTGACCAAGTGGATGGTCAACAAAGTCAAACTGCTTAGACTCAATCTCCGTGGAAGTATAGGGGTTTCCCCGGGTCGTTATGTCCCGACGAGGTGTGGATTGTATTCAAACGGGTTTGTAATCGGGTGAATTTGGACAGGAAAGGGTTTGTGATTGATTATACTACTGAAATGTACAAGGAAATAGCTTAAATAAGCTATATCAACAAGATTGTAAAATCAGAAAAACCAGAAACGGTTAAAACCTAAAAACGCGTACGTTCAGTTTAAATTTACGTGAACGTACAAAATAAAAAGTGAAAACTGAAATCTGAAAACCCACAGGGTTGAAAATGACTTTTTTACAAACTTAAAGGTAAAAGAAAATAATTTTTTACACTAATTAAATAGTTAATATTAATTAAATACTATTTAATACTAATTTTTAATATTTAAATAACTTAAATACAATATAATATTAATTTAATACTAGAAAAGTGAAAATTAAATTTCTAAAATTATAAAATAACTAAAAACAAGTTTTAAAATTAAAAATATGTATTTTTGTTTTTTTTGTGATTTTTATATTAATTAATTGCTAATTAAATATTAATTACTTAATTAAACTAATTAGAATTATTAAATATACTAAAAAGACTTATAAAACTAAGAAAAATTTTATATATCTAATTAACCATCACAGGAATCCTAAAAAATTATAAAAAGTTTATTTTACAAGTTTTTACACTATTTTACTAATTATTATATTAAATATTACTACCTCCGTCCCAAATTTATTGTCCCCTGTTGACTTTTTCGGTCTTTACTTTTCAACTTTGACCTTAAATATTTTTGTTTATATTACATAATACTTGATACAAAATATATGAACAGATTGAGTTTAAAATGTATTTTCATTTAGTATAATTTTTATCAAAAATTGCATAACACAAACAAAAATATTTATCGTCAAAGTTAAGAAAGAAAGACCGAAAAAGTTAATAGGGGACAATAAATTTGGGACGGAGGGAGTATTTAATTACTAGTTAAACTATTTAAATTCTAAAAAATAGAATATAAACAGTAGAACTTATGAGAAAATTTATAAAATTATTTTATAACTTAGAAAAGCTAGTAAAAATATAAAAACTAGGTGTTACTTTATAAAAACTAATTTTGCTATTTAATACTTATTTATTAATTAATTATTAATAAATGTAATATTAAATCTAATTAATACTAAATGACAAAATAAAAATCTGAGAAAATTACTAAAATTACTTTAATATATAAGGAATTTAAGAAAAATATAAAAATGCAACTTACTTAATAAAAAGATAAAAAGGAAAATTAAAAGTTAAATTACATTAAATAGAAACTATCACTTAAAATTAAATTGTTTTTTCTGGATTTTTCTTTTTGAAAACTAATTTACAACTAAAAAAAACAACTTTTGTAAAAAAAACTTTTTTGGAAATCAAAGATAAGCACTGTGGATGCTTATTTGCACCACAATTTGACTTTAGTTGACCAAACAAGGGAATAAGCTCAATTTAGCTTATGTGGGGCCCACAAGGGTGGAACTTGGTTCATATGAGTTATTTAGACATGGTTAAGTAAAATTCAAGCAAAGAAACTCACAGAATAAGCAAATAAGTCACAATAAGCACTTGGCTTATTGTTTCTAAACTGAAAATAGGACAAGTTTTGGAGGTGAAACCAGTGGGGTCCACATGGGATTGAGCTCAAATGATTGGTCAAACCTGGAAGAGTGCCAGGAGGGGGGTTTAAAGGAACCAAGTAAGGCCTGTAGGACCCACTGTGGTGGCCAGAGTGAACCACCAAAGGTGGTGGTGTGGCTGGGTGATCAGTTGCACAGGGGATGAACCTTCCCCTGCAGGTAGGTTTGAGGGGTTGTGGGACCCAGAGGAAAATTTGCAAAAATATAAAAAAGCAAGGACTTTGAAGTTAAGCTGGAAGGTTACAAGTGGAAACAAATTTCAAATCCTAAAACATTACACAAAATTCTAATTAATTCTTGCAAATAATGGAAAAAACTGAAAACATACCATTTTGACTTGTCATATAAACTTTGAACTTTGACTTTCTTGAACTTGGATTGGGTCTAAATGAATTAAATTGATGTGTTAAGTTATATTAAGACTAAATATGGCTAGAAGAACAATTTTAATCAAAATGGGTGAGGTTTGAGATTAAAAGACCTCAACAGTTAACTGTTGGAGGTAATGGTGGGTGCTTTTGACTATTTCTATGGAATTGACCAAGAAGAGTGTTGATTTAAGTTGGTTACTGCCTAAGTGATAAGTCTAAGCAGAGTTGAACCATAAACAACCACCACAACAAGGCACACATAGTTATGCCAAACACCCCTAAACCTTTGACTGTTTTTAGTTTTCAATGCATATGATGAAGTTGGACCATGAAACTGATTCAGAATCATACAATATGATCATGTAAGCTTAAATGAACACATAAACAATAAAAACAACAATAAAACACCAGCAATCAATAAAAAGCTAAAATGACAGTTAACCGAAACTATTTGAGCATAAGGGAATCTGTCAATCCAATGTACCACATTAAGTACTAATATCATTTAATTATACCTAACAAGCAAAAAGAAACATAAATAAAAAGATATTAAGGTGATTAACAGTAAAAAGCAAAAATTAGAGAAAATGCTTACAGGGGCTGCTAGTGAACAAAACAATGAACCAAGAACCAAGTATACTATCCTAGGCCTCCCATGAAGCATCTAAACCATTTCCATCCATTAAGTGCAATGAACCTTGCTTCTATCCACTTCCAAGCTAAAATTTTATTTATGGACTATTTTTTGTGATTTTTGAATATTTTTGATTATTCTGAATAAAAACTAGTTTTCATGTTTCAAAAACTTAATAAAGCTTAATAGTGACCTAATGGAGCTTGATGGATCAATAAAACAACACTGTAACAATATTAAAGCTTAATTGAGGATTTGAGCAATTTTTGGTAAAACTGAATTTAAACACAATGAACTGAAATTGATACTTTAAATAAATTTAAAACACACTAAATATGCTTAATACAACACTTTTAATCTAAATATTACACTGAATATGGAAATTTCATTAGAACGACACTAAAACTATACTAATCTATACTATAATTAACTAACTCTCTTTCTTCTCTTTTTCTTTCACTTTTATAGACCCTGGAGCACTTTCTTGACTTTCCCACCTTCTTCCCAGCCATTGGATGGTCTCCTTTTGATCCTGACTCTTTGTTTAGTTTTGGCGGGAAACTCGTATATGGAGTTTTAGTGGAGTAGTTGAGGTAATAAATGAGGAGGGGGTGGTTTGGTCTTGGCAGGTAAGGGATATTAATGAGGTGGTGAGGTTGGTGAAAAAGGTGAGGAGGGGGGAGGAAACATGGAAGCAGAAAATCAGGGGTTGTGGGGAAGGGGATGAACAGTGGAATGGGGGGGAGGTTTGACCGGGTCAACGAGGGTAATATTAAAGGGTGTGGGGTTTGGGCCGGATGTTTGTTGGGCCAGGGAAATGGTTTGTTATTTTGTTTTGGGTTTGGTTTGTTTATAATAACACTAAGGATCCGTTTGGTTTTATAAACTACAAAAGCCCAAGGACCAAAATTTTAATATGCTGAAAGTTGAAGAGTCGAACATGACATATTCCAAAAGATATTAAAAGGACCAAAATTGCCATATTCAAATAACCAAAGGACCAAAAATGTTATTATTTCAAAATTAGATTCCCGGGGGTATTTTCTGCCAAGTTTCAAACTTGAGGGGCCAAATTGTAAATTTTCCAAATTCTTCACCCAAGGACCATATTTGCTAACTTATGATTTACCAAGGACCCAAAAATGATTTTTTATCCAAAACTATCCCACCAGGGACCAAATCTGCCAATATCTGAAACTCTAGGTACTAAATTGCAAATTTCCAAAACTTTTGAGATTTTTCACCAAAGGACTAAATATGACAACTTATGATTTTAAAAGGACCTTTGGTGATAATTTTCCATATTTTGAATGACCAGGGACTAGTTTTGACATTTTATGAAAGTTGGGGGACTGAAACTGCCAATTTTGCAAACTTTGTACGTTTTTCATCTTTTTTTTACTCTTTTTGCATCTAAAACAAATAAAACACAATTTTTGAAATATTTTTAGTTTTTTGATGCATTACTGAGTGTTTTTGTATGTTTTGCAGTTCAGATTTGACCAAAAATGATGAGTGTTTGAGCACTCATCAATCCCCCACACTAAACTATTGCTAGTTCATAGCAATAAACTGTTTTGAAAACTTAATGGATTTTAATCTCTTTACCAAAAGCCATCACTTCTGGAGTAGCCAAATGTTTCGATTCAAATAAGAACTATGGTCCACTTGATAACCATGTGATTTTTAGCAAACCACCAGCTTTCAACGGTTTTGATTTGTCTTTACCAAGAGCCGTTTGCTTCTGGACTAGCCAACTCTTGATGGACAAAGTCAACATCTTGGTGAGCTGATTACCAATTATGGTTTTTCCACTGCCTTTACCACAAGCCATAATCTTGCGGGCTAGCCAACTCATTCACTTTTTTGGATATGGCGAGTTGAGATACCATACAATTTTAGGCAAATTGCAAGTCATAAACGGATTTGATATATCTTTACCAAGAGCCGTTTGCTCCTGGATTAGCCAATCCTTTTGTCATTTAGACATGGCGGACTGATAACCACAAAAATTTTGAAGCACAAGTGAAATTTTTTTTTTGAAAATTTTGGCCATAAACGGGGGTACTATAAGATATATTGTGATAAACTTTGCTAGAATTTCCCACCCCCCCCCCCCCCACACACACACTTAGAAATGAATATTTTCCTCAATATTCAAAGTCCCGGCTATTATGCCGACTCTTTGAACGGAAAAAGCCAATATTCGAATCTAACTGTGGAAACACCATATTTCACTTTATTGGTAACCACAATAGGGGTAATGGTGTGCGGGGATTTGCACCAGGCTTTACCTCTCGAGGGATCTCGAGAAGCTTACAACCCCCACCAGGCAGTGTACCTGATCGATGTTGTATAGTATAATGACAAGTACCGGGGGATTGATCATTCAGCTAGGAATAGTATCGCTAGGATTAGAAAACCTAAAGACTAGGTCTAGAGATGAGGGATGATTCTTTTTGTATTTTTATATTTTTATGAAAGCAAGTAAAAAATCTCGGGTTTGAAGGAGTTGGGTGGAATTAGTTGCTAATCAACTAACCCAATACTAAAGATGCAATCAAAATAAAATACTAAAAATGAAAATAAACTAAATTATACTAAAGTTGTGAGCAATATGTGGGAGAATTGTGTTTACTTAGATTTCACTACTCCCTAGATATCTTTTACATGTTAATTACTTGTTATAGTTGCGTGGATGATGGATTGTATTCCTTAATACCATTCACGGGGTGGCGTACTTACTTCCCCAATCCTATGAGCGCCTACTTCACTCCTATGTCGAGCCGGCTAAGAAGCTCCTAACATGGGATCACTAGAATTTACTCATGCATTAAATACAAACAATAAAACCTAGTACACATCGGTTCATGTTTCCTAAGACGTTCAAGCATGTTACACAATGGAGATCTGCCAGTTTTCTTAAGCCTAACATTGAAATCATTCATCCAATACAACCATAAACAAGTAATCAACACATAATTAACATCTAGGTTTCATTATATCTAAGCAAACACAAGATAGATCTAGCTTAGCATGTTGAAATCAAGACAAGCACAAGATATAATTAACCAACACATAGACATATTGATTGAATTAAGAGAAGACTTATCTCAATTGAACATGAAAGGATTCAAGGGGTGAAAACCCTTGAAAACACTGTAAGATATGACCTAGGGTTTACAAAGTTCGGCCCTAGTTTTCTCCACACAAGTTCCTCTCCTAATGAATGAAAAATAGAAAACTATATATAGATTTTGATGGGTGACGGCGTCAAGAAAAAATGTCTGACGCCGTCATCTCGCCGCCAAATAGTTTCTTGGACTGCCTAGATCTGGGTCTGACGCCATCATGTATTCACCTTATGCAGGCCGTCACCAAAATTAGTCTTGACGCCCTTGTTGTGACGCCGTCAGGATTTCACTGGGTCGTCATGGTTTTAACTCTTGACGCCGTCAGGTACTGTTCTCAGCATGGAAAATTAAGTCTTTGCCGTTTTCTTCACTTTTATGCTCCAAAAAAGTCCAAATTGCTTCCTTTTCCAGAATTCACTCCCAAAGTACCTAAAATCACAAAAGGAACGATTTAGGGAAATATTTGATCAAATAAATTCAATTTCGGGCTTAAATGACCCCCTAAAAGTGGTTCATTTTTCGCCTCATCAGGTAACTCCCCCACACATAGGGTGAAAACCCTATAAGTATGCTACTGTTTTTGTTTACCGAGTCGCTAGCTTGACTCGACCCCGAATTCATTTGTTCTTGGGGAAGCATGATGTGGAAGAAATAATCTCCATCGAACTTTCATTCAAGATGTTTGGACAAACATTTGAAGCACGTAAAAGTTCCACATCGATGAGATAGACTGAGAGACCCTAGCTCAAAGAATGATATATGAAAATGCGGGGTCAAAGATAGTGTCTTCATTCCCGTAGGAGTGAAGAAGAGAGGAAGGCACCGAGAAGGTCATGAGAATAATCATAAAAGGATGCTCATCCTCAAGATCAGGTTTAGTTTCCTGAATTTGGATTTTGTCGGTTAAGCTCTTAGGGTTAAAAAACATCCCGGGAGGAAGGGTGGGATAATTTGTCATAGAAATACAAATTCTCATGATTGAGAATCTTTCCCCCCGATCATGATGTTTCTTGCCATCATACTCCGGAGGAGTCATGATAAGGTGATCAATGATGGGCTTAGAAGGTATTTCATCAATATCACTGATGTCTCCATAAGATAAAGAATTTTCATCAGTGTGTGAATCACTAAGCCCGATGTTAAGATAGGAATTGAGTGATGGATCGTCATTCAATAAGCTTTCAAGGAAAAGAATATGCCCCTCAGAATCAAGATAGTTATCATCAACTTCATATAAAGTTGAACTATCTAGGGCAAGAAATGCTTCGACTTCTTCTAGATCATCTTTGAGATCAAAGAGCTCATCATCACATCCCGATGGAAGTGGATTGGTGTGAGTGAGTTCATCGGCGAACTCCTCGAGAAGAAAGTCAACATTAGAGTGGGGAAGGGATGCATCAACATACTTAATGTCTCCATAAGATAAACAATCATCACTCGAATCAGAGACAGTCTCAATTTGATCATTTGGATTATCAGGGGGTGAAGGAATATCACACACTTGATCAAAAGTTCCCTGTGACTCTCTCGGGATTAGGACAAGGATCTCAACACTAGACTTTATTAATTCGTCCGATTCCTTATTAGGAACAGTGCTAAGATGCTCATCCCCCATGTTTAGAGAGTGAGTGTGAACTTCGGGTGTGATAACAACAGACTGAGGGAGATGAGAGGAGCGAGCATTCATGGATTGTACAAGTTCCATTTGATCTTATGCTAGTAATTTCTCCGTCACATTATTTTCTCAATTATTTTCAATGGGAGGAATCACAAATGATGAATCTGACAAACCCTTATAAAATTGAAGGATATCAAGGGTGTCTTCATTATCACTATCATCATCACAGTCTAGAAGAGCAGCTTTACGAAATTTGGCACGTGTTATAGCTGCTTGTTCTAAGACTAGCAATTCTTCCATGCTCAATTCGTTTCTAGCATCTCGTTCTTCAGCAAGTAATTCTGCCATAGATTTCTCACGAGAGTCTCAAAATGATGTAGTAACCAACTCTTCCTTAAGTTCTTTCAATATATTAAGAGCCTTTAGTAAAAGGTCTTGCTCAGTATCATGAGGAATTGATTGGATCATTTGGTATTGTGGAGATGGGTCTGAAAACGAATAGTCGTAATTGTTACAAGGAAATGGATTCCTTGTTTGACAATCCGAGCTAGAGTGTGGACCTCCACAATAATCACAACAGTAAAACTGATGTGGCTGTGGGTTGTATGTGCTAGAGTTATAATTGTTATCAGGAAACTGCTCATAGATAAGCGTGTTTCCCAATTGACAATCAGAACTGTAGTGTGAACCACCACAGTGCTCACAACAGTAAAACTGTTGAGTCTCATGGTGTGGTAGCCGATGGAATGAATCAGTGGTGTCATGGTAGGAATAGGGATTCTGGTTATAGACAGACACGCTTCCTGACTCTACCATGCCACAGTTGAGGCAATTACCACCATTATGAGAACTACCACACCAGTGGCAAATCAGAAGGTGTGGATGAGACATAGAAAGAATCAAAAGGTTTGGGAGGGTGAGAAATGAAGAATCAAAAGGGTAGGAGGGTAAAGATGGATATTTTTATGGTTTTTGGAAAACATTTTATATACAAATAGGAAAGAAAATCTTTTTGGGGGTTTTTTTGTGTTCGTTGAAAACTGATTTTAAAATGTTTTCGGGAACAGTTTTGTTTTTTATATGAAAATAAGAAGATATTATGAACAAGGGTGGTAAATATACAATGGATGTATATCCAGGTTCACCAATACGCAAAACCGTTTAGAATAGCGCGCACACCTCCCCGGCAGCGGCGCCAAAATTTTGATTGGCTCCAAACAGTCAACTTAAATTGACCAAGTGGATAGTCAACAAAGTCAAACTGCTTAGATCCAATCTCCGTGGAAGTATAGGGGTTTCCCCGGGTCGTTATGTCCCGACGAGGTGTGGATTGTATTCAAACGGGTTTGTAATCGGGTGAATTTGGACAGGAAAGGGTTTGTGATTAATTATACTACTGAAATATACAAGGAAATAGCTTAAATAAGCTATATCAACAAGATTGGGAAATTAGAAAAACCAGAAACGGTTAAAACCTAAAAACGCGTACGTTCAGTTTAAATTTATGTGAACGTACAAAATAAAAAGTGAAAACTGAAATTTGAAAACCCACAGGGGTTGAAAATGACTTTTTTAAAAACTTAAGGGTAAAAGAAAATTTTTAGAAAAAGAAAAAATTTTTTTACACTAATTAAATATTTAATATTAATTAAATACTATTTAATACTAAATTTTAATATTTAAATAACTTAAATACAATATAATATTAATTTAATACTAGAAAAGTGAAAATTAAATTTTTAAAATTATAAAATAACTAAAAACAAGTTTTAAAATTAAAAATATGTATTTTTGTTTTTTTGTGATTTTTATATTAATTAATTACTAATTAAATATTAATTACCTAATTAAACTAATTAGAATTATTAAAAATAATAAAAAGACTTAGAAAATTAAGAAAAACTTTATATATCTAATTAACCATCACAGGAATCCTAAAAAATTATAAAAAGTTTATTTTACAAGTTTTTACACTATTTTTCTAATTATTATATTAAATATTATTTAATTACTAATTAAACTATTTAAATTATAAAAACTAGAATATAAACAGTAGAACCTATGAGAAAATTTCAAAAATTATTTTATAACTTAGAAAAGCTAGGAAAAATATAAAAACTAGGTGTTACTTTATAAAAACTAATTTTGCTATTTAATACTTATTTATTAATTAATTATTAATAAAACTAATATTAAATCTAATTAATACTAAATGACAAAATAAAAATCTGAGAAAATTACTAAAATTACTTTAATATAAAAGGAATTTAAGAAAAATATAAAAATGCAACTTACTTAATAAAAAGATAAAAAGGAAAATTAAAAGTTAAATTACATTAAATAGAAACTATCACTTAAAATTAAATTGTTTTTTCTGGATTTTTCTTTTTGAAAACTAATTTACAACTAAAAACAAACAACTTTTTTTGAAATCAAAGATAAGCACTGTCGATGCTTATTTGCACCACAGTTTGACTTTAGTTGACCAAATAAGAGAATAAGCTCAATTTAGCTTATGTGGGGCCCACAAGGGTGGAACTTGGTTCAGATGAGTTATATAGATATGGTTAAGTAAAATTCAAGCTAAGAAACTCACAGAATAAGCAAATAAGCTACAATAAGCACTTGGCTTATTGTTTCTAAACTGAAAATGGGACAAGTTTTGGAGGTGAAACCAGTGGGGTCCACATGGGATTGAGCTCAAATGATTGGTCAAACCTGGAAGAGTGCCAGGAGGGGGGTTGAAAGGAACTAAGTGAGGCCTGTGGGACCCACTGTGGTGGCCAGAGTGAACCACCAAAGGTGGTGGTGTGGCTGGGTGATCAGCTGCACAGGGGATGAACCTTCCCCTGCAGATAGGTTTGAGGGGTTGTGGGACCCAGAGGAAAATTTGCAAAATTATAAAAAAGCAAGTACTTTGAAGTTAAGCTGGGGGGTTACAAATGGAAACAAATTTCAAATCCTAAAACATTACACAAAATTCTAATTAATTCTTGCAAATAATGGAAAATACTGAAAACATACCATTTTCACTTTTCATATAAACTTTGAACTTTGACTTTCTTGAACTTGGATTGGGTCTAAATGACTTAAATTGATGTGTTAAGTTATATTAGGACTAAATATGGCTAGAAGAACAACTTTTAATCAAAATGGGTGAGGTTTGAGATCAAAAGACCTCAACAGTTAACTATTGGAGGTAATGGTGGGTGCTTTTGACTATTTCTATGGAATTGACCAAGAAGAGTGTTGATTTAAGTTGGTTACTGCCTAAGTGATAAGTCTAAGCAGAGTTGAACCATAAACAACCACCACAACAAGGCACACACAGTTATGCCAAACACCCCTAAACCTTTGACTGTTTTTAGTTTTCAATGCATATGATGAAGTTGGACCATGAAACTGATTCAGAATCATACAATATGATCACGTAAGCTTAAATGAACACATAAACAACAAAAACAACAATAAAACACCAGCAATCAATAAAAAGCTAAAATGACAGTTAACCTAAACTATTTGAGCATAAGGGAATCTGTCAATCCAATGTACCACATTAAGTACTAATATCATTTAATTAAACCTAACAAGCAAAAAGAAACAGAAATAAACAGATATTAAGGTGATTAACAGTAAAAAGCAAAAATTAGAGAAAATGCTTACAGGGGCTGCTAGTGAACAAAACAATGAACCAAGAACCAAGAACCAAGTATACTATCCTAGGCCTCCCATGAAGCATCTAAACCATTTCCATCCATTAAGTGCAATGAACCTTGCTTCTATCCACTTCCAAGCTAAAATTTTATTTATGGACTATTTTTTTGTGATTTTTGAATATTTTTGATTATTCTGAATAAAAGCTAGTTTTCATGTTTCAAAAAGTTAATAAAGCTTAATAGTGACCTAATGGAGCTTGATGGATCAATAAAACAACACTGTGACAATATTAAAGCTTAATTGAGGATTTGAGCAATTTTTGGTAAAACTGAATTTAAACACAATGAACTGAAATTGATACTTTAAATAACTTTAAAACACACTAAATATGCTTAATACAACACTTTAAATCTAAATATTACACTGAATATGGAAATTTCGTTAGAACGACACTAAAACTATACTAATCTATACTACAATTAACTAACTCTCTTTCTTCTCTTTTTCTTTCATTTTTATAGACCCTGGTGCACTTTCTTGACTTTCCCACCTTCTTACCAGCCATTAGATGGTCTCTTTTTGATCCTGACCCTTTGTTTAGTTTTGGCGGGAAACTCGTATATGGAGTTTTAGTGGAGTAGTTGAGGTAATAAATGAGGAGGGGGTGGTTTGGTCTTGGCAGGTAAGGGATATTAATGAGGTGGTGAGGTTGGTGAAAAAGGTGAGGAAGGGGGAGGAAACATGGAAGCAGAAAATCAGGGGTTGTGGGGAAGGGGATGAACAGTGGAACGGGGGGTGAGGTTTGACCAGGTCAATGAGGGTAATATTAAAGGGTGTGGGGTTTGGGCCAGATGTTTGTTGGGCCAGGGAAATGGTTTGGGTTTTATTTTGTTTTGGGTTTGGTTTGTTTATAATAACACTAAGGATCCATTTGGTTTTATAAGCTACAACAGCCCAAGGACCAAAATTGTAATATGCTGAAAGTTGAAGGGTCGAACATGACATATTCCAAAAGATATTAAAAGGACCAAAATTTCCATATTCAAATAACCAAAGGACCAAAAATGTTATTATTTCAAAATTAGAATTCCCGAGGGTATTTTCTGCCAAGTTTCAAACTTCAGGGGCCAAATTGTAAATTTTCCAAATTCTTCACCCAAGGACCATATTTGCAAACTTGTGATTTCCCAAGGACCCAAAAATGATTTTTTATCCAAAAATATCCCACCAGGGATCAAATCTGCCAATATCTGAAACTCAAGGGACTAAATTGCAAATTTCCAAAACTTTTGAGATTTTTCACCAAAGGACTAAATATGACAACTTATGATTTTGAAAGGACCTTTGGTGATAATTTTCCATATTTTGAATGACCAGGGACTAGTTTTGACATTTTATGAAAGTTGGGGGACTGAAACTGCCAATTTTGCAAACTTTGACATTTTTTATCTGTTTTTACTCTTTTTGCATCTAAAGCATATAAAACACAATTTTGAAATATTTTTAGTATTTTGATGCATTACTAAGTGTTTTTGTATATTTTGCAGTTCAGATTTGACCAAAAATGATGAGTGTTTGAGCACTCATCAACTGCCCGAAAGCATCCGAAGGGATGTGATTTCTTTTGATCCCCAATCAATGGAAGAAGCTATCCGGATATCTCAAAAGCTTATGGCTCAGGTAACAAAGAGAGAAACTACTGACAACAATACCAACCACGACAACAACGAAAATAAGAGGAAAATGGATGACAACCAAGGAGACGATCAAGTATGGCAGCCAAACAAACAACATGAAGTGGTTAGGGCCTACGTTGCGGAGCCAAGTGAAAAGAAAGGATATGCAGTTACTTTACCTAAGTGCAACAAGTGTCAGTTTCATCACAAAGGACCTTGCCCCACTCAATGTGGAAACTGCCAAAAGGTCGGACACAAAGCCAAGGATTGCAAGGCTCCCACCCTCGTAATGCATCAGAAAGTCACGGTAACCTGCCATGAGTGTGGAGTAATTGGACACTTCAAGAGTGAATGCCCAGAGTTAAGAAACCATAATGGAGGAAGAGTTCGTTGAAATGCGAAGCTTATCAGGATAACAACAACAACAATGTCAAAGTTTAAAAAGAGAACTTTTGCCTTATAAATAAACGGAGACCTAAACTCTCTAGTCTTGTATTTCTTTTGTGTTTTATTCTACGTTCTATCGTATAAGTTTCATGTACCATTAACGAATTCCGCTCTAATGATCACCGCGATGCGACTCAAATACCCACATCTATTCACCGTGTACACTTCAGAGACCAACACAAACTGAACTTCAGGACGAAGTTCCTGTTAGAGGGGAAGAATGTCACAACTCGTAATTTCAGGTCCTTTTTCAAACGTTGAAACTTCATTATTCATTTCGGAAGTTACTATCCATCCGTTACTATTCATCATTTACTATTCACCGATCACTATTCATCATTTTCAGAGTTAGTTTGAGATTCCGAGAAGCGTTCAAAAATTTTACTATTCACATGACACTATTCACTTCTAGAGGGAAAACCACTATTCATGTTCATTAGTCATTTCTTCGTAATGTTAGTTTACGAGTAATTAAATTCGCGTAACCAAGATGGTTTAGCTGCGAATTCATGCATCATCAGTAGGGACATTTCATATGGACTAGAAATAGTCCGCATATCATCATTTTAGCATTTACGTACTATTCCACTCATAGGATATTCAAAGTAATATTTTTAGTATAATTAACGATTTACGTATATTTATTTTAAATAAACGCTAACACACGATCAATAAATGTGATTAACACATCCGACACTCCCCACAATGGTCCCGATATATTTTTACATCTCTTAAAACATCACAAATATTATATTATTAGTTTACCCGGTGTTTTCAAATTAATAGCTACGTTTTCCGGTCGGGGCTTATAACTCCGTCGGTTTGCGTTATTTCAACCCGATAATTAATTTAATACCCAATTCTCATCAGGAATGTAATTTTATAATTTTTACAACGTCGTCACATTTTATTTGGTACAGTTAAACTTTATTTCTAGCAAACTCGGTACCCGGTAACACCTAAACTACACAATAACTAACTAAATCTACACAAAAGTCTTGCAAGTCTTACACAAATCCTATCCTCCCCACCTTCCCCCCCCCCCCCCCCCCTAAAACGTGGATCTTGCCCCCCTATGACCAAATACACTTGATTTCTTTGACTAACAAATATACTTCAAGACCTAAGATATTTTCTACTTCATTTACTCAAGTTCTTTACAAAGTAAACTAGCAAACTCTCTCATTTTCTTCCTTCTCTCTACCATTTTCGGCCAACAACATGAAAACATTAAGGATCCATTAATTTTTCAAGATCAAGTCATAAACAAGCTCCATTAGTGACCCTTGTTAGGGTTTTGAAATATAAACTCAAGGTTTTATAGGTTTTCATCTACAAAACTCACCAATCCTTCAAAGTAAGTATGTCAAACTATTTTTCATAATATTACCAAGTTATTATAATGTTCATATGGTTTTTATACAAGATCTACATGCATATGCTAGTTTATACCACTATATTTAAACTTTTATATCTTTTAAGCCTTAGAAATGGTTACATGGAAACCCTTGTTAGATCCACTTGATTTATGATGTTTAGGAACCCATGACACCCTAAGAAGGTGTATGGTAAGATTAGACTAGATTTGTGGTGATTGAAAGTGATATAATTGAAGTTGAAACTAGTTTGAAACCCTATAATTGATTTTTAAACATATATAGAAACCTAGTGTCCCAAAACGCCAAACCCAGAAAAATCAGGGACTCAGGGGTAATTTTTGATCAATGATTTAGAAAATACTTTCAAAAATGAAGCCGTGGGTAAAAGAACGGATTAAAACGAACTTATAACAAAGGAGATATGATTTTTGCAATTTTAACGACGAAAACTATTTTATGAAAATTTAATGTGCTGTTGGATGACGATGGACAAATAGAGGCGTTAGACGTAACTTAGAGGAGCCGAGCTATCAAAAATATATTAATACATGTTAAGACGAATCCGTGGATATAAAAAACAAGGAAAATGAACTTAAAACGACAAAGATATACAAGTTTCAAAATCGACAAAACTATATTATTTTGGCAGCTACAATTGGAAATAATAAACTACGTACTAAATGCTATATTTTCTAGAAATATTGTTAAAGAGCTATATTTATTAACCAATGAAGTACGTATGACCCAAAGCTTATTTATACGACTAATTGATGTTATTTTAAAGATTTCAAAACGATGAATATAACACTAACATTTTATATACGATATATCAAGACTAGTTTTTATAAGTCTACTTAGACTTATTTTTCCTAAGTATGGACAAGATTTTACTTTGACAATAACTAGTATTTTCATGTTACGAGTGGTATAGGTATCATGTGCATGAACATTCACTACATCATTTCATGATCTAAGGTAGATCATATTCATTCATTTAGGTTGCGGCTAGTGTTCGCGCCTTGTTGTCCCGATCATTTCACCGCATTGTACCATCACTTCAGGTGAGTCATAGCCCCTACTTTTTCAATTGTTTTGGTAAACTCTTTGGGGGAGAATACATGCTCATTTTCATCTAAATGTATACTTGATTTAATTGATTATACTACCTGTTTAGTCAAACATTTATTTGCTCCAGTTATGAATTTGTTGCTTAATCGAATGTAGTGTATATTCATTTGCATCACACTTAATCCTTTCTACCTTTGGACCAAGCCTTTTTCCATTATTATGCACACTTAACCGAATGAACCGGCTTTACGACTATGTACATACATGACTGAATGAACGGGTCACATAACCGAATGTACGGGTCGCATAACTGAATGTACGGGTCACATAACCGAATGTACGGGTCACGTAACCGAATGAATTGGTCACGTAGCCAAATGTATGGGTCGAATTTCACTTATCTTTGAATCTTGGTCCACATATTACTTTTGTTTACATAAACTATATCATATTTGGCAGTGGGTCATAAACACACAGGTTACAAGTCTCTTATGGCGGGACTTGGAACTGAGTGGATTTATGATGCCTTTGCTGGGAAATCTTCATTCAAATGCAATGTACTTCATTTTACACTAGACTCTATGAACTCACCAACCTCGTGTTGACACTTTAGCATGTATTTTCAGGTATTAAGCAATGGCACGCTACTGGAGGTTTTGGCAGGGCATGTGTTGGGATCATACTTTTATATTTAGTCAAGTCTCGGTCATTACATTTTGTAATAAGATGATCACAACTAAATCAACTAAGAACAAAGGACGATGAATGATTTAGAAGGCGTCTAGAGCTTTGAAAGTCAAAGATCAAGACGAAGACGTCAAGCAACCTTGATGACCGACCCTTAGGGGGAGATTGTTGGGATCATAGTTTTATGTTGATATTGTGATTCGGGAGGTCGGGTTTGGTGGAAGAATAAGAAACCCATTGTTAGAGAGAGAGAGAGTAGAGAGAGAAGGGAAAACTATGTGTTTTATTGAATGAAAGGAAAATTAGAAAAAACACACACAAGTCTCACCCCTCCATGGAAGTATGGAGGGGTATATAAAGCCTAACACAAGCTATACTATTCCAATATTACATAACTAGTCCATGTGTTTTGGCTTCACAAGATAGAAAATGCAATCCCGTAAATGTCGTTCCATTTACGTGTTAGGATCAAAAACTTTGATCCCAACAATCTTCCCCCAATGGGGCGACATAAGGGATTACTTACAACATTTCCTACAAGTACAAATACAAATAAAGAAAGGTCTTCATCGGCTCTTCAAGTGCTGAGGATGACTACAGTTGACGCTCTTTGTCTTCATCTTGTACCTCGGCTTGAGAACAATATCTTTACTTGTAGGCAAATGATGTAATATGCATGAAATGGATTAACTTCCCCCCAATTCATGCTGCATGTCTTAAGCGGCTTCTTCGTACACTTCTTTTTAGCGAAGTTTCTGAATCAGCTTCCCCCCAAACTGACAACCGTCTTCAGCAGATTCGAAACTTTGATGTAGTAAACAAGTCTTCTAACTTTTGAAGTTTTGAGTACGCAGCGGAATTTGTAGATGACACAGTAAACCACACCAAGCAAATCTGACTAGTCACTTAATCACAGTTATACTCAATGCGGAAGCTCCGTTCGGGGGTAACATGCAAGAAATCAGCAAGATCTTCTCACATATGCAGACTACTTCACACTTCACAACCCGCGAGAGTTGAAACGATTGCACCAAAGTCACAAAATTTAACCACTGATCATCTCTGCGGACGTCTCTCCGGTAGTAATAAAATTGTAAGCTCGATCACGTGAGTCTATTATGCGTCCCTGATGTGCACATTTCTTCCGCCTAATTGCAGAACCTCGTGGAAAATGAGTGTTTTCGCAAAGAAAGCAAGAAAATGGTAAGAAAGAAAAGAACACCCTCTCTATCTTCCCTCACGATGTCTTCGCGGAATCGGAAGCATACACACTATGTTTACGATGGAAAACGGAGGCAGCGTAACCCCATATGTCTAACTAACCGATTATGTGTGAAGTATTAAAAATAGCCTGTGAGATTCAACTGCTGATAAACAACTCTACTCTTTGATACTCTTCTCATCTAACTCTTTACCGACCCCATTATCATTCTATCGGCTCTTTGTAGTGACTACTGATGGAGAAAATTCAATATTATGAACTTGAGAGCGAAGTAAAATAACCTGAACTTGTGACTTAAACTTGCACTAATGTATGACAAAGAGCGGTGTAGAGAGTTCGGACTCCATCGAATCCCTAAGTACTCTATACTCATCAACCAACCAACCATCAAGTATAAGTCGTACATCACCTCTTGACTATCCACAACTTCGTGTGACACTGAGCACTACAACGTAACTCCTTAAAGTGATAGTTATTTTGTGGTAATAGAAAGAGAGAATCACAAAAATAACTAGATATCCAAGTCTTCGTCATTTTAAAGGTTAAAAGCTCGAACAAGGATCTCGAAGAATCTTCATCCAACCAACCCCGATATCTTCAGATACTAAGTACACACGCCCGTGAAATCCCACTTCAATCTCAAATAAACAATAAAGAATTAACGCCGTAGTCACATCTAGCGGTTAAATGCCCATATCTAGCCTTTTGACGGTTTAAGTGAACTTGATAATGGTTTCCCGATCTTGTCAAAACTATATTCCCGTGAAAATTTGTAACACCAAAATACCACTCCTTTTCGCCAAATATTATATCAAAAATTAACTCAATGTATAAAAAAAATACATTTGAATAATTACATTTCGGCCCATTTAATCTTTGATATAATACTAGCCCAAAAGAAATCCAGATCAAGCACTGTATGATACGAAAAAAAATTTGGGCCAAGGTAATAGTATCACCTCATATCCACAAATGAACTATCTACTAAATTATATAAGCCCATTCAGATGAGTAATCTTAAGCCCGATCCAATAATCAATTTAATACCCAGTTATAAGATATCAGTAATACCCAAAATATTATCTCATACTTCAACCCTAGTACTAGTATTCCATCCGCCCCCAATCTCTCCTCACACCAACAAAAACAGTCAACACCCAACATCAATCTCCATGCATCGATCTTGTATCCTAATCGTGTCTCACAACTCAACCAACACAAACGCAAATAGTACCAGCCCCTAACCTATGATTACAATTGTTGCGCCATCCGAATCAGGAAATCGTTTAAAAGGTTATACGATCCTTTGAAGGGTCACGGGTAGGTTCTACTTGGGTTGTTCTTGTTTGAGTTTTTTGTGAGGAGAGTTGATGTCGTGAGTAAGAGGTGGGGTAGGAAAGTAACGATGTGTGTTAAGGTGTATTAGGCTTGTATGGTCCTTTTCTATTCATATTATTTCGAAACTTTTACAAGTTCAGAAATTTCGAAACTTAGTAATTAAGTATTGCGAAACTTTGATAAAATTATCGAGAATATGAATTTTATCGCAAACATTATTTTTGAAAAAAAAATTATCGAGAACTTTTATTTTCGAAATCTATGATTATCGAGAAGTGGAATATCGAGAACCTGGTTCAAGTATATCAAAATCATAACATATCGAGAACCTGAGTATATGTTATCGAGAACATGGTCAAGTTATCGAGAAAAGATTTCGACAGTTAAGGGTATAATGTTCTCGAAAACAAGTATATTTTTTCTCGATAACAAGTACATCACGAAAATTTCTTATACAAGAAATTCCGATAATATTCCGACGATTTAACCGACCATGTTTGGTGACATACGACCATTATAGTAACCAGCATAAGAGACCATATAATCGACCTCATTTAGACCATAAATATCACGAAAAATGGTAAAAAGAATGTTACATAGCGAGATACTGATATATGAAACAACTCAAAAAAAATGTGACATAATATTTTGACCATTTTGGATACAAAAGAAAACTGCTATAACCAAAAGTATATTCAACAGTTCCGACCCATGGTAAAACAACATAAAAATAACAACTTTGACAAGATTCGACCACAATAATCAACAAATATTAAACTTTGGCTCTGATGCCACTTGTAGGATCATAGTTTTATGTTGATTATGTGATTCGGGAGGTCGGGTTTGATGGAAGAAGAAGAAAGTCATGGTTAGAGAGAGAGAGTAGAGAGAGAAGGGAAACTAGGTGATTTTATTGATAATAAGGAAAAGTGAAAAACATACAAGTCTCACCCCTCCATGGAAGTATGGAGGGGTATATAAAGCCTAACACAAGCTATACTATTCCAATATTACATAACTAGTCCATGTGTTTTGGCTTCACAAGATAGAAAATGCAATCCCGTAAATGTCGTTCCATTTACGTGTTAGGATCAAAAACTTTGATCCCAACAATCTTCCCCCAATGGGTCACCATTTTGTAAACACATTTTGTAAACACAAGCATAATACTGATAGAAATGAGATGAGAGAAGAGATTGGGTGATTATATGATAAAGAGAAATATAAGTGCAAGAGTTTCCTTAAGAAATCAAATAACCAACCAAGTTTACAAATGACCTAAGGCTTCTATATATAGGGAAGGAGCTAGGGCAACACTCCCTCTCCTTCCTTTCATCATTTCGTGGGCTTTGAGGCCCATGTGTTACATACCTTAGGCCTAGTAAACTTAATACATTTAGTAAATGAAAGTAAATAATAGTTAAGCAACCTAACATTATTACAAATGACCGAGACTTGATAAAATAGTGAAAACTATGATCCCAACAATCTCCCCCTAAGGGTCGGTCATCAAGGTTGCTTGACGTCTTCGTCTTGATCTTTGACTTTCAAAGCTCTAGACGTCTTCTAAATCATTCATCGTTCTTTGTTCTTAGTTGATTTAGTTGTGATCATCTTATTACAAAATGTAATGACCGAGACTTGACTAAATATAAAAGTATGATCCCAACAATCTCCCCCTAAGGGTCGGTCATCACGGTTGCTTGACGTCTTCATCTTAATCTTTGACTTTCAAGGCTTTAGACGTCTTCAAAATCGTTCATTGTTCTTTGATCTTTGTTGATGAGGTGGTGATCATCTTATGAAGTTATCTGCCATGCGTCACTTCTGCGTCTGTGGTGGTCGTCGGCCATTCCAACATGCTCATACATCTTTGAATTCTGACTTATACATGCACGTAGTCCCTTTCTTTCACTTAAGATCTTTAGTCTTTATATTTTGTAAATTCTTCTTTTTGGCGTAGAATCTTTCTTTGAACTTTGTGTTGCTTTGATCTTTGAGGGAGCTTTTGATGACTTCAAGATGCATGTATAAGCATGTGGAATCTGTCGCCATGGAGATGATGTAACCCTGCATGTAAACAGTTAGCAATAAAACATCCGGTACTTACAGATAAGGAGCTAGAGATCGTCAACAGCATAGTGTGAAGACTCCTTCTAACCCTTATCAAGGCCGTTCCCATGTCAGATACTCCCGAGGGAGCTTACAAGACCTACTAAGTAGCTCAATGACTGGGTGAGTCGCTGGGGATCACTTCACGACTGTAGACCGCTAAGAAACCACCGCAAACACTAAGCGTAACCCGCAAGGAGTTACCGAAGTGACCTACTGTCAGGGCTGTTTGATGTTGACCCTGGCAGGATTTCTGTTCAATCATTGAGAAATACTTATGTAAATTCTCTCATAAACGTTCTCGGCAGATTGCTAAGATCTGCGAAGGACTCGATAGTTTACAGCTGGTGTCCATTGAAGGAGAACACCAGTTGTAGAAGTACTAAGTGTTCCTAGGAGATCTTTGATGTTTCTCATGGCTCTAGACTCGAAAAGTGCACACTTAGGTTCCCTATACGGAGACTAGGGAGGGGTCTCCTGCTTCAATATCAACTATCTCTAAGAGATAAGTCGATAGATTACACTGGTTCCCCGTGAGAATGAAACAAGCTCTTTGAAGAGAACTTGAGTGGTTAAGAAGGTTTAGTGCATTGCGTCACTGGGTCCATGACGACTTTATCTTCAATACCGGTGTTGCCTTAGCAACGACCAGTAGCATATGAATTGAACCCGGTGTCTGCCCTAAGGTTGAACATTTGGAGGGCTATTTCTTTTCACCCTTTTCTTTACTTTTCTTTTTAATTCTTCAACTCCTTCTTTCCCTTTCATTCTTTTCTCCTTTTATCGTATCATACCTAAGGACTTCTAATTCTAACTATTAGTGATGTCCTTGGGTAGATCCCTCCAGCTCTGGCGGATCATAGGACTGAATTTCCTATCTTAATCACCTTATAACTCCATGATTATCCGACAATAGCCAAGAAACCTTTGATTGAAAATCTCTCAAAGTGTTTGTGATTATCAAACATTTTGTTTAACACTTTGAGAGTTTTGTGTTTTCTTTAGAAGGGCTCCCCCTTCACATGTGCTCTTAAGTGTTTAAATAAATTTGCACATGCGGGAGGAACAAGCACTTTTTGAATTGATCCACTTTCAGTGAACAAGACCAATTCGAGACACGCTTACATCACTAGTCAGACTAGCTTGAAGTTATTACCCGGCCTGTTCAAGTCCACAGAAAGTTTCTCGAAATGGTACATTTCTACTAAGACAAATCCTTTTCGAGATACGCTTACGTGGCTAGTTAAAGAGTTCCATTGTCAGCTTTTAGGTGACAACTAGCTCTAGTAACTAACTTGATGTTATTACCCGTCGAGGAAAAGTCTTTTCGAATTTACTAACTTTTATGTTTCGTCAATTCCTGGGTGAATCTGAGTCTAGCTCGCATGAGATTTGACTTTTAAGCAACATTTAACTTTCATATTTTAATCACTTTCACTTTTCTCCCCCTCAAAAATAGCATATTAGATGTTGTTTTTGATAAACTTTTGATTAAAATATGCTTTTTGAGTCTTATGGGGAGATTTTAACAAGAACTTTTGGTTTTCAAACGATGAATGTTTCAAGTGCTCCCCCTCAACAAGTGAATACTCATTGAGGTGAAATACTTGCCTTTTGAGCAGAGTTATGAAAATCAGAAAAAAGGTTTGATTAACTCTACTCAAAAGTAAGAAGCCTTCGCTCCTTATATAAGGATTGAAGCACTGAAGCATACCTCAGGGTCCTTTCAATACAAGAACGGGTTGTACACTGTAATGTGTGCACAAGCCATTGAGCATGATTTTGACAAAACATTTTGTTTTGGTAATACTCCCCCTCAAAAACTCGCATATGTTTTGAGAATTTTAAACTTTTGAAGCGAATTGGGGAGTAAAGGTTAGAAAAATCTTGAGAAAAAATTTTGAAAAGATTTGAATGAATTTTGCTCAAGATTAAGAAGCTTTAGATAAACTTTGCGTGAGAACTTGCTTCTTGTTTTTAGGATAAGTGCACGTTTGGTTTTAAGAAATGGTTTAGCAATGCACTTTCCTTTCTTTGAAAACCGAGTTGTACACTGAAATGAGTGCACAAGTCGTTGTTTTTATACAAAATTAGTTTTCTATTAAACAAAACACTCCCCCTCAAATAATGAACATTATTCGAGAGATAGTCTTCTTGAGCTGAATTTAGAATCGTATTAATGAAATACTTTTTGAAAAATTCGAGAGATGATTCAGCTCAAGGTTTTAGAAAACATAATCAAGTATTATACAACAAATAATGCTTGAAATTCAAAACTCTTTTACTGTTGAAAGTTGTTTGAGACTCAGAGTCTCTCTTTTGAGTTTTAAAATCTGAAAAAGATTTCCATCTAGAGTTGAACCTCATGGGTTCTTTTGAAGATTTGATTTTGTGATGAATGAAAAACTTTCCCGTATTTGGGATGTTCAGATCAGAGACATTCTTTTATTGAAGCCAAAGCATTCCAGATTTTGAAAAATTAGAAAGGTTTTGAATGACTTTGCTATGGTCTCCACACTTGCTTTACCGGTGTAAAACGAGAGTGTAGAGTTTAGGAAAAATTTGTTTCTCACCATTTTGAATCCTTTTACCAGTTTTAGCCTTTTAACACATTTAACCCTTTGCCCTCAAAGTATGTTCCGTGAGAAACATTTTGACAATTGTTGAAGTTTTAACTTTCAATGGGATGACATGTACTTGCACACAGAGAAAATGCATCAGGCACAAACAAGTATACAGATGAATCAAGAAACTCATTCTAAATCTACCAAAAATGCTCAGAATTCTCTAATAAACACACAAGATCACAGATTAACTCATCCTATCACTCGAGATTATCCAATTATGATAATGGTTAGGGGTTATGATTTGAGTCTAAGCACACTTGTTAGCATCATAATGCCTGAATATTAAACAAACAAACGCCCTAGTAGTAGCAGCAAAGACATCGACATCTTAAACCCTAAATCACATGATTACAAACCTATGTTGTTTCTAATCGTGCAAACACACCAATCGAGCATTCTTTAGTGTTCTCTAAAGTTATATGAAATAATAAAATAGACTAAACACATAGAAAAGAAATGCCCCGATCGATAATTACATGAACCCTAGTTTCTGATTATGCCCTTTTGACCGTTGAAAACATTTGAAGCATTTAGGGAACGTTTAGACAACAAGCATAAAGAAATTTGAAACTCACAATTGAAAAGAAATCGAGGATAAAAAATTGTTAGTCAGATTATGTGTGAAACTTTTGAGAACATTTGTGAAAACATTGATGTGAGCATGTTTTATTTTTTCATGCAATGTCCTTTTACTCATCAAAGGTTAATTACATTTCCATTTGAAGTCCAAACTAGATTAATTTGGGATCGTTGCAGAAAAAATTCCTTTTCTCCCCCTCGAATTAGCATATATTTTGTAAAACCTTTTTGTACAAATTTAATTCGAGAGATCATAGAATTTTTGAAAAATGAGTTTTAATCCGAATGATGAAGAAACATTTTATCCTTTACGAATAAAAGTTAGGTGTGCAAACTTCATGATTTTGTGAAACATTTTCTCCCCCTCAAAACATGTTTCATTTTGACAGTGTAAAGCAAAATTTGTTTTAATGGAGGAACATAGTTTTGAAGATTAGAAGTTTGTACAATAGAAAGAAGATTCTTTTTGTAGATTTTGTATTTTCTTAATGATAAAATATTTATAAAAAGAATTTGATGTTTGACTCTTTTAGGTTTTAAGAAAATTTTGCAAATCATCTGTAGTCAAACACCGCATACCAATATGGTGAACTAAATTAACAAACCTTGAAGGAGGTAATGCCTTTGTAAACAAGTCCGCCAACTGGTATTTAGTACCCACAAAATCTAATTCAATTATACCCTTCTCGACATGCTCTGAGATGAAATGGTAGCGGAGAGCAATTTGTAGGGCTTTGGAATAATGAATGGTGTTACAAGAGATTGCAGAGAACGCACTTTGAGTCTCAGTACATTGAGATCTAGTCAGATACATGGCCGTAGTCCATGAGCTAAGTTCTCATCTAACTGACGTGAGCATTAGAAAGCAGACATGGCTATATACAAAGCTTTTGTTGATGACAGTGATGAACAATCCTGCTTCATTGACTGTATCCCTTTGTAACTAAACAAGATTTGTTGCGAATCATTGTGCCTTCTGCATCCAGCTTGTTTTTCCAATTCCAATGTTGTGTCAAAGGGTGATATTGGTAATAATCTCGCAGGTGAGCAGGATCCTACTTGCGTGTAGACGACTCAGTAATGTTATGAATGAGTTGAGCCGATGCAAACGGGTTAAAGAACGTTTAAAGAACGCCTCTGGGGTCATGATCTGCGGTTAGTGGAACTGATTTAGGTATGGAGTCTTCAACTGATTGTTGTAAGTTGGACACGGTTTGTTCTGCTGTTGTTGAATATGCAATTAGAGGACCGTCTCTCTCAACAGTAATTGTTGTTTGTTGAGGTAAATCAGGTACTTGATGTTGATCAAGATGTGCAGCGGAAATTGGTGAGATCTCAGAAAGACGGTTTTCAATCGTATCATCAAACAATGGAGCAAACAAGGTTTCCAATTCTTTGCGGTTGAGAGGCAATGGTTCAGTCGAAGAGTCCAAAAAGTAAAGACGGTTGGTTTCGGGTCCTAAGCTGTTGTGCTCAGAAGCCAATGACATTAAGCTCGGGTCCGGAACTGATTTGTTCCGAAGCCATTCCTGTTGAATCTGCACAGAAAGAAAGAAGAGACAAGAAAATAGAGAACAAGGATCCCCAAGAGTAACTGGGTTCCAGATGTTAGAAGCATAAAGATGTAGTGTCAATTATCTTCTTGACACTCGAACACACAATACCGATGGTTTTTATTCTAGTCTCAGAGGTAGAAGTTGTGGATTTCACATTAGTTTTGGTGCAAATGTCTAAAATCTTTCCTGTAGGAATCCACTTAAGACCAATTGATTTGAAAATTCTACCCGTGGGTACCCACCTAGTGTTAGATCTAGGAGATGTTTTCCTTTTAGATGTTGTTGAATGAAATGTGGGAGCATCACTTGGTTGAGAAAACTTACGTCCTATATTGATCCACTTCTTAGGTTTCTGACTTATGACTTTTGATTCAACGGGTTTGTTTGTCTTAGTCGATTGAGCCTTTTCAAGTGAATTTCCTTTTTGAAGATATTTTAAAGCACAAACAACATGATTATTTACGCAACTACTCTTAGAAGCTAGCCAATTCCTATTAGTTTGTTGATTACTCTTAGGTTTTGGTGTGCTATTGCAAGCAGTGTTCTGTACTACAATGGAAGGCATCACACGAGGTTTTGAACCTAAAATTCCATCCTTTTGAAGTAGCGCCTTTTTCCTAGCCTTTTCTAGATCATAGTTCTTGTACATGTCATATGTGCCATAAGACTTTTTACTTTTAATGCTCGTTTTAGACACTGTTTTTGAACTAATCCTAGATGAGCCAGGTATAATCACGTGTTGAGATTTGACAGACACAGATGCATTTTCCTTAGGCCAAGAATGTGGAGTGACTGGTTTTGTCAAATTGTTATTCTCAACAACTTGGGAGGTAAACCGAGGTTTTGAAAATTTAGATCGTTCAGATTTAAATGCAGTAGGTTGTCTAACCACTGCTTGTTTTCTGATTGTTTGAGAAGGCGGTTTCCCCAAGATTGATGGTTTTGCAAACTTAGTATCCACACTCTGGCCAGTCAGTCTTCTTAATTTGTTTTGTAATGCAGCATGTGCAAACACCTTTTCTTGAATTTGACCTTTTAAAAGTTTATTTTCTTTAACTAATGTATCCACACGTTTTCTTTGTTCATTCAAAAATTGACCATTGTTGCCCGAATTTAGAGATTCGTTTTGCATTTGAAGTTCAAGTGAGATGCAATGTGCCTCTAGTTTTGAAAATTTTTTATGACACTGGGCAATGGTCTTTTTGAGAAGAAGGTTTTCAGACTCAAGAGTTTGATTTGATGTTTCAGTCATTAGATTATCATGTAAAGACTCAGACTCAGAACGTTTGTCAAGACATTGTACAACATCCTGGTCAACCTCTCCTACATTACTGAAGTTAGGTTGCTCAGATTGTTGTTTCTCATTTGCAGGCATAATATGATCAACATTAGATTGTACCTCAGCCATTTGCTCCTTGTCAAAGTTTGGTTCTTTGTCATAGATGGGTATGACATCTTCCTCATCCATCTGTCCTTTGTCAAAGTTGGGCTCTGAGTCACAGAAGGGTCTGATCTCTGCACAATCTGCATCTTTATCATTCCCCAATCTGTTGTTGTCATCCTGCACTTCTGATTCTGTCCCTTTGCATTCCATAGCAACCAAATTATCTTCCAATGTATCAACTTTATGAACTTGCTCTTCTTGAATCTGCATCTTCTGTTCTTTGATAGCACTCAGATGAAGTGATCTTTCATTAAGCATAAATTCTAAGCGGTTTAGGCGTGAAACAAGTTGATCTCTAAAATCTTCAACCTCCATACTTGTGATGTTCTCTCTCCATACATTGCTTTCATATTTATAGTGTATGAGAGCTTTAAAATGCAATGCCATGAACACTCTGAACTGAGCCTTGAGCGCTCTAAATCCTGTCATGCAATCGCTTCCCTGTTCAATTTGCTTTTCAATTTGAACAATGTTTTCTCGGAGTTTCCTTTGGAAGGTTAGACGATCCATTCCAGTTCCGAAGAATGCATTAAAGGTATCCCCCCCCCCCCCCACGTAGGAAACCATGCATCTGAGAGAATCTTGCAGTGAGTCTTAACTGATTCAAAATGAGCTAAGCAATTTTCTGTAGAATTGATGGCTCTTTTCTCAGCTTCAGTCATCTTTCTCTCAAATGGGTCTTTAGAGTCATCAGAAGCATTTATGTCGTATACTGGTTCAGTATCATCCATGACACCCGAATTATCTTCTAATATTTTAACCTCATTGCCTACATTAACTACATTTGCAGTATTCTCACCATTCCCAACCAGCCTTTGAGTAATACTTCCTTGTATCACAACTCTTTTACCTTGCTTGACAGCTTGATTTCGGAGATTTTGGATTTTAGATAAATTCTGACTCATAGTTTGTAAGAACCCCTTATAACCAATTGCGCCTGTATCATTCATGTGAGATTCCTGCATGTCTGCCATTAACATCACATCTGCTGTATCGGCTTCCAAATCTGCTGTATTGGATTCCAAATCTGCATATTCATCATCAGATGGAATATCTCCCATGACACTTTGCAAAACTGCATTGAGATTACCCCCTTCAACTTCCATTTGACTAAGTGTGGCATTGTATTCAACATTATCGTCAGAGAGTGAGGTTGAATCATAATCTTGATCTTCCTCTTCTGCAATATTTTTCGTATATGCCAAGAATGCCATGCTTGGTTCGATAAGATCTTCTTCATCATCAGTATCTTCCATTGTGTTTAACCATTCAGAACTAGCCGTCATTACGCCTTTGCCTTTCTTTGTAGATACTTGACTAAGCTTCACTAGATTTTGCAGTAGAGATTGCACATTATTATGTAGTGTAGCAGGATGGTGCTTAGGAATAAAGAAAGGCTCAGGTGCATTCGGAGGATTGAAGAAGAGACCATTTGGAGTGTAGATTAATGATCCATGGTCAATAGCTGGAGATGGTGGAGCAGGGAGAATGGTCTTCAGTGGAATCATGCATAAGCAAGATTCAAGAATATGCTTCATTCTGATGTGATGAAGTTCTTCTTTACGATGCAAAGCTTCAAGATATTTCCACATTTCATAAGCACTGGCTTGAAAGTCCATATTCATGTAAATTGAATTGGGAAGGGCTAATGTCATGAACCATGCAGCCTGATGATCAGCATCGTACTGAGCGAGTTTAGTAGCATTCAAGTCTGCAGTAGTTTGTAGCTTCATAATCCCTGTTGAGTCAGCAAGAATTATCATTTTGTATGGACCATCTTGAATGGAATTAAGCATGAGATCTGCAGCAGGACGATCTGTGAGCCATTGTAGAAATCTCCGTTTCCAAACAGTATACGTTCCTGGTAGCAACATTGGAGGCCTTGATTCATTGCCAAAGAGCAGAACATGATCAATGAGGGAGTTGTGACTTTGTTGTAGATGATACTGTTGCTGATGATACTGTTGCTGATGATACTGTTGCTGATGAGAATATTGGTGAGGAAGGTAGTTGGAAGAATGTACTGATTCTGATGACTGTTGCTGATGAGAATATTGGTGAGGAAGGTAATTGGAAGATGGTGATTGAGACATTGTAAATGACATTTCTCTCCCCCTTGATTGTTGCGATGTAATCGAAATAATCAAACCAAAATGTCACACTCAAGGTCGAAATAGTGATTACAGATTTTCCCTCCAAAATTAATTTGAAAAATTTTCTGTTCCAAAATTTTGAAAATCACTATAAAATGCCATTCTAATGTCACAGGAAGAATTTGAGTTTAAAAAATTTTGCCGCCAAATTTCACCCAAAAAAATTTGAAATTTGGCCTAAAAATTTGAATTTTGGGCCAAAATTTTCACTGTTAAACCAAAATTTGAATTTCGCGTAAAAATTGAACGTTTAGTCTTCTGTAAAATTATTATTATTTTTTTTTTTAAGAAGATAGTAAAATGAGATTTTAGAAAGAAAATTTTAGAAAGATACTTGTGTAATTATGGATCTTATAGAAGGTATAGGTGTAATGCCAATTCTCGAAAATTTAGAGTTCTCGAAAATAGTGTTTGTGAAATTATGGTGATTTCGAAAAATTGTGTACTCGAAAAATTTTGTGATTTCGAAAAATTGTATGATTTCGAAACTTTTGTGATTTCGAAAAAATTCTGTTAAGGTTTTCGAAAAAACAGTGATTTCGAAAAAAACTTGAGGATCTCGAAAAACTTGAGGATCTCGAAACTTGATAACTGATTGCGAAACTTGGTGACTGATTGCGAAAAAACTTGAGGATCTCGAAACTTTTTTTTTTAGCAAACTTTGTGTTTCAAGTTTTTGCGAAACTTAGTGAATATTTGTTATTTTTGAAACTTTGAAAGTTTTGCGAAAAAGAGTGATTCGAAAAAATGAGGTATTTTCGAAAAACACAAATTCACTATACCAAATTTCGAAATTGTCTAATTTCGAAATTTATCCAAAAGTCGAAGTACTTTTCTTTCTTATAAAGAGAGAAAAGACTGAGTTCACGATCCGTAAGTCGATATGAAGCCAATACACGAGTTTGCGAAACTGATGCAGTTTGGTGATTTCGAAACTTGGGCAATTTTTGTTTTCAAAGAAAGCTAACCAAAAACTCGTTGTTATTTCAAGATTCTTGTACTTTTAAGTATAAAATGATGAGATCTTTAAGAAAGTTGAAAACTTTATTAACTTTTTCAAAAATGAAAAAGATTTAGAAAAATAGTACAAATCTCCAAATCGAATTTTTTGATAAAAGTTTGGAACTTTTTGGTTTGTTTTGATTTTTAACACAAGTTTGTAAGCAAAGATGTGATAAAAACCAAGAAACAAACAAGAAAGTACAAAATTTTCACAAAAAATCGAGTAGAAAAAGAGGTTTTGGATCGAATTCAACTTAAAAACAATAACTACACCTTCTTCCGGCGAATGATACCACTTGTTAGGTCACCATTTTGTAAACACAAGCATAATAATGATAGAAATGAGATGAGAGAAGAGATTGGGTGATTATATGATAAAGAGAATAATAAGTGCAAGAGTTTCCTTAAGAAATCAAATAACCAACCAAGTTTACAAATGACCTAAGGCTTCTATATATAGGGAAGGAGCTAGGGCAACACTCCCTCTCCTTCCTTTCATCATTTCATGGGCTTTGAGGCCCATGGGTTACATACCTTAGGCCTAGTAGACTTAATACATTTAGTAAATGAAAGTAAATAATAGTTAAGCAACCTAACATTATTACAAATGACCGAGACTTGATAAAATAGTGAAAACTATGATCCCAACAGCATGGCATGGTCATAGCAGACTCTGATATTCATTTGGGGATCGTTTTTAATGATTTAAAGGCCTACTTCCGCACTGCTTTAATAATGTAAATTCAACACTTTTAGTTAAATGATTTTATTCTAAATGATTGAAATGAAAACCATTTTTGTACTTGTGTTGTGGTACCAATTGAGTTACACCCCAGCTACATGTATGCTTCCGCTGGACCCGATTCTGGGGGTGTGACAACAAACCACCCCGTTGATATCAAACCCCTCGGTTAAACCAAACAGTCAAACTTCATCCTTTTTCCCCTTACCCCGTTTTACCCAGAAGATCCAACACCATCACCCACCATCTCCACTGCTACACTCCTTCCTCCCTCAAAAGCTCCACCATTCCAACTCCCCATCCCACTACCCTTTTCCTAAAACCATACCTAACCCCTTTTATACCCTGGCAACCTCAAAACCACCAAAAATACTTTTGGTGCCAAATTGAAACAAAGGGCTTGGATCACTTCTGATATAATTGGATGGTGGGGATTCATTCACGAAACCACAAGGATTCATCTACAGCTGTAATCTCACACTGAAGAAGCACAAGGAAGCATTGTAAACCCTAATTTGTAGTAGTATAAATAGGAGCTCATTGTATGCCATCATGGCATCCTTTTCTCTTGTATCTCTCTGTTTTAATCTTAGTTTACATTTGTAATTTCAACATTCAAGTTTAATTAAAGTTTTCCTTAAGTTCATTCAATTTCGTATTTTCACTCAAAATTCAAAGTTTCTTGTTATTTCATTTAAATACTGCTTACTTTGTCTCAGAATCTTGTTTAAGTATTGTTTAAGTTAATTGAAATTAAAGAAAAGCAAAAAAATTCAGAAAAGAAAAAAAAGAAAGGAAAGAGAAATACAAAGAAAATTCAAAAAAATAAAAATAATTGAAGAAAGAAGAAAGGAAGTAGTAGCAGACATGGAAGTATATCATGGTTTAGAGTCCCATGGGGGACAATAGGGTGTAGTTTGTTCACTGGTCATTGGGTGTCTACTAGCTTGGATGCCAAGTAAGACTTTGATCTATATATTGTCTCCATTTGTGTTATTTGATGTTTGTTGGTGTTTGTTGTTTATTTGTGCTTAGTCAGGTTTAATTCAGTTTAGTATAGGTTAATTAGTTTAGTTATATTGTTAATTTGTTCAATTGCTTTGAAAGTCACACAAACAGTCCATGTTAGGGGTGTTTGGAACAAGCTGATACACTATGTTATTGTTGTTATTAGTGGTCAAAAGTTGTTAGTTCTTTGTTCTCAAGGTTAACACAGTCCAAATTGACCAATCACTTGGTCACTTTTATTCAAAAAAGTCAAACTTACACTCAAATCCACTAACAGTCTAACTGTTGGTGAATTTGAGTTTGAAATCTTGTCAATCAGCTCTAAACTAGTGAAACTTGGTAGATTTGTTGTGAATTAAGCTTAACAAACATAAATAAATCAGTTGGAGCTAGTATAAACTCACCAAGGTCAAAGTTTTCAAAATTTCTTGAAAAGTCAAAAAGTGCATACCCAGTTTTTGCACATTATTCAAATCACTCTCTAGGCTTTAATAATGAATGGAAATAAGTAATCTTTGTTGAATTGAGTAATTTTCCAGCTTGAGAACATAAATCAAAAAGAAAATTGAAATTTGAAACAGATTTAGGCATAGAAAAGTGGTCTTGAAGTTGATGGTCTGACAAAAAGTCTCCCATGCATCTCAGTTTTTGCAAGATTTAGATTACTCATTTATAGGTGTTAAAGCTTGATCATTGTTGATTTAGGAAGCCCCCTAGGTAGGTTATTTAGGACTGCTTTTAGTTTAGACTGAATTGCTTATTTATTGCTTATTGTGGAGCCATCTTTTGGCCTGTCTTGACTCAGTGTACACTGAGTTCTCAACTTGTGCTAAGTTTGCGTGATTGATTTGATCTTGTTGTTGTTCTTGTTGATGTTATTCTTGTAGTTTATTCTTGTTGTTATTGTTGTTGTTAAATTGCTTCAGCTCATTTAAGCTTGTGAGCTTATTTGGGGTAGTGTAAAATTTTCTTGAAAAAAAAAGTTTTAAAGGCAAAATCAAGAATTTGATTTTAATCTATTGAGATTTTGGCTTTTAAATGTGATTTGTTTGATTGTCAAATCTGTTTTCCAAAAAATTATTGAGTTTGTGTTTGTGTGTTAATGAAAAGAACAAGAAAAATAAAAAAAATAATAAATAAATTTTGTGCAAAAAGTAGGGGTCGAACCTGAGACCTCTTGCACTCACAGACACATCACACACAACTCAACTGCCAACGCGTCCTTGGGTATTTTTCGTTATACTTCTACACACAAAATCTTTTTTATAGTACTTAGACTGTTTTTGCTTATTAACTTATAAATCTGCTTTTCCAGCTTATTCTAAACTTTTTATTTTTCCTCAGTTTGTTTTAGCTTATTTGATTTTTCAGAAAAACCCTAGATTTATTTAAGTAGTTTTGATATTTATTTTGATTTTATTTCATTAAAATAGTAATTAATTCATAATAAATAGAATTTTTGTTGAAAAATTAATTTTTTTTTTTTAATTTTCTTTTGTCATTTAGGACGTAGGAAAATTATTTGTAAACCCGTAGAACTTTTGTAGCTCAAAATTCGCGTTTTATTTTGAGCACTCGCGTAAATTTTAATTAACGTTCGCGTTTTAGGATTCCCCGTTTTTCCTAACATGTTTCCCGTTTTAGGATTCCCCGTTTTTCCTAACATGTTTCCCGTAGCTTTTTAGGTACTGTTAAATATTCCTTAGCATTCCCTAGTTTATTTTCCCATTTAGGTTACGTTTATTTCATTTTCGTTTGTTAATTCTTAATTTTCGTTAATTTAACGTATCACAAAACAAAACAATCTTTCACAACAAAACATACAAGACTCTAATCTCAATATTTTCACGAAGCTTTCCATTCACACCTCGTTGGGGTATGACCGGGGAAATCACTTCCCGGTCTCACAATTTTAATATCACTTTCACGAGTTTTGCGAGGTAATCTTTTTCCTAAAAGGTTTACTTTTATTTCTCTACGTCTAGTTGTCTCACGATAACTTAGACCTCACGTTTGTTGATATTTTGATACAAATTGTTTTGCACACCAAAACACAATGAATCAATCCATCCTATCAACAAGTCTCTACCTGATCAGCTGAATCAACTGTTCTGCATTAGTCATATTATTGCCCACAACATCCTTAGTAATGGTCAACTTCAGTTGAAGCATCTGCTGCATAACCCTTATTGAAAATGGATATGGCACATCTGACCACATATACAGAACCTTGCCAGAAAGAGTTCCCACCATATGGACATTGGAGAGAGGGTAGAATTTCCAACTAACAAAATTCCAAGAATGTCGTCCATCCCAAACTCTAAAACCATAGTTGCTAAGATCCCGATCCTGATATTAGAATCTTACTATTTTACGATTCTACGAAGCAAAAATGATCTGAATCCTACATAGGATCTTAACAAGCTTAAGATCTTATAGGATCCCGATCTTAACCATAGGATCTTAAGATCTACTCCGATCTGATCTTACTTTTCTCGAACCACAAACTAAAAAAGTACAAATTAATAGTTTATGTTTTTATATAATTTAAAAAACAACAAGTTATTCTTCTTAAATATTCATATTCGTAATTTAAAACAACATTTTCATAAAATATTCTTATAATTTCATGTTTATAATATATAATAATTTGTAGATTTGAATAATATGACAAAGATCATTAGAAAATAGCATTATAGTAGGATCTTAGGATCCCTATCCGATCTTACGATCACGATCTTGCAAAGGCGATAACGATCCTAGATAGGATCCCGATCTTGAAAACCTTGTCTAAAACCTTTCTCATCTTGATAAGTAGAATCAAAAAGTACATATAGATCACCAAGCAGCAACAGACCAGCACCTTCAGGTGTATGAGACTTAAAATAATTGACCACTAAACCATACAACTTGATAAGATCCTGTCTATCCACTAGATGCAAAATTTCACTTATAAATGTGAAGTGCTTGTAAGATCCATCTCTTCTGTGAATAGTATTCAGTTACCTCATTGGATGCTTAGTGTATTCCCATTTACTCAAAGCATGCCACATAACAGGTTCTTCATTAGCAGAATCATCATCCTCAGCTACACTGATGAATGAGCTATCCTCAGCTGGCAAATCAAGGTGTGTAGAAACTCTCTTCTTAGCAATGCTCTTCTTCCTTTTTCCAGGAGTAGAAGAAGGAGAAGAAACATTAGATGTAGTCTCATCAGGAATAGGAACTTCTTGTGGTACATCAGAGGTAACATCAGGTGTGGGTGAAGAGGATGGAATATCAGCAGAAATGACTTGAGGAGCAATAGTAGGAATGGATTGTGTGTCATCAGTGGGAACAAGTTGTGCACTCTCAGCAGGAATAGATGATTCCTGTGATGTCTCCATAGGTGTAGATTCCGGAGTTATTGTTTCTTGAGGTTTGCGAGTATCCTCAACAGGAATAGATGGCTCAGGAAGTGGATCCTTATGAGAAGTAGTTGTATCCTTTGGAGGAGAAAGAGGATCAACAGCAGTAACAGATCCATCCTTTTGGTTAGCAGAAACAGATTCATCCTTGGGAGCAGTAGAATGAGATGATTGTCCCTTAGTAGATTCCACAACAGATGTTGGAGGAACAAAATCAGCAGCATCTTTAGGAGCATCACGGGGAACAGAGGTAACATCCACCTAAGTGAGAACTGAAGGTGAATGAACCTGACCCCCATCGATAGAAAAAGAATTAGCAGGAGGAGTAATTGGAATATTGTTGGGAATAGACTTTATTAATTCAAGTGTCGGTCATTTAATTTTGTAATAGGTTGCAATATTATGTTAGTACGTTAGTGATTTTAAATGTTTTATTAAGTTTTATGCTAAGTTTATATGTTTGGTAAAGGTCTAAGGGCTTTTTTTGTAATATTTTCAAAGTTTAGAGAAGCCCTAGCCCTTACCTATAATTACCCCTTGTATCCCCTCATTTGAGGTTGTTGGTTCTCTAGTAATATCATTTTCTTTCATTTCATTTCAAGAGTTCCTTCCACTCTCTCTCTCTAAACTTACTTTCTCTCTCTAGAAATCTAAGTGTTTATGTTAAGAAATGGTGACCTAACAAGTGGTATCATTCGCCAAGGGATAATATAGAGCGTTTTAGGTTAGATTTGGTAATAAAAACTAGGATTTAATCGGTTTTTATGCTTCAGACTACTATTCATCAGCGATTTTGCGAGTTAGACTAGTGTCTTTCGAGTTAGGACTTTCTGACTTTCGAGTTAGATTGGTTTTTTAGCGAGTTAGGATTTTTCTGTCGAGTTAGAACTTCTGTTTTCATTGAGTTAGTGACAAGGTTCTACCGAGTTAGCTACAAGTTACTACGAGTTTATTATTTTGGCGAGTTAGCCATTCCCTTATCGTTTATCGAGTAAGGTTCTTAGTGCTTGATACCTAGGGGAAACTATACTCAATTCAATACATTGTTATCGAGTTAGTCATCCTTCAAACCTTACCGAGTTAGCTGTGTTATTGAGTTAGAACAGAATCCTACCGAGTTAGAACGCTTATCGAGTTAGAAATCCAGAAAATTTTGCCAAGTTACTACTTCAAAGCTTACCGAGTTAGCAATCCAGAAATTTTTCTGAGTTAGTACTTCAAAGCTCACCGAGTTAGCAATCCAGAAAATTTTATCGAGTTAGTACTTCACTGTTTACCGAGTTACAAGCCTGTTTTTATCGAGTTTGCAAGTCAGAAAAACCTAGAACTATAACCTTTGTTTATCCTTAAAGATCCATTTTAACATTATCACTAATCATCTCATCTTAACAAGTTTATCCTTCTTATCTTTCTCTCTTATTTCCAAAAAAAAGAAAAAAAAAGATAAAAAAGAGTTTTTGCGCGGCAAAATTTGAGTAAAATTTATTTTTTACAGGAGACTAAATGTTCAATTTTTACGCGAAATTTAAATTTTGGTATAACGGTGAAAATTTTGGCCCAAAATTCAAATTTTTTCAGTGAAATTTGGTGGCAAAATTTTTTAAACTCAAAATTTTCCTGTGACCTTAGAATTGCATTTTATAGTGATTTTCAAAATTTTGAGAGAGAAAATTTTCAAATTATTTTGGAAGGAAAATTAGAATTCACTATATCGATATTGAGTGTGACATTTTTGTTTGAATATTTCGAATACGTCGCAACAATCAAGGGGGAGAGAAATGTCATTTATTATGTCTCAACTACCTTCTTCCAACTACCTTCCTCACTAATATTCTCATCAGCAACAGTCATCAGCAACAACACCTTCTTCCAACTACCTTCCTCACCAATATTCTCATCAGCAACAGTCATCAGCAACAACACCTTCTTCTAACTACCTTCCTCACCAATATTCTCATTAGCAACAGTATCATCAACAACAAAGTCACAGCTCCCTCATTCGTCATGTTCTGCTCTTTAGCAATGAATCAAGGCCTCCAATGTTGCTACCAGGAACATATACTGATTGGAAATGGAGATTTCTACAATGGCTCACAGATCGTCCTGCTGCAGATCTCATGCTTAAATCCATTCAAGATGGTCCATACAAAATGATATTTCTTGCTGACTCAACAGGGATTATCATACTACAAACTGATGAAGATTTGAATGCTACTGAACTCGCTCAGTACAATGCTGACCAACAAGCTGCATACCCTTCCCAACTCAATTTACATGAATACGGACTTTCAAGCCAGTGCTTATGAAATGTGGAAATATCTTGAAGCTATGCATCATACAGAAGAACTTCATCACATCAGAATGAAGCAAATTCTTGAATCTTGTTTAAGCATGAATCCACTGAAGACCATTCTCTCTGCTCCACTATCTCCAGCTATTGACCATGGATCCTTAATTTACACTCCAAATGGTCTCTTCTTCATTCCTCAAAATGCACCTGAGCATATCTTCATTCCACAGTACCATCCTGCAACACTAAATGATCACATGCAATCTCTTCTGCAAAATCTAGTGAAGCTTGGACAAGCATCTACTGATAAAGGCAAATGCATGAAGACTTCAACTTATGAATGCTTTAACACAATGGAAGATACTGATGATGAAGAAGATCTTATCAAACCAATCATGGCATTTATGGCATATACGGAAAACATTGCAGATGTGGAAGCTCAAGATTATGATTCAACTCCGCTCTTTGACGCTAATGTCGAATATGATGCCACACTTAGTCAAATGGAAGTTAAAGGGGTAATCTCTATGTTGTTTTGCAAAGTTTCATGAGAGATATTCCATCTGATGATGAATATGCAGATTTGGAATCCAATACAGCAGATTTGGAAGCCGTTACAGCAGATGTGATGTTAATGGCAGACATGCAGGAATCTCACATGAATAATACAGGCCCATTTGTTTATAAGGGGTTCTTACAAACTATGAAATCGGTTTCAAATCAACTTGTTCCACATGAAAGCGGTGACGCAGTGTACTATTCAAATTCCAATGAAGATGACGATGATGATGTCAATATTCTGAATCAAGGACTCGCACTTATTTCTCGTACCTTCAGCAAATTCTCCAACAAGACAAACAACCGTCTTCGTTCTTCTTCTAACACAAGGAATCAATCTGTTGTGCAAGGTGAAAGAGTTGATAGACAAGGAAGGAATGCTGAAAGGACGGTTGGGAATACTGCAGATGTCGGTAATACATGCTATCATGATAAAATCTTGGAAGAGCAAAATGACAGCAACAGATTGGGGAATGATACAGATGTTGATTCTGCTGATATCAGACCCACTTATGACTCAGAGCCCAACTTTGACAAAGAACACATGGTTGAGGAAGATGTCATACCCATCTATGACACAAAACCAGGTGTTGACATAAAGCAAATGGTTGAGGTACAATCTACTGTTGATCATATTATGCCTGCAAATGAGAAACAACAATCTGAGCAACCTAACTTCAGTAATGAAGGAGAAGTTGACCAGAATGTATTTCAATGTCCTGACAAATATTCTGAGTCTGAGTCTTTACCTGATAATCTAATAACTGAAACATCATACCAAACTCTTGAGTCTGAAAACATTCTTCTCAAAAGGACCATTGCCCAGTTTCATAAAGATTTTTTCAAAACTGGAGACACATTGCATCTCACTTGAACTTAAATTGCAAAAAGAATCTCTAACTTCGGGCAACAATGGTCAATTTTTGAATGAACAAAGTAAACGTGTGGATACATTAGTTAAAGAAAATGAGCTTTTAAAAGGTCAAATTCAAGCAAAGGTGTTTGCACATGCTGAATTGCAAAACAAATTAAGAAGACTGACTGGCCAGAGTGTGGATACTAAGTTTGCAAAACCATCAATCTTGGGGAAACCGCCCTCTCAAACAATCAGAAAACAATCAGTGGTTAGACAACCTACTGCATTTAAATCTGAACGACCTAAATTTTCAAAATCTCGGTTTGCCTCCCAGGTTGTTGAGAAAAACAATTTGACAAAACAAGTCACTCCACATTCTTAGCTTAAGGAAAATGCATATGTGTCTGCTAAATCTCAACATGTGATTATACATGGCTCATCTAGGATTAGTTCGAAAACAGTGGGAAAATGCATATGTGTCTGCTAAATCTCAACATGTGATTATACATGGCTCATCTAGGATTAGTTCGAAAACAGTGTCTAAAACGAGCATTAAAACTAAAGATTCTTAAGGAAAATATGACATGTACAAGAACTATGATCTAGAAAAGGTTAGGAAAAAGGCGCTACTTCAAAAGCATGGAATTCTAGGTTCAAAACCTCATGTGATGCCTTCCACTGTAGTACAGAACAATGCTTGTAGTAGCACACCAAAACCTAAGAGTAAACTACAAACTAATAGGAATTGGCTAGCTTCTAAGAGTAGTTGCGTAAATAATCATGTTGTCAATGCTTTAAAATATCTTCAAAAAGGAAATTCACTTGAAAAGGCTCAATCGACTAAGACAAATAAACCCGTTGAACCAAAAGTCATAAGTCAGAAACCTAAGAAGTGGATCAATATAGGACGTAGGTCTTCTCAACCAAGTGATGCTCCCACTGCATCTAAAAGGAAAACTTCTCCTAGATCTAACATAAGGTGGGTACCCACGGGTAGAATTTTCAAAACGATTGGTCTTAGGTGGATTCCAACAGGAAAGATTTTAGACATTTGCACTAAAACTAATGTGATCTCCACAAAGACAAGAATGAATACCATCAGAATTGTGTGTTCAAATGTCAAGAAGATAGTTGACACTACATCTTTATGCTTCTAACATCTGGAACCCAGTTACGCTTCGGGATCCATGTTCTCTGTTTTGTCTCTTCTTTCTTTCTTTACAGATACAACAGGTATGGCTTCGGAATAATTCAGTTTCGGACCCGCACTTCAGCAATGGCTTCTGAGCACAACAGCTTAGGACCCGTAACCAACCGTTTAAACAGCACTTCGGCTATGGCTTCTGAGCACAACAGCTTAGGACCCGTAACCAACCGTTTAAACAGCACTTTAGCTATGGCTTCTTAGCACAATAGCTTAGGACCCGTAACCAACCATTTAAACAGTACTTCAGCTATGGCTTCTGAGCAAAACAGCTTAGGACCCGCATCCAACCGTCTGAACTTTCCAGATTCTTCAACTGAACCGTTGTCATTTACCTGTAAAGAATTGGAATGTTTGCTCCACTGTTTGATGATTCATTTGCAAGCTGTTCTCAAGAGGTCTCACCAATTTCCACTGCACACCCTAAGAATATTCAAGTACCTGACACACCTCAACAAACAACAACCACTGTTGAGAAAGTCGGTCCTCCAATTGAATCTTCAACAACAGCAGAACAAACCGGGTCCAACTCACGACAATCAACTGAAGAATCCATACCTAAATCAGTTCCACAAACCGCAGAGCATGATCCAGAGGTGTTCTTTAACCCGTTTGCACCGGCTCAACTCATTCCTGACATTGTTGAGTCGTCTACACGTAATTTGGATCCTGCTAACATGTGAGATAATTATCAACTTCACCCTTCGACACATCATTGGACTTAAATGGATTTAGAAAACAAGCTGGACGTAGAAAGCACAGTGATTCGCAACAAATCTTGTTTAGTTACAAAGGGATACAGTCAATGAAGCAAGATTGTACATCACTGTCATCAACAAAAGCTTAATCACAATGTACTGCGACACAAAGTGTGCTTTTGCAATCTCATGCAAAACCATTCAACATTCCTAAGCCCAACAAATTGCTCTCCGCTACCATTTCATCTAAGAGCATGTCGAGAAGGGTATAATTGAATTAGTTTTTGTGGGTACTGAATATCAGTTGGCAGACTTGTTTACAAAGGCATTACCTCCATCAAGGTTTGTTAATTTAGTTCACCATATTGGTATGCGGTGTTTGACTCCAGATGATTTGCAAAATTTTCTTAAAAAACTAAGTGAGTCAAACATCTAACTCTTTTTTTGTAAATATTTTCTCAAAAAAAAAAAAAAAAAAAAAAAAAAAAAAAAATCTTCTTTCTTTGTGTACAAACTTCTAATCTTCAAAACTATGTTCCTCCATTAAAACAAATTTTGCTTCACATTGTCAAAATGGAACATGTTTTTGAGGGGGAGAAAAATTTTCACAAAAACATAAAGTTTGCACACCTAATCATTATTCTTCAAGGATAAAATGTTTCTTCATCATTAGGATTAAAAACTCATTTTCAAAAAGTTATATGATCTCTCGAATTAAAATGTGCAAAAAATGTTTCACAAAATAAATGCTAATTCGAGGGGGAGAAAAGAAATTTTTTCGGCAAGGATTCCAAGTTAACCATGTTTAGACTTCAGATGGAAAAGTAATTAACCTTTAATGAGTACAGTTCAAAAAAGTCTTAAACTTAGGTAAAAGGACATTGCATGAAAAAAATAAACATGGCTCTAATAAATATTTCCACAAATGTTCTCAAAAGTTTCACACATAATTAAAAAACCTCAATGAATCAGACTAACGATTTTTTATCCTCGATTTCTTTTCGATTGTTAGTTTCTAATTTCTTCATAGTTGTTGTCTAACCGTTCCCTAAATATTTCAAATGTTTTCAACGGTCAAAAAGGCATAATCTGAAACTAGGGTTCATGTAATTATCTTTCGGGGCATTTCTTTTTAATGTGTTTAGTCTAGTTAATTATGTTATATAGCTTTAGAGAACACTAAAGAATGCTTGATTGGTATGTATGCTCGATTATTAACAACATAGATTTGAAATCATGTGATTTAGGGTTCAAGATGTCGATGTCTTTGCTTCTACTACTAGGGTGTTTGTTTGTACAATATTCATGCATTATGATGCTAACATTCGTGCAAAGTCTCAAATCATACCCCCAAACCATGATAATAATTAGGAAATTTCGAGTGAAAGAATGAATTAATCTGTGATCTTGTGTGTTAATCTGAGAATTCTGAGCACTTAGGAAGATTTAGAATGAGTTTTTGATTTATCTGCATACTTGTTTGTGCCTGATGCATTTCTTCTGTGTGCAAGTACATGTCATCTCATTGAAAGTCAAAACTTCAACAATTGTCAAAATGTTTTTTGTGGAACATATTTTGAGGACAAAGGGTTAAATGTGTTAAAAGGCTAAAACTGGTAAAAGGATTCAAAATGGTGAGAAACAAGTTTTTCAAACTCTACACTCTCGTTTTACACCAGTAAAGCAAGAATGGAAACCAAAGCAAAGTCGTTCAAAACCTTTCGAATTTTCAAAATCTGGAATGCTTTGGCTTCAATAAAAGAATGTCTCTGATCTGAACATCCCAAGTACGGGAAGGTTTTCATTCATCACAAAATCAAATCTTCAAAAAGAACCCATGAAGTTCAACTCTAAATGGAAATCTTCTTCTTCAGATTTTAAAACTCAAAAGAGAGACTCCGGGTCTCAAACAACTTTTAACTGTAAAAGAGTTTTGAATTTCAAGCATTCTTTGTTGTATAATGCTTGATTATGTTTTCTAAAACCTTGAGCAGAATCATCTCACGAATTTTCAAAAAGTATTTTTAAATACAATTCAAAATTCTGCTCAATAAGACTATCTCTTGAATAAACTTCATTATTTGAGGGGGAGTATTTTGTTTAAAGAAAACTAATTTTGTATGAAAGCAACTACTTGTGTACTCATTTCAGTGTACTACTCGGGTTTTAGAGAAAGGAGAGTGCCTTGCTAAACCATTCTTTAAAACCAAACGTGCACTTTTCCTTGAAAACCAGAAGTAGTTCTCATGCTTAACTAAAACTTCTTAATCTTGAGCAAAATCTATTCAAAATTTTTCAAAAGGTTTTTCAAAACTTTTCAAAATTTTGCTCAAGATTTTTCAAAATTTTACTCCCCAATTCGCTTCAAAAGTTTAGAATTCTCAAAAATATGCGAATTTTGATGGGGAGTATTTCGAAAACTAAATGTTTCGTCAAAATTCATCTATGACTTTGGTTTGCGCACATATAACATTGTACAACCCGTGCTTTTAATGAAAGGACCCTGAGGTACGCTTCAGTGCCTCAATCCTAATACAAGGAGCGAAGGCTTCTTACTTTTGAGTAGAATTAATCAAACATTTTCGGATTTTCATAATTCTGCTCAAAAGACAAGTATTTCACCTCAATTAGTATTCACTTGTTGAGGGGGAGCACTTGAAAACTCATCGTTTTAAAAAACAAAAGTTCTTGTTGATATCACCCCATAAGACTCAAAAAGCATATTTTAATCAAAAATTTAACAAAAAAAACATTTCATATGCTATTTTTGAGGGGGAGAAAAGTGAAAGTGATTAAAATATGGAAGTTTAATGTTGCTTTAAGTCAAATCTCATGCGAGCTAGACTCAGGATTGACCCAAGAATTGACGAAACATAAAAGTTAATAATCGCTTAGACTTATCCTCGATGGGTAATAACATCAAGTTAGTTACTAGAGCTAGTTGTCACCTAAAAGCTGACAATGAAACTCTTTAACTAGCCACGTAAGCGTGTCTTGAAAAGGAATTGTCTTAGTAGAAATGTACCGTTTCGAGAAACTTTCTGTGGACTTGACCAGGCCGGGTAATAACTTCAAGCTAGTATAACTAGTGATGTAAGCGTGTCTCGAATCGGTCTTGTTCACTGAAAGTGGATCAATTCAAAAAGTGTTTGCTCCTCCCGTATGTGCAAATTTATTAAAAACTTATGAGTACATGTGAAGGGGGAGCCCTTCAAAAGTAAATACAAAACTCTCAAAGTGTTAAAAAAATGTTTGATCATCACAAACACTTTGAGAGATTTTCAATCAAAGGTTTAATGGCAATTGTAGGATAATCATGGAGTTATAAGGTGATTAAGATAGGAAAAACCATCCTATGATCCACCAGAGCCAGAGGGATCTACCCAAGGACATCACCAATAGTTAGAATTAGAAGTCCTTAGGTATGATACGAAAAAAAATGAGAAAAGAATGAAAGGGGAAAGAAGGAGTTGAAGAATTAAAAAGAAAAGTAAAGAAAAGGGTGAAAAGAAATATCACTCCATATGTTCAACCTTAGGGCAGACACCGGGTTCAATTCGTATGCTACTGGTTGTTGCTAAGGGAACACCGATATTGAAGATAAAGTCGTCATGGACCCAGTGACGCAATGCACTAAACCTTCTTAACCACTCAAGTTCTCTTAAAAGAACTTGTTTCATTCTCACGGGGAACCGGTGTAAACTATCGACTTGTCTCTTAGAGATGGTTGATATTGAAGCAGGAGACCCCTCCCTAGTCTCCGCATACGAAACTTAAGAGTGCACTTATCGAGTCTAGAACCATAAGATACATCAAAGATCTCTTAGGAACACTTAGTATATCTACAACTGGTGTTCTACATCAATGGACACCAACTGTAAACTATCGAGTCCTTCGCAGATCTTAGCAATCTGCCGAGAACGTTTATGAGAGAATTACAAATGTATTTCTCAATGATTGAACGGAAATTCCTGCCAAGGTCAACATCAAACAGCCCTGACAGTAGGTCACTTCGGTAACCCTTCACGGGTTACGCTTAGTGTTCGCGGTGGTTCTTTAGCGGTCTACAATCGTGGAGTTATTCCCAGCGACTCACCCAGTCATTGAGCTATTTAGTAGGTCTCGTAAGCTCCTTCGGGGGTATCTGATATGGGAACGGCCTTGATAAGGATTAGAAGGAGTCTTCACAATATGTTGTTGATGAGCTTTAATTCCTTATCTGTAAGTACCGGTTGATTATTGCTAACTGTTTACCTGCAGGTACAAATCACCTCCATGATGGTAGATTCCAGCATGCTCATGTATACATCTTGAAGCCAATGAAAGCTCCCCCAAAGATCTAAGCACCACAAAGTTCAAAGAAAGATTCTACGCCAAAAAGAAGAATCTACAAAGTATAAAGACCAAAGATCAAAGTGTATGTAAAGGAACTTCGTGCTTTTGAAAGTCAAAGTCCAAAGATGTATGAGCATGTTGGAATGGCGGACAACCACCACAAACACAGAAGTGACGAACGGCAGACAACTTCATAACATGATCACCATCACATCAACAAAGAACGAAGTACAAAGAAAGATGAAAGATTTTGCTAACAATTTTTGAAGACGTCAATAACAAAGTCAAAGTTTAGAAGATGACGACATCGGGCAACCTTTGATGACCAATACTTATGGGGAGATTGTTGGGAATAGACTTTATTAATTCAAGTGTAGGTCATTAAGTTTTGTAATAGGTTGCAATATTATGTTAGTACGTTAGTGATTTTATATGTTTTATTAAGTCTTATGCTAAGTTTATATGTTTGGTAAAGGTCTAAGGGCTTATTTTGTAATATTGTCAAAGTTTAGAGAAGCCCTAGCCCTTACCTATAAATACCCCTTGTATCCCCTCATTTGAGGTTGTTGGTTCTCTAGTAATATCATTTTCTTTCATTTCATTTCAAGAGTTCTGATTGACTCCAAACGGTCAACTAAATTGACCAAGTGAATGGTCAACAAGGTCAAACAGCCTAGAGTCAATCTCCGTGGAAGTATAGGGGTTTCCCCGGGTCGTTATGTCCCGACGAGGTGTGAATTGTATTCGAACGGGTTTGTGATCGGGTGAATTTGGACAGGAAAGGGTTATGATTGATTACACTAAGGAATATAAGATAAATAGTTTAAAGAAGCTACATGAATGGTTACGTGAAAGTTAGATACTTAAAAATGTTTAAAATCTAAAAACGCGTACGTTCAGGTTAAATTTACATGAACGTACAAAATAAAAAGTGAAAACTAAAATCTGGAAACCCTTAGGGGGTGAAAATGACTTTTTTACAAACCTAAGGATGAAATAAAATTTTTAGAAAAAGAAAATGAATTTTTACACTAATTAATTATTATTATTTTTTTTTTTTTTTGTAAACATGGGTTTCCGACTCGACATTGCGAGCCGACTAATCCCACGACGACTACCCTTTTGGATAAATGACTTAGATAATTATGAAAATTTTTATAAATCTAACTAATCATCATAGGAATCCTTAAAAATTATAAAAAGTTTGTTTTTTATGTTTTTAAACTATTTTACTAATTATTAAACTAAATATTAATTAATTACTAATTAAACTAATTAAATTCTAAAAAATAGAAAATTAATAGTAAAAATTATGAGAAAATTCCTAAAATTATTTTACAACTTATAAAAGCTAGGAAAAATATAAAAACTATGTATTACTTTATAAAAACTAATTTTGCTATTTAATACTTAAATATTAATTCTAATAAATAGTAAATGACAATATAAAAATCTGGAAAAATTACTGAAAATGCTTTAAGATAAAAGAAAATTAAAAAAAATATAAAAATGTGAAAATACTTATTAATAAGCAAAAAGGGAAAGTAAAAAAGCTAAATTATATTAAATAGAAACTATTACTAAATTTTAAATTTGATTTTTCTGGATTTTCTTTTTGAGAACTAATTTATAACAAAAATTAAGAAACTTTTACAAAAACAAAAAGCTGGGAACTCAAAGATAAACACTTTGAGTGCTTATTTCCTAGGCAGTTTGACTTTTGGTCAAACTAGCTAAGGAGAAGCTTGAATAAGCTACGAGAGGGCCCACAAGGCTTGATTTAGGTGTGAATAAGTTTGTTGGACATGAAATGTGCCAAATCAACAAGCTAAGACCACAGAATAAGCTAAAAAGCTGAATAAGCTAATCCAAACCAACCACATATCACACAGTCCAAATAGCCCAACTTGGCAGGCTTGTGGAGCCCACTAGGGAACTTGGAAGTCCAAAGTTATGATTGATCTAATAATCAAAGCTTAAGAGCTCTCTAAAAAGCTAATAAGTGGGTCATGGGACCCACTAATAAGCTCAGGAGAAGGCTTGGAATATGGACACAAAACCTGATCAATCAGCATACAAGTTGGATTTGGACAAACTAAAATGGGCAAGCAGCCCTAGCAAATAAGCTAATAAACAAGAAATAAGCCTAGAACCTAAAGGTTGGGCTTATTGGCTCTCTAAAAAGCCAATAAGCATACTATGGGGCCCACTATGGAACAAATTATGGCTTATTGAAAAGGGATGGTTTGGGCTGAGGTCATGGTGCAGGGGAATGCTCAGGCTTGCAGGCCTGTTTGAGGGCACAAATAAGCAATAAACAAAAATCTAAAAATTAAGCACTACATAGATTTCTAAAGATGAACTGGCAGAATACAATATGTAAGAAGCACAGGGCCTGAATCTAAATAGAAAAATCAAAACAATTCTTGGAATAATTGGATTTTCTGCTAATGGTAAAAATTGACTTTTTATAAAAACTATTAAAGGTTGACTTTAATGAGTTTCCACTGATTCCTAATGATTCAATATGTAGTGATAAACTAAAATAAGACCAAATTAAGTTAAACTAACAGCTTATGCACTAATAAGGGTGGATTTGGATTCTAAAAATCCAACAGATAGCACAATAATGAGGATAGAAACAAATTTTGACTTTTTAACCTATGAGGCTTGATTTATTGCTTTGACTATTCCCAGTTAACCTTAAGCAAGTTGTCTGAGTAGCATTTAACTACCAAAGGCCATCTAGACAAACCCAAACCAGTTAAACCAAACACCCCTATTGAAGCTGTAAATGGATTCTTATGAAGCAAATTGAGGATTTAGATTATGTAACTGACTTTTAAGCTTACACTAACCTAAAATGGACACAAATAAGTAGAATTAAACAACAAGGAGCAACCATAACCAATAAGTACAAAATATGGGAATGGATACTTGAAACTAAAAAGGAACTTACACTGAGCCTTTTGTGCTCAAAACCAAAAACAGATACCCACTCTCAACCTACTATCTCCCTGAGACTTCTAAACCAGCTTCCCCCTCATTCTCATCTTCTTTCTCTTCTTTTTGATTTTCTTACTATTTTATTTGGATTTTTTTACCAACTGATTCTCATGCTACAAATACTTAACAAATCTTGTAATTGAGCTACAGTGAGCTTAAACAACCACAGATCAACAACTTTTAACAACTTACATACAATTTGGAATTTTTATTGAAAGAGATACAAATTTGGAATTTAAAACTGAGAGCTTGAAATTGAAAGGTGAAATGAGTTTTTAATACATTGAGAGTGTTAAATACAAAGCTTTTAAACTAAGAATTACAATAAAAATAGATGATTAAGCTAATTCGACATGAACTACACTACTCTAACTATACTGGCCTAATTAATACATCATACTCTTTCTTTCTTCAATTTTATAGCCCAAGGATAGTTCCTCTAACTTTCCCACTTCCTTTCTTAGCCATTGGATGACCTGTTTTAATCCTAGCCGTTTGTAGTATTTTGGCGGGAAAATGGAATTTGACAGGTAATGGTGGGGGTTGGTTTAGCAGGTAGGATAATTAATGTTGGGTTGGTGTATTAATGGAAGGGGCAATTGAGGTGGAAGGTGAGGGTTTTGTGGAGTTGGAGGGGAGCAGGAAAGGTGGAGGATGGGGTGATGAACAGTAGGTTTGACCTGGTCGTTTGACCAGGGGTGGTTTTTATTATAAAAAAGGGTTTTGGGCCAGTGGGTAGTAGGCTGGGGTTATTTGTGGATCAAGGATTGGGTTTTAGGTGGATTGATTTTTGGGTTTGGAATTGGATTATTAGTAAAGGGTCCATTTGGTTTTGTATTATTTCACAAGGACCATAAGTGTAATTCCTGAAATTCAAAGGACTGAATTTGTAATATTCCCAAGGTACTCACAAGGTTTATTTCTGCCAAATATGATTAATCCAAGGACCATATGTAAAATTTCCCACTTTTGAATATTCCAGGGACCAAAAATGCCAAATGTGAGACTGCAGGGACCAAACTTGCAATTTATCCAAACTCTTCACCCAAGGACCAATTGTGATAACTTTTGATTTTCCGAGGACCAAAGTTGAATAATTTTCCAAAAATATCCCACCAGGGACCAATTTTATCAATTTTGAAACTCTAGGGACTAAACTTGTAAATTCTCAAAACTTTTTAACTTTTTCACCAAAGGACTAAATATGACAACTTATGATTTCAAAAGGACCTTTGGTGACTTTTCTTTTAAAATAAGCGCTCAGGGACTATTTTTGCCAATTTTTGAAAGTTGAGGGACTAAAACTGCCAATTATGCAAACTTTGTTCGTTTTTCATCTGTTTTTACTCATTTTGCATCTGAAATATATAAAACAAAATTTTGGGATATTTTCAGTATTTTGATGCATTTTTGAGTATTTTTAAATGTTTTGCAGTTGAGATTTGACCAAAAATGATGAGTGTTTGAGCATTCATCAAGTTCCCTCCACTCTCTCTCTCTCTAAACTTACTTTCTCTCTATAGAAATCTAAGTGTTTATGTTAAGAAATGGTGACCTAACAAATATCATCCTATGTAGAGGAGGCACCAACAACTTTTGAAGCAGCAGCATCAGAAGACTTCAATCTTTTAGGATCAGGTGCTTCCAAAGCAGTTGCAGGCCTCTTCAAAGTCTCATTTACTTAAATCCTAGATTTCTTAAGGTTATACTGAATCTTCTCATACTGCTTAAGGAGTTCATCATCAGATAAGGACTTAACATAACCCATACTCCACCCAGAGTTATAAACAGCTGAACTCATATTTTTGACAAAGTTTCTCATATAATCACTCATTTGGGCTTGAGTCATAGGCTTGTCTCTCTTCTCCTTTGCCTTTCTTTCAGTATCAGTTTTCTTCCTTTGATTACCCAATGCAACAATCTATGAAATATAGTGATCCCCATCAAAAGCATGTCCCAAAATTGACTGAGCTAGAGATAGAGTTGTAGTGACAAGAGAGATAATGTTGTCCCAATGCTCATTAGTAAATTTTAGTGAAGCATCATCAAGCTCTCTCTGTTTTTTAGAAGGTAAGCTGCTTGTAGCTAGAATACCTTCTTTATCCAATTCAGCCTGAGTTTTCCTAGCTAATTCCTCTTGAAGTCTCAACTCTTCTTTATGCCTAGCCACATTTGCTAACTCCTCAGCTTGCAATTATTGAGCATATTCTGCACCAAGCCTCTCTTCCTCTATCTGTCTTTTTGTTCTTTGCTTAACAGGAGAGTCTTCCTCCATCATGATAGATTTCTCTTTGTCTAGAGGAACAGAGGATACACCACTTGAAGGAGTAGGAGTAGGAACAAAAGAAGAGAACCCAGTATCAGCATTAACTGAATCAGCAGCTTGATCAGCAGGAATATCAGCAGAAAGTCCATCAGAAGTAACTTCAACTACAGGAACCTCAGTAGTAGTAGAATCAGGAGGAACCTCAACAGAAGGATGATCAGCAGAAATATCACCCTTGTCAGTAGGAACGGTATCATCAGCAGCAAATGGAGAAACATCAGAAGGATTGGGAGCACTAGTAGTAATATCAATAGCAGGAACAGTAGAACTCCTAGCAGGAATGGTTCCCTTTGTCTTCCTTCTAATCCTCTGTAAGTGTCTTCTTCTGGCATATGACAACTGAGCATCATCAGGCTCTTCATCTGCATCAAGTTGAACATGTACATCCATGTTAACATCAGCATCATCTACATTGGCAGTTTCCAAAGAATCTTTGGCCAAAAAATAAAGACCATCCAGGTCAATATTCTCCTTAGTTTCATCCTTTTCTTCATCAGAGTCAATAACCGTATCCTTTCTTTTTCTGGTTTTTAATATATCCTCCAATTCCTTAACCTTTTTCACCAAAGTCAGAATAGCAGTACCAAGTGTCCTTTTGGTATCTTTGAGGTCTTTATCCAATTTCTCAATCTTGTTCAAACACCTGTTTACCAAATCAGACATAGAAGTGAGAGTATTATGATCCTCAGCTCCACCAACAGGTGTACCTGTGGTAGAAGGAGCTTCATTGGTCCTTATTGGAGAATCACGAAAACCTGCACCTATATTGGCATTATCATCAAAACCATACCTAGGAGGACTAGGTGAAGGTAGCTTTCTAAACTTAGGTGACTCAAGGGTTTTGTCAACAAAAGTAGCCTCTGGCTCAACAGGTTTATCTACCAGTTCATCAGGAGACTTAATGGTCTCAACAAAATCATTAACATGCTCATCAGGAGCAACAACCCCAGGTGATTATGGTGTGGGAGGTCTGGGTGAAAGAGGCCTAAAAGATAGTGGTGGCTGGTCATTAGTAGCAACTGATGCACTTGCATCAGGAGCAACTAAGGGACCAACATCAGTAGAAACTGGTGCATCTGCACCAGTAGCATCAGGGGTAGGTAGATTATTACCACCAGGATCATCACCTTCACCAGCATCCTCATTGTCAGTTGGCAACATAGTAGGTAATAAAGGTTTATGCACCCCAGCAAAATTAGTTTTCATTGTGGCAAACAATTTTGCTGTCAATCTCCCAAAGGGTCTATGTGTTTTTCCATGGGTCTCAATGCCTAATATAATCTGTAGGAACCAAGGATACATAAGAAATTTGTATTTGGTATCCTTAACATTTTTAAGCATTTCCTCAAATATATATCTAGAAAAATTACATACTCTACCCTGTGATAAACAAATAATACCATAGGCAAGAGAGCTTGTAGAAAAATAGAAGGGGGGGTTGAATAGTTTTACATCAATTTATATTATAAAAACTTTGTTTGATAAAAACTTCGATTCTTATTTATGTGAATTTCAACACTTTCACAACTCAAACAATTTAATCTAACTAACTAAATAATGATAACGTAAATATTAAAGTAATGAAAAGATAGAGATAGAGAGATCAAACCACAACACACGATATTTATAGTGGTTCGGCTACGAAGCACCTCTTCGCCCTACTCCACTCCTCGAGTCACCTACTCGAGAGTTTTCTTCACTATGTCAACAAACTCCCTTTTTGGCGGAGAAACCTTACACGACTTTCGCTTACACCAATTAACGACACTAAGCTAAATGCCGAGTCCTAATAGTAGCTAGAACCAATCTCACACCACTACACGCCTTCTTCACAACTTATACACACCACTACTTCACAACTACACACTACTACTTCACAACTACACACTACTTCTACTTCACACCACAACTTCTTCAATACTAGATTTACAAACCCACCTAGATCTACCAATTACAATCACTACACAACTTTACAATGATTACAAGCTACACAACTAATCTTCAATACTTCTTGATTTGAGATGAAATGAATATTCTTCTCTTGCACTTTGAATGAGGATGGATAGAATCACTTGAAAACAAGAACTAATATGTTTATGATCAAAGGTTTAGGAAGATGATTTGAGAGAATTAAAACAGAAAGTTTTTGTGCAAAAGGTGAGGAAAAAATTCATATTTGAACCAGTATTTATAGGCAAAGAAATCTGACACAGGAGCGTATTCCGGCCCCCTTAATTGTGTACCGGCCCCCTTAAAATTAAGGGGGCCGCCCATTGAAAACGGCCAGATTTTTTGTCTTTTCTGGAGAAAGTTTATTTGGTGAAAATTTAACTGAATTTGGTTAAAAATTTGAATTCATTTATTTATTATGAAATAAACATTTTTCTTTAATTACCAAAAGTGGTTTTCTTAAATATATAAAATGTTTATACCATTTTATATAATTTGTAATTAGTAAATAAACCTTCCTTTGATCATAAAATGTATTAGGCACTTGTTTATTCATACCTTAAGTGAATTAATTGGATATAATGATATTTTGTCACTAAATACTTATTTACGTAATGATTTTACGTTTAATGATTTTATATTTTGTGATCGTCAAAACGTAGGGATATCGAAAAATATTAATAACGTTTTTACGCATTATTTATATCAACAATCTCTCCCTTTTTGATGATTACAAAATCTAAACTCATTAAATCAAAAATTATTATATATGCAAGTATTTAGTGAGTTTATATCACTTCTCCCCCTTTTTGTGAACATCAAAAAGGTTGTCCCGAAGTTGGATGAGCTCCCCCTTGATGTGTACTCCCCCTTGTTTTAAGGTTACAAGACAAGTCGAGATATGGAATGCTTGCAAAAATATTTAGAACATACAATATATATGCATGCATCAATTATATATATGAATAAAACAAGCAATATAAGCATGGAAGAAAACACTTCATTAAATAGATGGAAATACAAGCAACATGCATCAAGATGCATGAACAATACAACTAATAAACTAAAGCTTTAAGGGCTTACAATAAACCAAAACTCTAATAGAAATGTTTTTCCTAAAGCTTGTCATCAAAATGGTTTAAACAAATTTATTTTCCAATCATGAGCCAGGCTTAGTTTGGGAGGAGCAATGTTGTAGGTGGAGATGATGGAGTTGATGGAGGAGTGTTTGATGGAGGAGGAGGTGTGGTTGATATTGGTGGTGGAGGAGTGGATGTTGTTGGTTGAGATTGAGGAAACAAGCTTTCAATGTATGAAAACATGTAATGGATTTCATCTCTTAAGCCAAAGATGATGGTGCAGTTATGGATGCAACAAAGGCAAGTATCACCATGAGCTTCAAGTAAGCTCCATGGGATGGGATTGTAGTTTGGTGGATTGAGTGGTGATGATGAAAATTGTGCATCAAGAGGTGTAATGGGTGATAATGAAAGGGTGATGTCTAAGGTTGCATTTTCAAGAGGTGGTGGTGGTGGTACTCTTGGTGGACGTGATAGGTGAGTGTTGATATAGTCATTGATAGATGATGATGATGGTATTGAAGAGGTGGAGGTTCCATGTGTTGATGGTGTTTTGGATGGTGCATTTGGAGCACTAGGAGATGAACATTGAGGTGGTGGTGATGGAGTGGTATTGTCTTTATTAGTGAGATCAATAAAGAGTTGTTTTGGTGGGATGATAACAAGTTTTTGTTTCTTGGCTTTGTTGGAGGTGGTGGTTTTTGGTGATGACATGATGAATTGGTTGAGGTTGATGATGATAATGGAGTGTAGATGAAGGTGTAAAGGGTTATATAGCATGAAATCATGTTTAGAAATGGTATTAATTTGAAATTGCATTGTTAGATTCCAAAATCATTTTAGTTTTTAAGGGAAATGGTAGCTGAGATTAGCAAAAGAAGTCACAAGTTGCAAAAGAAAACAGTGTAAAAACTGTTCCAGGTGGCCGGTCCCCTTAATTCATGGTCGACCCCCTTAAAATTAAAGGGGCCGCCCGTGTTAATTATGGGGGCTGCCCATCTGGTAAATTCCCAGACGACCAAATTTCAAAAAAATTCTAAAAGTGGTTTATTTTGGTTTTATGTTTGCAGCAAGCTCTATTGGAACATTTTATTTTAGTTTTGGTCTATTAGAGAAGCATATATATATAGTCATACACAAATCATGCAAGCATAGATTAAAAGCAAGTATAAAAACATGCATACATGTAGAGCAACTAATAACAATAAGTTAACTAATACCATAGTTTAAATGTATCTAAAATCATAGCAACAAAGATTAATTTCCGAATATATTTCGGAAATATAGCACACAAGAAACAATCATTCAATAAAAGTAGCACACTAATAGTTCAACAACCATCATCAACCAAAGAAAATAATAAGACCCCATCACTTCTTCTTCTTGAACAATCCTCCAATCGTCTTAGCAATGGACTTGAAGCCTCCTCGCATCTCCTCGCGTATCCTTCGGTTTTGATTGAGCAAATCGGTTTGTCGCTCAAATAGTACTTGGTTAGTTTGAGATGAAGGAGATGGCACTAGGTAATCGTCTTCTTCAAGTTCTTCCAAGTCTTCAAGAAACGTATCGGGAGAGGGAGCACGATGAATAAATTCATCCTCTCGACGAGATGATGAGCCATGGAAACTGTGACGACGAGATTTACCCTTATCACTACGAGGTTTACGGGTTTGTTTAAGAACAAGAGGATGTAAGGTCGGATAGATGGACTCATAGATGCAACCATCAAGATCGAGATAGTGTTGGATAACATGACGATAGAGACGAGTGAGGAACATTCCATACGGAAGATTTGCTTTAGGAGTAGATCTTGCATGTTCAATGCGCTTGATAAAGAAATAAGCCAAATTGTAATGTTGTTCGGCAACAATACAATACAACATATGAGCGAGGCTAGCCGGGAGATGGTCACGGTGGCCTCCGGTACCAAACGTATTCTCACGAATGAGTTCTTCTCAACGCTTCATGTCGGGGCTTAATTCTTTGAGTAGAATTTGGTTTTCAGTGATATCGACATTTTTGGATTTGATTTTTCGAGTGGTGGTTTCACGGGTTAACCCGAGCATTTGACGAATTTAGAGTGGAGAAGGAATTTCGGAGAAATAAGGACCAAAAGTTGGACGAGAATATTGAAGAGAACCAAGATCCCATTCGTTTGAGAAAACGGATTAACCGGTGAAAGGAATTTTGAGGATTTAACCAAATTGTGAAGAGTTAAAGTGATGAATTCATGTTGGATCATGAATGAGATGAGAATGGAACCAAAATTATCGGTTTGGACCTTGACTTGGCTATAGAAGTCGAGAATGAAGCGAGGAATAATGGGTTCATTTATTTGGAAGAGACATTCAAAACGGATATTTGTGAACATACGATCGATGAAATCGGATTGATAGTAAATAGGATGTACGATACGACCTTCATGAATATTTCTATCTTCAATTTGATGATAGAAATGAGCAATGGAAGGAGAGGTGGTGGGAAGTTGTGAAACTTTGGGAATATAGTTTTTGGTTAAGGAAATATTTTCGGTAATAACTTTGAGCATTTTCACCTAAACACAATAACACCAAAATAAAATTAAAATAAAGTCAACGTTAGAATATAATGTTTATATTTTTATGACATATGTGGAACGTAAACGTACTTCGACTTTAAAGACCTTTAACTTAAGAAGTAGTTTACCATGTTCCTTATCTTTTATATTAACTTGTGTTAGATATATTTTACGATGTTTATCAAGTTGTTATAGAATAATCCAAACACCCCTTTAAACATCTTAATATATCATGAAAATTTGCTAGATGTACATTAGATTGTATAACTAGCTATTTCCAACAAGTTTCTTATGCAAATGATTTGTTTTGAAAAGAATGGTTTATAATTTAACTCAAAAATACTATTTTTCTAGTTAAACCAAACGCTTCCTTATCTAGAAAATTTACTACCAAAATGTCAATATATATATGAATTATATATCTTGACAACTCTAAAAGGCTAGTTTTATATTTATATTCATGACGATGTATTATAGAGGTTATATTGGATAATTTTCGACACTATTTGGACATGATCCAAACACCCTCTTATAAAAAAAAATATTTTTACTTCACCGAAAAATTTGTTTTTGTGATTAATAAGTTATAAAACCATAATGTGATATGTTTTAATAAGTTTTTATAGCATTATTCAACAATGTGTATAAGCAAATTTTGAAAATGAGTGTATGAATTTTTTTCAAAAAATTTCGACAAGAGGGTTTGTAATTATTAGTTTCTAGTGTTAATTATACATTCTAATCCTAAGGGAAGCATTTAGTTATTGAATTCCTAGACTCAATTTGAAAGAAAAGATGAAATTGAAGAAATTGAAATAAAATGCTAAATCATGATTATGACCAAATTAGATGAAATTAAAAGAAATGTGTTATGAAAAACTCACAATACTTGTTGCTAAACGTGTTATAAGTATTTGCCCTTTGTTAATTGACCTTGATATGTATATGCTATAAGAAAAAAATATGTGTATATATATAAACAAGAAAATTAGCTAAGAGTAATTACGAAATAAGCTATAGCAACAATGAACTAGATACTAGACTAAGCATGCAATCTTGACATGGAAATTTAAAAGAGACGTGTACCTTTTTTTCTTCAACAAGCAAATCTTCAAAGTCTTCAAGAGATTTCATGACCATGTGAAAGCGGATAGAAACTCAAGCTTGCCAAGGTATGACGAATTCATCTTGTTGGTCCCCATTGTCTCATTTGACCAAAGTTGTTTGGTCCAAAGACGTTATGCATTTGACTTGGGTGCATGTATGTTGGAATCATTCACCAAGGATTGAAGTTCCACATTTGATGATTATTGTTAAAGTTTCGTCTATTTTGGTTTACTCCAGGTTGAGGAGTTTTAGACCTAGGATGAGGACTATTTGATTTTCTAGGTGGTGGAGTTTTAGATCATATTTTTGCCTTAGGGGGTTCTACTTCGGGTTTTAAAGATGATTTATGAAAGCTTTTAATTTCTTCATCACTGCAATAGGTACTAATCTATCTTTCAAAAGTATATACTTTGGTTTTAACTCTAAAGGTTTTAGTTCACTAGTTTCACTTTAAAACTTTACATTTTTAGATTTACTAGTTGATGCTTCGGTTGAGTCGTATCCTAAGCCAGTTTTATCTTTGGCAATTCTTTGAGAGCCAATTATTTTACTAAGTGATTGACTACTATTTTCAAATTTCTCAAATCTAATAATTTCTTCCTTAACTTGTTTATTCTCATTTTTAACAACTAGACATTCATTACATTCTATAATACTTTCTTTTTCTTTTTCTAGCTTTTGTAGTTTTATTTTTAATTCAAGAATTTCATCCTTTAATTTATTATTAGTGTGTTTTAGTAGTTTATTTTTAGCTATGACTTTTTGTCCTAGCTTGCATAATCTACTATATTCGCTATCTAAATCTTTTTCATCTAACGATAAATTATCATCACTTTAGTATTCGGTTTTGGAACGTACCTCATCGGAAGATCTTGCCATGAGACACTTTTCTTCTTTTGTTGTGTCTTTTTCATCGTTGTCACTATCACTCCATGCTCCTCCTACAAAGGCCTTGTGGTTTTGACTTCTTGATAATTTCGGACATTCTCCAATAAAATGATTTGGATCTCCACATTTGAAGCACTTTCTTTTATTCTTGCTAGTCTTGTCGTCCTTGTTTCTTTGGAATGTTTTTCTTTCATCAAATGGTTGTCTAACGTATCTTCCTCGTCTTTTGAAGAATTTCTTGAAGTCTCTTACGGCCATGGCATACTCTTCATTTTCACTTTTTGAGGTTGAGCATTCTTCGTCACTAGAGTCCTTTTTTGCTTTCAATGTGATTGACTTGGTTTGCTCCCTTTTTCCTTTGACCATTTCGGAATCTTTCTTTATTATCACCTCATACACTTTCAAGTTTCCATAGAGTTGATAGATTCTTTGACTCCTCAATAGCCGTCACTTTAGCACGCCACTTGGGATGGAGAGCCCTAAGAAATTTCCTTACAAAATTCTTGCTAAAAAAGTTCTCATCAAGTGTTTTTAAACTTGTGATGATAGTGTTAAATCTAGCAAAAGCATTATCAATTGATTCCTATTCCGGAATCATAAATTGTTCATATTGTTGTATAAGAAGATCTATTTTATTATCTTTTACTTGACTATTACCTTGGTGAGTGATTAATAAAGAGTTCCAAATATCTTTTGCGGTTTTACTATAAATAACCATTTTAGCCTCATTATTTTTAGCACATTTCTTTTTCAAATCATCGTTTTGTTTTTCAAAAGGTACAATTTCATCCATTTTGGTTTCGAGATTATTTTTTATAGGAGGAAAATCACCATTAGTAATAACATGCCAAAGATCTAGATCTTTTAATTTCACATAAGTTTCGAATCGATTTTTCCAATAAAGAAAACCATCACTTTCAAATAGTGGTGGTCTTTGCATAGATTGACCTTCTAAATATTTTTCAGATTCTATAGTTCGTTTCAAGTTTTAAAATACAGTTTATTTTAAAAATCTTATTTAACGTAGCTCTGATGCTAATTGTGGAAAACTAGAAGGCGGGGGTTGAATAGTTTTACGTCAATTTATATTTTAAAAACTTTGTTTGATAAAAACTTTGATTCTTATTTTTGTGAATTTCAACACTTTCACAACTCAAACAATTTAATCTAACTAACTAAATAATGATAACGTAAATATGAAAGTAATGAAAAGATAGAGATAGAGAGATCAAACCACAACACACGATATTTATAGTGGTTCGGCTACGAAGCACCTCTTCGCCCTACTCCACTCCTCGAGTCACCTACTCGAGAGTTTTCTTCACTATGTCAACAAGCTCCCTTTTTGGTGGAGAAACCTTACACGACTTTCACTTACACCAATTAATGACACTAAGCTAAATGTCGAGTCCTAATAGTAGCTAGAACCAATCTCACACCACTACACGCCTTCTTCACAACTTATACACACCACTACTTCATAACTACACACTACTACTTCACAACTACACACTACTTCTACTTCACACCACAACTTCTTCAATACTAGATTTACAAACCCACCTAGATCTACCAATTACAATCACTACACAACTTTACAATAATTACAAGCTACACAACTAATCTTCAATACTTCTTGATTTGAGATGAAAGGAGTATTCTTCTCTTGCACTTTGAATGAGGATGGATAGAATCACTTGAAAACAAGAACTAATATGTTTATGATCAAAGGTTTAGGAAGATGATTTGAGAGAATTAAAACAGAAAGTTTTTGTGGAAAAGGTGAGGAAAAAATTCATATTTGAACCAGTATTTATAGACAAAGAAATCTGACATAGGAGCGTATGCCGGCCCCCTTAATTGTGTGCCGGCCCCCTTAAAATTAAGGGGGTCGTCCCTTATAATTAAGGGGGCCGCCCATTGAAAACGGCCAGATTTTTTGTCCTTTAGCTCTTCCCAAAAATGCAACTTTGTTGTGATCACCTTTGAACTTGAGAGCCGCCATTGAAGATTGCAGAGTATAATTTGCGCAATTGAGATGTTATGAAATGGGTTTGAGTTTTTTTAAGAGTGGGAATCAGTTATTTTGGGCGTGGGATAAACACGTTAGGTTATTTGTAGCAATTTCCCAACGTGGAAGTTAATTGACAAGAATCTCGCAGAGAATCATTGACCAATTTTGACTTTAATTATAACCCAAAATAAAATACCCAATTTTGCGTTATCAGCAGCAACCACAAGTCAATGAACCATCAGTAGGAATGACGATCAATCCGCAGGAATGAAAGTAACCCGTCAACAACAACAACTCCTCTGTAAAATATCTTCTTATTGTCAACTCTTCTTCAGTAAATATCTTCAATTTTTACTTCTCAACCGACTAAAATTAAATTGCATTAACTTCTTTATTTGAATTTCAAGTTTGACCAGACCTATAAAAAGGGGCTTCAAATCCCAATCCAAATATACCAAACTAGTTTCAATTCCACAATTAACTTTCAAAGCCTTCCATCAGCAGCAACACCATAAACCCTAACCCTGATATTATTGAAATTTCATCCGATTCATCCTCTGAATCATCGGGTTGGGCTAATTACCTACCACCTAATGCCTCAACCTCTTTAAAGAAGAAATCAAAGAAGAAGGTTGAAAAACCAATTTCTCCTGTGTCGTCTTCTGAGGATCTCGCAAATCTGCCACCTTGGGTATACGATTCTGATGTCGATGATGATACAAGTCGATTTGAAAAGGTGTTCCAACAAGCACTTAAGAAGGTTGCATCATCTTTTATGCAAATTTCGGTGCCTGAAAGCACTCAACCATCTCGAGGTCGAACAAAAACACCCAAACAAATTCTAGGACTGCCATGCCCGAGATTGTGGGAGGAAATCAACAACAGAGGAGTGCACAAGAGCATGCCAGACTTGAAGGACAAAGGCAAGACGCCCATGGATTAGATGGTTTAGGTGTTTGATGTATGTAATGAAAACCCGCTTTTTTAATATTGCATCTAAGAATGCAACTTTATTAATGAATAAGATTGCAAGTTTCCTCTTTTCCATTGCTTTGATTACTGATTGTGTTGTTTAACTCTAGTCTCTGCAAAAATGTTAGTGCACACAGAAAACAGAATATACAAAAATTATACAAAAATAAGTTACAAAAAAATATACAACATAAATCCTCCCCTTAATCAATAAGCCTCCCCTTAGGCTTATTCCTCCCCTCAAACAGAACAATCAGGGATTAACCATCCCAATATGGACAACTAAGTAATTAAACCTAGGACCATCAAAAGCTTTGGTTAAAAGATCAGCCACATTTTCATCAGTATGTATTTTAAGCACTTGAACAAGATGTTTTTCATTTTCATCCCTTATGAAATGGTGCCTAATTTCTATATGCTTGGTTCTTTGATGAAAAACTGTATCTAAAGTACCTAAGCACAACAACTAGCAGCAGCAACATACTCTGCTTCAGTGGAAGATGTAGCCACAATGGTCTGCTTCTTGCATTGCTAGGAGATTAATCTCCTACCCAGAAATTGACACCCACCAGTAGCAGACTTCCTATCAAGATTAGCACCAGCATAATCACTATCATTGTATGCTTCTAACACAAATGGAGAATCTTTAGGGTACTAAAGACCCAACTTAGGTTGGCCTTTAAGATACTTAAATATCTTCTTGACTGCATTTAAGTGTGAAGTCAATGGAGTAACTTGGTGTCTAGAACAAGCACTGACTGCAAACATGATGTCTGGCCTTGAAGCTGTCAAATACATGAGTGAACCAATCATGGACCTGTAAAGATGAACATTAACAGCAGGATCTGGCTCATTATTGGATTTTGGCTTTAGAGCTTCATAAGGAGTAGTTGTAGTTCTTATAGTTTCCATATCAAGCTTCTTAAGTATGTCTTATACATACTTTTCTTGGCTGATAAATATACCATCAGGCTTTTTCTTGACTTGTAGTCCTAAGAAGAATGTAAGCTCACCCATAGCACTTATTTCAAACTCACTTTTCATTAGTCCTTCAAACTCCCTACACCAAGCCTCTTTAGTAGAACCAAAGATAATATCATCCACATAAACTTGAACTAGAATGATATCTCTGGAGTTTTTCTTAATGAAAAGTGTCTTGTCAATAGCACCTCTCCTGTAACCATGCTTCAGCAGGAATGAAGATAACCTAGCATACCATGCTCTTGGTGGTTGATGAAGACCATAGAGTGCTTTCACCACCTTATAAACCAAATCAGGATTCTGTGGGTCCACAAAACCCTTGGGTTGAGTCACATATACTTCTTCTTCAATCTCACCATAAAGGAATGCACTTTTGACATCCATCCGATAAACCATAAATCCCATATATGAGGCAAAGGCTAAGAAGAGTCTAATTGATTTAACTCTTGCAACAGGAGCAAACACTTCATCATAATCAATACCTTCTTCTTGTCTATGACCTTGTGCTACCAGTCTTGCTTATTTCTTACCAGAACTCCTCTTGCATCCCTTTTACACTTTAGTATCCATTTAGTGCCAATTGCAAACTTGCCATCAAGCAATGGTACCAACTTCCACACATTCTGATTCAGAATTTGTTGCATTTCCTCTTGCATAGCAGCAACCCAATCTGAATTTGCAAGGGCTTGTGCTAGACTAGTTGGTTCAACTTGAGACAGGAAGCAAGCAAAGAGATAATAGTGAAAGTCAATATGATTGGTCCTCTGTTGATTCTGAATGTAACGAACAAAGGCAACTTTACCAAACTTTGTCTTTTTCACCCTATTGCTTGTCTGAACAGTTGAATTGGGATCACCAATAATCAATGATTTTGGATGAACACTGTTGATTCTTTTAGTGGCATGAAGACTAAAATCAACTGAGGTTGGGAAATTATTGGTTGTAGGTCCAAAGTCATCATCATATGAGTAGGAAGTGAAGATGCCTGTGCTTGATTGATGATGAATATCATCCACCTCAGAACTTGAAGATTGTGAATTACCAAGATTAGATGGACCAGGAAACCTTATGGGAGATTCATTGAGCCCCAATGAGTCAACAAATGGGGTAGAAGAATGAGCAGCAGGAACAGAACTATCATCAGTAGGAACACTACCAGCAGAATGGGTAATATCAGCAGAATCGACATCAGCAGGAATGGGACACCACCAGCAGAAACAAAACCACTACTAGCAGCATCCATGTTCCTTCGGGCTTCAATAGCTGCTTGTCTCAATAATTCCTCTGTGTCTTTGGAGAATTCAAAACCAAAATTTTCAGCTGCTTCCTTTGCTTCATGCTCTTCTCTTTGAAGCTTAGCAAGTTCTTCTGCATAACTTGAATCAGCCTCAGTCATACCAGAAGAACCTTTGAGCTCAGTACCTGAAAAATGGTTAGTAGGAAAAGAAGGAACCACAATAGCTTGTTCATCACACTCTGAGTCTGAATCATCATCTGAGGCACCTGCATTGTTAGTTTGTGAACCTTGTGTACCTGCAGATTGATTAGCTTTGAACCGAGTGTAACCTAAATGATCAGTTAAATAGTCAAGGTCAAAATACCACTCATGATCTGCCCTCTGAACATTAGGTTTATCTTCAGGAAATCTCAGGTTAAGTGTTTCTTCTATCCTTTTGGCAGATAAATTATACACCCTGTAAGCCTTACTATGAGCAGAATAACCAACAATATACCCCTCATCAGCTTTCCCTTCAAATTTTCCCAATAGTCACATGACATTGAAAAGACTTAAAGTAACTAATGGTAGGAACTTTCCCAATCAAAAGTTCATAAGGTGTCTTGTTGTGAGGTCTAGTAATCAATACCCTATTCAAAACATAGCAAGCAGTGCCAACTGCTTCATTCCAAAACATGGTGGGTAGCTTAGAGTCAGCAAGCATAGATCTTGCTGCTTCTATTAGGGTTCTATTCTTTCTTTCAGTTACCCCATTTTGTTGTGGGGTCCTGGCATTGCTATAGTCCCTTTTAATCCCCTTAGACCCACAGAGTTTAATTAATTTAGCATTTTTAAACTCTATCCCATTATCACACCTTATACCTTTAACCTTTTTGTTTAGCTGGTTTTCAATAAGGGCAATAAATTCTTTAAGAGTCTGAAAAGTTTCATCCTTAGTTCCCAAAAAGAATACCCAACAAAACCTGCTATAGTCATCAGTAACCACCAGGCAGAAGTACTTGTGATCAATACTTCTGATAGAAGTAGGACCAAAGAGGTCCATATGAAGTAACTGAAGAGGTTCTGAGATTGCGCTCACATCTGTAATGGCCTTGTAAGAAGCTTTGTGTTGCTTTCCTTTGTTGCAGGCAACACAATTATGCTCATTTGTAAAGACTTTGGAAGGAAGCCCTTGGACCAATCCATGTTTTGCAAGCTTGTTGATGGTTTTAAAGTTCACATGTGCCATCCTTCTGTGCCATTTAGTAGACTCTTCCAAGTATGCTTTTGCCACCAAGCAAGCTAGATCACCTTCAGGCTATACATCATTCAAGTTGAATGTGTAGATATTGTAGCTTCTTGGAACTCTCAGCAAAACCTAACTATCATCAGGTAACTTGAAATCTTTAGAAAGCATAAGACAGTCCTTCTCAGTGAAGAGAGCATTGTTCTTCTTGTCACAAATTTGTGAAACAGAGAACAAATTAAAGTTATGAAGTTCTTTCACATAGTAGGCATTTTCAAAGTCCAACTTTGAAGTCCTAATGGTTCCTTTCCCTGTAATTCTGCCATCTCCTCCTCCAAAAATTAGGTAAAACATGAATATGTTTACACAAGACCCATTTGACCACTACAAACACCATTTGTATTTTTCAATGTGTATAATTCTTATTAGAAATGAATCAAAGAATTACAAAAGATCATTGTGGAACAGTATCCTAATTAAATGACAAATGAAACTCTCCTAAACCTAAACTAAAACATAAGTTGAAGTTTATGAATGAACAACACAAGCAGACTAGCTTAGCTTAGTGTGTCCTTAGTAAAGAATGTCTTCATATGACACTCGTATATATGAGATGAGAAACTGAAGTCATATGTTGTAGTGGGATAGGTGTCAAGCATTTAGTGGAAGAGTACATCTTCCATTTAATGCTTTTATATGTAGCTTCACTTTTCAATTTACTTTAGTGAATAATTAATATAACTATTCACTCTTTTATCAACTACTTTTGTACTTGTTTGACTTTTATGCAAAAATATTTTCCTTTTACTTTTGTGAAGTTCCATCCCAATAATTCATTTCTTGCCTAAGAGAGTGTATGTTCAATCAACGAGACTTCGTTGGATTTCACTGACTCTAATATCTTTTTTAGCTCTAGGGGAAAAGGCGTTGCCCTTTGACCTCGCAAGGGGGCTCGACCCCTGTGAATCCTACACATTGTCATGGCCAGAATAATATTAGTTTAGGTTAATGTGTACTTTATACTTCCTAATCAATTATCCAAGCTTGATATAAAATCCTGTAAGAATTTGTCCACACTATAAGTCAGAATCTCTTATACTCATTTTAATACATCGATGAGATAACCAAAGTAAACATTAAGGAACTAAACTTAGTTTATAAGTTAAACACGGGAAGTATAATAATAATAATAATAATAATAATAATGATAATGATAATGATAATGATAATAATAATAATAGTAATAATAATAATAATAATAATAATAATAATAATAATAATAATAATAATAATAATAATAATAATAATAATAATAATAATAATAATAATAATAATAAAAGGATGTAAGCCTTTTTTTTGTTCTTGTTCTTCTTTTTTGTTCAGGCTGGTCACGATAGGTGACTGGTCACCGTTCGCCAAGGCAATCACGTGCTAATGACATCAATTAACGTCATATTATTAGCATCATTTATCCTATGTATATTGCTTGTTTTATACTATTTTATATGATAATTGATACTTAATTGCCCACTTTTGTAAATCTCAATTATAAACAAGCAATTATTGAAAGTTAGCTATTTTAGACGTAAATTGGAGCAAAATGGATCAAGTTGGAAAAGTCTACTAAACTGACGAAAGATACGCCGTATCATTCTAGATAGCTACGCTGTATTACAAGACTTGGACGAATATGAAGACTATTGCCTGACTTTGAAGACTGCGTCATATGGATTTATCGTATACACCGTATACGAAACTTTGGTCAACAAGAAGATCTGACTTACTTTACTCAAGATACGCTGCATGACATTCTGAAGATGCACCGTATCTACCTTGAAGACTGTCACACCCCCAAGATCGGGTCCAGCGGAAGCATACATGTAGCTGGGGTGTAACTCAATCGGTATCACAACACAAGTACAAAAATGTTTTCACTTTAATCATTTAGAATAAAATCGTTAAATCAAAAATGTTGAATTTACATCGTTAAAAGTAGTGCGGAAGTAGGCCCTTAAAAGTAGTTTAAAACGGTCCCCATATAAATAATCAGAGTCTTCTATGACCATGCCATGCCCTGCCAAAACCTCCTGTAATGTGCCATAGGTTAAAACCTGAAAATACATGCTAAAGTGTCAACACGAGGTTGGTGAGTTCATAGAGTTTGTTTAACAAATAAAGTTTATAGAAAAAAAATGGTCACACAGCAAAGGCATCGTAAATCCACTCAGTTACAAGTCCCGCCATAAGAGACTTGTAACCTGTGTGTTCACAACCCACTGCTAATATATATATATAGTAAGATTAGACATGTATAAGTTCATCACAACAGTTAAGCAATTAGCTAATGGACATCCAACAACTTAATTTGGAGCCACTAGAAGTCTCAATGGTCATCCAGCAACTTAATCTGGAGCCATTGGAAGTCTCAGTAGTCATCCAGCAACTTAATCTGGAGCCACTGGCAGTCTCAGTAGTCATCCAGCAACTTAATCTGGAGCCACTGGAAGTCTGTATGTATGTATGATTACTGGGTGCCATTTCCCAAAGTATCAGTTGCTCAAGAATACACAATCACAGTTTAGTATAACACAGTTAAGTATAGCACAATAACGTATGTATGAACTCAAGTATAAGACAATCAAGTATAAATGTTTTGAGTATCAAGAAAGTATTTGTACAAGTAAGCAAGTAGTTGAGCATGTATCTCCCCCAAAGAGTTAAAACAAGTATAAAAAGAGTAAAAGTGGGGCTATGACTCACCTGGTGTGAATAGCTACGATGACAAAAGTGGATACACAGAAATGAGGTTCGATCTCTAACCGCAACCTAATATGAATGATAGTGATCTACTTAGATCATGAAATGATGTAGAGAATATGCATGCACATGATACCTATACCACTCATAACTTGAAAATAATAGTTATAGTCAAAGTAAAGTATTTTCCATACTTAGGAAAAATAAGTCCAACTAGGCTTATAAAAACTTGTTGTATTATATCGGATATAAAAGGTTAGTGTTATATTCCTTACTTTGGAAAAACCTTGAGATAATGTCTAATCGCCGTAAAGATAAACTTATAATCCTTAGTACTTCATTAGTTATGAATATAACTCTTGAATAAGAAATCTAGAAAAATAGCATTTAGTACGTAGTTATATTATTTCTAGTAGTGACTAAATATATATATAGTTTTGACGATTTTAAAACATGTATAACTTTGTCGTTTTAAGTTCATTTTCCTCGTTCTTTATATCCCCGGAATCGTCTTAACCTATACTAATATATTTTTGATAGTTCGGCTCCTCTAGGTTACGTCTAACGCCTCTATTTGTCCAACGAAAATCGTCCAACAGCATGCAGTTTTTCAGAAAACTAGTTTTCGTCAATTAACTTACAAAAATCATATCTCCTTCGTTATAAGCTCGTTTTAATCCGTTCTTTCGCCAAAAGCTTCGTTTTTAAAAGTATTTTCTAAATCTCTAGCCCAATGTTACCCGGAAACCTCTGAGTTTTCTGGATTTGCCGATTTGGGACAGTAGGTATATATATATATATATGTTTAAAATCCATTTTTAATGTTCCAAACTAGTTTCTAATCCAACCAAATCACTTTCAATCACCACCAAACTAATTTATTCCTACCATACTCCTTCCTAGGGTGTCATGGGTTCTTAAACATCATCATCCAAGTAGATCTAACAAGGGTTTCCATTTCTAGTGTTTCAAAGTTATATATATATATATATATATATATATATATATATATATATATATATATATATATATATATATAAATGAGTGGTATAACTAACATATGCATGTAGATCTTGAATGGAAATCATATGATCATAAAAATAACATGAAGAAATTATGGAAAAGAGTTTGACAACTTACATAGAAAGATTAGTGAGCTTATGGAGATGAAAACTTATAAAACCTTGGGTTTTTATCACAAAACCCTAACAAGAACAACTAAAGGAACTAGAAAATGACTTGATCTTGGAAAAATGATGGATCCTTGATGCTTTCTTGTTGTTGGTCGAAAATGGTGAGAAGAGAGAAAGAGAGATGAAGTCTAGTGGTTTGATTTGGTGAAATGAATGAGAAAAAGTGTAGTTTATGTTTATATATTATAAGAAAATTTGTATAAGTAATTAATTGTGAAATAATGCATGGACAAGATCCACCATTTAAGGAAATCAAAGGGGGGGGGGGGGGGCTGCATTTGGTGAAAAAAAGAAAGAAAAATGGTGTAGTGTAAGATAGTTGGTGCATTATTAGTATTAGTATGTATATATTAATAATTTTAGGAAATACCGGGTACCGAGTTAACTAAAAATAAATTTTAACGGAGTTAACCGGGATATAATAAAGTCGTAAAAATTGTAAAAATATGTTGGGTACAAGTATTGAGTGTTTGGATGATTATTGTTTAGTTTTTACGAAAACCGTCGTAATTATATTAAACGTATGATATCAATTAAATAAATTTCCAAAACACTGAGTAAACTAATATTATAATTTTTATATCATTATTATGAGTATAAAAATATGTTAGGACCATAGTTGGGATTATCGGATCAATTATTCAAAATAATAGCTCATAAGATAACGTTTATTAGGTAGATAACCGTACGTATACAGAAATGACGCAACTCACGCAAAAATGACAAATTTTCTCCGGAGGTGAATAGTGTTTTATGAATAGTAAAATTTTTGAACGCTTCTCAAAATCACAAACTGACTTCGAAAATGATGAATAGTAAGATGATGAATAGTGTTCGATGAATAGTAAATATGAAAGTTCGGGAAAAGACCAGAATTTACGAGTTGTGACAAAGACTTCACCAGAATTCCAAGTTATTGAAGACAATGCACCGTATGAAGAATAGGTGATGCGCCGTATAGTGTACGAATATTACAGAATATAGTAATCTTGGACCCAACGCGAAGTTACATAGATACGTTGAATCAGATAAACTGATACGTCGTATCGACTCTGTTTCCAGAAAGTATAAATAGAATTTGCAGTCGATTTTTGGAGACACAGCAAGAGGCGAACGACTTATAACCACCAAGTACGTGACTAGAGAAGTAAAGAAGACCACGAAGGTCCTGCTAGTGCATAATTTCATATGAAGATTCACTTAATTCGTTTAAGTACTCTTTAATCGTTCGGTTGGCATATTTTTCTCTTTTGATTCATACTTGAATGTTTCCAAACATGTTATCTTGTGCTATTACAGAGATTATGGGCTAATACCTGTAGGTATTTGCCATATTTAATGATTATATGATGTTTTGACTTTCTAATTTGATAGGTTTAAATGCGAAACTTGTGTTTTGATTATGTTATTACTTCATTAATATTGTTTGAGTGTTAATGTAAGCCCTAGGTGGTTAATTAATAAATTGATAATCATTAAGGTAGACTTTATGCGGATTTCGATTAATCATGACAGGATTAGTCAATTGAGAAAACTTAAAATGGAAATCTAGAAGTTACGGACGTCTAAACATTGGAACGAGATATGGCATGCGTGGGCACCATCACGTGGGAGGGATTAGACTTATCAATCATCATATATGACTAAACATTGGATAATACATTTTTCTTACTATCGGCTTGACCTCTTCTTTCTTATATGTGTCTCTGCTTGTGTGTGTTATTTGTCTTCCTTGCCTTTATTTACAGTTTTAATTAAATCTAAACCTTGCGCCAGTCTCTCAGGCTGAAAACCCCCCTTTGTGTTAGATTATGTTTAATTAGACTAACTTGTAGAATTAAAATACTGATAGATATTTAAGTGTTAACGTTCCACTCTTAGTGATCGACACCTTACTTAACAACTAAGCTACATTGATCGGGGTACACTGCCCGGGTGTTTGTTATAGGTAAATTCGGCAAACATAAATTTAAAACTTGATAAGTAATAAAATCACCTACAACCACAACACATCACGCGCCACCCCCTTTGTTTGGATCCCCCGTCCCATTTTTCTCCCCCCCCCCCCCCCCCAATGGATACTTGTTTTCCATTTTGAAAATTACACTATACCATTTTATACCAATAAATACCCCAAAACTTCAACATTTTTAAACACAAATTCTCATTTTATTTATTCTTATTCTCTCATTAGTTACAAATTAAAACTCCGTTTAAAACTTTTAGATCGAATTATGTCAATCTATTTTGATATGTGGATATTGATAGTTAGATATGAAGAAAAAATAATACGAGTAAGAGTAAAGAAAGATAAAACCATGACACGAATATTTATAATCGTTCGGCTACAAGGTTACCTTCCTTGCCCTACTCCACTCCCCGAGTATCCAAATCGAGAGTTCGTAAACACTACATATACAAGCTCCTTATCTTGGCGGAGAAGCCTTCACAACGTCGCTTACAATTTCTCTGGTACAAAGCTAGATACCGGGTTCTTCCACAAGGTAGAACAAACCTACGTCACCTACACTTTATCTGGTACAAGACTAGATACCGAGTTCTTCCACAAGGTAGAACCACACCTAAATCGTTTACACTTTATCCGGAACAAAGCTAAATACTGAGTTCCTTTATAATGGAGGAACCACAATCAAACTACACCAACTTATCACAACACACCTATAACATACTTAGGAAGAATCAACTACAAGAAGCACTTCTATGATCTTGTGATGATGACGAAGCCTAGCAACCCATATCTTCGAGCTTGTAATTCTTCTATGCTAAACGTCGTGATCTCACCTTTAAGAGGAACCTAGAGAATCACTAAGATAAAAGCTACATGGATGATCCTAAGATATGAGGTTAGATAAGCAAAGATACAGAGAGAATATGTATGTGTAAGTGGTAAGAAGAAATGAGGAAATGACTATTTATAGAAAAATAGTGCTTTGATCAGCCGGATCCATAGGGTCCTTTCCTAGAGGGATCCGGCTAGTGTAATCAAAGGGATCCAGCAACTAGGTCAGTCCAGTTTGAATTTTGGGTTATAATTCCAGGTTTTGGGTTATTTGTTATGGACTATGGGTCATGGGTACCCAACATGATGTCATGCATGATGCAAAGCATACTTTGGGTTATGGGTTCACTTTGGGTCATGGGTCATGGACTTTATCCATCTTGATGTCATGCATGATGTAATGCACATGGGCCATCGGTTATGGATCATGTGTCATGGATTTTGGGTTATGGATAGTCCAAACTATTTACTTACAAGTTTATTCCGATTTTAACTATGTGTTTTTATAAAAGTATAAGTAACAAATGTTACTTATTAAGTGTTTTATAAAATTGGTTTTGGCTTTGTATAAACTATTTAACTAGACATGTTTGATGGTTTATTTATTTAGTGAAATGAGTTAGAAAACTATTGGCTCGAAAACTTACGTATTTTGTTCATCACGTTAAAATGATTTTATGATTGTTATAAATAAAACATAGAAAGATCGTAAGATATAAATAATAGTTTTTACGGTTATTTGTATTAACAAACACACAAAGCCCAAAATGTCAAAACACCCAATTCAAATTTTTGTCTTGGTCCTACTCCACCATTAAACTTCCGAGTCCCATCTTTTGTTTACGAAAACCAATAATACCAAAACCACCATTCATCGCTATACAACAATACCCACAATGTGAAAACATAATATCTACAATACGATCTAAATATTGGCGGTTCTTCACAACCAAATATTGTCGGATCTTCATCATAACCTCAACCTCCACATATGTCTCCTAATCATCCGTTAAATTTTTGATGATACTCCAATGTATTCACCTTAATTTGAATCGTCTATGCCTAATATCGTTGATGTAAAATAGGAAGTCAAAGAAGTCATGGCCCCATATAAGAAGCCGTCAAAAGATGCCAAAAGAGGACAGTTAGAAATGTCGACAAGGCTCGGTGTATTTCATGGACCACTGAAGAAGTGGCATTGTGCAAATGTTGGGTTCCTATATTCGAAGATAGTGTCGTTGGTAATACGGGAACACAGGCTACATTTTGTATTGGGGTTTTATAATACATTGAGAAAAAAAATGAAGGTAACCAATGGTCGAACCTACGTTCATTAAACGAGAAATGAAAGAATTTGCGTCCAAAAGTGGCTCAATTTTGTGGAGCGTACGGTAACGTCATTCGATGGGTGGAGAGTGAAGCCGGAGACGACGATTAGACCAAAAAGGCACTTGAGGAGATATCGTGCTGAATATGGAGTACCATTTACACTTTTTTATGCGTTGCATATTTTAAAAGATTGTCCTAAATGGAAGGATGTGGAAATTCCAAAATTTGAACAAGATAGACAAGAAAAGTATAAGAGATACAAGTCATCGGGGTCTAGTTCATTCAATATGGAGTCACGACTCACGAGAGGGTAGTTTTAATCTGAATGTGGAGGCTGGAGACGAGGAGGAAGAGGAGGTGCAGGAAGTTCAACGACCAATGGGCAGGGACAGAGCCAAGAAGAAAGCGACGACATCATCAACATCGTCTGCATCAGCTGACACTGATGAAGCTTTGCCTAGGTTGATGGTCACCAAATATGCAAAAGAAAATGAGGCATTTCTGTCAATGAAGAAAGAAGACCTCGTTGCATTTTTGGATATCAAAAGGATGGAGATAGAAATGCAATAAAAGAACATCGACATTGAGATGGAAGTCCAACAAAGGAAGCTCTAAATAAAGCAACAAATGTTGGCCATCAAAGAATACAAACAATGACAAAAAGACTAACTCTTCTATTATGAGCTTTATTGAGCATTTGAGTCGACTCCACCTCCAAAGGGTGCAGCAGATGAAGGAGGCGATTAAGGCGAAGTGGAATTTACAATATTAGTTTACGTTATTAATTTCGTACATTTAAGTTTTTAATTATCAACGTGATGTTTTTAATTTATGAATAAAAGTTTAATTTAGTTTTTAATTAAATTGTTAAAAAAAATGGGTTGAAAAGTGAGGGGAGTAATGATTATTGTGGATAAAAAGTGGAAGACATGATAATGTGTTAAACGGTGATATGACGGTAAAATGAAAGGTGAGGAGTAGACGATGATTGTGCTCAGTGTAAAGTACATCATACAAAATTCAAAACCAATTTAGTCGCCTCCTTATAAAAGTTGCTAAATAAGTAGTACGTACAATAATTTCAAAATAACTTGTACAGTTAATGTGTCTTAGGATCAAATGAAAAGAACTCTTAAAATGAGAAGGATGAGAAATAAATATAACCACATATTAGAGATGCATCGACTATAATTAGATGCATCCCTAATTTTTTAGATGCACTCTAATATATTTTCTAGCTAAAAATTAGATGCATATACATATATTAGATATATTTTAGCAAGTTGGGAAAATCTTATGTATTTTTCGTCCTCTGTGAGTCAAATTTGTTGCAAGTAGTACTTTGCATCGTTTTCACTTCAAAATTACTTTCGAAACTAATTATGATGCATCTAAATGAATAGAGATGCATATAATTCAAGTCGACGTATCTCAAATATGTAGTTATAATGATTTCTCATCTTAAGTTTACTTCTCACTGGATCCTTACCCGGTAAATGTTCCTTGCATTATATATATTATTTAAAGGGCAGTTTTGTTACTGTAGCACTGTTCATGCTACAGTTTGATGAACAGTGCGTTGCAAAATAGTCCTTAAGGTGAAACTATCGTTGCAAGATAGGTCCTTCGGGGACTAACGATGCAACACGCCGGGGACTAACGATACAACGCACCGAGAACTTTAGGGACTTTTTACGTAAAAAAACATATTATTTCCAGAATTATTTTGTACCTAACGAATTTACAATAATGGTCCTTCCGGTTAGCTGTAAATAGCACCGTTAGTCCCCCGTTAGCGCTCTTTTGCAAATTTAGTCCTTAATAATTTTTTTCCCCGATCGTTTTATTTTGATTTTAGCTTAGACACAACATTCTCGCAACAACGCGCGGGTATCTTATAAAGTTATAAACATTAGGTAAAAAAAATACAAAATTCTATTACAAACAATGTAAATCAAAAAACATAAAATGTACAAATACGATATTCCAAAACACGCCCGCAGCATCGCGCGGGTTTACCCGCTCGTTCAATTAATTGTTGAGATCCATTGTTTTACGGTTTTACCACAATAAATAGAGAAATGGTTCATACCGATTTACCACAATAAATAGAGAAATGGTTAATACCGAGTGTAGGCATAGTGCAGTTGGTGCCTGCAACTACGGGACAAAATGAATCCCAGACGTTGAATTACTCTGTCCCCCACGTATTGATTCACCATTTCTCACGTGAACACTCTTGTCACACTTCTTAAATTCACCCAATTTTCACATATTTATAATTAGAAAATCAGTTTAAATGGTACCCAAGAAATGTCACAAATTGCTCTCGTTCTTTCTTGGAAAAGTAAATTATATACACGCTTGAATCTTTTTATCATTCAAAATAAAAAACACGTCAATGATTTACCATCTCGCTAAATAAACTCATGTATTTTTAATTAATCTTTTTTACCTTTATCTAAAAAAGTACTCCGTATTAAATATAATAAGAGTGTTGTTAGACAGGGCTGTCTCGTGGATTTCCGAGGCCCTGTGCCATTTTATGTTATAGGCCCTTGAATAATATATACTGAAAGTTTATTTAAATTAAAATGATTATGCGTTTACGCCATTAGATCATTAATCATTTACGCCATTAATTATCATATAGTTAAGTCACTAGTAATTTATGTAACATTTTTTATTCAGATTTAGATACACCTTTTTATTTTTATTTTTATTTTTATTTTTTATTTTTTATTTTTTTTGCTCTTTTTTTTTCCAAATATAATACATTGAATTTTTGTAAATCTTTTAAAAATATTTTTAAAGTCTCAAAAATTAACTAAAGAGTTTTGTGGTATTTCTTGAAATATATTCAAACTTCAAAATATATGTTATAACATCAAAAAAAAAAAAAAAAAAAAAAAAAAAAAAAAAAAAAGTCAATTTGCATCAAAATAATGTGTCAAGATAAAAAGTACAGTGTTTTGTTTTAGTGTTGGGTTGCTTTTTAACTTTTCAATAAAATAATACAAAAGTACTAAAACAGTTACTCGTACTTTAAACTCATGGCATATTTGTCAAATTGTATACTAGAAGGACTAAACTTGAAATTTATCATAAAAGACAAGACTTTTTGGGTTTAGCTTCATCTTCTCCGGTAGAAACCGCTGTCCACATTCATTCCGTTAAAAGCAAAATATGACCGGTGTTTCACTACTGTGAGTCAAGTTATAAGTTTTTAACATTTATAAACATGTTTTCTTCATAAAATGTCGTTTACTTAGATTAAAACATCTAAAATTATGTGTATACTAACATTAAGATCTAGAAATTGGAGGCCCCAAGAGAAATGGGGCCTGTGCCATTGCACAGCCTGCACATGTCCAAATCCGGGCCTGTTGTTAGAGATATCTGTATAAGTTAGTGCTACTTTCCTTCTCCTTTAAGCTATTTTAACAAGAAAAGATAATTTTTTTTTATCATTTTTTGTTGATTTATTTATATTTTTTTAATACTTTTAACTTATTAACTTTTATATTTTTATTCTGTATTTTTAGTTATGTACTGTATATTATAGTAGGTATTTATAACCTAAGCAATACATAAATAATTAAAAACTAGCAAGTTATTATGAATTATAACAAAACTACAACGACTGCAATGACCAAAATAACTCTAAAACTATAATACCCTCAACCTGCATCGACCACAATGACCTTGAAACTACAACGGCTTCAATGACCCAATGACCATAAACTTACAATGATCTTAGTAACTACAAATGAAACCCGTCAAAATCTCAACCAAACAATTCTAACCACACAATCAAACAAATTGGTGGCACGACGAGATGTAAAGACGGTTAGCAAAAAAAATTACCCAAGATACACTACTAGAAATTTGACTGTCACCAACGGATAGTTTTCTGACGCTAATTACCAATGTTTTCCATTAGATTATTAACAGATATTGCTGCTAAGTTAGAACGATGCTTTTCCGAAAAAATTTTGGCTGATACTAATCACCAACCATAGATTCTCTAACATACAATTTCCATCATCCTTTGGAAACCACTAATAACAACGGATCTCTGACAGAAACGTCTATTGCTAAAAGCCTGATATGTAGTTGGGATAGTAAGACCACCAAGCTGAACTAACAATGACCTTTGTTGACCTTTGCTATTGTCACACTTTCGCCGAACCTTGACTTGATCCACATACATCACAGGCATTCGAACATCCAATGCTTGACCCTCAACTCTTTACCCCTTGTTGAAATGACGAATAATAACTACTATCACAACACTAGCAAATCTGAACCATAACTAAACCAAACTTCCACAGGTAAAACGAGCATAAAAAACAAGCACCTAACCGAGCTCATAAATCTGGACCTAGACCCTTAACTCTAAAGTCTTGACCCTTTCTTGAGATATAGAATTAAACCACGACACACCGGACAACAACTGAACCGTTGGTACACACATGCCATAAATACATACCAGAAAACAGACTCTTAAAACTAGGTGTAAGGAGTAAACTACGACACATGGCTGGAGGGCGGGAGGAAGGACCTTCGGGCAGCCGGCCAAAGCCGACGACCAGAGATGGAGGAGGTAGTGGTAGCGGCTAACTCATGCATGTTTTGGGGAAAGTTGGACGTGATAATGAGGACAAGGAAGGGTCCTAACCTTCTAGGCCTAAGCCCGTTAGTGTATTTATTTGCGATTTCATTTGTTTTTATTTATTTTTTTCCATCTCGGCTCTGCCATCTAATGTTTTTCCGGAAAAAAAAATTGTTCTGCCCTATCACGAAATTTTTTTTGATACATACAACGCATTTTAGTAAACGAGAAGGGTTTTATACCAAAGGTGTTTACATCATTGCTCATGTAATCGTTTTCAACTGTCATTCATATTGTTTAGACTTAAGAATATGTGACATTAACTAAATAGCATGACTTTATCTAGTTTGAGTTTATGTGACGGTGAGCTCAAACCTTATAATGGTCGAAAGGTAATAAATCATAGTTACAGAATTAATACACATGGAAACAGTCCAAACCACCACGCATGGTCATCTGAAGTGTCACCACCATTGCGTGCTACCATTGCTACACTCTCACCTGTTTCACACATGGGAAGTGAAAATATTTGTGCTTTAAGGCAGTGCAGACCACCGGTAGCAATTTTTTATTTTATTTTTGTGAAAACGTATGGTGGGGTGTTTGGAAGTGTAAGTGAGTATTAATAAATGGTAAGAAAAATAGTAATGTTTGCGGAAGTAAAAGTAGTGCGAAGGTGATAGGAAGTGGCATTATGTAACGTTAATGTGCACATGTGAGGGTAGCAAGTAGAAACTATAAGTCTATAACAATATATGGTGATTTGTTGGTTGGGAGAAGAATCAAGTTTTGTGTGTCGTGTAGGTGTGTGTATATTTTTGTACGAATTTTGGAATCCAAAGATTGTATACAAGGAAAATATCAACCTTTTCTATTGAAATTAGTTCTGTAGAGTTATTCTTTTCCGTGATGTAAGTCAGTAACACTATTTCAAACCATGTTATCTTGGAGAACCACTTTTTGAAAAGAAAAAAGAAAGTAAATGAATGCTTCGTATTGTTGGAATATTAATTAGGGCTGCAACATACAAGTTAAGCTTTTATAAAGCAATTCGAGCTCAAACTTGACTCGATTGAGCCGGGCTTTTATCGAGTTCGAGTCCGAGCCTAATAAACCAATTCGAAAAACATAACGAGACAAGCTCAAGCTCAATCTTCAATAACTCGAGCTCGAGTTTTTATCAAGCTTTTTGAGTCTTCATGTACACATATATTTTTATTATATATAATTATATACACAACCGAAAGGCTAATGTAAATAGTGATCCAATATTTAAATATTTATCATAGAATAGACTTTTTAAACCTTAATACTTTCAAATATTTTATATAAGTTCTTTCTTTTGAGTTTATTGCTTATTTTCTTAACTTTATTGATGAGTTTAACAATAGAATACGATGTTTGTATATAAATTCGAGCTTTTTGAGCCGATTTCAAGCCTGAATGACTAAAGCTTGAGCTATCGAGCCGAGCTCGAGCCTACCTTAATTAAAATTCCGATCGGAGCTCAAACCATGTTAAATCGAGGTTCGCTTGACTTGCATACAATGGTAGTATCAACATATTTATTTTAAATATTAAATAAATTATATGAGCATACCACGTTGTGATTATAAAGATACTGCATATGCCGATAACCTAATGTCATTTTCTATATTTAGTACTTGGAGTAATGTTGTACTCTTTATCATCATATATATATCTGCTTGTATTTTTCGTGAGACCACTGTCTTGGATCTTGGCTAGCGAACTTTGTATATATCTGAGCGTTAGTAGATAGCACATGATTATTCTTCTTGATATATATAATTTATAAAACAAAACAATATTACTACATTCGTTTTAAAATAAATGTTTAATTTTGACTTTTGAAGTGTTTTTTTCCTTTGATCTTAACTATTTTTTTTATATTATATAATAATTGATGCAAAATATATAAATAAATTACAGTAGATTTTTAAATGTATTTTCATTGATATAATTTTCGTCAGCTATTATATAACACAAACAAAATTTAAAGTTAAATTTGTAAAAGAGAAACTTCAATGACTCAAACTAAACATTTATTTTGAGGATGAAGCATTTGTTTAGAGATGCAAACAGAAAAGTAGCATAAATCTTTTTAATATAAGACAACATTGTAAATCTTGACATGATCATGAATAAAAAATGTTGTGTGTAATAACGACATCTAAACACAAGTTCTATTCTTTTTATAATCAACACATTAAAAAGGGAAAAACAACATTTCCTTTCAAACAGTGAAATTAAGTCCCACCTTCACAAGGTTAATCTGAGTTGACCACTTTTGGACGCACTTTCCCCAACTTTGACCTCTTTCTCACAAACAACACTTTTCTTTAACTCCTACCATTATCCACTAATGAAAAGACAGTACAATTCAATATTCTTAAGATACAATCTCATTCCTCAAATGCAATAATATACTACTCACTATTTAATAGTAATCACATTTTCTATATTATATCATCAAGCGAATGTAAATGTACACCTTTTATCATGTACATTTACTTTTCATCAAATTTCAACCATAAAAAATCAACCACGTTCTATCTTTTTACAAATAAATAGTACAATGCTTCTATGTAAAACCACTTTATACAAACATATGCAACCAAACTTTAAGTAAAAGCACAAACCAAGTTGAAACAGAACAGGGTAATTAGCATCTAAATTATAAGACAAACAAAATAATATTGTAAGAGGATAATTATCATTATATACAGTAGAATATACTCGTAATAAATAAAATATTAAATACCTAATAATGCATTTCTCCATAAATTTACAAAACCCCATAATGTCTAATTTACTATTCTAGGGGCTACTACTCTCAACTACATAATTTACTACAGTAATTTAAAGCAACCTAGTGATTATTGAAAACTCATTTCTTCCTCGTTTTTATCACAATCAACATCAAAACCCTAAAAATCATATCTCACCATCATTTCCAACTTTTTGACCATCAATCCATCATCATCATCATCATCATCATCATATATCACCTTTCCTTGACCACCGTCTCCTCACCATCCGCCGCACTAGCCGGCGAACCGTTCACACATTTACTGCTCGTCGATGCTGATTCACCCGACGAACAATCCGAACCTGTCAAACCCAACTAATTTAAGTAAATTTGTTGAAATATGAGACAAAACTATAGTTTATTTTATGGATTTGTCCATTTTACGAGTTTATTAAACTTTTGAAAAGCAATAAGCTTAACTTTTAAAAAAGCAATAAGCTTATTTTGAGGAGTAATTAACTTGAGCTTATAAGGGTTAATATATAAAAACACAAAACTAGAAATAAACATAATGAAATAACATTACATTTAATACTAATTCACCCAAAGTACTAACAAAGTACGATATAAAAAAAAGTAAGCTGTCTTAATTACCTCTTGAAGCTTTGAAAGATCTTTTACAATGCAAAATAGCACTCTGGATCCCATCCTGTTGTTGCAACAGCGAATCGTCACGCCGTTGCGACAACGCCGTTCCAGGGGGTGCGGCGGCCACAACCGCCGTACCACCGGAACGGCTCTTCCCCAAATGCTTACAAACCACCCGAAGCGTAGCAGGTAAATTACTTTGCCTCAACCCTTTCCCATTACCATTACTCATCATTAACGGCGGTTCAGACCCTTCCGTACACTGTTTACCCTCCTCGGATAACGATGACGTCACCGCTGCCCCTGTCGATACCTCGTTTTCGGTCTTTACAGAGTTTTTGACATTTAATTGGCCCGAGAATTTCATTTTTTCTCCGTAACGTTTCGAAACACGGACATACAACGGCTTGACTTTTCTTAAATACTTCTGCATAGCTTCTTTGGTAAACTTTTTTTCATTTTCATCAACAACATTTGTATCTTCATTACGGGTTTTTTTAATTGTTTTCGAACTGTTATGCCTTTTGAAAAGTGAAACAATAGGCACTTCTTCAACTTTAAATTTCACAGAAGGTCCAGACTCTTCATTTTCATCTTTTTTTTCTTCTTCTGATTCTGCGATGTTTGATTTTAATTTTTTGAGCTTTAGCATCATAACACGGAACTTAGTGGCCGATTTCGAAACACGAGACTGTTGCGGTTTAAATATCGCGTCATTTGATGTAGATGTCGACTCCTCAACAGGAATAAAGCCCCCTTTAAAAAACAGCTCATCAGAAGGTGACACCGAGACATTAACATCACTTACACTTCCAATACTGTCACCGCTTGAGTTTGACATTAGTGTGAACTTGACGTCTTCGTCGTCTGAAACGACGTCGTTTTCTGTAGTTTCATTTTTATCGTTTGTTTCGTCTGGTAAAGTGAACTCTAGGTCGAAAAACGGGCCGTGGTCGTTGTCGTCGTCTCCTGTTTCGGATGTTTGAGTACTGACGGCGGTGACGATGGTGGTGGCGGTGGTGGAGGAGGTGGGGGTGGTGACGTCAGCGTTGTTAGTGGTGGTGTTGGTTTTCCAGTAGCGGAATAAGCTGAAGGCTTCCATGGTGGGGAGAGCCAGAATATGGAGTGTGTGAAATGGAGTTAAGAAATAGGAGAGTGAGAGTAGGTGGGATAGTACTGAAGCAGAGAAAGAGTGAATCAGTGAATGTGAAGTAAAGCTTTTTATTTTCTTTTTTACTGTGTGAGGGAGAAAAATAGTGCTAGCGGTTTTTTTTTTTTCTTTTTTTTTTAACCTTTTTGTTGTTTATTTTTATTTATTAGATGTATTGGCTTTCGAAATATGAATTAAGGTGTTGTTTGTTTTTCATTAAGAGGTTTTTAACAGCCTCTTAATCTGAACTGTTTAGACGCGGTTAGATATTTTGGTCGTTTAGACCGTTTGTTATTTTTTTCCCGTTCAGATGTGTTCAGAGGCAGTAAGATCTTAATAGTCTAGACTTGATAGGGGTGTCTGAATGCCTCTTGCTGACGCAAAAGAAAACTAAAAAAAATTAGCACAAGCAAGCAAATATGCGGTTCAAACATGAGTTTTTTCCCCGTTCAGATGCGGTCAGATTTAGACATTTACGCCTCAGATTCAGATGTGTGGTTCAGATTTAGATTCAGAGCCCCTTAAAAAACAAACACCACCTAAGTTTTGTTGCGTATTGAGAGGTTAATTTTTACTATTTATTTTGTTTAATTTCATGATGGAGATTAAATTTTAATTTATACTTATAATGGCATTTTGGTACATTATATAAACAATTTTTAAACGGTTTTTCTAACTTTTGCCTTATGAACATAACTTAAGCACACAATTAGTATAAAGGGGTTCACGAAAAGTACATAGGAAATTACATAAAAGTATATACAAGTGTACTTTTATGTGGTCTCTATGTACTTTTGGTGTACTTTTGTTGTGCTTAACTTGTGTGTAGGATCATTATTATGTACTGATTGTGTGGGATTCGGGTGGTCGGAGATTATGAAAGATTATGTTTAGCCATTTTAGAGAGAGAGAGAGTAGAGAGGGGAGGTGTGGGAAGTTTCTAGTGAGAGAAACACATTATGCGTGTGTGTATTAAATAAAACAACCAACCCTCTCCATTGGTGGGAAGAGGGTATTTATACAACAAACTTAAACTCCTCACTTGGGCTGTGGAGTGAGCTGACAGTGGGTAAAGACCCGACCCAACTCCACGATGAGACTAAATCTAAACTATTACTATTAAGCCTACGAGCTAACTAATGCTAATAGATACTCGGGATGACCGAGTCTTTAATATGAATATTTATATTCATAACAATCTCCCCCTAAGGGAGGACACCCAAGAAAATACACTTTGAATTCTAGCATTGTATTACATGACAATAACTCAGTAAGTTCTTAGCTCGTAGTCTTTGATTCTTCAAAGTCAGCATCTTCAATAGTGATCTTAATGTTCCTTTGGCTTGTGTGATCTTTGAGCGTTCTTTGAGATCATCAGCCATAGTAAACATCTTAATCATCCTTGAGGTATTATTGCCTCCATGTGATTTTCGTAACCTTTGGACGGCATGCTCACACTTTTCTGGATCATGATAACTAGCATCAAAGTTGCAGAAGCTGTGTTGTAGGTCTTTCAGCTATCATGATGTCTTTGATAATGAAATGGAAGTGTGAGCATGGAGTGTGGATTGACATGTCTCTGCTGGAATCAGGTACCACCATCACCATCTTTAAATAAATCTGAAATAAAACAGTTAGCAATAAAGTTTGGGAACGAATATGGCTTTGTCATTCTCCCGGTGTGGTTGGATTAACCTTCGGTTCCGTGAGGACCGACCTGTGATCAGGTAGAATCCCCTTTAAAGAAGATTCTCCTTGATAGGACTTTCCAGCTTGTAGTAATGAGTCTTCCAAAGAGATAACTTTAGAATCATCATACTATGCATGTTCACATACCGGAATGTCTCAAAGCAGACAACACGGTAGAGTGAATCAGTGAATTAAATACCCACTGATTGATGAGAAATTGATTAGAAAAATCACTCACGTGTCACTAGATAAAGAATTTATGCAACATGATAAGAGTTTTATAAATTGAATCACATTTCTAGCATCCGTCAATCCATTTACTGGAATAAGTTTGATTCAAATAAGAATCTCCCCATCATTGTTTTTCAGTTGTCACAAGTTTGATTCGTGAAGGACCTCACATGTTACCCACAAAGAGCTTGTTTGATGTTGGCTCTAGAAGGATTTCCATCTTCATTGTGAGTACTTACGCATCACTCGGATGTTCTGGCAATACCACGAGGATAATGCGTAGGACTCTTAAGATCTTACTTGTTTCCACAATGTGTGAAATACAGGTGAATAATTAATTAGTATCCTTATGAGATTTATTGATGATCTCATGGCTCTAGATTCAATAGTGCATTTTTGGTTTTAGAAGTCGGAGGCTGGAGCAGACTACAACCTTTTCAATACCAACTAACTCGGAGTGAGAGAGTCGATAGTAATGAGTGAATCTCCGTGAGAATGAAACAAGAATCTTTTGAAAGACCTTGAGTGGCTAGGGAGGGTTGTGCAACGTATCAATTGGTCCATGATACTTGTTTTCAATGACAGCAATCAACTAAGTGATCCTGACAGCATATGTATTGACCCGGTTTTTGCCGAATGTATATGGAGGGCTTTTTTCTTTACACCTTGATGCAGGTTTTACTGACCAGGTTTTAATATTTATAAAGTCTCGTTTACCTAAGGTCTACCTTTTATGCACTAACGGACAGTGTATCCGGTCGTGTGTGGTATAGTCAAATGGTAAAGCCGAGGTCGTCCCAAGAGCTAAGGTGCGGAAATTATCTAAGTCATGTCACGTTTAAAAAGGGGTTTTGAGTTGAAAGATTAATTAAACTAATTAAAAGTAATAACAAGACAATAAATTAAATAGAAGGAAATCAGTAAAGAGAAGTAGTGTTAACCTAATTACTACTCTTGTTATGATCATGATTAGTTTTCCTATAGGTGCATCCTATCATATCGTTCGGGGATTCGATATTCATTTCGGGTCAGATGGTAAAATTCGCCTAGATCTATCTTATACCTTGTCCTATCCAAAGCTATTGCAAAGCCTTGGGTTCATCAGTACAAAGACATAAGAGTCATTAAGTGCCTCTACTAACATGGACAAGGCTAACGAATGCGGCATGGTCAGATCTTACACCCCTTTAACTCCGTTAAGTGTCTAGCATTGGTAGGTGGTCCTAGGGTTAATTCGCACGTGTATGGTAATATTGCTATCACCAAGTCACATCCCTAGCGACTTGCTTCCTAGGGTTAATTCCACAAGTATCTAGAGAACAACCTACGCTAATCACGACGGGAACTAGAGTGTCCCAAGCCTTGCCATGAAAGTAAACAAACAATAGATAATAGATGCGTGGAAAACTAAATCAATAACATAACAATTTCATAACTAGGCTAACACCAAAAGGTGTTTAGCCACTCATGTTCATAATTGCAGTAAAATAATGTTGAGTTAATACAAATCTAAGCATGAATTGAATACAAAGTAAAGGAGTGAAAACACTTATGATCGGTGTGTGATTCCTCCCTTGGAATTGACTTGGATGTGGCTAGAACTTCGTTCTCCCTCCTTCTTGAGTTTTTCCCAACGTTGCTGTGGTGAAGAGATAGGAAGTGATATATAAAACTCGGAATTAGGGTTGGTATTTATAGGCCCCGACTATGTTACGGCGTAGCGTATTAGAGTTGCTACGCCGTAACCTTTGCAAATTGTGTTACACCATAACTTGATCAAGTGTTACGGGCGTAAAGTCTTCATGATAATCATCCTACGGCGTAGTAGATAAGATGGCTACGCCGTAGCTTCTTCCTTGGCCTCGTTAGTTCTTTTACTGCCTCAAATGATGATGAGGCGAAAAATGAACCACTTTTAGGGGGTCATTTAAGCCCGAATTCGAATTTATTTGATCAAATATTACCCTAAATTGTTCCTTTTGTGATTTTAGGTACTTTGGGAGAGAAATCTGGAAAAGGAAGCAATTCGAACGTTTTTAGAGCATAAAAGTGAAGAAAACGCCAAAGTCTTAATTTTCCTTTGCTGGGAACAGTAGGTGACGGCGTCAAGAAGAAAATCTTGACGGCGTCAAAAGTAATTTCCATGACGATCCAGTACAGAATTGAAGGCGTCACGAAGTAGGGCGTCAAGAGTAAAATGCATGACGGCCTGGAAACACATAACACTTGACGGCGTCAGATCTGGATCAAGGCAGTCCGAGATTTATTTTGGCGGCGAGATGACGGCGTCACAAATTTGTTCTTGACGCCGTCAGACCCTATTTCCTATATATAGTTTTCTAATTTTCACACATAAGAAAGAGAAGTTTTGGAGAAACCCTAAGTCCGAACTTAGTACGAATTTTACAGGTTTTTCAAGGGTTCTCAGCCCTTGATCCCTTTCATGTGTAATTAAGATAAGTATTCTTTTAATTCAATCAATATGTCTATGTGTTGGTTGTCTATATCTTGTTCTTGTCTTAATTCCATCATGCTAGGCTAGATCTATCTTGTGTTTGCTTGGATCTAATGAAACCTAGATGTTAATTATGTGTTGATTACTTGTTTATGGTTGTATTGAATGAATGATTTCGATGTTAGGCTTAAGAAAACTGGCAGATCTCCAAATGGTAACATGCTTGAACGTCTTAGGAAACATGAACTGACGTGCACTAGGTTTTATTGGTTGTATTTAATGCATGAGTAAATTCTAATGATCCCATGTTAGGAGCTTCTTAATCGGCTCGACATAGGAGTGAAGTAGGCACTCATAGGATTGGGGAATTAAGTGCACCACCCCGTGAATGGTATTAAGGAATACAATCCGTCATCCACGCAACTATAACAAGTAATTAACGTGTAAAAGATATCTAGGGAGTAGTGAAATCTAAGTAAACACAATTTCTCCACTTATTGCTCACAACCTTAGTATAATTTAGTTTATTTTCATTTCTAGTATTTTATTTTGATTGCATCTTTAGTATTGGGTTAGTTGACTAGCAACTAATTCCGCCCAAATCCTTCAAACCCCGAGATTTTTACTTGCTTTCTAAAAAATATAAAAATACAAAAATAATCATCCCTCATCTTTAGAACTAGTATTTAGGTTTTCTAATCCTAGCGACACTATTCCTAGCTGAACGATCAATCCCCCGGTACTTGTCACTATACTATACTACAACGATCAGGTACACTGCCTGGTGGGGTTGTAAGCTTCTCAAGATCCCTTGAGAGGTAAAGCCTGGTGCGATTCCCACGTATCAAATGAGATCCTACGTCGTAGCTTGGAAAGTTGCCTACTCCGTAGTGTTCTTTAGTGGACTTCTACGCCGTAGCCTGTTGTTGGGCTACGCCGTAGTCTTCATAAATTCTTCATTACGCCGTAGGTAGGAGAGCTTCTACGGCGTAGTCTTCGTGAGGCCTTGCTACGGTGTAGGTAGATGAACCTCTACGCCGTAGTTAGTGCAGAATCCATAATTTCCACATATTTGCTCCAAAGTCCTTCCATTTCCGCGTAAGTTCGTTCTTTTACTCATCTTTACCCTGAAACCAAAATAGGAAGAAATAAGAGTATATATTCTTCATAAAAGTAGAAAAGATGAGTATTTTAATGGGGAAATTAACACTTAGATTGGGGGTAAATTTGATGTTATCAAATATCCCTCCACTTGAACTCTACTTGCCCTCAATTAGACCTTATAAGAATGATTTTCAAAAAGATATCCCCCAAGAAACTAGAGAATATGAATTAAAAACCCCCTATGCTAGAATTTATCAAAGCCGAACACCTCACAAAATTGGAACAAACACTCACATCTCTCTCCTAATATAAGTGTTAATTTTGGGGTGATCACTCAACGCACAGTCATAGAATGTATTCTATCATAGGCTTGGTAGTTACACAAATCTCTACCACTAGAGCTAAGGTCAAAACAATTCTTAAAGGCAATATTGGGTTAACACATATAAGGCTATTTGGGGGTAGCGTTGTTACTAACATACTACGGCAAGGGCGACAAAGGCAATGGTACATGACCGGAACGTCGGGCAAGACACCAATGACTGCTCAAATCCCTCACCTAAGCATGATTCACAACTAAAGGGTAAGATAAGACATGGGATGCACAATAATGGTGTAAAATGAAAAAGAAAACAAATAGCCTTAGCCTATGACCGAGTTGCTACCACTTGCCGTTCATCCAAAGTCCATGTTTCAAAATGCGAGAATGGGATCATGTAACAAGTGTGTGCCATTAGACGACGTCATGAAGGGGCACCACACTTGGTCTTCATGTTGGTGATTAAGAACCAACAGCTTCATTCTTCAAATATGACCGAAGTGGCCTCTTCGATGCTAAATCTTTCAAAGCTCTTATTACGGTGCTATACAAGGGTGCACCAAAGTTAACATATCTACATACGGAAATTCACATTTAAAAAAAAATCAATAACATATCCCCCCACTTGGGATGAACAGTACATGTACAATAGTTGGTTTTCTCATGATCTTCAATGATGAGTCTTCAACGTAGGTGTGATTCTTGAACCTCTTGACTTGGACCTCAAATTAGAACAAGTGGCAACTTCCCAATCATAAACAAAGACTATACGGTGGGCTAAGGTGTATAGGTGTATCGAAACAATAATATGGGTAAGAAACGAAAGGATAGGCTCAAAAGGGTGTATCTAGGGGTATCTTGCACTAAAAGTGAGTGCAACAAAGGGTTTTAACACAGGGGTCGAATAGTCGATGTGTCTAATCGATAAACACACACATAAAGGTTATTTGGGTGATAATCCTAAAATATTTCCTTCTTAAAAAGTTTCTTCCAAATGTATTAAGAAATCTCAATACACTACTCGTACACGGTTTCAAAATGATGTAAAAGCCAAGTTCTAAAGTTTACAAACTACCGGCACACTCATATTTTTTGTGGATTTGGGGTAAAACAGGGTGAAACTAAAATAGGTTAAACCTCACCATGGTATTAAGGGTTAATGTGCTCGGCTAAGGTCCATTCTAGTTAGGTTCAGAAAAACATGTCAAAAGTTTTAAAAGTGGCATAATTTTTCAAAATAAACTAGAAAATTAAGGGCAAAACAAAGTTCAAGTAAATAATTCTACTCCCGTCCCCCCACTTGAGTTGTACAAAGTCCCTTTTGTACATAAAATAAAAAAATAAGGAGGAAAAGTAGGATTAGAACGAGAACTTCCCTGAAATTCACTCTTGAAAATAGGAGGATCATGTTGAGAAACGTGCCTTCACTACGCCTTATGAGCAAATTTCAATTCCCTGGAATCACACAACTACCAAAAGCATAAAACCTAAAAAGAAAAAAAGAAAAAGAAAAACCTAACTCACTTTCGTAGGAATCACGGTTGCATTTAGCGTATGCAACAAGCCTTTTAAACCACTTGGTGTCCCAAGTGGACGAGTGAAGTCTCGTGAGGGTTTACAGGGAACACACCCACAAAGTTCATTTAAAAACTAATTAAAGAATGTTTTGTAAAATAAAAAGCATTTTTAAGGTTCAGAAGGTAGCTACGGCGTAGCTTAAATGGGGTACTACGCCGTAGTTGCTGAATAAATCCAGTATGAAACCTAGAGGGTGCTACGGCGTAGTCAATGGAAGAGCTACGCCGTAGCAAGGCCCTGGAGAATATTTCTTGGAGTAAAAGTCCAAAAATTTGTTCCCCATCGCAATGCTTCCTTTAATACCTGCAAAATATTAGTACAAAACATACCAAACCAACAAGATAGAGAAAATAAAAGAAAAAGGATAATTCGGGTTGTCTCCCGAAAGAGCACTTTTGTTTATTATCGAGTCTTTAAGTTAGACTCACTGTTGCGACCTTCAAGTAGGTTCATGAAGGACTTGCCCACGCTCGTCCATCTCCTTCATGAGATTATGCCTTATCCATGCAACATTTGTAGCCGTACGACAATATTCTTTGGTCTCGATTCTTCGTACTTTAGAAAATATTTCATCAGGCCCTAAATGATATCGAGTTACTTCATAAGTTTCTGCGATGATGGGTGGAAGTTTCTTGTATTGCAATCCCAACAGCTTACACCGCCGCTGCTCATAGGTCTCATCGTCAGGGTCAGTGAACCCCTCAGTTCCTTGTAACTCTAAGTAATCCATAATTCCATCAGTGTCATCATCATCGGATGATGTTCCATCTTTGCATGAGCTTTCTTTACTAGTCTCTTTTCTTAGCTGGTTTTGTTCAATATCCAGGGTGGTTTCTTTGTAGGCTTTACACTCACATAGACTTGACCGGCCCATACATCCAATCCAAATCTTCTCTTTTGTCACAGCATCAACTTTTCCATATTTAATTTTGATCCAATCATCAAACCCTAAATTGTTGACCCATTCTAAATCAGTCCTTTGGTTGTCATTAGTTGAAAACCATAGGTAGTCATCATTATTTACTCTCATGATGCTACTTCCTCCATTACATTCATCTTCATAGGGATCACAAGATGCCCATGTTTTACTTCCATTGATATCTCTGGTATTTACCTGCTCGCACCAATGTGTCTTTGTGCTTGTATTAGTTTGTGATGAGGTAGGACTCTGATTGCTCCCTTCTTCATGTGGGATATCCTTGGTACCCTTGTTTTTATTGATAAGATCATTCCATATTTTTTGTTTCTCATCTCGTCTGACTTTACCATGGACGATTCGAATCTAATCATTAAAGATCATGGTGTCATCCCATTCTAACAGTCTTCTCATAGCATCATTTGTAGAACTCCATAAATGTACATCGTTTCCTACTCTATTTGCATCATGCCCACCATCACAAAGATCGGCGTTCGGGGTTACATGTTGCCCAATAACCGTACCATTCCTATTTGTTGACAGGTATTGCCTCGCACCAATGGTATTTTCTAACTATTTCTTCGCTATTAATTTCATGCTGGGCTACCATCCCCAAAATATTTTCAGCTTCCTTCCCTATTATAGGAGTAATTCTGCTGCTAGATGAGTCATGAGCATAAGAATTAGGGATAACAGTCTTCATTCCTTGTGACATGTTGGAGGAGTCACAGTCCTTCTTCCCGTATTCTTTTTCCCGCGCAAAATTGCTAAACGAATTATCCTGATCAGTGGTTAATATTGTTGGAATATGCTCGTGTCATAATAAATAATTATATGGCTAGACATATGTGAGCCTATTGGGTCACACACTTATACACAGAGACACCATTATATATATTGTATTTATCGTATTTACACTATATATACGACTACGTAACTCGGGATTAATAACGGGCTACTAATAACTAAGCTAGTACTTAGTTTATTGGATTAGACCAACAATGGGCAAGCCCATTTAGGGCCCTCATGGCAAGCCTAGGTGAGAAAGGAACAAGGGAGAAGTTAAAGGTTGCTAAGTGTAACTTTTATGATGATAAGTGCTAATTGATTTGGTCATATCTGATGATCAATTAGATTAACAACTTACCAACTTTCTATCCTCCTCCTCCACCCAATAGCCACGAAATAATACACACCCATATTAGGGTTTTGTGTTTTTGATCTCATCTAACCTTATTCTAGTGTAGTTCAAGGCTAGATCGCGTGTTACGGGGTCAAGACTAGCATCGGGTGGTGTTCTATGACGTGTAGTGTGTTTCCATCATAGAGGTGATCTATTTTGGTAACTTGGTTTCATTGGTGGTTCGTGGTGTTGGTGATGGTCTCCATACGATTCTACCGATCACGCTACAAAGGTATAACATATTGTTGGTTATTATTTGATTGATCATATGGCAATATGGATCCGTTGTTGGTGATGTTTTTCCGCTGCGTTTATATGTTCATATATGTTTTTATATTCATCATCACCATTAGTGGTATCACGAGCCATCATATGTGCCATATGATTATCGGGTATGCATAAAAATGGCTAAAACGGGTGTTTTTTGATGATTTTTGAAATCATGGTTAAAACAGCCCTAGGGCTCCAATTTTTTCCTCATAGGATGACCCTTTAGGGGTCTTATGATCTGCACTTTTTGGTCCCATGGCCATTTGTTATGCATACGCTAATTGGTTACTTGTCGGGTACATGAAAATAGCCTAAAATGCGTGTTTTTGATCGGTTTTTGAAACGGTTTTAATTCAGCCCCTAAGGCCATATTTTCTGTGGTTAAATGGTATTTGGAAGGTCCTAATATCAGTGGGTTTTGACCCTTAAGTCATAGGAAACACGTACCTAACGGGGTTTTAATTCTTGTCAATTAATTTCTTCATTTTCGTTGGCTAACAATTTAATTCTTGTTATTATTTTGTTTTCCATGGCAAATACATGCATGTTTGTCCATGGAGTTAGCCAACACCATGTTTCATTCATAATATTACGGTATTATTATGTTTATATGCAAAGCCGATGAAAACCTAGACCACTTGTGCATTGGATGGTTGTGAATGTTGTTTAATTTCGTGTTTTGGGGTTTTTTGCCATTGTTTCGGCATTTATGTAATAATATTCTTTTGGTTGTAGCCATTGTTTGGGCACTTTTACAGTAGATTAAAAGTAGATTAGTTGTATTTTACTTTCAATATAATGTAATTGTGGCTTGATGGTGAAAGGCAAAAGAGTTAAAGACATTTTTGCCGAAAAATGACTGCTGGAACACCAGTTGGTAAAACGGAGTTTCCCGGCGATTGGTAAGGTATTTTTGGCTGAAATGTTTTTTTGCAGGTACTCAAGACATGGGCCTACAAGTTTCTAGTTTTGAGCCAAGCCCAGGGAAGCCTCCTTCATGGACTTTTGGGCCGCCGAACACAGAAATTCTGGAAGAACAGCAACTACTTTTCATGTGCATTATGGGCTTTCTACTTGCTCTTGATTGTCTTGGAGCAAGTGGGAGTCCTCCGTGTGGTTGTGTGGTTTGTCCCTAGTTGACTCTTGGGTCTCGTGATGGCTCACGAGACCAAGCATAGGTTTTTTCATCGGTTGAGGCTTTGCATATTGTGGTTGTGTATTTGTTTTCCTTTTTATATATCTTGTGATCATATGTAAAATTGCAAATAGTTTTCTATAAACTTATTACGAAACACAAACCATTTTCAAAACTAAGTCTTTTGATTTAGTTTTACATAGTTTTTTGAAACTTGAAATCATTGCTTTTTAAATAACACCTAAACTTGTTATGTATGTTATTCAAATTTATGTATTGTCCAAACTTTATTATCCACGTAGGATAAATATTAGTCATGAAAATGGACAACTTGACACACATAAATTAAAACAATGATTAGACTTAAGTTAAGAAATGTTTTTAACTTGTGCTACGAAGGATGAATGCATGCTCTTTTCGTACACCTTTTGATTCGCATCAAAACTTTTACCCGTCAAAATTTAAGTCACGCCGTCCAATTTTGAGAACACTTGCAATTACTTTTTGCCTATGCGTGGGACCTAGGTTGAATTGTAACCCAAGGTGACTATTCTCTATGCGTGGTACCTAGATATATTCTCGCACGTTCTCAAATTGGATGACTTAATCGAGTTAAGCGGTGAGACCTTGACCCGAGGCAAAGATGGGACTAAACATGCCAACATGACACTAGTTGCTTGTTCACTAGTGCCATGGGTCCCATAAAGATCTAAGAGTTGCACTTGTAATGCAATTGGTGATCGTCGCCTACCAATTGAATCTACTATTGCTAGCAGATCAACTTATGTGATAGTAGAAGCACAATGTGGATCTTAGCCTTTTACATAAATTAATTGTTTTAAATTGTAAACATGGGGTAATTAATTCATAAAAGGATACTTATCGAAAATACTAAATATGAACTTTGAGAATTCAATTAATGAATTAATGCAACACAAATCGTAAACAAAAGTTTGTTCTTTTCTTGTTAAAAGGATCAAACTAAGCCTTCCTTTCATTGTAAGAAAGAGACTTGTTCCTATCCTTTTCCTTATGAGGAAAAGCCATAATAGGAATATTTGAATTGTCCTAATTCTAATCAAACTCAAAGCACACATACTCTAGAAATCGTGATGTCTTGTAAAGTCAAAACGGTTAAGTATGTTTGCACATCTTATTCTTTCAAGTTCGTTTTATAACCCTAGTTCCGGTTTTGAAACCTTCAAGAAATATAAGATATTTAGATAACTAGAGAACATGTTTTCTATAGCTATCAAACTAATATGAGTTAAAATAATTAGAAAACGGAAATATCAATAAACCGAAAAGTGGTAAAGGCAATTACTAGCATGATTACCTAGTAATGTGTCTTAACTCGATAAACATGGAGGAATTGCATGCCTAATTTTCAAGTTTAAAATGATGGCTAGCCCATCATCTATATATTAGAACTTGATGCACTTCCTTGAATACCTAAGTACATGTTACTAGTCATAGTGACTCACATTAGCAATAATGTGTAGATATTCAAAGAAAGCAGGAAAGTATCCAATCATCACTCACTCTCCACTAGTGATGTAACACTTTTAATGTTGTCTAATCCAGTGGGAGCTAAATGATTGTATTATTGGTGACGAAACACATGTAATGTTCTCTAATCCAGTGGGAGTTGTAAGCTCTATTAACTTACAAGTTGCCCATCTTATTTCTAGATTGTCTTGAAATAATACATTACTTTCCACATATGAAGCATCATAGTTTTTATGAGAACCATTGCATGAATTTTAATAGATAACTTGTCGCGTTCCTGATGTTGCTTTCTGAAATGTTATCAATAAAATTGTTATGCATGATTCATTATAAAAGCGATAAAGTTCTACATATCTGTATATTGATTTTGACTAAAATCATATGTTATCTGTGACATTGTCATATTTGCTTGCATAATGTTGTGCCATGCACAAGTGGGAGAAATCTTAATTGTGTGCAAGGTACAATATATAACAATATGACTAATGGTTTTTCTTGACTGCAAGATATGAAAAATAAGGTTATACTAGGACTTATACACATAAAATGTATGTTGCCCTAATTAGAAAAAATGTCAAGATAACATGAAAAGCTACTTCAACATATTTACTGAATTGTTTAGTAAATATGATTATGTCTTCTTGTAAATTCATAATCATGAAGTATGTAATTAACTTGAAATTACTATTGAGGCCAATTGTCGGCACTCATAATTACTTTAGTTGAATATGTTTAGGTCTCTTGTAAAGACATAAACATCAATTTCGTTAATTGTTGAAAGACTTATAACGTAAAGTAAAGACGTTAATTTGTTATGTCTTCTTGTTAAAGACATGTACACTTACGACGTATAATAAAATATTTAATGTTTATGTTTTCTAGTTAAAACATACACATGAAGTCATTGACTTGGTCAAATACTTTAAATATAAAGTATGCAGTAGGCTAAAAATACTATTGATGCCATCTGGTATGACTTGGTTGGTAGATATGTAAGCCAAAGAGTATAAGTTCATCTAATGAGTTGTGTGATAGTCTCACAACATCTATCCACGTGGAATACCACAACTTTATGGTATGTCCATCATAGATATTGTTTGATCTTTGATGACTTAAACTCTTTTACTTCCAAAGCAATCAAGGTTAGAAAATTGGATGTGCCATGTGTACACCCAATATGGTTCCAACCAAGAAGGAATTTAAGACACCATTGTATTATGGAATGGGATGAATCCCATTATGTCTAGATTGAAGTTCTGAATTTGTTAAATACCTAAGAGTAAGTAATTAACAAACTAGAGTCAAGAACTAACGATGTATTTTGGATGTCCCACTTGAAAACAATTTATTGTTAATCAAGATGCTGAGTACTTGGAGATTAGTCTCCACTTACAAAAGCAAGTGGGAGCACCTTTAGATCTTGAAGTCATTCAAGAGCTAAATACACAACCTTCTGAGTACACTTGGGAATGTCATACTAAGGTTGAACATGCATATGTTAAACCATAGATTGATATCTCTCATTCATAAATCTGCAAGGATACCCCTAACACCTGAATGATACAGTTTTTATATCAAATGTTAAGGGACATAAGTTGGAGGATCATAGTGAACCTGCTAACTAAAGAGTTGCATTATCAGATCTTGATTCTAATGAATAGCTCAAAACTATGAATGTTAAGATGCAGTCCTTTGAAGATAATCACTCATGGAGCTTGATTAATCTCTTATCAATCAGTTAGACTGTGAGGTTTAAAATGAGTTTTTTGATGAGAATACTCAAAAAGGACAAACTTGTACATACATTTAATGCATGCGTAGTAGAAGGAGTTTACTCGTACTCAAGAAATTGATTATGATTAAATCTTCATACCTACAAACATTAAATGTATAAAGATGATTAATTGTCATACCTGTTTTCATGTAAATGAAATATGACAATGGGATTTCAAAACACTTTTTGATTACTTTTGCGAGGACGATGAGTAATCAAAAGGGTTTATGAATCTATATAATCTTTATTATGTATACAAGACATAAGAATCCAGGTGTGGATTAGATCATGCATCTAGGAGCAGAGATCTTAATTTAATCATTAATTTGATTTTGATTAAATAAGATTACTCCCGAGAACTCAGAGTGCAAGTAGGATAAATGAATTTATTTTCTTAAATCTCATATGTTGTTAACATATAAGAAACAATATTCCATCTAAGCTAGACTTTAATCCTTAGCCTGGAATGAAGTTTCAATTAAGGAATTTAGGAAATAAAACATAAAACCTTGTTGCATGTGTTTATTAGGATAAACATAAGCGGTTAATAATCTAAACACAATATGACATGTCATTGAGGGGAGTCTCAATGATCAATCTTATATGATGAGATTGAATGCATGGATGGAAACCTTAAGTTTAACTAAAGGATTCATTATGTAAGTCATATTATGTATTAGATTATTTATATCATTTGCATGAATACAAGATGAGTTGATAACAACAAATATCTAAGTGAAAGTCATTAGATAAATTGTTAAACGAACAACCTAATGGACCTGCAAAGGACCAAATATTTGTTCAAACATTTACGGATATTTGAGGAGCTCTGTTATGTTTTCATTCATTAATGCTTATATAACTGAGATGATGCTCAACCCTAGTCATAGTAGGATGACATCATGAATGATGACACCTCTAACTAGATGTGCTCGATTGAGAGCATTGATGCATTATACATTAAAAGAATAAGAATACTTTACAGTTTGGAAAACTGTTATTATGACTGTCTAAATTAGGTGTTTTGCTAGCTTCAAACACACTATGGAATGTATTGCTGCAATACTCGTATTGTACTTGATTGCACACATACAAAAGGACAATCATCATTCAAAACATTTTTGAATTTTGAAACAAGTATTCTCAAAGTTTACTCAGATGACTACTTGTTATCTTGTACAACGAAATTGATCATGGTGGAAACATCGGATTCCGATCTATAGGTAGTCTTGTGCATATCTGTTTTTAGTATTTGGATAATGGAACTGTAAGCAGTCGTATTATATAATGAATTGATATTGTAGGACCATAGAACAACCTTATCACTTGTAAATCTTGGCTAGATCTAGAGAGAGAAAGTAAGTAGAGAGAGAGAGTGGAGTGGGAACTCTAGTGTGTGAAAATAAGACCTTGATATTACTAAGAGAACCACTAAGAGAACCAACCTCAAAATGAGGCCTTACAAGTGTATTTATACTTGTGGTCTAGGGCTTCACATATCTTTGACCATATTACATAACTAGCCCTTAGACTTTATACAAGCATGAATAATACACATAAACTTAATAAACTAGCATTTACTAACTATTACATGAATATATTTAACTAACTATTTGACTCAATAATGATCGTCACTTTTAATCCTAACAATCTCCCCCTAAGGGACGATCATTGAGATCTCACTTTGATTTCATAAATGATCAACACTTCTAATTCTAACAATCTCCCCCTAAGGGTGATCATTGAGATCTCTCTTTTGTGACTTTGATCTTTGATCTTTGAAGCTTGTTCGCTTTGAACTTTGAGTCTTTGTGTAATAGTTTTGCTAGTTCCTTTGTTCCAATCATGCTTTGTGATCTTTCTTGCCTTTGATCAACATCTTTACTCTGTTGTCTTTATGTCTTTTCCAACATGCTCATACTTTGTTTGACTTTGAATCTTTGTGAAGTTCTCTTCTCTTTGACTTTAATCTTTGTTTCTTTAGTTTGGAGATTCTTTGACTTTGACTTAGAAACATTCTGAACTTTGCTTTGCTTAGATCTTTGAAGAGAGCTTTGCAGGGTATGAGCATGTGGATCTTTGAGTGATGGTAACGGTCTTTCTCCAAGGAACATTCATGAGTACCTGCATAAAACAGTTAGCAATAAATCAACCGGTACTTACAGGTTCGGAATTAGAGATCGTCAACAGCATAGTGTGAAGACTCCTTCTAACCCTTACCAAGGCCGTTCCTGAACCAGATACCCTTGAAAGGGCTTACTAGATTCACCGAAGTACATCAATGATTCAGTTGAGTTGCTGGAGATCACCCCACAACTGTAGACCGTTTGAGACATAGTAACCATCATGATAGATAAGGCAAGATCCGTAGATCTCATAAAGACTCTTACAACTTGTGTCCTTTTTGGCGAACACAAGTGTATTCATAGGAAGTGTATCCTAAGAGATCTTTTAATGAATCTCATGGCTTTAGACTCGATAAGTGCATAATTTGGTTTTCCTATGCGGAGACTAGGGAGGGGTCTCCTGCTTCAATATCAACCATCTCTAAGAGATAAGTCGATAGATTACACTGGTTCCCCGTGAGAATGAAACAAGTACCTTTTGAGAGATACTCGAGTGGCTAGAAGGTTAAGTGCAGTGCGTCACTAGGTCCATGACGTCTTTATCTTCAATACCAGTGTCACCTTAGTAACAACCAGTAGCATATGAGTTGAACCCGGTGTCTGCCCTAAGGTTGAACATATGGAGGGCTATTTCTTTTTACCCTTTCATTTGCTTTTCTTTTTAATTCTTCAACCCCTTCTTTCTCCTTTCATTCTTTTCTCCTTTTTTCAAATCATACCTGAGGACTTCTAATTCTAATCTATTGGAATTGTCCTTGGGTAGATCCCTCCGGCTCTGGCGGATCATAGGACGGTTTTTCCTAACCTTAGTCACCTTATAACTTCATGACTATCCTATTGTTGCCATCAAACCATTTGTGAAAATCTCTCAAAGTGTTTATGATAATAAAACATACTTTGTTAACACTTCGAGAGTTTTGCATTTCATGAAAGACTCCCCCTTCACATGTGCTCATGGAATTTTAAGAAATTTGCACATTCGTGAGGAGTTTGCACTTTTGAATTGATTCACTTTCAATGAACACAACCGATTCGAGACACGCTTACATCACTAGTTAGACTAGCTTGAAGTTATTACCCGGCCTGGTCAAGTCCACAGAAAGTTTCTCGAAATGGTACATTTCTACTAAGACAAATCCTTTTCGAGACACACTTACGTGGCTAGTTAAAGAGTTCCATTGTCAGCTTTTAGGTGACAACTAGCTCTAGTAACTAACTTGATGTTATTACCCGTCGAGGATAAGTCTTTTCGATTTCTAACTTTTGTTGTTTCGTCAATTCTTGGGTCATTTCTGAGTCGAGCTCTTTTGAGATTCAAGACGATCACATTTTAGTCACGTCTTCTCCCCCTCAAAAATAGCATATCCATGGTATTTTTGATACCAATTTGAATAAGACCTTTGTTTTTGGATAGCTTATGGAGAGAAACGGATGTTTGATAATTACGAATAAGTTTCCTTTAAGCATGATCATTTTGGAACATTATTTTATTACTCCCCCTCAAAATTAGAACATTTTGATTAAATTTAAGCTTTTAAGGATTGAGGGAGTAATATCTTGAGCAACATCGTGAAAAGTTTTGAAAACCTTTTGAATCATTTTTCAAAGTATTGCTCAAAACTTAAGAAGACTTTGATAAGCTTTTTGATGAGAAGTCTTCTTATCTTTTAGGATTGTTGCAAAAAATGTACAACAGGGTCCTTTCTTTGAAAATCGCGGGTTATACACTGTTATGTGTGCATAAGCCATTATGTTTTTAGGATAAGTGCTCAAAGAATATGAAAAACCTTTGTTTGATTTAAGCACTTTCCTTTCTTTGAAGAACGAGTCCTTAGCTGAAATACTAAGAAGTCATTATTTTGAAGTCCGGGTTTCGTACTGAAGTATACGAAAGCCATTATGATTTTGGATTAGACAACAACTTTTGGAACCCATTTAAGCACGGCGCCAACTGGGTTACCATATTTTGAAATCCATTTGTAAGTTGTGTCAATCCGAGACAAAGAAGTTGAATTCCAACGAGGACTGAAAACCGATGTTTCATTTTCAAATAGAGCTCGTGGAATCAACGGTGATTTAAAACTCTTTTGCTTTTGAAAGTTGTTTGAGAAACTCGGTGTCTCTCTTGGAGTTTTAAAACTTGAAGAAGAAGTTTTCCATCCATTATTGAAACTCGGTGTTTCATGTCGAAAATTCGTTTTTGAGATGAATGGAAACCTTCCAGAATTAGGATTTTTCAAAGCATAGCCATTCGTTTGTTGTAGCGGAAGCATTTCAGAGTACGAATATTTCAAATGTTTTGAACGACTTTGCTTTGGTTTCCACACTGGCTTTACCGAAGTAAAACGAGAGTATGGAGTTTGAAAACCTTGATTCTTTTCTTTATGAGCACTTGCATTTGAAACCTTTTGAGGAGTAAATGTTTCAGAAAAATTAGGTCTCTTTGAAAATTTCCTTCCTTTTTGCAAAGAATAGGTTGTAAACTGAGAAACCTTTTTCGAAAACGGTTTGGAAGATTCACCCGTGTAAACCTTCTCCGAAACACTTACTTTTGGTTTAGACTCGTTTGAAACTTGAGATTTTCCTTTTGACCGGTTAAGAACATCAAACTTTGCTTTTAAGGCATTGTATGACGTTCTCAAATCATTGTATTCTTTTTGAAGAGAAAGATGATCTGATGATGCCAGTTTTTCTCGCAAAGAAGCATTTTGATTTTCAAGATGTGCAAAATATTTTTCATATTTGTCTGTTTCGATTGAAAAATCATTTTTGGCATCACCAAAATCCTTGGTTTGTTGTGCAATTGTTTTTTCCAATTCAACAATTTTCTTTTGAAGCACAGATTTTTCTTTTTCAAAAAGATGATTTGGTGTGATCTGAGAGTCAGTTTTGTTTGAAGTTTGATTCTGAACTCTTGACCGCTTGATTGAATCAAACAAGTTTTTGTAAGTCTGTTTCAAATGCTCATTTTCTTTTTGTAATGATGCCACAACATTTTCCAATTCATGATTTTTTGTATCAAATACGTCAAAATCAAACTTGATATTGGTATCATCACATTTTTCTTCAAAAATCTTTTCTTTTTCTTTAAGCACTGATGTCAAAGAGTTTTCAGAAGACATTTTCTCATTCTTCTCTTGCAGTTTAAGTTGGAAAGAGATACTTTGTGCTTCGAGTATTGCAAGATGTTTCTCAAAGTGAGCAGTTCTTTTTGACAATTCTGCTTTGACATCAGTTGCTTCTTGTGAAAGCTCGGTGATTTTCTTTTTGAGACAAAGATTTTCAGATTTCAAAGAAGATGTTTGTTCAAAATTCTCATTCACTTTCTCATGGCAAACAGATTTTGATTTGAAAGACTCTATTTGATTTGTGAAAAATTCCTTTTGAATGTCAAGTATTAAGCATTTTTCATCAAATTCGTCTTCAAGAGAATGAACGTACTTTAAATCTTCTCTCATTTCAGTGACAAGATGTTTTTCAAAGTACTCAAAACTTAAGTTGAGATTTTTCACATGAGGTTCAATCTCATTTTTCAAAATCTTTTGGACTTCAATCTTAAGGCGTACATCTGATGAAAGAGGATTGGAGAAAACGCTGGTATCGATGTCTACTTGCTTAAACCAAACGGCCTTTAACGTATGCTCAATGTGATGTTTAAGATTACAAAATTGTTTCCTTTCTTTATTTTGCCATAACGTAGCATCATAAGTAGCAAGTTGAGCTTCTTTGAAAAATCTTTTCACATTTGTGTCTTTTCTTTTGAAAGGTTCTTTTGGTATATCAGTCAATTGTAGACCACCATACACAAAGCCGTGATACGAGAGTGGGTTTTTTGTTTGTTTTACTTTCAAACGTTTTTCCTCTTCAGATTTTAAAATATCTTGAGACTCAAACAAAAGATCATCTGACAATTCTTTTCCCATATCTTCAGCGTTGTACAAAATAGGTGTCAGCTTTTTCACTTTGTTTAAAACACACGGTTTTTCATTTTCCACATTAGCATTATTCACAAAACCAATCCCAGATGTTTGTTTCTCAATCTCCTCATCTTTAGTAGGCAGCATGTTGATAGTCTGAGAAGTCTGTCCCAATTTTCGAAGTTTGTTTTCAAGATCGTTTGTACGTTTCAAAAACTCTTTGTTTTCATTCTCAAGTTTTGTGTTTACAATCTCAAAATTTGATGTGGTTTTCTGAAGCTTTGAATTTTCACTTTTTAAATCATTGTTCTCTTTTAAAAGTGCTTGAACCTTTCTGTTGTTAACAACCATTTGAGTATCCAGATTTTGAATGGAACGCTTTTCACGAAGAACGGCTTCTCTATAACCAACTTCAAGTTCTTCATTTCTTTTTAAAAGTGGTTTTACAGACTCTCCATACATTTCAAACTTTTGAGCTTGAGATTTAAGGTTTGAGTTTTCAAATTCAAGTTCAGCTTTTCTTTTTGTTACATTTTGAAAACCTTTTTCCATTTCTTTAAATCTCTCAAGCTCTTTTGTCAATAAGACATTCGTTTGCTTAGCTTTACGATTGTCCTCTTTGCACTTTTCAAGTTCATGTTTGAAATTATTGATTAATGAAGCAAATAAGGCACGATCTTGTTCATAAGAAGATCCATCCTGGGCAGGCTCACCTCTATTAGGATCCATATCTGGAGTATCAAAAGTGATATTGCTATCATTTTGTTTCACCACATATGTATCACTAATAGACTCAGAATGCTCAGGATGTGTCTGATTATGAGCAAACACATTATCAAACACAACACCATTATTGTTTGAATGTTGTACCTTAGTGAATATCTCTGTGTCAGATGAAGGTCTGATGTGATAATCCTCAGTATCCCAAACTGCTTCATTCCTTTGTGTACCATCAGCATCCGAATCATAGCTAGGACTGCTGCTTTCAACCTGCTGTTTTGAAGATGAATCACTGCCTTTGAAAACCAAACTCTCATCTGATACATCATCCTCGTTGACAGTTTCCTCTTCTATTTGAAAATCTTTCTCTGTCTCTTTTTCAATCACCTTAGTTTCCTTTAACTGCATCTCTCTTTCCTTCTGCTCTTTTTCCCGTTTTAGCTTCTCAATCTCATTCCTTGAAGTGCTTCTTTCTTTTTCATTTGAATCCCTCTTCTTGTTCTGCATCTCCATCAGATGAAGTGATCTTGCATTAAGCACTGTTTCCAGTATGTACATATGATTAAGCAATTGATTTCTAAAGACTTCAACTTCTATGCTAGTGAAGTATTTTTTCCATAAACTGATTGCTGATTCATAATCCCAAGACTTCTTAAATGCTCTCAAATCCATGGACATGAACCCTTTTAACTGTGTCTTGAGCTCTCTAAATCCTACCATGCAATCACTTCCCTGTTCAATTTGCATTTCAAGTTGAACTATGTTGTTTTGAAGTTTCCTTTTGAAGGTAACAAAGTCCATTTCAGATCCGAAGAGTGTCTCAAAAGTTCTATGAAATGATAAACCAAATAATGGTTGACGTGCTTCTGAGAGAGCCACACATTGAAGTTTAACTGATTCAAAATGTATTAAACAATTTTCTTTGGAGTGCATTGCGGGCTTTATCCTTACTTGCGTCTCTCTTTCATTTTGCTCTTTTTCCATTGTTTAACGATATGTGATAAAGTTGATCTTAGGATCTTTTGAAAGATAACAAAGGTTGTTGTTGTAGATTAGATGTTTTGGTGATGTTGAAAAGCGCTCTCGGTTGATATTTTGTGATTTCAAATTTTCCCTCCAAAAAAAATACGAAAATTTTCTTTCTCAAAATTTGAAAATCTCAAAGAAATACAATTCTAAGGTTACCCGAAAAATTTGAGTTTTGAAAAATTTATTCGTCAAATTTTGCCGAAATTTTTTGAATTTCGGCCTAAAAATTTGAATTTCGGGTCAAAATTTTCAACTTAATACCAAAATTTAAATCTCGCGTAAAAATTGAACGTTAAGTCTCGTGTGAAAAATAAATTTTACTCAACTTTTCCCGCCAAAAAACTTTTTTTTTTTTTTTTTTTTTTTTTTTTTTTTGGTGTCTAACTCGATAAGATTAGCAGGAAATTTTCAAACTCGATAAGTCTTGGATCCCAAACTCGATAAGCCTTACAAATTCCAAACTCGATAAGCCCAGATAGTGGTCCAAACTCGATAAGTTTACTTTGGTTTCTAACTCGATAAGTCCATTTAGGTTTCTAACTCGATAGGTTCATGAGGTTTCAAACTCGATAAGTCTGAAAATTTTGGGCAGAGTTTCCCCCTAACTCGATAACCAATAAACCTAACTCAATAAACGATTAGGTGAAACAGCCTAACTCGGCAAAAGTCCTAACTCGATAAGCAGACACCTAACTCGATAAGCCTTACACCTAACTCGATAGGTATTGCTTCCTAACTCGATAGGTGTGACACCTAACTCGATAGAATTAAGCACCTAACTCGATAGCTTCTTACACCAAACTCGATAACTTCTTACACCTAACTCGATAAGATTTCACCCTAACTCGAAAGAAAAAATTCCTAACTCGAAAGTTTTGCACCAAACTCGATAAGAATGTTACAAACTCGATAAAACTTTTTCTCAAACTCGAAAAAAATGTTTCAAACTCGAAAATGTTTCCTCAAACTCGAAAAAAATGTTTCAAACTCGAAATTTTGCACCTAACTCGAAAACAACCTGATGAACAGTAACGAGATCCGATTTTTTTCACCAAAAAACACGATTTTTTCACCCAAAAACAATCTAAGACAACCCAAAATTATCCCTAGGCTCTTGATACCACTTGTAGGACCGTAGAACAACCTTATCACTTGTGAATCTTGGCTAGATCTAGAGAGAGAAAGTAAGTAGAGAGAGAGAGTGGATGGGAACTCTAGTGTGTGGAATAAAAGACCTTGATATTACTAAATGAACCACTAAGAGAACCAACCTCAAAATGAGGCCTTACAAGTGTATTTATACTTGTGGTCTAGGGCTTCACATATCTTTGACCATATTACATAACTAGCCCTTAGACTTTATACAAGCATGGATAATACACATAAACTTAATAAACTAGCATTTACTAACTATTACATGAATATATTTAACTAACTATTTGACTCAATAATGATCGTCACTTTTAATCCTAACAGATATACCGGGTATTATCGTCTTCATTTATACTACTGTGTTCTATATTTACATGTTTAATCCATGAATAATTTATTTATTCTAAAATTGTCCATTGCCAGTTGACGATACGGGAGTATCATCGAATTAAGGCAAATGTGAGCGTGTTGGTGATTTATTTGCCAAACTCATATGTTGTTCATTGTGATGAACATTGGACTGACCCAACCTTCGAGAATTCACTGCATGGATCGGCGTCAATAGTGAATCTCGCAAATGGTTATGTCTCTTATCCTTAGACTTGAGATGCAAGTAGGTCTTGCATGTGCGGAATTTCATTCTTTGATATGGTTAAACGCTGTCCTAAATAAGGTAGTTATAAAAACCATTTTCAGGAGTGATTTGTGTTGGGAATTATACTAACAGTTACCATGGCTAAGTGAAGATGTTACAACTGCTGAAGATTGTACTTGCAGTGGAAACTCATTACCACTGCAAGAACATATATTACCATTGCTTATTAGATAACTGTTAGGAAACGTGTTTAGATATATATAGAATAGATCTTGTGTATATCTTATTCTATTAGCATTATACTTATCTTGTAGAAGAGGACTCCTTGTGCTATAAAAAGAGATCCTAGGTTAAAGGTTAGATATACGTTTTCTAGAGCTTCAAGGTGTAACCCTAGTGATATCAAGATCACTCGTATTATTATCATTAATAATATTGGAGCTAATCGTTTGTTTACATACATTGTTCTTATTCATAAACAACTGTCTTACTCACAATCAAACTTCTAAGTGTTACTAAGTAAATTCCGCATACTTAGTGATATAACTCAAAGTATCAATCTAACACAGTTTGAGAGGATCACTTGATTTGATCACACACTATGAGGTGTTGGACCTTTGTAATGTGTAAATATGATACTTTGAGTGAATATGATTAAGTATGCGGAATCTACTTAACCACACTTAGAATGTTTATATTGGAAATGGAACTGTGATGTTTGTTTTTATTTAACAAAGAACAATGAAAGTATTTCACCAAATGATTCAATATTATTCAGAATAATACGAGTGATCTTCACTATCACTAGAGTTACAAAGACCTTGAATCTTGTGTTTTGTTCTATTGTTTTTCTTTATGTATATGTGTTATCACGTCTATATTTCTCTTATCTAAGATCTTCTTTTTATAGTCCAAGGAAAAGATCTTTTACAATCTATATGACTCATCTAATTTACTAGCTTATGACTAAGCTTCATTCTAGCTAGTTGATGACTTATCATGTCAGTCATTAAGATACAACATGTATCTAGGATTACAACTCACTTGGAGTGTTCAATTTGATGACTACAACAAATATATTATCTAGTATATGAATCAGTAGAATAAGTCGTACTTATCTACACAGCTGTCTGTATGAGTCATAGTAGCATCAGCAGAATCCATCAGCAGAAACACCTTCAGTAGAAACCTTCTTCAGCAGAATCCATCAGTGGAAACATGCTTTGTGTTTTATCAGCAGAAACATACTTGATGTATTTCCTTAAGCCTTTATACTGATTCTTCTAATTATTTAATTCCCAACAATCCTCCCCTAAACATATGAATTACATTCAAACATGTTTTTCTGAATTAAATGAGGACTTTGTGAAGATCTTTCAAACACTTCATTGTCAGACTGTGATCTGAACTTTCTTCTCTTTTGAGTGATTGAATGTATTTCTCTGTAACTCATCTGTTTTCTGTTCTTTGCTCCAATCTTGGACTAAAAGATGGTGCAATATTCAACTTGAAGAATTATAAGAGACAATGATGCTGTGTATCTTGGATGCTTGTTCCAAGAAGTAGAAATCATCTTTCAGCATGTCTTTGGAAGTGATGAACAAACGTAGTGAACTGAACTTGAAACCTTTCATCTTTTGATCTAAATAGAACTTTCTCCTATCAGCTCTGTTCTTGTTCTTTATCAGTAGAAACCATGTCATCATCTTGTATGCTCTTATCTTTTCCTTCTTTTTCTTTGGTTAATCTTCCTTTAAAGGGCTTTTGTAACCTCCCCTGAGATTTATTTCTCTCTTGAGCAATTTCCTCCCCTGTTTGGAAGATCTCTCACAATCATATCATATAACCATCATCTGATCTAGCAATTTCCATGTTTTCAGACAATTTGTACATGAAGCCATCAATTCCTTAAGAGTTTAAGATTCTGCCCTCATCACTTCTAGGTGTGTTAACTCCTATGAGAGGTGATTCAATGGACGTTTTTGACTCATGGTCCATCTGTTGATGGTTTTTAAAGTCATCTTTTGAAAATCCTTTTAAGAAACTTTTGCCTTAGCAGTATGTATATGATTTTATTATGAAAAATCATACTGCTTACAACCATTTTGAAGGGATTAAGTGTGTAACTAACACTTAATCAAAATTTCGGTTTAAAGCAACCTCTGGTTGTGTGAGAACCAATATTTTCAGTTATAAATAACTGCCTGTGTACAGATAAACCTATTCAAAAGGCTTTCTTTACAGGGTTTCTAGCTCGTGGCATTTGTTACCTCTAACACAAGTGTTAGATTCACTTTTGCTCGCTGTTCTTTCTATCAGATATCCGTAGATTAGTCACATTATACTTGAGAGTATAAAATGATAGAAAGTGAGTTGTATCAGTTAACTGATCAACTAAATCATCAATTCAATGTGAAACATCATAATCAGGTTCCAAGAAAGAAGTTTTAAGGAGTTTTGAAATCCCAAACTCTTTCTATCATGAACCTATTATATCAGCAGCAATGATCAGCAATCAGCAGCAATGATCATAGATTTCACTTGAAATAGCCTCTGAGCTCAAACATTCATACCTGAAATTGTTAGTCTAAAACCAAAAGAACAAAGTACAAAGTACTTGTCTTGAATTAGAATTATGCATAGGACTAACTGTATGAATAACTTTAAATATTGGTAATAGTAGTTTTAAATGACAAAGTTAGATGCATTAACAAAATCTATATACAAGAACACATTATTTTGAAAATTTTTAAAGATTAAGCATTCCAATACCTGCTACCAAGTACTGAAATCTTCCAACATCAAAAGCTTTTGTAAGAAGATCTGCAAAGTTTTGTTCTGAAGCAATTTTCATTACTTGAATTAACCTCTTTTCATTGCAATCTCTAATAAAATGATGTCTAATTTCAATGTGTTTTGTTTTAGAATGTTGCACAGGATTTTTAATAATGCAAATTGTACTACTATTATCAATATGAATAATGGTATGTAAGAAATTGTACCCATAGTCAAGAAGTTGGTTTTGAAGCCATAGAACTTGACCACAACAATTTGCAGCAGCTACATATTCAGCTTCAGTTGTTGAAGTAGCCACCATTGTCTGCTTCTTACATTGCCATGAGATAAGTCTACATCCAAGGAATTGACATCCTCCAGTTGTTGACTTTCTGTCCAAGCTAGCACCAGCATAATCACTATCTGAGAATGCTACCAAGTCAAAAGATGACTCCTTAGAATACCACAGACCCAACCTAGGTTGACCCTTGAGATATCTAAAAATTCTCTTGACTGCTGTTAAATGAGAAACCTTAGGAGTTACTTGATATATTGCACAAGCACAAACAGAGAACATGATATCAGGTCTTGATGATGTGAGATACATCAAAGAACCTATCATAGATCTGTATGTGTGTACATCCACATTAGTTCCTTCTACATCTTTAAGAAGTGGCTTCTCAGGATCCATTGGTGTGCTTGCTATTTTGGAATCAGCAAATTGAAACTTTCTAAGAATCTCTGTAACATATTTGTCTTGACTAATAAAGATTCCTTCTCTTGATTGTTTAACCTGCAGACCCAAAAAGAATGTAAGTTCCCCCATGGAACTCATCTAAAACTTATTGTGCATAAGCTTCTCAAACTCCAAACACATCTCCTTCCTTGTAGATCCAAAGATGATATCATCCACATACACTTGAACTAGCAAAAGATCCTTCTTATGCTTCTTGGTGAAAAGTGTCTGATCTATCTTGCCTCTTTGAAATCCATTTGAAATTAAGTAGGAAGCCAGTGTTTCATACCAAGCTCTTGGTGCCTGATGTAGGCCATATGGAGCTTTAACAACCTTGTACACTTTGTCTGGATGGTCAGGATCAACAAAACCAGGAGGTTGTGAGACATATACCTCCTCTTCAATAGTACCATATAAGAAAGCACTCTTGACATCCATTTGATAAACGGTGAATCCCATAAATGAAGCATAAGCCAAAAAAAGTCTAATGGCTTCAATCCTTGCTACTGGAGCAAAAACCTCTTCATAGTCTATCCCTTCTTCTTGTGTGTATCCTTGAGCTACTAATCTAGCTTTATTTCTTATCACTATGCCCCTTTCATCCCTTTTATTCCTAAAAACCCATCTAGTGCCAATTACCCTTACACCACTTGGTAAATCAACTAGCACCCATACCTTTTGAATCTTAAACTGAAGAAGCTCCTCTTGCATAGCCTCCAACCAGCTTGAATTCTCTAGGGCTTTATGAATATTCTTTGGTTCATCTTGTGAGAGAAAACATACAAATAAGCAAGAGTTTGAAAACTCATGCTGTTTTGAAGCATAAAGGGCATCAAAAAGCCCTTTTTGATCTGAAGACATCAATTGTTGTCTTGTCTTCACTCCTGATTGTACATCTCCAATCACATTGTCCAGGGAGTGGACTTTGTGAATCCTTGAGTGTGGAGTAGAAAGAACTTGATAATCAGATGGAAGGTTGTTGAAATCCACCTCATTTTCTGAGATATTTGCTTGTGTTTCTTCTGATGGTCCATCAGCAGAAACATTTTGCTTATCAGTGGGAACGATTTGCTTATCAGCAGAAACAGCAGTGTTACTTCTGACTTGAAACTTTTGTTCCTTAGCTCCTTCTTCCTTGTATTCATCTTCAATATCTTCTTTAGATTTACCAGAAGAAGATTCACCATTTATTGAAGTTGAATCCACACTTGTATTTGTCCATATTGGCATTATCACATAATCTTGATCTGTCTCCTTCTCTAATCCTTCTTCATTTGTTGCATCAGCAGTTTGTGAACCTGAAAATTCATTAGTTTCTGCAACAAAAGGTACATAATTCATTGATTTGGAGAGAGTTTCAAGATCAAATAGCCATTTGGGACCTTGACCTTCTACATTGGCTTTATTTTCCAAAAACTTCACATGTAGATTTTCCTCTACTCTTCTAGTTCTCATGTTGTATACTCTGAATGCTTTGCTATTGATAGAATATCCAACTAAGAATCCTTCATCTGCTTTTCCATCAAATTTTCCAAGATGGTCTAAGGTATTTAGAATTGTCACATGACATCCAAAAGGTCTAAGAAATCCTATTTCAGGAGTTCTACCTCTAAAATGTTCATATGATGTCTTATTGTGAGGTTTTACAACTAAAACTCTATTTTGAACATAGCAAGCAGTGTTGACTGCTTCTGCCCAAAAAGTTATAGGCAACTTAGAGTCAGCTAACATAGTTCTAGCAGCTTCTATTAGTGTTCTATTTTTCCTTTCAGCAACTCCATTCTGTTGTGGAGTTCTTGCAACACTAAATTCTCTTTTAATACCTTTTTCTTTGCAGAAATCATCCATAACTCTATTTTTAAATTTTGTCCCATTATCACATCTAATGACTTTTACTCTTTTGCTTACTAGGTTTTCTATCTCTGTAATGAAAGTCTTAAGGATGCTAGAAGACTCATCCTTAGTTCCTAAAAAGAATACCCATGTAAATCTACTAAAGTCATCAGTAATAACTAGAAAATATCTCTTATGCAACAAACTTCTAACATTTGTAGGACCAAATAAGTCCATATGCAGCATAAACAATGATTGATTGATAGAGTTAAAAAATTTGGGCTTACAAGTGGCTTTATGTTGTTTGCCTTTAAGACAAGCAATGCATGTTTGATCATTTTCAAATCGTTTTTGAGGTAAACCTCTTACCAAACCATCTTTGACAATCTTATTTATGGTTTTGAAGTTAATATGACCAAGCCTCCTATGCCATTTCATAGATTCATCCAATGTGGCCTTAGCTATAAGACAAGTAAGAGAATCTTTTGGAACAATTTTCTTCATATCAACACTGTACATGTTGCCTTTTCTTGGAATTCTAAGAAGTGCTTGACTTTCATCAGGCATCTTAAAATCAGAAGAAAATACAAGACATTCAGTGTCAGTAAAGAGAACTTTGTTCTTTTTGTCACACATTTGTGAGACACTAAAAAGATTATACTTAAGCTCTTGCACATAGTACACATCTTCAAAATCTAGTTTACCGGTTTTAATAGTACCTTTACCAGTAATTTTTCCTCCAAAGGTAACATAGCCTCCATCTACTGATTGAAAATTTGAGAGATAAGATTTGTTGCCTGTCATGTGCCTTGAACATCCACTATCTGAGAATCCTTGATCTTCAGTATCTGCTGATGAATGTCCCTGCACATAAATAAAGGAATTAGTTTTGTTTTGGGATCCAAACCATTTCTGACTTGGATCCGCCTCTTGCATCAATGGGATGTAATCTTTTGAGAATTGTTGATGCAACATTGGATTTAAGAATCCAACATGCTGAGGCCTTAACAGCATTTGCCCTGTTTCCCTTAGCAGTGATATGAACTGTTTGGCTATCAGCAGAAACTGATGGCTTTGCAGTTGTATCTTTTGATTTCCAAACTTGTTTTTGGACTACTGCCTTTGTTAAAATGGGTCTTTTAACAATATTAGATGCATGTTTGAAAATTGTTTTTGCACCCTTAATTGTTGATTTTGGGTAAACAATCATATATGATTTTTCAGCAGAAACCATTTTCCTTTCAACAGGAACAGTTTTTGTGACTGTTTTGGGTTTTGATCTTTTAGAATTAGAGTGAAAATTAGATTTAGGTGTTTGCCTTTTGTACTTCACTCTATTACTTTCATACCCATATACCCATTGATTACAGAAAGTTGCAAGATGGTCAAAACTACCACATGTGTAACAAGCTTTGTTATCTCTTTGCTGGAGAGACTTGAGGCTATACCAATTCCTTTGGTTACCTCTAGGCTTGTTTATGGTTCAATATTGTTCACAATATCTTACTGGTTGCCTAACATGTTTTTCATTGGTCTTAGGCCTATCAGTATTGTGTTTGACTATCTTAGGAACTCTTTTTCTTGCTTTCTTAATCACTTCAAGTTTAGACATAACCTGTTGTAACTTTTTATCATCAGATGTTGAGTCCTCAATGATTGGACCATCTAACTTTCTATAAGAACACACCTTGTCCTTAGGAAGTGAAGTTTTACTTAAACTTTCACTTTCTTTCAAAGGTTCATTATCAACTACATTAGTCTTTGGTTAAACTCCATATTTGAATTCAGGTAGTTGAAATTCAGGTAATCCTGTGTGTTCTAGGTCAATTCCTGGGGGTGAAGGAATACCTCTATATGGTGGAGGAACAGATTTGTATCCAACACCAGACTTAGCTTTATTAATTACTTGACATTCAATTAAGTTAGTCACACCCTTAGATGCATAATCTAGTGTTTCTACACTCATTTGAATATTCTCTTTAGCCTTACTAAGCCTATCTACTTCAGCTTTCAAGTTACTTATGTCATTATCTTTAAACATTATTTCTCTTTCAAGGAGAATTTTGACATTAGTAAAGGTAGATTCATTTGTTCTAAAATGTATGACTTGTTCCTCTAGAGTATCTATACCTCTTTTATGATTAGTTAAGCTATGAGCTGTATCAATTAATTCTTTCCTTTGATTCTCATAACGTTTGGTTAAGGTTTCTAAACTTTTAAGAGCAGGACAATTATTTGAACAAACTTTATCAGATTGTACCTCTGTAGAGAAAGCCATAAGAGCTGTCTGAGGAGAAGCTTCTTCTTCATCAGCAGTAAAGCTCCAATCAAATCCTAATCCATCAATAGCTACCATAGCCTTTGGATTGGTTGATTCCCCTGTCTTGGACTTGCTTCCAAAACTTCTATTCTTGCTATCTTGCTACCTTGTCCTTCTACATTCTCTTGAGAAGTGCCCCAACATATGACAGTTATAGCATTCTATCTTTGACTTGTCAAAACCAGCAGTATCATTGCTGCTGATGGTGAGTTTCTTCCCCGTCCTCTGATAGAATTTCTTAGCCCTCATGCTAAGAAGAGAAATTTGCCATTTTAGGTCCATTTCTTCTAAATCATCATCATTGATTTCTAGAAGATCTTCATGAGTGAGCATGGACCTATTATTCTGGCTTGTGAAAAAGGCACAACAAGCTTTTTCATTCAATATACCAAAAGTACTGCTTGATGAACTAGCAGCACTAGCTCCACTATCAACCTTTTCATCTTTAACTGGGTTTGAGATACTAGGAGATGACATAAAAGCCATGTTCCCAGTATATGAACTAGAGACACCAGTTTTCTTTACTTCTTGTTCCACAATTTTAAAGTTGCTATACAAATCCATAAGATCCATAGTGTCTATGTCTGGTTTATTCTTCCAAACAACAACATGCATAGCCCACTCTTCAGGTAAGCTTCTCAGAAATTTTGAGTTTAAATCTTCTTGAGGTATATCAACCCCAAGAACAGCAAGTTGACTCACAATTTTCTATAGCCTTGTAAACATGTGGTCAAGATATTCATTCATGGTTGATGAGAAATTTTCAAACTGCTGCTTGAGAAGGGTTTTCTGGGTCTTCTTGGTGGCTTCATTCCCTCCATACCTTGCAAAAATTGCCTCAAATAATGACTTGGCATCTTTGAATTTGCTGAAGTTTATAAGTTGATCATTTGGAATGGTCATCATCAGCATGCTTCTGGCCTTGAGGTCATTCTTCTTCTTTATTCTTTCATCAGCAGTTGTAGGGATGGTTTGAACAACTGTAATTTCCCTACCTTCATCTGTTGATAAAGTAGTTGTGGGTTTGAAAGAGTTTCCATCTTCAATGATTTCCCAGAGAGTGTAATCCTGCACCTGGAAAAACTGTTCTATTCTTAACCTCCACAATTCAAACTCATTCTGTTTGAGAACTGGCAACTTTGCAGCAACATTTGTTTGAATAGATTCTGTATCCATTTCTTCTTCTTTCTAAATCAAAGATATCAACCTGTAAGCTCTGATACCAACTGAGAGGATCACTTGATTTGATCACACACTATGAGGTGTTGGACCTTTGTAATGTGTAAATATGATACTTTGAGTGAATATGATTAAGTATGCGGAATCTACTTAACCACACTTAGAATGTTTATATTGGAAATGGAACTGTGATGTTTGTTTTTATTTAACAAAGAACAATGAAAGCATTTCACCAAATGATTCAATATTATTCAGAATAATACGAGTGATCTTCACTATCACTAGGGTTATAAAGACCTTGAATCTTGTGTTTTGTTCTATTGTTTTTCTTTATGTATATGTGTTATCACGTCTATATTTATCTTATCTAAGATCTTCCTTTTATAGTCCAAGGAAAAGATCTTTTACAATCTATATGACTCATCTAATTTACTAGCTTATGACTAAGCTTCATTCTAGCTAGTTGATGACTTATCATGTCAGTCATTAAGATACAACATGTATCTAGGATTACAACTCACTTGGAGTGTTCAATTTGATGACTACAACAAAGATATTATCTAGTATATGAATCAGTAGAATAAGTCGTACTTATCTACACAGCTGTCTGTATGAGTCATAGTAGCATCAGCAGAATCCATCAGCAGAAACACCTTCAGTAGAAACCTTCTTCAGCAGAATCCATCAGTGGAAACATGCTTTGTGTTTTATCAGCAGAAACATACTTGATGTATTTCCTTAAGCCTTTATACTGATTCTTCTGATTATTTAATTCCCAACACAGTTCAAGGTGTTAAGATCCATCAAGTGGTATCAGAGACATGCTTTGATACTTTGATTTAGAAGACTCTAGTTCACTCAGAAGAATCAATGGAGACAGAAACAAGTAACTCAAACATTGCTGCTAAGCTTCCAAAGCTTAAGTTGAATGACTTTGAGATGTGGAGGCTAATGATCAAACAATTCTTTATGGTCCAAGATTACACACTCTAGGAGATCATTATGGTTGGAAATTCTTTCAAACCAAGTTCTACTTCAGAGATGGTTGGTGGCAAGGAAGTAATTAAGGTCAACACTGGACCTGTTACTAATGATGAAAGACTTCAGATGAAGAATGATCTGAAGGCCAGAGGTTTGTTGCTGATGACACTTCCCAGAGACCAAGTTCTAGCATTCAGCAAATACAAGACTGCAAAGACTCTTTTTGAGGAGATCTGCAATGTTTTTGGTGGTAATGATTCCACCAAGAAGACTCAAAAGACCCTGCTGAAGCAGACTTATGAAAACTTTGGTTCAACAAATAATGAATCTATTGATAGCATCTTCACAAGGCTACAAAAGATTGTTACTCAACTCACTATTTTTGGAATTGAGGTGGAAAGGGAAGACCTCAATCTAAAGTTCTTAAGAAGCTTACCCTCTGAGTTTGGAACCAATGTTGCTGTGTGGGAAGATAAGCCAGATTTGGAGACAATGAAACTTAATGATTTGTACAATAACTTCAAGGTTATTGAACAAAGATTGAAGAAAGCTGGCAAATTAAGCTCAAGTTCAGAAAGTGTAGCACTCATATCATCATCTCTTGATGATAGTAGTTCAGATGAAGATAGTGATAGTGATGATGACAGTGCTAACATTGTTGTTTCCACTAGTAGTGGAAGTGTTTCCACTGGTAGCTCAAAGAGACAGATTGCAGGACTTAGTGATACTACTTTTTATGCCTTTATATCAAGTCAAGTGGGTGGTTCAATTCTCAATCATGAGGATTTGGATCAAATTGATGAGGATGATATGGAGGAGATGGACATTAAATGGCAAGTGGCATTACTAAGCTTAAGGACAAAGAAGTTTTGGAAGAAGACTGGAAGAAAGATTAACATCAGTGGCAATGAAACAGTAGGTTTTGACAAAAAGAAGGTGGAGTGCTATAATTGTCATAAGAAGGGGCACTTTACCAGGGAGTGCAGAAAGCCAAGGAAGTCTGACAATAGGTCAACTTGGTACAAGCAGGACAAGAAGAAGGAACCTACTACTGATGAGCCAAAGGGGCTATTGGCCATTGATGGAGTGAGCTTTAATTGGAGCTTTATGACTAAGGATGAGGAAGATGATTCAGAGTCTGCAATGGTTGCTACAGAAATTGCACTAATGGCTTTTTCTGACTCTGAGGTACAAATCAATAATGCTTGTTCTAAATCTTGTAAGGCCTTAAAAGAGTATGAGAAAATTAAAGCACAATATGATGAACAATTGCTAGAGTTAAATCATACTAATTATAACTTAGCAAATCATAAAAGAGGCCTAGGTGTTTTAGAAACTCAATTAGAGCATTATAGGGCAAATGAATCTAAGTTCAATGATGATATTGCTGTGTTAAAAAGAGACTTAGATTATCAGGTTGCTGTAAACAAGGTTCTTAGGGAAGAACTAGAAAAGGTTAAGTTGGCTAGTGAGAATATAAAGATAACTTGCAATACACTGGATCACCAATCCAAGTGTATTGACAAAATTTGGGAAGCCCAAGTTGTGAACAAAGCCAAATCAGGAGTTGGATACAAATCTGTTCCACCACCTCTAAGAGGTGTTCCATCACCTCCTGGCATTGACTTAGCTCACACAGGTTTAGAAGAATTCCAGGAACCACCTATGACCTATGGACCAAAATTTGTTAAACCAGTTGTTATTGAAAAGGTTCAGGTTGAGGTTGATACATTTGAAAGTGCTAGTGACTCATCTCTTAAAGATGAAAATTTGAATGTTGTGTCTAAACCTACTGTTTCTGAGAATGTTAAAGTGGAGGTTAAAAAGTGTATTCCTGATGTTTTCAAAGAGAAGCCTAGGTCACAACCTAATTTCACTAGGCCCACTACTAGATATGCAGAGATGTACAGAAATAGGTCACCAACTCCTAGGGGTAATATAAGAAGTTGGAATCATGTCAAATCTAGGCAATTTGGTAGTGATTTTGTGTTTAATAACAAACCCTGTCATATATGTGGTAGCTTTGACCATTTGTCTTATAGCTGTACCTACCACTTGGGTAGAAGGGATGTGTTTGGGAATACTAGGGTGAATGGACAAAATGCTAATAACTTAACTCACCCAAATCCACTTAGCAAGATGATTCCCAGGTCTGTTTTGCTTCATTCTGGCATAAAACCAATTTACACTGCTAGACCAGCAGTTACCACTGCCAGCAATAAAAACAGAGTTTACCCTAAGTCCCCTGTTACAAATTTTGTTAAATCTAATCAAACAGGTAAAAAGACCAATTTTGAAAAGAAAGTTAACAATAATCGCAAGTGGGTACCCAAAATTTCAAAACCAGCAGTTTCCACTGCTAAGCCAGCAGTTACCACTGCAAGGCCAAAGGTTACCACTGGTGGGTCTGTTAACAAGAAAAGGGTACATATGGGAAATGCTGTTAAGGCCTCAGCACGTTGGGAATGGAAACCTAAAGGAACCATCACCTCAAACAATCCCAATGGTGTATCAATGACCTTTAATATATATATAACTATATTGATACATGTTAGGAATACAAATATTCCTGTAAAAGTCTCGGTCACCTAATGATTGTAATAGCATTAAGTTAGCTCGTAGTTAGTTTGTTTATTAGTTAATTAGTATTAGATTAAGTAACACCGTGGAAGAAGGAACGGGTCTTTACCCACTGTATGCCTGATCCACAGCCCGGGAGTGGGCGTTATATTGTAACTATAAATACCCCTCTCCACATGTGGAGAGGGTTGGAGCTTCCAATTCTCTTAATCTAATCTTTTCATTTTTCTCTCTACTCTTTCTCTCTCTAGGAAATCCTCCCAACTCTCTTCCTCTCTCTACTTCTCCTACTTCTATTTGATCCATAAACACAAGAACCATACATGTTATTATTGAGTATCTTACAATTGGTATCAAGAGCCAAGGTTTCATCTTAGGACTTGATTGTTCTCGGAATTGTACTTGGTTTTGTGGTTTAAATTGTTAAACACTTGTACCTTCACATTTAGGATTACTACAATAGCTTAGTTTGGTCTTTGGATTGGTCATTTCATTATATTCCTGGCTGGTTTTAACTAAAATTCGTAGGCCTGTTTTAGTTGTTTCTTGTTTGCGATTAAGTCCTTATTTTAACCTTCTTAGTAGTGTTTTCTTTTGTGGTCTCATTGGTCCTTGTTTTGGCGCTTTGGACTTTTGCCAAAATAGTGGTGTAAAAACAAAAAGACAGATAGGGACAGGTTTTGGTGGCTTGTGAATATTGCGTTTGGGTCTAGTTTTTTTCTGCGCTTTCTTGCGATTGAATCACTTTTGCGGTTAACTTTTCATTGCGCTTAACTTTTTATTGCGTTTAACCCTTGGTTGCGATTAACTCGTTTTTGCGATTAACTTTTGGTCGACTCTTGGTAGCGATTAAATCTGAGTAGCAATTATTTGCAACAAGCTGCAATATCAACAACTAACTAACTCAAACCAAACATCATACTAGGATAATCCCCACTGCTCTCATTCAAGACCAATATCAACAAACAAGAAAAAGACTAGCAATCTAAGATCTCAGTCGATCTCGTTGTGGAAACAAAGTTACTCAAAGAACAACACCACGAGATTTTTCATCACAGATCGTTTGTGTTAAGATCCAGCTTCTTTCATTTAATATTCGAATTTTTCAAAGAAAGAACAAAACCAAGGTTTCATTCAATCATCTCATTCGGTTATATAAGAAAAGAAAATCAAACACAGAAACATAAATTAAAAACAAATCTTGATCTCAGTTTTGGTTCACTCTTTCGTACCAATCTTTAAGACTTCATGTGTGTAAACACAACTCATCATTGATCGATATAGAAAATTAACTGATTTCATTTATCCGAATATCTTAAGTAAGTACAATAACAACTCGTGTTATCATCCTCTTTTTCATTCGGGTTAAACTATACGAATCACATTTGTACTTACCTGTGTTCGGATTATGCTGAGAATCTAAGAGGGATGTGTTATTTTCTTGATCTAATTCGCTTGGTGAGAGAAGCAGTAAAGAGGTGACTGCGTATTTTTGTTAGTGATAGTGGATTAGGGTTGTGTAATTGTGCTTAGAGGTGCTTTATACCCAACAATTAGGACAATTTGTTAATTCTGTTGGGCTGACAGTTGTCTTTTGATTTGGGCCTCATATTTTGCGTGAATATTGGGCCGCTGATTTCTTGGATTGAACGGAGCTATTACAACAAAAAGGGGGGGACGAATTTCTTTGATTTTTTTTGTTGTTGATGGCATTTGGTGTTGTGATTAACCAAAAGGGGCTTATAATTGTTGTTAATAGTTGGATTCAACTTAAGTTGTGGTGAAATGTTCGGGATATTGTGTGGGATACGGTTTTGATTGAGCTTCACGGTTGTGATACTTTTGAGCTAGTTGGAGATAACTTCGGGTTTTCGAGCATATTGGACTTTCGTGGTTTATTCCATATACCTAAGTACTAGTTCAACTTTTACTTATTATCTGGTATTCTGTGGTGATTGTTTGCTGGAATATTGTTGTAGCCACGGCTTTGAGTGAGCCTCAAGAATACGTGAGTGAGAATTATTTTGGGCTGTGATTATTTGGGTTCGTGTGGAATTAACTTTTGTGCTTGCTATTGTGATAACGTCTTCCATTTGCATAGGCTCATTTGATAACTCTATCTCATTCATTTATTACCTACAAGACTTCATCCTTCCTCGCATCATCTACAATCTTCTGTTACCACATTCAATTCATCGTTGTCTCACGGTTTTGTCTTGATTTTGTAAAATCCCGCAAAAGATTCTATTCTTCGGTTTAAATCATAGACTTGTAAAATCCCGTGAACGACCACAACATGTCAAAATCTTCCAACCTTGTACAACAAATAAAGGTGTTTGATTCTAATATTGCTAATATGGAATCTTTGTGCTCTAATTCGCAAGGGAGAGAGTTGCTTCAGCCACAACAAGTGCTTCACAATGCAAATGAAAGCTGCATAGAATGTTTTCGACAACTTCATTCACATCTCTCGGTACTTTTAGAGGGAACTGGATTCAAGATGGGATTCGAACGTGCATTTGTAACACTCTTTGGTCAAGATGTTCAGACTTTCACATGCACAATGATTCTTAACTTAGATCAACTACAACAACAACTTGACAAAAGAGAATTTTCCAAAATGGGATCCATGGCTGCCCTTTGTGTGATCAACAAACAACTCCAAGTGTTCTTTGATTCGAAATTCACTCTGGAATATGACCATTATAGTCAGATGACGAAAAAGTGTTTTGCTGATCACACGGGAATAGAGGTTGATACGTTCAGAGACACACTCATCCAACTTATGGATAAAGTGAAAAGATTCATTAAAGAAAAAGCACAGCATATACCTGCATATGATGACAAGGTGAAGGCATGTAGGGTGCAATCTTGTGATGGTATTGGCGATTCGGGTATATCATCGGATGTTGGGTCAGTTGTCATGATATGCAATGGGTCAGTGACTGATAAGCCTGACACTACCAGCAGTTCAGTGACTCTAATTACACATGACATGGATGCAGATTTCAGACAAATAAAAGAACAAGTGTCATGTGCTGAGGTACCCCTAACCGTACATCATAATGTGCTTTTTGATGAACGACTGCATACTGATCAAGTTATGCCCAGTTATGACACATATTTGTTGAAAAAGACTGATAGCAATACCATTTCTGATTTAACAAATATGAATCATAAAGGGGGAGAAAATGATCAGGATGCTGAACGTGATGATGAGTCAAGTTCTTTGTTTACAGCTGAGTCTTTTAAATCAAATGATATGGTTGATAAAGAAACGTTTAATGAACTTTCAAAGAGATTCTTACAACTTGAAAAACATTGTATTTCACTTGAAATCGCAATGCAACAAAAGGAAGAAAGTTTTCAAACTAACCAACCATGTAAAGATCCGGAACTTCCTGATTTCCGCGAATTCTTTTTGATTAATGATTTGAAAGCTCAGCTAGAAACCAAGAACTTGACAATCAACAACCTGAAAAAACGTATTACTGAGTTATGTGATATGTGTAATGAAGTTAAAGCTAAACATGACTGCAATGTTATTGAATTGGAACATAATGTGGCTAAATTACGTGATGAAAATGAGTCTTTGAAAATTCATTGCAATGAACTGTGTGATTCAATCAAAGAAACGAATACTAAAACTGTTGAGCAAACAACGTCTTTGATTGCAAAAATTGATGAACTCAAAGCTCAAGTTCAGGAAAAGGGTTTCACAATAACAGCATTAAAGAACGAGCTAAGAAAAGCAACAGGGAATAGTGTGAACACTAAGTTTGCAAAACCATCAATCTTGGGGAAACCAGTTTTTCAATCGAATAGAAACCAATCAGTTGTTAGACAATTGACTGCGTTAAGATCTGAGAGACCAAAATTTTCAAAAACACGGTTTGCCTCCCAAGTTGATGCGGAACAAGTTTTGACAAAACCAGTCACTACACATTATTGGCCCAAGATTATTGCCTCTAGTTCTTCTAAGCCTCAACAAGTAGTTACTCCTACACCCAGCTCCTCTAGGATTAGTTCGAAAACAGTGTCGAAACCTAGCACTAAGGCTCAAAACACTCATGTTATGAATGACCTGCACAAGAACTATGATCTAGAAAAGGCTAGGAAAAGGGCACTGCTTCATAAGGATGGAATCTTAGGTTCTCAACCTTGTATGATCCCTCGTAGGATATTGAGGTACAATGCTAAGGTTCAACCTGTTAAGTCTAGGAATTACAGTAAGTCATCTACAATGCATAAGAAGCAAAACAAACCTAAAACTTCTCCTAGGTGGACACAAACTGCTAAATCATTGGAGACTAGGAATATCGTTAAGCCTTTCACTATGCATAAGAAGCTTTGTAATCCTAGACCTTGCCATAAGTGGATTCCAACTGGTAGAATTTTTAAGGATGTTGGACTTAAGTGGATACCTACCGGAAAGATATTTACCAATGGCAATACCTTGGTTGACCATGAAGCCCCTAAGGGTTTGGATACTGTTGTCACTAACCCATATATATGCAATCAAGTTTGTAATGTTAGTGCAGGTAGTCCTTACTCAGTTGCAGGTACATCAATCATTCACCACACGAGAAGACTCAAAGTCTGGAGGCCTAAAGCAAGCATATCTCCTACTTCAGGAGGTATAGAAGGTCAATGTTGATGTATGCTCACTATGACGTCTGTTCAGTTCAGTTCAGGCCTCGTTCTTCAACGGCTATGATGTTTGAACACATCAGTTCAAGCCTCGGTCTTCAACTTCATCATTATGGCGTCTGCTGACATCACTTCAGGCCCCGTTCATCAAAGAAAAGAAAAGTGTACGCTTGAGTGCGCTTTATCTTTTGAAGAAGTGAAATGTTCTTGCTTCTGACCATTCTCATCAACAAACCTCATATTTGTTCCACGCTTGTTCAGTCATCATGTGGATTACCTTCATCAGATTGTATTCGCTATTATTCACTCGTTCAAAAATGGCATCTTCTAATGCAATTTTTGAGGGGGAGAAGTGTGGACAGTGGATCAACCTCTTATGCAATTTTTGAGGGGGAGAAGTGTGAATAAACTACATGTATTTTATTCACTTGTTCAATCAAAAATCGCATCCTCATATGCTATATTTGAGGGGGGGAAGTGTGAATAAAATACATGTTGATTGATGCGTGAAATGACTCTCCTCTCCTCCAACACCTAATGTTCCACTAAGTAAGGATGACTAAATGTGACTGCGGAGTTGATTGGGTATCACGTATTTGAGATTGAAGTTGACTCTTACAAAGGTGTGATCTTAGTTTATCTTGAAGTCGGGGTTGGATGGATGAATGACTTTCAACGATAACTTGCTCGTGCTTAAGATCTTAGTTGAAGACTTGGTTTATCTAGTTACCAGCAGTTGAGGTGGATGGTTGAAGAGCTGGTTAACTATCACTTTAATGAGTTATGTTGTATTACTCAGTGTCACACGCCGATGTCGTTGTGGATAATCGCAAGAGGTGGTAATGTCTCATACTTTGGTAGAGTAGTGAGTACTTAGAGATTTGCTTAGAGCATAAATTCTCTACACCGTTCTTCCAACATTAGTGCAAGCTTAAGATACAAGTACGGGAAACTCTACTTCAGTTTCAAGTTTGGTATATCGGGTTTTCTCCATACATGGTCATTTACCATTAGCCAGTGGAAGTGAAAAGAGGTTTAATTAGGGGTTGATCTGTAGAGAATTGTTGAAGAGAATTGTTATCGACATCTACTCATGGGGTAGTGATTTGTATGTTGCTTCCAGTTGACATGTTTATGTACACATAGTTATGATGATTCCGAGTGATCTTCATCATCATGGAGGGAGAAGAATGTGTACATCGGGGCTTTTATCGAAGATCTGGAAGCATTCTATGTGAGTTGAAAATGTCGAAATAACATTCCCCAAACAAACCCGTGAAGAAGCTACAGATTATCAGTCTATGATCCACTTTAAGTTGTGGATGACATGTTAAGAAACTTAAGACATCTTGGGCAGAATTGAAAGATACTTCTTCAACAAGCATCAAGGTTATATCAAACGGGTCGTCAGTTTGGGAGGGAGCAAGTACACTTATGGGCTTACTAATTGGGAGGGAGGATTAACCCAATTAGTGAGCATTTCTATAGCAGTTGATTCTCGCTAGATATATTTTAGCTTATTCGGTTCTTCTCATTATTTCAAGTAGATGTGCTTAAAAGTTGTTGCTGATTCTGATGTATCAAAACCAGCAAGGGGGAAGGAGACATGCATCCGAATGCATAACGAGTACACGTGATGAACATAATACTTCTTCTTAATTGAAGTTATGCCGGGAAGACATATGTCATAACCGCAGAGAACATCAGTGTATTAACTTGTGGCGTTTGGTGTATCATTCCAACTATGTGGGGGAAGTGTTCTCTTGACACTTGTGGTATGTATTACTTCAGCTTTCAGTGGGAAGAAATATGAGAAGATCAATTGAAAAGTGAGATGATATTGCTTATCGACATCTTCATATGAGTTGATACGATTTATGGTAAAGTGCTTCTAGTTAATGCTTCATGTACACAATGTTATGCTGATTCCGATGAGATCGCAACCATCAGGGGAGAGATTTGTGTACATCAAGGACGCGCAACAGGTTCACATGATCGGGTTTAATCATATATTCCGGAGGTGATATCCACAGAGATGATCAGTGCTTCAACCTGTTACTTTGGTGTCATCATTTCTTCTTGTGTTGGATACATGCGTACAATATGGATTGAGTTGGTATGTGTAAGTTAACTGGAATGCACTTGGTGAAATGAAGATGTTGATATTCCCCCGAATTGACAACTGCTCCAAACCATAAAGTAATGTGTACATTGGGGATGCACAACAGGGTCATGTGATCGGGCTTCATCATACATTCCGGGACTGATAACCGCAGAGATGATCCATGGTTCACCCTGTTACTTCGGTGTTATCGTTTTCTTCGGGTTTCTGAGCTTTATACAATGAGACTTTTTGTGTCACTTCAACGTCTTGGGGGAAGTGGTCTCATGTAGGTGATTGTCGGTTTGGGGGGAAGCTACCAAAGGCTCACATTGAGGAGGCAATAAAATTCATCGATTTGGTGGGTGTCTAGCGATTGACTCAGTTGTGAGATTCTAGTGATTTGTTAACAACTTGTGTTTGGTGAATTGTTGTGACTTAAGTCGTTTCGATTAATCTGATTGTAATTTGACGTTGTGAGTTAATCTTTACGACTTGACTTATTACGATCGGATCTATTGTAACTTGACTTGTCGCGACTTGACACTTAATGTTAATTGTCACTTATCCAAGATCTCTCTCTAAGTTTAACTCGCATATTACATCTTTCGGTTTCTTTTGTTGACTTTAGTAAAATCCCGGTAGAGAATCGATCTCTCGGTTTAAGTCACAAGAGTTGCAAAAATCCCGTTTAAGATTATATCATGGCAACTACCGCTTCAGACGATTATTCAGGAACCTCAAAAGCTTTGGTGGTGATAGTTTAAGAGATGTTGACTACTGATTTCTACAACGTGCTGAACGATACTATCATTTTGGTACTCAAGTCAACATCTTCTTAAACCAATTAATATCCTTTGTACATATATTATATACTAAATTGTAAATAGAAAAGTATAAAACAACAAAAACCCATAAAAATCTGAAAAACTACAAAAAATCCAAAAATATTCTTCTCACGACATGTCTCTTGTGTAATCAATATTATGTACGTTTCTAGAAATGTCATTTAATAATGACACGGAATCATACATATGCTTGAGCAAGAGTTTTTCGGTTTCAAATAAAGTTTTTTTTTTCTAAAACATGTCGTTTCTCAAAACATTCTTAAAAAATTATGGCTTGCAGTCATTTCAGGCTGCAACCCGAACTTCATAATTATGGCTTGTAGTCATTTCAGGCTACAACCCGGACTTAAAATTATGGTTTGCTATTACTTCAGATAGCAACCCGGTTTTCAAAATTAAGGAAAACACGTCGCCAAAAAGACGGTTGTTCCTAACAAAGGGTGCCGTTCATCCGAGCGTGAATTACTTTATATTCATGCACCCTCGATCTAATGTACGCTTCAGTGCATTATTTCTTGATAAAGAAGAGAAATCTTCTTTTTGTCGCCAAATACTTTCCCTTCTATGATTTTTCCGGGAAGTATTTGTGCAAAACTTGGTGGTACCATGAGATTTTGATTGAAAATCAATTTGAACTCAAAGTTTGATAAAATTTTCACTCAATCAATGACGTTATTAGTTTATGAAAATATTTATGCTTTAACATCCGTCATTGATTGAGGGGGAGAGTGATTTCTCAAAATTTTATGTATCATCAAAACTCCCCACACTTCGTACATAAAACCTTGCAACAAAATGTTTTGTGATGTGTTATGTGTCAGAATGAGTAAATTTTCAAAGAGTTTTAACTAAAACTTCGAATCTTTTACAAACTCTTCAAATCTGACACATAACAACCTCCCTCACAGTTTGAGGGGGAGCAAGAAACAGTTCCGTTTATCAGACAATATTAAAAATTAACCGCATTTCTCTCCCAAATGTTTTCTAATTTATTTAAATCAATTGAGATCAAAAATCTCGAAAGATTTGAAATTTTTGATCGGGGGAGAGAATGTGATTTAAATATGAAATCTGATAATCAAATGTGATCTTTAAGACTCATAAAAGGCTCCCGCATATGTGCTAAACACTTTCAAATATCGATGCACATATTGAGGGGGAGCAAAAGGCGTTTGAGGAAATAATACCTAAGACCGACCATTTACTTTAATGCACGGAGTTATAAGGTTGGTTAAGGTTAGGTACAAGTTCCCATGATCCACCAGAACCGGAAGGATCTTCCCAGGGACAATCCATAGATAGATTAGAAGTCCTTAGGAATGATTGAAAAAAGGAGTAAAGTGAGAAAGGGAAGAGTGCGGACTGAGATAGAGCTAGGACTGGAACTAACCCAACAAGGTTCTAGTGATGAAGTCTCGGTAAGCACTGAAGGGGTTGAAGAATGAAAAAGAAATGAAATGAGAAAGGGTGAAAAGAAATAGCCCTCCAATTATTCAACCTTAGGGCAGAAACCGGGTTCAATACATATGCTACTGGCGGTTACTAAGGTAATGCCGGTATTGAAGACAAGACGTCATGGACCCAGTGACGCACTGCACCAAAACTTCCCAACCACTCAAGTTCTCTTAAAAGAGCTTGTTTCATTCTCACGGGGAACCCTGTACAATGTATCGACCGCTCATTGCGAGCTATGTTGATACCTAAAACAGGAGACACCTCCCCAGTCTCCAGGAGCGGATCAAAATGCACTATTGAGTCTAGAGCCATGAGATCATCCATAAATCTCGTTAGGACACATTCCAAATATGCTTATTGTTTCACACAATGTGGAAAATAAGATAAAATATTTAGAGTCCTACGCATTATCCTTGTGGTATTGCCAGAACATCCGAGTGATATGAAAATATTCACAATGAAGATGGAAATCCTTCTAGAGCGAACATCTTTCAAGCTCTTGGTAGGTGACATGTGAGATCCATCTTGGATCAATGATCAAGTGACAACTGGAAAGCAACAATGGTGCGATTCAACATTGAATCAAACTTGTTCCAGGATATGGATTGACGGATACTTTTGCTAAAACCTTTCAATGTGCTCACATACTAATTTCTCGAGCACATTGATTGTGTAATATCTTTCAAACAAAAGTATTTTTGATGGAAATGTGATTCAAAGTATAAAACTCTCGTCGTGTCTCAAAAATGTTTATCATATGACACGCGAGTGATTTCCATTAATCAATTTCTCATCAATCCGTGAATATCAATTCACCGATTCACTCTATCGTGCTGTCTGCTTTGAGACGTTCCGGTATGAGAACATGCTAAGTATGAAAATTCCAAAGTGGATTCTTTGGAAAATTCATTACTACAAGCTGGAAATTCCTGTCAAGGAGAGTCTTCTTTAAAAGAGACTCTACCTGATCACAGGTCGGTTTTCACAAAACCGGAGGGTAGTCTGTCCTCGCAGAACGAATGACAAAGCCATATTCGTTCTCTATCTTTATTGCTAACTGTTTCATTTCAGGGACACATATAAAGATGGCGTTGATGGCTCCAGTTTCCAGCTGAATTGGGTCAATCCATACCTCATGCTCACACATCCTCCACACTATCAATGAAGATGAGAGGCTTGCTACAGCAAATGTTGAGAGACTACCAACAACGTTTCCGCAACTCTGATGAGAAAAGTCTCCTGATTCACAACTCTAATGCAACGTCTCCAGATACAGAAGGGTGTGAGCATGATGGTCCTAAAATCACTACATCACATGAAGGCGATTCTACAATGGATGAGCTTGGAGATTTACTTTGGCTGATGATCTCAAAGAAGCTCAAAGATCACACATCACAAAGGAACTCTAATCACAAGTTCGCTTGCTTGAAGTACGAAGTGTGCTGAAAAGAGAAGAATCAGATCCTACGAGCTACAAAGACTAAAGAATGCTTAAAGACCAAAGATCTTAACTTCAAAGGTGACCTCGCTTAGGGGGAGATTGTTAGGAATACAAATATTCCTGTAAAAGTCTCGGTCACCTAATGATTGTAATAGCATTAAGTTAGCTCGTAGTTAGTTTGTTTATTAGTTAATTAGTATTAGATTAAGTAACACCGTGGAAGAAGGAACGGGTCTTTACCCACTGTATGCCTGATCCACAGCCCGGGAGTGGGCGTTATATTGTAACTATAAATACCCCTCTCCACATGTGGAGAGGGTTGGAGCTTCCAATTCTCTTAATCTAATCTTTTCATTTTTCTCTCTACTCTTTCTCTCTCTAGGAAATCCTCCCAACTCTCTTCCTCTCTCTACTTCTCCTACTTCTATTTGATCCATAAACACAAGAACCATACATGTTATTATTGAGTATCTTACAATACATGAGGCAGATCCAAGTCATTTGTGGCTTGGGTCCCCAAAAGGAACTAATTCCTTTATTTTGTGTGCAGGAACATTCAAAGACTACAAATGATCAAGGATACTCAGATAGTGGATGTTCCAGGCACATGACTGACAATAAGTCCTATCTTTCAGACTTTCAACCTTATGATGGACAATTTGTCAGCTTTGGAGGAGGAATTGGTGGCAAAGTTTCTGGAAAAGGAACAATCAAGGCTGGAAACATTGACTTTGAAGATGTGCAGTATGTGAAAGAACTCAAATACAACCTTTTTAGTGTGTCACAGATGTGTGACAAGAAGCATAGAGTTCTATTCACAGAAGATGAATGCTATATCTTATCTAAGGATTATAAGCTCCCTGATGAAAGTGATATTTTGCTTAAAATCCCTAGAAAAGGAAACTTGTATAGCATTGACATGAAAAACATAGTGACTAATAATGATGTTACTTGCTTTCTTGCAAAAGCCACTTTGGATGAATCAATGCTTTGGCATAGAAGACTTGGTCATGTTAACTTCAAGACCATCAACAAGATTGTGAAAGATGGACTTGTCAGAGGTTTACCAGAGAAAAGATTTGAAAATGACCAAACTTGTGTTTCCTGTCTCAAAGGTAAGCAACACAGAGCTTCATGCAAGACCAAAGCATTCAATTCTATTGATCATCCACTCTTTATGCTGCATATGGACTTGTTTGGTCCTACTTCTGTAAGCAGCATCAATTTGAAGAAGTATTGTCTTGTTGTGACTGATGATTTCAGTAGATTCACATGGGTTTTCTTTTTAAGAACCAAGGATGAAACCACTGGCATCCTTAAGACATTCATCACTGAAGTTGAAAATCAATTTGAGAAGAAAATCAAGATCATCAGGTGTGACAATGGGACAGAGTTCAAGAATAAAGTTATGGATGATTTCTGCAGAGACAAAGGTATTAAAAGAGAATTTAGTGTTGCAAGAACTCCTCAACAAAATGGAGTTGCTGAAAGAAGAAACAGAACACTAATTGAGGATGCTAGAACCATGTTAGATGATTCAAATCTTCCAGTGACTTTTTGGGCTGAAGCAGTTAACACTGCTTGTTATATTCAGAACAGGGTTTTAGTGGTCAAAACAAAGAACAAGACACCTTATGAGCTATTCAGAGAAAGACCTCCTACTTTGGAGTTTATGAGACCATTTGGGTATCATGTTACTATTCTCAATACCATTGATCATCTGGGTAAATTTGAAGAAAAGTCTGATGAAGGCTTCTTTGTTGGATACTCTATGGTTAGCAAGGCTTTTAGAGTCTATAACTTAAGAACAAAGAAGATTGAAGAAAACTTGCATGTTCAATTTCTTGAAAATAAAGCAAACATGGCGGGTTCAGGACCAGATTGGCTATTTGATCTTGAAACATTATCCAATACAATGAATTATGTACCTCTTACTTCAAGCACATGAGACAAAGATCTTGAAGAATCAGAAGAATTCATTGATGAAGATGGAGCTTGTAAAGATGATGAAGATCAAATTGTTATGCCACTTTGGGACTTTGTTGATAATTCTGAAAAGACAAGTGATGCAGATGGTGTTAATTTTGATGAATTGAATAAAGAAATTCCTGCTAGCAGTGGTAACTCAATTCCCACTGCTACACCAGAAGTTTCCACTGACAGCCCAAATGTGGAACATACTTCTCAGGAATTACCAAGTGATGATGTAGAAATTACAAACATGCCTACAACATATGATATTCCTAGCACATCACAGACTTCAATTCACAAAGTGCATCCACTTGATAATGTTATTGGTGAACTTCAATCAGGTGTGAAGACTAGAAGACATACAAAGAAAGATAATATTCATGGGTTCATTAGTGAAGTGTATGAATCCAAGAAGCATAAAAGGAAGAATGAGTGTTTGTTTTTCTGTTTTCTCTCACAGGTGGAGCCTAAGAATGTTTATATGGCTCTAGAAGAATCTAGCTGGGTTGAAGCAATGCAAGAGGAGTTGCTGCAGTTTAAACTTCAAAAGGTTTGGGTTCTTTGTGACTTGCCTGATGGTATGAAGGTCATTGGTACTAAATGGGTTTTCAGAAATAAGAAAGATGAAAGAGGTATTGTAATTAGGAACAAAGCTAGATTGGTTGCTCAAGGATACACTCAAGAGGAGGGTATTGATTATGAAGAAGTTTTTGCTCCTGTTGCAAGGATTGAGGCTATTAGATTGTTTTTAGCCTATTCATCATTTATGGGCTTTACTGTCTATCAAATGGATGTTAAGAGTGCCTTTTTGTATGGTACTATTGATGAGGAGGTATATGTCTCTCAACCTCCAGGCTTTGAAGATCCTCAACACCCAAATAAAGTTTATAAAGTGGTTAAGGCTCTTTATGGCTTACATCAGGCTCCAAGGAAGTGGTATGAAACCTTAGCTAATTATTTGTTGAATAATGGGTTTCATAGAGGTAAGATTGACCAAACTTTGTTCATCAAGAAAGACAAGGGTGATATTCTACTTGGTCAAGTATATGTTGATGATATTATCTTTGGGTCTACTAAACAAGAGATGTGCAAAGAGTTTGAGAAGCTAATGAAAGATGAATTTCAAATGAGTTCTGTGGGAGAACTTACATTCTTTTTGGGGCTGCAAGTACAACAGAGTAAAGAAGGCATCTTTATCAGTCAAGACAAATATGTGGCTGAGATCATTAGGAAGTTCAAGTATACTGATGCAAAACCTTCAAATACCCCTGCTAACAAGACCACTCATCTATTGTTGAAGAATGATAGTGGTGCAAATGTTGATGTTCACACTTACAGATCTATGATTGGTTCTTTGATGTATCTTACTTCATCAAGGCCATACATTATGTTTGCTGTATGTGCTTGTGCAAGATTTCAAGTGACTCCAAAGACATCACATATGATAGCAGTGGAAAAGATTTTTAGGTACTTGAAGACTTATCCTAATCTAGGATTATGGTATCCAAGAGAATCTCCTATGGAATTGATCACATACTCAGATAGTGACTATGCTGGTGCAAGTTTGGATAGAAGATCAACTACTGGAGGATGTCAATTTCTTGGATGTAGATTGGTGTCATGGCAGTGCAAGAAGCAAACTATGGTTGCTACTTCAACCACTGAAGCAGAATATGTTGCAGCTGCTAGTTGTTGTGCTCAGATCCTTTGGCTTCAGAATCAATTATTGGATTATGGGTACAATTTCATGAACACCATTATCTATATAGACAATAGTAGTACCATATGCATTGTTAAAAATCCTGTGCAACACACTAAAACTAAACATATTGAAATTAGACATCACTTTATTAGAGATTGTTTTGAGAAAAAGCTTATTAATGTTGTCAAAATCCATACTGATGACAATTATGCTGATTTATTAACAAAAGGGCTTGATGTGGGTAGGTTTCAATACTTGGTAACAGGTATTGGAATGCTCAATCCATAAATCATTGATGTCTAATACTTTTCAGTGTTGCAGGATAGTTTTTAGGTACTAATATTGTTTGTATATGTATGTATGGTTTTCTACTAACTTGTATGCAGAGTTATCAAAAGCACAGTGGAAATAATCATACAACAGTGGAAAGATTGGTGATAATAGCAGAAAGAAAAAGAGTACTTTTATTGATATTATAGCAAGTACATTACATCCATTCAAGATAACATTGTTACCAACACAGAAAATCACAAAAGACATAAACCTACAACCTAACGCCTACTCCATAGGTTTCTTTCCATTTCCATCATAATCATGCTTGCCCTTGGATGCTCTCTTTCTTTTGTCATCAAAAGAAAGTTGTTTCCTTGGACAAGCAAGTCCCAGAACTTGCTTGGGAGGTCTTGATGCTTGAGTAGGCTTTTCAACAGCAGGCCACTTCATGTTGTTTATGGCAGTTGTCAATGCTGTGGTGAGGGCATTTGGAAGCTCTTTGAAAAGATCAAAGGTTGGATGATTATCATCATCAGATGAAGAGCTCGAATAATGTGGAAAACTAGAAGGGGGGGTTGAATAGTTTTGCGTCTTTTTTGTTTTAATAAAAGTTTACTTTTAAAGAATTGATGGTAATTTGTAAAAACCTTTGAAGCTAAAGTATAGATACAAATTAATTCACATATGTCACATAAATACTTCTTATTTAAAGTGTTGAATAGAAATTATAATTTCATATATCTCACTTAAATATGAGTTTGTATTTATATGTGTATATGTGTTTTAATGATTGTATATACTTTAATTTACTAATGTATAATTAATGTTTTGAATGGAACCTAGTTTGATCTTTTTGTGAAACCAATATATGCACAACACACAATAATAATAATGTACGAGAAAGCAAGTAAGTAAACAAGTAAAGAATGAGGGATGGAAAGATCAAACCGAGAGACAAAGGATTTATAGTGGTTCGGCTACAAGGACACCTTCCTTGCCCTACTCCACTCCCCGAGCACCGAACTCGAGAGTTTTCTTCACTAAGTCAATAACCTCCCTTATGGCGGAGAAAACCGTACACACCAAATGCTTACACCAATTAACGACACAAAGCAAGATGTCGAGTTCTAATCGTAGCTAGAACCAATCTCACACCAAATAACACACCACAATTTCTTCACACCTTTGACTTCTTCAATAAGTCTTCACACCACTAGTATCTTCACGCCTTCTCAAAATTCTTCACGACTTCAATGTCTTGCAACTTCACAACTTCAAAGCACCAATGTCTTCACAACTTCAAGCCAATAATATCTTTGCACCTTCAAGCCACTTGAGTCTTCACAACTTCAATCTACTAATGTCTTCAAATCTTTTCTACTTGAAAACTTCACTTTCTTCACAACTAATCACTATTGCCACTCTCTTCTATCTTCACTAATATTCAACACTACTTCTTGACTTCAACTTCCACTACACACTTACAACAATTCTAGATTCTACAACTAAATCTAGCAAACTAATACATACACCTTATTCACCAAAGTATGAGAGATCAACAAGATGAAACAACCAAACAACTTAGATAGCAAGATGATACTAAGTTGTAATACTTCTAGTAGAAGTATTCTTCTCTTTGCACTTGAGTGTTGAGGCTTGAATCACTTTGAAACAAAGATCAAAGTATATAAGATCAAAGGAGTTTTAGAAGATGGAGAGGGATGTTTAGATCAGAAAGTTTTAGAGCAAAAAGGTGAGAAAAATATGTGGAATGATCCAATATTTATAGGGCCAGAAAATACTGTTCTGGAGCGTGCCGGTCCCCTTAATTAGGGGGCGGTCCCCTTAATGATTAAGGGGGCCGCCTAGTATAATTAAGGGGGCCGCCCTCCTGAACGTTGGATTTTCTTGTCCTTTTGTGAGGGGAATTTTTCTGGATTAGATTTGCCATTTTTGGTTGAAAATTTGAATTCACAAATTTGTAATGAATAAAACATATTCTTTTAATTCCAAAAATGTTTTTCAAAAGATATAAAATGTTTTGTAACATTTTATAATTAACTAGTGATTAACAAAAATGTTCCTTTGATCTTGTAATACATTAGACACTTTGTTTATTCATACCTTAAGTGATTTAATGGTAAATATGAGTATTTACTACTAAATACTTGTTTATGTCATAATCTTTGGTTTGATGAGTTTTCGTTTTGTGATTATCAAAAATAGAGACGTCGAAAGATATGAATAACGTTTTTAGTCATTTATTTATATCAACAATCTCCCCCTTTTTGATGATTACAAAACCTAAACTCATTAAATCAAAAAATTAATTTTTAGACAAGTATTTAGTGAGTTTATATTCACTTCTCCCCCTTTCTGTAAAATCAAAAAGGTTTAAGCCAAAAGGAAGTAAGCTCCCCCTTGATGTATGCTCCCCCTCGTTTGAGGACACCAAAGGGTTCGAGAATTGGGATTCTTGCAAGAAAAATATTAGAAGCACAAGCATAGCACAAGCAAACACATATATCATAATACTAACAAGTAATAAACATGGCAAAAGATAATGAGGAACACATATTAAGTCATTCATTGATAGAAAATGATTATGTCAACCCATAATCATTGTTACAAAAGCCATAAATATAAAATATTAAGACAAAGTATAGCATCCTATTGTGCTAACAAGGAGTGTCACGAAACTTTCTTGAATCCCAAAATGGTTGAAAGGTTTTATTTGAAAATGAGAAACATAAGCATATAAAATGCTTGGTGGTTTAGTGGAGATAAACTTTTGGTTGCATGGATGTTGGTGAGTTTAGAGATGTGGAACTTGTAGGTGGTGGGTTAGAAATAGGGTTTGTTGATTGAGGGTTTTGATGTTGTTCAAGTGATGATGTTTGTTGAGATCTTGTAAGAAGATACTCAATCCAAGTGAAGTGCTTATTCAAGGCAATGGTTTGTTGTTGAAGGAAGATGCAACAAGGGCAATTGTTGACATGCTTCTCAACTTGGTTGATGTTGTGTGGTGATGATGGTGAGCTTGATTGGGTTGGATCCAAATTGCGTTGCGCAAGATGTAATGCTAAAAGAGCACTAAGCTCATGAGCCTCTTTTAGCTCCTCAACGAACTTCAAGTGTTCGGAGGAAGGTGATGATGGTGGAACATGATGGTTGTCTTGGGTGAAGGTTTGAACATGCAACATAGGAATGGCATGTGAGGTTGTAGGATGTGGTGGTGGTACTCTTGGTGGTGGAGACATGGTTGAGCTTGGGTAGTCATGAAAACATGAAATGGGTGGAAAAGGTTCTCCAAGAGTGAGTGGTGTTTTAGTTGAATGAGCAACATGTGAAGTATTGATTGAAAGATTGGGATTGATGTTTTGGGATTGAGCATGCTCATCATAAGAAGAAGCATGAATGAGGGAATGAGTGGGGTGATAGGTTGTGAGATGAATCATTATTGTGGGTTTGAGGTTTAGTAGTTGGTTGACTTGGAACAACATCACTTTAGTTATGACAAGAATCAAGTTTCCTCCTCCAAACGGGTTTGACGGAGATCCTTGCGGTTCTTGAAATATTAGGTTTTTGGTTGTTGGGAGATGACATGTTTGGGTGTGATGACATTAATGATGGGAAGAGGGTATTTATAGTGTATGAGAAATGTGGTTTAGGAAGGTAAATTTTGAGAGATAACATGGGACAAAATATGTTTGTGAATTTTCGGAAGTATAGGCTGAAATGGGTCAAAAAGTGATAAAGAAAACAGTATCCCCGACCATCAGATGGCCGGTCCCCTTAATTAGGGGCCGGTCCCCTTAATCATTAAGGGGGCCGCCTTATATAATTAAGGGGGCCGCCCATCTGGTGATTCCCAGAATGCCAGAAATGGATTTTTGGCAGAAAATTTTCAAAAAGGTTGTGTTTTTGGATTTGGATTCAAGTAAGTTCAACTCTTTGAGGCAATATAGGGCATACTATTTATGAATGTAGAGAGTGATATAGAAATAATTGAAATAAGCAATAAATTTCTAATAATCATGCTATCTATTTATTTATCAATTTAGATATGCAACTAAGGAGGCAATAAGGCAAATGAGCTAAATGTGCAACTATATAAAAATGATAACATTTAGCTTAGAGCAAATATGTTGATGATTGTTAATAAGTAACAAATAGGTGGATATGATTATGTGGACTTCAATACTTGTTACAAACAAGATCCATATGGGCAAGTCATGATTCTCATGAAATGATTTGATAAAATTGTGAATGTCATTTCCAATAGAAGTGTATGACATATGTGAGAAAGTTAAATGTGTTTTAAGCAAAACGTTTTTAGTTTTATTCAACAATGTTTTGAAATAAATTCAAGTGTGCATTACAATAATATAAATTGAATTTTGTTTCATAACGTGTAACAATAAAATATTTCAATCTTGTTTTTGATTAAAATAATGGTTATGAAAGAAGTTTTAGTTAAGTAAATTGTTTTAAAAAAAAAAATATTTCATTCAAAAAGAGAGAAGTTTTAAACATGATGTTTTGATCATGATAATCAAGAAGTTACAAGTGAAGGATTTGAAATGGAAGCTTATCATGCTCAAGAGAATCAATTAAGCCCATTGTCGTACATAATCATCTTTAATGACATCTAAAGATATGATAGATACTTATGATCTAAATGCAATGTGTAACACCCCGCCTTATAGACCACAATATTTTCCGCTTTTCCCGAAGGCTCACGGCTTTGCTTTTGTTGCCCTCATGTGAAGACTTCCCGGCAGGTCACCCAAGCCAGTACTACTCTCACATGAGCACGCTTAACCGTATGGCCGATTAACCGTTCCACCACAAAACGCGTTGTGTCATATAAGGCGAATGTTAACATATATGTCCCAGCATCACTCCAAGTCACAGCCAATGTGGGATTTGCCTGGGGTATTACATTCACCCCCGTAGGGATTCATCGTCCCCGATGAAGTTTGCCCCACATCCCGAACGGCTTGGAGTGGCTCTGATACAATCTGTAACACCCCGCCTTATAGACCACAATATTGTCCGCTTTGCCCGAAGGCTCACGGCTTTGCTTTTGTGGCCCTCATGTGAAGACTTCCCGGCAGGTCACCTAAGCCAGTACTACTCTCACATGAGCACGCTTAACCGTATGGCCGATTAACCGTTCCACCACAAAACGCGTTGTGTCATATAAGGCAAATGTTAACATATATGTCCCAACATCACTCCAAGTCACAGCCAATGTGGGATTTGCCTGGGGTATTACACAATGGGACAGGAAGAAGCAAGGTAAATAGTTCATGGATACAAGATAGATATGTGTATATATATATATATATATATATATATATATATATATATATATATATATATATATATATATATATATATATGTATACAAAGAACATCATAATATCAAGTTGCAAGCAAATATCAATTATAATACATCTATTAATGCAACTAGTAAGATCATATAGCATAAGTGGAAGGGTTCTACTATAGATTATTGAAGATTAAGAAAAACGTTAATAGACTAAACAACAAGAAGGTTAATAATGCTAATATCATGTATGCATATATTAGTGTTAATAATATAAAAGCATGGCAACTTATTAGTTAACTCGTATTCACACACTAATTAAAACATTCTAAAATATGATGTAACATTGACGAGTTTTTGAAAAGAAAACTTATCTCAGGTCCAGCTTTTCAAAAAGAGTGGGCATGACGGTGATAGAAGAAATCTTAAGAGTTAGTCCAAAACATGTCGAAGTAGCCAAGTAATATTCCCATGAATAGAAATCAAGGGAACTAGATCCGAGATGCTCAATCGATCACACCAATCATCACAAGTCGTGAAGGTTAAAAGAAGTAGTACTTAGGAGGCTTCATCTTGAAATAGCAACGGGCACACCATGATACCAATACTCCAAGAGTGAAGAGCAAAATGCCGAGACAAGAATAAACCCGCAACAACGTCATAGGCGAAACATTTGCAGAAAGTGAAACAATGTGATAGAGACCAATATCCGTCAAAGGTAATAGAGCGAGATGAGTAAATCAACACGTAATAGACTCTTCATTCGTTAATTACCTAAACATGATAAACAGCTTGGTACCCAGATACTCATGGGTCCTAGTTGGTTAGATGAGAACATCCATTGCATTTGAATGCAAATGATGGGGATGTCGTTGATAAGTACAAGAATTCATCAATAGTTTGTTTTAAATAACAAACAATGACTTTCTTGACTAGAATAATAAGTAATGAATGTAAATAGTATTAGTTCTAAATTTATTCACTAGATTTAACATATTTTATTTGTTTTAATGCATTTGTTGAAGAATCATTTACGATAAATCCTAACCCGGTTTTATCATAAAATGGCTTTTGAATGTCGAGAAGATATTTTAAAGATTTAGAACTATTTTCGAATTTTGCCAATGTTTTTCCTTTTTCATTTTCCATTTTAATTTCATGTTTGTAGTCTCGACATTTTTTACATTCAAGATCGATTTCAATATTACTTTTAAGTCTAGACATTTTATCTTCTAAAATGATTTCTTTTTCAAAGTTGTTTTCAGCGGATGTTGAAAATTCGTTTTTAAAAATAATTTTTGAGTCAATGTTGCAAAAATGTTTGACGTTGTTTTCCATTTTTAAAAATTCTAATATAAATTGATCATAGCAAAAATGTTTAGTTTTAATTGTACCTTCTTTGTAGTTGTACATTCCTCACATGCTATACGGTGATCAATTTCATTTTCCATGTCGCTCCATGTTTTATTTGTAGTTTCACTTGGATCTAGGAACATGTAGTTCTTGCCATCAATACTTGTGTTCTCATTTGTTTGAATATTCTCATAAGCCGTATTATCATCGTCTTCTTTGCACTTGTTGCACCATGATTTATTCACGCTCTTTCTTTGGATTTGGCTCATGTATTCTTCGTTGTAGATACCTTCAATGATCACATTTGAACTAGTAGTACATGTGTTTATTTCAACTAAATATTTATTTACTAAATTTTCTAGATTAACTATTTCTTGTGCAATATCAAGTTTATCATCTTTGGTTTTACATTTCTCTTGGTGAATCTTTAAAAGGCATTTCCAAATATCATTTGCCGTATTACAACGAAATAGTCTTTCATATTTAACTTTTGGTAGAGTTTTGAAAATAAGTAATTTGGCTTTAGTGTTTTTATCAATATTAGTTTGAAGATTATTATATTGATTTTCAAAATCTATTTTGGTTGGTTTAAGATCACCAATTGAAATGATATGCCAAAGATCAAGATCTATTGATTTCACATAATTTTCAAATTTGTTTTTCCATTCAAGAAAATGATCATTTTCAAATAAAGGTGGTTGTTGTGCAAATTTCCCTTCTACATATTTTTCAAATTCCATTGATCGTTGCAAGTTTTAAAATACAATCTATTGGAGGATGTCAATTTCTTGGATGTAGATTGGTGTCATGGCAGTGCAAGAAGCAAACTATGGTTGCTACTTCAACCACTGAAGCAGAATATGTTGCAGCTGCTAGTTGTTGTGCTCAGATCCTTTGGCTTCAGAATCAATTATTGGATTATGGGTACAATTTCATGAACACCATTATCTATATAGACAATAGTAGTACCATATGCATTGTTAAAAATCCTGTGCAACACACTAAAACTAAACATATTGAAATTAGACATCACTTTATTAGAGATTGTTTTGAGAAAAAGCTTATTAATGTTGTCAAAATCCATACTGATGACAATTATGCTGATTTATTAACAAAAGGGCTTGATGTGGGTAGGTTTCAATACTTGGTAACAGGTATTGGAATGCTCAATCCATAAATCATTGATGTCTAATACCTTTCAGTGTTCCAGGATAGTTTTTAGGTACTAATATTGTTTGTATATGTATGTATGGTTTTCTACTAACTTGTATGCAGAGTTATCAAAAGCACAGTGGAAATAATCATACAACAGTGGAAAGATTGGTGATAATAGCAGAAAGAAAAAGAGTACTTTTATTGATATTATAGCAAGTACATTACAGCCATTCAAGATAACATTGTCACCAACACAGAAAATCACAAAAGACATAAACCTACAACCTAACACCTACTCCATAGGTTTCTTTCCCTTTCCATCATAATCATGCTTGCCCTTGGATGCTCTCTTTCTTTTGTCATCAAAAGAAAGTTGTTTCCTTGGACAAGCAAGTCCCAGAACTTGCTTGGGAGGTCTTGATGCTTGAGTAGGCTTTTCAACAGCAGGCCACTTCATGTTGTTTATGGCAGTTGTCAATGCTGTGGTGAGGGCATTTGGAAGCTCTTTGGAAAGATCAAAGGTTGGATCATTATCATCATCAGATGAAGAGCTTGAATAATGTGGAAAACTAGAAGGGGGGGGGGGGGTTGAATAGTTTTGCGTCTTTTTCGTTTTAATAAAAGTTTACTTTTAAAGAATTGATGGTAATTTGTAAAAACCTTTGAAGCTAAAGTATAGATACAAATTAATTCACATATGTCACATAAATACTTCTTATTTAAAGTGTTGAATAGAAATTATAATTTCATATATCTCACTTAAATATGAGTTTGTATTTATATGTGTATATGTGTTTTAATGATTGTATATACTTTAATTTACTAATGTATAATTAATGTTTTGAATGGAACCTAGTTTGATCCTTATGTGAAACCAATATATGCACAACACACAATAATAATAATGTACGAGAAAGCAAGTAAGTAAACAAGTAAAGAATGAGGGATGGAAAGATCAAACCGAGAGACAAAGGATTATAGTGGTTCGGCTACAAGGACACCTTCCTTGCCCTACTCCACTCCCCGAGCACCGAACTCGAGAGTTTTCTTCACTAAGTCAATAACCTCCCTTATGGCGGAGAAAACCGTACACACCAAATGCTTACACCAATTAACGACACAAAGCAAGATGTCGAGTTCTAATCGTAGCTAGAACCAATCTCACACCAAATAACACACCACAATTTCTTCACACCTTTGACTTCTTCAATAAGTCTTCACACCACTAGTATCTTCACGCCTTCTCAAAATTCTTCACGACTTCAATGTCTTGCAAATTCACAACTTCAAAGCACCAATGTCTTCACAACTTCAAGCCAATAATATCTTTGCACCTTCAAGCCACTTGAGTCTTCACAACTTCAATCTACTAATGTCTTCAAATCTTTTCTACTTGAAAACTTCACTTTCTTCACAACTAATCACTATTGCCACTCTCTTCTATCTTCACTAATATTCAACACTACTTCTTGACTTCAACTTCCACTACACACTTACAACAATTCTAGATTCTACAACTAAATCTAGCAAACTAATACATACACCTTATTCACCAAAGTATGAGAGATCAACAAGATGAAACAACCAAACAACTTAGATAGCAAGATGATACTAAGTTGTAATACTTCTAGTAGAAGTATTCTTCTCTTTGCACTTGAGTGTTGAGGCTTGAATCACTTTGAAACAAAGATCAAAGTATATAAGATCAAAGGATTTTTAGAAGATGGAGAGGGATGTTTAGATCAGAAAGTTTTAGTGCAAAAAGGTGAGAAAAATATGTGGAATGATCCAATATTTATAGGGCCAGAAAATACTGTTCTGAAGCGTGCCGGTCCCCTTAATTAGGGGGCGGTCCCCTTAATGATTAAGGGGCCCGCCTAGTATAATTAAGGGGGCCGCCCTCCTGAACGTTGGATTTTCTTGTCCTTTTGTGAGGGGAATTTTTCTGGATTAGATTTGCCATTTTTGGTTGAAAATTTGAATTCACAAATTTGTAATGAATAAAACATATTCTTTTAATTCCAAAAATGTTTTTCAAAAGATATAAAATGTTTTGTAACATTTTATAATTATCTAGTGATTAACAAAAATGTTCCTTTGATCTTGTAATACATTAGACACTTTGTTTATTCATACCTTAAGTGATTTAATGGTAAAGATGAGTATTTACTACTAAATACTTGTTTATGTCATAATCTTTGGTTTGATGAGTTTTCGTTTTGTGATTATCAAAACATAGAGACGTCGAAAGATATGAATAACGTTTTTAGTCATTTATTTATATCAACAAATAAAACTCTAGAGATGGAGCAGGATCAGCTGAAATCTTCTTGTTAGGCTTCATGCTTGAAGATGTAGCAGTTGCAGCACTTGGTGGAAAATATCCACTCCATCCAGCTGAAAGTTCTTCAGAGTCAGAGCAGTAACTGATTTCCTCATCAGATGTGTCATCATATGAGATGTAGATTAAAGGAAACCAACTCATGATGATGTTTAGGGTTTGTGTGATTGAAGATGTTTATTGATGAGAGATAAAGGTTTTTGAGCCCCCTTTTATATGCAAAGTCAAGGTCGAATTCTAATTAATGAAGAATATTTACTCTTACTTGTTTTGGTAGGTTGGAGGAGTAAATTTGGTTATTATCGGGTTGACTTTTGGAAGATATTTTTGTGAATAGTAACTTGGTTAAAAAGTTACTTTGGGTTAATTTTTATGGGTTAAGTTGAGAGTTATTTTGTTCTGCAGCATACAACCCATATTATTGGAGTCATTGGAGTTATAAGGTGTGTATCTATGACACACAACAAATGGTTATTGATTCACCATGTCTAATCCACATAAGAATCAACTAGTCCAGAGCAAACGGCTCCTGGTAAAGACTTATCAAATCCGTTTATGGTTGATAGTTTACTAAAAACTATATGGTTATCAACTCACCATACTCCAAGTGATCAAGAGTTGGCTAGTCCATAGCAAACGGCTCATGGTAAAGACATATCAAATCCGTTGATAGCTGGTAGTTTGCTAAAAACTATGATAAGAGCAGCAAATTTTCATGTTTTATTCACCACTGCTCTTTGATATGTTGTAAAAATTTTACCACTGCTAGTTCATTAGTTACCATTGCAAGAGTAATTTTTCCACTGATGAACTAGCCGTTACAACTGTTGTGTCAGTAATCTATTTTTTACTAGCCGTTGTAAATATAACCGTGTTTCCTTATTAATAGGGTAAAATCTTTTGTGAATTATCTACTTACTTATTATAATTTATTCTTTTCCAAAGATAATTCTTTCTAAAGATAATTCACATTGCGCAACCTCCTCAAACCCTATTAATATAAATTGATCATCATACGGCTTGATTTTTATCTTGATTACTAACACTTTTATTCTCTTTTTCACAAATATCATGGCGATTCTAAAATTTGTCGAGGAGCACAACCAAGTGGCTTACCTACAAAAGTCAAACGAGAAGAGTGGCCCTGTTTTTCATCAGATTGTGGATTTTCTAAACACAACTCATATAAGGTATGCCTTAACTATTAATCCCACAATCTATGTCTCTCATATCAAACAGTTCTGGAACACTGTGGAGTCCATAACTCTTGAACAGGGAGACACACATGAATCTGTGGATGCTCTAAGAGCCACAGTGGATGGGGTAACTATTGATGTTACTGAGTCATCCTTGAGGAGAATTCTCCAATTGAATGATCTCAATGGTATCATCACATTACCTAATTCAAAAATTTTCACTAATATTGCTTTAATGGGGTATGATACATCTGAACAAAAAGTAACTTTTAGAAAAGGATGTTTTTGTCCCCATTGGAGATTTTTAATTCACACTCTTTTACATTGCCTAAGTCCTAAGAAAACATCTTATGAACAATTTGCATCAACCATGGCTTATCCTTTGGTTTGTTTGGCAACTGATAGGACTTTCAATTTTTCAAAGTTTATTTTTAATAATATGACAGGCAATGTAAAGAGTCAATATAAATTTTTGATGTATCCAAGGTTTGACCAAGCAGTGTTAAATGAGTTTCAACTGCAACCTCACAATAGAATTTATGAGCCTTCCTGTCTTAATCCAAAAGTTTTTCAAAACATGAGTAAGGCTTCAGATCTTTGGAATGGGGAGGTTCATCCACTTTTTCCTCAAATGCTTGCTAAAATTGCTCAAGTACAGGGTGAAGATGCAACTATCCCAGTTGTATCCCATAACACACCCAATATTATTGTTCCACCAATTCACCATACCCCTGCTGTAACTCACACTTATGAGAGAAGGCATAAACAGCCAACTTCTCTCATCTCAACATTGCATGTTCCTGAACCTTTTGGTTTAGGGACAAGTAGTGGTGGTTCAAGGCTTAATCCTAGTCCAACTAGGGAAGAGCCTGAATCAATGCCTCATGATTTACCTCTCCCAACAGGTAACATAGTTGGAAGTGATGAAGGCAGTGTGCAACTACCTGAATTGATGGACATTTGTACAAAATTAGTCAAGCAGGTTCAAGCTCTGGAGAAAGATCTGGCACAGACCAAATTACAACATGCCACATAGCTGAATCAATTGAAGGCTGAGATTCAAAGATTACAGAATGAAGTTGAGAATCTCAAGAAGAGGAGACCTGCTAAAGTTGTGTTATCTTCATCATCTTCACCTCAGGATGAATTTTCTGCAAGTTCTACTAATGATTTGGGAGATTCTTCCAAACAGGGGAGGAAAACAGATGCAGAGTTTAAGGGGAGGAGTACTAATTTTGAAAAAGAGTTTGCTGAGCTCACTGATTCTGACAATGCTCAAGCAAGAGATGATGTAGCTGAGACTGAGGGGAGGAAATTGGATTTTGAAGATATGGATGCTGATGCTGGTTTTCACTTTGATGATATAGTTGGAACTGCTCAACCAATTTCCACTGAAGCAGAACAAGTTCCCACTGATCAAACAATTCCCACTGCAAGTGAAAAAGTTCCCACTGCTACTCAAGAAATTACCACTGCAGAGGAAGAAGCTGCCAGAATAAGATCAGTAAAAGGAAAAGCTATTGTGATTGCTTCAGTACAAGAGCAAACAAGAAAGATTTCTAAGAAAGATCAAGCTCAAATTGACTTTGATGCAAGATTGGCAGAGCATGAGCAAGCAACAGAGTATGAAAGAAAGAGAAAGCTAGAGGAAGATGAAGTTGCTAGTTTTATGGAAGCTAAGAGGTTGAATAAGCTTGAAGCTATAATGGCAGAACCAATTTCAAGTGTTTCACCAACTGTCATTCATGAGAAACCTCCTTTGTTCACTTATGTGCCTACAGAAGAAGAGATTGACTACTTGATTAACAATGATCAAATAATCAGGAAGAAGGCTACTGAACTTATTGCAAATACAACCTTGGATGAAGAACAAAGGTCTGCTCAATTAAAAGACTTTATTCAAATGAAGAATCAGCAAGCTCTTGATGAAATCATTGGGGATGTTAGAAAAGGTCAAAAGAAGCCAATGAAACTTACAAAGGCACAGATCATTGCTGAGATGAAGACTTTTTGTTGCCATGTTGGTAATATGAAGATGGCTCAATTCAAAGGAATGTCACATGATCAGATTGAAGGTATTTACTACAGGATCAAAAGACAAGATAGTAATTTCATTCCAATGGATCAAGAAACTACAGTTACGAAAACAAAAAGGTCTGGAGTGAGTCTTGGATCAAAAGATGCAAAGAAATTGAAGACTCAGGAATCATCTCAAGCAGAAGAGGGTCCTAGCAAGTTGACAGAAGAGCAAGTTACAAACATGATGTTCATAGAGACTGATGTACTTAATATTGAACCTCTAGAAACAAAATATCCAGTAGTTGGTTGGGAGATCTATTCTGATAGTTTTGGAGTAGCTTGGAAGATCATCAGAACTGGAAGTGTCACAAGCATTTGCAGAGATTTTGAAGATATTATTAGATCTTGTGATAGAGAAGACTTGGATACTTTGTGGAGGATTGTTCAAGAACAGTTTAAGAAGGATGAACTTGTTGATGTCAAGGCTAAGGAGTTATGGGTTCACTTCAGAAGATTATATGAACCTGACCCAAGTGATAAATATTGGAGATTTGAAGCTCACGACATGAAAACCTTGAGGAAGTTCTATGATTCAAGTGCTGTGCATCATCTTTCTACTCAAGATGGAGTTGATGTCTTTATGCTGGCTGAGAAAGAATATCCATTGAGAGCTGGAGTATGGGATGTGATGAGGTCAGTAAAGCTTAGGTGCTGGGAAAGAACTGAAGTCATAGAAGATTTGCTACAAAGGATTTATGATCAAAGTGTGAGAGCTGATAAAGAGTTAAGAAGAAGAAGATAAGTGTTTGGAAGAATTCCCATATCCTCATGTTTGCTGAATACTTGAAGAAACTTATTGATTTATTTATTAATCATAAGTTAGGGGAGGATTGTTGGGAATTATACTAACAGTTACCACGGCTAAGTGAAGATGTTACAACTGCTGAAGATTGTACTTGCAGTGGAAACTCATTAGCACTGCAAGAACATATATTACCACTGCTTATTAGATAACTGTTAGGAAACGTGTTTAGATATATATAGAATAGATCTTGTGTATATCTTATTCTATTAGCATTATACTTATCTTGTAGAAGAGGACTCCTTGTGCTATAAAAGGAGATCCTAGGTTAAAGGTTAGATATACGTTTTCTAGAGCTTCAAGGTGTAACCCTAGTGATATCAAGATCACTCGTATTATTATCATTAATAATATTGGAGCTAATCGTTTGTTTACATACATTGTTCTTATTCATAAACAACTGTCTTACTCACAATCAAACTTCTAAGTGTTACTAAGTAAATTCCGCATACTTAGTGATATAACTCAAAGTATCAATCTAACACAGTTCAAGGTGTTAAGATCCATCAATTTGAAACACATGAATGACACGTGCAGTCAAAATAGGATTTGTTCCTCCACATGTCATGGAGTTAGATACTATTGGGCCCCTCGATGAATTGAACGGATGTTTGTATGGCCGTACCCAAATGAGATTAAGATGAATCTTAATTCACTTGGTAATCTTGTTCAAATATATAGATCGAGAAACATAATAGTTGAACAAAATAGAATGACTTTGATCCATGTCTAGTGTTCAACATAGTATCTGTAACAAAAGGATGGATGACATATAAACCATTTAAATGAGAAGTTTAAGAAACTATCCTCACATATTTCTAGGGGCATTGGCATGTTGCTAGACGCTAACCTTTGCTTGTATAATTACTTGATTATTATGACGTCGCAAGTGGGAGCTGTTGGAATATGCTCGTGTCATAATAAATAATTATATGGCTAGACATATGTGAGCCTATGGGGTCACACACTTATATACAGAGACACCATTATATATATTGTATTTATCGTATTTACACTATATATACGACTACGTAACTCGGGATCAATAACGGGCTACTAATAACTAAGCTAGTACTTAGTTTATTGGATTAGACCAAAAATGGGCAAGCCCATTTAGGGCCCCCATGGCAAGCCTAGGTGAGAAAGGAACAAGGGAGAAGTTAAAGGTTGCTAAGTGTAACTTTTATGATGATAAGTGCTAATTGATTTGGTCATATCTGATGATCAATTAGATTAACAACTTACCAACTTTCTCTCCTCCTCCTCCACCCAATAGCCACGAAATAATACACACCTATATTAGGGTTTTGTGTTTTTGATCTCATCTAACCTTATTCTAGTGTAGTTCAAGGCTAGATCGCGTGTTACGGGGTCAAGACTAGCATCGGGTGGTGTTCTATGACGTGTAGTGTGTTTCCATCATAGAGGTGATCTATTTTGGTCACTTGGTTTCATTGGTGGTTCGTGGTGTTGGTGATGGTCTCCATATGATTCTACCGATCACGCTACAAAGGTATAACATATTGTTGGTTATTATTTGATTGATCATATGGCAATATGGATCCGTTGTTGGTGATGTTTTTCCACTGCGTTTATATGTTCATATATGTTTTTATATTCATCATCACCATTAAATATTTCATGCGCAGTCAATTCGGGTGGAGATTCCTTCTCTTTAAGGTTGCCATTATTGATAACATAAACAATTTCTAATTTATGACATCACCCTCTTTCATTCATATTAAAAACTATTTTCTTATCGTTACAAATCAGAGAGATTAATTTATTAAATACATCAATAATGGCATGGGCAGTGGCAAGTAAAGGTCGACCTAAGATTATTGGTAAATCGTTATCTTCCTCCATGTCTAGTATGACGAAATCAACAGGAAAGGTGAATTCATCAATTTTAACTAATACATTCTCGACTATACCTTTAGGGATACTAACTGTTCTATCGGCCATCTCTATGGTCATGCAAACTGTTTTAATTTTACCCAAATTTAAACGTTTGTACATAGAAAATGGCATGATGCTAATACTTGCTCCTAGATCTGCTAAAGCATTACTAATAAACAAGTTATTAATTGAATAAGGAAGAATAAAACTTCACGGGTCCTTTTCTTTAGGAGGCAACTGATGTTGAATGAGTGCGGAGCATGTGGCATTTAGTTTCACTTCCTCTCCTTCATCTTTATTCAAAGGGAAAAGGTCCATTTCCTCCTCGAAATCCACTTCATTGTCGGATTCCTCACCACCTCGCTCAACAAAAAATTCAAGCTCTTCATTAGAATACCTGAAAGGAGTGTAAAGAGGTTGGCCATTATTAGAAAATATAGCCTTGCACGCTCCAAAATTCTTTGAGCACTTCACTGCTTTCACGGATACTTGATTGGTCAAAACTCCTATCTCATCTTCAAGACCTTTTATAGTATCCTTGTGGTTTTTAAGGTTTAATGTTGTTCCTTCTTGAAATCTTCTAAGCCATGCTTCCCGCTCCGTTTGCTTCTTAGCTGACGCGTCAAAATATCTTTGGATAGATTGCTCAAGATTGGATTGTGGTTGGTCATATCCCGATGCCCTCTTGCGATAACTGTTGCTGTTGTAACCTTGGAAGGGTTTACTTTCCCCATACTTTACATCTTCAGTTTCCCCATCGTCCTTGTTCAAAGGGCAATCTTTAGACAAGTGGGGTCCTTCACAAACTTCGCAACCAACTTGAATAGCGTGGACATTTTCCTTAAGCTTCTTCATGTCTCACCCCAAGCTTTTGAGTTTGTTGGAGATTAAGGTAATTCCATCCGAGTTTCCAGCAATGCTCCTGCTGCTTCCACCTTCGTGCCACTTCTGAGAGTGGTCCGCCATATCTTCAATAGCTTTTAAAGCTTGAGCCAGAGTCATGCTAGGGATTGGTTCCTGAGAATCTAGCAGTTGGCGGGTTGAGATGTTGATCCCTTTGTAAAAAATGTTGACCATTTGTTGCTTGTTGAGATCATTAGTAGGGCACTTGTACAAAAGATCATTGTACCTATCCCAAGCTTGGTACAATGTTTCATCCCCATCTTGCTTGAAGTTGTGAATATCTTGAAGCTGTTTTGCCGTCCTTAAAGGAGGGCAATATCTTTGGATGAAATGCTTCTTCAAAAGAGCCCAAGTGTTCACTGTCCCTGCTGGTAGTCTATCGATCCATCTCTTTGCATCTCCAGTCAATGTCATCAGGAATACCCTGAACATTATCGCATCATGAGATACTCCCGGAATGTTGAACAAACTGACAATGTAGAGAACATTGTCAATGTGCTCGTGAGCATCTTCCGTCTTGCTTCCTGAAAATGGGTCTTTACGCAGTTCCCTTATGAATTGATTTTTAATTTCGAACTGCACATCATCCCCAATAGCCGGCCTAACCAAACCAGGCCCTTGCTCTTCTCGTGTAAGAGCCAAGTATTCTTCAAGTGTGAGGTTGTCAATGTCAATTGCTGCCATAACACCTGAAACTTGAAAATAACCGTGAGTACTGAAAAGAAAATAAAACAAAATTTAAAAACTCAAATAAAATCATAATAGCTCCCCGGCAACGACGCCAAAAACTTGATGCAGGCTTTACTGACCAGGTTTTAATATTTATAAAGTCTCGTTTACCTAAGGTCTACCTTTTACGCACTAACGGACAGTGTATCCGGTCTTGTGTGGTATAGTCAAATGGTAAAGCCGAGGTCGTCCCAAGAGCTAAGGTGCGGAAATTATCTAAGTCGTGTCACGTTTAAAAGGGGGTTTTGAGTTGAAAGATTAATTAAACTAATTAAAAGTAATAACAAGACAATAAAGTAAATAGAAGGAAATCAGTAAAGAGAAGTAGTGTTAACCTAGTTACTACTCTTGTTATGATCATGATTAGTTTTCCTATTGGTGCATCCTATCATATCGTTCGGGGATTCGATATTTATTTCGGGTCAGATGGTCAAATTCGCCTAGATCTATCTTATACCTTGTCCTATCCAAAGCTATTGTAAAGCCTTGGGTTCATCAGTACGAAGACATAAGAGTCATTAAGTGCCTCTACTAACATGGACAAGGCTAACGAATGCGGCATGGTCAAATCTTACACCTCTCTAACTCCGTTAAGTGTCTAGCATTGGTAGGTGGTCCTAGGGTTAATTCGCACGTGTATGGTGATATTGCTATGGTGAAGAGATGGGAAGTGATATATAAAACTCGGAATTAGGGTTGGTATTTATAGGCCCGACTATGTTACGGCGTAGCGTATTAGAGTTGCTACGCCGTAACCTTTGCAAATTGTGTTACGCCGTAACTTGATCAAGTGTTATGGGCGTAAAGTCTTCATGATAAGCATCCTACGGAATAGTAGATAAGATGGCTACGCCGTAGCTTCTTCATTGGCCTCGTTAGTTCTTTTACTGCCTCAAATGAGATCCTACGTCGTAGCTTGGAAAGTTGCCTACTCCGTAGTGTTCTTTAGTGGACTTCTACGCTGTAGCCTGTTGTTGGGCTACGCCGTAGTCTTCATAAATTCTTCATTACGCCGTAGGTAGGAGAGCTTCTACGGCGTAGTCTTCGTGAAGCTTTGCTACGGCGTAGGTAGATGAACCTCTACGCCGTAGTTAGTGCAGAATCCATAATTTCCACATATTTGCTCCAAAGTCCTTCCATTTCCGCGTAAGTTCGTTCTTTTACTCATCTTTACCCTGAAACCAAAATAGGAAGAAATAATAGTATATATTCTTCATAAAAGTAGAAAAGATGAGTATTTTAAGGGGGAAATTAACACTTAGATTGGGGGTAAATTTGATGTTATCACACCTTTTATCTTTACATTTCTTTTTCAATCTTCAACCCCTTTAGTGCTTACCGAGACTTCATTACTAGTACCTTGTTGGGTTTATTCTAGTACTAACTCCATCTCAATCGGCACTATTCCCTTTATTCACACTTTACTCCTTTTTTGTATCATACCTAAGGACTTCTACACTAACTAGTGGTTTGTCCCTGGGTAGATCCCTCTGGCTTTGGCGGGATCATGGGAACATGTACCTAACCTTACCATCCTTATATCTCCGATAAAGTAAATCCAGGGTCGGTCTTTTGGTACTGTTCACTTCGCCTTAAAACCACTTGAAAATCAATCAGGTACGTGTGATATTCAACATCAAAGCATTTGTACATGAATTGTTTTTTAGTTTTGAGAAATGCTCCCCCTCAACATGTGCATCGATTAATCAAAATTGTTTAGCACATGGAGGGAGGAGTGCTTGCTTGAGTCTTAAATGATAACTTTTTATCAAATTATAATATTATTTAAATCACATTCTCTCCCCCGATCAAAAATTTCAAACCTTTTAAGATTTGGGATCTCAATTGATTTAAATAAGTTAGAAAATTTGGGAGAAAATGTGTCTGATTTATACAAGCCGGAAGTGGAACATATTAATGCTCCCCCTCAAATTATGAGGGACTCTGTTATTGTCATTTATGATGAGTTTATAAATGATTTGGAGTTTAACGCGAAACTCATAAAAAAATCATACTCTGACAAATAACAACAAATGTTTATTCACTACTTATAATGTACACAGTTTACAATATTTTGATGATATAATTTTTTTGAAAAATCACTCTTCCCCTCAATCGATGACCCGTTTTCTAGTTAAAGAGCTGTAGTCATTGATTGAGTGACAAATTATATGAAAAACTTCAAGTATGATTGATTTTCAAAAATCATGGTACCACCAAGTTTAGCACAAATACTCTCCTGAAGAATCATAGATGGAAAAGTTTTGCGATATAAAGAAGACTTTTCTTCTTATACGAGAAATGATGCACTGAAACGTACATCAAGTCGAGGGTGCATGGATGTAAAGTAATCCATGCCCGGGAGAAATTAATCACCCATTGACAGGAACAGCCGTATTTTTGGCGACGTGCTTTCCTCATTTTGAAGAATGGGTTGCTATCTGAAGTAATAACAAGCCGTTTAGGCATGTGTTTGAAAACCTTTTGAACTTCTGCTCGAACTTCATTTAAAGACCCGTGTCATTATTTAATGACATTTCTAGGATCGTAAATGTTATCGTTACCAGAAGACATGCCTTGAAAAACTATTTTTGGAATTTTCTATTTTTCAGATTTGTATGGTTTTTGGTTTTATATTTTTCTATTTACATATTGATATAATATGTGTACAAGGGATATTATGCAATTTAAGACGATGTTGACATGACTACCGAAACGAGGATATCGTTATGTTTGTTGTATAAGTCTGTAGTCAACATCTCTTAAACTTTCACCACCAAAGCTTTCGAGGCTCCTGAATAATCGTCTAAACTTGAACCTTCTCAATATGAAGCTTTGATAACTTCCCCCTAAATCGACAATCTTCTTTTTAAGCAGTTTCAAAGCTCTCTTTCAAGCTTACATTAGTTAAGTGTACAGCGGAATTGGTTGCACACCAGATCAAATATTGATGCTCCTTTTAAGAATAATCATCGTGATTATCCGTTCGGGGGAGCATCAACAAGATCAGCAATGTATCATCTCACGCTTGAATAATTCTTCTTATATTTCTTCCCGCTGAAGGCTGAAGTAATGCATACCAAAGGTATCAAGAGAACACTTCCCCCAAGTAATAGAAGTGATGTAATCAGTCTCATTGTATGAAGCTCAAAAACCTAGAGGAATCATCATATAATTGTGTACCTCTTTTATTATCAGAAACTGTTTCTTACATCTCTTCCCCACGCCGTTGGAATAATACACCAAAAGCCACGAGTTAAAGCACTGATTTTCTCTACGGTTATGACATATGTCTTCCCGGATTAACTTCAATTAAGAAGAAGTATCAAGTTCATCATGTGTACTCGTTTGCGTTTAGATGTATGTCTCCTTCCCCCTTGCTGGTTTTGATACCTCAGAATCAGCAACACATTTTACGCACATATACTTGAAATCTTGTGAGAAGAACAAAATTGGCTCAAATGTATATTGTGAGAATCAACTTTGCTGAAGAACAATGTGAGCAAATATAATTAGGGATTAAATCTGGCTTTTCACTCTCCCCTAATTAGTGCTCTCCCCCAAAACTAACAACCTTTATGATGAATGCCCTTCTTCAAGATTGTCCATTTAGGGAAAAGAATATCAACATCTTTGTCACAACTCACCATTTCAGGTCATTTCCCAAACTTTGGAAAAACACTATTCATCAAACACTATTCATCGTTTTACTATTCATCATTTTCGAGATCAGTTTGATATTCCGAGAAACATTTGAGAATTTTACTATTCATTGAACACTATTCATTGCCGGAAAAGTTTTCACTATTCACTTGCATTACTCATTTCATCGTAAATTTAGTTTACGGGTATTAAAATTCGCGTAACCGTATGGGTTTAGGTGCGAATTCATTTCATTATCAGTAAGGACACTGCATACGGACTAGAGACAGTCTGCATATCATCATAACAGCATTTTCATGCTATACCACTCTTAGGATTTTCAAGTTTATATATTTGATACATTTAACGTTTTCCTTATAATTATTTATAAATAAACGTTAACACCCGGTTAATAAACACGACGAATATATCTAAATATTCCCACAATGGTCCCGACATATTTTTTTATCCATTATATCATCATAAAAGTTATAATATTCATTTACCCAGTATTTTGGAAATTTATTTTATTTATAACGTGAGTTTATAAATATTACGACGGTTTTCGTGAAAACTAAACAATAATCACCCGAACACTCAGTAATTGTACCCAACATATTTTTAACATTTTATGACTTTATTTTGTCCCGGTTAACTTCGTTAACATTTATTTCTAACAAACCTGGTACCCGATTATAACTAAAAACTAACTACGATTACCTAAATTTAACACCTAAAAACCTATACTTATACTACAAATCATCCACTAACTATCCTAAATAAATCAAAGTCCATATTATTGCTTTTGAACCCTTTGAAAATCAGCCATGAACCCCCCTTGACCTTATGCCTTAATGTGATAATATAATACCTTATATTTTTACTTAAATATCTAGCAAAAACACCTTTTACACATTTATACTTAGAATCAAGAATCAAAAACTCATCTTTCTCTTCCTCATCTCAAAACCCATGACCCATATTCAATCCAAGACCAAAATCCATTAATATTTGAAGATCAAAGCATAAAAGTTGTTCATTTCATCATTCTAATTAAGAGTTTTGAAATATAAACTCAAGAATCACAAGGTTTTTCATCATCTAATCACATAATTATTCAAAGTAAGTTATCAAATTTATTTTCATGATTTCATCTAATATTTACTAGTATCATATGGTTTTCATGCTTAATTTCAAGTACAAGTTAGCTATACCACATTATTTTTGTTAACTTTTTGAACATACAAACCCTAGATTTTGATTTAGGTGTTCCTTTGTTAAATTAACATGATTAGTAGTGATTAGGAACCCATGGCACCCTAAGAAGGTGTATGGTAGGATTAGTATAGCTTTGTGGTGTTTGCAAGAGATTTGGTTGAAGTAGAAACTAGTTTTGAACATGAAAAATGGATTTGTAACAAGTATATAAACATTCTGTCCCATTTTTCTAAATCCAGGAAAATCAGTAAACATAAAGGAAACTTTGGAAAATTTTTTATAAAATACTTTCAAAAACGAATCCGTAGGCGAAAGAACGGATTAAAAAGAGTTTATAACGAAGAAGTTATGATTTTTGCAAGTTTATTGACGAAAAGTATATTTTCTGAAAATACATGCTGTTGGACGTTTTTCGTCGGACAAAACGAGGCTTTAGACGTAACCCGGAGGAGCCAAGCTTTCCAAAATATATTACTACATACTAAGACGTAACCGTGGATATAAAGAACAAGTAAAACGGACTTATAACGACAAAGATATTCACGTTTCAATATCGGCAAAACTCATATTGTTTTGACAGCTTTTATACCAAAAATAATACTAAAACTACGTAGTAACTCTAGATTTCTAGAAATAATACCAAGTACCCAAACTCATAACTAATGATGTATTAGTGAACACAAGTATATTTTTATTACTACAAGTCGTTATTTCAAGGATTTCAAACCAAGGATTTCAACACTAACATTGATACATACGATATATCTATATATATACATTTCAACTATTTTTATTTTTCTAGTAGCCATATTTTCCTAAGTCTTGGAAAATGTATATTGTTGATAACAACAAGTATTTTTCAAAGAGTAGAGTGGTATAGGAAACATGTGCATGGACATTCATAACATCATTTCATGATCTAAAGTAGATCGTTCATCATTCATATTAGGTTGCGGCTAGTGTGCGCGCCTTGTTTTTCAGCTCATTACATGTTCATGGTACCATCATATCAGGTGAGTTTTCATAGCCCCGTTTTCAATACAATATTTTGATTTCAAATCCCACGGGGGAATACATTGCATCAATTATTTTAGTACAAGCCCAAGTACCAAAACATATGTACATTGCTTAAGTTGCCTTACCAACCTGTTAAAGTCCCCTATTTATTATCATGGACCGTTAATTTTCCGATTAAGCGAGAGTGAGTGGATAGATCTATCGAGGGTGACGCCTCCATCCGTGGTAGTTATTACCAACAGTAAGCGGATGCATTTCATTTTGACATTTTGGGAGTGTTCTGGTAAAACATTCGGGAGGGGCATATAATTTCATCAGTCATAGCTTCGGGGTCATGAGCTTAAGGTCTATTGTACTATTTTACTTGATTTTTATCTTGCACTTATACTTGTGGTGGCCGTACAACATTACATTTTATAAACCTATGGAATTCACCAACATTCGTGTTGACGTTTTAGCAATGTATTTCAGGTTATTAAGGTAGCTCATGTGACATGCATTTGGACCTTTATGGAGTCGCGGAGTCGACGCGTCTCACCATTATTTCATGCACTTATGTAAACGTTTGATCTAGTAGGACTTGTTTTCAAAAACTTGCAACACCTTTTGGGGACCTCATATTGTAAACTCTGGATTATTTCAATGATCAAACGAAGTATTTTCCAAACGACACTTTAGGTCGTTCAATGTAACTGTAACTGTGATGCTATGACAGACACCCCCAGGTATTCCATTCCGCTGCAAGTCAGTTAAATTGGGGGTGTGACAATCTTCCTCTCAAATGGCGGTTCACAAGGGCTAGGGGGGTGAGGTGTGCTTGGTTAGATATTATCCTAAGATATTTGGTTAGTTTTGACTCCGGGAAATGCCAACCGTAAATGATTATGCCTCAAAACGTAAAACCGAGTGTCGTAAAGTTATGGAATTTGAAAGTATTGTTAAACATGTCCATATGTTCCATAATAAAATATAAAATAAGTGGTAGGTTCCATTTGGGTGGTAAAACCCCGCTAAAACTGGAAACACGGGTCTAAAACGCGTAATACGTAAAATGTACGAATATTGCGTAAAATTGAGAAAAGTAAAATGTTACTTTTCTGATAGTTTATAAATGATTTAAAATGACTTATAATGTCTAGACTGGGCTCAGTCTAGTGTCGGTTGGTATTAAATGTCTTTTAGACATCAAACCGTAAGCCTAAAAATCAAGGAATGACTTATAAAATCAAGGAATGATTTTTGGTCAATGGAGGAGGGAAAAATATGTTGACTTATTTTAATAAGTTGAAAGCTCAAATCATCTTAGAAATGCGGTGCAGGTATAGGCTAAGGTTACGGCTGAGTAAAAACGCTTAAAACTGAAAATTCCAGTTTTTCACGGCCGAGGTTTATTTTGGTCATGTTTTTCTCAGTCATGATTTATTCTCAAATAAATCATGAGTGTGTCAAACATTTTTCTGATACGGGGAAAATTAACGCGACCGAGTTTCGTTGTGCGTAGAATTTCTGAATGACGTTTTACCCTAAAACGTGTAATTTCTTAATAACTTTCACGAAAATGATCTGACGAATGTCAAACATTTAATTTGCCATGGAAATGATTTATCACTCGAGAATATGAAATAAAAATCAACTTTCGGGAAAATTTCGGAAAGAAATGAATAGTAAAAATGAATAGTAACATGAATAGTAAATTTTCCGGGAATAGTAATTAACCTGAAATTGCGAATTGTTACAGTCTCCACCCCATATGAGAGCTCCGTCCCGGAGATCAATTTGCGTTGGGAGTAGAAGCTTCGTTGGTAAAAAGATGTGGGTATTTCTTACGTATCTGGTCCTCTCGTTCCCATGTGTATTCAGGACCACGTCGTGAGTTCCAACGAACTTTGACAATTGGTATACGGCTTTGCTTAAGTTGTTTGACCTCTCGGTCCATGATTTCTACGGGTTCCTCAATAAATTGAAGATTGTCATTGAGTTGAATTTCATCGAGTGGAATCACGAGTGATTCATCCGACAAGCATTTCTTTAGGTTAGATACATGGAAAGTGGGGTGTACACTACTGAGTTATGATGGAAGCTCAAGTCTGTACGCCACAGGGCCAACCCTGGCTAGGATTTTGAATGGTCCGATGTATCTTGGGTTTAGTTTTCGTCGTTTACCGAATTGTATCAAGCCTTTCCAAGGCGATACCTTTAGCATAACCCTATCTCCGACTTGGAATTCTAGGGGTCTGCGTCGTGTGTCGGCATAACTTTTCTGTCGATCTCTTGCGGTTTGTAGTCGACTTCTGATTTGTACAATCTTATCCGTTGTTTCTCGAATGAGTTCTGGACCAGTAAGTTGAACTTCTCCCACTTCAGCCCAACAAGCAGGTGAACGACACTTTCGACCGTAAAGTGCTTCAAATGGAGCTGCTTTAATACTTGTATGATAGCTGTTGTTGTAGGAAAATTCGACTAATGGTAGATGAGTATCCCATCCTTTTCCAAAATCTATTATACAAGCTCGAAGCATGTCTTCAAGTGTTTGAATGGTTCGTTCACTCTGACCATCGGTCTGAGGATGGTACGCTGTACTCATGTCTAGATTTGTTCCAAAGGCGTCTTGGAGTGACTGCCAGAAATTGGAAGTAAATCTACCATCTCTGTCGGATATGATGGATATTGGTGCACCATGTCTTGAGACTATTTCTTTGACGTACAGTCGGGTTAGTTGTTCCATTTTGTAAGTCTCTTTGATTGGTATAAAGTGTGCGGATTTTGTGAGACGATCAACTATGACCCAGATGGAGTCATATCCGCTTGATGTCTTTGGGAGCTTGGTAATGAAGTCCATAGTAATTCTTTCCCATTTCCACATAGGAATCTCTGGTTGTTGCAATGGACCGGATGGTTTTTGATGTTCGGATTTTACTTTGGAGCAGGTAAGACATTTGCTAACGTATGTTGCAATGTCGGCTTTCATGTTCGGCCACCAATAGAGTAACTTAAGATCATGATACATCTTATCAGATCCTGGATGTATGGAGTATTTAGACTTGTGTGATTCATGCATGATCAAGTCTCGTAGGCCACCATAAAGTGGTAACCAACTTCGACCTTGGAAGCATAGAGTTCCATCTGAACGGGTTTCGAATTTCTTCTGTATCATGCCATCCAACTTTCCTTTTGGATATCTTCTTGTTTCACCGCCTCTGCTTGCGCATGAAGGATTTGAGTAGGAAAGTTTGAATTTATGGTTAAAACTAAGGCTCGGACTCGTAGTGGTTTAACCCGTTCCTTTCGGCTCAGGGCGTCGGCTACTACGTTTGCCTTTCCTGGGTGGTAACGAATATCGCAGTCATAATCACTTAGTAATTCCAACCAACGACGTTGTCTCATGTTTAGTTCTTTTTGGTTCAAAATGTGTTGTAGACTTTTATGATCGGTGTACACAGTACATCTAGTACCATATAGATAGTGCCTCCAGATTTTTAGTGCAAAGACTACAGCTCCTAACTCTAAGTCATGAGTGGTGTAATTTTCTTCATGAACCTTGAGTTGTCTTGAAGCATAAGCCATGACTTTATCACGTTGCATCAACACGGCACCTAAACCTTGGTGCGATGCATCACAATAGACTACAAAATCTTCGATCCCATCTGGTAATGCTAGGATAGGAGCACTACAAAGTTTCTGTTTGAGGGTTTGGAAAGCTTTTTCTTCGTCTTCATCCCACACGTATTTCATGTTTTTCTGAGTCAGCTTGGTCAAAGATTTTGCTATTGAAGAAAATCCTTCAATAAACCTTCGGTAATACCCGGCTAGACCCAGAAATTGACGAATTTCTGTAGGTGTGGTAGGTGTTGGCCAATTTTTGATAGCTTCAATTTTAGCGGGATCGACATGTAAACCGGTCCTGTCAATCACATGCCCAAGGAATTGTACGGATTGAATCCAAAATTCGCATTTGGAAAACTTTGCATACAATTTCTCTTCCTTGAGTAGTCCTAAAATTGTTCTTAGGTGTTCTTTGTGTTCCTCTTCGTTTTTGGAATATATGAGAATGTCGTCTATGAATACGATCACGAATTTGTCCAAATATGGCTTACACACTCGATTCATGAGGTCCATGAATACTGCCGGTGCATTAGTTAACCCAAATGGCATCACTTGGAATTCATGGTGACCATATCGTGTCCTAAAGGCTGTTTTTGGAATGTCTTCATCACGAACTCTAACTTGATGGTAACCTGACCGTAGGTCAATTTTTGAGTAATAGGTTGAACCTTGTAATTGATCAAATAAATCATCAATTCTTGGTAGTGGGTATCGGTTCTTTATGGTTAATTTGTTTAGCTCACGATAGTCAATACACATTCGTAATGACCCATCTTTCTTTTTCACGAACAAAACTGGAGCTCCCCAAGGTGAGGAACTGGGTCGAATAAATCCCTTGTACGAAAGTTCTTGTAATTGATTTGATAGCTCTTGCATCTCTGAAGGTGCTAGCCGGTATGGTGCGCGGGCAACTAGCGCCGCTCCTGGTATTAAATCAATTCTGAATTCTATTTGATGATTTGTTGGTAATCCGGGTAAATCTTCGGGAAAGACTTCAGGAAACTCACAGGCAATAGGAACATCTTCGAGACGTTTTTCATCGGTTTTATTTTCGGTTACGTGGGCTAGAAAAGCATAACATCCTTTCTCAATGTACTTTATGGTTTTGATACATGAGATGATGTTTATTCGAGTTCCACTTTGATCACCACGAATGATCAAAGTTTCATTGTCACATGGAATGTGCACAACTCTTTCACCACAAATGATGTTAGCTTGATGTTTAGACAACCAATCCATGCCAATAACAACATCAAAACTTCCGAGTTCAATTGGCATAAGATTGATGTTAAAGGGGTGGTCTAAGAGATTAAGGGTACAGTTTGGGATTACGGTATTGGTATTTACTAAGTCACCGGTAGCTAGCTCAATACTATAACTAGTGGTTAAAGTGATTGATGGAATATCAAGTAAAGGCGCAATTCTAGTAGATATAAAGCTCATATCAGCACCAGAATCGAATAATACTTTAACAGGAATGTTATTGAGTAAGAACGTACCGGTAACCACGTTCGGGTCTTGGTGTGGTTCTCCATTTCCCATGACATAGGCTCTACCGCGGGCACCTCCGCCTTGGGGTCCTTGGTTTCGAGGACAATTGTTCTTGAAGTGTCCCCTTTCACCACACCCAAAACATGTAACTATTAGCTGAGTGTTTGCCCCAGTAGCTACACCCTTGCCTCTACAATCCTTGGCAAGATGTCCGGGCTTTTGGCACTTGTTGCATTTGGCCGGGCAGGGGCCTTCATGATGATAGTTGCACTTGGTACACTGTGGTAGAGTACCAACGTATTTACCACCAGCTGGTGCAGCAACATAAGCCGTCGCGGCTTCTTGTCTCTTGTTCTGCTGATTGTGATGGTTGTTGTTTCGGGTTTGGTTGTTGTTGTTATTGTTACTTCCACGGTTACCATCCCATGGTCGCTTGTTGTTGTTGTTGTTCTTGTTGTTCTTGTTGTTACGGTAGTTGGAGTTGTTGGGATTATTGATATTGCTGGCGTTGTTGGTGTTGTTGGGGTTGTTTTGCTTTCGGGTTTCTGTCATACGTATCACTTGATCCATGAGGCTGCGGGACATCCGCATAGCTTCATCAAGTTCCTTGGGATTTGCCGAAGTCACATTCCCTTGTATGCTTGATGGAAGTCCCCGGATATACCTTTCCAACAATTTTTCCTTTGTGGAAACCATTGTTGGACAAAGTATCCTCAATTCCTGGAATCGACGGTTGTAGGTCATGATGTCATTTCCCTTAACCGTATGATCCCAGAATTCAACCTCTAACTTCTGCATTTCACTGCGAGGGCAGTACTCCTTGATCATCATCTTCTTCAGATTATCCCACGAAATCTTATAAGCATTTTCAATGCCCATGGGTTGAGCAATTGAATTCCACCATGATAATGCCTCATTCAACAGAGTACTCGTGGCATACTGAACCTTATCACTCTCAGTACATTTGCTGACCAGAAATACCGACTCCGCTTTCTCAAACCAGCGGGTCAAACCTACAGCTCCTTCAGTACCCTTAAATTTGATGGGTTCGCATTTCAAGTAGGAAATGAATGAGCAACCCTTTGGTACTGCAGCAACATTTGTCACCGGAGGGATAGTTGGGTTTGGTCCTCCATTGTTAAGGTTGGCAATTCGGGCAGCTTTTGCAGCTATAGCAGCTTCCGCAGCAGTGGCGGCTTCAGCGGCTGCTGCAGCATCAGCAGCTGTAGCATCTGCAGCACCAGCAGCTGTGGCAGCTGCTGCAGCTACGGCTGCTCGTTCCGTGGTGAGTGCTGCGTTGACACTGTCCTTAACTAGCTTGCGAATGGCAGCTTGAGTCATTGCTGGTGGTGTCTTCTTCTTTGGCGCCATGATTCTATTGTTCAAAAGATACGTTGTAATTAGAGAGTTGTGAAATGAGCACAATTTGATAAGGATGATAGGATAATAATGTTGAAACTTAAAAACATAACACATGATAGTATATAAAACAAGAGTTTTATTCATATAACGTTGATTGATTTACAAAATCGAACCTATTACAAGTTCCTTCAAAACTGTGACATTTCAAAAATTTCATGTCACTAATTTTAATATTCTTATTATTTAACAATTTTGTTTTATATAATTAATTTCGTCTGAAGTTATCCGTATACGTCAAAACACATTCAATTAATTCAACTGCGACTAGACTATGTCTACTCTACACTCCTTATACATTTTTGTTTCCTTACAATCCTCTTTTAAAAGTCACTTTTCAATTTTTCTATTTTTACGTAAACCTTGCACCTTTACATTTTACCCGATTTAAATTTACGTTTTAAGGTTTTGACAAAGTGAACCAACCCTAGACTATGATAATTTACATATTTTATGAATTTTTAAACTATTTCATGTTTACAAAAGAGTTTTATACTTGTCATGTCATTGTTATAGCTTACATCACTTTTATCAAGAACCGGTGTCACCAAACGTGTTTTCGACTCACGGTTTCATTTTTAACGACGTTTAAACACTCCGATAAACCTAAGGCTCTCATGAAATATTAAAATTAGCCATTTTAACACTTCATAACAATTTCAAAATATTTTTGTAACACTTTTCTAAAATTCACGTTTTTAGGTCGCCCGGTATTGTGTAATTCATGTTTTTTAGACCGTCCGCTTGATTTAAACCTCACAAACACACTAATACACCAAATATTAATCAAATAACACTAAAATCTGATTTGTGGCTTTCCCTGGGACCCCCAAAAACGTCCACCTCTTTTATACCCCAACATATCACACACATTATCATTTTCAAGGAGAGCACTCATTGATTTTTACATGCAATCACACCAAACTCAAAATAATCATCCCATCTTCTTCCTCCTTGCTCCTTGCTGTCGAAAATCCACACAAAAACACCCTCATCTCTGTGATTTTTCATCATCCAAATATTCACCACAACATCCTTTTGAAGGTGCTCACAAAAGATGGTGATTTGAATCGAAGTTTTGAAGGTTTTATTTGTGTTTCTTGATGTTTTCTTGGTGTTTTTCCTTCAAGAGGATTAGGGCCTGGTTTAATCAAATGGGTAATCGTATTTTGAAGATTTTGAAGTGAAGATTTATTTTATTTGGGTGTCTCTTGGTCGAATTTAATCAAGCCCTAATTATGTTGTTGGTGATTTTTCACTTCTTGTAAGTCAATCTTATCATTTCCTTTGGATTTCTTCACATGCAATGGGTTTTTGGTTATTCAATTAAATATGGGTTTTACCTCAGTGGGTAAACCATATTTATGATAAGCATGTTATACCTGATTCATTAGGACCATAGGTTAAGGGTGAGTGTGTTTGGGATAAGTTATGTTTAGGATAGATTGGATTTGTGATGCAGAAATTTTAGAGCTGCATTGTTGGAATGAAAAGACCTTGATACAGTGGGTTATAAAATTTGTAAAAATTATACATACCTAGGTATATGTCTCAGGGTCATGTGTCAAAAAGCCTCACCATTAGAAGTGTTAGGATGATTAAAATATAATTTTTATGGTATAAAGGGTCAGATTCTGTATGCTGTTGGCATTCGGGGCAAAACTCAGGTTTTATGCCATAACTTTTTAAAAACTAAACATGTAACCTATACTAGACAAATAGAGCTATCACCTCCAATTGGCCTCACCTTTATAGGACCTGTAGATTTCAAATGACGGCCGATATGGTAAGCCGTAAAATTCAGTCACACTTTTCTTTAGGACAGGTCTGTAAAGAAAATTTATAAAAAGTGTTTATACCTGCAAATTTTTGAGTAAAATTATTTTTACAGTATACTAGGGACTTATAGGAAACTAAGGATATAAAGAACTTAAAATTTTGACTTACGGTTTGAAAGTAGTGATTTTTGGAAGTTGGGGAAAGTTTTCAGCCACTAATAAAACTAGGGAAATGTGATGGGTAAACTACTCGGGAACTTACTATTTTTGGAAACCTTGAACATATGACTTGTGAAAACCCTTAGTATAATGCCTTGGCTGTATGAATCAAGTATAACAATGTACATTCCATCTCTTATTCAATTAGCATTCACTTAGAAACATTTCTTGTTATAGGTCATTTCTAGTTTCGCTTCGGTTCTTCGGTTGTCTTTATTCGTGCTCTTTCACTCCACTACTTAAGGTGAGTTCATAGCCTCGCCTTTACTCATATTTAAACATTTTATAAACCTCGCGAGGGGGATACATGCTAGTTTTACAAACTGAATACAAGTAGTTTTTGGTATGCTGGACCCGATTATATGATTATAGATATTGAATGCTTTTTGCCAATTAAGTCCCCTCATGAACCGTTAATTACTCGAGTAGTAAACGCTAGTATTATGGATATGCGTATTAGGCTTGGCGGGCTTGTTCGGGATACGGACACATAATAGTTAGAATTGTGGTAAATGGCAAATTTTTACCTTCTCCAGGGCATTATTAAATTACGTTAAGGTTCGGTTACATGAACTCAATACTATAATCAATTAAACCGACATGTAATTGCAATACTTGTCGCCCGATAAATAATGCTTGTATTCAACTTATTACTTATTAAACTCTATGAATTCACTCAACTTTATGTTGACTTTTTAGCATGTATTTTCTCAGGTATTATTTGCTAGCTGAGCATTGGGAGCAATCGGAGTCGCGTGGATATCAAATATTGGAAGACTTATTTTCTACACATTCGATAACTTTTTATCTTTAAAATATACATATATGTCATGTTTTAATTCTTGTAACTTAATTTTTAAATAGAAATTCTTGGGACCTTTGTACTCTGATTTATCAAATCGAATGTGACATTTCAAAAATTTCATGTCACTAATTTTAATATTCTTATTATTTAACAATTTTTTTTATATAATTAATTTCGTCTGAAGTTATCCGTATACGTCAAAACACATTCAATTAATTCAACTGCGACTAGACTATGTCTACTCTACACTCCTTATACATTTTTGTTTCCTTACAATCCTCTTTTAAAAGTCACTTTTCAATTTTTCTATTTTTACGTAAACCTTGCACCTTTACATTTTACCCGATTTAAATTTACGTTTTAAGGTTTTGACAAAGTGAACCAACCCTAGACTATGATAATTTACATATTTTATGAATTTTTAAACTATTTCATGTTTACAAAAGAGTTTTATACTTGTCATGTCATTGTTATAGCTTACATCACTTTTATCAAGAACCGGTGTCACCAAACGTGTTTTCGACTCACGGTTTCATTTTTAACGACGTTTAAACACTCCGATAAACCTAAGGCTCTCATGAAATATTAAAATTATCCATTTTAACACTTCATAACAATTTCAAAATATTTTTGTAACACTTTTCTAAAATTCACGTTTTTAGGTCGCCCGGTATTGTGTAATTCGCGTTTTTAAGACCGTCCGCTTGATTTAAACCTCACAAACACACTAATACACCAAATATTAATCAAATAACACTAAAATCTGATTTGTGGCTTTCCTTGGGACCCCCAAAAACGTCCACCTCTTTTATACCCCCAACATATCACACACTTTATCATTTTCAAGGAGAGCACTCATTGATTTTTACATGCAATCTCACCAAACTCAAAATAATCATCCCATCTTCTTCCTCCTTGCTCCTTGCTGTCGAAAATCCACACAAAAACACCCTCATCTCTGTGATTTTTCATCATCCAAATATTCACCACAACATCCTTTTGAAGGTGCTCACAAAAGATGATGATTTGAATCGAAGTTTTGAAGGTTTTATTTGTGTTTCTTGATGTTTTCTTGGTGTTTTTCCTTCAAGAGGATTAGGGCCTGGTTTAATCAAATGGGTAATCATATTTTGAAGATTTAGAAGTGAAGATTTATTTTATTTGGGTGTCTCTTGGTCGAATTTAATCAAGCCCTAATTATGTTGTTGGTGATTTTTCACTTCTTGTAAGTCAATCTTATCATTTCCTTTGGATTTCTTCACATGCAATGGGTTTTTGGTTATTCAATTAAATATGGGTTTTACCTCAGTGGGTAAACCTTATTTATGATAAGCATGTTATACTTGATTCATTAGGACCATAGGTTAAGGGTGAGTGTGTTTGGGATAAGTTATGTTTAGGATAGATTGGATTTGTGATGCAGAAATTTTAGAGCTGCATTGTTGGAATGAAAAGACCTTGATACCCTGGGTTATAAAATTTGTAAAAATTATACATACCTAGGTATATGTCTCAGGGTCATGTGTCAAAAAGCCTCACCATTAGAAGTGTTAGGATGATTAAAATATAATTTTTATGGTATAAAGGGTCAGATTCTGTATGCTGTTGGCATTCGGGGCAAAACTCAGGTTTTATGCCATAACTTTTTAAAAACTAAACATGTAACCTATACTAGACAAATAGAGCTGTCACCTCCAATTGGCCTCACCTTTATAGGACCTGTAGATTTCAAATGACGGCCGATACGGTAAGCCGTAAAATTCAGTCACACTTTTCTTTAGGACAGGTCTGTAAAGAAAATTTATAAAAAGTGTTTATACCTGCAAATTTTTGAGTAAAATTATTTTTACAGTATACTAGGGACTTATAGGAAACTAAGGATATAAAGAACTTAAAATTTTGACTTACGGTTTGAAAGTAGTGATTTTTGGAAGTTGGGGAAAGTTTTCAGCCACTAATAAAACTAGGGAAATGTGATGGGTAAACTACTCGGGAACTTACTATTTTTGGAAACCTTGAACATATGACTTGTGAAAACCCTTAGTATAATGCCTTGGCTGTATGAATCAAGTATAACAATGTACATTCCATCTCTTATTCAATTAGCATTCACTTAGAAACGTTTCTTGTTATAGGTCATTTCTAGTTTCGCTTCGGTTCTTCGGTTGTCTTTATTCGTGCTCTTTCACTCCACTACTTAAGGTGAGTTCATAGCCTCGCCTTTACTCATATTTAAACGTTTTATAAACCTCGCGAGGGGGATACATGCTAGTTTTACAAACTGAATACAAGTAGTTTTTGGTATGCTGGACCCGATTATATGATTATAGATATTGAATGCTTTTTGCCAATTAAGTCCCCTCATGAACCGTTAATTACTCGAGTAGTAAACGCTAGTATTATGGATATGCATATTAGGCTTGGCGGGCTTGTTCGGGATACGGACACATAATAGTTAGAATTGTGGTAAATGGCAAATTTTTACCTTCTCCGGGGCATTATTAAATTACGTTAAGGTTCGGTTACATGAACTCAATACTATAATCAATTAAACCGACATGTAATTGCAATACTTGTCGCCCGATAAATAATGCTTGTATTCAACTTATTACTTATTAAACTCTATGAATTCACTCAACTTTATGTTGACTTTTTAGCATGTATTTTCTCAGGTATTATTTGCTAGCTGAGCATTGGGAGCAATCGGAGTCGCGTGGATATCAAATATTGGAAGACTTATTTTCTACACATTCGATAACTTTTTATCTTTAAAATATACATATATGTTATGTTTTAATTCTTGTAACTTAATTTTTAAATAGAAATTCTTGGGACCTTTGTACTCTGATTTATCAAATCGAATGTGACATTTTATTAAACGTTTCTTTTGAGGTCGTTTTATGTAACTTGTGTGTATGATCTATGAAGTGACACCCAAATTGGTATTCCGCTGCGTTGTAAATTTTGGGGGTGTCATAAAAACTTACTAACTGATACTTTCAGTTAGTAATTACAACGTTGTACTAAAGATAACTAGTACTATAACACTAGTCTAACGTCGGTTGGGAGGTTGTTGTGGTCCGGACGGATTATTATTTCCGCGTGTTGCTAACACATCTACACTTTCATTTGGACGGTATTCTTTGACATCCTTTTGGTATAGCCTTTGTTGTATGGCACTCATTTGAGTTTGCATTCCACACAAATCATTCTTAAGTTGATACCTGTCAAAGTTTGCAACATCTAACCGGATTTCTGCGGTATTTAGGCGGTTAAGTAGTTTGTGAATTTGTACTGCATCCTGTTCTTGGGCCCTCTCAACCAATGTGAGTCTATCCTTGACGTTATCCAAGCCAGTCAAAGGATTTAAGACTATTTCCCCAACATGAGTCGAGTCACTCTTCACGTAGCTCATGTCAAGCTTAAACCAATATAGGTCGTCTCAAGCATTCATGGCATCCATTCTGGCAGAATTTACCTTGGATATGTAGTCGTTCATTTGACTTGCCATTCTTTGAACTTTGAGTTGGGTTAGGTTGAGGGCTTGTTTCAAAGAGTAGATTTCGTATTGAGCTGAGTTCACGAACATATGTGTAGATGAAGATGTTCCGCCGACTTGGTGAGTAGAATTCGGAACTTGAGCTGGAGTGGTACGGTTAGATTCGGATGAAATTGGTGAAACAGGAGGTGGAGATGTTAATGGTGATAGATGTGGCACCACTATTTGTTCCTCCGCTTCCTCAATGTCATCGATGCCTTCGATGTCAACATCCATTTCAGGATCCTCTTCGTAATCATCGATGTTTATGTCCATATCCATTTCAGGATCTTCGTCCGAATCTATTTCATTGTCTAGATCCTCATAAGGTTCTTCCTCATCGTCGTAGTCAATTGCTTCAAAGTAAGGATCATCGGGTCCGGGAAGAATTGGTAAATACTCAGGCATAGCAGGAAGATGATCGGGAGATGGAGGTGCGGACATGATGTCTACAATTAGTATTTCGATGTCAAAAATAAATCAAATGTTTATGGAAAATGCTCAAACTATGTCAATGTGCATATAACAATATACAAATATGTTCATGTAGCATAACATGTGTAATAAGTCCATAATCTTTTGGAGGATGGAAGGCACGAAGAGTGGAAGGCTATAAAAATGTTTTTGCTTGTAGTTGTAGTTATAGTTTAGGTCTCACTTAGACCCGTTTCTCTATAACCATGGCTCTGGTACCAATCTGTAACACCCCCAATTCATGATGCAGCGGAATTCAACTTGGGTGTTACTCGACGGCACAACAGTCATAATAATAGAAAACGATCTCTAACCGAGTCGTATTAAAAAGAGTTGTCATTCATATTTATTCAAATATATCAGAGTTTACATAGTAAGGTCCCAAAAAGGTTCCATGTTTCAAAATACATCAATATAAAGTCTTTGATGTTTTTATCGAATGACATAATAGTTTATAGCCTTCTTCCTTCAGTACGTGCCCTTCCGCTCCATTCTTGATTATCATGGACCTGAAATACATGCTTAAGAGGTCAACACAAAGGTTGAGTGAAATTCATAGAGTTTGTTTAACGGTTGAACACAATATGTTGGTTGTATGAGTTAATTAGACTCATACTTATGTTAGAAAACAAAATAGTTATTATTATATACTAAGCTCATGCAACCAATACGTTAACGGGTACCAATATCAATCGGCGGTTTTGTTGCCCCGGTAAGTACTTTGCCGTCATACTTAATGTTTTCAAATATAGTGCATTCGTTTGAACTAATCTGCTCAAACAAATGGGATTCGTCAATCCCAATAGGCCTATTCACAATACTCGCGCTCACTAATTCTAGTGATTAAATGGTTCATGATAGGGGCCTAGGATTGGCAAGGTAGGTACTTAGTAATAATAAAACAATCAGGCAGCATACAGTTTCAAAGCATTGTGTTCGGTTTTAAAAGTAGCATGTATTCCCCCCAAGGGTTTGTAAAACATTGAAGTAATGTAAAATGGGGCTATGAACTCACCTTAAGTAAAATAGCAAGTAATGAAGGTGATGGTTGGATCGTGTAGGTTTCTACGAGCAACCTATAATAGAATGTTGCGACTTAGGATCGGAGTGAAGAATATGAATAAGTGCCTATATAAATATCTTGCATTTAGTCCATGATGTGGTATGATGTATATTGTAAGTCTTTGAAAGAAAAGATTTATGAAACATGTATGTTTTGTATATCGTTTAATACCGTTCGGGCCGACATAATTCAGAAGTCATGTTAGTAAGCGTTCGAGGAGCCAGGACACTTTAATTCGTAAATCCACAACTTATCTCGACGGCTTACATAATGAACTCCTCACATGAGGCTCCCTACTATTGTAGTAGTTGATAAAATATATAGATATAAGTTTTGATCCGAAAAGTTACATGTCCGATATTTGAGTAAACTTAGGAAAGTTTAGTATTACATGAAGATTGTTATTAGGGTAAGTTTCATAAGTCTTGTATGACCATTTTTCTTTGTAATATCTCATGGTTCCTTTTTAAGTGAAGTAGATCCAAATTGCTTGTTCAAATTATCGCCAATTCCTTGTTTCATGTTTACGCCTATGTAAGCTTACATGGTCAATTCGTCATGGCCTAACCATGACCTTTGGTCCTTGTTCCATGGTCATGAGACTCAACCTTGGCTCTAGCCATGGTGGTGGTCTTGATTATTGGTCATAAGACCTCTTGTTCCTTTTAAAGTATAACCATAATATAGTGACTTATAAATATGTAAATAGCTGTTAAGAAACTGAGAAATATCTCACTCGTTATTGATTTTCTGGAGACGTGCCCTTGACTTTTTGAAGAAAACGTGATTCCAGACAACTTTCGTGTTTTAACTTTTTCATGAATCGGACCAAAAAGGCCTCTTTTTGCGTGTTTTAGGTTCTGTCACAGAAACTATTTTGGCAGTTTTGCCGGAAAGTTTTGGTAACTTCAAATCGCCATAACTTTTGACTCGTATACTCTTTTTAGGTGGTTCAAGTTGCTACGGTTTCCTTGTTAGGTCCTATACTACAATATGTAATAATCCAATATCATATTTTTACCATTTTGATCAGGTCTTACCAAGAAAGTCACTACTTTACTTGTTTTAGTAACTTATTTTAACAATCAATTATAACAACATCTTTTACTCATTTTTATACATCATGGACATGAATACAAGACATAATATAGAAAGAATAACATGTAAATGATATGAACATGATTAATTAACAAGAAGCATGTTAGGTTTAGGCTTACAACTTTTGGCTTTCAAATAAAGAAAGGAAAGTAGAAAGTAAGGAAAAGGACTTTGATAGACTTGCTTCAACCCACTTCACTTCATGCAATCTTTCTACCCTTGTAATCTTGAAAGATGGATGATGAAGGTTGAGGTGACTTGAGTGGATTCAAACTCAAGAGAAATCACCAAGTATATGAGGTTATGGAAGTGTTTTGGTAACTTAAGATCAAACTAGGGTTTCTACCTTGAAGAAGCACTTGAACCTTGCTATAATTTGGAAGAAATAAAGCTAAGTGTGGAGTGAATTGGGGTGTGGTGATGGACGGCAAAAAAGGGGGAGGGGGGGGGGGGGTATTTATATGGGTTTGAGGAGGTTACAAAATGGAACTAGTCAAAGCTTTTCTTACAAGCTTATACACATGCATACCATCCAAGACCTCTTGATACAAGATCAAGCCACCTTAAGGTGTGACTCCCCCCCCCCCCTAATGGCGGTTCACAAGGGCTAGGGGGGTGAGGTGTGCTTGGTTAGATATTATCCTAAGATATTTGGTTAGTTTTGACTCCGGGAAATGCCAACCGTAAATGATTATGCCTCAAAACGTAAAACCGAGTGTCGTAAAATTATGGAATTTTAAAGTATTGTTAAACATGTCCATATGTTACATAATAAAATATAAAATGAGTGGTAGGTTCCATTTGGGTGGTAAAACCCTGCTAAAACTGGAAACACGGGTCTAAAACGCGTAATACGTAAAATGTACGAATATTGCGTAAAATTGAGAAAAGTAAAATGTTACTTTTCTGATAGTTTATAAATGATTTAAAATGACTTATAATGTCTAGAATGGGCTCAGTCTAGTGTCGGTTGGTATTAAATGTCTTTTAGACATCAAACCGTAAGCCTAAAAATCAAGGAATGACTTATAAAATCAAGGAATGATTTTTGGTCAATGGAGGAGGGAAAAATATGTTGACTTATTTTAATAAGTTGAAAGCTCAAATCATCTTAGAAATGCGGTGCAGGTATAGGCTAAGGTTACGGCTGAGTAAAAACGCTTAAAACTGAAAATTCCAGTTTTTCACGGCCGAGGTTTATTTTGGTCATGTTTTTCTCAGTCATGATTTATTCTCAAATAAATCATGAGTGTGTCAAACATTTTTCTGATACGGGGAAAATTAACGCGACCGAGTTTCGTTGTGCGTAGAATTTCTGAATGACGTTTTACCCTAAAACGTGTAATTTCTTAATAACTTTCACGAAAATGATCTGACGAATGTCAAACATTTAATTTGCCATGGAAATGATTTATCACTCGAGAATATGAAATAAAAATCAACTTTCGGGAAAATTTCGGAAAGAATGAATAGTAAAAATGAATAGTAACATGAATAGTAAAAGTGAATAGTAAATTTCCGGGAATAGTAATTAACCTGAAATTGCGAATTGTTACATACATGAAGCATTAACTGGAAGCATTTTATCACTAATTGTATCAGCCCGTGAGAAGATGTCGATAAACATTAGGAGTCATCAAATTAAATGCGGGTCCTGAACTGATTTGTACAGGAGCCGTATGACAATTTAAAGAAAACAATCAACATGTAGTATATTCACCTTTCTCCCCCTAAAAAATTGCAGATGAGGTTGCCATTTTTGATTGAATAAGTAAATAACGATGACTCCAGAACGTTGATTCACTTGATCTCTGAATGAGCATGGGGAAAGCATGAATCATGTTGATGAGATTGGTCATAAACAAGAAGATTTATCTTCTTCAGAAGATAAAGCGTACTGAAATGTACACCTTTTTTTTCTTTGAATAACGGGGCCTGAAGTGTTTTCAGCGGACGCCATTTTGTTGAGATTGAATAGCGAGGCCTGAACTGATGTGAGCAGATGTCATATGTCATTGAAGAACGAGGCTTGAACTGATGTGTTCAAACGTCATATCTCGCTGAAGAACGAGGCTTGAGCTAATGTGTTCAAACGTCATCTCTCTCTTTTCTACTTCTCTTAGCTAACTCATTACCAACCCCCTTTTCATTCATTCAACTCTTTATCATGACTACTGATGGAGAAAACCCAATATGATGAACTTGAGACTTAAAGAAAATAACCCGAACTTGTGACTTAAACTTGCACTAATGTGTGACTAAGAGCGGTGTAGAGAATTTGTGAAACTTCGAATCCCTAAGTACTCTACACTCTTCAACCAACCAACCATCAAGTATAAGATGTACATCACCTCTTGAATATCCACAACTTCGTGTGACACTGAGCACTACAACGCAACTCCTTAAAGTGATAGTTATTTTGTGGTAATAGAGAGGAAGAATCACAAAAATAACTAGATATCCAAGTCTTCGTCATTGTAAAGGTTAAAAGCTCGAACAAGGATCTCGAAGAATATTCATCCAACCAATCCCAATATCTTCAGATACTAAGTACACGCACTTTATCCCTTCTTTGAAGTTGAAACCGTAGCACCAAAATCAATTAAGATCCGGAAATGCACTTTACTTTCTCCAGGATAGTTCCATCATCAAGGGATTTTACAAATCTATGATTTAAATCGAGAAATTGATTCTTTCACGGGATTTTAGAAAACCAAGAAGAAACTGTGAGACAATGATAAATTGAATGTGTCATGAAAAATTAGGTTTTGGTGAATATCGGTTTGGGGGAACATGCAAGAGATCAACAACAATTCTTCTCCCATGTGTAGAATACTTCACAAACCATACTAAGTAAAGTAGTATACACTACTTCCCCCTGGAAGTTGACCGTATAACATCAAAGCACACGTTTCTCCCCCAGGATGGTTTTGAACTTTCGAAAGCAACATTTACGTGTACGACCATATACCCGAGAAGCACTTGTCTTAAGCAAACATCTTGAAAATTCATGAATGCCATTGAAGGATCTTGAAATATTTTGCTTATACTGTGAAGTATCATTGACATTCTATAGCATCGAATATCCCATGAGAATTGTTGATCACATCTCAACCTTTGAACTCTGTTGAGGCAAAATTATCAAGATCTTCTTATGTTTTAATGATGACAAATAAACCTTCGAAACATATAAAATAATAAACGTTAGCCAAAGTTCTCCCAACACAATATCTACTCCTGGCGCACTGCCCGCGCGTTGACGCGTGGGCGACGCGCCAGGCTTCTGATGTTGTCGGGACGAACTTTGAAAGTCGGCTTTTCCCTTACCCAACAAATGTGGATCTTTCAATACAGGTATGAATATGTTATGTGCTTAATTGAGAACACTCGAAACGAGTTTTAGGATTAGAGAGATCCAACTTTTAAAATACCCATTTTCGGGAAAACGCCAACTCATGTTTTCTAACTCTCGCCTCTAGCCAAGGCCTTTCCAAACCTAGGGGGATTATATATTTCATGTAACGTCAAGTGAAAGCATCCATATGCTCATAACCCGTGCTTACATCTTCTCTAATCACGTAATGGGTTTACTCCCTTATTGGTCAAACTGAATCAAAGGTCACTTTGCGTAAACGCATCCTTTCCCGCATGGGATATGCTTTACATCAAGGCAAAGCACTTAGCTTGTTTGGACCATGGTGTTAGAGGAGTACATCGAGTCGTGGAAAGTCACGAGTTATGAGATTATAGATTCTCGACGTTGAGTTACTTGAGATTATAAGTAACCTTTAATTTTCTCATCTTATAATCAAAATTGTCTAAATCTTTTCTTTCATAATGACAATTTGATTATTTCTTAATCACCTTATTAATCACTCTTTCATAGACAAAGCCACCAAACCTCCCTAAATCTTATCCCCAACATTCTCTAAATACTCCCTTACACCTCTTACACCTTTATACCTTTTGTCTCCCACACTCTCCCACACAATATTCTCTTTTACAATATTCCTTCCACTTTATATATTCCCCACATATTCTCTTATACACACATACACACATATACTTTTCTACACACACATACTTTCACATACAACTCACATACACACACCTTTACATTCAAAATACACACACTTCACTTACATACTCCTCTTCACACACACTAGGCACCCCATCAAATCCTTCTTACATATTCCTTACATTCTTACACACATCATATCCAACCAACTTATTCCTTACACCTCCAACAACTTTATTTTCAAAATACACACAATACTCACAACCATATCATTCCCTACACACACTAGGCTCCCCATCACATCTCATTCTTACATATTCCCTTACACACATCTCTTCACTCTTACACAATCCAACTCATAACTTATATTCCTTACATAATCTTCATCCTAACCATCCATTTTGTGAAAACGTAGAGGGGGGGGGGGTGAATACGTTACCATTTAAAAACTTTAAACTTGTTGTATCAAATATCCAGTTTTAGCTTGTTTTAATATGAAAGATGTTACATGTAACTTGTGACTAGTATAAACTTAAAAAATGTTATCACACAAGTATAATCAACAAGTCACAACACAAGCAATCACATAATGCAAACATTAAAGTAAAGCAATAAGTAAAAGAAAGCGCAAACCAAACACGATGATTTATAGTGGTTCGGTCACGGAGCTCCTCTCCGCCCCACTCCACTCCCCGAGTGCCCAACTCGAGAGTTACTTCATTAGATCAACAAGCGCCCTTCTCGACGAAGAAAACGTTACAAATGTCGCTTACACTTTATCAGGTATAAAGCTAAATACTAGGTTCTAGTTCGAGGTAGAACCAACCTAACATCGCCTATACAATATTTCCGACACTAAGCTAGAAGTCGAGTTCTTTTACAAGGGTACAACCACTCCCACTATGTTTTGTGGCCCAACATAGAAACCTTGTGTTTTATGGCACAAACACATAAACCATCTATTCTAGTTTGATGAATAGATTGGTATGCAATGATGTTTACAATGATCCATGACATAAATGTCCAATGGATATAAATGCCTAATCTATATGAACTTCCATTGATTAGAAGTCTTCAATCAATGAGGATGACAAGTGCTCTTGAATCTTCATATATTGATATGCTTTGGTGGATGATAAGATCTCTAAGCTTTCTTTGGTGGATCAAGATGTATGATATGCTTACAACAAAGATGAATGTTAGAAGCATTATGATCATGTGATGATGAGGGTGATCTATGTATGTTATTACATTGTTATCTACTGATCTAAATGATGCAAGAAGGGTAGAGAGAATGTGTTGAAGGCATCAACTAAGGAGAAAATCATGGGCTGCTATTTATAGCCAACAAGCTCAGTAGACCCACGGATCAGGCGGAACCCTTTTGAGGGTTCCGTCTGTTGTTAGAATTGTTTCCGCAAGGTCTGACAGTTTTTATTTCCAAATATCTTTCCAAATCTATCCAAAAGATTTACCAAAGTCAACTATGATAAATTGGGTGAGAATCTAACTAAACTATGCATGAGATCTAGCCAAAGTCAACTTTGACAAGACATGGATGATGCAAGACATGATGTAAATGATTATTTCCATTTTTAGATTATTATGTATATGAAAGTAACTTGTAAGTTACTAGAAAATGTATATATTAGTTTGCTATAAGATGTTTAGTAAGTTACTAAAAATGTTTGATGTACTTATGTTGTTATAAGACACATTTTTATAGATTGTAAACTTACTAATATTACTTAGACACCTAATGTCGCACTTATTCTATTTGACACCTAAAGTGCACTTTGACACCTAAAATACTTAAAGACTCTAAAAGTATTTTAATCATTCTAAATGGTTAGTCAAGGGGTTTATCATAATGCCATATAACAAACATGTACGAACCTGTGTTGTAGCATACGAGGACTCGAGACGTTGAAAGGTATTGAATGTATGTTGAGATAAAATAAGATTACAAGTAACTTGTACATTCTACGTTGTGTATCAAGTTATATGTTTGTCATCAATCAAAACAAACGAGACTGTATAGATTAAATATCGTAATATTTGCACTAACAATCTCCCCGTTTTTTATGATGACAAAATATGTAAACGTGATAGAACGTAAAATGTAAAAAGTTACTTGTGTCCGTATACTTACTTGTATGCGTAATATCTTCTACATTTCTTTCCTCGTTTACACTCTTCTCCCCCTTTTGTCGAAACAAAAGGGCGTGTCCTTGGAGTTAAAACTTAATTTCTCCCCGAAATGGCGAGCTTGCATCATCCCTAGTGAAGTTAAGTTCTCTACGCCAATATCCTATGGTTGTTGCGTCCCTTAGGTTGTTAGCGGATCCATGGATCAAATATAGATCCTTAACCTACATCAAGGTTAGTGTTGTGCAACATAAAAAATATATGAAAAATGCATGATGAATGAAATACATATAGCCAACGATACATGTGGGTAAGCTATGCTGGGCTATGTTGACTTATCTCCTCCTTTATGTCGAAACACAAAAGTGTGTCAAAGAATGAGAATAAAGATGAATGCGTGCATACGCCCTCATGACTGTAGCTCCCCCTTGATCAATACTCCCCGTTGCTAGGGTACCAACGTATATGATACAAGAAATAAGAAAGCTAGAAAAGCGAAGGTTAGTGCATGATTAGCTCCCCCTTGATCAATACTCGCCGTTGCTAGGGTACCAACGTATATGATGCAAGGATGAAGAACCCTACAAAATAAAGGTTAGTGTAACATAATATAAATCCTAGAATGAGTACATGATATATAACAAAGTGTGTATAATATGCATTCTATAAAAGCTTGACGGAAGCCCCCTTTCTTTAGGGCGTCAATATGAACCTACAAAACAAATACTAGTATAATAGAAGTTTTGTCATAAGACAAGTATGTCATATACAACTAAGTGTATAGACGATGCAACATGAGTGCTTGATGGAGATTCCTCCTTGTTCGAAGGTATCAATAAGCACCTAAAAGAAGAAAACAATAGATGCAAATGACATCCTTAGATGAGTATATAATATACAATCGAGTGTATATAATGGTGAACCTACAATGAAAGAGTTAGTGCATTATATTTCATCTTTATGACAAATAAATGATGTAAATATATGCGATATATAAATGATATAAGCGACTCAAAGAAATGAACCATGAAATCAAAGATCTCATGAGGTGTATTCTTCTAATAAGAATTACAGTCATAATAAAAATGCGAATATAATATGATAAAATCCTACAAAATAATGCCTAGAAGGAAGTGAAGTTGAAATATTAAGAGTTAAAGAGAGTGGTGCCAGTGTTGGTGTTGGTTTACTAGAAGGATTCATATGGTGATAACTCGGTAGATGATTCAGGATTGATAAAAGTAAGTTTTCGCTAATCCATGGTTGTGATGATTAGTGAAAGAGATGATGTAAGGTGGTGGTGATAGCGTAGACAACTTATTTAAAAAATTAGAAACTCGTATGCATAGTAAATGCTATAATAAATATAAAGATTGAACATATGGACTCATGCAATCCGTTTCTAAAATTCATAACTTGAGGGATAAACAATGAATATGAATTTATCATCTACCAAAGATGATTTATCTTGCCATAATATATGCTTGAATGGAATTGAAAGGAAGTGAAGACAATAAGCACCTAGGAACAAAAAATTCCATATGAAAAGAGAATACTAAATGCCTATATGAGGATGAGAATAACACCATATGATGAGAGACAGTTAAATAGACCAACGTGTTGAGAAAGTGTTGGGAATGACGGTTTTGATTAATATATCGTTTGCACTAACAATGACGTGCCTGATATGTGTCTTGGAAGAAAGGATGAGATCCTATGATGGTGTTCTAGAAAATGAAGTTGTTGGTTGTGGAGATGAAGAACTTTGTCAAACACATGATTAGTTTTTCACTTGATGAGATATCAGTACAAACTAGTGACGTTGGGTTAAAAAGGCTTGAAACACTTGTGGTTCTGTGAACCGATTTTAACTAAATGGTGTGTACCTATGTGTTGGTATTTTAGTGAGTAAGAAACATGAGTAGATGTTCTTTAAATACATTTTGACAAAATACAAATATGTGAATGAATTTCTCTCCGCCTTAATTTGTGGACATCCAACATATTGTGTAATGCATCGTATAAAGAATGATGATAAAGTGTTTAGGAGGTTGAAGGTTAATGAAAGTGATGAGCTTAGTAATGTTTTTGCAGATGTTGGTTAGCATACAAAGAACTTCATCTTTGAAGTCACGTAGCTCTTCTCTATCAATCCAAGATGATCGCATGACGAGGCATGTGGTTTCCTCATAGGAGGTGTATAGGATTAGAGTATTGTTATAACTAACTGGTAATGGAGATGTTGTTAGGAAAGCGGAAGCAATAATGCAATTTCGAAAGAGGTCGATTGAAAGATACACAAACGCAAATTTCAAGCCTCTAAAACGTAGTCCTATTAGCTTCAAAACCTATATGCAAGAGAATGAGTGTTGATGGTGGAGTGGAAATGACATTTTGTGGTCTAGGAGATGGAATAGGAGCGGCAAGGTTGAGGAAATTTTCATCTTTGATGGGAGATGATATGATGAGTGGTGATTCATCCGAGGATGAAAAGCTTAGGTTGATGGTAGTGTTGAAGCAACAAGGCTTGACACTTATGCGAGCGGTTCGCCTAATGGGTCATGATGGTGGAGAAGAGTTGCTTGACTTTGTCATTGTCAAAGATGGTTAAAAGAAGTTAAAATCAGAGATGGTGATGGTGTGAATTGGAAGTATCTATGATTGTCAAATTTATAGGAAGAATGGATTGTGGAAGGGAGTGTTTGGATTTGATGTTGATCCATACAAAAATGGAGGTTTCTAATCATTTGGAAGAGTTCTAGAGGTTGTCAAATCATTGGAAGTCAGTCCAATGGAAATGGGTTGAGTAAGAAGACCAAGATGTGCACTAAATGCTATGTGATCATGGCAAATATTTGTGGTCAGGAGTGCTACGGATTCCAAGGAACCAAATTAAGGGTTCCTTGCTTTTTGCAGAAGGGTTCCTTGGGTTGGTTATGATCAAATTTGATTTTTGGAGGGAAATGACTTCCTATTGGTTCTAGTAGGTTAAAATGGTCCTAATATGCTTAATGAATGATAAGTAATATGCTTCTGACTAAAAATGATGGTTTGGTATTGGAAAGGAGTAAAAAATTTACAAAATGCAGAAAATTGCCTGGGAGGCTGGCGGAACCAAAATATTGCACTGGTGGAACCCTGAATTTAGTTCCGCCAGACCCGTAAGTCCAAAATCCTTAACAGAATGAATTTACAAAAGTCCGAACGATTTTTGAATTCCGTAATTTTTCCTACAACATATGCACGCAATTAAAACTGATTGGGAAATGACAAAAATGCAAGTGGAAACATACGTACCGATAGAGTTTGAACGGGGGCTGGCGAATTTCACTGTACTTAGTGAAAATAATGAAAATTTGGCAACTTCACAAAGTTGCTCACCTGCATATCCGATTAGTACAAGCATAGTCTAAACGTTACCAACTTCAATAGATCTTGTGTATGCTCTAGAGATGTGTAGTTTTAACCTTGGATGAGCACAAGGTTTAAGCTAGATGATGAGCAAGATTAGGTCACAATGTACGCTTGAAAGGAAATAGATACAAATAATATCTTTCAACAAATGAGATTATCCTATGGGATAAAGTTATCATGCTTATGAAAACAGGTATGACAAGATGAATTGGATACGCTATTTCATAGAACTTGTAGATGTTTGTTCAAGATAATTTAGCCAATGAGGTATAATGAATCTGTTGTGACACAACCGTTTATGTCATGATTTCTTAGGTATAATGTTTTCCAAAACATCATGTTTTCCTAAATGAAGATACGAAGCCAAAGTGTTTAAATTGGATAGTCCTATCCTAAATATACTTGGTCTCAAGATTATATACACTAGATAATGACAAGAGAAATTCACTCGAGTTTCTTATGTATACTCCTTAAGAGTCATTGCTGCTCGGGGTGTATGAGGTTAGCTTTGAGATTGCATTTTAACACATGTTGTTAAAATGTTGATTTAAGTTTTAACGAAACTTATGCAGAAGTTTAACGACAAAGGATTACCAATACTTTGATAACTTGTGAAGGTATTACTACTTATGCCATGTGGAAATTGATAAAAATTACGAGGAGCATCATGCTCATTTGATAGTGGAGGTTCTAGCCATAATGAATCATCTAAGTCCTCATAGGTGGGAAAGTATGGTTGAGTTTGTCCAACGTGCTTTTGATTTGGTACGAGTTTTGGACAAAGGACTTTTTGAGCAAAGCACTCAACGAATTCAAATGATGATAAGGATGGTGGATTGGTTGATCTAGGTGGTAATTCTTCTAGTGTGTCTAAAGAAGGTTGTGGCGATGTAAAGGTTTGTTGTGCTATAGGAGTACTAGGTTTTATGGATGTTGAAAACAACAAGGATGGAAACTAATTCTTGTGATCAATAGGTAGGTACAACTAGTGTGTGATGTGATCAGAAGCTTAGGGCCTGAGATATATCACAAAGGTAAATGTGATGGGAAGATGGTGAAAGTATAAGTGTACTTAAGTGCTAAATGTTCAAGGATGAAAACCTATTGACATTTGTTTTATTCCTATTGATTGGGAGAGTGTTTAGGATAAGTGTTTTAACATATGATGTCAAAATGCTTTGATTTTTTGGATATGACTTTTAATGACTACAATCGTAAGTCAATTTTACTTGAATATTTTAGATAAAATACTTAAGTTGTCAATCCTACTTTGTTGAGATTGGATAGTACTAAAGGATAGCAAGACTTGATAATACATCTATAACTAAAGTGTGAGTTTGACTCGATGTAAATCTTAATAGTCTTGATGGATGTCATGTTAGCCAAGAAAGGCAACATATGTGGATACACAACAATATCTGTAGTCATAAGTTAGACTTGTGATCTATGATACTTTTGCACACGGTGAGCTGGATTAATTAGGAAGTTGTCAATTTAAAAATCAAGCTAATGAATGAGTAAAGGGCAAAAGAATGCAGTGAGTGTGTTTAATGATAAAAAATACACAATGGTTTGAGGATTGCAAGGAACAAATTTCCGGATTCCTTCCTTTATACAGAAAGGTGTCTTGGATCTTTTTTTTTTTTTATGAAATTTGAAAGTATTATTATAGATGATTATCCTATAGGTGCAAGTGAGATGTTCTAATCCTAATAAGAGTAAATATCAGAAAGAAGTATCCTATAAATAAAAGTGAGTGAACTAGAGTGCGAGATTTAAACAAACTAAAAGATGTAACAGCAAGTCGGCGGAACCAAAACAATACCCAGGCGGAGCCCGGATTTTTGTTCCATCTGATCCGCGGGTATGATTTTGGCGGTACCAAAATAGTACGCAGGCGGAACCAAATTTTTGGTTCCGCCCAATCCTCCAGGCCAAAAATCTTTACAGTGGACATTTTTCAATCCCCGAAACCCGTTTAAATACTGTAATTTTACTTGAAACATATGCACCTAATTTTACTTGAAACATATGCACCTAATTAGATGTGATAGATTAAAACAAAAAACACAGATTCTAACACATGTTAGCATATAAATCAAGCCGATGATTTTGAACTTACCATAAATGGAGGTTAAGCCAAACAGTGGCTTAAACACCGAAAATTGATAACATCAAAGTGTTATCGTCATGCATGATTGATACGTGGGAATTGCGCCCTCGCAACTGGTTTTACCTCTCAAGGGATCTCGAGAAGCTTACAACCCCCACCAGGAAGTGTACCTGATCGTTGTAGTATAGTATAGTGGCAAGTGCCGGGGGATTGATCGTTCAACTCAGGAATAGTGTCGCTAGGATTAGAAAGCCTACTAAACTAGGTCTAAAGGTGAGGGATGATTCTTTTTGTATTTTTATATTTTATAGAAAGCAAGTAAAATCTCGGGTTTTGAAGGAGTGGGCGGAATTAGTTGCTAGCCAACTAACCCAATTAATCTAAAGATGCAATCAAAATAAAATAACAAAAATGAAAATGAAACTATTATACTAATATGGTGGAAACAATAATGAGGAAAGTTGTGTTTACTTAGATTTCATTACTCCCTAGATATCTTTTATAGGTTGATTAGCTTGTTACAATTGCATGGATGACGGGTCATATTCCTTACTACTAGTCGTAGGGCCGTATACAATATTCCCTAACTCTATAAGATCCTACTTCACTCCTATGTCGAGCCATTAGAAGCTCCTAACATGGGATCATTAGAATTTTCTTATGCATTAAATACTACAAAAAATCATAGTACACCTCCGTAACAATTTTCTTATGCATTAGAAGCAAGTCACCAATGGAAGTCAGCCAGTTTTCTTAAGCCTAACATCGAATACAATCATCCGTAACAATTATAAACAAACAATCAACCCTTAATCAACATCTAGGTTTCACTACATCTAAGCAAACACAATAAAAATCTAGCCTAGCATGTTAAAGAGAAGACAAGCGTAAGATATAATCACACAACACATAGACATATTGAATGAATACTTATCTTCAATTGAACATGGAAGAATCAAGGGGTTGAAACCCTTGAAAAAAGCTATAAATTCGTCTTAGGGTTTATGCCCTAATATCCACACAAAGTTCCACCCTAATGAATGAAAATTGGAAAACTATATATAGAGTTTACACCTTGACGGCGTCATGTATTAACTTGTGACGCCATCAACTCGCCGCCATGATAAAACTCGTATTGCCTAGATCCAGTTGTGACGCCGTCATGTAGGAAATTACTCTGGGCCGTCACTAGTATTTGGACCCTGACGGCCTTGGTGACGCCGTCAGGCCATAAGCTTGAAAACTTTCTAGGCCGTCATGTTATAAGTTCCATATCCACCTCTTTTGTCACTCTTGACGCCGTCACGTGTAAAAGCTTGACGCCGTCAGGTACTGTAAAAGGCTTGACGCCGTCCAAAATGCTTCCTTTTCCAGATTTCTCCTCAAAAGTACCTAAAATGACAAAAGGAACGATTTAGGGCAATAATTGATCAAATAATCTCGAATTCAGGCTTAAATGATTCCTTAAAAGCAGTACACTTTTCGCCTAATCAAATACCCTTACACTTGAGATTTGCTTCTCCTCAAGCAAATGTGCTTTTATTCTAATCAAAATACAAGTTAGGGGTCATTTAACACTAATATAAAAGTAATTACAACAACTAATCGTTCCACTAAAAACCAAAAGCAAGCACGGAGGTCATACACTAGCACCTCACAGATAGTGTTTAGATACTCACATCTCTCGGGTGTAATAAAGTATATATCACAATATGGAAATGGAAAACATCTCTCACTACCTGTCATAGAAAATAGATTACCATAGGCTTGGGAAAGGATCAAACCTCCACCACTTGGCGTAAGCACCTAGGATAAACTATCAAAGAGGTCTTTTAAAGGGTTATAACGTTAGATGTAGGGATATGGAAAACACGGTTTTGTTGGATAAAGGCAATATTTACTGGTGGCGAGTTAATCATCTTGGTTAATTACGTGTACAATATAGCGTTGCTAAGCCAAAACTCGACTCGACTTAAGCTAATAAATCAAAAATATAAAACTAACATGGAATGAAACGGGATGGTAGTCCGTATGTTTTTCTCTTTTCTTTTTTCTATTTTTTTTCTTATTCTTAATTTTTCGATTTTTTTTTTTTTTTTTTTTTTTTTTTTTTTTTGTGCATACACTTTTACCCTACCATCCAAAATAATACATCATAGGGAATGTACATTCCCCTTACACTTGAATTTTTACATACTTTACAATAAACTAATCTAATGACTCAAATCAAGATAATCAAAACACTTGGAGTACTTTTTAAGATTAATGCACAAATGGGGGCAATATATGATGTTCTTCCCCATTACTTCATAACACAAGTACTTTACCCATGAGTCCCAATCGTCCCAAAACAATATGTACAACATATGACTCGACTTAGCAACCATGTAATCAATTAGATAATTAGCTAAGGGTTTAAACATGTAACAATAATGCACTAAAGATGAGTGCATGCACGGAAGGCTAAGGCGATTTGGTTGCACATTTGGTGGGTTGTAACAAATTCTTCCTTTAAGTAAGATGCTTAAAGTTAGAAATGAAAAGATAGGCTTGGAGGGGTGTACTAGGGGTATCGTGTACTAAAAATGAGTACAACGCTAAGGTGTGGGAAAATTAATTGACTTTACTAGTCAAGTAATATGACTTAAATAGTCAAGTAATTATGATACGGGTTTAACAAAAGGGTGATCCTAATGCCTCTTATCATGTGGTAAATCCTACTACACGAATGTAGTCTCACTAGCGGTCTCGGGATGCATCACTAACGCAATTCTAGAATCTAAACGCAACCGGTACACTCATAAGCACTAATAATGAATGCTTTTCCTATCAAATCTAAAGGCGAACCTCACATATTTGGGTGGAAAATTTTTCTGAATGGTACGGTTTTGTGCTAGTCATACGACTCCTATCCATGAGACGCTTGTTAAGGCCAAAGTTTCACTCCTAAATGTTGTAAAAAAATTTAAATTTGGCGCTAAAATTACACTAACAAGTATTTCTCTTAGTTTTATTACACACCCACCATTGAACAAACAAACTCAAGTCCAATAGTATCCTATAAGGTATCATAATTTACCCTCCCCTTACACTTAGGATGAACATTGTCCCCAATGTTCAATTAAAGAATGTAAAAGTAAAATAGGTAAAAGAATGAAAACAAATACTCCCCTGATTCGTTCGGTGTGGATAGTGTGTCAACAAGGTTAGATCTTCCTCCAAGAAAATGAACGTTCAAAGCTTCCCTTCCAGAAATATAAATCATCTTCTTGTCATATATAACCTAACCTGAGAAAACAATCAAGGCAACCTCGCGTAAAATTGGCGGCAATCTATATATACTAACAAATCCTAGAAAGCAATTTAAGATATAATGCTTGTGGAATGAATGTTTGCATATTTCCCGAAGTTTATAAAACTAAAGAATCAACAAAAACTTTTAAGACTCCGTTAGAAAAACAAAACTCGAAAAATTTCCAGAATTTTACATGTGACGCCGTCAGGTGTTAAACCCTGACGCCGTCAGAAGTGACATGCAGAAATCTTTATGTTAAGTTTCCGGAAAATTTTTGGAAAAACTTATGTCCTACTTCCTGGAAAATCCTGCAAAACATCATTATGACTCGATACAAGCATTTGACTCTAACAATTACTAATATACATGTTCATTTAATATTGTGGCGAATCAAGATCATTTTCATTCTTAGAAACAAATTTGAGGTTTCTCTTTACACTTAGCTTTTGCAAAATACCTTTATATGAAGTTAAGACGGAGTTAAACAACAAAATAAAGCATTTTCACAATTTAATTTGAAACATGTTCTACCAACAATAAAAATAAAACATGCATACGGAAACAAATAACAATCAAACAATTGAAAACACACAAAACATGGGTTGCCTCCCAAGAAGCGCTTTTCTTTATTTACGAGTCTTGTAGCTAGACTCAAGGTCATGTGTTATCACGTGACCTCGCCATTGGTCTCATTCTCTAGGTCATCTCCAATCTTAGTTTTGTATTCCGGACCTAGTTGCAAACATTCCTTGTAGAAATCGAGTATTCTACTCATGACATATGTAAGGAATTTTGGAAGTTCCTACTGATGAAGTTCTACTGACAGGATTCTGCTGAAGCTATAGATGGTTTCTGCTGACATAGTGTTCCTTTTGAAGACTTATTTCTACGGATATTATTAATCCGTATCTTTAGTATTTATTTGTTAGGATATGCATGAGCTATATTAGGTAGTGATATGCATTGATTTTATGTATTTTAGGGTTCCTTATGCTTATAAAAGGAACACAGGTTTATGTTTACATACACTTGTTGAAAACACTTTCAATAGAGAGGAATTTAGATCCATAGAGGATCATTCTTTATTAGAAAAACCTTGTTGGTAACTTTGATTGTGTTGTTGATTTTTATTCCGCTGTGCATATTCAATCATTATTAATATATCATAGATTGGGCTTAAACGATCTTTAACAATTGGCATCAGAGCACAGGGGGCTTGATATCTAGGGTTTATATAAGGTTTTACTGTCGAAGAGAAGAAGGTACGATTTGTTATGATTTGTCTTTAAGGTTTGCGTATGGTTAAAAGTCGACTGGTCATTAAAAATAATTGTTGTTGTTCCTTGTTGTAACGCATGATTAAATATATGATTGGCGGTGATTTAATTAATGGGTCGGTATCATCACATGGGGCGATATTAATTCATGAGGTGTTCTTTTATTCGAAAAGTGATTGGCTGAATGAATGATAATCTCGTACCAATTAGTATGGCTGGTGAATATTATATTCTGATTCGCTTCTAATTATCAATCAAATCGCTTCGCACATGGGTCAGTAAATTTAGTATTCTTTGGATTTGTATAATAACAAGATAGGAACATGGTAAAACACATTGTTTGTCGCATGATGCATTAATTTTGTTATCATCAGATCGTGGGTCGGTGACATTGATTTGCTTCGTTGATTTTATTAAATTCAAGATTAGTGGGTCAATGATAATATTGTTACGTCACGTGATTCAACTTAATTGAATATTGAAAGTCTTTTTCGTGTACTAGAGTAGGAGCTGTTTGTCGTTTATTGATTCAACAAGACAACCGAGTACTGTTACATTGGTCAGTACGTCAAGTCCCTAAATTTCTATTGGTCAAAGATTTATTAGTGGGTCGGTGGAGCACTTTGGTTTCGTTCCTTTTCATTGTGAATTAAGCTAATTAACCTGTCGCTTTCATCATTCTTTTACCTAGTACTACTTATGATAACAGATCTGGTGCTTTCTATGTAAAAGATCATAGGTCGGTGATGTATTTTAGTGCATGAGAAGTTTTGAATATTGTTGCTATTGTGTTGTCATTTTCTTCAAAGTGTTAATTGGTCTATTTACTAACGTGACTAAGAGATCAGTTGTGAGGCTGTGGTACAATTCATTGCTGTGTTAATTCTGCTGTTCAATTGCTTAGAAAAGGGTTTACTGGTGTCCAAGGAACAAGCAGATTCGTACAAGGTTTAATTGGTTTTCAAAGGTTTTTCGTTTCTGCTGAACATTTTTGTGATTCTGCTGATTTATTACTGTTGTACGCTTCAATACTGCTACTGCATTCAGTCACTTTTTCATTTCTGCTGAAGCTTTGTGATTCTGCGAATTTATTGCTGCTTGTGCTTGTGGTTTGTTGTAAGTCTAATCTGTGGTACTCAACTAGGAATAAAATGAGGGTTATTATTATTTTCGTAAAATGACTTCATTCGGATCAGATGATATTCTTGAGACATTTGTCATGAAAGTTAGAAACTTTCTACCTATTCGTTCTAGGGTAGACAGGTCACAAGATGAAGGAAAAGATAAGGAAAGATGTGCCACTCAAGTGAGGGAAAAGGTTGCTAGACATAAGATACAAGGTGAGGAACATGAGCCTGATAATGATAAAGTTTCTGGTTCTGAGCAGAGTGGATTGCTGGCAAGCTGTACTACAGAGGATCAGCATGATCAAGTTGCCTTTATGGGCATTTCTCAGGTACCTAATTCTCCTTGTGATTGTGATTCTAAATATAAAACTCTTAAAGAAGCTTATGATGAGATGAAACCAAAATATAATACTTGTTTTATTGAAGCTCAAACATACAAAGAAGCTCTTAAAACTTTAGAACAACAGAAGGTGTGGTTTCAACATAATCAATTGGCTTATGAGGAAAAGATTAGAGTTTTAAATAGAGATTTAGAGAATACTAGCAATGAATTAAAGTTTTGTGAAAGAGAAAAGGCTAAAGTAGAGTTAGAGAAACAAGAACTACAAGAGCAGTTTGATAAAGAAGTAGCTTTACATAAAAATTGGTTAATATCAGGAGATACTTTAGCTAGCTGTCTTTATGGTAGTCAAGCTGTAAACTCTGGGATAGGTTTAGGTTTTAAAAAAGATATTGGTTTAGAGGCAAGGAATGATATGGGTAAATCTACACCAGCAGGCTTAGCAAATTATGTTAAAGAAGGAGAATTGCATGCTGTCCCTGGACCTATTAGATGTGAGTTTATGCCTAGCTCTCCTCAAAAAGACTTTGATGGATCACACCATATATATGGCAAAAAGTCAAGTGACTTGCCAGACCCTGATTGTAAGTCTACTGACTATGCCTCATGTGATTCAAGTGACAAGTCTTCCAAGGTCAATGTCTCTGCCCCCAGTGTTTTTAATGTTAAAAGCTCAAAGTCCATCTCAACTGAGTCTACCTCCTTTAATTCTACTTCTAGTGTTTCCACATCCAAGAGTAAAGTTGAGATTGAATCCAAAGTTAAGGCACCCAAGCAATAACCCATTGTTGTTCAAGATATACCTAGTTTCACTTGTAATAAATCTGATAAGAATACATACAATTCTAGGACTTCTTGTAATAAGAATGGTTGTTTTAATAAAAAGTCAAGTAATGTTAAGAAGAAAACTTGTTTTGTGTGTGGTAGTAAGTCTCATCTCATTAAAGATTGTGATTTTCATGAGAAGAGAATGAGTGTGTGTGCTGACCAAAAGAGACCTAGACCAATGTGGACCAATGTTAGTGCTATTCCCCCATATGTTTCACAAGCACATGTAAAAACCAAGAGACCCAATCCAGCTGATAAGCCAGTTTCTGCTGGTAAGCCAGTTTCTGCTGATAGACCTTTTCCAGCCGGTTGGAAAAGACATGATGCTAGACCATTTTATAGACCTACTAGCACTTACTTTCAGACTGGTTTTTGGCCTAGTTATTTTGACCCAATGTATATGGGGTGGGGGACAAGATGGGATACTGGTGTTAAGCCCTCAACAGGTTGTTCTTGGACTAATAAGAGGAAAGGTTCATTCTGGGTACCCAAGAACAATAGTTCTTGTTAGGTTCATTGATTGAGGGGAGGCATAAGCCTAAGGGGAGGCTTATTGTTGTATTCTTTGTATTTTAACCATTTTTTCAGCTATTGGATCCTTATCAGCCTAAGGGGAGGCTTAGTGTTTCTACTGACACTACATGTTTCTTTGGTTTCTACTAATGCTTGATGGTATATTTTCCATATTCTGTATTTTTATTTCTTTCCTTCTTTTATTATTATAAAAAAATTTATTAAAAAAAGGGTTAAAAAAAAAGAGAACATATAATTGTATAGTTTTTGTTTTATCTTGTTTGCAGGTTTTGGTGTTGGTTAATTACCACACAACACATGGTTATCAACTCACCATGTCTTACTGACACAAGAGTTGACTAGCCCACAAGATTATGGCTTGTGGTAAAGGCTGCGGAAAACCATAAATGGTAATCAACTCACCATGATGATGACGACATTCCATCAAAGAATTGGCTAGTCCAAAAGCAAACGGTTTTTGGTAAAGACACATCAATTCCTTTGATAGCTGTAATGGTTTGCTCAAAACCATAGGGTACTTAACTCACCCATGCTTCATTGCTGAGAGTTGAAATGGTCATCAATTCACCATGGTTGCTGCCCTATTGGGTAACCAAAGGATTGGCTAGTCCTGAGCAAACGGCTGCAGGTAAAGACAAAACAAATCCATTTATGGCTGTGATGGTTTGCCAAAAATCATTAGGGTTTTTCAACACACTGATGATTCACGTTCTAAGTGTTGAACTGGTTTCTAGTTAACCAGGGTGATGCCACGATTCCACCAAATGACTAGCTAGCCCAAGAGTGAGTAGCTACTTGGTAAAGGCTTATCAAATCTACTTATGTTGCTGCTGGTTCCTGTTGCTGCTGATAGGTTAAAGTTGTTGCTGGTTCTTTGTTCTTAAAAGATGGTTACTACTTGTTGCTGATATATAGTTTGGTTGCTGCTGGTTACTTATTGTTGCTGCTAATATTAAAGTTTCAATCCTCACACTTTCGATGCAAAAGCTCTATCTGGAATCTTGAACTTAACCATGTCAAATTCAAGATTAGGGGAGGATTGTAAGGAATTTTGGAAGTTCCTACTGATGAAGTTCTACTGACAGGATTCTGCTGAAGCTATAGATGGTTTCTGCTGACATAGTGTTCCTGCTGAAGACTTATTTCTACGGATATTATTAATCCGTATCTTTAGTATTTATTTGTTAGAATATGCATGAGCTATATTAGGTAGTGATATGCATTGATTTTATGTATTTTAGGGTTCCTTATGCTTATAAAAGGAACACAGGTTTATGTTTACATACACTTGTTGAAAACACTTTCAATAGAGAGGAATTTAGATCCATAGAGGATCATTCTTTATTAGAAAAACCTTGTTGGTAACTTTGATTATGTTATTGATTTTTATTTCGCTGTGCATATTCAATCATTATTAATATATCCTAGATTGGGCTTGATTGTGTTATTGATTTTTATTCCGCTGTGCATATTCAATCATTATTAATATATCCTAGATTGGGCTTAAACGATCTTTAACAACATAATCTACACCTCTACGCCTATCCTCATCATTCCTATAGTAAACCGCTTGCTTGTGTTCCTTTTCAAGGTTTGATAGAAGACGGTATTGTTCAATCTTATAGGGCATTTGGTAAGCAATCTCATCGTTCTCATCCTTGAATCTAACTATCCCTAGGGACGGGTCATAACTCATCTTAGAGGCCTCAACAAATGGTTTTCCGAACACTACTTGACTTAGGCAACCATCTATTACCAGACGAATATCCTCTACAATCATAAAGTCGGTAACATAAGTGAAGTTTCCTACAAAGACATGTAATCCTTTCACTCTTCCTACAAAGTTTCTCATCCAATTCGTGCTGGGGATCATCCTATACTCAAGTTGCTTCTTCATTACCCAATTATAATAGGTCCTAGTCATAATGTTTATAGGAGACCTAAGATCGATATACGCTTTCCACACATGTATATGCCCAATGTTGCATGGTATGTTGATGTTAGAGGGATCACCTACTTTAATAAGGGGTGACCCAAGGACGTATGGTGTCTCGGGATCATCGAATAGATCCTTGTGATATTCCCGTTCTTCCTTGGTGGGTAACTTATCAAAGTATTCTTCTACGTTTTCTACTTCCTCTAACTTTTCTTCCTTAATATCCTCAACTTCCTTAATCTCATCCTTAGTCCCGGTTTCTATTCCAACTTCATCCTTGTCACTTTCTTCTATATTCTTATCTATTGGCTTAACGGTGACAACGTTGACAAAGTGGACATGTTTGGATGATGAGGGGTCCTTAATTTGGATTCCGCTACTAGTGTCCCTAGTGTCCTTCCTAGGTGTAGTTAGCATTTGGTTGTTGAGGGCTTTCAACAAGTTGTCAATCTTATTGGTCATCTCCGTTTGTTGTTGATTGAATTCGGTTTCAAACTTAGATAAGCGAGCTTCTTGAGATGCCATAAACTTGGACATCAATCCATCAAGATTATTGATACTACCATAGTTATTGGAAGGATTGTTGTTGAAAGTACGGTTAGAGGGTGGACCGTTCGGTTGGTAACGATTAGGTGGATTGGAAGAATTGTTTTGGGGCATGTTTTGGTTTTGTTTCCACCTAAGGTTCGGGTGATTTTTCCAAGAAGGGTTGTAGGAATCACCGTAAGGGTTTGGCTCAGGTTTGAAAGTGTACCACTTGTCTCCGGCTTCGTCGGTACGCGAGGATGCGTAATCCGCAAAAGCTTGTCCGGGGAGTTCCATGCAATCACGAGTGTCATGGGGACGACTACATAATTCGCATGAAGAAGTGATTTTGTTCACTTGGCTTGAAGGCTTAGGATCTTCGTAGGATTTCATGAGAAACTTGACTTGGTCTTCAAGTTCCATGATCCTACGGTCGGGAGTGCTAGAATTGTTCGAAGGCAAAGATATTGCCTTGACCGTTTTGTTCAAATCACGGGGATCATTCCAACTTTCGTTGTCATAGAGAGCAAGATCTTCTATGAGTTCCCATGATTCTTCTGCACTTAGATCATGTAGCTTGCCACCGGCCGATTTGTCAATGGTTCGCCTTGTGGAGAGATCGATATGGTCATAGAAGATTTGGACTTGTAGGCAAAGATCTATGCCATGATGAGGGACTTTTTGGAGTAAGTCCTTGAAACGAGTCCATGCTTCATATAGAGTTTCACCTTGACGTTGTTGGAACATCAAGATATCATTTCTAAGCTTGGTAGTTCTCCCCGGTGGGAAAAATTGAGCAAGGAATCGAGTGGTGAGATCATCCCATGAGGTGATGGATCCCGCGGGTAAATGTTCAAGCCATTGACTAGCTTGATCACGTAGAGAGAATTGAAATAGGCGTAATCGGTTCGACTCTCTAGTTACAACATAAAGGTCTATGGAATCTACGATTTTAAGGAAATCCTTGAAATGTTGATTTGGATCTTCGGAACGAAGTCCATGGAATGCACATCTGCTTTGCACTAGCCGGATGGTGTCGGATCGCAAGGGGGACACATTTGCTCCTTGAGTGAGCTCAATAGTGTTTCTATAGCCTTGGTGGCTAGGACGGGAATACTCTCCTAAAGTTCGGAGCCTAGGAGGTTGATTTGCTAGTGGTGGGTTTTGTGGGTGGTTTTGTTGTGGTGGGTTGATGGGTTCAAAGATATTACCACCTTCCATGATGTCGGATGGTAAAGGTTACGAACAATGAAACCAAGATACGAGATAGACTAAAGAAAACCTAAAAAAATAAAAATCTTACTAGAAAGCAATCTAACAAGTAGACCTAATAAAAAGAAATCCTAACCTAGACAATAACTATTCCTCGGGCTATGGCGCCAAAAACTTGATACGTGGGAATTGCGCCCTCGCAACAGGTTTTACCTCTCAAGGGATCTCGTGAAGCTTACAACCCCCACCAGGCAGTGTACCTGATCATTTTAGTATAGTATAGTGACAAGTACCGGGGGATTGATCGTTCAACTCAGGAATAGTGTCGCTAGGATTAGAAAGCCTACTAAACTAGGTCTAGAGGTGAGGGATGATTCTTTTTGTATTTTTATATTTTATAGAAAGCAAGTAAAATCTCGGGTTTTGAAGGAGTGGGCGGAATTAGTTGCTAGCCAACTAACCCAATTAATCTAAAGATGCAATCAAAATAAAATAACAAAAATGAAAATGAAACTATTATACTAATATTGTGGAAACAATAATATGGAAAGTTGTGTTTACTTAGATTTCATTACTCCCTAGATATCTTTTACATGTTGATTAGCTTGTTACAATTGCATGGATGATGGGTCATATTCCTTACTACTAGTCGTAGGGCCGTGTACAATATTCCCTAACTCTATAAGATCCTACTTCACTCCTATGTCGAGCCGTTAGAAGCTCCTAACATGGGATCATTAGAATTCTCTTATGCATTAAATACAACCAAAAATCGTAGTACACCTCCGATCATGTTTCTTAAGACGTTCAAGCAAGTCACCAATGGAAGTCTGCCAGTTTGCTTAAGCCTAACATCGAATACAATCATCCGTAACAATTATGAACAAACAATCAACCCATAATCAACATCTAGGTTTCACTACATCTAAGCAACACAATAAAAATCTAGCCTAACATGTTAAAGAGAAGACATGCGTAAGATATAATCACACAACACATAGACATATTGAATGATTTGAATGAATACTTATCTTCAATTGAACATGGAAGAATCAAGGGGTTGAAACCCTTGAAAAAAGCTATAAATTCGTCTTAGGGTTTATGCCCTAATATCCACACAAAGTTCCACCCTAATGAATGAAAATTGGAAAACTATATATAGAGTTTACACCTTGACGGCGTCATGTATTAACTTGTGACACCGTCAAGTCGCCGCCATGATAAAATTCGTATTGCCTAGATCCAGTTGTGACGCCGTCACGTAGGAAATTACTCTGGGCCGTCACTAGTATTTGTACCCTGACGGCCTTGGTGACGCCGTCAGGCCATAAGCTTGAGAAATTTCTAGGCCGTCACGTTAAAAGTTCCATATCCACCTCTTTTGTCACTCTTGACATCGTCACGTGTAAAAGCTTGACGCCGTCAGGTACTGTTCCCAGCAAGGAAATTCAGACTTTGCCGTTTTCTTCACTTTTATGCTCAAAAAACGTCCAAAATGCTTCCTTTTCCAGATTTCTCCTCAAAAGTACCTAAAATGACAAAAGGAACGATTTAGGGCAATAATTGATCAATTAATCTCGAATTCGGGCTTAAATGACCCCTTAAAAGCAGTACACTTTTCGCCTCATCAATGATATGGTTAGTTCACATAATCATTCAAAGATAAGTTTCTATCCTATACCAAGACACGTACATTAAACATCATTGTAGAATCAAATATACCAAACACCTATTACAAGAATATTACATGTTTAAAATGTAGTGACATATTTAGACACTTGACCGTCTTTCAAGATATTTAGTTAATATTACTTAAATCTCATTTCTAAGTGAGTTATGCAAGATTTTAATATAACATATGGAAAGAGAGTGATCTAAATCAATAAGCAACGCAAAAATAAATTTTCAACTTAGGACACAAAATCTAGCAAATATCCTATTGTGTATAAACATGAAATTGACAAACAAGCAAATAAATATTATGGCAAGATTGACACTTATAAATCACAAATAAACAAGTGCAATCACAAATTTCAATAAGCAAACAACATATATGCATACAATCAAAACAAGTAGTCATTTAGCATAGCATAAAAGGAAATATACTTTTCGTCACTTTGCGTTTAAATATGACGATGTATGCCAAGCTTGATTAGTTTCCTTTATATATATAAATATCACAAAATTCTTTAGTTTCAAAAGAAATTATATCAATGTTCAAAGGATCCTAACTTAAATTTCCTAACTCAAAAGTTTGAGTTTCTATGTCCAAATGAAACTTAATATTTTGGACACACTGTAGTATTTGGTTTATTCTTCTGACTTCAGATTAGATTTAGGCCATAATTATTTTTAAAAGAAAGTATAAACAATTCCCTTCAAATTGATAGGTGGCGTGACTCTTGCGGACTTACGGTCAATTAGTTATGAATTTTTGAAGTTGGACAAAAACTGTATACTAAACTGACGGATTTCAAAGAACCTTTTTGAGGGTTCCGTCCATTGAGGAGAAAGGTTCCGCGGGTCTGAGAGACATATTTTGACTAAAACACATAGATTTGATAGTAAACATATTTAACAACATTTCTACAAATGTGACTTATCTAAACATTTACGGAGATTATTTTTCCACTAAATTAAATGTTAACCCAAAGACTCTTTTTAAAAACATATTTTTGGTAAATTAGATCTAAGCACATAATTTGACACTTACAAATTCTTTTAAGAATCTTTTCTTTTGTTTTTTAAGGAAACCTTCAAGCTCGTATAAAAATTAATATTTAGCAACAAAATTTCTAGGTATACTTAGCGAAACATTTTTCATATTATATTCCGCTTCAATGGAAATTTGATACATGGATCGTGCTCCATTTTAAAAACCATTTTTTTTTTAAAATAAGAGCTACGAAGCTATGATACCAATTGTGAAAACGTAGAGGGGGGGGGGAATACGTTACCGTTTAAAAACTTTAAACTTGTTGTATCAAATATCCAATTTTAGCTTGTTTTAATATGAAAGATGTTACGTGTAACTTGTGACTAGTATAAACTTAAAACATGTTATCACACAAGTATAATAAACAAGTCACAACACAAGCAATCACATATTGCAAACATTAAAGTAAAGCAATAAGTAAAAGAAAGCGCAAACTGAACTTGATGATTAATAGTGGTTCGGTCACGGAGCTCCTCTCCGCCCTACTCCACTCCCCGAGTGCTCAACTCGAGAGTTACTTCACTAGATCAACAAGCTCCCTTCTCGGTGGATAAAACCTTACAAACGTCGCTTACACTTTATCCGGTACAAAGCTAAATACCGGGTTCTAGTTCGAGGTAGAACCAACCTAACGTAGCCTATACAATATTTCCAACACTAAGCAAGATGCCAAGTTATTTTAAAAGGGTACAACCACTCCCACTATGTTTTGTGGCCCAACATAGAAACCTTGTGTTTTATGGCACAAACACATAAACCATTTATTCTAGTTTGATGAATAGATTGGTATGCAATGATGTTTACAATGATCCATGACATAAATGTCCAATGGATATAAATGCCTAATCTATATGAACTTCCATTGATCGGAAGTCTTCAATCAATGAGGATGATAAGTGCTCTTAACTCTTCAATGTTGATATGCTTTGGTGGATGATGATGGCAAGATCTCCAAGCTTTCTTTGGTGGATCAAGATGTATGATATGCTTACAACAAAGATGAATGTTAGAAGCATTATGATCATGTTATGATGAGGGTAATCTATGTATGTTATTACATTGTTATCTACTGATCTAAATGATGCAAGAAGGGTAGAGAGAATTTGTGTTAAAGGCATCAACTAAGGAGAAAACCATGGGTTGCTATTTATAGCCAACAAGCTCAGCAAACCCACGGATCAGGCGGAACCCTTTTGAGGGTTCCGTCCATTGTGAGAATTGGTTCCGCCAGGTTTGAGAGTTTTTATCTCCAAATATCTTTCCAAATCTATCCAAAAGATTTACCAAGGTCAACTATGATACATTGAGTGAGAATCTAACTAAAGTATGCATGAGATCTAGCCAAAGTCAACTTTGACAAGACATGGATGATGCAAGACATGATGTAAATGATTAGTTCCTTTTCTAGATTATTATGTATATGAAAGTAACTTGTAAGTTACTAGAAAATGTATTATTAGTTTGCTACAAGATGTTTAGTGAGTTACTAAAAATGTTTGATGTACTTATGTTGTTATAAGACACATTTTTATAGATTGTAAACTTACTAATATTACTTAGACACCTAATGTGGCACTTATTCTATTTGACACCTAAAGTGCACTTTGACACCTAAAATACTTAAAGACTCTAAAAGTATTTTAATAATTCTAAATGGTTAGTCAAGGGGTTTGATCATAATGCCACATAACAAACATGTACGAACCTGTGTTGTAGCATACGAGGACTCGAGACGTTGAAAGGTGTTGAATGTATGTTGAGACAAAATAAGATTATGAGTAAGTTGTACATTTTACATTGTGTATCAATTATTTGTTTGTCATCAATAAAAACAAAAGAGACTCTATAGATTAAATATCGTAATATTTGCACTAACACATTTCAAACAAACACATCTCAACCATCCATTTTACCTTTTTCTCCAAGAAATGGAATATTCTCTTGCATATTTTTCTCTTAACCCAACCATGGTTCATTTCTAACCCAACTATGGTGATGCGTGGGAATTGCACCAGGCTTTACCTCTCGAGGGATCTCGAGAAGCTTACAACCCCCACCAGGCCGTGTACCTGATCGTTGTAGTATAGTATAGTGACAAGTACTGGGGGATTGATCGTTCAACTCAGGAATAGTGTTGCTAGGATTAGAAAGCCTAAAAACTAGGTCTAGAGGTGAGGGATGATTCTTTTTGTATTTTTTATATTTATGAAAGCAATTAAAAATCTCGGGTATTGGAAGAATGGGCGGAATTAGTTGCTAGTCAACTAACCCAATAACTAAGATGCAATCAAAATAAAATAACAAAAATATAAATAAACTAAATTAAACTAGTGGTGTGAACAATATATGGGAGAATTGTGTTTACTTAGATTTCACTACTCCCTAGATATCTTTTACAGGTTAATTACTTGTTATAGTTGCATGGATGACGGATTGTATTCCTTAATACCAATCATGGGGTGGCGTACTTACTTCCCCAATTCTATAAGCTCCTACTTCACTCATATGTCGAGCCTGCAAGAAGCTCCTAACATGGGATCACTAGAATTCGCTCATGCATTAAATGCAACCATAAAAACCTAGTACACATCGGTTCATGTTTCTTAAGACGTTCAAGCAAGTTACACAATGGAGCTCTGCCAGTCTTCTTAAGCCTAACATTGAAATCATTCATCTATTACAACTATAAACAAGCAATCAACCTATAATCAACATCTAGATTTCATTACATCTAAGCAAACACACAATAGATCTAGCCTAGCATGTTAAAATCAAGACAAGTGTAAGATATATTCAAACAACACATAGACATATTGAATGAATTGGAAGAATACTTATCTCAATTGAATATGAAGGGTTTCAAGGGGTGAAAACCCTTGAAAATACTGTTACAAATGAGCTAGGATTTATAAAGTTCGGCCCTAAAATTCTCCACACAAGTTCCTCTCTAATGAATGAAAAATAGAAAAGTATATATAGCTTTCACGAGGTGACGGCTTCAAGAGGAAAATTCTGACGCCGTCATCTCGTCGCCAATAATTTCTCGGACTGCCTAGATCCAGAGCTGACGCCGTCATGTGTGTTTTTACTCTGGGCCGTCACCACTTTTACTCTTGATGCCCTTGTGCTGACGCCATCACGTTTTCTCTGGGTCGTCACCAAAATTGCTCTTGACGCCATCATCAAATCCTTCTTGATGCCGTCAGGTACTGTTCCCAGCAATGAAAATTAAGACTTTGCCATTTTCTTCACTTTTATGCTCCAAAAACGTCCAAAATGCTTCCTTTTCCAGAATTCACTCCCAAAGTACCTAAAATCACAAAAGGAATGATTTAGGGCAATATTTGATCAAATAAATTCCAATTCCGACTTAAATGACCCCCTAAAAATGGTTCATTTTTCGCCTCATCATATGGTTAGCTCTCAACTCACCTATTTCTCACCCAACCATGGTTAACTCTTAACCTCACCAAGGATGGAATATTCCATTAGATATACCCTTTAACCTAACCATGGTTCACTTTTTAACCCAACCATGGTTTGTTCTCTACACCACCTCTCTAACCCAACCTTGGTTATTCCTAACTTAACCATGGTTCATTCTTAACCCAACCTCACTCATTCTTCCTTATAGAGGAATATCCCATGGAATGCTCTCTTCTCTCTTTTATGCCATGTGAGGAATACCTATTCTACCCCTACCCAATTATACTTTCTACCTTTCTACCCTTGATAATTGGTTTCGCATAAACACTTCACAAAACATTTTCCAAATTGGCTATTTGAGTTGGTAAACCTTAGATTGATTAATGTTAAGGTTTAGTGTGTGAAGTATAATTGGGGGTTTAGCAAGGTTAGGTATTTTTAGGCCAAACACCCAAATTGGGAAAAATGTTACAGAGGTCCTGGCGCGCTGCCCGCGTGTTGACGCGTGGACGGCGCGCCAGTCTCGGTTAATTTTTCCCAAGTTGGGTCTCTGCCTATAAATACCCCACCTTGGCCCTTGTATTCCTCACCCCTTGCCATTATTCTTTCTCTCTACATTCTTTCTCTCTAATCCTCTAATTCTATCTTGTGTTCTTAGTTTTTCACACTAACATCTTTGAAAGAACACATCTCCTTGCATGGGAAGAATCACAAGAACTTAATCCACTCTTGTAATTGTGTCAAGGGTCTTCTTATCTTTACCCTTTTTACTACAATTGAGTCTCTAGGTTAGGTTGGGGCTTGATTGAACAAACAATCTTTTATTCATTCAATTGTTTGTAAGGGAAGTCTTTTGTCTTGATGACCAAGCCTAGATCATTGGGGATCTAGTTGGGGTTTGATACTTCCAGGTGGAAGTTTTGGTTGTGGTCTTTGTGACCTAGTGTAAGCCGAATCACGAGATTCTTTAGGGTGGTTTCCGAGGGCCGAATACCATGGGAGTAACTCCTTCTTTTTGAGCATCGATATTGGTGAATATCGGTGGAGTGAATTGTAACAGTTTGTAGTCCACCGAAAGGATTATACTAGTGGAATAATATCATGTCGTAGATTCGCAACTGGACGTACGGATGGTATGAACCCCCCATCCTAAACCAGTATATATCGTGGTGTCATTTACTATCTTTATATATTTTGGATTGTGTTTGTATTAGTGGTCGTTATTGTCTTGACCACGTGGTTCTTCTTTTTGGCTTAAAGTTTTTAAACATCTAAAAAGCCAAAGAAACCGTATTCACCCCCTCTATGGTTCTACAATTGGTATTAGAGCGGAATACTCAAGTTTTTGAGCGTTAAATCCTTCCCAAGAAGTCGTTTTACGTCAAAAAATTCTTTTCCAAAGATCTTAATTCCTAACAAAGAATTTTGGTAAAGTGAAGTATAGATCCATGGCTCAAGAGAACTATGTGGAGGGGTGTTCTATGCAAAGACCACCTTTTCTAGAGACTGATGGTTTTTGTTTTTGGAAAACCCGGTTTGAGACTTATGTTAGGTCCAAAGATCTTGACTTATGGAGGTCATTCAAAATGGAGATTTTATCTTCATGATGCTTGATCCGGAAACCAAGTTAATGGTTGAGAAGCCATACTCGGAGCTTAAAGAATGTGAAAAGAAAAAGCTTGCCAAAAATCAAGAAGCTAAAATGATGATATACAATGCTCTACCTCAAAGGGAGTTCGAGAGAGTACATGTTTGCAAGACCGCCATGGAGATTTGGTATTCACTCATCATTACTCATCAAGGCAATTCACAAGTTAAGGATTGCAAGATCGACTTTCTCATCCAACAATATGAGAAGTTTTTGATCTCCGATGATGAAACCATTGACAATGGTTACACACGGTTCAATGCTATTATCACAAGCCTCACGACTTTAGATCCTAGCTTCTATAATAAGAAACATGTGAGAAAGTTTCTTCGAGCTCTTCTGGTGAAGTGGCGGCCGAAGGTGACGGCCATTGAAGAAGCCAAAAATTTGGCGGAATTTCCTCTTGACGACCTCATCGGCAATCTCAAGGTCTATGAGATGATTCTTGAGAACGACAAGGCTAGTACCAAAGACAAGAAGGAGAAGGTGAAGTCTTTGGCCGTCAAAGCTAAGGTCACTAAAAGTCAAACTAGTGACATTAGTGATAGTCAAGAGGGAAGCGATGAAGAAGACGATGAAGATGATGAAGAGTATAACCTCATGGCCAAGAACTTTAGGAGGTTCTTTAGGAGAGGCGGAAACTTTAGGAGAGGTAATAGGTTTGGTAACCAAGGTAATGGTGGAAGGAACAACAAGGTTGGAAAAAGTTCGAGGCGCACTCAAGCATGCTACAATTGAGGTGAGAAAGGCCACTTCATGAATGAGTATCCTAAGCCTAAGGTGAACAAGGCATTCGTCGGCAGAGCATGGAGTGATAGTGAGGAGGAAGATCAACCGACAAATGAAGTTACTTGTCTTATGGCTCAAGAAAAACTTGAGGTACCTCTAAACCCTTCTTCTTCTAATAATCTAGATATTAATAATTTGCAAAAGGAGAATGAGGAACTAGTTAAGTTTAATGATGATTTTAGAAAAACTTCTGAAAATGTTGTTAAAGAGAAACGTCTTCTTGAACAAGAACGTGTTAAATTCAATGAAAGAGTCTATGAACTAGAAAGGGAAGTAAAGATACTAAAGCATTGCAAAGAGGTGATTGAACCGTGTAATTGCAAAGAGGTGATTGAACCGTGTAAATGTGAAGAACTCACACTTGTGGTTAAATCTTTAAGTGACAAAGTATCTAAACTTCAAAAGGAGTCTTTAAGTTTTTCTTAATACAAAAAGAGTACCAATGACTTAGATGAAATAATAAGTCTCCAAAAAGTGTCGCAAGTTAAGAAAGGTCTTGGATTTTCAAAACATGAGAAAAACATCTCTGAAAATTTAACAAAACGCTAAAGAAAACGAGAATCCAAAATTTTTCGAGGCCGATGCACTGGTTGACGCGTCGACGCGCCAGACCTCTGAGGAAAATTGAAGAATCTTCAAAAAAATTTGTTAAACCAATTACTCCTCAAGCTCCTTTTGTAAATACTCGGGGTAACCAAGCTCCCATTGCAAGAAGGGAAAACCCTAAATAACATTACAACTTGGGTTCTCGTAATGGCCTTAGTTATACACAACCTTGAGTGAATAATAGACCACTCTTATCTACACACAATGTAAGACTTTTAACTTCACACAACCAAAGATCTTCTTTTCAAAATAATCAATCATATCAAAGAAGAAACTTTTATAATTATAATCAAAGGTTGTCTCAATATCAATACAACAACTACCAAAGGAGAGACAACTCCTACCTAAACCAAAGATTCTTTAGACCAAAAAATCATCAAAACCATAGACCAAGTTAACAAAACCAAAATAATTTTCAAAACAACCCTTGGTTCACTTTTTCTAGTTTTGGTATTGAAAGATTATGTGTCTTGCTTCAAGACCCAAGAATGTTTAACTTGGGCACTTTAAATGCTAACCAAAATGGACCCAAGAAACAATGGGTACCAAAAGCATGAGTTGTGTCTTTGTTGTAGGTTTGTCTCAAAAGTGATCTACAACCGGATGAGTGGATAGTGGATAGCAGTTGCACTAAACACATGACCGGGAATAGAAGATTTTTCACTTCATATGTGGCGTATGACGGCAATCAAGTCATTTTTGGAAGCAAACTTAACGGCAAAATTGTCGGCAAAGGTAATGTCATTCATGACTCCATAAAAATTGCCAATGTTGAGCATGTTAGGGGTTTAAGTTTTAACTTGATTAGTGTGAGTCAGTTAAGTGATGATGATTGTGAAGGTAAGTTTACTAAAGTAGATTGTACTATTAGTAAAAATGGTGTTGTGGTAGCTAAAGGTCATAGGAGAAATAACTTGTATACATGCAAGTTAGGAGATAACTCCAAGCAACACATATGTTAGGTCACGCCAATATGAGGTTAGTCCGAAACCTAGCTTCCAACAAGCTAGTAAGGAATTTACCAAAGTTGAGTTTTGAGAGACATTATTGTGAGACTTGTCTAGGGAGTCAAGGATAAGCCAACAATAGGAATGAAGTGGCAACTAATAGGGTTTTAGAGTTTTTGCACTTAGATTTGTATGGTCCATTTCCAATCCAAAGCTACGGAGGAAACTTCTACACTTTAATGATTATCGATGATTATTCAAATTATATATGGGTATTATTTTTAGAATCTAAGGATGGAGTCTTAAATAAATTTGATATTTTGAGAAAGAAACTTGAAAACCTACTTGATTGTTCTATTGTTTCAATAAAAACAACTCATAGTAGTGAATTTGATAAAATGCAATTTAGAACCTTTTTGTGAACAACTTGGAATATCTTATAACTTATCGGGCCCATTCACTTCTCAATCGAGTGAGATTTTTGAAAGAACACATCGTAAGTTAAGAAAGATGAGTCGTGCAATGCTTGATGAGCAATCCATTCCACAAAAGTTTTGGAGTCATGCCTTAGATACCGCATGCTATATCTTTAATAGAGTCCATATTAGAAAGGCCTTGAATAAAACACCATATGAAATACTTAGAAATAGGAAGCATTCCTTAGAGTATTTTAGAGTATTTGGTTGTAAAGTATTTATACTAAACACCAAAGAGTATCTCACCAAATTCGACCCAAAGTCGTATAAAGGTGTGTTCCTAGGATACTCTCAAACTAGTAAAGCATACATAGTGCTTAACAAGGAAACAATGAGGATTGAGGAATCTCACAATGTGACCTTTGATGAGAGCATGCATGAGCCTAAATCATCTCCTTCGGTAGAAGATGATGTGATCAACGAACAAATAGTTCATGATCAAGAAAGGTCACCATCATTACAAGTTAATGTTTCGGATGAAGGCAATCCTAAGGAAGTGAGAGAAGCGAGGGGTCATCCTATAGAACATGTCATTGGTGACTTGAATAAAAGGACTCTTAGGTCACAAAATAAACAAGTTTAAATTTTGGCATGACATTTTTCAAAAATCCAAATTGTTTTGGGATAGGTTTAGATGTCCATGGTTGACATGCATTTTCTCTAAAGAGAACAATCTTTTAAGATTAAGTTTGAATGTATAGGAGGTGATTGCCTTGTCCTACTTAGGTATGTTTAGAGCTCATGTACTTATGTATCTAGGACTTATGTGAAGGCATGGAAGGAAATACATATAGATATTTTCCGAGAGGAAAGATATATATCAATTCATTATTCAAACGATGGTTGATAATATTCAAGATTCTATATGTCTATACTACGTGCGATGTACAAGAAAATTTAACACAAAAATATCTTATTAAAACTTAGAAAGATTGAAAGTTATTTGTGTCAAATTGCCAAGATTAGATAAAACTTGGGATCATGACTCACAATCGTACTGAAGAATGTACATCTATATCTACTTGTTCAATTTATGTGAAAATGGCATGCTTTGTGCTTAGGGAAGAAGAGAAATTAAAATATTTTGTGCAAACATACAAACTGCTTACGTAGCTGAAAAGAATTCATGTGGTTCGAATTCGGTATAGTATTGCATAACAAACTAAAACACCCAATGAATAGACTTAATAAGCTAAGTTCTTCATCCGAGATGTGAGGAACTTATGTTGTTGATGCAAGTAACACATAAGGATTGTTAAAGTCGACACACTACACAACGAACTATGAACCAGAGATATTATGTATTGTGTATTGACTTTCTATATAATGTGTGATGGTTCATAGGATTGAGCTTGTGTACCTTAATTAAAAAACACGTGATCTCTATACACATACAACTACATTCTTGATATATCTTACATGAGATACTTGCACTTGGTTCATGTATGATGAAATGTAGGTTATATATTATGTGTTCTAAGAATCTAGTTACTATGTGTGCAATTTGTTCATTCCAATCTAACTAAATTCATAATCTTTGTCACTAAACCACTTCAACCCATAAGGGATAATTGTCTTTCCTATATATTCTCTTTCTCTTGATCCTTGCACCTTGTATAATTCATGAGGAATCTTAGTACTAATTCCCTTAAAACCCGTTGGATAATAAGAACCATTACCCATACCTTAACCCCATTTTACTATTATTTAAGGAGTAGAGATCTTAACTAAGAATTGCACCTAAAATCTCAATCAAAGTCAAAAATGAATAGCCATCCATCCTCTTCAAACAATGTCCTTGAATGCCAAAAATGGTAGTCAAGAAGATGTTGACAACATTGTTGTTTCTCAAACTCCAATTAAGGACATTGGGGTTGGATAATGATGGTATATGAATATTGACCAACACCAACAATACTCTTGGACCAAGCTTGAAAAGATAATGCAAGATGATGTTTTGTGTAATCTTAACAATGCTCTAGCCAAAATGTCTCCGTTTATAGGTATTGGAGAAGAAAAGATTTGGGAAAAGATAAGGAAGCCCTTAAGCCCAAAAGTTCGTGAGGGAAATCATTCAATTTGTTGTGAAAACACAATTGACATGCTTAATGCTATTAAGGATAATAGAGAAGAAAATTGTGAAATGTTCAAGTCCCTTCATGATGGTGTCAAAATGTTGCAAGCATTGGCCTCTAACATAACATGCATTGTGCATAATGATAGGGGTGATGACACATGCGATGACAACCTTGAAGATCACAAGAATTAGTATCTAAAATGATTAATTTGCCATGTGTATTTTGTGAGTGCTTAGTACGTGTTGCATGTCTTCATGACATGATTGTATTTCTAGCTTGAAAGCTCTATGATAATAATAAATGCACTCTTTTCTTTCTATTTCATGCTCAACAAATGGTTATTGGAGTCGTATTGGACAAATATATACATACATATGTATTGTTGTGAACTAACCCATGTTGCAAGTATCCAAATGGTCACCTAACCCATCTTGGACTTCCATATGTGAGGATTTCTTGTTTGTTGCGTGTTGTATGTTCTATGAAGCTAGGCCACCGCAAATGTGAGTCACTTGACCCATGGATCCCCGCCTTGGAATAAGGAGGAGCAACGATCTAGGGTGAGCTATTTCAAGGGGGAGCACGTTCGGGTGCATTTTCAAGCTACTCAAATTCTCCCATTTCTTGGAAGTCCCGCCTTTTTAATTCAACAAAACGGGGAGAAAGAAAGCAAGTGCGTGAAGACCAATTCAAGATTAAAGACAATAGCTTCACCAAATTACAAGGCAAGGTCAAGACGCAAGCTACATCAAAGGCGCGCTTTTTCTTCGCTAAGTTTTGTAATTTTATTTGCTTTTGGAATTTATTTGTCATCATCAAAAGGGGGAGATTGTTGAGGCAACATTATCAATATCTCTTTATGTTTTAATGACGACAAATAAACCTTCGAAACACATAAAATAACAAACGTGGATCTTTGAAAGTCGGCTTTCCCCTTACCCGACAAATGTGGATCTTTCAATACATGTATGAATATGTTATGTGCTTAATTGAGAACACTCGAAACGAGTTTTAGGATTAGAGAGATCCAACTTTTATAATGCCCATTTTCGGGAAAACGCCAACTCATGTTTTCTAACTCTTGCCTCTAGCCAAGGCCTTTCCAAACATAGGGAGCATATATATTTCACGTAACGTCAAGTGAAAGCATTCATATGCTCATAACCCGTGCTTATGTCTTCTCTAATAACGTAACGGGTTTACTCCCTTATTGGTCAAACTAAATCAAAGGTCACTTTGTGTAAATGCATCCTTTCTCGCATGGGATATGTTTTACATCAAGGCAAATCACTTGGCTTATTTGGACCAAGGTGTTAGATGAGTACGTAGAGCCGTGGAAAGTCACGAGTTATGAGATTATTGATCGAGGCGAAAGCAGTCAACCAAAGTCAACCATGGACGTGGTCAATATGTTCAAACAACTCGGCCCAATCTCCGTGGAATACAGTGTATCCCCGGGTCGTTATGTCCCAGTGAGGCGTGCAATGGTATTTAAAACGGATTTGTGATCGGGTGAATTTGAACAGGAAAAGGGTTGAGATGATTAAACTAAGCAAATACGAATGAGAACAACTTAAATAATCTATATTAACAATAACGTAAGGCCAAATTACCTTAGAACGTATTTAAAATTAAAAACGCCCGTTTTCTTTAAAAATAACATCAACGCGCAAAATAAAAAGTGAATTTTGAGCTACACTAACCTTACGAGTATTAAAATTACTTTTTTATAAACCTAATGATAAAAGGAAATTTCAGAAAAAAGAAAATTATTTTTTTGACTTTTTAATATTTTTTTGTGAATTAAAAACTACTTTCAAATATTTAAAAAGTAATAAAAATGCAAAGAAATATGAAATAAAGTGAGAAAAATGCAAATTTACTTTCTAAAAAATCTAAAATAACCTAAAAATATTTTTAAAACTAAAAACTATTTTTTTTCTTTTTTTTTTTTTTTTGGTTTTTTTATTTAATTTTATGAATTTAAAATGATTTAAAAATACTTAAAAACTAATATTAAATAAGAAAAGCACTAAATGAGTTAGGAAAAATCAGAAAATTTTATGGAAAATCTAAAATATTATACTAAGCCTAGGAAAAATATAAAAAGTTAGATAAGCCCACTAATAAGATGAATTGGGCAAATAAGCAGTTTAAATAAGCACTTCTACACCAAATTGCACCAAAAGCCCACTAATAAGCTGAATTTATTTTAGCGGCCTGTTTAATTCCTTTCAAATCTTTCACTAAATCCAAAAGATCAAGGAGAAGATTATGAGGAATTGGCTGAGCTGGTGCATGATTCATTTGGTACTGTGGAGGTTGGTCATGATACGGATAGTCAAAATTGTTACAAGGGAATGGATTCCTTGTTTGACAATCGGAACTGAAGTGTGGACCTCCACAGTACTCACAACAGTAAAACTGATGTGGTTGTGACTTGTATGTGCTGCAGTCATAATTGTTATCAGGAAACTGCTCATAGACAAGCGTGCTTCCTGATTGACAATCAGAATTGTAGTTTGAACCACCACAGTACTCAAAATAGTAAAACTGCTGAGTCTCATGGTGTGGAAGCTGATGGAATAAATAAGTTGTGTCGTGGTAGGAATAGGGATCCTGGTAATAGACAGACCCGTTTCCTGACTCTACCATGCCACAACTGGGGCAATTACCACCACTATGAGGACTACCACACCATTGACAAATAAGATGGTGAGGATGAGACATAGAAAGAATCAAACGGTTTTGGAGGGTAAGGAATGGAGAATCAAAAAGGTAGGAGGGTAAAGATGGGTATTTTTGGGATTTTTGATAAACATTTTATAAAAATAAGAGAGAAAATCTTTTTGGGTTTTTGTGTTCGTTGTAAACTGAATTAAATTTTTTTTTTTGGAAATCGTTTTGAAAAACCAAATCGTTTCCTCTTAGATTACACTAAGTAATCTTTAAGTAATCTGAAATGGTAAAATTCACGATTTGTTTTTGTTTTTATGAAAATATGAACAAAAATCGTAAATATACAATGAGCGTATATCCAGATTTACTAATCTGCAAACCGTTTAGAATACGCACACAACCTCCCCGGCAGCGACGCCAAAATTTGACTGGTGCTGAACAATCAGACAATATTGACCAAGGTGAATGGTCAACAAAGTCAAACGGCTAAGAACAACTAACTAAGGAGTACAGTGTATCCCCGGGTCGTTATGTCCCAGCGAGGCGTGCAATGGTATTTAAAACGGATTTGTGATCGGGTGAATTTGAACAGGAAAAGGGTTGAGATGATTAAACTAAGGAAATACGAATGAGAACAACTTAAATAATCTATATTAACAATAACGTAAGACCAAGACCATAATTTTTACTTTATTTTTGTGATTTTTTTGTTAGCTACCAAAACCTAATCTAATGATCAACAGCCCCTAAATGAGGCGTGCAATGGTTTATAGCTTATTTTCCAGCTTGTCTTCAAGCACATATTTTTACTTTATTTTTGTGATTTTTTTGTTAGCTTTTCTGGCACTCTAAAGTAGCCATTTAGCCTTGTTTCTTTCTAAATAGTACAATGTGCCTGAGCACTCGTTTTGGCTTGCGGCCAGGGCTTATCTGAATTTTTTCAAGCTACCAAATGCAGTTTAGAGACTAATAGGACAATAAAAGGACAATAAAAGCTAACTACTAACACCTAGAACACCATAATGCAGTTTCATAAAACTAAGACCAGTGGCAAACTGAAAATGAATAGGAAACATGTAAGGCATACCACAAGCAATGCTACTTCTACCTATGTGATTTTTAAACTAAAGGGACCATAATAAAACTAAAATGACAGTTAAGTAAGCAGTACAATAAGTTGAGAGTAAATGATGCCAAGAATGGCTATAACCTGAGTAAATGAACAACTGTGAAATCTAGCAAATGAGATATAGCAAACAAGCAGTAAACCAATTAAAGTGAACTACATGAGTAGCAATTTAACTGATTAGCACTAATATAAGCAGTATTCAAGCAATGTACAAAATTAAGAACTAACTGTGGACTTACAATTTGAGCACAAGCTTAAAATGGAGATGATATAAGAAGAGGACTGAATGAGCAAATGAACAAGTTCTAAAAGGCCATAGGGATCTTCAAATGCACCAACATATCAAGCTCAAGCTCAATGAGTCAACAGGTTGACTTTTTTGTTGACTATTTTAAAACTTTCAGAAACTCACCAATAGCTATATTAAGCTATAATGAGCATTAGTGAACCAAAATCAAGCTTATTGAAGCTTATACAACCTATACTACCATTTTTTATTTTTTAAGGGTTTTTTTCTGAATTTTTTAGTTTTTTTATTTTTGATTTTCTTAAAAATAGTAAATGACTGATGAAAACTTTCAGAAAGCTAGAGAAGAGCTTATAAGAGGTTTTAGAACACAAGTAAACACTAATTAAAGAGCTTAATAATAATTAGCACACGAATTTAAAAAGCAAATATGAATTTATTAAAACTAAAGCTTGATTACAATATTTGAAAAGAGAAACAGGAATTTTAAAAAAAGTCATAAGCTAAAAATTACACTAACCTAAGCTTAAACTTACACTGCTGCTAACTAACTACTATACTAACTAGTTAACCACATCTCTGCTTCTATCTTTTCTCTTTTATAATGACCTTTTAGGGTTATTGTGACCCACTTGAGCTTTCCCACTTCTCTCTTGGGTCGTTGGATGAGCTCACTTCAATCTTGGCCCTCTATTTGTTTTGGCGGGAAAAGGTTATTTGCAACTGGGGTCTGATAACGTGTAGCAGGGGGTGGGATTTGTATATTTGTAGTGTAAAGTGAGGATGGCAGGGGTGGAGTGTGGACAGAGGAGTAGCAGGGGTGATGATGGTGTAGGTTTGGTGTTAGCAGGAGTAGCATGGCACGTGGGGAAGGAGATGAGTGGTTTGACTGAGGGTTGACCCTGGTGGAGTATTAAACCAGGGTGAGTTTATTATTTGGAGTTGGGCTTGGTTGTGGTGGGCTTGGGTAAAGGGTTTAGAAGTTGGGTTGGATTAAATGGGTAATGGGTTATTTATTAGTGGGTAGTAATAAGGTGGGTAATAAAAGGGTGTTGTTGGTTTTGTAGACTTTTAAGCCCAAGGACCATTCATGCCTAAGCTGAAAATTTAGGGACTGATCTTGCAAAGTTTCCATAAATATTCCCAGGACCATTCTTGCCACATTTAGATTCCCAAAGGACTTTGAATGCTTATTTTCCAAAATTAAACCACCGGGGGTCATTTCTGCCAAAAATCAATGTTGAGGGACCAAAATTGTAATTTCCTCAAACTTTTTCCATCCAAGGGCTAGAAGTGTCATTTTATGATTCCTGAAGGACTGATGTTGACTTTTCTTCAAAATATATCCTCTAGGGACCATTTCTGACAATTTCTGAAAGTCCAGGGACTGATTCTGAAAATTGTGTAAACGTTGCTCCATTTATTACCTGTTTTCAATCCTTTTGTACCTGAAACAAAGAAAAACACAATCCAAGGATATTTGCAGTATTTCATGACATATCTGTATGTTTTCAGTCGTTTTTATAGTCTAAATGGGTATAAAATGATGAGTATTTACAAACTCATCAATTATGGATTCTCAACGTTGAGTTACTTGAGATTATAAGTAACCTTTGATTTCCTCATCTTATAATCACAATTGTCTAAATCTTTTCTTTCTTAATGACAATTTGATTATTTCTTAATCACCTTCTTAATCACTCTTTCATATAAGACAAAGCCTCCAAACCTCCCTAAATCTTATCCCCAACATTCTCTAAATATTCCCTTACACCTCTTACACCTTTATACCTTTTGTCTCCCACACTCTCCCACACAATATTCTCTTTTACAATATTCCTTCCAGTTTATACATTCCCCACATATTCTCTTATATACACACACATACTTTTCTACACATACATACTTACACATACAACTCACATACACACACCTTTACATTCAAAATACACACACTTCACTCACATACTCCTCTTCACACACACTAGGCTCCCGATCGAATCCTTCTTACATATTCCTTACATTCTTACACACATGATATACAACCAACTTATTCCTTACACCTCCAACAACTTTATTTTCAAAATACACATACTACTCATAACCATCTAATTCTCTACACAGACTAGGCTCCCCATCACATCCCATTCTTACATATTCCCTTACACACATCTCTTCACTCTTACATAGTCAAACTCATACCTTATATTCCTTACACACTCGTCATCCTAACCATCCATTTCAAACAAACACATCTCAACCATCCATTTCACCTTCTTCCCCAAGAAATGGAATATTCTCCAGCATATTCTTCTTTTAACCCAACCATGGTTCATTTCTAACCCAACTATGGTTAGCTCTCAACTCACCCATTTCTCACCCAACCATGGTTAACTCTTAACCTCACCAAGGATGGAATATTCCCTTGGATATACCCTTTAACCTAACCATGGTTCACTTTCTAACCCAACCATGGTTTGTTCTCTACACACACTTCTCTAACCCAACCTTGGTTACTCCTAACTTAACTATGGTTCATTCTTAACCCAACCTCACTCACTCTTCCTTATAGAGGAATATCCCATGGCATACTCTCTTCTCTCTTTTATGCCATGTGAGGAATACCTATTCTACCCCTACAGAATTATCCTTTCTACCTTTCTACCCTTGATAATTGGATTCTCATAAACACTTCATAAAACATTTTCCAAATTGGCTATTTGAGTTGGTAAACCTTAGATTGATTAATGTTAAGGTTTAGTGTGTGAAGTACAATTGGGGGTTTAGCAAGGTTAGGTATTTATTAGGCCAAACACCCAAATTGGGAAAAATGTTACAGAGGTCCTGGTGCGCTGGCCACGCGTTGACGCGTGGGCGACGCGCCAGTCTAGGTAAAATTTTCCCAAGTTGGTTCTTTTCCTATAAATACCCCACCTTGGCTCTTGTATTCCTCACCCCTTTCCATTATTCTTTCTCTCTACATTATTTCTCTCTAATCCTCTAATTCTATCTTGTGTTCTTAGTTTTTCACACTAACATCTTTGAAAGAACACATCTCCTTGCAAGGGAAGAATCACAATAACTTAATCCACTCTTGTGATTGTGTCGACGGTCTTCTTATCTTTACCCTTTCTTCTACAATCGAGTCTCTAGGTTAGGTTAGGGCTTGCTTGAACAAACAATCTTTTATTCATTCAATTGTTTGTAAGGGAAGTCTTGTGTCTTGGTGACCAAGCCTAGATCATTGGGGATCTATTTGGAGTTTGATACTTCCGGGTGGAATTTTTGGTTGTGGTCTTTGTGAACTAGTGTAAGTCGAATCACGAGATTCTTTAGGGTGGTTTTCGAGGGCGGAATATCGTGGGAGTAACTCCTTCTTTGTGAGCATCGATATTGGTAAATATCGGTGGAGTGAATTGTAACGGTTTGTAGTCCACCGAAAGGATTATACTAGTGCAATAGTATCGTGCCGTGGATTCACAACTGGATGTATGGATGGTATAAACCCCCCATCCCGAACCAGTATATATCGTTGTGTCATTTACTAGCTTTATATACTTTGGATTGTGTTTGTGTTAGTGGTCTTTATTGTCTTGACCACTTGGTTCTTCTTCTTGGCTTAAAGTTTTTAAACATCTAAAAAGCCGAAGAAACCGTATTCACCCCCCTCTACGATTCTACAAACTCTTTGGCTAACAGTCTGATGGATCTAAACACCTTGATCTGCGTTAGAATGATACTTTGAGTTATATCACTAAGTATGCGGAATCTACTTAGTAATACTTAGAAGTTTGATTGTGAATGAAACAGTTGTATATGAATGAGAATAATGTATGTATCAAACTGTTAGCTCCAATATTATTAATGATAATAATACGAGTGATCTTAGTTTCACTAGGGTTACAACCTTGAAGCTCTAAGAAAAACGTATGTCTAACCTTAACCTAGGACCTCCTTTTATAGCACAAGGAGTCCTCTTCTACAAGATACGTATAATGATAATAGAATAAGATATACACAAGATCTATTCTATATTTATCTTTACAAGTTTCCTAACAGTTATCCTAACAGCAGTGGTAATAATATGAACTAGCAGTGGTAATGAGTTTCCACTGCTAGTGCATTCTTCAGCAGTTGTAATCTTCATACTTAGCCGTGGTAACTGTTAATATAATTCCCAACAATCCTCCCCTAAACTTATGATTAACATATAAATCAATAAGTTTCTTCAAGTAGTCAGTAGATATGAGGATATGGGAATTCTTCCAAACACTTATCTTCTTTTTCTTAACTCCTTATCAGCTCTCACACTTTGATCATAAATCCTCTACAACAAATCTTCTATGACTTCACTTCTTTCCCAACATCTGAGCTTAACTGACATCATAACAGTGAGAACTCCAGCTCTCAATGGATATTCTTTCTCAGCTAACATAAACACATCAACTCCATCTTGAGTAGAAACATTATGTACAGCACTTGAATCATAGAATTTCCACAGAGTATTCATATTGTGAGCTTCAAATCTCCAATACCTATCACTTGGGTTAGGTTCATATAATCTTCTAAAGTGAACCCACAACTCTTGAGCTTTGACATCAACAAGTTCATCTTTCTTGGACTGATCTTGAATAATCCTCCACAAAATATCCAAGTCTTCTCTATCCCAAGACCTAACAACATCTTCAAAATCTCTACAAATACTTGTGACATTACCAGTTCTGATAATCTTCCAAGCTACACCAAAATCATCAGAATAGATTTCCCAACCAACTACTGGATATCTTGTTTGTAAAGATTCTATATTAAGCACATCAGTTTCAATATACACCATATTGGTAACTTGATCTTCAGTCAACTTGCTGACACCTTCTTTTGCTTGAGATGACTCTAGAGTCTTCAATTTCTTAGCATCTTTGAATTCAAGACTCACTCCTGACCTTTTTGACTTTATTGCTACAGGTTCTTTATTCATAGGAATGAAATTACTATCCTGTCTTTTAACACTGTAGTAAATACCTTCAATCTGATCATGTGTCATTCCTTTAAATTATGCCATCTTCCAATTTCCAACATGACAACAATAGGTCTTCATCTCAGCAATAATTTGTGTCTTTGTAGGTTGTCTTGGTTTCTTTTGACCATTTCTTACTGTGCCAATGATGTCATCAAGTGCCTGTTGATTCTTCATCTGAATGAAGTCCTTCAATTGAGCAGACCTTTGATCTTCATTTAAAGTTGTGTTAGCAATGAGTTCAACTGCCTTCTTCCTAATCACTGGATCATTTGCAATCATGAACTCAATTTCTTCTTTTGTAGGCACATAAGTGAACATTGGAGGTTTGTCATGTAATATTGTTGGTGGAACAACAGAAAGTGGTTCTTCCATCACTGTTTCCAATTTTTCCAACCTCTTAGCTTCCATGAAACTTGCAATCTCATCCTCCTCTTGCTTTTTCTTCTTTTCAATTTCAGTTGCTGCCAATTCCTTTGCCAATTCTGCATCATAATCTATCTGAGCTTGTTCTTTCTTGGAAATCTTCTTTGATTGTGGCTTAGATGATTCATCAACAACATGAACTTTTCCTTTTTCTACTCTTTTTCTTTGAAATTCTGCATCAGCAACATCCATTACATCTGTATCTTTTTCCACTGTGACTTTATGAGTTACCACTGCTTCAGCAAAAATTTCTTTAGTACCCACAGCTGCATCTTCCTTTTCTTGAACATTAACAACATCATCTAAGTCAGCAAAATCCTGTTCAAAATTTAATCTCCTCCCCTTAAACTCTGCTTCAGTTCTAATCCTCCCCTGTTTGGGAGAATTCTCCAAATCTTCACTAAAGTAGACTGAGTCATCATCATTATGAGGTGGAGTGGAAGATTTGTGCTTCTTGAGACTCTCAACTTCATCCTGTAATCTTTGAATCTCTGCCTTCAATAGGTTAAGCTCTGTGGCATGTTGTTGCTTAGTCATTACTAGATCTTTCTCCAAAGCTGTAACCTGTTTGACTAACTTGGTACATAATTCCATCAATTCAGTTGGTTGCACACTACCCTCAATACTTCCAACTGTGTGACCTGTTGGGAGAGGTGAATCATAGGGCATTGATTCAGGCTCTTCTCTAGTTGGACTAGGAGGAAGCCTTGAACCACCACTGCTTGTTCCTAAACCAAAAGGTGAATCGTAGGGCATTGATTCAGGCTCTTCTCTGCTTTGTTCCTGAACCATCACTGCTGTTTTGGCCTCCTCTCATATGTGTGAGTTATTGTAGAGGTATGTTGAATAGGTGGAACAACAATAGTGGGTGTGTGATGGGATACAACTGGGATGGTTGCATCTTCACCCTGTACCTGTGAAATCTTTGAAAGCATTTCAGGAAAAAGTGGGTGAACCTCCCCATTCCAAAGTTCTGAAGTCTTACACATATTTTGGAAAACTTTTGGCTTAAGACAGGGGGTTTCATAAACTCTTTTGTGGGTTTGCAGTTGAAATTCATTTAACAATGCTTGCACAAACCTTGGATACATCAAAAATTTATATGAACTCTTTACATTGCCTTTCATATTATTGAAAATAAACTTTGAAAAATTGAAAGTCCTATCAGTAGCCAAGCAAACCAAAGGGTAAGCCATGGTTGATGCAAATTGCTCATAAGACGTTTTCTTAGGACTTAGGCAATGTAAAAGAGTATGTATTAAAAATCTCCAATGGGGACAAAAACATCCTTTTCTGAAAGTAACTTTTTGATCAGATGTATCATACCCCATAGAAGCAATATTTTTGAAAATATCTGAATTGGGTAATGTGATGATACCATTGAGATCATCCAATTAGAGAACTCTCCTCAAGGATGACTCAGTAACATCAATCGTTACCCCATCCACTGTGGCTCTAAGAGCTTACATAGTTTCTTGTGTGTCTCCCTGTTCAATAGTTATGGACTCCACAGTGTTCCAGAACTGTTTGATATGAGAAACAAAGATTGTCGGATTAACAGTTAAAGCATAGCTTATATGGGTTGTATTGAGAAAATCCACAATCTGATGGAAAACAGAGCCACTCTTTTCGTTTGACTTTTGTAAATAGGCCACTTGGTTGTGCTTCTCAACAAAGTTTAGAATCGCCATGATTTTGTGAAAGAAAGATAAAAGTGTTAGTAATCGATAATAAGAATCAAGCCGTATGATGAATAATTTATACTAATAGGCACTAGAACAAAAAGTGGAATTGGTTACACCAAATATGTGTGACGATATACATATAGTCACACATGGTTTTTTTCGTGTGTGTGACTAAAGGTGGTGTGACCATAGGGTACCTATGGTCACATGTTTTGGTTCTTTTTAGTCTCACTTACAAAAGAGTAACCAAAACGTTAAAATGTGTGACTAAATAGGTACAATTTTAGTTGGATTAATCAGCTTTGTCTGACCAAAAACTCATATAGTCACACGAAGCATTTTCTTTTTGTATATTTAGTCACATACAATTAACCATAAAGTGGCCAAAAGTGTTAAATAGTGTGACCATATGGTGTTGAAAGTGAAGAAATGTATGGTTTGTGTGACTATAGATCATCCAATTGACACATAAATTTGGTTTTTGTGTGGCCTTTTGTACCATTTAGTCACAAAAATCATGTTTCTTTTGGGTATTTAGTCACATACAATTAATCATAAAGTGGCCAAAAATGTGAATAAGTGTGACCATATGTTCTTTAAAGTGAAGAAATGTGTGGTTTGTGTGACTATTGATCATCTAATGGCCACATGAATTGTATGTTTGTGTGGCCTTTTGTTACATTTAGTCACACAAAGCATTTTTCTTTTGGGTATTTAGTCACATACAATAAATCATAAAGTGGCCAAAAGTGTGAATAAGTGTGATCATATGGTGTTTAAAGTGAAGAAATATGTGTTTTGTGTGACTATTGATCATCCAATGGCCACATGAATTTATTTTTTGTGTGGCCTTTTGTTACATTTAGTCACACAAAGCAGTTTTCTTTTGGGTATTTAGTCACATACAATAAATCATAAAGTGGCTAAAAGTGTGAATAAGTGTGACCATATGGTGTTTAAAGTGAAGAAATGTGTGTTTTGTGTGACTATTGATCATCCAATGGCCACATGAATTTATTTTTTGTGTGGCCTTTTGTTACATTTAGTCACACAAAGCAGTTTTCTTTTGGGTATGTTGTCACATACAATAAATCATAAAGTGGCCAAAAGTGTGAATAAGTGTGACCATATGGTGTTTAAAGTGAAGAAATGTGTGTTTTGTGTGACTATTGATCATCCAATGGCCACATGAATTTATTTTTTGTGTGGCCTTTTGTTACATTTAGTTACACAAAGCAGTTTTCTTTTGGGTATTTAGTCACATACAATAAATCATAAAGTGGCCAAAAGTGTGAATAAGTGTGACCATATGGTGTTTAAAGTAAAGAAATGTGTGTTTTGAGTGACTATTGATCATCCAATGGCCACATGAATTGTATGTTTGTGTGGCCTTTTGTAACATTTAGTCACACAAAGCATGTTTGTTTTGGGTGTTTAGTCACATTTAATTAAGCATAAAGTTGCCAAAAGTATTAATAAGTGTGACCATATGCTATTTAAAGTGAGTAAATGTATATTTTGTGTGACTAATGATCATCCAATTGCCACATGAATTTTTTTTGTGTAGCCTTTTGTAATATTTAGTCACACAACGAATTAAGCAAACAACGACCAAAATTGTTAATAAGTGTGACTATATGCATCTTTTAGTCACATTTTAAAAAATAAATATATATCAAAACAAATTCAAATACAATAAAATTGGAATTTATATAAACATTTCCAACTATATGAACCAACAATACTAACATATACCTAACAATTGTAACTAATACACTAGCAGTATTAACTTCGAGCAATCTTAATTTCTGAGTAGTCTTGACTTTGTACTAGCAATTTCTTAGAACCTAAGCTGTTGAACCACTGGAGATCAGCACATTCTTCCAACATATGAATTATTGCAGACTGTGTAATTATGTTGTCTATCTTCTGCTCACCTAGATCTATTATAGGGATGATCTTCATTCTGTACTTTGAGAGTAGTAAAAGCATGGTCAGAAAGGAGTTTGATGTCTGCAACTCTAGAAATGGAGCCCAATGAAATGATCCCAAGATGTATTTAAATTGAGTTATTATAAAGTATTTGAATGAAACCAAAAAGGGAAAATGAATTTTGATAAATTCTGGATGAGAATAAACGAATATAAATTAGTTAGAAGCAAAACCTTTGTACTTTTATAGAAGAGGAAATTAATATCTCAAAAAAGTTTCTAGCAGTCTTAGGCGACTCAAGTAGTGAGCTTCTATATCTTGGAGAAGACACCCCACCGGCTGTTGCAGCAACAACTGGTCTCATAGAGCCCTCAAATGCATCCAAGCAGCCATTCTTTTCTGCCTGTACATGTAGCGTGAGATTACAGCTACTCAGTTTTTTTCCCTTGATAGGCCATACTAATAATTTGACAACTTAATTAAATATCTAAGATTCAAGAAAACTAATATTCCCATACCTTGTAATCTTTGCCTTGAACTGCTAATGACCATTTCTGGTATTCGCTTTGGGGTTCGTAATGGCCCGGGCCAATCTTCATAGCCTCCTTGTCATCAATAATGGCTGCATAAACATCTCTCTCTGCCTTTATGATTTTAACCTACACATCACACTACACGCAAGAGATCGATAGTGTGTTAATTTTAGTTTGTATAATGAAATACTCCATTACTTACACCTATCTTTATGATACTCACTGTACTTCTGCAAGAGATCGATAGTGTCTTAACACACACATACACAAAAATATACACTAATAGGAGATAAGTCAATACCTGTGTAGAACCAGTGGCGTGATTTTCAATAAAGGCGACAACACGAGAGGGCCACCAGCCAACAACGCCTGGAGGTTTTCCCTTTGAATCACTTAATCTCCGGTATTCACATCTTTCAATTGATGGGGTGGGGTTTGGGCTGTTGAGAATAGCAGTTGTGACGAGTAAGCCTGATTTTTGATAGATCATCCAACTTAAGTTTGTGAGCAACTGTAACAATTCGCAATTTCAGGTTAATTACTATTCATTTTTACTATTCATTTTTCCCGAAAGTTGATTTTTATTTCATATTCTCGAGTGATAAATCATTTCCATGGCAAATTAAATGTTTGACATTCGTCAGATCATTTTCGTGAAAGTTATTAAGGAATTACACGTTTTAGGGTAAAACGTCATTCAGAAATTCTACGCACAACGAAATTCGACCCCGTTAAGTGACCCCGCATCAAAAAAATGTTTGACACACTCATGATTTATTTGAGAATAAATCATGACTGAGAAAAACATGACCAAAATAAACCTCGGCCGTGAAAAACTAGAATTTTCAGTTTTAAGCGTTTTTACTCAGCCGTAACCTTAGCCTATACCTGCACCGCGTTTCTAAGATGATTTGAGTTTTCAACTTATTAGAATAAGTCACCATATTTTTCCTTCCTCCTTTGACCAAAAATCATTCCTTGATTTTATAAGTCATTCCTTGATTTTTAGGCTTACGGTTTTATGTCTAAAAGACATTTAATACCAACCGACACTAGACTAAGCCCAGTCTAGACATTATAAGTCATTTTAAATCATTTATAACCTATTAGAAAAGTAACATTTTACTTTTCTCAATTTTACGCAATATTCGTACATTTTACGTATTACGCGTTTTAGACCCGTGTTTCCAGTTTTAGCAGGGTTTTACCACCCAAATTGAACCTACCACTCATTTTATATTTTATTATGGAACAAATGGACATGTTTAACAATACTTTCAAATTCCATATTTTTATGACACCCGGTTTTACGTTTTGAGGCCTAATCATTTACGGTTAGCATTTCCCGGAGTCAAAACTCATCCTAATACTTAGGATATTATCAAGCCAAGCACACCTCACCCCCTAGACCTTGTGAACCGCCAATAGGGGGGGGAGTCACCCTTGGTGTGGCTTGATCCTAGGCAATGTGGTCTTGGATGAGTTCCATGTGTTGAAGTGTACTTAGGAAGCTTTGACTAGTCTTGATAAGTAACCTCCTCATGAGCATATAAATACCCCCTCCCTCCCCCTTTGTGCCGTCCATCAACACACACCACAACACATCACACTTAGTTTATTTCCTTCTATTTTCTAGCAAGATTCAAGAGCAAGTTCAAGGTAGAAACCCTAGTTTGGTCTTAGGTTATCAAAATACTTCCAAACCTCATATACTTTGGTGATTTATCTTGAGTTTGAATCCACTAAAGTCACCTCAACTTTCATCATCCATCTTTCAAGATTACAAGAGTAGAAAGATTGCATGAAGTGAAGTGGGTTGAAGCAAGTCTATCAAAGTCCTATCCTTACTAGTTACTTCCTTTCTTTATTTGAAAGCCAAAAGTTGTAAGCCAAACCCTAACATGCTTCTTGTTAAATAATCATGTTCATGTTATTTACATATTATTCTTGCTATATTATGTCTTGTATGCATGTCCATGATGTATAAAAATGAGTAAAACAAGTTATTGTTATTGATTGTTAAGACAAGTTATTAAAACAAGTAAACTAGTGACTTTCTTGGTAAGACCTGATCAAAATGGTAAAAATATGATATTGGATCATTACATATTGTAGTAGAGGACCTAACAAGGAAACCATAGAAACTTGAACCACCTAAAACGAGTATACGAGTCAAAAGTTATGACGATTTGAAGTTACCAAAACTTTCCGGCAAAACTGCCAAAATAGTTTCTGTGACAGAACCTAAAACACGCAAAAAGAGGCCTTTCTGGTCCGTTTCATGAAAAAGTTAAAGCACGAAAGTTGTCCGGAATCACGTTTCCTTCAAAAACTCAGTTTCTTAACAGCTATTTACATATATATAAGTCACTATATTATGGTTATACTTTAAAAGGAACAAGAGGTCTTATGACCTATAATCAAGACCACAACCATGGCTAGAGCCAAGGTTGAGTCTCATGACCATGGAACAAGGACCAAAGGTCATGGCAAGGCCATGACTAAACGACCATACAAACTTACTTAGGCAAAAACATGAAACAAGGAATTGGCGATAACTTGAACAAGCAATTTGGATCTACTTCACTTAAAAGAACCAGGAGATAATACAAAGAAAAATGGTCATACAAGAATTTTGAAACTTATCCTAATAACAATCTTCATGTAATAATAAACTTTCCTAAGTTTATTCAAATATCGGACATGTAACTTTTCGGATCAAAACTTATATCTATATATTTTATCAACTACTACAATAGTAGGGAGCCTCATGTGAGGAGTTCATTATGTAAGCCGTCGAGTTAAGTTGTGGATTTATGAATTAAAGTGTCCTGGCTCCTCGAACGCTTACTAACATGACTTCTGAATTATGTCGGCCCGAACGGTAGTAAACGATATATAAAACATACATGTTTCATAAATCTTTTCTTTCAAAGACTTACATTATACATCATACCACATCATGGACTAAATGCAAGATATTTATATAGGCACTTATTCATATTCTTCACTCCGATCCTAAGTCGCAACATTCTATTATAGGTTGCTCGTAGAAACCTACACGATCCAACCATTACCTTCATTACTTGCTATCTTACTTAAGGTGAGTTCATAGCCCCACTTTACATTACTTAAATGTTTTACAAACCCTTGGGGGGAATACATGCTACTTTTAAACCGAAGACAATGCTTTGAAACTGTATGCTGCCTGATTGTTTTATTATTACTAAGTACATACCTTGCCAATCCTAGGCCCCTATCATGAACCATTTAATCACTAGTATTAGTGAGCGCGAGTATTGTGAATAGGCCTATTGGGATTGACGAATCCCATTTGTTTGAGCAGATTAGTTCAAACGAATGCACTATATTTGAAAACATTAAGTATGACGGCAAAGTACTTACCGGGGCAACAAAACCGCCGATTGATATTGGTACCCGTTAACGTATTGGTTGCATGAGCTTAGTATATAATAATAACTGTTTTGTTTTCTAACATAAGTACGAGTCTAATTAACTCATACTACCAACATATTGTGTTCAACCGTTAAACAAACTCTATGGATTTCACTCAACCTTTGTGTTGACCTCTTAAGCATGTATTTCAGGTCCATGATAATCAAGAATGGAGCGGAAGGGCACGTACTAAAGGAAAAAGGCTATAAACTACTATGTCATTCGATAAAAACATCAAAGACTTTATATTGATGTATTTTGAAACATGGAACCTTTTTGGGACCTTACTATGTAAACTCTAATATATTTGAATAAATATGAATGACAACTCTTTTTAATACGACTCGGTTAGAGATCGTTTTCTATTATTATGACTGTTTTGCCGTCGAGTAACACCCAAGTTGAATTCCGCTGCATCATGAATTGGGGGTGTTACAGATTGGTACCAGAGCCATGGTTATAGAGAAACGGGTCTAAGTGAGACCTAAACTATAACTACAATCACAAGCAAAAACATTTTTATAGCCTTCCGCTCTTCGTGCCTTCCACCCTCCAGAAGATTATGGACTTATTACACATATTATGCTACATGAACATATTTGTATATTGTTATATACACATTGTCATAGTTTGAGCATTTTCCATAAACATTTGATTTATTTTTGACGTCATAATACTAATTGTAGACATCATGTCCGCACCTCCATCTCCCGATCATCTTCCTGCTATGCCTGAGTATTTACCAATTCTTCCCGGACCCGATGATCCTTACTTTGAAGCAATTGACTACGACGATGAGGAAGAACCTTACGAGGATCTAGACAATGAAGTAGATTCGGACGAAGATCCTGAAATGGATATGGACATAAACATCGATGATTACGAAGAAGATCCTGAAATGGATATTGACATCGAAGACATCGATGACATTGAGGAAGCAGAGGAACAAATAGTGGTGCCAAATCTATCACCATTAACATCCCCACCTCCTGTTTCACCAAATTCATCCGAATCTAACCGTACCACTCCAGCTCAAGTTCCGAAGTCTACTTACCAAGTCGGCGGAACATCTACATCTACACATATGTTCGTGAACTCTGCTCAATACGAAATCTACTCTTTGAAACAAGCCCTCAACCTAACCCAACTCAAAGTTCAAAGTATGGCAAGTCAAATGAACGACTATATATCCAAGGTAAATTCTGCCAAAATGGATGCCATGAATGCTCGAGAAGACCTATATTGGTTTAAGCTTGACATGAGCTACGTGAAGAGTGACTTGACTCATGTTGGGGAAATAGTCTTAAATCCTTTGACTGGCTTGGATGACGTCAAGGATAGGCTTACCTTGGTTGAGAGGGCCCAAGAACAAGATGCGGTACAAATTCACAAACTACTTAACCGCCTAAATACCGCAGAAATCCGGTTAGATGTTGCAAACTTTGACAGGTATCAACTTAAGAATGATTTGTGTGGAATGCAAACTCAAATGAGTGCCATACAACAAAGGCTATACCAAAAGGATGTCAAAGAGTACCATCCCAATGAAAGTGTGGATGTGTTAGCAACACACGGAAATAATAATCCGTCCGGACTACAACAACCTCCCAACCGATGTTAGACTAGTGTTATAGTACTAGTTATCTTTTGTACAACGTTGTAATTACTAACTGAAAGTATCAGTTAGTAAGTTTTGAAGGAACTTGTAATAGGTTTCGATTTTGTAAATCAATCAACGTTATATGAATAAAACTCTTGTTTTATATACTATCATGTGTTATGCTTTTAAGTTTCAAACATTATTATCCTATCATTCTTATCAAAAATTGTGCTCATTTCACAACTCTCTAATTACAACGTATCTTTTGAACAATAGAATCATGGCGCCAAAGAAGAAGACACCACCAGCAATGACTCAAGCTGCTATTCGCAAACTAGTTAAGGACAGTGTCAACGCAGCACTCACAACGGAACGAGCAGCCGTAGCTGCAGCAGCTGCCGAAGCCGCCACAGCTGCTGGTGCTGCAGATGCTACAGCTGCTGATGCTGCAGCAACTGCTGATGCTGCAGCAACTGCTGATGCTGCAGCAGCCACTGAAGCCGCCACTGCTGCGGAAGCTGCTATAGCTGCAGAAGCTGCCCGAATTGCCAGCCATAACATTGGAGAACCAAACCCAACTATCCCTCCGGTGACAAATGTTGCTGCAGTACCAAAGGGTTGCTCATTCATTTCCTACTTGAAATGCAAACCCATAAAATTTAAGGGTACTGAAGGAGCTGTAGGTTTGACCCGCTGGTTTGAAAAAGCGGAGTCGGTATTTTTGGTCAGTAAATGTACTGAGAGTGATAAAGTTCAGTATGCCACGAGTACTTTGTTGAATGAGGCATTATCATGGTGGAATTCAATTGCTCAACCCATGGGCATTGAAAATGCTTATAAGATTTCGTGGGATAATCTGAAGAAGATGATGATCAAAGAGTACTGCCCTCACAGTGAAATGCAGAAGTTGGCGGTAGAATTCTGGGATCATACGGTTAAGGGAAATGACATCATAACCTACAACCGTCGATTCCAAGAATTGAGGATACTGTGTCCAACAATGGTTTCCACCAAAGAGAAATTGTTGGAACGGTATATCTGGGGACTTCCATAAAGTATACAAGGGAATGTGACTTCAGCAAATCCCAAGGAACTTGATGAAGCTATGCGGATGTCTCGCAGCCTCATGGATCAAGTGGTACGAATGACAGAAACCCGAAAGCAAAACAACACCAACAACGCCAACAATACCAATAACACCAACAACTCCAACTACCGTAACAACAACAACAACAACAAGAAAAACAACAACAAGCGACCATGGGATGGTAACCGTGGAAGTAACAACAACAACAACCAAACCCGAAACAACAACCATCATAATCAGCAGAACAAAAGACAAGAAGCCGCGACGGCTTATGTTGCTGCACCAGCCGGTGGTAAATACGTTGGTACTCTACCACAGTGTACCAAGTGCAACTACCATCATGAAGGTCCCTGCCCAGCCAAATGCAACAAGTGCCAAAAGCCCGGACATCTTGCCAAGGATTGTAGAGGCAAGGGTGTAGCTACTGGGGCTAACACTCAGCCAATAGTTACATGTTTTGGGTGTGGTGAAAGGGGACACTTCAAGAACAATTGTCCTCGAAACCAAGGACCACAAGGCGGAGGTGCTCGCGGTAGAGCCTATGTCATGGGAAATGGAGAACCACACCAAGACCCGAACGTGGTTACCGGTACATTCTTACTCAATAACATTCCTGTTAAAGTCTTATTCGATTCTGGTGCTGATATGAGCTTTATATCTACTAGAATTGCGCCTTTACTTGATATTCCATCAATCACTTTAACCACTAGTTATAGTATTGAACTAGCTACCGGTGACTTAGTAAATACCAATACCGTAATCCCAAACTGTACCCTTAATCTCTTAGACCACCCCTTTAACATCAATCTTATGCCAATCGAACTCGGAAGTTTTGATGTTGTCATTGGTATGGATTGGTTGTCTAAACATCAAGCTAACATCATTTGTGGTGAAAGAGTTGTGCACATTCCATGTGACAATGAAACTTTGATCATTCGTGGTGATCAAAGTGGAACTCGAATAAACATCATCTCATGTATCAAAACCATGAACTACATTGAGAAAGGATGTTATACTTTCCTAGCCCACGTAACCAAAAAGAAATCCGATGAAAAACGTCTCGAAGATGTTCCTATTGCCCGTGAGTTTTCTGAAGTCTTTCCAGAAGATTTACTCGGACTACCACCAAATCGACAAATAGAATTCAGAATTGATTTAATACCAGGAGCGGCGCCAGTTGCCCGCGCACCGTACCAGCTAGCACCTTCAGAGATGCAAGAGCTATCAAATCAATTACAAGAACTTTCGGACAAGGGATTTATTCGACCCAGTTCCTCACCTTGGGGAGCTCCAGTTTTGTTCGTGAAAAAGAAAGATGGGTCATTACGAATGTGTATTGACTATCGTGAGCTAAACAAACTAACCATAAAGAACCGATACCCACTACCAAGAATTGATGATTTATTCGATCAATTACAAGGTTCAACCTATTACTCAAAAATTGACCTACGGTCAGGTTACCATCAAGTTAGAGTTCGTGATGAAGACATTCCAAAAACAGCCTTTAGGACACGATATGGTCACCATGAATTCCAAGTGATGCCATTTGGGTTAACTAATGCACCGGCAGTATTCATGGATCTCATGAATCGAGTGTGTAAGCCATATTTGGACAAATTCGTGATCGTATTCATAGACGACATTCTCATATATTCCAAAAATGAAGAAGAACACAAAGAACACCTGAGAACAATTTTAGGACTACTAAAGGAAGAGAAATTGTATGCAAAGTTTTCCAAATGCGAATTTTGGATTCAATCTGTACAATTCCTTGGGCATGTGATTGACAAGACCGGTTTACATGTCGATCCCGCTAAAATTGAAGCTATCAAAAATTGGCCAACACCTACCACACCTACAGAAATTCATCAATTTCTGGGTCTAGCCGGGTATTACCGAAGGTTTATTGAAGGATTTTCTTCAATAGCAAAATCTTTGACCAAGCTAACTCAGAAAAACAAGAAATACGTGTGGGATGAAGATGAAGAAAAAGCTTTCCAAACCCTCAAACAGAAACTTTGTAGTGCTCCTATCCTAGCATTACCAGATGGGATAGAAGATTTTGTAGTCTATTGTGATGCATCGCACCAAGGTTTAGGTGCCGTGTTGATGCAACGTGATAAGGTCATGGCTTATGCTTCAAGACAACTCAAGGTTCATGAAGAAAATTACACCACTCATGACTTAGAGTTAGGAGTTGTAGTCTTTGTTCTAAAAATCTAGAGACACTATCTATACGGTACTAGATGTACTGTGTACACCGATCATAAAATTCTACAACAAATTTTGAACCAAAAAGAACTAAACATGAGACAACGTCGTTGGTTGGAATTACTAAGTGATTATGACTGCGACATTCGTTACCACCCAGGAAAGGCAACCGTAGTAGCCGACGCCTTGAGCCGAAAGGAACAGGTTAAACCACTACGAGTCCGAGCCTTAGTTTTAACCATAAATTCAAACTTTCCTGCTCAAATCCTTCACGCTCAAGCTGAGGCGGTGAAACAAGAAGACATCCAAAAGGAAAAGTTGGATGGCATGATACAAAAGAAATTCGAAACCCGTTCAGATGGAACTCTATGCTTCCAAGGTCGAAGTTGGTTACCACTTTATGGTGGCCTACGAGACTTGATCATGCATGAATCACACAAGTCTAAATACTCCATACATCCAGGATCTGATAAGATGTATCATGATCTTAAACTACTCTATTGGTGGCCGAACATGAAGGCCGACATTGCAACATATGTTAGCAAATGTCTTACATGTTACAAAGTAAAAGCCGAACATCAAAAACCATCCGGTCCATTGCAACAACCAGAGATTCCTATGTGGAAATGGGAAAGAATTACTATGGACTTCATTACCAAGCTCCCAAAGACATCAAGCGGTTATGACTCCATCTGGGTCATAGTTGATCGTCTCACAAAATCCGCACACTTTATACCAATCAAAGAGACTTACAAAATGGAACAACTAACCCGACTGTACGTCAAAGAAATAGTCTCAAGACATGGTGCACCAATATCCATCATATCCGACAGAGATGGTAGATTTACTTCCAATTTCTGGCAGTCACTCCAAGACGCCTTTGGAACAAATCTAGACATGAGTACAGCGTATCATCCTCAGACCGATGGTCAGAGTGAACGAACCATTCAAACACTTGAAGACATGCTTCGAGCTTGTATAATACATTTTGGAAAAGGATGGGATACTCATCTACCATTAGTCGAATTTTCCTATAACAACAGCTATCATACAAGTATTAAAGCAGCTCCATTTGAAGCACTTTACGGTCGAAAGTGTCGTTCACCTGCTTGTTGGGCTGAAGTGGGAGAAGTTCAACTCACTGGACCAAAACTCATTCGAGAAACAACGGATAAGATTGTACAAATCAGAAGTCGACTACAAACCGCAAGAGATCGATAGAAAAGCTATGCCGACACACGACGCAGACCCCTATAATTCCAAGTCGGAGATAGGGTTATGCTAAAGGTATCGCCTTGGAAAGGCTTGATACGATTCGGTAAACGAGGAAAACTAAACCCAAGATACATCGGACCATTCAAAATCCTAGCCAGGGTTGGCCCTGTGGCGTACAGACTTGAGCTTCCATCATAAATCAGTAGTGTACACCCCACTTTCCATGTATCTAACCTAAAGAAATGCTTGTCAGATGAATCACTCGTGATTCCACTCGATGAAATTCAACTCAATGACAATCTTCAATTTATTGAGGAACCCGTAGAAATCATGGACCGAGAGGTCAAACAACTCAAGCAAAGCCGTATTCCAATTGTCAAAGTTCGTTGGAATTCACGACGTGGTCCTGAATACACATGGGAACGAGAGGACCAGATACGTAAGAAATACCCACATCTTTTTACCAACGAAGCTTCTACTCCCAACGCAAATTGATCTCCGGGACGGAGCTCTCATATGGGGTGGAGACTGTAACAATTCGCAATTTCAGGTTAATTACTATTCCCGGAAAATTTACTATTCACTTTTACTATTCATTTTTCCCGAAATTTTCCCGAAAGTTGATTTTTATTTCATATTCTCGAGTGATAAATCATTTCCATGGCAAATTAAATGTTTGACATTCGTCAGATCATTTTCGTGAAAGTTATTAAGGAATTACACGTTTTAGGGTAAAACGTCATTCAGAAATTCTACGCACAACGAAATTCGACCCCGTTAAGTGACCCCGCATCAAAAAAATGTTTGACACACTCATGATTTATTTGAGAATAAATCATGACTGAGAAAAACATGACCAAAATAAAACCTCGGCCGTGAAAAACTGGAATTTTCAGTTTTAAGCGTTTTTATTCAGCCGTAACCTTAGCCTATACCTGCACCGCGTTTCTAAGATGATTTGAGTTTTCAACTTATTATAATAAGTCAAACATATTTTTCCCTCCTCCTTTGACCAAAAATCATTCCTTGATTTTATAAGTCATTCCTTGATTTTTAGGCTTACGGTTTTATGTCTAAAAGACATTTAATACCAACCGACACTAGACTAAGCCCAGTCTAGACATTATAAGTCATTTTAAATCATTTATAACCTATTAGAAAAGTAACATTTTACTTTTCTTAATTTTACGCAATATTCGTACATTTTACGTATTACGCGTTTTAGACCCGTGTTTCCAGTTTTAGCAGGGTTTTACCACCCAAATTGAACCTACCACTCATTTTATATTTTATTATGGAACATATGGACATGTTTAACAATACTTTCAAATTCCATATTTTTACGACACCCGGTTTTACGTTTTGAGGCCTAATCATTTACGGTTGGCATTTCCCGGAGTCAAAACTCATCCTAATACTTAGGATATTATCAAGCCAAGCACACCTCACCCCCTAGACCTTTTGAACCGCCAATAGGGGGGGGGAGTCACCCTTGGTGTGGCTTGATCCTAGGCAATGTGGTCTTGGATGAGTTCCATGTGTTGAAGTGTACTTAGGAAGCTTTGACTAGTCTTGATAAGTAACCTCCTCATGAGCATATAAATACCCCCTCCCTCCCCCTTTGTGCCGTCCATCAACACACATCACACTTAGTTTATTTCCTTCTATTTTCTAGCAAGATTCAAGAGCAAGTTCAAGGTAGAAACCCTAGTTTGGTCTTAGGTTATCAAAATACTTCTAAACCTCATATACTTTGGTGATTTATCTTGAGTTTGAATCCACTAAAGTCACCTCAACTTTCATCATCCATCTTTCAAGATTACAAGAGTAGAAAGATTGCATGAAGTGAAGTGGGTTGAAGCAAGTCTATCAAAGTCCTATCCTTACTAGTTACTTCCTTTCTTTATTTGAAAGCCAAAAGTTGTAAGCCAAACCCTAACATGCTTCTTGTTAAATAATCATGTTCATGTTATTTACATATTATTCTTGCTATATTATGTCTTGTATGCATGTCCATGATGTATAAAAATGAGTAAAACAAGTTATTGTTATTGATTGTTAAGACAAGTTATTAAAACAAGTAAACTAGTGACTTTCTTGGTAAGACCTGATCAAAATGGTAAAAATATGATATTGGATCATTACATATTGTAGTAGAGGACCTAACAAGGAAACCATAGCAACTTGAACCACCTAAAACGAGTATACGAGTCAAAAGTTATGACGATTTGAAGTTACCAAAACTTTCCGGCAAAACTGCCAAAATAGTTTCTGTGACAGAACCTAAAACACGCAAAAAGAGGCCTTTCTGGTCCGTTTCATGAAAAAGTTAAGGCACGAAAGTTGTCCGGAATCACGTTTTCTTCAAAAACTCAGGAGCACGTCTCCAGAAAATCAATAACGAATGAGATATTTCTCAGTTTCTTAACAGCTATTTACATATATATAAGTCACTATATTATGGTTATACTTTAAAAGGAACAAGAGGTCTTATGACCTATAATCAAGACCACAACCATGGCTAGAGCCAAGGTTGAGTCTCATGACCATGGAACAAGGACCAAAAGTCATGGCAAGGCCATGACTAAATGACCATACAAACTTACTTAGGCAAAAACATGAAACAAGGAATTGGCGATAACTTGAACAAGCAATTTGGATCTACTTCACATAAAAAAACCATGAGATAATACAAAGAAAAATGGTCATACAAGAATTATGAAACTTACCCTAATAACAATCTTCATGTAATAATAAACTTTCCTAAGTTTATTCAAATATCGGACATGTAACTTTTCGGATCAAAACTTATATCTATATATTTTATCAACTACTACAATAGTAGGGAGCCTCATGTGAGGAGTTCATTATGTAAGCCGTCGAGTTAAGTTGTGGATTTATGAATTAAAGTGTCCTGGCTCCTCGAACGCTTACTAACATGACTTCTGAATTATGTCAGCCCGAACGGTAGTAAACGATATATAAAACATACATGTTTCATAAATCTTTTCTTTCAAAGACTTACATTATACATCATACCACATCATGGACTAAATGCAAGATATTTATATAGGCACTTATTCATATTCTTCACTCCGATCCTAAGTCGCAACATTCTATTATAGGTTGCTCGTAGAAACCTACACGATCCAACCATTACCTTCATTACTTGCTATCTTACTTAAGGTGAGTTCATAGCCCCACTTTACATTACTTAAATGTTTTACAAACCCTTGGGGGGAATACATGCTACTTTTAAACCGAAGACAATGCTTTGAAACTGTATGCTGCCTGATTGTTTTATTATTACTAAGTACATACCTTGCCAATCCTAGGCCCCTATCATGAACCATTTAATCACTAGTATTAGTGAGCGCGAGTATTGTGAATAGGCCTATTGGGATTGACGAATCCCATTTGTTTGAGCAGATTAGTTCAAACGAATGCACTATATTTGAAAACATTAAGTATGACGGTAAAGTACTTACCGGGGCAACAAAACCGCCGATTGATATTGGTATCCGTTAACGTATTGGTTGCATGAGCTTAGTATATAATAATAACTGTTTTGTTTTCTAACATAAGTACGAGTCTAATTAACTTATACTACCAACATATTGTGTTCAACCGTTAAACAAACTCTATGAATTTCACTCAACCTTTGTGTTGACCTCTTAAGCATGTATTTCAGGTCCATGATAATCAAGAATGGAGCGGGAGGGCACGTACTAAAGGAAAAAGGCTATAAACTACTATGTCATTCGATAAAAACATCAAAGACTTTATATTGATGTATTTTGAAACATGGAACCTTTTTGGGACCTTACTATGTAAACTCTGATATATTTGAATAAATATGAATGACAACTCTTTTTAATACGACTCGGTTAGAGATCGTTTTCTATTATTATGACTGTTGTGCCGTCGAGTAACACCCAAATTGAATTCCGCTGCATCATGAATTGGGGGTGTTACAGCAACTCTCTTAACCACGTCATCATATGTATGCAACTTTGACCTGTCAATTAATTTAGCAAATATTAATCAGCCGTAAGAGTGCCATATGTAATCTACAAGGTTTATTAGTAATAAGGTTGAACTCACAACTCAAGACAGAAATCGTCCTCCTTTGGTCTATCCAGTGATCGAAAATGCACCATCTGCAAAGAGCAAATTGATAAGGCATGAGAAGAGTAGGTAGGCTTACCCATGACCATTATACATTCAATTGCAACACACAAAAATCTACATACTGAACTTTTACACAAGATATTTCAATTTTGGAACTGCCAAGGCTAAAAATTAGTGTAACAGACCTGGCGATTTTTGTATACTGAATAATATTGGTTTATACAACATTTTCGGTTTAATGAATTTGCTATTGCTTCATTAGTTGAGTTCCCATTACTGACTTTGTGCTTCATTATGTTTCTGCTCATTTTCAGCTTCAATAGAGATCATACACAGTCTCTTGCCCCTAGCCATGTTAGAGTACACAAGAAAATAAAAATGGGAAATGTTTGGTGGACCTAATAAACATGCCTAATTGTGGACCTAATGCTTTAAATGCTTGTACAGTCATGCACTGTACAAGCATTTAAAGCATTAGGTCCACCAATTAGGCATGTTTATTAGGCCTCTATATCATGGCTCAATAAAAATTCAAACAATAAGAGTTGCAATATATCATAATATGCATATATTCATTACTATAAGACCTGAGCTCAATAAACAAGAACATATAACACCGAAACATAATGAAATGTTACAGAACCAAGAATAAAACTCGAATTCCAAACACCCCATGTGATCAGTCACATATTGCCACACACTCGAGTAATTCCAAGTCCCACTAGATAACAAAACAACCAAATAAACAAGTAGGTTCTGGACAACATAAAAGAAAACAACAAACAAGGCTTGACTTGACTCATTTATTAAGAGCAGAAATGAAAGATATGGATGTTTAGCATAACCATTTCTTAACAGCAAAAATGGAACCCATGGGTGTTTGGCATAGCCATTTCTTAACAGCAGAACTCTAAAGCTTAACCCTTTTCTTAATAGCATAACTGGAACACACGGTTGTTTGGCATAACCATTTCTTAATAGCATAACACTAAAATTGACAGTAAGGTTTCATTAAAAATCACATAACCATTAGGCTAATCCTAATTGCAAAAGTTGCTTGTCGATTACCCGTGGGGTTTTTTCTACTGGTATTTCTACATAAAGAAAACAAAATAACTAAGCCACAAAGACTAAATTACTAAAATACTAATTTCACAATTTCAGTTGCTTTTTGATTACCCGTGGGGTTTTTTCTACTGATGCAACAGTTGTAGCATCTGCACTCTGTCAATACATTATAATTTCAATAGATTAGACCACATCTTTTAAATCCACTCCAAGTTCATTGATTATATAAGCTAAACAAAAGATTTACCTTTCTAATCAATGGTTGACGCTCATGGTGATGGAGTGCCAATTGTAACTTATACATCAATAGTTTGCGGGTGATTCAATGCAACTGCTGATGTCAAAGTAGCATGGTGATGGAGGTACTGAACCTCAAGCTGTAAAAAAGGAAGAAACACAATGTTTACTTAAAAGTTAAAAACCCCAACGACTTGACGTCATGAATAAAGAGGTGTAAGGCTTCAAGGCACTCGAGAATTTACCTTGCCAGATGTAAAATCAGGCAGTTTGAATGAAGCAATTGTCTTTGTTGATGGCAGAATGTCTGTGAAAGTTAATGTCGTGGCAATCTGCAGAATAGTTGTTAATCACTAACATACTTTGCTGTTTCATTATATAGCTCATAAGCTTGACTTTCCATAATCCATACACTTTAATGTAACTACTCTATTCAACTAAACGGGACCACAGTCCTCTTTTTCCATTCTTTGAGCATTCTAGTTGCTTAATTCAACTATTCAAGTGAAGCGTGACAATGGATCATTTTGGAGCAGTTAGCGTCTCATAAACATGGGTAAGATCTTGGACCTTATCCTTGTTTGCATCCTCAATGTTATCCTCGTCAAGAACATCAAGCATTTAAGTGTACAATGGCTTAGCTATCATGACTCTCCTACTAAAGTTTGTCAAACAACAGTTGTATGCAAATATATATGGCCACTAGCATGCGTACAAATCACGAGTTCACTACGTGAAACATAATATTAAAGTGTGTCTATGTTTGCTTATTTACCGGGCATACAAGCTTATGGAAATTTGGAAAAAATCACAATCCCACCTTTTTGAATTATGAGCTAATCAAGTTGAGCTTATGACCTTATATATGCCATAAGCTCAACCCGATAAGCTCATATGCCCGGTTAATATAATAACAACAAACACACCCTAAGTAGCTTCCTCAAAAACACACAAATCTAGTAGCAAACATATATCGATCCCTATCCCAAAAATATCAAAAACTGTGGAACAAAAATCACCCACACATATTAGTATTAACAACCAGTAATCAAATTTATCACAATACAAATTCAATCCTCATATAATCAACCAAAACTAAATACTTAAAACATATAATTATATACCTCAAAACGCAAAACGAATCACAAATTGAAATAATTATTATAATAAAACAAACAATGAGTGACCTTATGATAATTATTTCGATTTAAAATCATGGAAATGAGATACGCAGGGTTATGATTAGAAACATATATGGAACCATCTGAACCATCTGGAGACGACAGCCATGACAAGCATCCTACCCGCGACTCGCAACATCTGATTTTGCAAATTAGTGGGTGTGAGTGTGTGAGATTTTGATTTTTTATCTTTTGATTTTGGGGAAAAGGATATTTGTGAATTGTGACTGAAAAGGGAAGGTGGGGCGGGATATGATGAAAATTTTTGGGAAAAATGAGATTTTGATTTTGGGGGAAAATTGAGGCGGGATATGACTAAAAATTGTCACGGGTATTTGAGAAGTATAGGGATGAGCATTTCGACCCAAATCCCGGAACCGAACCGGAACCGTACCGGTACTGTACCGAAACGGTACCGTTCCCGATATACGGTACGGTACCGGGACTACGAAATAAGGTGAAAAAAAATCGGGACCACTAATTCGGTACGGGACCGGTACCAAATCGGGAAATTCCCGAATAAAAACGGGAAAAACCCGATTTCCCGGTACCGGTACCAAAACCGGTACAGGTACCGGTATCCGAATCCCGTTCGGTACGGTACCGGTACCACTATTTATGCTCGGGAAAAAATCGGTACCACTAATTCGGTACGGGATCGGTACGGTACCGGTACCATGCTCATCCCTAGAGAAGTACATAGATCAGTTAATATTTAAGCACTGATCTAATTATATTCAAACTTTAGTAGATCAGTTATTAACCAAAAAACGGATCTATTTATTAAATTTCCTCCTTCTTTTCTTTTGTTAGATCAGTTTTTAACATAACCGCTCTATTTGAGGTGATCTATGTAACCTATTGTGTAGTAGTGTTTAAACTCGTAATCCTACTTTAGCTATAAAATGAATCTTAAAATAATCAATCTTTTAGTTATGATTATTCTCATAAAAAGAAAGAAAAGATACAACGATAACCAACTTTGAGCATGTTACATGTATGTTACTTTTGGTATGCAGACATGTAGATTTAGTATAAGATAATTGATAGATAACCAACTAGTACCGAATAACATATTTTTTAGAATCTTATATAGTTATACAATTAAAAATTACATAAGATGACTCAGTTAAAATGACAATGAAAGCATAAGTCAACATATGTAACATACAATGACTACACAAACTTTTACGATGTAATGAACTTCAATAGTAGCAAACTGATATATATAGAAAATAACAAAATCACTAATGCGTAAACACTTCAAATTGATTCCCTAACTGAAGATATAATACAATAAAGTACCTAATTTATGGATAAAGGAACTTGAAATTGGTGTCGATAGCTCAACCGGCGACTGATGGATGGTGACTAGTGATGGTTTTCGGTTCACCGCAGAGACGAGAGAGGCTGTTAGATAGATTATGAAAATTAGTTTGGGGAGAACATATTATGAAGATGATGCGTGAAATGTGAGAAAAAAGATAAAGATGGGTGAAGGGGCAATTTGATTTTGGGGAAAAATTTAGGCGGGCTTGTGAAAAGTTGAGTGGAAAGTTTTATTTTAGGAAAAACTAAGTGTGGTACATGTAAAATATTACCAATAAATTTAGCACATGAAATATCTTAGTCTTTGTTTTTATTAGCGGAGGAAATGATCCGAGTCGCTCGTGAAAAACTCAGGATCATATTAGTAAAAAGTCTGAATGAGCCGAGCTTGAACGAGCTCGAGCCTAAGTTGGAGCTCATCTATCAATCGGGCTCGAGCCTGAGTTTTACACACAAAACTTGATTGGGCTCACAAGCCTAAATGACACTATGATATTTTACATATTAAACATATATAAAATATTATGCATTTGTATTATAGGTCAACTAATTAACAAGCTCGATAACAAGCTTGTTAACAAGCTCAAAATAGATATATTACTAGCCAAGCTCGAGTCAAACTTTAATTTTTTAAGCCTGAAAGTGAAAGCTCGGTTGAACTTAAGTGAAGTTTTGATCATTGAATTTCGTACTCAACTGAAGTTTTGATATTTCAATTCTATAGTTAAGGTAAGCTTGACAAGTTCATACAACGTTTGGGGAATACAAACATACAATGACTACACAAACTTTTACAAATCGAAAATCTTTACCAGCTTCTCACAAAACCTAACCTCACCTTTTATTTCCCCCAAAAATAAAATTGAACTTTCACTATCCGAGTCATCCAACTATTCTAGCTATGATTGTTTGCATTCTTTCAATTTTGTAGGTTTACGGAGGCACATATCTTTTAATTTACACTTATAATAGATATCTTCAGGTTTTCCTTTGATGATCCTAACATATTTAATAACAGGTGTACGTGCCTTAGAATTCACTACTACAGATTCTGAAATAGAGCCCCCTTAACAAAGCCATGTTTATAAGAAACCGGGCTATATAGAGATTTCCCTCAAATCCACAACCATACAACCCGATTATAAAATGAAAAAAAGGGCTCTACATCATGTTTTAAATAAGGAAAATTCTGAATGTTCCTACAATATCTTCCTACTTGTATGCTTACCCATGAAGTGAAAAACGATTGGATAAAATGATGAGTATATGGAATCCAATTGTCATGTTTTGAAGTGAGTAAAAAAAAAGGTAGTATGATGGGGGTATTTGTTTAAGCTTATATGTGGCTTATGACCTTATTTTTGTTTTGAATTATATTTCATAAGCCCTTATTTTCTGGCTTATTTTGAGACTTGTAGGCTTTTGTTAGTTTATTATGATATGATAAACTTATATAAGCCATAAGTCTTGAAAAAATACGGCAAATTGGGGCTTATGAAATATAAGCCGAAATCAAATAAGCTCATAAGGTGGCTATATAAGTCGAAACAAACACCCCCATATAGGGGTGAGCAAACGGACCGGACCGACCACATTCAGGCCGGTCTCGGTCTAGGTTTTTTCATAATTTCGTTCTTGGTCCGGTCTGGTCCGGCTTAAAAACCAGACATTTAGCCTATTTGGACCGAGACCGGACCGGACTGAGACCGGACCGACCACATTCGGTCTGGTCTCGATCTACATTTTTTGCCGGATTCGGTCTCGGTCCGGTCCGGTCTGGTTTTCGCTCGATGAGAACCCTTAGCCCCATATATCAATGCTCTTTAAATTTTTTTTTTTAAAAAAAAAAAAAAAAAAAAAGTGCTTTATTTATTTGATTTTTCATGCCAGCATTGAGCGGGATTTCTCCCTCATTTTTTTTTTCTTTTTCACTTGGCTTCTTTTTCTTCTTTTCACCTACCAGACCCACATATACATGAACCCTAATTCACTTTGTACTTATTCACAGTGGATGACTTGTATTTGGAATTTTTCAACAATCAGGTAACAATCTTTATCCATTTTCATAAATTCGGGATATTGATGGGTTAAATTAAGGGGTTGTTTGTCCGAATCAAAATCAATCATCTTGAGGATTTTGATGACCTTGTTCCAATCCAAAGGGTATCTAAGAAACCTTTAGATTCGATCTCAGAAACATTCGATATGACTTTCACCAATCCTTTGTTCGATTTCGATTCTGAATTTGCTCTTAAATCAGATAATCCGATCTTCGACATTCAGAATGAGGAGAGTGATAAGTCCAACATGAAACCCGAGCTGACAGATATACATCATAAGAATGATTCCCTTCTTGAGGAGTTCGTCGGTGAACTCGCTCACATCATATCTCCACCGGAGTATGATTTTTCTTTTGACCCGGGGGGAGGAGCACTCTATCATAAGAGTTTGTTTATTGAAGAAACAATCCCGACCCTCCCTCCTGAGGTGTTTGCTGAAAAGAGCTTTAACGAGAATATTCAAATGAAAGGAAATGAAAATTTTGCTTTTGAGGATGAAGAGTTCATCATGATTATTATCAGAATCTTCTTGCCGTCCATCACATATGATGTGACTTCTCCTCTCTTTCACTCCACCGGGAGTGAGGATACCGTCTTTGACCCTGGCATCTCTATCTTTTGTGCCAAGTGGCCGTTCTATCTGCTCTCCCCAAGGACGAATTAATTCGGGGATCGAGTCAAGCTCATGTGACTCGGTGAACAAAAACAAGCGCTTCGTGGGAGGCACCCCATGCTTATCCTTTCATCTTCTTAAATTTCTTATTTCTTGATAACATGACGTGAGGAGGGCTACCTCTTCCATTTTCTCGTGTTTCGTTGTTGTTTGTGAATGTCCAGGATTTGACCGAATAATGAAGACTCTCGTGCTCGTTGTTTTGTCTCCACTCGAGTTTCATCATTCGTTGCTTTTCCATATATCCTAATCTTATCGACTAACATTTATCTTTTGGCATAATTAATAAACGGCATTAGATTAATGTAGGAGAACCCTTACCCATAAAACATTGAGGACAATGTTTCGTTCTAGTCGGGGGGAGGGTGAATCTTTGATTCGATTTTGACCTAGCATTTTTCACAAGTCGTGTACTCTTGCAACTCCGTTTTTCCACCAAAAATAAAAAAAAAAAAAAAATTGAAAAAATTGAAAATTTTCAAAAATTTTGATGAAAAAGCAATGAAAAAGCACAAAAATATGACCAAAAAAAAAAAAAGTGAAAAAGTTGTGCAAAAAAAAAATAATAATAATAAAGTTTGAATAAGTGTTTTGACACCTTGTTGACTTTCTTGCTGGCGAGAGTAGGAATAAATATTTTGACTTGACCGGGCGTGTTGAGCCTTAGCTTGTTCCCTTAACCAATGATAATCACATAAGCTTGTGCTAGTTTTGTACACCAGGAGCTATAAAATGCGAATTCTTTCTTAAGAATCTGCAAGTTCCGGTACTTGACTTTATACATGCGCAGCTTAAAAGCTTTCGCTAGTCTTTTACATCAGGAGCTATAAAATGCGATTTCTTTCTTAAGAATCTGCAAGTTCCCGTATCTGACTTTATATATGCGTGGCTGATTATCGGCTAAGTATTCGCTGGTTTCATTATTTGGAATCTTAAATTGCGAAGAGCGAGAAATGATAGAGTTTATTTAGAAGTTAGATGCTAAACGTGGAGTAGTGGTTCTCTTTAGAGTTCATAAGAGGTACTTGTGGCTTTTTGCTCCCATCAGAAACGTCACCAATATATATAATAGATGTTCTAGGTTAATTAGTGGTATTTCGGTTTGAATAATATTTAGTTATTTGTTTTCTTAAGAGAATTTTTGTTTTAGAAATTGGGTACATATCAAGGAACACCAAAAATAAGAGCGAAAAGTGAAAAAAATCAAAAGTCAAAAGTTGATTATCTATGTGGTTTTGGAGCTACCCGATAAGCTTCCATTGATGTTATGAGAAAAAAGTTAAGAAAGAAAAAAAGTGAAAAATGAAAAAAGTGAAAAATGAAAAAAAAATGATGAAAGTTGAAGTATTGTTGAATAAGAGCTATGTATGTATAAATAAGTTGTTGGCGCGTGAGGTGCATGTGATACGTGATTAGTAATCAGTCACATGAGGTGCACGTGATCGTACTCCGCAACTTATATCTTTTATATGTATGTACCCCAAATTCCTTGATATGGACCGAATTTCTATTGCAGTGGTTCTTAAGAGAAAATGAATAACTATTTATCGTTTTAACTTAGGTGTCACTATCGGACTTAAAAATTATCGAAACGAGAAAATATGAAGCAATTCATTTCTCAACAAAATAAAATATTGAGATACAAAACCTAGGATATGGGAGTAAGGAGTATCCACAAGTAACTTTTATGAGTAGTGTTAGCATCTAATTTGTAGATAAGCTGTGATCTCGTTTGTACGCTTAGTTTGGGGACTCGTGAAAAATCAAGGATGACGATTTTTATCCGTATGGTCACTTCTTAAATAGAAGTGTTTCTACTCGTTGACCCTAATAATTATTGCAAAAATAATGAAAGTTCAACAAACCGTCACAAGTTTGAAGTATGAAAAGTACAAAAATAGAAAGTATAAGTGGAATAAAGGAATAAAAGGAAAAGTTTTGGAAAACGGAGCGTTTTTCGGGAATAAATGATTTTATTATTTCTTTCGAACCTCCTTGCTACTTTTCAAAGTCAGTAGAAAGAGTTTTGAAATCATTTATCCTAAGAGCGTGAATTGATCACATTGCGTGAGGACACGGCAATACTTTAGTCGGGGGGATTTTGGTGTGTATTAATTACACACCTTTTTATTACCAAATATCGACCCAAAAATGACTATCTGAGCTAACAAATGCCAAGAAAACACATGTTTTTATATTTGTGATGTGCAGGTACGGATATTACGGAAAACAAGCAAAAACCCGGAAAAACGGGCACGAGAGTGTGAAAGGTTCAAAAGCCGGTGCCGGGAAGCAGTTTTCTAGTATGGATGAATATTTGAGCTCAATTCGTTAAAATCTACCCTTGAAAAATCAAAGTTGTCAAGAATAGCCCTTGGATATATTTTTCAAAAGTTGGCAGAAATTACCCTTGGAGTTTGGAAATTAACACAAAAGGACCTTGGATTTTAAGTTACCAAATCTGCCAAATAATCATAAGCCTGGTCCAATGTATTTCCCAATCCATAAAAACCAAGCCCACACCACTAATATAAAACCCAAGCCCACCTAATAACATGACCCGAGCCCAGTTATTAGTTCGGTCAATAAAGTCAACAAACACCACAATAAAACTCACCCGTGCCTTATTTTACCCCCAATTCACTCACACGCCCAGAAGTTACTGTTCACGTATGAACCCTAGAACAATTACCCTTTGATTACCCCACTCCCACCCATTTTAACCACAATTAAGGGTATAAAGGACAAATCCCTGACACCCCTGACAAGTCTGACAAATAGAATGATACGTGGTAGCAGCTTATTGGTCATGACGCGTCACCCCAAGGATTCCAAGCATCTGATTGGTTCACGATTGTATCCAGGGATCTAATGAGCATATTCGTGTGAAGATTCTACTTCGAGAAGGTTCAGAGACGCTCCTCCTCAAGGCTATAAAAACCCCCTCACATCTCCAATTGGAGGCTGTTAGATTCTTAGGAGTAGGAGTAGTATAATTCTAGGGTAGCTTTTAGTATACTTTAGCTTATATTCTAGCTTATTGTAATTTCAATATTCTGCTTTATTTACTTAAACGCTTTGTATTTCACTTCTCAATTAATAAGAATCGTTTTGATTTGGTTATCTTGCCTTCTTTACTTTCAAGCACTTTCTATTCAAATAAGTTCTAAATTCTGTTTTCAAACTCATTTAAGCTACCTAATAGCTTTTAGTAAGCTTCTGTAGCAAAAGTTTTGCTTAAACCATAATTTCCAGAATAGTCAACATAAAAGTCAACAGAAAACTCATGAAGGAATAATCTGATTCAGAAGGGTGTATTTGATTTATTTTGGGTTGATGTAGCTTTTTGGTAAGCTCAGTGTGCTTTACGCTCTTGCTTAAAGGTTGGTTTACTGAATTCTCATTTTAATCCCATAATTAGCTTGATAACTGTTTTCACTATTCTGTAGTTATTATGAGCTCTTAGTTGTTGATTATTGTTTTTGAAGAATAGTTTAGTTAGTATATTATCTGTTTCTCCCTATTACAGCTTATGATGGTAATGTTTAGTTCATATATTAATTCAGATTAGCATAGTTTAGGGGTGTTTGGACACTAGTAGGAGTCTTATAGCTTGAATCAGTTTGATGAAGTGTAGTTTGACAGTTAAGAGGGTGTTTGGTTTTAGCATTTGCTGTGTGTTGTAGTTGTAGTTGTGTTGTTTTGCTGTTACACTTATGCTATTCTAGTGTAATAAAATAGGATTGATTCAAAAAATCAGTTAGTTCATTCAATAATTAGTCACAACTATTTTCAAATTAAATAGACAGATAGGAATTTTATGAAACAGTTTGCATTTGAATCTATAGATGTAGGTGTGTTTATTTGTTTTCTTTGTTTGATCTGTTTGGTTTACTTTGCATGTCCCTGAGATCTAAGTGCAAGTATTTAGTCCTTAACTGAATTGAACCATTTTTTTTATTCCAAACCTGCTCAACCAGCTGTCCTTATTCCTTCCACATTAGCAGTTATATATAGCTCATATAAGCTCGTAGTTAGTTGTAATTTGGCATTTATGTTCTTTGGAATGTGAATTTTATTTGTTTAGTTCTTGGATGCCAGTGCTTATCTACTCTTAGTTTATTTTAGAGCTTGATCTTGTCTGCTAATTGCGCCAAATAGCTATTTGGCTTGCTGAATTCCCCTGCACCTCAGTTCTAGGACTACTTTTATGGCATCTTTTAGATTAGTAGGTCATATTTTAAGCTTTAACTTTTTGTTTTTATCGCATCTCTGTATGTTAGTCTATGACTTGAACCCTTGATCTCATAGTGTAGAGCTTATTTGAACTGCTTATTCATGCTAGCTTATTGGTAGTATAGCTTAGTTTTCTGTTTGGATTCTTGGGCTGCAATCGTAAGTTTGAGTTTGATTTTGAGTTTCATTGGTTTATTTGAGTCTATTGGTAGTAGTATTAGAGTTGTGTATGGTCTGCTTCTTTTGGCTTATCCATTTCCTTATCAGCTGATGATTTAGCTTATTCCCATTATGCTTATTGCTTTCATTCATTGCTACTGTGTTTTCTTTCTTCATTTCTGAGTTTCTCTGAGTGCATTTAAGTATTTTACATCTGTATTAAGAGTTTGGGAAAGTTTTGTGGCAAGTGCTTATAAATAAGCACTTGCCATAAGCTGATTTAGTCTGTTTAAGCACTTCTGCTTAATATTTTTAGTCCAAAATTTTTCTGCAAGCTTTTTATATTAATTTAGAATTTCTGTAAAAATTTCATAATTTTCTGAGGTCATTTACTATTTTTCTTAATTTCTTTTAGTTTAAATTCAATTTTAAATCATTTTTTAAATAACAAAAATCCATAAAAATTAGAAAAAGGTCTTGAAAAATACAAAAATATTTTTATAATTTCTTTTATAATATTTTAGAATTTTTAGAATTAAATTTTCATTTTTCCAAGTTATTTTTCTATTTTTCTTAATTTTTAATTCATTTTTAATTCAATAAATACAAAATTAATTCTAGAAAATAAAAGAAAAGTCAAAAAAATATTTTTCTTTTTCCTAAAATTCTTTTTATTAGTTTTTAATTTTTAGAAAATATTTCCAAGTTCGTAGAGTCATTTTTCATATAACGTTACGTTTAAATTTTTACGTGTGCATTACTGTTTTCGCGTTTTTCAATTCGGTGCATAGTTAGCTTGTACTCTTTGCATGCTTTATTGTTGTTTGTAAATATTTGATTTCCTAAATCATATTTTTCACTTTACCGCTTTTCATGACTCGATTTCGCGATTCGATTATTCACGACTCCATTCTGCTTTCGCTGGGAAAACGACCCGGGAAATACTTTAGCCGGTATTTCTTCGGAATAATTATATACTACGAAAAGACTTTATCAAAATGGTGATTTTAAACTCGATTGATATATACTAATTTCTATTATGTGTGAAATTTGTTTATTGAGGTTTTCATTTTTCTATTTAGTTATAATTATAAGTTTAAATTGATATTTTAGTTTGTTTATAATTAGGGATCTCACCGGAAAGATGTATATTTAGGCTTTGTACAAAGGTTACTACCAACTGTTTATGTTAATCACAATTGTGTAATCTGACATATATTTAACCTCAAATGTTTATTTATGGTCTCACATTTAGGTGGTTCTTTTATTCACAATATAGTTTGTACAGTGAAAGTTTTGGTCAAACCCGATGGTAAATCTATTCTCTAAATTTAAACATGGTATGAATTACATAATTGTTGGCAATTATATAGTTTTAGCTTAAGATTGGCAAAAGGTGTGACATGTTTCTATAAAGATAAGAGTTACCATTGACAAAGTACAAAACGCAGCCACCTTATATGTATGATACACTATATGCAACCCCAATACACTATTATATGTAAATTACTTCTTGAACAGGTGTGTTACTGTTGACAATGAAGTGAAGAACTAAAACTATTTATTCAGCACCTATGAAATGTTAGATTTTTTTTTGTTTCAACTTAGTACCGACACGACAAAAGAGTAGCCTAGTATGATGAGACTGACCATTTTTCTTTGCTCATTCATGGTATATACAGGATATAAACTTATGCTTCAAAACATGTCCTCTATAGTTGATGGGTCGGCAAAGAATGAAAGCTCAAGACAAAGATGACTTAACGCTACTCTCTATACAGGTATACCTAATTACTTACGACTGTTTGCCTATAAAGCTTGGATGAGATGTTAAGTATGGTATGACAATCTTTATAAGAAATTCATTGAATGAAAATAAAGTTGGGAAATCTAAAAATTGTTTTAGTTAGTTGAGTAGTTGGTGATGCCTACTTAGTACTTCTGTTCTTTTACCTTGGCATTCTAGTTTATCATATTTTATCCCATCCCATAACTAGCTATCTAATTTGAAATATCAGTATGTAATCTCATGGTGCTATTTAGTACTACTTTCTTCCACTTTAAGTTGATTTTTTGTTGCTCTTTGTATCTTTTTTAACTAGTTAACCATTTAAATGAATCTTGTTGCAGGTAAAGAAGCACCAAACACCAATGCAGGTCAAGAATCTTGTTTACTAGGTTTATACCCAAGGCGCTATTAATATTAAAGGTAAAGAATAGTTAAACAACTAACTTTGTAATCAAAACAGGTATCTTCGTTGTCTTTATTGATGAACAAATGATAACAAAGCATAAATTTGACTCATAGTTGTTGTAGAAACATGTGTCATTTTAAACTGTTTGCACCAACTATTTTGATTTCTCAAGCCTAACATTTATTGGAATTAGGAATATCAGAGAAAAAGAGAACTAGTTGTTTTTAGTTCTTGGATATGTTAAAGAAAGTTTTTAAACTGTTTGCACACACTCTACCTCAAGCTATTATAATGTTTTTCTGAGATTAGTGAAGCAGAAAATCAATGCAACAATAAACAAAATGCAATGTAGCAGATATTGACATAGTATTTGAATATGCTTATTCTATGACGGAATGCAATGATTAGATATAAACTTTGCTTCGAGTGTAAAAGATACTCTTTGCGAAACTGAGAAGAGTGTAAAAGATGTTGCTGACACTTCCTTGGGAAAACTGAGAAAAGTGTATCCAATTTTTGTCTCCTTATTTCATGGCCGACATATATAATCTATGATTGTAGTCATTTGCTTAATGTTTTAACAACTCGAAAGAAACTTTGTTGGATAAAGGAAGCAGGTACTTCATTTATGGTTGATGGTGAATATGTACATTTGTTCCCTCATTCTCATATTTGTCTCACTATATTACGTGTTAATAATGAAGATTAGTTTATTCATTGGTTAATGTTTTATAATATGAACCACATCTTGTTATGTTGTTAACAAGTTTTGAATTCAATTCAATGCCATAGAATTATGAATTGTACAATGGGATTTCGGGTTTGATTTCATCTTTTATATATTGGAAGATTTAGCAGTTCACTTACTCAATTTAATAAAAAATTGGTGATCACTTATTAGCTCTTAACTTTATTTTCATTCTTTGCGATTAAGTCGTACCAAACCTAAATGTTTACAATCACATTGTTTGAATGAAATACTAACTATTTGTGAGCTAAAATCATGAAGTGCCAAATGAGATTTGTTGGAATTTTGCATTTTGTAAGTACTTATAAGGTTTTTTTGTTGTGTTTTCACCTTTTAGATTATTAGTTTATGGGGTTTTAATTTGATTTAATGTCATGTTTTAATTCCTTCAAACTTGTAACAGAACTCAGTATATAGCATTACATTACAGGGGATGTTTTTATACCGATCTGACTATTCTAGCTACAAATATAGCATTACAAGGGCTGATTTCTTATCTTAAGTATGCGTTATACAAATCCGACTATTCTAGCTACTATTCTTATATAGGCATGAATATAAATAGTGATTGCAACAATTTTGTTTATTAAGCTTAATCTGATAAACTTATTTGATTTTTTATCGAGTATTATCTGAGAGTTGGTTTACCTCTCGAAAGTAAACCATTATTGGGAGGGCTTGCTCATCTCATGAATATAACCTGTTTTCTTTTGCTATAGTTGAGTATTGGGTGGGAATGTGAATGGTGAGACGAATCTGTTTGTTGTTACATGTAAGAGTGGATGCACAGATGAGTTGTTCTCTGTGTTAGTTCGCTAATTTCACTTTTTTCACAGATCTCTCCACATCTGAGACAAGAAACTTTATCGAGGCATTCTTTTTCTAGGCCCTAATGGTCTTCGGGGTTAGTGGTCAGGTCCTAGTGCCCAGATAAAGGTATATAATTTATGTTTTATTGTACTTTAGATTTGAAATGTGATACTAATTTGTGTTGTGTGACACAGGTGCACTATCCAACATATGACTTAAGCTCTAGTGAGCATTTGAGGTCAGTATCTCTACAAAACTCGGCATACCCAGATTTACCTATAAAGCTAGCTCTACAACTAGCATTTCAACTTTTATGAATTAACAGATATCTATATTCATCAACAAATCTATTTTGAATCTTCTCTTTTATGTTGTTGCTAGACCTTATGTGCTACTATATCATGTAAATATCACAGTTTAATACAGTCCACGTCCCTGGTATCAAAGATAGCAACTCAGGAGTGGATACAATGGATTCATTACTCCCTTAAATGATGGTAGATAGTCACGTCCTACTGCTGAGGATGTGTGCTCTCAGTTTGAAGTTGATGATTTTCTTTCTGGAAATATAGAACATACCCATATTTCTCCAGCACAAGTTGCTGACCCATGACCTGGAGCTGCAAATATGTTTCAAGATGATGCTCACACTACTACGACATATCAACATTTACATATTGTAAGTTCCGATTATGAGAAATATTCCTTCCATTCTTCTAATTTGATCAGTAACAAATACTAGTCAAAACTATTCACAGTAGACCGTATAATGTACTGATATAGTTGGTTTGAAATAGATTTGTTGGTTTGAAAGATGACAAAATGGGTTGGTTGTGAGGTTCAGTAATGGGTTAAACACGTCATTTGACTATTTATGTTTGCTGATTTTTTTCTATTGTTATTTTGTGTATCAAACGTTTTTATTGTTTCATACCTATTTCTAATGTTGGGATATTATATTATGCAGGGTTTGTGATGAAAACGTGATCCGATGAGCTTTATTCATTTCTGTTAGTAATAAATTATCTTAGTGATTAAAATTTAGTTCTAGTTACGACTTTGTCATTCTAAAGACCATGGTTTACAAGAATGTTGGACATATTGTTATTTACTTTATGGTATTCAAAAGATCATGTTCAATTGATTTTATGGATGATTAATAAAAATTGAGTTCAATTTATTTTTGGCATCGATTGAATTATATTTGCGCATATATGAGATGGTTGGTTGATACGATGGTGTACTAAAACCTATTGTAACAGAAAATGGTGTTAATTCATGTTAGAAGTGATTACGAAAACCGTGCCAAATGATTTTATGACGAACACAAAAGCGTGCCAAATGTTTTTTGGCAAGGCGGATAAATGTGCCAAATATGTTTGGTAAAAAAAATAAAAGCGTGCCAAATACCGTTTGTTACGGTAGATTAAACCATCTTAGTTAATTTTGGCACAGTAAATAAAAATTGTACCAAATAGGCATTCGACATGGGAGATGAATTGGTACCAAATACACATTTGGCACGAGATATAAAAGTGTGACGAATACCCATTTTGAAACGGAAGATTGTCAGTTGTGCCAAATACCTCACACATGACACACTAAAGTTAACCCGTCACACAAATTAAAGCATGTTTCTTTTGGGTATTTAGTCACACACAACTAACCATAAAGTGACCAAAATTGTTAGTAACTGTGACCATATATGCTGTTTAAAGTCAAGGAATGTGTATTTTTTTATGACTATTGATCATCCAATTGCCACATGAATTAGGTTTTTGTGTGGCCTTTGGTAACATTTAGTCACACAAACCATGGTTTTGGGAGTGTATTTACTCTCATATAACTAGCCATAAAGTGACCAAAAGTGTTAATAAGTGTAACCATATGATGTTTAAAGTTAATGAATGTGTATTCTGTGTGACTATAGATCATCCAATTGCCACATAAATTTGGTTTTTGTGTGGCCTTTACTAACGTTTAGTCACACAAAGCATGTTTTTGGGAGTGTATTTAGTCACATACAACTAACCATCAAGTGACCAAAAGTGTTAATAAGTGTGACCATATGCTGTTTAAAGTGAAGGAATGTATGATTTGTGTGACTATAGATCATCCAATTGCCACATAAATTTGGTTTTTGTGTGGCCTTTACTAACATTTAGTCACACAAAGCATGTTTTTGGGAGTGTATTTGGTCACATACAACTAACCATCAAGTGACCAAAAGTGTTAATAAGTGTGACCATATGCTGTTTAAAGTGAAGGAATGTGTATTTTGTGTGACTATTGATCATTCACTTTCCACATGAATTTGGTTTTTGTGTGGCCTTTGGTAACATTTAGTCACACAAAGCATGTTTTTGGGAGTGAATTTAGTCACATACAACTAACCATCAAGTGACCAAAAGTGTTAATAAGTGTGACCATATGGTGTTGAAAGTGAAGGAATGTATGGTTTGTGTGACTATAGATCATCCAATTGCTACATAAATTTGGTTTTTGTGTGGCCTTTACTAACATTTAGTCACACAAAGCATGTTTTTGGGAGTGTATTTAGTCACATACAACTAACCATCAAGTGACCAAACGTGTTAATAAGTGTCACCATATGCTATTTAAAGTGAAGGAATGTGTATTTTGTGTGACTATTGATCATCTACTTGCCACATGAATTTGGTTTTTGTGTGGCCTTTGGTAACATTTAGTCACACAAAGCATGTTTTTGGGAGTGAATTTAGTCACATACAACTAACTATCAAGTGACCAAAAGTGTTAATAAGTGTGACCATATGGTGTTGAAAGTGAAGGAATGTATGGTTTGTTTGACTATAGATCATCCAATTGTCACATAAATTTGGTTTTTGTGTGGCCTTTACTAACATTTAGTCACACAAAGCATGTTCTTGGGAGTGAATTTAGTCACATACAACTAACCATCAAGTGACCAAAAGTGTTAATAAGTGTGACCATATGCTGTTTAAAGTGAAGGAATGTGTATTTTGTGTGGCTATTGATCATCCACTTGCCACATGAATTTGGTTTTTGTGTGGCCTTTGGTAACATTTAGTCACACAAAGCATGTTTTGGCTACACTTAAATAATGTGTGACAAACTGTTTAGTGTGACTATTTGTACTGGATTTTGGCTACACTTAAATAATGAGTGACAAACTGTTTTGTGTGACCGTATATGGCATTTGGTCATACTATTAGAAGCAAATGTGACTATAAGTTTAGTGTGACCATATATGGCATCAAGGTTACTTGTATTTGTCGCACGTTCCAAATGCATATGTGACTAAATGATCTGGAACAAAATCACCAGTTACGTTTAGTCACATAAGGGTCGATTGTGTGGCAATAGAGGTCTTATGGTCACACATTCGAAATGCTCATGTGTGACTAATTCGTAAATGCTGTCAATTTTCCTACCTTCAGCCACACAAATATTTGAATGTGTGGCTGTTCCAAATCGAGCATGTGTGACCATAGGTCGTTTTTGGCTTAGTGAGGGTTTTGAGGAGTATGCGTAATGTGAATTATCTTAAGAAAGAATATATCTTTGGAAAAAGAATAAATTAAACTTGGTAAGTGGATAATTCACAAAAAGTTACCCTATTAATAAGGAAACACAGTTATTTTACAACGGCTAGTTAAAAATAAGATTACTGACACAACAGTTGTAACGGCTAGTTCACCAGTGGTAAAAATTACTCTTGCAGTGGTAACTAGTGAACTAGCAGTGGTAAATTTTCACAAAATATCAAAGAGCAGTGGTAAGTAAAACATGTAAAATTAGCTGCTCTAATCATAGTTTTTAGCAAACTATCAGCTATAAACGGATTTGATATGTCTTTACCATGAGCCGTTTGCTATGGACTAGCCAACTCTTCATCACATGGAATATGGTGAGTTGATAACCATATAGTTTTTGGTAAACTATCAACCATAAATGGATTTGAGAAGTCTTTACCAGTAGCCGTTTGCTCTGGACTAGTTGATTCTTATGTTGATTAGATATGGTGAATCAATAACCATTTGTTGTGTGTTTGAGATACACACCTTATAACTCCAATTACTCAAACAAGATTGGTTTATATTCTGCATAAGTGAGAAACACCAAACATAACCAATAAAATTTAACCCAAAGTAACTTTTTGACCAAGTTACTATTCATAAAAATATCTCTCCAAAGTTAACCCGATAATATCCAAATTTACTCCTCCAACCTACCAAAACAGATAAGAGTAAATAACCTTCATTAATTATCCTTCGACCTTGACTTTACTTATAAAAGGGGGCTTAAAAACACTTTAGTTTTCATCAAAACTAATTTTCACTTTCACAAACCCAACAAAACATCATGAGCTGGTTTCCATCGATCTACATCTCATCAGATGATTCCTCTGATGAGGAAATTAGTTATTTCTCTGACTCAGAAGAACCTTCAACTGGATGGAGTGATTATTTTCCTCCAAGTGTTGCAACAGCTACATCCTCCAACATGAAGCCTAACAAGAAGATTTCAGCTGCTCCTGCTCCATCTCTGGAATTTTATTCAAATTCTTCCTCTGATGATGATGATCCAACCTACACCTTGTCCAAGGAACTTCCAAGAACCCTCACTACAGCTTTGGAGTCAGCCATAGTCAACATGAATTGGCTGTTGTTGAGAAGCCTTCACAATTGCCAAAGCCTCCCAAACAAGTGTTGGGCCTTGCTTGTCCAAGAAAGTAACTTTCTTTCGATGACAAGAAAAGAAAGCTTCTAAGGGCAAGCATGATTATGAGGGAAAAGGGAAGAAACCCATGGAGTAGCTGGTTTGAAGGTTTAGGTGATAGGTTGTTTATCCTTGTGTTTTGTGATGTTCTGTTTGTATCTTGACTCTCTGAATGGATGTACTTTGTTTCTTCATGAATGAATTAATAAAAGTACTTTTATGTTATCCTTTTGTCACTGAGAGAGCAAATCTTTCCACTGTTGTATCATGGTTTCCACTGTGCTTCAATTCCTCTGCATACAAGTTAGTAGAAAACCATACAAACATATACAAACAATATTAGTACCTAAAAACTATCCTGCAACACTGAAAATTATTAGACATCAAAGATTTATGGATTTAGCATTCCAATACCTATTACCAAGTACTGAAACCTACCCACATCAAGCCCTTTTGTTAATAAATCAGCATAGTTGTCATCAGTATGAATTTTGACAACATTAATAAGCTTTTTCTCAAAACAATCTCTGATAAAATGATGTCTAATTTCAATATGTTTAGTTTTAGTGTGTTGCACAGGATTTTTAATAATGCATATGGTACTACTATTGTCTATATAGATAATGGTGTTCATGAAATTGTACCCATAATCTAACCATTAATTCTGAAGCCATAAGATCTGAGCACAACAGCTACATATCCTGCTTCAGTGGTTGAAGTAGCTACCATTGTTTGTTTCTTACACTGCCATGACACCAATCTACATCCAAGAAATTGACATCCACCTGTAGTTGACCTTCTATCCAAACTTGCACCAGAATAATCACTATCTGAGTATGTGATCAATTCCATAGGGGGTTCTCTTGGATACCGCAATCCTAGATTAGGATATGTCTTCAAATACCTGAAAATCTTCTCTACTGCTGTCATGTGAGATGTCTTTGGAGTAACTTGAAATCTTGCACAAGCACATACAGCAAACATAATGTCTGGTCTTGATGAAGTAAGATACACCAGAGAACCAATCATAGATCTGTAAGTGTGCACATCAACATCTGGTCCACTAGCATTCTTCAACAATAGATGAGTAGTCTTATCAGCAGGGGTATTTGAAGGTTTTGCATCGGTAAATTTGAACTTCCTTATAATCTCAGTCACATATTTGTCTTGACTGATAAAGATGCCCTCTTTACTCTATTGTACTTGCAGCCCCAAAAAGAATGTAAGTTCTCCCATAGAACTCATTTGAAATTCATCTTTCATCAGCTTTTCAAACTCTTTGCACATCTCTTGTCTAGTAGATCCAAAGATGATATCATCAACATATACTTGAACAAGTAGAATATCACCCTTGTCTTTCTTGATGAACAAAGGTTGATCAATCTTTCCTCTATGAAACCCATTATTTAACAAATAAGTAGCTAAGGTTTCATACCACTTCCTTGGAGCTTGATGCAAGCCATAAAGAGCCTTAACAACTTTATACACTTTATTAGGGTGTTGAGGATCTTCAAAGCCTGGAGGTTGAGAGACATAGACCTCCTCATCAATCTTTCCATACTGGAAGGCACTCTTAACATCCATTTGATAGACAGTAAAGCCCATAAAGGATGCATAGGCTAGAAACAATCTAATAGCCTCAATCCTTGCAACAGGAGCAAAAACTTCTTCATAGTCAATACCCTCCTCTTGAGTGTCAACCAATCTAGCTTTGTTCCTGATAACAATACCTCTTTCATCTTTCTTTTTTCTGAAAACCCACTTAGTACCAATCACCTTCATACCATCAGGCAAATCACTCTTCTAAAGCCAAACCTTTTGAAGTTTGAACTGCAACAACTCCTCTTGCATTGCTTCAACCCAGCTAGATTCTTCTAAAGCCTTATAAACATTTTTAGGCTCCACTTGTGATAGAAAACAGAAAAACAAACATTCATTCTTGTTCTTATGCTTCTTGGACTCATAAACTTCACTAATGAACCCATGAACATCATCTTTCTTTGTCTGCCTTCTTGTCTTGACACCTGATTGTAATTCACCAATAACATTTTCAAGTGGATGCACTTTGTGAATTGAAGACTATGATGTGCTAGGAATATCATATGTTGTTGGCTTGTTTGAGATCTAAACATCATCACTGGGTGATTCCTGAGATGAACTTCCCACATTTGGACCATCAGTGGTGTCACACCCCCAAAATACCTGAATGGCAGCGGAATGGAATACCTGGGAGTGACTGTCATAGCACCACAGTTACAGTTATATTGAACGACCTAAAGTGTCGTTTAGAAAATACAGCGTTTGATCATTAAAACATTCAGAGTTTACAAAGCTTAGGTCCCAAAAGAGTTTGCCAAAATAGTTAAAATAAGTTCAACAAGATCAAACGTTTCATAAGTGCAGAAAATATATAGTGAGACGCGTCGACTCCGCGACTCCATGAAGGTCCAAATGTATGCACATGAGCTACCTTAATAACCTGAGAAATACATTGCGAAAAACGGTCAACATAAAGTTGGTGAATAATCATAGGTTAATAACTAAAATCTAGTGTACATATGCCATAAGTAAAGTCAAGAAATAGGATGTCCGGAAAATATATACATTGGCTCTTAAGCTCATGACCCCGAAGCTAGACGTTACTTGGCCCCAATGAGTGTTTACCAGACACTCTAATAATAAAGACATGAAATGCATTCGTCCCATTTGGAGCAACCCAAACACGAATGGAGGCGTCACCCTCGATAGATCTATCCACTCACTCCCGCTTAGTACTAGAAATTAACGGTCCATGATAATATAGGGGACTTGTCAAGACGTGGTAAATAAGGCAACTTAAGCAATGTATGAAATTTTATACTTAGGCATGTACACAAAAACAAGTAATGCAATGTAATCTCCCCCGTGGGATTTGAAATCAAAATATAGAATTAAAACAGGGCTATGAAACTCACCTCGAAGTGATGGTACAAAGATGGTGCAATGAGGTAAAAGTAGTCGGGACAATGAGGCGTGCACACTAGCCGCAACCTAAATGAATAATCGCGATCTAATTAAGATCAAGCCGTAATGAAATGAATGCACATGCACATGATGCTCATACCACTCGTAGTTTGGAAATACTAGTTATCGTCATAGTAAAATAGTTTCCATACTTAGGAAAATAGTCCATATATAGAAGTATATAACTTGTCGTATTATCTCGTATGAAAATGTTAGCGTTAAATTCCTTGTATCGAAAACCTTAAGATAACGTCGTTAAGTCGTATAAATATTCTCTTGGGCCATACGTATTCATTTGCTAAGAATATAGTCCTTAGTATTATTTCGAGAAAATATACCATTTAGTGCGTACGTTATTATTTTTATTTGTGACCATATATATATATATATATATATATATATATATATATATATATATATATAGTTTTGACGATGTTAAAACGGGTATAACTTGGTCGTTTTAGGCTCGTTTTCCTTGTTCTTTATGTCCACGGATTCGTCTTTGTATATACTAGTATATTTTTGATAGCTCGGCTCCTTTAGGTTACGTTTAACACCTCTTTTTACCTGTTGAAATCTGCCAAACAGCAAGCAGTTTTTGTAAAAATAGTTTTCGTCGTTAAATTTGCAAAAATCATAACTCCTTCGTTATAAGCTTGTTTTAATCCATTCTTTCGCCTAAAGTTTCGTTTTTGAATGTATTTTCTAAATATTTGGTCAAAACTTAGCCATCATCTACTGATTTTCCCACGAAATTAAAATAGGGACAGTAGGTATATCAAATGTTTCAAAAACCATTTTCAAGTCTCCAAACTAGTTCTAACCTCAATCAAACCACTTTCAAACACCACAAAGCTAATCTAAACCTACCATACACCTTCTTAGGGTGTCATGGGTCCTTAAACATCATCAATCCACTAGGTCTAACAAGGGTTTCTTATGTGTCCATTTCTAGGGCTCAAAGTTACATATATACAAAATAAAGTGGTATAAGCCATTATATGCATGAGTTCTTGTAAGAAATATATATAAACATGGTAATAACTTGTAAAAATCATAAAAATGAGTTTGTTAACTTACTTGAAGGTTTAGGGAGTTTGGATGATAAAAACCTACTAATCCTTGAGTTTTTATTTCAAAACTCCAACAAGGATGACTATATGATCAAGTTTATACCAAGATCTTGTAAAATTTTGTTGTTCTTGCTCCTTGACCACCTTGGTCGATTATACCATAAGAAAAAGAGAGAAGAAAAGTTTGCTTGTGTTTAGTAAAAATGAGTTTAGTGATAAATGGGTGAAAAAATGCATTTTATACTTAGGAGACAATAGTTTGGTGAGCAATAAATTAAGTTGGTGAAGTTTCAATGTATTAGGACCATGGGGGGGGGGGGGGGGGGGGTTGGCCGGTCCAAAAGGAGGGAAAGGGGGGGGGGGGGGTTGTCTTGGGTTTAATTAGGGAAAATTAGTGGTAAAGTGTAGTTATGTTAGTTTTAGGTTTAATCGGGTACCGGGTTTGTTAGAAATAAATTTTATTGAAGTTATTCGGGACGTAATAGAGTCGTAAAAATTGTAAAAATATGCCGGGTACAAGTACGGAGAGTTTGGGTGATTATCGTTTAATTTTGTTGAAAACCGTCGTTATTAAGTTAAACGTATGATACGTAATAAATAAATTTCCAAAATACCGGGTAAATTAATATTATAATTTTTATATTATTAAAATGAGTATAAAAATATATTGGGATCATAGTCGGGAGTGTCGGACATGTTAGACACTTTTATTGTTCGCGTATTAGTGTTTATTTAAAATAAACGTACGTAAATCGTTAATTGTACCAAAAGTATAAATTTAATTATCCTACGAGTGGAATAGTATGCAAGTGCCCTAAAGATGATACGCAGACTATTTCTAGTCCGTATGAAATGTCCCAATGATAATGCATGAATTCGCTCCTGAACCAATACGGTTACGCGAATTTTGAATACCCGTAAACTAAGTTTACGATGAAATGAGTAATGCACGTGAATAGTGATATTTCTTCCGGAAATGAATAGTGTCAAGTGAATAGTAAAATTTCTGAATGTTTCTCGGAATGTCAAATTGACCTCAAAAATGGTAAATAGTGATCGATGAATAGTAAATGATGAATAGTAACTTGTGAATAGTAAATTGTCGAGGTTTAGAAAATGACCAGAAATTACGAGTTGTGACAGTCTTCCCTTCTAACAGGAACTTCGTCCCGAAGTTCAGTTTTGGTTTGTCTCTGAAGTATGTTTGGTAAAAAGACGTGGATACTTGAGTTGCATTTGGTCTTCCCGTTCCCCTGTAAATTCGGGATCTCTTCAAGAATTCCAGCGAACTTTCACGATAGGAATTCGACTTTGCTTCAACCGTTCGACCTCATGGTCCATGCTTTCTACTGGTTCTCTTACCCAGTTTACGTTTGTCTCAAGGTTGGATTCCCTTCCAAATGGGATTATGATTGACTAATCTGAAAGTCATTTCCTGGATTTGATTAGGTGAAACATAGTTGTGTAATCCGGCTGTTCCTTAACAAGGCTCAAGTCTGACGGCCACTAGGCCTACTCTGTCTGAACTATTAAGTGTTCTAGTGTATATCGGTTTTAACTTTCCAAATCTCTCCGAATAATATCATGCTTTTCCTAGGCAGGACTTTCAACATGATCTGGCTACCAACTTGAAGTTTTAGTGGTTTACAACTTGTAGAATTTGTAATTGATTCTTGACTTGTGAAATTTCCTTTGTTGTTCCATGGTTTAGTTCTAGACCAGTAAATTTTAACTTTCCGATTTCAGTTTGTAAACGGGTAATTGGTACTTCGACCATAAAGTGCCTCAAATGGTGTAGTCTCTATGCTCGCGCGATAACTATGGTTGTAAAAGAATCCGATTTATGGTAAATGGTTAGTCCAACCAATTCTAGAGTCAATCACTCATACTCTGAGTATAACTTTCCTATGTTTGAATCGTTCTCTCGTTCTGACCATCGGTCTGAGGATGATAGGCGGTGTTTACATCTTAATGAGGTTCCGAAGGAAATCTTAGAATGATTGTTAGAAGTCTGCGGTGATTCGATTACCTTTATCGGGAATAGTTGAAACGGTTACAATGAATCTGGTGATTAATTCTACAACGTTACGTCTTCCGAATTCGGCGTTATTCGAAGAAGATAAAAATATGGGTAAAAATTTTGATTCCTCATGTTTTAGTCTAATCGATTGCTAAGACATGTGTCATTCTTTGCCTACTGTGGTTGGTCTCCATTACTGACGTTTGTAATCGTTCTATGGTGTTCCTCCTAATTTCCTTCATCACCTATTCCAATATTCCTTATTGTCAAGTCACAAAGCCCTAAATGCATAAGCGATATAGTATGGTGATTTGTTTTCAAAATTTATCTCGCGATTTTCGAGTTTTTGGTCGAAATCTTCTTCTGAATAAACAAATTTAGAAAATGGAACAAATGGTATACTCAATATTAGCTTCATTGATGATTCAAAATTTAATAGTTATGAAATGTGACGCGGTTTTCAAACATGTTGTGAATAGAACTGTTTACCAAAGTTTGATGTTTAAACATTTCTCATTGTATAATGGTTCAAGTAAATACTGGCTAAAAAGGGTCGTATTTATTCAAAATAGGCAATTCAAAATTATTTTCCACAAGATATGTGATTTGTATGGACACAAATTTGGAAATCAACTTCATTTAAAAGTAAAAATACTAACAAGGATAAAATAGTAGGATAGGAAATATTTGCGTAAATGCATAGGTGTCTAACATTCGGTTCCTGACATTGGATGGTGCCTATTGGTGGTTATCGGGCAGAACTACAAGCCTAGGTATTCAACCAACTTAAGTCTTGAGATGGTTTATCTTTGAAATTGCCATCCTGCTGGCAATATGAGGGTTTCAATTGGTACCATGTCGATGAATTACCGTATTGTCTTCACATGTAGCTGGGGAGATATGCTTGGGCCTGATGCCTCTCTTGATGTATAGGTGAGGTTATCTCGAATTTCTTGAGAGCACAATGCCTTAAGGGAATCTATATCGATATCCATAATTCGAATCAATCATTCTTGTCGTAAACTCACTGCAGGGAAGTTTGCGTATGGATGAGACCATGTTAACTCAAAACACTTTACAGTATCGGTTAGGAGGCTTGGTTTATTCCCATGGTGTTGCTTAGCGTACCTTCACAATGTGTTCGATCCTGTAGCTCAGTCTAGCTAGTACCTTTGAATAAATAAATTGGACAACTAGGTCAGAGATGGTGAGTCGGATGGTCTTGTGGTATCTTAGGATTGCTGTTGAATTTTTCTTGCTATATACTTTTAGTCCTGGTTAGTAGTTCTGAAATCCTTTCCTTGCTTTTCTGGTATCGAGGAATCCTACTCGTAATTGATATGGAAAGTCTCTCCTAGAGAAGTCAATGGAACAATCCAACTTAATAGTTAAGTAGGTGACAGGTGGGGTAAGTATCCAGGGAGAGTTTGTCAGAAAAGATACTTATAAAAGAGTTTACTTGTTTAAAACGCTTTTAAATGAAGATTGTTATTAGCAATACTTTAAAAAGTAACCATTTACTTCATGGCATAATCCTTCCTGAAGTATACATAGGTGATCAGGCTATGTATAGTTGAGGACTAATGATGCGATGCTTGATTTAGTCAAAATAATATTACTTTTCTCAAAAGTTTTAGATGGTGTTCAACGCATTCTTATCAAAAATGGTATCCTGATATTTCCTTTCAAAGTAATATAAAAATTGTTTCGCGTAGTACTAGTAAATATTTGGCGTAATATCGGAAAAATCAGTTTATAGAGTGGTAACAAAATAGCATACTTTAGAAATTCTGTAAAATAATTTCCCCATAAGGTAGTAAAATAGTTTGAAATAAAACTCGTTGAATGGTGTATTGGATACATGGGTAAATCCTATGGAATGGTAATAATCCACTAATCCGTCAAATACGAAATCGGCTTAATCTCTAATAAGGCAATCGTATAATATTGCTAAACGATTGAAAATTGCGCCATTGCAATAGAAAATGGAATAAACAAGGCTACGGTTATCACAGAGGTAACAAAAGATAGTCATTACATTATATAGGAAAGTGCTTAATACTACTAGGTTATACCAACGTACTTATGGAAAGTACCAAAAGAAAGTACAACCCTAGAGGGCTCAAACTATGGTTTTACAACATGAAATGCCTCCTCCAGTTCCGGTCTCTCAACACTGGGCATTTACTCCTGAAGTGTCCCACTACTCCACATTCACGGCAGATTACCGTGAGTTCCTGATGCTTTGCGAGGGTGGGAGCCTTGCAGTCCTTGGCTTCATGTCCGACCTTTTGGCAGTTCTTACATCGAGAGGGGCAAGATCCTTTGTGATGAAACTGACACTTGTTGCACTCAGGTAATTTACCAATATACTTTTTCTTTTGGCTTGACCCAGCAGCACGGGTCTCCACCACTTGTTGTATCTTAAGTGGTTGTTGAGAAGCATTAGCATCCAGATTACCGACCCATTTTCTCTTGTTGTTACTATTGTTTCCTGATGTCTTGTCGCGAATTATGCGTTACTTTGCTTCGATTGCCATCTGGATAGCTTCAGACATGGCATTGGGTTCCCATGCGATGACCAACATACGAATTTCAGGAGAAAGTCCTCCGACGTACCTTTCAAGTCTCTTAATTTCCGGTCCACCAATTGCAGGGTCTAGTCGAGCTAATTCATAAAAATGAGCAGTATACTTGACAACATCATCTCCTACCATGGTAAGGTTTAGTGCTTCCTGTTCTATTGCCCGTAATTCACTTCTTACACAAAAGGCTATACCCATCATCTTTCTTAGTTCCTCCCAAGAGCGTGAGTAAGCATCATCAACTCCTACTATCTTAACATGTGTGGTCCACCATTCCTGGGCAAGATTCTGAAAAGTGCATGTGGCGAACTTAACCTTGTATTCCTTACGACAGTCGCCACATCGAAATATCGTTTCTATTTCTTCGAACCATTTGAGAAATTTCTTTGTGTCTCTAATCCCGCTAAAGGAGGGGGGATTACAACCCATAAATTCCACGTGAGTAAGTTCCTTGGTGAGGGCGGGTAGTTACGTTCCTGGCAATGAATTGTCCAACAGCGGCTTGTGTCATGCTTGGAGTTGTTTGCTTAAATCTATTTCCATCAAATCATAAGAGTCCATGAGAATCTATATGTAATAAGGATCATCCTATTCATAACACATAAATATAACACATGAAGGTTTCGGTCTATATGGACCAATATCATAGATAGCACAACCATTCCCTTATAGTAGAGTCAATACTTGGTGATTCCGTTTGTACATCAATCAAAATACTGCAAGTTTCTTCGAACTATGCCACACCTCTCGTGGCTAGGGTAATAGTAAAAGCTAGTAAGGATATAAGTCTAGTCTAAAGACTTCCTGTAGTCCTTCTAGGTGAAATCAGGTTTATGGCATCGTAAGGTCGAGATAGTCCTGAAGTAGTGTCTGAAGTTGTGCATCGATCAAGTCCTAGATAGTGTAGATTCTAAGCCATTCTTGAGGAACCTGCAGATGTTCCTGTTGAGTCCGTAATCTTGGTATTATCCACAAGGTGTTATCTAATTCGTGGCAAGTGGAAATGGAAAAAGGAAATGTCGATAGTGGTATTCTAAAGGATGAGAATAACATTGATGACGATGAAATCCCAGTGATGAGTTAGGAGATAATGGTGATAATAGTGAATGGAATACTACCCTCTTTCGCGCTATTTCGCGACATCTAAGAGGTAAAGCTGAAGTTCGCACTATGGGACGACCAATAGTGTAATAAGTAACCAACGGTGGTGGTAGTACCTAAGTAGTAAGTGTCTTACTAGTGAAGGAAAGAAAACATGCTATCTCCCTTGTAATAAGCATCCTAATAAGTCCATTAAGTCTGAATACTCTACCAAACGGCATTCTATGTATAGTTTAAATGATAGGAAAACCTTATTCCTATAACAAATCAATAGTGCTAATGGTGGTATACACGCAACTGGTGGTGTAATGGTAGTGGAAGATGACAAGGCATCTTCAATGTCGGAATCCGACGAAAGGATAACGGCGTGGGTATCTGAAGACATGTCACTTGTGAACCAGGTCAATATAATCATATATATATATATATATATGAGTATGGGTATGAATAACTCGTACAGTGTGTGCGTAAAGCAACATGTATAGTGAATATGCACTTATGATGAAATGATGAGATGCTATGATGATGTGGTTATAGTCTAGGGTCCAAGATACATCCTAGTTCGCTATAACCTTAGCTCTGATGCCAATCTGTCACACCCCCAAAATACCTGAATGGCAGCGGAATGGAATACCTGGGAGTGACTGTCATAGCACCATAGTTACAGTTATATTGAACGACCTAAAGTGTCGTTTAGAAAATACAGCGTTTGATCATTAAAACATTCAGAGTTTACAAAGCTTAGGTCCCAAAAGAGTTTGCCAAAATAGTTAAAATAAGTTCAACAAGATCAAATGTTTCATAAGTGCAGAAAATATATAGTGAGACGCGTCGACTCCGCGACTCCATGAAGGTCCAAATGTATGCACATGAGCTACCTTAATAACCTGAGAAATACATTGCGAAAAACGGTCAACATAAAGTTGGTGAATAATCATAGGTTTATAACTAAAATCTAGTGTACATATGCCATAAGTAAAGTCAAGAAATAGGATGTCCGGAAAATATATACATTGGCTCTTAAGCTCATGACCCCGAAGCTAGACGTTACTTGGCCCCAATGAGTGTTTACCAGACACTCTAATAATAAAGACATGAAATGCATTCGTCCCATTTGGAGCAACCCAAACACGAATGGAGGCGTCACCCTCGATAGATCTATCCACTCACTCCCGCTTAGTACTAGAAATTAACGGTCCATGATAATATAGGGGACTTGTCAAGACGTGGTAAATAAGGCAACTTAAGCAATGTATGAAATTTTATACTTAGGCATGTACACAAAAACAAGTAATGCAATGTAATCTCCCCCGTGGGATTTGAAATCAAAATATAGAATTAAAACAGGGCTATGAAACTCACCTCGAAGTGATGGTACAAAGATGGTGCAATGAGGTAAAAGTAGTCGGGACAATGAGGCGTGCACACTAGCCGCAACCTAAATGAATAATCGCGATCTAATTAAGATCAAGCCGTAATGAAATGAATGCACATGCACATGATGCTCATACCACTCGTAGTTTGGAAATACTAGTTATCGTCATAGTAAAATAGTTTCCATACTTAGGAAAATAGTCCATATATAGAAGTATATAACTTGTCGTATTATCTCGTATGAAAATGTTAGCGTTAAATTCCTTGTATCGAAAACCTTAAGATAACGTCGTTAAGTCGTATAAATATTCTCTTGGGCCATACGTATTCATTTGCTAAGAATATAGTCCTTAGTATTATTTCGAGAAAATATACCATTTAGTGCGTACGTTATTATTTTTATTTGTGACCATATATATATATATATATATATATAGTTTTGACGATGTTAAAACGGGTATAACTTGGTCGTTTTAGGCTCGTTTTCCTTGTTCTTTATGTCCACGGATTCGTCTTTGTATATACTAGTATATTTTTGATAGCTCGGCTCCTTTAGGTTACGTTTAACACCTCTTTTTACCTGTTGAAATCTGCCAAACAGCAAGCAGTTTTTGTAAAAATAGTTTTCGTCGTTAAATTTGCAAAAATCATAACTCCTTCGTTATAAGCTTGTTTTAATCCATTCTTTCGCCTAAAGTTTCGTTTTTGAATGTATTTTCTAAATATTTGGTCAAAACTTAGCCATCATCTACTGATTTTCCCACGAAATTAAAATAGGGACAGTAGGTATATCAAATGTTTCAAAAACCATTTTCAAGTCTCCAAACTAGTTCTAACCTCAATCAAACCACTTTCAAACACCACAAAGCTAATCTAAACCTACCATACACCTTCTTAGGGTGTCATGGGTCCTTAAACATCATCAATCCACTAGGTCTAACAAGGGTTTCTTATGTGTCCATTTCTAGGGCTCAAAGTTACATATGTACAAAATAAAGTGGTATAAGCCATTATATGCATGAGTTCTTGTAAGAAATATATATAAACATGGTAATAACTTGTAAAAATCATAAAAATGAGTTTGTTAACTTACTTGAAGGTTTAGGGAGTTTGGATGATAAAAACCTACTAATCCTTGAGTTTTTATTTCAAAACTCCAACAAGGATGACTATATGATCAAGTTTATACCAAGATCTTGTAAAATTTTGTTGTTCTTGATCCTTGACCACCTTGGTCGATTATACCATAAGAAAAAGAGAGAAGAAAAGTTTGCTTGTGTTTAGTAAAAATGAGTTTAGTGATAAATGGGTGAAAAAATGCATTTTATACTTTGGAGACAATAGTTTGGTGAGCAATAAATTAAGTTGGTGAAGTTTCAATGTATTAGGACCATGGGGGGGGGGGGGGGGGGGTTGTCTTGGGTTTAATTAGGGAAAATTAGTGGTAAAGTGTGGTTATGTTAGTTTTAGGTTTAATCGGGTACCGGGTTTGTTAGAAATAAATTTTATTGAAGTTATTCGGGACGTAATAGAGTCGTAAAAATTGTAAAAATATGCCGGGTACAAGTACGGAGAGTTTGGGTGATTATCGTTTAATTCTGTTGAAAACCGTCGTTATTAAGTTAAACGTATGATACGTAATAAATAAATTTCCAAAATACCGGGTAAATTAATATTATAATTTTTATATTATTAAAATGAGTATAAAAATATATTGGGATCATAGTCGGGGGTGTCGGACATGTTAGACACTTTTATAGTTCGCGTATTAGTGTTTATTTAAAATAAACGTACGTAAATCGTTAATTGTACCAAAAGTATAAATTTAATTATCCTACGAGTGGAATAGTATGCAAGTGCCCTAAAGATGATACGCAGACTATTTCTAGTCCGTATGAAATGTCCCAATGATAATGCATGAATTCGCTCCTGAACCAATACGGTTACGCGAATTTTGAATACCCGTAAACTAAGTTTACGATGAAATGAGTAATGCACGTGAATAGTGATATTTCTTCCGGAAATGAATAGTGTCAAGTGAATAGTAAAATTTCTGAATATTTCTCGGAATGTCAAATTGACCTCAAAAATGGTGAATAGTGATCGATGAATAGTAAATGATGAATAGTAACTTGTGAATAGTAAATTGTCGAGGTTTAGAAAATGACCGGAAATTACGAGTTGTGACAAGTGGAAACTTCTGTTATAGCAGTGGGAATTGAGTTACCACTGCTAGCAGGAATTTCTTTATTCAGAACATCAAAATTCACAGCATTTGCATCACTTTCCTTTTCAGAATCCTTTGAAGGTTGAGAGTTTTCATTATTGTCAACAAAGTCCTAAAGTGGCATAACAATTTGATCTTTATCATCTTCATCATCTTTGCAAGATTCATCTTCATCAATGAACTCTTCTGATTCTTCAAGATTTTTGTCTCCAGAACTTGAAGTAATAGGTACATAATTCATTGTATTTGATAATGTCTCAAGATCAAATAACCATTCCGGTCCTGAAACTGCTATGTTAGTCTTATTTTCAAGAAACTCAACATGCAAATTTTCTTTAATCTTATTTGTTCTCAAGTTATAGACTCTAAAAGCCTTGCTAACCATAGAATATCCAACAAAGAAGCTTTCATCTGACTTTTCTTCAAACTTTCCCAGATGATCAATGGTATTGAGAATTGTGACATGACATCCAAATGGCCTCATAAATTCCAAAGTTGGAGGTCTTCCTCTGAATAGCTCATAAGGTGTCTTGTTCTTTGTTTTAACCACTAAAACCCTGTTCTGAATGTAACAAGCAGTGTTAACTGCTTCAGCCCAAAAAGTCACTGGTAGCTTTGAATCAGCTAACATGGTTCTAGCAGCCTCAATTAATGTTATGTTCCTTCTTTCAGCAACTCCATTTTGTTAAGGAGTTCTTGCAACACTAAATTCTCTCTTAATACCTTTGTCTATGCAGAAATCATCTATAACTTTATTCATAAACTTTGTCCCATTGTCACACCTGATGATCTTGATCTTCTTATCAACTTGGTTTTCAACTTCTGTGATGAATGTCTTAAGGATACCAGTGGTTTCATCCTTGGTTCTTAAAAAGAAAACCCATGTAAATCTACTGAAATCATCAGTCACAACAAGACAATACTTCTTCAAATTTATGCTACTCACAGATGTAGGACCAAACAAGTCCATATGCAACATGTAAAGTGTATGATTAATAAAATTGTATGCCTTGGACTTGCATGAAGCTCTATGTTGCTTACCTTTAAGACAGGCAACACATGTTTGGTCATTTTCAAATCTCTTCTCTGGTAAACCTCTGACTAGACCATCTTTCACAATCTTGTTAATGGTCTTGAAGTTAACATGACCAAGTCTTCTGTGCCAAAGCATGGATTCATCCAAAGTGGCTTTTGCAAGCAAGCAAGTAACATCATCTTTAGCCACTATATTCTTCATGTCTATGCTATATAGATTGCCTTTTCTAGGGATTTTAAGCAAAATATCACTTACATCAGGGAGCTTATAATCCTTAGATAAGATATAGCATTCATCTTCTATGAATAGAACTCTATGTTTCTTGTCACACATCTGTGACACACTGAAGAGGTTGTACTTGAGTTCTTTCACATAATATACATTCTCAAAGTCCAAGTTTTCAGCCTTGATTGTTCCTTTGCCAGAAACTTTGCCACCAATACCCCCTCCAAAGCTGACAAGTTGTCCATCATAAGGTTTGAAATCTGAAAGATAGGACTTTTTGCCAGTCATGTGCCTGGAACATCCACTGTCTGAATATCCTTGATCATCTTTAGGCTTTGAATGTTCCTGCACATAAAATAAAGGAATTAGTTCCTTTTGGGGACCCAAGCCACAAATGACTTGGATCTGCCTCGTGTATCAATATAATTGTATCTGTCAAAGGTCATTGATACACCATTGGGATTGTTTGAGGTGATAGATCCTTTTGGTTTCCATTCCCAACGTGCTGAGGCCTTAACAGCATTTCCCACATTTACCCTTTTGTTGTTTATCGAACCACCAGTGGAAACTTTTGGCCTTGCAGTGGTAACTGCTGGCTTAGCAGTGGCAACTGCTGGTTTTGAAATTTTAGGTACCCATTTGTGGTTATAGTAAACTTTCTTTTCAAAATAGGTCTTTTTCCCTATTTTTGCAGATTTAACAAAAGTTGTAATGGGTTTTGTTCTCTTAACAGGGGACTTAGGGTAAACTCTGTTTATATTTCTGGCAGTGGCAACTGCTGGTTTAGCAGTGGAAAGAGTTTTGATGCCAGAGTTAAGCAAAACAGACCTGGGAATCATCTTGCTTAGTGGATTTGGGTGAGTATAATTATTAGCATTGTTTCCATTCACCCTGGTATTCCAAAACACTTCCCTTCTACCCATGTGATAGTTACAATTATAATGAAGATGTTCAAAACTACCACATGTGTAACAAGGTTTGTTGTTAAACACAAAGTCACTACCCAATTGCCTAGATTTAACATGATTCCAACTCCTCTTATTTCCCCTAGGAGTTGTTGACCTACTTCTGTACATCTCTGCATATCTAGTAGTAGGCCTAGTGTAATTAGCTTGTGACCTAGGCTTCTCTTTGACAACTTCAGGAATACTCTTTTTAACTTCCACATGAACACTCTCAGGAACACTAGTTTTAGACTCAACATTCAAACATTCATCTTTAAGAGATGAGTCACTAGCACTATCAAATGTATCAACCTCAACCTGAACCTTTTCAATAGCAGCTTCTTTAACAAATTTTGGTCCATAGGTCATGGTTGGTTCTTGGAACTCTTCTAATCCTGTGTGTGCTAAGTCAATACCAGGAGGTGATGGAACACCTATTAGAGGTGGTGGAACTGATTTATATCCTACTCCTGATTTGGCTTTGTTCACAACTTGGGCCTCCCAAATTTTGTTAATACACTTGGATTGATGATCTAGTGTATTACAAGTTATTTGTCTATTCTCATTGGCCCTTTTAACCTTCTCTAACTCTTCCCTAAGAGCCTTATTCACTGCAACCTTATAATCTAAGTCTCTTTTTAAAATAGCAATATCATCATTGAACTTAGATTCATTTGCTCTATAATGCTCTAATTGTGTTTCTAAAACAGCAAGGCCTCTTTTATGATTTTCTAAGTTATAATTAATTTGATTTAACTCTAGCAATTGTTCATCATATTGTTCTTTAAGTTTCTGATAATCTTTTAAAGCCTTAAAAGTTTTAGAACAAGCATTATTAATTTGTACCTCAGAGACAGAAAAAGCCATAAGTGCAAGCTCAGTAGCAATCATTGCAGACTCTGAACCATCTTCTTCATCCTCAGCCATAAAGCTCCAATCATAGCTCACTCCATCAATGGCCAATAGCACTTTTGGTTCTTCAGTTGTAGGTTCTTTCTTCTTGTTCTGCTTATACCAAGTTGACCTGTTATCAGGTTTCTTTGGTTTCCTGCATTCCCTAGCAAAGTGTCCCTTTTTATGACAGTTGTAGCACTCCACCTTCTTTTTATCAAAACCTACAGTTTCATTGCCATTTATGGTGATCTTCCTACCAGTCTTCCTCCAGAACTTCTTTGCCTTTAAGCTTAGTAATGCAACCTGCCATTTAATGTCCATCTCTTCCATGTCATCCTCATCAATTTGATCCAAATCTTCATGTGTGAGAATTGAACCATTCATCTGACTTGACAGAAAGGCATAAAAAGTCGAATCACTAAGACCAGCAATCTGTCTTTTTGAACTAGCAGTGGAAACACCTCCACTGCCAGTGGAAACAACAATGTTAGCATCATCATCATCACTATCACTATCTTCATCTGAACTATCATCAACAGATGATGATATGAGTGCTAAATTCCCTGATCCTGAACTTAGTTTTCCAGCCTTCTTCAACCTCTGTTCAATAACCTTAAAGTTATTGTACAAATCATTAAGCTTCATAGTCTCCAATTCTGGATTGTCTTCCCATACTGCAACATTTGTACCAAATTCAGAGGGTAAACTTCTTAAGAACTTTAGATTGAGGTCTTCCCTTTCCGCCTCAATTCCAAACACTGTGAGTTGAGTAACAATCTTCTGAAGCCTTGTAAAGATGCTGTCAATTGATTCATTACTTGTTGAACCAAAGTTTTCATAAGTCTGTTTCAACAAGGTCTTCTGTGTCTTCTTGGTGGAATCATTACCACCAAAAACATTGCAGATCTCCTCAAATAAAGTTTGTGCAATCTTGTACTTGCTGAAAGCTAGAATTTGATCTCTGGGAAGTGTCATCAACAGCAAGCCTCTGGCCTTCAGATCATTCTTCATATGAAGTCTTTCATCATTTGTGACTGGTCCAGTGTTGACCTTTAGTACTTCCTTGCCATCAATTGTCTCTGAGGTAGTACCAGGTTTGAAAGAATTTCCAAACATAATGATCTCCCAGAGTGCATAGTCTTGGACCATAAAGAATTGTTCAATCATTAGCCTCCACATCTCATAGTCATTCAACTTAAGCTTGGGAAGCTTAGCAGCAATGTTGGACTGACTAGTTTCTGTCTCCATTGAATCTTCTGAGTGAACTTGGGGTTTTCTAAATCAAAGTATCAAAGCCTGGCTCTGATATCACTTGATGGATCTAAACACCTTGATCTGTGTTAGAATGATACTTTGAGTTATATCACTAAGTATGCGGAATCTACTTAGTAATACTTAGAAGTTTGATTGTGAATGAAACAGTTGTATATGAATGAGAATAATGTATGTATCAAACTGTTAGCTCCAATATTATTAATGATAATAATATGAGTGATCTTACTTTCACTAGGGTTACAACCTTGAAGCTCTAAGAAAAACGTATGTCTAACCTTAACCTAGGACCTCCTTTTATAGCACAAGGAGTCCTCTTCTACAAGATACGTATAATGATAATAGAATAAGATATACACAAGATCTATTCTATATTTATCTTTACAAGTTTCCTAACAGTTATCCTAACAGCAGTGGTAATAATATGTACTAGCAGTGGTAATGAGTTTCCACTGCTAGTGCATTCTTCAGCAGTTGTAATATTCATACTTAGGCGTGGTAACTGTTAATATAATTCCCAACACAGTCCAACCTCGTATTCTGTAGGCTATTGCTGTGACCACTTGGTGAAGTAAACCCGATATACCCAACTTGAAAGTGAAGTATAATTCCCCAAATTTGTTACTTAAGCTTGCACTATTTTTGGAAGAACTGTGTAGAGAATTTGTGCACCATGCAAATCTTTAAGTACTCAATACAATCCCGACAAGGTATGAGACTTTCATCACCTCTTGCGATTATCCACATCGTCTTCTGCGTGTCATACTGAGTACTATAATGTGACTCCTTTAAGTGATAGTTAACCAGGTCTTCAACCATCCACCCCGACTTCTGGAAACTAGATAAACCAACTCTTTAACTTAAATCTTAAGCACGAGCAAGTTATCATTGAAAGTCATGCATCCAACCAGCCCCGACTTCAAGATAAAATAAGTACGTGCCTTCGTGAAACCCACTTCAATCTCAAATAAGGGATACCAAAGAAACTTCGTGATCATTTTGTTAAATTAAGAACAGTTCAAGCTGTGAAATGTGTATCCCCTTGAAAATTAATCAGTTAGTCATTACAAGCCCCATATGTAACCGTTTACCAAATAAGTCTAAATAATTAGCCTTGATAGATTTTAAGCACTTGTAGAAAATTTGGCCAATCTTTCGGATGGCTATTTAAAATACACGGCCACTTATGAGTTTAATTGATCAACCCAAAATTATACTCAATGTAGGATTAGCGAAGCTCAACCAAAACTGTTGTCGATAATTAAACTCAAAAATATAATCATAACAAAAAAGAAAGTTCATTTGCTATTTGTCCAACAGGGAACAAAATAAGCCCACAGTCGAGTTCTATGTATTACATGCAGCCCAAACAGTTGATCCAATAAACACCTGAAGCCCAAAACCCTTTTGATAACACAATAAGGCCCAATTACAACCTCAAACTTACCCTAATAATCCATGTATAAAACACTCTTAGGGCCCGTTTGGTTTGTAGGTGGGTTTATGATTAGGATTAGGATTTGGATATAAAGTTAAAGATTTGGATTTTGATTTGATATAAATAATAAATTTAAATATATGATAAATTTAATTATTATTTGTTGTATAAATTGATATAAGATTTAATATTACAATTAATACATATAAAAAGAATTACAAATATATATTATGTGGTGGAGATAGTTACATGGCCCACCTATATAGAAAAATGACAAAAAATAAATACAGGATGCTTTTGTAATCCTACCATTTAGTCCAGGATTTATAGATGCGGAATATGAAGATGTGAGTCCAAAGCTAAGGGCCCACTAAAATGAACCAAACAATCTTTTTTTACCATCATCCCTTGGACCCACATTAAACCCCATCAACCAAACACACCCTTAATTTCACACTACCCTAATTTTCAACCCTAACCGATCTAAACAAAATTAATTCATCCCTGTGAAACTCAAATCAATCCAAACACAACACAATATCTCCTTCAATCTTTCTTCTTGATACGAACAATTAACCCACACGTCTTGTCCTACTTTCTGTAATCATATGACACACAAGCGGCAACAAGGATTTATGACAAAGCTCTCGGGTAGGTTTAAGTGTCATGATTTTTCATTCTTGTTTATTTCATTTTTATAAAACTCAAAGAAAGAAAGGATGAGATGGTTGTGTCTTGTTCTTTCTTTAAATGTTTTAGAGATTTGAAAGAAGTTTAAAGCTTCTCACGGATCTATGATGATATAATCCCTTTTGTTTTTGTCTTAGGAGGAATTTTGATTACAAAAAAGGCGAAATCTGAGATCTTGTTTTCTGTTCTTTTGTTATTCGAATCTTGTGTTAGGATTTACATGAGAGTCGTTGATGTTCTTTGGTTTCAATAGATCTATGATGGTGTATGTTTTCTTACAAAAGGCTTAAAAAATGTTACAGATGAAGAACAAAAGCTGAGATCTATGTTATACGTTTCATTTTTTTATTAGGTTGTTGTGTTTAAATGGGGTTGGGCAGTCGTGAGAAAGTAGATGGTTAGGACAAATTGTTGTAGCTTTTGATTGTTGTTGTGTTTAGATTGTGGTTGTTGATTGGATTTTGGTTTATATTTACAGTTTCTGAGTCGTGGTTTTTGATTTCATGGCTCGGATTTGGACTAATGTGTGAAACTGAGGTTCAATGAGTCTTGTATTTGGTTTGAGGTCAATTGGTCTAGTTGTCTTGTTCTTCATCTTCTATTTCTGGTTTGACTTATTGTGATACCAAACAGCAGTTGACTTTTAAGTTATGGAAGACAAAACGCATTTGACTTTTAAATTTGGGCAGAGTTTGGTTTGTATTTGGCATATATAATTTGTCTTCGTGATACAAAATGCAATACCAAACCGCAACACCAAGAGCCAAAACGCAAAAAGTACAAGTCACAATCAAACCACAAGTCGCTTTCCAGGTCGCTTTCTACTCGTACTATCTTGTCCCTTTGACACAAAACGCAACCAAGAGCAATACCTGTAGCCAAACCGCAACCAAGAAACTTACCTCAATCTTTAACCATAATATTCTTACCACGTTTTTTTGGATCACAAGTTTCACGGGATTGGATAACAAGTCGCTTTCCAGGTAGGTGATATGGAAGATTATGTTAGCCCTTTTAGAGAGAGAGAGAGAGAGAGAGTAGAGAGGGGAGGAGTGGGAAGTTTCTAGTGAGAGAAACACACTATGCGTGTGTGTATTAAATGAAACAACCAACCCTCTCCTTTGGTGGGAAGAGGGTATTTATAGAACAAACTTAAAGGCCCCACTTGGGTTTTGGAGTGAGCTGACAGTGGGTAAAGACCCGACCCAACTCTACGATGAGACAAAATCTAAACTATTACTATTAAGCTTACGAGCTAACTAATGCTAATAGATACTCGGGGTGAGCGCGTCTTTCATATAAATATTTATATTCCTAACATTGTGCCCGTAGGGCACAAGTTAGAAAGACCAATTTTTTAATTATCAACTCATTTATTCACACATACAAAATGTGTTTCTCAACTAATTTTCTCTCTCTCACTCTCAGTTTCCCCAAATCCTAATTCAGCTTATTAAATACAAATCTAATCTTCCAATAATCAAAACAATCATCAATATTGTCATCATAACCTTGAATTCGATAAGTATATTCAGGATCATGATCATTCGTGATCGTCATCATTTAATTATGTTTGTTTATTGTATTTTTTTGCTACATTTTTGTTATTATCATCATTTTCATAAATGGCGGTTTTTTTATTTGAATGAACCGATTATTATGGATCTGATTACTGGTGATGTTATTGATGATTTGTTTATGGATGGAGTGGTTGGAGAATCAGTTTCAGCTGTCGTGGTTAATACTTCTTGTGGAAAACTAGAAGGGGGTTGAATAGTTTTACCGTTTTTTATTCGTTATAAAAATTACTTTTGAAAATCTTTGATTCGAGTTTACGTGAAATCAAACAATCAAAATATGAACATAAAATAATTATACTAGATTAAACAAGCTATAGTAACTAAGCAATATAAAATGCAAGATCAAAGGTAAGAGTTGGAAAGATCAAACAAAGATACTGAGATTTATTATGTTTCGGTAACGAAGCTCCTCTTCGCTCTACTTTACTCCTCGAGTACCCAACTCGAGAGTTCACTACACTATTTCAATAACATATCCTTCCATCCACCAATACGACGTCGTTCGTTCAAATACTACAAGTAATAAGTCAATTGCCAGCTGGCAGACGATGCAGTATAAATAGCAGGCGTCAGTGCTTGTTGTTGTTGAGTCAATTTATTCTCTTAATCAATAGTCAAACCTTTTTCTTCTTCTTTAAAACACATACACAAACACCTAAACATACACTATTACATCATCAATGGTGACGACTAAAGTTTATATTGTGTATGATTCTTTTCTTCATTTCGTTGTTTACTTTTGATTGATTACTGTGTGTTTAGGTGTAAATGACACATACAAAGTGTAATTGTTTCGATTTTAAGCAATTTTGATATGATCGATTTGATGATATGTGATTTTGATCAGTTAATAGTGTGTGTTTAGGTGTAGATAGAAAACACATTAAAAGAAATGGTAATAGACAAAATAATGTTACTCTTTAATAGACTTATAGAGAGTAGGAGAGTGAAGATGTAAGTGATATTATTTGCATATGAATTGCCTTTTTATAGATAAAGGATTAGGTTACAATGGTTTTAAAATTTTGAAAATTTTGGTGGATAACTAAGGAAACAATTTGAAAATTAATTATCCCCAAAAATCATGGAAATGATTTCATATAATGTTCATGGAAATGATTTCATATAATGTTTCAATAAATTCATTTGATAAGCAAATATGTGATGAATAACAACTATAAACACAATGCATATAAATACTAAATTGGTAAAAACAACGCATCTGTTATTTGATTAAAAGAATACGCTAACTGTTTGACAAAGAGCATATAATACTAAAACAATAACTAAACTTGTAGACGTTGAAGGACTTCTTTATATACAACGTTTATGGTATAATTGCAATACTTTCCCTCATTGTCGCAACATAGCACCTTCAAACCCTTCTTGCTCTTTACCCTTGACACGGCTACATAAAGTTGTCCGTGTGAAAAAACAGCTCGTTCTAAATTGAGACCTACTTTAGATAACGTTTGGCGTTGACTTTTGTTAATTGTTATGGCAAAACAAACATATATGGGAAATTGTCTCATGTTTAATTGAAACGGCATCTTCTTATCTGATGGACTAATTACCATCTGAGGTATTGCGACAACAGTCCCTATTTGACCTCCAGATATAATCTTTGCCTTAGTGTTATTTATTCCCATTCTGGTAACTTGTAACCTCATACCATTACAAAGTCCTCCTCTTTGATCAATGTTGCGCAAACACATTACCGTCGCACCAATCTTCAATACTAACTTATGATGAGGAATACCTGACATTTTATTGAATTCAGAAATTGTGTTGTATATAGTGACTCATTGTAGTTGAAATCTGTATCTACATCTGTAACCGTATCAGAACTATAACACACCTTCTCTGTGCCAGGAAGCATTGACAACATCCTTTCATTTATTTGGTCAACCTTTTTTTTTTCAAAAAATGTAAATTTTATAGCCACCAAATAATAAAACAGAAACCAACCCACGGCAACCATGAACACAATCATGGGGCATAGGTGGGTAAATACAAAACAACCTATACTATACTAACCAATGTCTAAAAGGAACAAAATACAATTAGAATCCAAATAAACTGAGCCAACCCAAACAAAAACAAATACCAGGCAGCCCAAACTCCAAAATACCACCATCACATAGCGATAAATCTGAGCAGCAACCAAAACTAACCAAAACTGCACCAGGTTACAACAATCTTCCAGAAAAAACACATCACCAAATAGGAAACCAGAGTAGAGATTTGATTAAACATGAAATTGTGATCATATAACCATATGGTAATAGGCACTTCATCTACACAATTACTACCATATAAGAAACATAATCACAACAACAAGAACCAAATAACACTCTTAGCCATCTAATATATACCATAATCCAAACACCCCTTTATCAATGATAAATACCATATTGCATTTCCAAAGACCACTGTTAACCAACCAGTAGCACTTAGAAAGCCAAAACATCACATCAGCAAACTTCAACTGCAGAAACTTATACCAAAGGATCCCAACTGTACACAGTTTCAACAACAAACTGTGAAAGTCACTAGAACACTGTTTCATCACCATACTTACACAATTAACTAGCATTCTTCATAACAAAACCAATACTTTTCCGAATGCCAACACATTGTTTTAACCTCCATATATCAGTAGCAACTCTAACATTAACAGAGTTCCTAATCTTAAGACTGAGAAGTTTAAGTCTAATAGTTTCCACAATAGTTTTGAACAAAACTTCATCAGACCTTTCCATATACCTAAATAGTCTAGCATTTCTCTCCTACCATATGAAATACGCGATAGCTCCAAAAGCCAATCTCTGAATCACACTCCAAATACTATTGTTGGCAGTTCTATTAGCTATACTAGAAATGACTTCACCCCAAACATTAGACACAGTTTTCATTTTAGTCATTCCTTTTAACCTTTCCCATAGCCTTTTAGAGTAACTACATTAAAAAAAGAGATGAGAATGGGAATCTTTGCAAACCTTACAGAAAGCACACTTCATATCATTAATAGTCAGCCATTTAGAGATCCTGTCTTGAGTTTTAAGTCTTCCTTTAATAGCCACCTTACAGAAAGCACACTTCATATCATTAATAGCATGGCTTGGAATACATTGAGTAAACCATACATGCTTATGCCAAATGACCTTGGGTACATTATTTCTCACACCTTTCCAAACCTCCTTAACATTAAAAACCTTCTCCATACCTTTATTATTTATCCAGAAAGCCTTGTCAGCAATATCACTTCTAAGATTAGGGACAAGAACATCAATTACTTCCTTAAATCTACCATTCCAATCCCTTGGCCATTTCCATCCATCCTCATTAATGAAATCAGCAACTTTAGCATCAACTCTAAGTCTATAATGAAAAAGCACACCATAGTTAATGAGTTTAGACAGAGGACCATTGTTATGCCATCTGTCAAACCAAACACTACAACTCTTTCCATTACCAATTTTTACACCTACAAACCTTCTAATATTATCTTTAAGACTTAGAATTTGCTTCCAGTACCAAGATAGCCCATTTGCATTACATTCCCATATGTTCTTACCTTTAATCCAATGGATATTAACCCATTTGACCCACATAGAATCTTTATTGGATATAATATTCCATAAATGCTTTGCCATAAGAGCTTCATTCCACTTATGAAGAGGCTTTAAACCCAGACCACCCTGGCTTTTAGGCCGACACACCTCATCCCAAGATACACTAGCCTTACCAACACAATCCTTCCCAGCTGCCCATAAAAACTTTTTAAACAGTCTTTCAATAGATTCACACACATTCATAGGCAAAATGAACATGGTAGCCCAGTATACTTGTAAAGAACACAAGATGGAAGCAATAAGTTGTAGCCTACTAGCAAAAGTAAGAAACTTGTTCTTCCAATCATCAATTCTTTTCTTCACATTTTCAATTACCACCTCACAATCTTTAAAGCATAATCTTCTAGCCACCAGTGGCACACCAAGGTATCTGACAGGTAGAACTCCTTATTTAAAAGGCATGACCATGAGAATTTCACACTTGATATCATTAGGAACATTACCAAAAAACACAGTACTTTTCTCCATGCTTGGATATAATCCTGAGGCCAAAGTAAATTCATCAAGGGCTCTTCTCAAAACAGCAGCAGACTTTAAATCACCATTGCATAAGAGAATTAAATCATCAGCAAATAGTAAAAGGGTAATTTTCAATTCTTTACAACCCCAATGATACTTAAAACCTTTCTCCATTCTGATTTGTCTGACCACCATCATACTAAATACTTCCATAAAAATTGTGAAAAGATAAGGAGATACAGGGTCTCCTTGTCTCAACCCTCTTTTAGCCTTGAAAAAACCATGAGACTCACCATTAACAGCCATAGAGAATGATGCATTCGTGAGACACTCCATGATCCATTTAACCATCTTAGAATGAAAACCAAACTTAACAAGAACAAATTTCAAGAAATCCCAATTGACAGTGTCATAGGCCTTTTGAATATCAACCTTAAAAGCACACCTTCTACCCTTGCTTTTACTATTATAACCATTCATCAACTCCTGGGTAAGTAACACATTATCACTTATATGCCTCCCAGCAACAAAAGCAGTTTGATTCTTATCAATAATATTATCCAACACCATCTTAATTCTATTATAGATAACTTTGCTAATGCATTTGTAAATAACATTACAACATGCAATAGGCCTATAGTCAGACACTTTAATAGGAACTTTAGATTTAGGAATGAGAAAAATAAGAGTAGTATTTACCTCACGCAACATTCTGCCATTCCTAAAAGATTCTTTGACTGCATCAATAACGTCACTTTTAACAACATCCCAAGAGGCTTTAAAAAATTTAGAAGTAAAGCCATCTGGTCCAGAGGCTTTATCATCATCAATATTAAATAAGGCAGCCTTGATCTCATCATCATTCAGTTCTCTCCCCATATACTCAGAATCAAAAGTACTCAGCTTCTTAGTGAATAAACTATCAGGATCATCAATAGGGTAAACCAAATCTTCATAACCAAGAAAATTTTGGAAATGCTTCACAAATTGGCCAGCAACTTCATTACCTTGAAAACTATTACGATCATCATCATTAATAGCTCCAATTCTACTTCTACTTTTTCTACCCTTGATAACCTTATGAAAATAAGCACTATTATGATCTCCTTCCTTGAGCCATTTAATTTTAGGCTTTTGTTTAAGAACTTTTTCCTCATCCAATACAGCCTCATTATAAGAAGAAGTATAAACCATCACTTCCTCCCTTAAGGCCACATTATCAGGATTATTATCAAGATCCATATGAACCCTCTTCAATTCTTCTCTTAAAATTTTAACTTTAGTAAAAACATTTCCATTCCACTGATTAAGTTTTCTCATGTGAATCTTCATCATTTTCAGTCTCTTAGCCAAAACAAACATAGAGAAGCCACTTACAGGAACATTCCAGTTGTTTTTTACCACTTCCAAAAACTCTTTTTTATCAGTCAGGTAATTCATAAATCTAAATGACTTCCTCTTTCTTCCAATAACACCATGAAAACTAACCACAACAGGGTTATGATCAGAAAGCATGAAAGGAAGAAAAGTAGCATAAGCATTACCAAAATCTTCAATAAAATGAGAATTCCCCATGACCCTATCCAGCTTTTTCAAGATTCCCAATTCAGGATTGTTTCTCTTCTGAATCCAGGTAAAGAACATACCACACATAGACAAATCTTCTATATCAAGATTTTCAACACAACTTCTAAAATCTTGAATACCACAGTCTCTTATATAGCCACTAGAACATTCTTCAGAGTACAAAGTGACATTAAAGTCACCCAAAAGAAGCCATGGAGAATCACCCACAATACCATTATGATTTTTCAAATTATCCCATAGATCCACCCTCTCCTTGGGACTATTCTCACCATAAATAACTGAGACAAACATCTCCTTCTGACAAGAGATGGGAGTGTTCAAAAAGTGCATAACCTGATCACTCTGAGACAGTAGTATAACATCAAGAACATAAGGATCCCATCCAACTACAATCCTACATCCTTTACTACTGTCAATAGAATTAGTTAACCAATTCCAAGCTCCGAATATTCTATTACAAACAAAATCTACAACTTTTTTATTCAAGTATGTTTCCACCACAGCACACATATTCAAATTATTTTCACTAATCAAAGATTTCACTTCATCTTGCTTAGAGGTTGTAGACATACCTCTAATGTTCCATGAAGCAATGTTCATCATCATTAAACAAGAGAAGGATTTGATGCAATGTCACTCTGCACCTGAGCCCTACTTATACCACCATCATTATTCACATTATTCTTAGCAATGAATGAAGCATGTGCAGAGGAATCATCTGCAACTTCCTCTATTACCTCATTATATTCATGCTCCCAATGCCCATTGATTTCATCATTCCTTTTATCTTCAACAAACCCATCATAAGCTGCAACCATTTCCTCTGTCCACTGGTTTTTAAGAGAGTGAAATAGTTCAACTTCTGCCATTTGTTTCTCCCATATCATGTCATGAATACTAGCCATATCTTCTTTGTAGATCCCATCATACATCATACCAAAAGCTTGCTCTTTATCAATACCTTCAGTTCTCATTTTACTTACAACAAGATCATTAGTTCTTTTCTAAGTAACAGTTACAACATTACTATTAGCTTCACCAATTTTCCTCTCCAAATTGAAAATTTTGTTTTTGAAATGGCTAACCTTATCACTTCTCTCAACCTTAATACATTTTTGCTTAAAATACTTAACAACATCTTCAGACCAAGACTTCTTCTCTTCAGCAGAAATAGGAATTCTATGCTCACAAGCATAATCTATCTTACTTTTAAAATTCTCCCACACATTACCATTATCCACATCCATGTCTTTACTAAGTGCAGCAAAGCTATTACTTGTAACCACTTGATCCATTCCAACATTTCCTTTCTTTCCATTCAAACCATCATTAACCTTCTCCTTAAGTTTACTATTACTTTTGACTCCATTCTTAACTGGGGAAAAGTTATCTTCATTAGTTTTATTTACACCACTTGATTCACCACCATGACCACTACCCTTAGCACTCATACCACCCCTATTTTTTCCATTCAAACCACCTCTTCCAAACCCATTACTATTATTCCTTTGTTGCCCATTTCCATTGTAATTAGATTCATTTGACACCCTTGTATTTCTTTTACCATTCATAGTCCTCCAATCTTCAGTAGCCTTAGAACATTGATGTTAGCCATATTCTTCACATCATTCTTTCTTTTTAATTCCTCTTCAGTATACACCCTACTCAGACACTTATCGAACTCATGCCCAAATACCTTACACTGTGAGCATATTGGGGGTTTCCAAGTATACTCTACATCAAGTAGCATGGACTTACCAGGCTCTTATAGTATACTTCAATAATTTCCACTAAGGCATTCTCAGCTTCAACTTCAATCAGCACTCTAGCAAAATTTGCCCTTCCATATCTTTTTTCACACATTGAAGCAGTGACCTTATCCATAATGATGGGATTCCCAAGCCTGCTCGCAATCCTACTAATACCCTCAGTATTCCAAGCTTCAAGAGGGAGATTAAAGATTTGGACCCAAACAGGAAACTTCCTCAATCCAGGTTTGACCAAACATAGACCAGCCTCCCATTTTTGAACAAACAACGACTTCTGATCAACTAACCAAGGCCCCTTTTCCATAACATTCATCATACCCTCTACAGAGCTAAAATTAAAAAAGTACAGCCCACCTTCATTAACAATTACACTCTCTAGATTATACGGTCTCCACATCCTTCTTAAGTGCCCTAAAATTACCCAATGACTCATTTTGTAACCCACAAAATAACCAACCAAGGTTAACTCCCATTTCTTACTTCCCTCTTCCAAAACAGGATCCATGTCAACAACCTTATTCCCTATTTCATTAGTAATAGTAGGCACATATCTTAACTTAGTACTACCACCATTAGCCAGACCTTGTAAAACATCTACAAATGATAAAGGCTTTTTAGCAGTAGCATTTACATTCATATCAACATCCTGTACACTACTATCACCCATACCATGAGTTTCATCACCCTTCATACCCTGAACATCAACATTTTCACCTCCCTTCTTATTACTATTTTCATTATTAATAACATTATTACTACTTTTAGAATTACCAACAGAAGTATTATTAGAATTTCCATCAATAGTATTACTAGAAGACATACCAACATTATTCTGCCCACCATCCACCATAGGAGAACTGCTCTCAACATCAACAGTTTTCCCCTCATCAAATTTAACCCTTTTAGCCTCTTCCTCAAGTACCTCTGCACCTTCATCTTCATCAGCAACTACCTTGACCTCCATATCTTCCACCCTTTCATTATTGTAACCCTCATTAGCCACAGCTTTCCCATTCCTTCCCTTTAGCTTAACCAAATTCTTCTTCAAATTCCTACGAGATGACTTAGAAATACTATTTTTCCCAGATTTATTAGGACGGATAAAATCATTAGATGGTTTAGTATGTAAATTTGGGTTAGAAGGTTTAGGATCTTGATTAGACATGATTGAAAGATGTATTCAGACAGTTAACATATTAGGATAAGGGTATAAGGTTGTCGAAAAATTAAAATGATAAAAATAGATCTGAACAAAGAAGATGAAACAGTGAAAACAGAAATATAAAATGAATTTAATGCAAAGAGAATAAAAGATTTAATGGTGAAATTTTATATGGAAATGTGTGAAATGAATAGTAGATTGCAGATCTAAAATCTAAATTAAGATCCAAAGGTTGGATCAAATTTAGATGATGAATTCATGATAAAATGTGTTAAAAAAACTTAGAGAGAGAAAGTAAAGCCGTGTTAGTGCATTTTTTATTTGGTCAACCTCTTGATGTGTTGGTGCAAGAATAGCTCTATCTTGAAAATATGTTGGATCCCACAGGTTTTCTTCCCAATTATTGTAAGTTTCTTTTATGAATGCTCCAACGTGATCATCAGAATCAGGAATTAGCATATCTTCTGGAAATACAACCTCAGCATGACCATCATTTTTCACACCTATTTTTCCTTCACCAATTTTGTGAATCCAGTCGGCAAATTCATTTATTTCTTCTACGTCAGCCGGATCACAACCAACCCTCAGCCTCATGTTCTGTGTAAGTTTTAGAGCGGTGCAGTGCTTCCATAAGTAAGACATGTTTAGCGAAGCATGTACAACATCTTGCCTACTCCCATTAGGTATAACAAGTAGAATTTCTCCCATTAGGTATAACAAGTAGAATTTGCCTGAAGTCTCCACCAAAAGCCACCACTTTACCACCAAAAACCCTATCATTGTCGCAAGTAATATCTCTTAGTGTTCTATCAAAAGCTTCAAACGCAAGTCTATTAATCATTGGAACTTCATCCAATATTATTAACATTGTTTGACGTATTAATTTTGCAAGGTTACTATCCACTGTTATTCTACACATAGAATCCTCAACAATGTTTATAGGGATGGCAAACCGAGAATGAGCTGTTCTTCCACCATCAAGAACGTGTAGTGGGCCAAAGGGGCTCGAGCCCGAATGGGCATGAGCCAAACGGACTCATGTTATACGACTCGCTTTAAAAAAGATGACGGAATAAATTCATTAGTTAAGGAGTTGAAATACGTCACATGAAATTTTGATATCCGTAAATTTAGTTTCAAAAAGAACATAATAAACTAAAATACGTAAAATTTTATTTCAGGATACCCGCCACCATAACGCGCAGGTACCCTGCTAGTGTTAGTTAATATACTACGCATCTCTTTGAAACTATACTCAGCTGGGTATTACTTGTTAATATGATATTAATTGGTTAATAAATCGCAAACAGTTGATCCATATTTTCAGGAAATTGAATAGGAGGGGTTAGAAATAAATCTTTTGAACATGGTAGTTTTTCTTTAATTGGGGCTATTCATATTATAGCTTTGCTCGATTCAATGAATTTCTACTACAAGTTTTCAACTTCTATCAAGTGCCTAATTTAATCAAGATTGTTAATACTATTATTTTCTTTCTCTATTTTACTAATAATGTACTCAAATCTCATTACAAGTTTATATTAAATCAGGATGTAAACAACGACGTTTTTTATGGGGCTTTTCCCGCCAAAATTATCACGCTATTTTGATCCGCTTCATTTGACCCAGCGTAGCCCACAGCCCAAAAAAAACATAATCTTAAAGCGCATCCCGAAGTTCTTTAGGGTTCATCTCTTCTTCAACCACACAAAACATAAATGGGTAACACAGCTTCTACAGAAGATTAGCTTCAAGATTGACTCATGGTTGGTGATGATGAAGATGAGGTTTCATTTTGTGTCGATCCACAACAATATTCTTTGGGGAGTAACAAATCAAGAAAAAAAAGGTCCAATGATATCTCGCCTTAAGGTAATTTATATTTCGTATATTTCATCCTATAACCAGTGAGGGGTACGGCTTATAACGTTTTCTATTGCTCTTTGTTTTTAGGAATGCGAAGGCCATCTTCAAATGTCGTAAAGATGTTGTGGTTCATGGGTTAATGTGTCGGTGCCTACCACGTGTTTGATGAAACTCCTCAAACAATTTGGTTTGTGGTAAGTCTATTTTTTTGGGATTGTTTGTGTTACTTAATGAAAATATTTATAAATAGAATATTAAGGAATTACTTATTGAGAATTTAGCTTATAGAGATTGTTGCGTTGACTACCTAACCTTTCAAGTTAGCGTTTGCATTTTTTGGAGTTGTAATTAGCATGTGAGGTGTACGATAGCTGGCGCCAGTGGTGGTTTGAGTAGGAGCATGTTAATTAAGTAGGACCATAGTTCATATCAAAAAATTCAGTTAATAGTTTAGGTTACATTTGTGCAAAATAATTCTTCACTAGCTAATTTGCTATTTTCAACCAGTTATCGAATGTATAGTTGCTAAAAGTTTTTTTTTCCTTGAAGTAGTAGACCGTGAATCCATCGATGAAATACAAATTATTATGTTTGTTATATACCTAATTCACACCAACTAGCTATGGGGTGTTGCCAATGCGCCCGAAATACCGTGTTACACCAACTCTAGAAAGTTAGAGCTTGCACGTATTCTAGAAATTTATTTTGTTACCTGCTTGGATCATACATCCATTAGCTGACTTTGGTATGGCTATACGTTTTGTATTTTGTTGTTTCATGAGAATGTGGTTCAGTTCTATAATGCCTATGAAGATAACTCCTATATGTATATAGTTATGGAGTATGTTGTATAATAATGTTGCGTTTTTTAGTCTGTTAGTCACTTGCATACTGTCCATCATATATTTTGCAAATTTAATTTGATGAAAATAATTTACTTGCAGGTTTATGACAACTACAGGTTGCGTGCATGTTTGACGGGATGCGTATTGTGTAAATGTGGCACCATCTGAAGGAGTCAAACAGAAGTCTGCCAATTCTCGAGCAACTTATCCATGTTCGGGGATGTTAGGTGTGATGTTCTTAACGCGGATAAGTTGCTAGAGAATTGGCCCTTATCCAAAGCCACCATGCCATCTGATCGTCATTGCAGCCTCAATAGGTGCTCAATGATGTACACGATTCATGTTGGTGCAAGTGGTGCCACAAGGTAAATTTATGTTACAAACGTGTCTCTATCCTTCCATACGTACACATTGACCACTTATTCACATAAATTTTCATTTGATTATCAGCTCATCTTATGCTAGCGCACTAATAGAGCTTAACACAATGCTACGCAGAGAAGCAGGCTATTGGGGAAGTGAGTTCTGATCTACTGCATACTCAACTGAACCCTGCTGCTCGGGAAAAGGGGTATCCAATAGCCTAGGCGCTAACGGAAGTGAACACTTTGGAACTACAGGAACAGGTAACATGGTATTTTCAATCTTATTCTATTACTTATTTCTCATTTCCAACCGAGAAAAGCTACATGTGTCAGACAGGTTATTATAGTGAAAGCTTTTTTATTTGGAAGATGCATAAGTTGTGTTTCTAATATATAAAAGGTATTACATCAGCAACAATAATAACTACCAATTGTTAGTCAATGCTTTGATTATGTTAGGTTCTCATATAGATTACTGATATATGTAAGCAAAATATTGAATAGATACTTTGAAACCAGTAAGGTTTATTTTCATTGGTTTTGAGCGGCTATGATTTGCTTTTTCAAATTGAGAAAATGAAAGATACGTGTTACTGTAATTTAAAAATTTTGAATGCAAAAAAAGGGTCAACCACTTTTTTATTCGAAAATAGTGATGCAGGTACAATGAATTACTTGGACCGATAGTGCCCCTACCGTTAATAACAACACAGCAACAACCTAAATTTCAGGAGCCGATACTGATAGCAAAACTGCTGGAGATCAATCCCGAAAACAAAATGGTATGGCATAAATACATTTGCTTAAAGGTTTCAAAATCCTTACATTAAAAATTGCCCATAACCAACAGCCGCAACAAAGGTTCACGACCGAAGCAGGCGTAATCAGGATAGAAGAAGATAAAAGATGGTACTTCAGTAGATGCAAACGCTAAAACAAGAAAATCGATAACAAGATGCCGCACTGCCATTGCCAAGAACTTGGTATCCGACCAACGGTAAACTACAGGTACACAACAAAAAAACTAAAATATATCGAGAAAGACATTGGGTATCCGACTTGCAATTATTCAGATGGCCACGCTTGTGGCTAATCTTGGGCTTGAACGGCAAAGACACTGGTAATTTGCCTCTCAACTACCTTTTTTCACACCTTATAATATGCTTGGTATAGATTATATAGATGGACATTTACCTATTTTCTGTCTACGCGTTACGTTTAGTAACTTTAAACCTTGACTATCTACCATGCTAGGCACACATTTTTAGGAGTCACCGGCAATGATGATTTGTTTGTGCATTCCTCTTTATTAGGTTAAAAAGGCTACTGGATAATGGGTGAAACTGCATCTGTATCTTGGCGGAACATACCTTCCGGATTCAGTCAGTTTGCAGCCGCGTCAGCTTCAGATCCCTTTTCATCTGGTACCATATATGCACATCTGAGCCAAACAAAATGTGTATGTATGTTGATCAAAACCCAAGAAGTAATATTTGAGCAGCTATCAAATTTTACATATTTATGTACTTTTTCTAATAACGTTGCGTTGTTTGATTACAGCGTTACCTACAATAATAGTTTCGGCAACGGAGGGGGAATCACGAAAAGTAATTGAAGCAGGTAATACCAAAATTTACTTTTTAGAGTATGAAAATTTGCATGGGTTCATGTGTATGTAAACTAATTATTTCCGTCTTTTAAATTAGAAAAAAAAAAGGATAGCAAGAAGAACGAACCTCTATTAAACAAATTGAATGCTCTATATCAATGACAAACACAAGTAAGTTCTAATGTAATTTTTGTATCTGAACTAATTTTGGACTAATGTTAATAAGTTGACTCATAAACTATAGGTTTATTTGTTAAATGCAGGTTCTTTAAAGGAAAATTCAGAAAAAGCTGCAAGAGCTACTAAAAAATTAAATGAGTTGCGTGAATCCGTAACGTTAGCGTGCAAAAGGAAAGCATGAGTGACAACTTTATCTCAATGTAACTTTTTTTCCTCCTGCATGTTTTTTGCTTTCCGTACCTCATTACTTCTTATCTGTTTTTTTTCCAGAACAATCGAAAGGACAGAGTCGACGAGAATAGGTGATTAGTATGTAACTTTTTTTGAACCGCTGTACAAACTGCTTGGTTGATAAGCACGTTCAGTTCTGATGGTCATCTATTTTGCTTGCAAAACGAGAGCCTTACCGTGTTCGATTTCCTGTCGAGATGCGCTTTGTTGATCCTAAGATTGACCACCTTATGTTTATGCTCCCACATCATTCACTCTTCAAATGAACTTCCTGTACGCGTAAGTTGCTTCAACATTTTAACTTTATTATGTGGCTGATGAGATCCAAGGTTAGCTTACACACACATGCATACATACAAGATACAAGTACGTGGAATGACATTTTTGTCTGTTTATTGTTGCACTCAAAACATTTGAACACCTTTTAGTATTACTATTAACCGTAATAGCTCATTTGAACGCCTTTTAATATTACTATTACTTGTAATAGCTCAATAAATGTTATCTGAAAAATTGCTTAGCTATATAGGTTTAGCTCAGAATAGCCTTTTTGGCTTTTTCCTTTTGTTGTGCTTTTGCATATCGATTAGAATGTACTAATTCTCATGCTCTTGGTTGTTTTACAGTAGGTAGTCATACGATGATAGAAACATCAGACAGCAGCTACAATCCTTCTATGTAGCCAGCTCAGAACACTAAAACAAAATGGTTCACGGTAACGCTTAAACATTCTACTTTATTTATGCAAAATCACCTCGGCCGAAAAACAGGCACGCCCGCAACGCGGCGATTGTTGCCATTCTCGTGACAAGTTAAACATGGTTTATATTATGAAAAATAGCAAATGGTCTTGATGGGCCAAGATGGGTAATTCTAGGTACTAGGTCAAGTGGTGTAGTTGAGTTATAAAGCCTTTTCGGGTTTAAGTCGCGTCTGTCACCCTTACCCACGGCCACCAATACATCAAATAGTGACAACCTTGTTAACTTTTGAAATAGTTATTGTCATCGTAATCCCCAAACTCAAACCCAAAATGTCTAAACAAACACATCTTGATTCTTTGTTTTCTTGAACCTAAAGTGATTCCATATATCAAACACATTTTGATTCAAACACATTTTGATTCTTTGTTTTCTTAAACCTAAAGTGATTCCATATACCAAACACATTTTGATTATTTGTTCTCTTAAACCTAAAGTGATCCTCATATATCAAACGCACCCTTAAAGTTACAACTCTTATAACTTCACAACCACACACCTATCACTTTATCCATCAGATTTTGAATACATTTCTCATACGAGCAAGAAGATCACAGATCTAGCAATCTTGCAGGTACTCTCTTTATAAATCACGTTACACAATATTTATTTCGTTGATATTATGTCTTGTATACGATATATCGTTTCATTTTTAATACATTTTCATGTTTTTTATTAACAAAACAAACATGATAAGATCCCGTTCGCAGCTTCATCAATATATTCACAATGCATGGCTTTTAGTTGTTGTTGTGTTGTTTGCATGGCTTTTAGTTAATCCTCTTCGTACCCGTATGAAAATACCGAAACATATTTCTAATTAAAGATAATTCCTTGTGACAGACCCTTTACTAGACTTTCGGATATGTACGGATTAACGTATATATTTACCATTATACAATTTCTTGACTTCAGGCAGATCTGAAGTCCGCTAATGTCGAAACTCAAACATTTCATAATATGAACGTGGATGATAAAACTTTTTATTAACACTTTTGACATTATGTGACATTTGATAACCTTATATCAATCTTGACAAAGCATATTATGTTTACAAAATAAAGAAGTCCAAACACTATGTTTTTTTAGATGAAATTTCATATATAACCCAACTTTCATAATTAGTTTTATATATATCTAAAGTGTAAGTATTGAATGCATAATGTATAATGTTTTTAATGCATATTTAGGTATATATAAAATTTCCAACTAAAAAAATGGGAAAATATGCATTTGCCCCCTTTTTTTAAATCACATTATGGTGTTTATTTTTATCGTGTTGAGATCAATAAAGAACAAAAAATATCTAAATATATAATGAACTAATCTTATCCCCTTATTTTCATTAAAATATATATTAAAAAAAAAGAAAAAAAAAACACTTTCCACCTCTTTTTTAATAAATATATATATATATATATATATATATATATATATATATATATATATATATATATATATATATATATATATATATATCTTACAACGCTAAATCGTCAAGTGAAAAAAAAAATGCATAATCGCGACGAGTGTTTTTTTTATCTTTCAGTAGATGGGTACTTTGACGAACTTTTTTTTGATTTTTTTCGGTCGTTATGTCTGAAAAAATCACATGTGATTTTTTCAAACATAACTAAAAAAAACGCAAAAAAAAGTTCATCGAAAGTATATAGAAGTGCACTTTACAGAAAGATGATTTAATTCTCGCCGCGATGGTGTGATTCATTTTGCGTAACGATTAACAGTTTGTGAGACATTTAATTTTTTTTTTTATAAAAAATAGTGCAAGTTTATTTTATTTGTTTTGATCAAAAAATAGATGTCAAAGATTGCTTAATTAGATCTTTAGAAGTTATAATACCCGTGCACGCACGGGGTTTTTCCAGAAAAATTTAATTATATAGTATCATCGTTTAAAAACAGAAAATCTTATGTATATTTTAAAAAGTTAGAGCATCAACATGTGCGAAAGTAAGAAAAATAGTTAGCAGAAATTGTAAATATAATGGTGGCATCGACCTTGTATTGGATTCTTGAGTGTGTCTCCTTATAATGTTATTGGGTCAAAGGTTCTTTGATCACATGGGTTTACACATAAATCAAATTTATTTTAAAGTTTTTGCTTACTATATGGACATATAAGAATTTAACCGTGAAAATTGTGATATAAGTACAACTAATAAGTATGCATGAGTTTTTCATTATATATTAATATCAATTAATATTTTGTAAAAATTTTATTGGATGAAAGATTTAACTTTATTTAGCTGACATAGATGTTAATGTTGAGGTTGATGTTGTTGTTTAACTTTAACTATTGATATCATGTTGTACAAAATGTGCGAGTTTAGTAGCACATAATGAGCGTTGCTGAAGTTTTTTGAAAATGTTTTTCCGGATATCCGTATATAAACTTTAAATAATAATTACATGAGTCGTTATAAGTACAATCGCGTATATTTATTTTCATATCACAGCAACTCGTACTTACCATTTGATATTTATATTACCGTTAATAATAATTTAACTGTATTTAATATTCAAACCCGTGTACGTATAGATTAAACTTTTAAATAGGATAACATGAGTTCTTATTTATATTTAACGTACATAGTAAAAAAATATTTTAATAGATGAAAGTTTGAAACTAATATTTATTTTAAAAGTATTTTAAGGTATATTAAAACTAATTCATACATTTTTAAAATTTTGTAAGTTTAATGAATGGAAGTCTCAAACCAATACTAATACTCATGTAATTATAAACAAAGTTCATATTACAAAGTGTAAGGGGTATAAAGTGTACGGGGTTATTTGTTTATTCTCTAAACTTATCAAAATAAACATGGAGATTTATAATTTTACACTTAACTCCACATAATATGTTTAAAATTCAACCACTAATGTTTTATTAATTACCTCCTCTTTTTTTAAGTTTTTATTTTTATAAATTTGACACTTATATTTTTATGTGTTTTTTTTCCTCAATTAAATTCTTCACAAAATTTATTAAAGTTTGACTAAAATCAATTCAATTTTGATTTTTTATTTGCCAATAATATTGTTCGATTTCGCCTATGTGTCAAAATTGAGCATTCCTATTGGTCCAATTTTTTTTCCATTATGATTGTTTTGTCAAAAAAACTTCGAAATGATGTAATTCCTTTATTATATAAAAGATATTGGATTTACATTGAATTTTTTCTCATTTTTTATCACCCTCATAAATAGTTTGGTTAAAAGTGACTTGAAACTTCGGTTCTCTTCATATTCATTAAGTCAAGTTAATGGTGGCAAAACGGGGCAGGTTCGGGGAACGGGTTAAACAAGCTTAATTAATAATAATAATAATAATAATAATAATAATAATAATAATAATAATAAATAAAATGAATGACTAAATTTTTTTATGAGAAAAAACAAATCCCAAGCGAAACACCCCCTTATTGTTTAACAACTAGGTAATGGATAAACAAACCTTAAACTTGAGTATCAAAAATAAAATAAAAAAATACTAGATTAAACATAAAAAAAAAAAAAATAAAAAAATAAACCAAGCATTAAAGTTGAATACATAGAAAAATTAACTAAACAAACGTCTCCAAAAATTAAGCTTCTAAATACCAAAATAAACAACATCATGTCTCTCGAAGCCATCCGCGCCTAACGACCCAAAGTCTTGCATCATGTCTCTCGTAGCAATCCACGTCTAACGACCCAAATTTCTTTACGTATGCACATAGAGCTCATGAGAAATCCACGCTGATGCGTGGGAATTGCACCAGGCTTTACCTCTCGAGGGATCTCGAGAAGCTTACAACCCCCACCAGGCAGTGTACCTGATCATTGTAGTATAGTATAGTGACAAGTACCGGGGGATTGATCGTTCAACTCAGGAATAGTATCACTATGATTAGAAAGCCTAAAAACTAGGTCTAGAGGTGAGGATGATTCTTTTTGTATTTTTATATTTTATGTAAAGCAAGTAAAATCTCGGGTTTTGGAAGAGTGGGCGGAATTAGTTGCTAATCAACTAACCCAATAACTAAAGATGCAATCAAAATAAAATAACAAAAATGTAAATAAACTAATTAAACTAGTGGTGTGAACAATAAATGGGAAAATTGTGTTTACTTAGATTTCATTACTCCGTAGATATCTTTTTTACAAGTTGATAGTTTGTTACAGTTGCGTGGATGACGGGTTATATTCCTTAATACCAATCGTGGGGTGGCGTACGTATTTCCCCAACTCTATAAGCTCCTACTTCACTCCTATGTCGAGCCTGCAAAAAGCTCCTAACATGGGATCATTAGAATTCGCTCATGCATTAAATACAACCATAAAAACCTAGTACGCATTGGTTCATGCTTCTTAAGACATTCAAGCAAGTTACACTATGGAAGTCTGCCAGTTTTCTTAAGCCTAACATCAAAATCATTCATCCATTACAACTATAAACAAGCAATCAACCCATAATCAACATCTAGGTTTCACTACATCTAAGCAAACACACAAGAGATCTAGCCTAGCATGTTAAAATCAAGACAAGTGTAAGATATATTCAAACAACACATAGACATATTGAATGAATTGAAAGGATACTTATCTTAATTGAACATGAAAGGTTTCAAGGGGTGAAAACCCTTGAAAATACTGATAAAATCATCCTAGGGTTTCTCCAAGTCGTCCCAAAAATTGTCCTCTCTAATGAATAAAAATTACAAAAGTATATATAGATTTTACAATGTGACGGCGTCAAGAAGAAATTTCTGACGCCGTCAACCCGCCGCCCATAATAAAATCGGATTTCCAAGATCCAGATCTGACGCCGTTAAGAGTAGATTTCCTCTGGGCCGTCATGAGTAATGGGGCCATGACGGTCTATGGTGACGCCGTCATGCCCTAGTGTAAAAACATTCTGGATCGTCATGGACTCTACCCTCTTCACCTCTTGTTTTCCTTTTGACGCCGTCATTAAGAACTTGGTGACGCCGTCAGGTACTGTTCCCAGCAAGAAAAATTAAGACTTTGCCGTTTTCTTCACTTTTATGCTCCAAAAACGTCCAAAATGCTTCCTTTTCCAGAAGTCACTCCAAAAGTACCTAAAACCACAAAAGGAACGATTTAGGGCAATATTTGATCAAATAAATTCAATTCCGGGCTTAAATGACCCCCTAAAAATGGATCATTTTTCGCCTCATCATATACCCTTACACTTGAGATTTGCTTGTCCTCAAGCAAATGCGCTTTTATTCTAATCAAAATACAAGTTAGGGGTCATTTAACACTAATATAAAAGTAATTACAACAAATAATCGTTCCACTAAAGACCAAAGACAAGCACGAAGGTCATATACTGATACGTGGGAATCGCACCAGGCTTTACCTCTCAAGGGATCTTGAGAAGCTTACAACCCCCACCAGGCAGTGTACCTGATCGTTGTAGTATAGTATAGTGACAAGTACCGGGGGATTGATCGTTCAGCTAGGAATAGTGTCGCTAGGATTAGAAAACCTAAATACTAGTTCTAAAGATGAGGGATGATTATTTTTGTATTTTTATATTTTTTTAGAAAGCAAGTAAAAATCTCGGGGTTTGAAGGATTTGGGCGGAATTAGTTGCTAGTCAACTAACCCAATACTAAAGATGCAATCAAAATAAAATACTAGAAATGAAAATAAACTAAATTATACTAAGGTTGTGAGCAATAAGTGGAGAAGTTGTGTTTACTTAGATTTCACTACTCCCTAGATATCTTTTACACGTTAATTACTTGTTATAGTTGTGTGGATGACGGATTGTATTCCTTAATACCATTCATGGGGTGGCGCACTTAATTCCCCAATCCTATGAGTGCCTACTTCACTCCTATGTCGAGCCGATTAAGAAGCTCCTAACATGGGATCATTAGAATTTACTCATGCATTAAATACAACCAATAAAACCTAGTGCACGTCAGTTCATGTTTCCTAAGACGTTCAAGCATGTTACCATTTGGAGATCTGCCAGTTTTCTTAAGCCTAACATCGAAATCATTCATCCAATACAACCATAAACAAGTAATTAACACATAATTAACATCTAGGTTTCATTAGATCCAAGCAAACACAAGATAGATCTCGCCTAGCATTATGGAATTAAGACAAGAACAAGATATAGACAACCAACACATAGACATATTGATTGAATTAAAAGAATACTTATCTCAATTACACATGAAAGGGATCAAGGGCTGATAACCCTTGAAAAACCTGTAAAATTCGTACTAAGTTCGGACTTAGGGTTTCTCCAAAACTTCTCTCTTTTATGTGTGAAAATTAGAAAACTATATATAGAAAATAGGGTCTGACGGCGTCAAGAACAAATTTGTGACGCCGTCATCTCGCCGCCAAAATACTCCTCGGACTACCTTGATCTACTTTTGACGCCGTCATGGGTTATGTGTTTCCAGGCCGTCATGCATTTTACTCTTGACGCCCTACTTCGTGACGCCTTCAATTCTGTACTGGATCGTCATGGAAATTACTCTTGACGCCGTCAAGATTTTCTTCTTGACGCCGTCACCTACTGTTCCCAGCAAGGAAAATTAAGACTTTGGCGTTTTCTTCACTTTTATGCTCTAAAAACGTCCGAATTGCTTCCTTTTCCAGATTTCTCTCCCAAAGTACCTAAAATCACAAAAGAAACGATTTAGGGCAATATTTGATCTAATAAATTCGAATTCGGGCTTAAATGACCCCCTAAAAGTAGTTCATTTTTCGCCTCATCATATACCCTTACACTTGAGATTTGTTTGTCCTCAAGCAAATGCGCTTTTATTCTAGTCAAAATACAAGTTAGGGGTCATTTAACACTAATATAAAAGTAATTACAACAAATAATCGTTCCACTAAAGACCAATAGACAAGCACGGAGGTCATACACAAGCACCTCACAAATAGTGTTTAGATACTCACATCTCTCGGGTGTAATAAAGTATAAATTACAATATGGAAACGGAAGATATCTCTCACTACCTATCATAGCAAAATAGATTACCATAGGCTTGGGAAAGGATCAAACCTCCACCACATGGCGTAAGTACCTAGGATAAACTATCAAAGAGGTCTTTTAAAGGGTTGTAACGTTAGGTGTAGGGATATGGAATACACGGTTTTGTTGGATATAGGCAGTCTTTACTGGTGGCGAGTTAACAATCTTGGTTAATTACATGTACAATGTGGCGTTGCTAAGCCAAGACTAGACTCGACTTAAGCTAATAAATGAAAAATAACAAAAACATAAAATGAACATAGAATAAAAAGGGATGGTAGTCCGTATGTTTTTTTTACTCTTTTTATTTTTCTATTTTTTTTCTTTTCTTTTTCTTGATTTTTTTTCGATTTTTTTTTTTTTTTTTTTTTTTTTTTTTTTTTTTTTGCATACACTCTTACCCTACCATCCAAAATAATACATCATAGGGAATGAACATTTCCCTTACACTTGAATCTTTACATACTTTACAATGAACTAATCTATTGACTCGAATTAAGAAAATCAAAACACTTGGAGTACTTTTAAGATTAACGTATATATGGGGGTAATAAATGATGTTCTTCCCCATTACTCCATAAAATAAGTACTTTACCCATGAGTCCCAATCGTCCCAAAACAATATGTACAAGGATATGACTCGACTTAGCAACCATGTAATCAATTAGATAATTAACTTAGGGTTTAACAAATAACAATAATGCACTAAAGATGAGCGCATACACGGAAGGCTAAGGCGATTTGGGTGTACATTTAAGTGGAGTGTAACAAATTCTTCCTTTAAGTAAGATGCTTAAAGTTAGAAACGAAAAGATAGGCTCGGAGGGGTGTACTAGGGGTTTCGTGTACTAAAAATGAGTACAACGCTAAGGTGTGGGAAAAAATAGTTGACTTAACTAGCCAAGTAATATGACTTAAATGGTCAAGTAATTATGATACGGGTTTAACACAAGGGTGATCCTAATGCCTCTTATCATGTAGTAAATCCTACTACACGAATGTAGTCTTACTAGCAGTCTCGGGATGCATCACTAACGCAAGTTCTAGAATCTAAATGCTACCGGTACACTCATAAGCACTAATAGTAAATGCTTTTCCTATCAAATCTAAAGGCGAACCTCACATATTTGGGTGGAAAATTTTTCTGAATATACGGTTATGTGCTAGTCATACAATCTCCTATCCATGAGACGCTTGCTATGGCTAAAGTTTCACTCCTAAATGTTGTAAAAAATTTTAAATTTGGCGCTAAAATTGCACTAACAAGTGTTTCTCATAGTTTTATTACACATCTACCATCAAACAAAACAAACTCAAGCGAAAGTTTACATGTAAGGTATCATCATTTTACCCTCCCCTTACACTTAGGATGAACATTGTCCCCAATGTTCAAGTAAAGAATGTAAAAGTGAAAAAAGTAAAAAGAATGAAATCAAATACTCCCCTGATTCGCTCGGTATAGATAATAAGGTGGCCAGGTTAGATCTTCCTCCAAGAAAATGAACAATCAAAGCTTCCCTTCCAGAATATAAATCATCTTCTTGTCATACATAACCTGTAAATCCTGAGAAAATAGACAAGACAACCTCGCATAAAATCGGCGGCAACCTATATAAGTTACTAAATCCTAGAAAACAAGATAAGATATAATGCTTGTGAAATGAAGTTTGCAGATTTCCTGGAGATTATAAAACTTAATAATTCACAAAAACCATAAGACTCCGTTAGAAAAACAAAACTGGTAAAATTTCCTGATTTTTACACGTGACGCCGTCAAGAGTTAACTCGTGACGCCGTCAGAAGTGACCTGCAGAAATTCTTATGTTAAGTTTCCGGAAAATTTCTGGAAAAACTTGGTCCTACTTCCTGGAAAATCCTGCAAAACTTCATTATGACTCAATACAAGCATTTGACTCTAACAAATACGAATACACATGTTCATTTAATATTGTGGAGAATCATGATCGGTTTGTTTCTTGAAAACATATTTGGGGTCTCCCCTTACACTTATCTTTTGCAAAAATACTTTTAGGTGGAGTTAAGACTAGGCCAAAACGACAAAGTAAAGTATTTCCACTTTTTAATTGAGAAACATGATCTACCAACAATAAAAATAAAGCATGCATACGGAAGCAAATAACAAACAAACAAAATAAAATCACACAAAACATGGGTTGCCTCCCAAGAAGCACTTTTCTTTATTTATGAGTCTTGTAGCTAGACTCAAGGGCATGGGTTAACGTGTATCGCTTATGCTCACATAACCAAGTGTGAGCCATCTAATAGTCGCCTCATCTTTCTTATAATCATCTCCTAACTCTAAGCATCCGCGATAGTATCTTTTATTCTTTTCATGAGTATATTTAAGTCCTTTTCTCTTATCATTCTCACTTAACATTTCTATGGGCGGATACCTACTACACTTATCCATGGAAAAATCCTTGAACCTAGGGTGTGTGCGGGGCATTTGATAGACAAAATCTTCATCCCCATCCGAGAATGTAATTAACCCTTCTATGAGTTTTTCATCGAGGTTGGTCAACTGTTTGAAAGGTTTTCCAAACACAACTTGGGTCAACTTATCATCAATAAATTCTCCTAGATTCTCCATAACCATGAACTCAACAAGATAAACCAAGCTTCCTACAAACACATGCAACGGTATTGCCCTAGCAATAATGTTTTCTCCTTTGTATTCTAACTCATCTACCATGATTTTGTTATACTCATTACGCGAGATTATGTTCATTGGGAGAGATGAGTTAAGATAGGCGTTAAAGCTCTTAAATCCGATCTTACAAGGAAATTGCATGTTGAATGAACTATCACACTCAATCCTAGTCCTAGGGTCGATATACCTAAGAGGGTTTATTTCCTCTTCCATCCTATTCTCATTGATCACATAACCATCATCAAGATCCTCGTCGGAGTCTGAATAGTAAAAGGGACTAGCCCTACGGTCATCATCATGATCAGACTCCTCTAACTCAGAATTATTGTCAAAGTGGTGGTTGGGCGAGAGGTTAGGTGGGTTCTCATTCTCCACTAAAGGGAGTGGGGCGGGCATTTGGAAAACCCTACGACGAAAAACACGAATAACAGGAATCAAACGATCAATGTTATTGTTATCCATCGAAATAGTTTACGAACAAAGGACACAAAGAAAAAGATAAACTAAAGAAAATCTAAAAATAAAAATAAAATCTTACTAGAAAGGAATCTAGCAAGTAGAACTAATAAAAAGAGATTCTAACCTAGACAATAACTATTCCCCGGGCTGCGGCGCCAAAAACTTGATACGTGGGAATCGCACCAGGCTTTACCTCTCAAGGGATCTTGAGAAGTGATGAGGCGAAAAATGATCCGTTTTTAGGGGGTCATTTAAGCCAGAATCCGAATTTATTTGATCAAATATTGCCCTAAATCGTTCCTGTTGTGATTTTAGGTGTTTGGAGAGTGAATTCTGGAAAAGAGGCTATTTTGGACGTTTTTGGAGCATAAAGTGAAGAAAACGACAAAGTACCAAAAATCCAAGCTGGAAATACAAGGTGACGGCATCAAGGGTTTTCTCTTGACGGCGTCAGACATGAAGAATAATTTACCGTAGCTGGTGACGGCGTCAGAAGGAGAGGTGACGGCGTCAAAGTGGCCAAGATTAATTTACCGTGGGTGGTGACGGCGTCACATAGGCCGTCACGATTGGATCTAGGGCGTCCGAGGAAGTGTATGGCGGCGAGTTGACGGCGTCAGATTTAAGTCTTGACGCCGTCAGGACGATTTTCCTATATATAGTTTTCTAGTTTTTTCATTAAAAAGAGAGAGAAGTTTTGGTGAAACCCTAAAGACGATTTTGGTGCCTCTTTTACAGGTTTTTCAAGGGTTCCAAACCCTTGAGACCTTGCATTGTAATTGAGATAAGTATACTCTTAATTCAATCAATATGTCTATGTGTTGGTTGTTTATCTTTTGCTCTTATCTTAATTCTACTATGCTAGGCTAGATCTCTCTTGTGTTTGCTTAGATCTAATGAAACCTAGATGTTGATTATGTGTTGATTACTTGTCTACTCTTGTTTTGAATGAATGATTTTATATGTTAGGCTTAAGAAAACTGGCAGATCTCCAAATGGTAACATGCTTGAACGTCTTAAGAAACATGAACCGAGGCGTACTAGGTCTTTATTGGTTGTATTTAATGCATGAGCCACTGTTTACAATCCCTATAGTTGTGCTGGGTCATGGTGTAGGAGGAGATAAGAGCTCATAGAGTTGGGGAGTTATGTATGCCACTCCACGAATGGTATTAAGGAATACAACCCATCATTCATACAAGTGTAACAAGTAATTAACATGTAAAAGATATTTAGGGAGTAATGAAGTCTAAGTAAACACAATTTCTCCACATACTGCTCACAACCTTAGTTTAATATTAGCTTAATTTTAATTTCATTAGTTTAATTAGTTATATAGTAGTTTTTGGGTTAGTTGATTAACAACTAATTCCGCCCACTCTTCCAAAACCCGAGATTTTACTTGCTTTCATAAAAATATAAAAATACAAAAATAATCATCTCTCATCTCTAGAACTATTAATTAGGTTTTCTAATCCTAGCGACACTATTCCTAAGCTGAACGATCAATCCCCCGGTACTTGTCACTATACTATACTACAACGATCAGGTACACTGCCTGGTGGGGGTTGTAAGCCTCGCGAGATCCCTCGAGAGGTAAAGCAAGGTGCGATTCCCACGCATCAAGTGTTTGGCGCCGCAGCCTGGGGAATAGTTATTGTCTAGGCTAGGATTTCTTTTTATTAGGTCTACTTGCTAGATTCCTTTCTAGTAAGATTCTTTATTTTTATTTTTAGGTCTTCTTTAGTCTATCTTAATTCTTCGTGCTTTTGTTCGTAACTCTTTACCATCCGACATCATGGAAGGTGGTAACATCTTTGAACCCATCATCCCACCACAACAAAACCCACCACTAGAACCCCTTAGGCCCCGAACCTTAGGAGAGTATTCCCGACCTAGCCACCAAGGCTACCGAAACACCATTGAGCTCACCGGAGCCAATGTGACCCCGTTGCGATCCGACACCATCCGGTTGGTGCAAAGCGGATGTGCATTCCATGGACTTCGTTCCGAAGATCCAAACCAACACCTTAAGGACCTCCTCAAAATCGTAGATTCCATAGACCTAGGTGTTGAAACTAGAGAGACTACCCGTTTACGCCTATTCCAATTCTCTCTACGGGATCAAGCTAGTCAATGGCTTGAGCGTTTACCCGCGGGATCCATCACCACATGGGATGATCTCACCACTCGTTTCCTTGCTCAATTTTTCCCACCGGGGAGAACTACTAAACTTAGGAATGACATCTTGATGTTTTAACAACGTCAAAATGAATCTCTTTATGAAGCATGGACTCGTTTCAAGGACTTACTCCAAAAAGTCCCTCATCATGGCATAGATTTGTGGCTCCAAGTCCAAATTTTTTATGACCATATCGATATCCCCACGAGGCGAACCATTGACCAATCGGCCGGTGGTAAGCTACGTGATCTCAGTGCGGAACAATCATGGGAACTCATAGAAGATCTTGCTCTCTATGACAACGAAAGATGGAATGATCCCCGTGATTTGAACAAAACGGTCAAGGCAATATCTTTGCCTTCGAATAATTCAAGCACTCCCGACCGTAGGATCATGGAACTTGAAGGTCGAGTCAAGTCTCTCATGAAATCTTACGAAATTCATAAGCCTTCAAGCCAAGTAAGCAGAATCGCTTCTACATGCAAACTTTGCAATGGCCCTCATGAGACCTACAACTGCATGGAACTTCCAAAACGTGCTTATAACGAATTCACATCATCACACTTAGGGCGGGGTCCTCGAACTTCTACCGAAGCATATGAGGCATGGAAGGATAAACCTAATTTTAGAGGGTACCAAACACGAAGTGTATCATTTAATGATTCCTCACCCCTCACTTGGTCCGAACATTTTCCATCACAAGATACCTCTAGGCAAAGCTGTGAAGATGATTTAAGAAAATTCATTCTTTCTCAAGAACTGCAGCTTAGGACACTCGAGGCAAAATTCAAACAACAGTAGGCTGACGTGAACAACAAGATTTGTAATCTGTTGACGGCTATCAAAGAGCATATTGATAATAAGCCCATTCACGTTGATGAGGTTAAGTTTGCTACCGTCATGAGTCCACCAGCCTCCCCTGTAAAGATAAAAAGTCCTAGCAAGCTATTCAAACATCTATCCCCTGACAAGAAAGGGCCTATCAACCCCTCTGGACCAATCCACTTTGTAAACACCATCACCACAATTTCAGCTGTTGCATCCAAACCAACCCAACAACAAACTGACAACCTTAGTCAGACAACGAATGATGAGACACCAAAGGTTGACCACGCTTCGGCAAGGAAACCTGCCAACTCACCCGAGCAGTGCACCGCGCAGAAATCCGACAAACTGGATGATTGGAACGAGACATCGGAGGAACAGGAGAAAGACCCAACCATTTTGAGCAAATCGGTTATAAAAGAATCCGAAAAAGAGAATGCTATAAGTAGGGATAGCAATCAACCCGAGGGGAACGACCCTAAGCTTTTCAAAATCCCCTGTACCATTGAGGGAAAGGTCTTAATTAATAGCCGTATAGATCCTAGCTTCCCGGTCAGCGTAATCCCACTTTCTCTATACCACAAAACCTTCCCAGAGGACGTCGTATGCAAGAAAGTAATAGAGAATGTATCAATTAGGATTGGAGAACTTGATTACGATACTGACCTCGCTGTGGTTGATGACGTGGACCCTCTCGCCAATCATGCATTGACCAACCTCGTCCTTGGGATACCATTTATCAATGAATCGGGAGCAATCCTTGACGAGAAGGATGGTAGTGTATTATTCACCAATGGTGTTAGAACGGTAATTTTTCGTGGGGATGGTGAGGAAGTTTATGAGTATCGTCCCTCCCTTGAGGGGAATCCATACGGGTCAAAGGAAGGAGAGTTGAAAAAGATCAAACGACGTAATCCGAATAACCTAAAAATCCCCTGCATGATTGGTCACAAACACTTCGAGAACGTGTACATTAATGTATTCCTGCCAAAGAATTTCATGTCATTGTTTCACTATAACAATATCTGCAGATGGGGGATGATTTACAAGGGAGAGAAAGTGGTTGGTAAGGATCATGAAATCCAAGTGTTCATAGGAAATACGGCATTCACTATGGAGTTCACAATTGTGGACAACATAGAGGACTTTGTTGACCCTAGGTTATCGCAAGTTGTATTTGGAGCGCCCTTTTGTGAAATCACTAAGTTGATAGTGGATGACTTGAACGGAATCATGACTTTCACTGACGGGATTAGGAGGATTTCATACCAAACGCCATACAAAAGAAGAGACCTTAGGGAGATAGATTGCGACGGGCTTGATGTTATGAGCTCCCAACTTGTCTTGTGTGATGACGATGTTAGAAGAGGTTGTAGAAATGTTTCTGATTTATCTTGTGGGTTCTTTAAGGATGTTAGTGAGCTTGGCTCTAAGTATCGGAGGGATGTTTTCGAATTTGAAGATCCAAAGTACTTACACTATGAGAGCGACACTAGTTTAGAAGATGACCTAGGTAGTGGAACCAATGATGAAATTACGTAGTAACCCACGACTTTGAGTCTAGCTACAAGACTCGTAAATAAAGAAAAGCGCTTCTTGGGAGGCAACCCATGTTTTGTGTGATTTTAATTGTTTGATTGTTATTTGCTTCCGTATGCATGTTTTATTTTTATTGTTGGTTGATCATGTTTCTCAATTAAAATGTGAAATACTTTATTATGTTGTTTGGCCTAGTCTTAACTTCAACCTAAAGGTATTTTTGCAAAAGATAAGTGTAAGGGGAAACCCCAAATATGTTTTTAAGAAACAAACCGATCATGATTATCCATAATATTTAATGAACATGTATATTCGTATTTGTTAGAGTCAAATGCTTGTATCGAGTCATAATGAAGTTTTGCAGGATTTTCCAGGAAGTAGGACAAGGTTTTTCCAGAAATTTTCCGGAAACTTAACATAAAGATTTCTGCAGGTCCATTCTGACGGCGTCAGGCAATTGCTCTTGACGGCGTCAGGAGTCAAAAATCTGGAAATTTTACCGGTTTTGTTTTTCAAACGGAGTCTTATGGTTTTTGTGAATTATTAAGTTTTATAATCTCCAGGAAATCTGCAAACTTCATTTCACAAGCATTATATCTTACTTTGTTTTCTAGGATTTAGTAACTTATATAGGATACCGCCGATTTTACGCGAGGTTGCCTTGTCTACTTTTGTCAGGATTTACAGGTTATTTATGACAAGAAGATGATTTATATTCTGGAAGGGAAGCTTTGATTGTTCGTTTTCTTGGAGGAAGATTTAACCTGGCCAACCTAAAATCCATACCGAGCGAATCAGGGGAGTATTTGATTTCATTCTCTTTACTTTTTACTTTTACATTCTTTACTTGAACATTGGGGACAATGTTCATCTTAAGTGTAAGGGGAGGGTAAAAAGATGATACCTTACATATGCACTTTCGCTTGAGTTTGTTTTGTTTGATAGTAGATGAGTAATAAAACTATGAGAAATACTTGTTAGTGTAATTTTAACGCCAAATTTAAAATTTTTTACAACATTTAGGAGTGAAACTTTAGCCATAGCAAGCGTCTCATGGATAGGAGGTTGTATGACTAGCACATAACCGTATATTCAGAAAAATTTTTCACCCAAAAATGTGAGGTTCGCCTTTAGTTTTGATAGGAAAAGCATTTATTATTGGTGCTTATGAGTGTACCGGTAGCATTTAGATTCTAGAACTTGCGTTAGTGATGCATCCCGAGACCGCTAGTGAGACTACATTCGTGTGGTAGGATTTACTACATGATAAGAGGCATTAGGATCACCCTTGTGTTAAACCCGTATTATAATTACTTGACCATTTAAGTCATATTGCTTGGCTAGTTAAGTCAACTAATTTTTCCCACACCCTTAGCGTTGTACTCATTTTTAGTACACGATACCCCTAGTATACCCCTCCGAGCCTATCTTTTCGTTTCTAACTTTAAGCATTTTACTTAAAAGAGGAATTTGTTACACCCCACTTAAATGTACAACCAAATCGCCTTAGCCTTCCGTGTATGCGCTCATTTTTAGTGCATTATTGTTATTTGTTAAACCCTAAGTTAACTTTCTAATTGATTACATGGTTGCTAAGTCGAGTCATATCATTGTACATATTGTTTTGGGACGATTGGGACGATTGGGTAAGTACTTATTTTATGGAGTAATGGGGAAGAACATCGTATTATTACCCCCATACGTGCGTTAATCTTAAAAGTGCTCCAAGTGTTTTAATTTTCTTAATTCGAGTCATTAGATTAGTTAATTGTAAAGTATGTAAAAATTCAAGTGTAAGGGGAATGCTCAAACCCCTATGATGTATTATTTTGGATGGTAGGGTAAGAGTGTATGAAAAAAAAAAAAAAAAAAAAAAAAAAAATAGAAAAAGAAAGAAAGAAAAAACATACGGACTACCATCCCGTTTTTATTTTATGTTCATTTTATGTTTTTGTTATTTTTCATTTATTAGCTTAAGTCGAGTCTAGTCTTGGCTTAGCAACGCCATCTTGTACATGTAATTTACTAAGATTGTTAACTCGCCACCAGTAAAATTCCCTTTATCCAACAAAACCGCGTAATTCATATCCCTACACCTAACGTTATAACCCTTTTAAAAGACCTCTTTGATAGTTTATCCTAGGTGCTTACGCCATGTGGTGGAGGTTTGATCCTTTCCCAAGCCTATGGTAATCTATTTTGCTATGACAGGTAGTGAGAGATATCTTCCATTTCCATAATGTTATATTACTTTATTACACCCGAGAGATGTGAGTATCTAAACACTATTTGTGAGGTGCTTGTGTATGACCTCCGTGCTTGTCTATTGGTCTTTAGTGGAACGATTATTTGTTGTAATTACTTTTATATTAGTGTTAAATGACCCCTAACTTGTCTTTTGAGTAGAATAAAAGCTCATTTGCTTGAGGACAAGCAAATCTCAAGTGTAAGGGTATACGATGAGGCGAAAAATGATCCGTTTTTAGGGGGTCATTTAAGCCCGAATCCGAATTTATTTGATCAAATATTGCCCTAAATCGTTCCTGTTGTGATTTTAGGTGTTTGGAGAGTGAATTCTGGAAAAGAGGCTATTTTGGACGTTTTTGGAGCATAAAGTGAAGAAAACGACAAAGTACCAAAAATCCAAGCTGGAAATACAAGGTGACGGCGTCAAGGGTTTTCTCTTGACGGCGTCAGACATGAAGAATAATTTACCGTAGCTGGTGACGGCGTCAGAAGGAGAGGTGATGGCGTCAAAGTGGCCAAGATTAATTTACCGTGGGTGGTGACGGCGTCACATAGGCCGTCACGATTGGATCTAGGGCGTCCGAGGAAGTGTATGGCGGCGAGTTGACGGCGTCAGATTTAACTCTTGACGCCGTCAGGACGATTTTCCTATATATAGTTTTCTAGTTTTTTCATTAAAAAGAGAGAGAAGTTTTGGTGAAACCCTAAAGACGATTTTGGTGCCTCTTTTACAGGTTTTTCAAGGTTTCCAAACCCTTGAGACCTTGCATTGTAATTGAGATAAGTATACTCTTAATTCAATCAATATGTCTATGTGTTGGTTGTTTATCTTTTGCTCTTATCTTAATTCTACTATGCTAGGCTAGATCTCTCTTGTGTTTGCTTAGATCTAATGAAACCTAGATGTTGATTATGTGTTGATTACTTGTCTACTCTTGTTTTGAATGAATGATTTTATATGTTAGGCTTAAGAAAACTGGCAGATCTCCAAATGGTAACATGCTTGAACGTCTTAAGAAACATGAACCGAGGCGTACTAGGTCTTTATTGGTTGTATTTAATGCATGAGCCACTGTTTACAATCCCTATAGTTGTGCTGGGTCATGGTGTAGGAGGAGATAAGAGCTCATAGAGTTGGGGAGTTATGTATGCCACTCCACGAATGGTATTAAGGAATACAACCCGTCATTCATACAAGTGTAACAAGTAATTAACATGTAAAAGATATTTAGGGAGTAATGAAGTCTAAGTAAACACAATTTCTCCACATACTGCTCACAACCTTAGTTTAATATTAGCTTAATTTTAATTTCATTAGTTTAATTAGTTATATAGTAGTTTTTGGGTTAGTTGATTAACAACTAATTCCGCCCACTCTTCCAAAACCCGAGATTTTACTTGCTTTCATAAAAATATAAAAATACAAAAATAATCATCTCTCATCTCTAGAACTATTAATTAGGTTTTCTAATCCTAGCGACACTATTCCTAAGCTGAACGATCAATCCCCCGGTACTTGTCACTATACTATACTACAACGATCAGGTACACTGCCTGGTGGGGGTTGTAAGCCTCGCGAGATCCCTCAAGAGGTAAAGCAAGGTGCGATTCCCACGCATCAAGAAGCTTACAACCCCCACCAGGCAGTGTACCTGATCGTTGTAGTATAGTATAGTTACAAGTACCGGGGGATTGATCGTTCAGCTAGGAATAGTGTCGCTAGGATTAGAAAACCTAAATACTAGTTCTAAAGATGAGGGATGATTATTTTTGTATTTTTATATTTTTTTAGAAAGCAAGTAAAAATCTCGGGGTTTGAAGGATTTGGGCGGAATTAGTTGCTAGTCAACTAACCCAATACTAAATATGCAATCAAAATAAAATACTAGAAATGAAAATAAACTAAATTATACTAAGGTTGTGAGCAATAAGTGGAGAAGTTGTGTTTACTTAGATTTCACTACTCTCTAGATATCTTTTACACGTTAATTACTTGTTATAGTTGCGTGGATGACGGATTGTATTCCTTAATATCATTCATGGGGTGGCGCACTTAATTCCCCAATCCTATGAGTGCCTACTTCACTCCTATGTCGAGCCGATTAAGAAGCTCCTAACATGGGATCATTAGAATTTACTCATGCATTAAATACAACCAATAAAACCTAGTGCACGTCAGTTCATGTTTCCTAAGATGTTCAAGCATGTTACCATTTGGAGATCTGCCAGTTTTCTTAAGCCTAACATCGAAATCATTTATCCAATACAACCATAAACAAGTAATTAACACATAATTAACATCTAGGTTTCATTAGATCCAAGCAAACACAAGATATATCTAGCCTAGCATGATGGAATTAAGACAAGAACAAGATATAGACAACCAACACATAGACATATTGATTGAATTAAAAGAATACTTATCTCAATTACACATGAAAGGGATCAAGGGCTGAGAACCCTTGAAAAACTTGTAAAATTCGTACTAAGTTCGGACTTAGGGTTTCTCCAAAACTTCTCTCTTTTATGTGTGAAAATTAGAAAACTATATACAGGAAATAGGGTCTGACGGCGTCAAGAACAAATTTGTGACGCCGTCATCTCGCCGCCAAAATACTCCTCGGACTGCCTTGATCTACTTTTGATGCCGTCATGTGTTATGTGTTTCCAGGCCGTCATGCATTTTACTCTTGACGCCCTACTTCGTGACGCCTTCAATTCTGTACTGGATCGTCATGGAAATTACTCTTGACGCCGTCAAGATTTTCTTCTTGACGCCGTCACCTACTGTTCCCAACAAGCAAAATTAAGACTTTGGCATTTTCTTCACTTTTATGCTCTAAAAACGTCCGAATTGCTTCCTTTTCCAGATTTCTCTCCCAAAGTACCTAAAATCACAAAAGGAACGATTTAGGGCAATATTTGATCAAATAAATTCGAATTCGGGCTTAAATGACCCCCTAAAAGTGGTTCATTTTTCGCCTCATCATATACTAGCACCTCACAAATAGTGTTTAGATACTCGCATCTCTCGGGTGTAATAAAGTATATATTACAATATAGAAATGGAAAACATCTCTCACTACTTGTCATAACAAAATAGATTACCATAGGCTTGGGAAAGGATCAAACCTCCACCACATGGCGTAAGCACCTAGGATAAACTATCAAAGAGGTCTTTTATAGGGTTATAACGTTAAGTGTAGGGATATGGAATACACGGTTTTGTTGGATAAAGGCAATCTTTACTGGTGTCGAGTTAATCATCTTGGTTAATTACATATACAATATGGCGTTGCTAAGCCAAGATTAGACTCGACTTAAGCTAATAAATCAAAAATAACAAAAACATAAAATAAACATAGAATGAAACGGGATGGTAGTCCGTATGTTTTTCTATTTTCTATATTTTTTTTTTTTTTTTTTTTTTGCATACACTCTTACCCTACCATCCAAAATAATACATCATAGGGAATGTACATTCCCTTTACACTTGAATTTTTACATACTTTACAATAATCAAAACACTTGGAGTACTTTTAAGATTAATGCACATATGGGGGTAATATATGATGTTCTTCCCCATTACTCCATAACACAAGTACTTTACCCATGAGTCCCAATCGTCCCAAAACAATATGTACAAGGATATGACTCGACTTAGACAATTAACTAAGGGTTTAAACATATAACAATAATGCACTAAAGATGAGTGCATGCACGGAAGGCTAAGGCGATTTGGGTGTACATTTAAGTGGGTTGTAACAAATTCTTCCTTTAAGTAAGATACTTAAAGTTAGAAACGAAAAGATAGGCTCGGAGGGGTGTACTAGGGGTTTCATGTACTAAAAATGAGTACAACGCTAAGGTGTAGGAAAAATTAGTTGACTTTACTAGCCAAGCAATATGACTTAAATGGTCAAGTGATTCTGATACAGGTTTAACACAAGGGTGATCCTAATGCCTTTTATCATGTAGTAAATCCTACTACACGAATGTAGTCTCACTAGCGGTCTCGGGATGCATCACTAACGCAAGTTCTAGAATCTAAATGCTACCGGTACACTCATAAGCACTAATAGTAAATGTTTTTCCTATCAAATCTAAAGGCGAACCTCACATATTTGGGTGGAAAATTTTTCTGAATAGTACGGTTTTGTGCTAGTCATACAATCTCCTATCCATGAGACGCTTGCTAAGGATAAAGTTTCACTCCTAAATGTTGTAAAAAAATTTAAATTTGCCGCTAAAATTACACTAACAAGTATTTCTCATAGTTTTATTACACACCTACCATCAAACAAACAAACTCAAGTGAAAGTGTATCCTATAAGATATCATCATTTATCGTTCAAAAAAAAATAAGGTATCATCATTTACCCTCCCCTTACATTTAGGATGAACATTGTCCCCAATGTTCAATTAAATAATGTAAAAGTGAAATAGGCAAAAGAATGAAATCAAATACTCCCCTGATTCGTTCGGTGTGGATAGTGTGGTAACAAGGTTAGATCTTCCTCCAAGAAAATGAACAATCAAAGCTTCTCTTCCAGAAAAATAAATCATTTTCTTGTCATACATAACCTGTTAAACCTGAGAAAACGAACAAGGCAACCTCGCGTAAAATCGGCGGCAATCTATATACACTAACAAATCCTAGAAAACAATGTAAGATATAATGCTTGTGGAATGAATGTTTGCAGATTTCCTGGAGTTTATAAAACTAAAGATTTAACAAAAACTTTAAGACTCCGTTAGAAAAACAAAACTAGCAAAATTTTCAGAATTTTACACATGACGCCGTCAGGAATTAATTCCTGACACCGTCAGAAGTGACCTGCAGAAATCTTTACGTTAAGTTTCCAGAAAATTTCTGGAAAACTTATGTCCTACTTCCTGGAAAATCCTGAAAAACATCATTATGACTCGATACAAGCATTTGACTCTAACAAATACGAATATACATATCCATTTAATATTGTGGAGAATCATGATCGATTTTGTTTCTTGAAAACATGCTTGGGGTTTCCCCTTACACTTATCTTTTGCGAAATACCTTTGGATGAAGTTAAGACTAAGTCAAACGACAAAAATAAAGTATTTTCACCATTTTATTTTTGAAACATGATCTACCAACAATAAAAATAAAGCATGCATACGGAAACAAATAACAATCAAACAAATAAAAATCACACAAAGCATGGGTTGCCTCCCAAGAAGCGCTTTTCTTTATTTATGTGTCTTGTAGCTAGACTCAAGGTCATGGGCAATTACGTGACCTCATCCTTGGTCTCACTTTCTAGGTCATCTCCTATATTAGTTTTGTATTCCGGACCTAGTTGCAAGCATTCTTTGTAGAAACCAAGTATTCTATTCATAACATACTCTACTCCTCTACGTCTATCCTCATCATTCCTATAGTAAACCGCTTGTTTGTGTTCCTTTTTTACGTTTGATAGGAGGCGGTATTGTTCAATTTTATAGGGCATTTGGTAAGCAATCTCATCATTCTCTTCCTTGAACCTAACTATCCCTAGAGTTGGATCATAACTCATCCTAGAGGCCTCAACGAACGGTTTTCCGAACACTACTTGACTTAGGAAATCATCTATCACTGGACGAGTATCCTCCACTATCACGAAGTCGGTCTCATAAGTGAAGTTTCCAACAATCACATGCAATCCTTTCACTCTTCCTACAAAATTACTTATCACATTCTTGTTGGGCATCATCCTATAACCAAGTTGTTTCTTCATTACCCAATTATAATAAGTCCTAGTCATGATGTTTATAGGAGACCTAGGATCGATATAAGCTTTCCATACATGCATATGCCCAATGTTGCATGGTATGTTAATGTTAGAGGGATCGCCTACTTTAATAAGGGGAACAATCACATGCAATCCTTTCACTCTTCCTACAAAATTACTTATCACATTCTTGTTGGGCATCATCCTATAACCAAGTTGTTTCTTCATTACCCAATTATAATAAGTCCTAGTCATGATGTTTATAGGAGACCTAGGATCGATATAAGCTTTCCATACATGCATATGCCCAATGTTGCATGGTATGTTAATGTTAGAGGGATCGCCTACTTTAATAAGGGGTGAACCAAGGATATATGGTGTCTCAGGATCATTGAGTAAATCCTTGTGATATTCCCGTTCTTCCTTGGTGGGCAACTTATCAAAGTATTCTTCTACGTTTTCTACTTCCTCTAACTTTTCTCCCTTATTAACCTCAACTTCCTTAATTTCATTCCTAGTCTCGGTTTCTACCCCAACTTCATCCTTGTCACTTTCTTCTATATCCTTATCTATTGGCTTAATGGTGACAACATTGACAAAGTGGACGTGTTTGGATGATGAGGGGTCCTTAATTTGGATTCCACTATTGGTGTCCCTAGTGTCCTTCCTAGGTGTAGTCAATGCTTGGTTGTTGAGGGCTTTCAACAAGTTGTCAATCTTATTGGTCATCTCCGTTTGTTGTTGATTGAATTCGGTTTCAAACTTAACTATGCGAGCTTCTTAAGATGCCATAAAATTGGACATCAATCCTTCAAGATTGTTGGTACTAGCATAGTTATTAGAAAGATTGTTGTTGAAAGTACGGTTGGAGGGTGGACCGTTTGGTTGGTAACGATTAGGCGGATTGGAAGAATTGTTTTGGTTTTTTTTTCACCTAAGGTTCGGGTGATTTTTCCAAGAAGGATTGTAGGAATCACCGTAAGGGTTTGGCTCGGGCTTGAAAGTGTACCACTTATCTCCCGCTTCGTCGGTACGCGAAGATGCATAGTCCGCAAAAGCTGTTCCGGGGAGTTCCACGCAATCACGAGTGTCATGGGGACCACTACATAATTCGCATGAAGAAGTGATTTTGTTCACTTGGCTTGAAGGCTTAGGAGCTTCGTAAGATTTCATGAGAAACTTGACTTGGTCCTCAAGTTCCATGATCCTACGGTCGGGAGCACTAGAATTGTCGAAGGCAAAGATATTGCCTTGACCGTTTTGTTCAAATCACGGGGATCATTCCAACTTTTGTTGTCATAAAGAGCAAGATCTTCTATGAGTTCCCATGATTCTTCCGCACTTAGATCACGTAGCTTGCCACCGGCCGATTGGTCAATGGTTCGCCTTGTGGAGAGATCGATATGGTCATAGAAGATTTGGACTTGGAGCCAAAGATCTATGCCATGATGAGGGACTTTTTGGAGTAAGTCCTTGAAATGAGTCCATGCTTCATATAGAGTTTCACCTTGACGTTGTTGGAACCTCAAGATATCATTTCTAAGCTTGGTAGTTCTCCCCGGTGGGAAAAATTGAGCAAGGAAACGAGTGGTGAGATCATCCCATGAGGTGATGGATCCCGCGGGTAAACGTTCAAGCCATTGACTAGCTTGATCACGTAGAGAGAATTGGAATAGGAGTAATCGGGTCGACTCTCTAGTTGTAACATCAAGGTCTATAGAATCTACGATTTTAAAGAAGTCCTTGAGATGTTGATTAGGATCTTCGGAACGAAGTCCATGGAATGCACATTCGCTTTGCACCAACCGGATGGTGTCGGATCGCAAGGGAGACACATTGGCTCCTTGGGTGAGCTCAATAGTGTTTCGATAGCCTTGGTGGCTAGGTCGGGAATACTCTCCTAGGGTTCGGGGCCTAAGAGGTTGGTTTGCTAGTGGTGGGTTTTGTTGGTGGTCTTGTTGTGGTGGGTTGATGGGTTCAAAGATGTTACCACCTTCTATAATGTCGGATGGTAAAGGTTACGAACAAAGACACGAAGAAATAAGATAGACTAAAGAAAACCTAAAAATAAAAATAAAAATAAAATCTTACTAGAAAGGAATCTAGCAAGTAGACCTAATAAAAAGAAATCCTAACCTAGACAATAACTATTCCTCGGGCTGCGGCGCCAAAAACTTGATGCGTGGGAATTGCACCAGGCTTTACCTCTCGAGGGATCTCGAGAAGCTTACAACCCCCACCAGGCAGTGTACCTGATCGTTGTAGTATAGTATAGTGACAAGTACCGGGGGATTGATCGTTCAACTCAGGAATAGTGTCGCTAGGATTAGAAAGCCTAAAAACTAGGTCTAGAGGTGAGGATGATTCTTTTTGTATTTTTATATTTTATGAAAAGCAAGTAAAATCTCGGGTTTTGGAAGAGTGGGCGGAATTAGTTGCTAATCAACTAACCCAATAACTAAAGATGCAATCAAAATAAAATAACAAAAATGTAAATAAACTAATTAAACTAGTGGTGTGAACAATAAATGGGAAAATTGTGTTTACTTAGATTTCATTACTCCCTAGATATCTTTTACAAGTTTATAGTTTGTTATAGTTGCGTGGATGACGGGTTATATTCCTTAATACCAATCGTGGGGTGGCGTACGTACTTCCCCAACTCTATAAGCTCCTACTTCACTCCTATGTCGAGCCTGCAAGAAGCTCCTAAAATGGGATCATTAGAATTCGCTCATGCATTAAATACAACCATAAAAACCTAGTACGCATTGGTTCATGCTTCTTAAGACGTTCAAGCAAGTTACACTATGGAAGTCTGCCAGTTTTCTTAAGCCTAACATCGAAATCATTCATCCATTACAACTATAAACAAGCAATCAACCCATAATCAACATCTAGGTTTCACTACATCTAAGCAAACACACAAGAGATCTAGCCTAGCATGTTAAAATCAAGACAAGTGTAAGATATATTAAAACAACACATAGACATATTGAATGAATTGAAAGGATACTTATCTTAATTGAACATGAAAGGTTTCAAGGGGTGAAAACCCTTGAAAATTGATGTGTGGGAATTGCACCAGGCTTTACCTCTCGAGGGATCTCGAGAAGCTTACAACCCCCACCAGGCAGTGTACCTTATCGTTGTAGTATAGTATAGTGACAAGTACCGGGGGATTGATCGTTCAACTTGGGAATAGTGTCGCTAGGATTAGAAAACCTAAAGACTAGGTCTAGAGATGAGGGATGATTCTTTTTGTATTTTTTTGGTTTAATGAAAAGCAAATAAAAATCTCGGTTTTTGAAGGAGTGGGCGGAATTAGTTGCTAATCAACTAACCCAATTACTAAGATGCAATCAAAATAAAATACTAAAAATGAAAATAAACTAATTTAACTAGAGGTGTGAGCAATATATGGGAGAATTGTGTTTACTTAGGTTTCACTACTCCCTATATATCTTTTACAGGTTAATTACTTGTTACAGTTGCGTGGATGACGGATTATATTCCTTAATACCATTCATGGGGTGGCGTACTTACTTCCCCAATCCTATAAGCTCCAACTTCACTCCTATGTCGAGCCGGCTAAGAAGCTCCTAACATGGGATCACTAGAATTCGCTCATGCATTAAATACAATCATAAAAACCTAGTACACATCGGTTCATGTTTCTTAAGACGTTCAAGCAAGTTACACAATGGAGATCTGCCAGTTTTCTTAAGCCTAACATTGAAATCATTCATCCATTACAACTATAAACAAGCAATCAACCTATAATCAACATCTAGGTTTCATTACATCTAAGCAAACACATGAAAGATCTAGCCTAGCATGTTGAAATCAAGACAAGCATAAGATATATTCAAACAACACATAGACATATTGAATGAATTGAAAGAGGACTTATCTTAATTAAACATGAAAGGTTTCAAGGGGTGAAAACCCTTGAAAATACTGTTACAAACGACCTAGGGTTTATTAGGTTCGAACCTAGTATTCTCCACACAAGTTCCTCTCTTAATGAATGGAAAATAGAATATATATAGATTTTGTGAAGTGACGGCGTCAAGAGTAAATGTCTGACGCCGTCATCTCGCCGCCAAATAAGTTCTCGGACTGCCTAGATCTGGGTTTGACGCCGTCACGAGTAGTCCATCTTCAGGCCGTCACCAAAATAACTCTTGACGCCTTCAGGTTTTCTCTGGGTCGTCATGGATTTTACTCCTGAAGCCGTCACAATTCCCTTCTTGATGCCGTTAGGTACTGTTCTCAGCATGGAAAATTAGGTCTTTGCCGTTTTCTTCACTTTTATGCTCCAAAAACGTCCAAAATGCTTCCTTTTCCAGAATTCACTCCCAAAGTACCTAAAATCACAAAAGGAACGATTTAGGGCAATATTTGATCAAATAAATTCAATTCCGGGCTTAAATGACCCCCTAAAAATGGTTAATTTTTCGCCTCATCATATACCCTTACACTTGAGATTTGCTTGTCCTCAAGCAAATTCGCTTTTATTCTAGTCAAAATACAAGTTAGAGGTCATTTAACACTAATATAAAAGTAATTACAACAAATAATCGTTCCACTAAAGACCAAAGACAAGCATGGAGGTCATACACTAGCACCTCACAAATAGTGTTTAGATACTCACATCTCTCGGGTGTAATAAAGTAATATCACAATATGGAAATGGAAAACGTCTCTCACTACCTGTCATAACAAAATAGATTACCATAGGCTTGGGAAAGGATCAAACCTCCACCGCATGGCGTAAGCACCTAGGATAAACTATCAAAGAGGTCTTTTTAAAGGGTTGTAATGTTAGGTGTAGGGATATGGAATACACGGTTTTGTTGGATATAGGCAGTCTTTATTTGTGGCAAGTTAATCATCTTGGTTAATTACATATACAATGTGGCGTTGCTAAGCCAAGACTAGACTCGACTTAAGCTAATAAATCAAAAATAACAAATACATAAAATAAACATAGAATGAAACGGGATGGTAGTCCGTATGTTTTTTTTTTTTTTTTTTTTTTTTTTCTATATTTTTTTTTTCTTTTTCTTGATTTTTTCGATTTTTTTTTTTTTTTTTTTGCATTCACTTTTACCTTACTGATGAGGCGAAAAATGATCCGTTTTTAGGGGGTCATTTAAGCCCGAATCCGACTTTATTTGATCAAATATTGCCCTAAATCGTTCCTTTTGTGATTTTAGGTACTTGGAGAGTGAATTCTGGAAAAGAAGCCATTTTGGACGTTTTTGGAGCATAAAAGTGAAGAAAACGGCAAAGTCTCTATTTTCCATGCTGAGAACAGTGCATGACGGCGTCAAGAGTAATTCCCTGACGGCGTCAAACCTCAATAATAAAAATCCGTAGTTCATGAAGGCGTCAAAAGTTTGCTTGACGGCGTCAAAGTCCCAAGAATAAAATACCGTGGTTGATGACGGCGTCACACAGGCCGTCAGAAGAAGATCAAGGCCGTCCGAGGAAGTATTTGGCGGCGAGATGACGGCGTCACACCCTTGTTCTTGACGCCGTCACCTCAGTTTTCCTATATATAGTTTTCTAGTTTTTTCATTAAAGGAAGAAAGTTTTGGTGAAACCCTAAAGACGATTTTGGTGGAACTTTTACAGGTTTTTCAAGGGTTCCAAACCCTTGATACCTTGCATTGTAATTGAGATAAGTGTTCTTCTAATTCAATCAATATGTCTATGTGTTGGTTGTCTATATCTTGTTCTTGTCTCAATTCCATTATGCTAGGCTAGATCTCTTTTGTGTTTGCTTAGATCTAATGAAACCTAGATGTTGATTATGTGTTGATTACTTGTTTATTCTTGTCTTGGATGAATGATTTTATATGTTAGGCTTAAGAAAACTGGCAGATCTCCAAATGGTAACATGCTTGAACGTCTTAAGAAACATGAACCGAGGCGTACTAGGTCTTTATTGGTTGTATTTAATGCATGAGCCACTGTTTACAATCCCTATAGTTATGCTGGGTCATGGTGTAGGAGGAGATAAGAGCTCATAGAATTGGGGAGTTATGTATGCCACCCCATGAATGGTATTAAGGAATACGATCCGTCATCCATGCAATTATAATAAGTAATTAACGTGTAAAAGATATCTAGGGAGTAGTGAAGTCTAAGTAAACACAATTTCTCCAATTACTGCTCACAACCTTAGTATAATTAGTTTAATTTCATTTTCAGTATTTTATTTTGATTATATCTTAGTTTTGGGTTAGTTGAATAGCAACTAATTCCGCCCACTCTTTCAAAACCCGAGATTTTATTTGCTTTCTAAAAAATATAAAAAATACAAAAATAATCATCCCTCATCTTTAGAACTAGTAATTAGGCTTTCTAATCCTAGCGACACTATTCCTAAGCTGAACGATCAATCCCCCGGTACTTGTCACTATACTATACTACAACGATCAGGTACACTGCCTGGTGAGGGTTGTAAGCTTCTCGAGATCCCTCGAGAGGTAAAGCCTGTTGCGATTCCCACGCATCAAGTTTTTGGCGCCGCTGCCGGGGATTGTCTATCTTTACATTCATTTCTCAACTTTCGCAAAAGAGTGCGGCGCCATCAAGTTTTTGGCGCCGCAGCCCGGGGAATAGTTATTGTCTAGGTTATGATTTCTTTTTATTAGGTCTACTTGCTAGATTCCTTTCTAGTAAGATTTTATTTTTATTTTTAGGTCTTCTTTAGTCTATCTTAATTTCTTCGTGCTTTTGTTCGTAACTCTTTACCATCCGACATCATGGAAGGTGGTAACATCTTTGAACCCATCATCCCACCATAACAAAACCCACCACTAGAACCCCTTAGGCCCCGAACCTTAGGAGAGTACTCCCGACCTAGCCTCCGAGGCTACCGAAACACCATTGAGCTCATCGGAGCCAATGTGACACCCTTGCAATCCGACACCATCCGGTTGGTGCAAAGCGGATGTGCATTCCATGGACTTCGTTCCGAAGATCCAAACCAACATCTTAAGGACTTCCTCAAAATCGTAGATTCCATAGACCTAGGTGTTGAAACTAGAGAGACTACCCGTTTACGCCTATTCCAATTCTCTCTACGGGATCAAGCTAGTCAATGGCTTGAGCGTTTACCCGCGGGATCCATCACCACATGGGATGATCTCACCACTCGTTTTCTTGCTCAATTTTTCCCACCGGGGAGAACTACTAAGCTTAGGAATGACATCTTGATGTTCCAACAACGTCAAAATGAATCTCTCTATGAAGCATGGACTCGTTTCAAGGACTTACTCCAAAAAGTCCCTCATCATGGCATAGATCTTTGGCTCCAAGTCCAAATCTTCTATGACCATATCGACATCTCCACGAGGCGAACCATTGACCAATCGGCCAGTGGTAAGCTACGTGATCTTAGTGCGGAACAATCATGGGAACTCATAGAAGATCTTGCTCTCTATGACAACGAAAGTTGGAACGATCCCCGTGATTTGAACAAAACGGTCAAGGCAATATCTTTGCCTTCGAACAATTCTAGCACTCCCGACCGTAGGATCATGGAACTTGAGGACCAAGTCAAGTCTCTCATGAAATCTTACAAAGCTCATAAACCTTCAAGCCAAGTAAGCAGAATCGCTTCTACATGCAAACTGTGCAATGGCCCTCATGAGACCTATAACTGCATGGAACTTCCAAAACGTGCTTATAACGAATTCACATCATCACACGTAGGTCAGGGTCCTCGAACTTCTGCCGAAGCCTATGAGGCATGGAAGGATAAACCTGATTTTAGAGGGTACCAAACACGGAGCGTATCCTTCAATGACTCCTCACCCCTCACTTGGTCCAAGCATTTCCCCTCACAAAGCACTCCTAGGCAGAGCTGTGAAGACGCCTTGCGAAAGTTCATTCTATCTCAAGAATTACAGCTCTCCACGCTCGAGGCTAAATTTAGACAACAGCAGACCGATGTGAATAACCAGATTTGTAATCTGCTGGCTGCTATCAAAGAGCATATTGATAATAAGCCCATTCACGTTGATGAGGTTAAATCTGCTACCATCATGAGTCCACCAGCCTCCCCCGTGAAAATAAAAAAGTCCTAGCAAGTTGTTCAAACATCTATCCCCTAACGGAAAAGAACCTGTCAACCCCCCTGGACCAATCCACTTCATAAACACCATCACCACAATATCTGCTTCAACATCCAACCCAACCCAACAACAAACTAACAAATTCAGTCAGACAGCGAAAGATGAGACCTCAAGGGTTGACCCTGCTTCGGCCAGAAAACCTACCGACTCACCCGAGCAATGCACCGCACAAGAATCCGACAAACCAGATGAAAGGAACGAGAAATTGGAAGAGCATGAGAAAGATCCAACCATTTTGGGTAAATCTATTATAGAAGAATCCGAGAGAAAAATGGAGGATGTTATTGGTGTGGGTAGCAATCAGACTAAGGAATGTAACCCTAAAGTTTTCAAGATCCCCTGTACCATTAAGGAAAAGCTCTTAACCAATAGTCATATAGATCCTAGCTTCCCAATCAACATAATCCCCCTTTCCCTATACCACAAAACCTTCCCAGAGCACATTGCGTGCGAGAGGGTAATAGAAAATTTATCAATTAGGATTGGAGAGCTTGTTTACAATATTGACCTCACCGTGGTTGATGACATGGACCCTTTCACCAATCAATCATTAACCCACCTTGTCCTGGGGATACCATTTATCAATGAATCGGGAGCAATCCTTGATGAGAAAGATGGTAGTGTAGTACTTACCAATGGTGTTAGGAAGGTAATTTTTCGTAGGGATAGTGAGGAGGTGTACGAGTATCGTCCTTCTCTTGAGGGGAATCTATATGGGTCAAAGGATGGAGAGTTGGGGAAGATAAGACGACGTGATCCGAATAATCTCAAAATTCCATGCATGATCGGTCACAAGCATTTTGATAACGTCTACATCAACATATTTATGCCTAAGAATGTTATGTCCCTATTCCATTACAACAATATCTGCAGATGGGGAATGATTTACAAGGGAGAGAAAGTGGTTGGTAACGATCATGAAATCCAGGTGTTCGTAGGAAATATGGCATTCCCTATGGAATTCACAATTGTGGACAACATAGAAGACTATGTCGGCCCTAGGTTATCACAAGTCGTCTTTGGAGCACCCTTTTGTGAAATCACTAATTTGATAGTGGATGACTTGAACGGAATCATGACCTTCACTGATGGGATTAGGAGGATTTCATACCAAACGCCATACAAGAGAAGAGACCTTAAGGGAATAGATTGTGACGGGCTTGATATGATGAGCTCCCAACTTATCTTGTGTGATGAAGATGTTAGGAGAGGGTGTAAAAATATTTCTGATTTATCATGTGGATTCTTTAAGAATGTTAGCCAGCTTGGTTCTAAGTATCGACAAGATGTTTTCGAATTCGAAGATCCGAAGTACTTGCACTATGAAAGCGATACTAGTTTAGAAGACGACCTAGAGAGTGGAACCAATGATGGAATCACGTAGTAACCCATGACCTTGAGTCTAGCTACAAGACTCGTAAATAAAGAAAAGCGCTTCTTGGGAGGCAACCCATGTTTTGTGTGATGTTATTTGTTTGATTGTTATTTGTTTCCGTATGCATGCTTAGTTTTTATTGTTGGTTGATCATGTTTCTCAATTAAAATGTGGAAATACTTTACTATGTTGTTTGGCCTAGTCTTAATTCCAACCTAAAAGTATTTTTGCAAAAGATAAGTGTAAGGGGAAACCCCAAATATGTTTTCAAGAAACAAACCGATCATGATTCTCCACAATATTAAATGAACATGTAAATTCGTATTTGTTAGAGTCAAATGCTTGTATTGAGTCATAATGAAGTTTTGCAGGATTTTCCAGGAAGTAGGACCAAGTTTTTCCAAAAATTTTCCGGAAACTTAACATAAGAATTTCTGCAGGTCCATTCTGACGGCGTCAGAGTTTTACTCTTGACAGCGTCAGGAGTTAAAATCTGGAAATTTTACCGGTTTTGTTTTTTCTAACGGAGTCTTATGGTTTTTGTGAATTATTAAGTTTTATAATCTCCAGGAAATCTGCAAACTTCATTCCACAAGCATTATATCTTACTTTGTTTTCTAGGATTTAGTAACTTATATAGGATGCCGCCGATTTTACGCGAGGTTGTCTTGTCTATTTTGTCAGGTTTTACAAGTTATTTTCGACAAGGAGATGATTTATATTCTGGAAGGGAAGCTTTGATTGTTCGTTTTCTTGGAGGAAGATCTAACCTGGCCAACCTATAATCCATACCGAGCGAATCAGGGGAGTATTTGATTTCATTCTCTTTACTTTTTCACTTTTACATTCTTTACTTGAACATTGGGGACAATGTTCATCTTAAGTGTAAGGGGAGGGTAAAAAGATGATACCTTACATATGCACTTTCACTTGAGTTTGCTTTGTTTAATGGTAGATGTGTAATAAAACTATGAGAAATACTTGTTAGTGCAATTTTAGCGCCAAATTTAAAATTTTTTACAACATTTAGGAGTGAAACTTTAGCCATAGCAAGCGTCTCATGGATAGGAGACTGTATGACTAGCACATAACCGTATATTCAGAAAAATTTTCCACCCAAAAATGTGAGGTTCGCCTTTAGATTTGATAGGAAAAGCATTCATTATTAGTACTTATGAGTGTACCGGTAGCATTTAGATTCTAGAACTTGCGTTAGTGATGCATCCCGAGACCGCTAGTGAGACTACATTCGTGTGGTAGGATTTACTACATGATAAGAGGCATTAGGAGCACCCTTGTGTTAAACCCGTATCATAATTACTTGACCATTTAAGTCATATTACTTGGCTAGTTAAGTCAACTAATTTTTCCCACACCCTTAGCGTTGTACTCATTTTTAGTACACGAAACCCCTAGTACACCCCTCCGAGCCTATCTTTTCGTTTCTAACTTTAAGCATCTTACTTAAAGGAAGAATTTGTTACACCCCACTTAAATGTACAACCAAATCGCCTTAGCCTTCCGTGTATGCGCTCATTTTTAGTGCATTATTGTTATTTGTTAAACCCTAAGTTAACTTTCTAATTGATTACATGGTTGCTAAGTCGAGTCATATCCTTGTACATATTGTTTTGGGACGATTGGGACTCATGGGTAAGTACTTATTTTATGGAGTAATGGGGAAGAACATAATATTATTACCCCCATATGTACGTTAATCTTAAAAGTGCTCCAAGTGTTTTGATTTTCTTAATTCGAGTCATTAGAATAGTTGAATGTAAAGTATGTAAAGATTCAAGTGTAAGGGGAATGTTCATACCCCTATGATGTCTTATTTTGGATGGTAGGGTAAGAGTGTATGCAAAAAAAAAAAAAAAAAAAAAAAAAAAAAAAAAAAAAAAATCGAAAAAATCAAGAAAAAGAAAAAAAAATAGAAAAAGAAAAAAGAGAAAAACATACGGACTACCATCCCTTTTTATTCTATGTTCATTTTATGTTTTTTACTATTTTTCATTTGTTAGCTTAAGTCGAGTCTAGTCTTGGCTTAGCAACGCCATATTGTACATGTAATTAACCAAGATTGTTAGCTCGCCACCAGTAAAACTTCCTTTATCCAACAAAACCGTGTAATTCATATCCCTATACCTAACATTACAACCCTTTAAAAGACCTCTTTGATAGTTTATCCTAGGTGCTTACGCCATGTGGTGGAAGTTTGATCCTTTCCCAAGCCTATGGTAATCTATTTTGCTATGACAGGTAGTGAGAGATATCTTCCATTTCCATAATGTTATATTACTTTATTACACCCGAGAGATGTGAGTATCTAAACACTATTTGTGAGGTGCTTGTGTATAACCTCCGTGCTTGTCTATTGGTCTTTAGTGGAACGATTATTTGTTGTAATTACTTTTATATTAGTGTTAAATGACCCCTAACTTGTATTTTGAGTAGAATAAAAGCTCATTTGCTTGAGGACAAGCAAATCTCAAGTGTAAGGGTATATGATTAGGCGAAAAATGATCCGTTTTTAGGGGGTCATTTAAGCCCGAATCCGACTTTATTTGATCAAATATTGCCCTAAATCGTTCCTTTTGTGATTTTAGGTACTTGGAGAGTGAATTCTGGAAAAGAAGCCATTTTGGACGTTTTTGGAGCATAAAAGTGAAGAAAACGGCAAAGTCTCTATTTTCCATGCTGAGAACAGTGCATGACGGCGTCAAGAGTAATTCCCTGACGGCGTCAAACCTCAATAATAAAAATCCGTAGTTCATGAAGGCGTCAAAAGTTTGCTTGACGGCGTCAAAGTCCCAAGAATAAAATACCGTGGTTGATGACGGCGTCACACAGGCCGTCAGAAGAAGATCAAGGCCGTCCGAGGAAGTATTTGGCGGCGAGATGACGGCGTCACACCCTTGTTCTTGACGCCGTCACCTCACTTTTCCTATATATAGTTTTCTAGTTTTTTCATTAAAGGAAAAAAGTTTTGGTGAAACCCTAAAGACGATTTTGGTGGAACTTTCACAGGTTTTTCAAGGGTTCCAAACCCTTGATACCTTGCATTGTAATTGAGATAAGTGTTCTTCTAATTCAATCAATATGTCTATGTGTTGGTTGTCTATATCTTGTTCTTGTCTCAATTCCATTATGCTAGGCTAGATCTCTTTTGTGTTTGCTTAGATCTAATGAAACCTAGATGTTGATTATGTGTTGATTACTTGTTTATTCTTGTCTTGGATGAATGATTTTATATGTTAGGCTTAAGAAAACTGGCAGATCTCCAAATGGTAACATGCTTGAACATCTTAAGAAACATGAACCGAGGCGTACTAGGTCTTTATTGGTTGTATTTAATGCATGAGCCACTGTTTACAATCCCTATAGTTGTGCTGGGTCATGGTGTAGGAGGAGATAAGAGCTCATAGAATTGGGGAGTTATGTATGCCACCCCATGAATGGTATTAAGGAATACGATCTGTCATCCATGCAATTATAACAAGTAATTAACGTGTAAAAGATATCTGGGGAGTAGTGAAGTCTAAGTAAACACAATTTCTCCAATTACTGCTCACAACCTTAGTATAATTAGTTTAATTTCATTTTCAGTATTTTATTTTGATTATATCTTAGTTTTGGGTTAGCTGAATAGCAACTAATTCCGCCAACTCTTTCAAAACCCGAGATTTTATTTGCTTTCTAAAAAATATAAAAAATACAAAAATAATCACCCCTCATCTTTAGAACTAGTAATTAGGCTTTTTAATCCTAGCGACACTATTCCTAAGCTGAACGATCAATCCCCCGGTACTTGTCACTATACTATACTACAACGATCAGGTACACTGCCTGGTGGGGGTTGTAAGCTTCTCGAGATCCCTCGAGAGGTAAAGCCTGTTGCGATTCCCACGCATCACTTACCATCCAAAATAATACATCATAGGGAGTGAACATTCCCCTTACACTTGAATCTTTACATACTTTACAATAAACTAATCTAATGACTCGAATTAAGAAAATCAAAACACTTGGGGTACTTTTAAGATTAACGTACATATGGGTGTAATAAATGATGTTCTTCCCCATTACTCCATAACATAAGTACTTTTCCCATGAGTCCCAATCGTCCCAAAACAATATGTACAAGGATATGACTCGACTTAGCAACCATGTAATCAATTAGATAATTAACTAAGGGTTTAAACAAATAACAATAATGCACTAAAGATGAGTGCATACATGGAAGGCTAAGGCGATTTGGTTGTACATTTAAGTGGGGTGTAACAAATTCTTCCTTTAAGTAAGATGCTTAAAGTTAGAAACGAAAAGATAGGCTCGGAGGGGTGTACTAGGGGTTTCGTGTACTAAAAATGAGTACAACGGTAAGGTGTGGGAAAAATTAATTGACTTAACTAGCCAAGTAATATGACTTAAATGGTCAAGTAATTATGATACGGGTTTAACACAAGGGTGATCATAATGCCTCTTATCATGTAGTAAATCCTACTACACGAATGTAGTCTCACTAGCGGTCTCGGGATGCATCACTAACGCAAGTTCTAGAATCTAAATGCTACCGGTACACTCATAAGCACTAATAGTAAATGCTTTTCCTATCAAATCTAAAGGCGAACCTCACATATTTGGGTGGAAAAATTTTCTGAATGGTACGGTTTTGTGCTAGTCATACAACTCCTATCCGTGAGACGCTTGTTATGGCTAAAGTTTCACTCCTAAATGTTGTAAAAAAAATTAAATTTGGCGCTAAAATTACACTAACAAGTATTTCTCATAGTTTTATTACACATCTACTATCAAACAAACAAACTCAAACGAAAGTGTATCTGTAAGGTATCATCATTTTACCCTTCCCTTACACTTAGGATGAACATTGTCCCCAATGTTCAAGTAAAGAATGTAAAAGTGAAATAAGTAAAAAGAATGAAATCAAATACTCCCCTGATTCGCTCGGTATGGATAATAAGGTGGCCAGGTTAGATCTTCCTCCAAGAAAATGAACAATTAAAGCTTCCCTTCCAGAATATAAATCATATTCTTGTCATACATAACCTGTAAAACCTGAGAAAACAGACATGGCAACCTCGCGTAAAATCGGCGGCAATCTATATATGCTAACAAATCCTAAAAAAAACAAAATAAGATATAATGCTTGTGGAATGATGTTTGCAGATTTCCTGGAGATTATAAAACTAAAGATTCAACAAAAACTTTAAGACTCCGTTAGAAAAACCAAACTGGTAAAATTTCCAGAATTTTACATGTGACACCGTCAGGAGTTAACTCCTGACGCCGTCAGAAGTGACCTGCATAAATTCTTATGTTAAGTTTTCGGAAAATTTCTGGAAAAACTTCGTCCTACTTCCTGGAAAATCCTGCAAAACATCATTATAACTCGATACAAGCATTTGACTCTAACAAATACGAATATACATGTTCACTTAATATTGTGGAGAATCATGATCAATTTTGTTTCTTAAAAACATATTTGGGGTTTCCCCTTACACTTATCTTTTGCGAAATACCTTTGGATGAAGTTAAGACTAAGCCTAACAGCAAAATAAAGTATTTTCACCATTTTAGTTTTGAAACATGATCTACCAACAATAAAAATAAAGCATGCATACGGAAGCAAATAACAAACAAATAAAAATCACACAAAGCATGGGTTGCCTCCCAAGAAGCGGTTTTCTTTATTTACGAGTCTTGTAGCTAGACTCAAGGTCATGGGTTACTACGTGACCTCATCATCAAACGTTACATCCTCCTCACTAATCATTTCATTGCTATTTTCCTGATAATGTTTTATACGTTGTATGTTGACAGTAAATTCTGTACCTTCATCGTCTAATAACACAACAGCTCCAGTTTTAGAGGAACTCTGCACCGTAAATGGTCCATACCATCTAGACTTGAGTTTCCCTGGAAATAACCTTAACCGAGAGTTGTACAATAGGACTTTGTCCCCTTCTGAAAATTCCTTGGGTTTTTTAATTCTTTGGTCATGCCATCTTTTTGCCCTCTCTTTATATGTAATGGAGGACTCATAAGCTTCTAATCTAAGCTCATCAAGCTCGTGTAATTGCAAGAACCTATTGGTTCCGGCAATTGTATAATCTAAATTACATGCCTTAAGCGCCCAATAAGCCTTATGTTCCAATTCTACCGGAAGGTGACATGCCTTACCATACACCATGCGGAACGGGGTCGTTCCAATAGGTGTCTTGTAGGCGGTTCAGAATGCCCACAAGGCCTCGTCGAGTTTAAATGACCAGTATTTTCTATTCTGACTAACCATTTTTTCTAGTATTCTTTTAATAGCCCTGTTTGTGTTTTCGACCTGGCCATTGGTCTATGGATGATAGGCGGTGGAGAATCGATGGGACACCCCATACTTTCTCATGACCTTTTCCATTTGCGCATTGCAAAAGTGGGTTTCCCTATCACTGATGAGGGCTTTAGGAATCCCGAATCTAGCGAAAAGCTTTTTCAGGAAATGAATAACCACCCTGGCATCGTTGGTCCTAAGGGCTTGTCCCTCTACCCATTTTGAAACATAATCGATGGCAACTAAAATGTATTCATTCCCCCCTGAAGATGGAATGGGTCCCATGAAGTCAATTCCCCAGACATCGAAAACCTCACATACTTGTATAAAATTCTGAGGTGCTTCATCCCTATGTGATATGTTCCCGGCCCGTTGACATGCATCGCATGCTTGTACCATTTCTTTGACATCACGGAAAATTGTGGGCCAATAGAATCCCGCGTCGAAAATCTTTCGGGCGGTGGTGCTTATCCCATGATGGCCTCCAGAGGGACCAGAGTGACATTCCCTCATAATTTTTACTGCCTCACTTTCCGAAACACAACGTCTGATTATTTGGTCCGGACACCTCCGGAATAAAAATGGTTCATCCCAGAAGTAGTATTTTAACTGAGAAAAGAACATTTTCCTTTCATATCTAGTCAGGTGTTCTAGAACGAGTCTGCTTGCGAGATAGTTGGCAAAATCGGCGTACCAAGGCTCCGAATCAGTCATTGACATGAGTTGTTCGTCAGGAAATGAATCCCGAATCTCACTTCTATCATGCTCACCCAAGGGATTTTCAAGACGGGATAGATGATCTGCGGCCAGATTTTCTGCCCCCCTCTTATCACGAATCTCAACATCAAATTCTTGTAACAACAAGATCCACCGGATTAGTTGTGGCTTAGCATCTTGCTTAGCAAAAAGATATCGAAGAGCCGAATGATCAGTGAAAATGACTGTCTTTGAAAGGACAAGATATTGCCGGAATTTGTCGAATGTGAACACCACGGCTAACAATTCTTTTTTGGTGGTGGAGTAATTCTCTTGAGCAGGATTCATGGTTTTGCTAGCGTAGTAAATAGGTTGGAATAGTTTGTCACGCCGTTGGCCTAATACAGCCCCCACAGTGAAATCGCTAGCGTCGCACATGATTTCAAACGGTAACTCCCAGTTGGGTGTAATCATGATTGGAGCTTGTGTGAGCTCTTTTTTCAAGAGATCGAATGCATCCTTGCATTCTTGAGAGAAATCGAAAGGAGCATCCTTCATTAGCAATTAAGTCATTGGCCGAGCTATTTTTGAGAAATCTTTGATGAATCTCCGATAAAACCCGGCGTGCCCCAAGAAGCTGCGTATTGCTTTAACAGTCGTGGGATATGGTAACTTAGATATAGCTTCAACTTTAGCTTGGTCCACCTCTATCCCATTCCCTGAAATCTTATGTCCTAACACAATCCCTTCTTTTACCATGAAATGACATTTTTCCCAGTTTAACACCAAGTTGGTTTCCTCACAGCGTTTAAGCATTTTTTCTAGATTAGCAAGACAGCGGTCGAAAGAGTTCCCGAAGACCGAAAAGTCATCCATGAAAACTTCCATGTTGTCTTCCATAAGTTTGTGAAAGATTGCGGTCATACATCGCTGAAAAGTGGCGGGGGCATTACACAGCCCAAAAGGCATTCTTTTGTAGGCGAACGTTCCATAAGGGCAAGTAAACGTGGTCTTTTCTTGGTCCTCAGGTGCTATGGGGATTTGAAAATATCCTGAGAATCCATCCAAGAAAAAATAGTACTCGTGCCCAGACAATCTCTCTAACATTTGGTCAATGAATGGTAAGGGAAAGTGATCTTTCCTCGTGGCATCATTGAGCTTTCTATAATCGATGCATACCCGCCAGCCAGTAACCGTTCTCTGGGGTACCATCTCACCCTTGTCGTTCTTAACCACAGTCATTCCTCCCTTCTTTAGTACAACCTGTACAGGACTAACCCACGGGCTGTTAGAGATTGGGTAAATTAATCCCGCATCCAGAAGTTTGATGACTTCTTTCTTCACAACTTCCTTAATGTTGGGATTCACCCGCCTCTGGGGTTGCACGGTAGGTTTATAATCCTCTTCCATGAGAATCTTATGTGTGCAAAAAGTTGAGTCAATCCCCTTAATGTCGGCTACACTCCATGCAAGCACTCCCTTATATTTCTTTAGGACTTCTAAGAGCTTACCTTTTTGTTCATGTTCGAGGGAGGAGTTTATGATTACCGGCAGTTGGTCCTCCCCCTGAAGGAAGGCGTACTCTAAATGGTTAGGAAGTTCCTTAAGATCTAGCTCAGGGGGTTCGATAATAGAAGGCTTAAGCTTGTTTTCGGGTTTTCGGAGTTCGAGATGCTCAGTGGCCTCTTGTCTAGGGTAGAAGGAGACTGCACCAACATCCTCCATCTTTTCTACCTCCAACAAGGGGAGAAAACTCTCATCCCGTAACCAGCCTTCCTCGATCTGTTCATCAACACAGTCATCAATGACATCCGTGAGTTCATCGACCTCTACAATGAAATAAAGCCGGTTAGCTGCTTCGAGAGAGAGATCCATAGTGTCCTTAATGTCGAAGGTTAAGCTATCGGTTCCTACTCGTAAGGTTAACTTGCCGTCATGAACATCAATGACTGCACGAGAGGTAGCAAGAAATGGTCTCCCTAAGATGATGGGTACCAAGTCATCCTCCTCCATCTCCAAGATTACGAAGTCAACCGGGAATTTGAATTTCCCAACCTTGACTAGCACATTCTCGCATATCCCTACGGGGTATTTGACTGATCTATCGGCTAGTTGGATGTTCATACGGGTAGACTTTAATCCGGAGTATCCTAGTTTAAGGAACAAGAAGTAGGGCATGAGGTTGATACTCGCCCCTAAATCGGCAAGAGCATTCTTAATCGATAGAGATCCTATGGAGCAGGGCAAGGTGAAGCTGCCTGGATCGCCTACCTTTCTTGGTAACCCTCGATGGGTCACCACCGAACATTCTTCCCCCAGAGTCACGAGACCCTCGAGTTTCTTTCGGTTGGCGAGTAATTTTTTAAAGTACGTGCTATACTTCGGCATGTGATAGCAAGCATCAAGGACGGGTATGGTGATCACTGAGTCTTTAAGATATGACAAGAAACTTTTATTATCGTTCTCAGTTTTTTGGTTTTTTAGTCGGGATGGGAATGGGATTCTCACAGGTTGGTTAGGCGGGGTTGATGGGGATGGGATCGCCACGGGAGGTTGCTCGAGAGCCTCGCTGCTCACACCCTCCTCCTCTTCGCGAGGCTTGTTTGGATCGGGGGTGATAGGGTGCGAGCTCGGGAAAGGGGGGTCCTTAGTTGTTGTTCCAGCTCGGGTGGTTATCGCGAGCATGGGGTCTTTTTGGCATACTGACGGCATTTCTAGGTTATCGAGGGTGGAGTTAAGCTTGTTGAACCATTCTCCAATGTCGTTTTGCTGCTCATCGACAAGTTCATCAAGACCTTTTAATTGTAAGCCTTTTTCTTGAGTGAAGTGACCAAGGTCATCTTCAAAAGTGCTTCTGATTTCAAATTCAGAGCCTTCCCCTTCTTTTCTCTTTACCAGATTTCCCCAGAGGGTGTAATCGTCGTTTTGGTAAAAAGGCAAAAGGGAGGGATCAGCATAGATGTCACCTCCTGACAAGCACGCATGTTCAGTCGTGGTTTCTCCTCCGCATTCCTCTACCTAATGCGGGCCCCCACAGTAGTCGCAGATCAAGTAAGGATTTGAAAGTCGTTTAGGTAATTGCGACCCAGCTAGGTATTCCATTCTTTTGTGAATTTTTCTTAACCGATCTGAAGATGTTGAAGTGATTTCAGACATGCTGACAGTCGACTCAGGTTCATCCCAAGTGTCATCCTGGTCTTGAGCATATTCCTCAATCCTATCCCATCCTTCCTCGGCACTAAGATTGGCTAATCTCCCTTTTCTAGAATTGTTGATTCCGTTCCGATCATTTGAGGAGACATTGTCGTAGAAGATTTGGACCAAAAGCCAAAGTTCGATGCCATGATGGGGAACTTGTCTTATTAAATCCTTGAATCTAATCCACGATTTATGGAAGGGTTCGTCCTTCCCTTTTCAGAAGCGGAGGATCCTGTCTCTAAACGCTGAAGTTTTCCCAGCTGGAAAGAACTTCTCATAAAATTTGGATATGAGTTGTTCCCATGTGAAAATAGATTTAGAAGGAAGTTTATCATACCACTCTTGGGATTTTTCGTAGAGGGTGAAAGGGAAGAATCGTAATCGGGACGTGTCTCTAGTAGCCCCATCCGTATGGAGGGTGTCTACTATTTTCAAGAAGTCCTTGATGTGTTGAATTGGGTCATCATCATCTAGTCCACAAAACTTGCACACACTTTGGACAAGCCAAACATCGGTCGCATGCAAGACCTCATTGGTGTGTTCGTTTGGGTAGAAAATGCCGTTTGAGAAACCTCGAGGATTTGGGGAGGAGTAGTCCTTAATGCACCTAGGAATGGGAGTTGCGGGGGTTACTTATCTCGTTGTTAGATTGGGAGCTAGGAGTTGTAAGGTGATTTTCCGAATTTTCTTCAGAGAGGGGTGCATCAAAATCGATGGCTATGCTAGATGGTTCAGGTGTTGAGTGAGATCGTCTTAGCCTACGCATTTCACTATCGGGTTCTGCATAAGGCAAGACAAGGTCTCTAGCGGAACTACGACTCCTAGTGATTCTAAGGTTAGAGAATTCATCGGTTTCCATAATGGCGGATGGTGGAGATTACGAATAAAAACACGAAGAAATAAGATAGACTAAAGAGAACCTAAAAAAATAAAAATAAAATCTTACTAGAAAGGAATCTAGCAAGTAGACCTAATAAAAAGAAATCCTAACCTAGACAATAACTATTCCCCAGGCAGCGGCGCCAAAAACTTGATGCGTGGGAATTGCACCAGGCTTTACCTCTCGAGGGATCTCGAGAAGCTTACAACCCCCACCAGGCAGTGTACCTGATCGTTGTAGTATAGTATAGTGACAAGTACCGGGGGATTGATCGTTCAAATTGGGAATAGTGTCGCTAGGATTAGAAAACCTAAAGACTAGGTCTAGAGATGAGGGATGATTCTTTTTGTATTTTTTTGGTTTTATGAAAAGCAAATAAAAATCTCGGTTTTTGAAGGAGTGGGCGAAATTAGTTGCTAATCAACTAACCCAATTACTAAGATGCAATCAAAATAAAATACTAAAAATGAAAATAAACTAATTTAACTAGAGGTGTGAGCAATATATGGGAGAATTATGTTCACTTAGGTTTCACTACTCCCTAGATATCTTTTACAGGTTAATTACTTGTTACAGTTGCGTGGATGATGGATTGTATTCCTTAATACCATTCATGGGGTGGCGTACTTACTTTCCCAATCCTATAAGCTCCTACTTCACTCCTATGTCGAGCCGGCTAAGAAGCTCCTAACATGGGATCACTAGAATTCGCTCATGCATTAAATACAATCATAAAAACCTAGTACACATCGGTTCATGTTTCTTAAGACGTTCAAGCAAGTTACACAATGGAGATCTGTCAGTTTTCTTAAGCCTAACATTGAAATCATTCATCCATTACAACTATAAACAAGCAATCAACCTATAATCAACATCTAGGTTTCATTACATCTAAGCAAACACATGAAAGATCTAGCCTAGCATGTTGAAATCAAGACAAGCATAAGATATATTCAAACAACACATAGACATATTGAATGAATTGAAAGAGGACTTATCTTAATTGAACATGAAAGGTTTCAAGGGATGAAAACCCTTGAAAATACTGTTACAAACGACCTAGGGTTTATTAGGTTCGAACCTAGTATTCTCCACACAAGTTCCTCTCTTAATGAATGAAAAATAGAAAAGTATATATAGATTTTGTGAGGTGACGGCGTCAAGAGTAAATGTCTGACGCCGTCATCTCGCCACCAAATAAGTTCTCGGACTGCCTAGATCTGGGTTTGACGCCGTCACGTGTAGTCCATCTTCAGGCCGTCACCAAAATAACTCTTGACGCCCTTCTCTTGACGCCTTTAGGTTTTCTCTGGGTCGTCATGGATTTTACTCCTGACGCCGTCATAATTCCCTTCTTGACGCCGTCACAATTCCCTTCTTGACGCCGTCAGGTACTGTTCTCAGCATGGAAAATTAGGTCTTTGCCGTTTTCTTCACTTTTATGCTCCAAAAACGTCCAAAATGCTTCCTTTTCCAGAATTCACTCCCAAAGTACCTAAAATCACAAAAGGAACGATTTAGGGCAATATTTGATCAAATAAATTCAATTCCGGGCTTAAATGACCCCCTAAAAATGGTTCATTTTTCGCCTCATCAAAAATACTGATAAAATCGTCCTAGGGTTTCTCCAAGTCGTCCCTAAAATTGTCCTCTCTAATGAATGAAAATTACAAAAGTATATATAGATTTTCCAATGTGACGGCGTCAAGAAGAAACTTCTGACGCCGTCAACCCGCCGCCCATAATAAAATCGGATTGTCTAGATCCAAATCTGACGCCGTCAAGAGTAGATTTCCTCTGGGCCGTCATGAGTAATGGGGCCATGACGGCCTATGGTGACGTCGTCATGCCCTAGTGTAAAAACATTCTGGATCGTCATGGACTCTACCCTCTCCACCTCTTGTTTTCCTCTTGACGCCGTCATTAAGAACTTGGTGACGCTGTCAAGTACTGTTCCCAGCAAGGAAAATTAAGACTTTGTCGTTTTCTTCACTTTTATGCTCTAAAAACGTCCAAAATGCTTCCTTTTCCAAAATTCACTCCAAAAGTACCTAAAATCAAAAAAGGAACGATTTAGGGCAATGTTTGATCAAATAAATTCAATTCCGGGCTTAAATGACCCCCAAAAAATGGATCATTTTTCGCCTCATCACACGCCTAACGACCCAAAGACTTTCATAGGAGATGATTTGAAAAACATGATTTCATGTTCATGAATGCACAAGAATATTTAGGGGGTGTTTGATTGCTTCTTAATAGATCAATTCAGAGCCCACTACTGAATCGATCAAATGCTTGGCTGTTTGATAAAAAAAAATTAATGCATTTGAATTATTCAATTTGCTTAACGATTTAGCTTGGTTGGGCTCCTAAATCATCCAGCACGTCAGCACCTCAACAGTATACCTATGGCATGCATCATATATATATATATATATATATATATATATATATATATATATATATATATATATATATATATATATATATATTAATTAAAGACTGTCATGCTTAAGTACTTCAAAATTATTTAGTTATTTACATAATTAAAAATAGTGTGGGGTCTTAGGTCACCTTTTCGCAAAAATAATTGTCAATGTCATTTGACTTATCATTCTTTATCATATTTCATTTGTTGTTATGTTTAATTGACAAATGGTTTATGCGAGTTTCTTTTATTTGTTGAAATGGGCATCAACTATTTTACTTGAATGAAACTCTATTCTCAACCCCATATGTATTATGTTTATTCTTATGTAAATATTTATAATCAAATACCAAAAACTTGTTGTATCAGATAAAGCTCATGCAAAAAACATATTTACATAATTTAGAGTATATATTAAGTAATAATTACATATTAATTCGTTTTGTGAAATTTTCAGAAAATAAACAATAAGAATCCATCTTGTACATGCAATACAATGTTAAATTTGTAAATTTATGTCGTTCAAACTGGTATCTACAACACTTATCAAACACCTCATTATCACTCAGAACCAAGTTCACATAGAGCCTTTGTATTATTCAGAGTTTAGAATCATTCAGCACTAAATCACATGATTTTATCAAACAAACCCTTAGTTTTTATCAACTGAAACTACATAAATAAGCATAGTCTCATGTTCAATAAACTGAAGGTATGATAACTAAAAAAGTAAACTCGTCTCAAATGTGAACATTATATGACCAAATGTACCAATAGTTCAAAAGCATACAACAATTATCCAATACAACTTTTTCAAAAAAAAAAATTACTTGGAGAGTGTTTGGGTTGGTTATTAAAACACTTCTTTGTTAAACAAAAATCATATGAATACTACCTTGAAAAATATTAGCGATTTATATAATCTTTGAGATTTTCTGAAGCCGTTCTTCCCTTTCTTCCTGCTCATCTAATACGTTAAAAGAGAGAAAATATATCATATAGAAACATATAAAAACACGTAATAATTAAGTTACAAATAGAATGAAATAATATACCTTTTAAATCTATCCAATCACGAGTGCATAATAGCGCCTCAACATTTGATAGCGACAATGAGCTTCGATATTTACTCAAGATCCAACCCCCGATACTAAATGATTATTCGGAAGCCACTGTTGTTATTTGGAAAAAAAATCACTAGCCATGAAAGCTAATCTCGGGTAGCTCATAGAGAACAGTCGTCTTAGAAATCGTTTAGAGTGTTAGCAGATTTCCTTAGCGAAAAAAGGGGAAGTCACTTGTCTCTTCGATTGACTTTCATTCAATATCCCATTCCTGCTACATTGGTTGGTCAAAGATCATCCCAAAATTGATTTAAAAGCTGCGGTTGGCATGACAGTGTGAGGTGCTCGCCGATCTCTTCAAACCATTCTACCCCAAGCCACGACGAAACAACCCAAGCGCAAGCAAGCTTGGCTGCCTAGCGTCCTCAAATCATTCAATGTCATCAGCTGAGCTACGATGTTCCTAAGGACTAGGATAATCGAAATAGTGAAATTCTTGGGTCATCTCAATGGGTTCAGGAACCACACATTTCTCTGGATCATCATAGTGTACTTCCACATATCCACTCAGAGGAAGGTCTTTCATAATGGATGACCCTCGAAACCATATTATGTTTATATACGGCGTAGATCTGGATGATTAATGGAAAAACACCTTTTGACCCAAAATCTTGTTAACCGACGTTGACCTAGTCGGCCGATTTGGCCTGCCTAGTCGGAATTTTGATCGCCTTTTGACTTGGCCAATTTGATGAAAATCGCGGCGTTGTGTGAGCGATTAGCGCCTAGGCACCGCTTAGTCCGCTTTTTACAACAATGCCTACTGCTTACCTTTTCTAACTTCATTTTAAGATTAAACTTTTCCCTCGATATACATCTAAGACATCTTCATTCGTTGTGTTTCTTGGAATATGATTCATATTTCGATGTAAAAATTTGTGCAATTGTCTAGTTGCCTCATGTTCAACATAACTAAATGGATAGTTATGTCTAATGATAGCAATTGTCATTTTCTCTCTAAGCATGTCTTGATCCAAATGGGCACGTTTTGTGGTGGTCCGTCTTCTTCAAATTCGAAACGCTCCCGCATGTGTCGGTTCAAATTATTTATTCTGAAACTGAACTTGACTTGGCACTATACACCTTGCCACAATTGTTCATTCGTTACAACTTGCCTTTCTATCCGCACGGGTCTCTCCCTCGATCTTTTACAAAACACTTCTATACCAAAGAATGCTCTTGTTTTAAAGTTACTGAAGCAGCCTCATCTCCGTTATATCCTTCCATACTTTATTGTCTTGACATATTCGCAAATCTCCTCTAGTCCACAAATAAGAAAACACAATGCAAGACGATAAGTATATTTAAGACCGTCCCAAACACGCCTTAATAACTAAATGATTCTCAAAAACAAGAACAGACCCAAACAAACTTAAATTCAGGTATTAAGACAGTCCAGACACCACTCTGAATTCAGCAATGAAACGCAGCCCCAAGCACCCTTTAGTAACTAAATGATTCTCAAACAAAAATAGTCTCAAACACCCTTTAATTACTAAATGATTCTCAAACGAAAACGGTCCCAAACACCTTTAATAACTAAATGATTCTCAAATGAAAATAGTCCCAAACAGGGGTGGCTTAAGCCTTTCGAAGGCCTAAAGCCCTAAAGCAAAGTTTTAAAATGAGGCCTTCTGAAGTAGAGCTATAAAGAACCGAACGTGCATATATGAAACCAATTTAGACTTTAGATTAATGGAACATTCATTTATGAAACCAATCATACTATGAACAATTTACGTCAATTGAAGATTTTTTTAATAGATAAAATAAGATGAGAAACAAATAAAATCAAACTTCTTTGTTTCGATAATTTAGAAGCAAAACTATAAAGAGCTGAAGGGAAACAATGGGCCAATTTGTTTGTTAGCTTTAACCGAACAAACGACATTTGTGTTCATATTTGGTAGTTGAAAAGCTTATTCGTTCTCATTTATGTTCATTCCTCGTGATGCTAAACGAATGAACATATAAGAGATAAACATAAAATATAGATACAATTCAATTTCCCGTTTATGTTTACTGAACGTTCTTGAACATAAATGAACATATAAGAGATTTCTTTGTGTTTGTTCATTTAACCAAACGAGCATTAAACATGTTCGTCCTTATTCATTTGATAAACATAATTGAACTTCTAACTAAAGGGTTCATAAAACTATAAAAGTCTGTTAACGTCTGGTTCACTTATAGTATGATTTATTAGAACTTTGAGCACTAAATTAGCTTTTTTTCTTCATTTTCTATTTTATTATGCAAATGACGGACTTGGTTCTTTTTCTTTAACTCAACTAACAAGCTTATTTTCTTATAGTTTGTGGGCCTAATATAAATAAAAATACAGTTGAGGCCCAAAATCCTTACATGTATTAGCAGATTTAGGCCTTAAAATATAGAATACTTAAAAATGAGGCACCAAAAGGATACAACGGACTACATATATCAGAATGACGCCTTAAAATTTTGAGGGCATAAAGCTAGCTTTAGTAACTTTACCCTTGAGCCACCACCGGTACCAAACACCCTTATTCAGCAATGAAAAGCAATGAAAAATCGTCCCAAACACCCCTGAATTCAGTAATGAAAAACAATCCCAAACACCTTTAGTAACTAAATGATTCTCAAACGAAAATAGTCCCAAACACCCCTAAATTCAGTAATGAAAAACAATCCCAAACAACCTTTAATAACTAAATGATTCTCAAACGAAAACAGTCCCAAACACCCCTTTATTCTGCAATGAATAACAGTCCCAAACACCCCCTTTATTCTGCAATGAGAAACAATCCCAAACACCCCTTAATAACTAAATGCTCCTTAAACAAAAACAGTCTTAAACGCTCCTTTATTTCTAAACTATATACGCCTAAAAATAAACAACAACTTCTGATTAACATAAAAAATTCATGGATTTATAGATTTTTAAAAAAGATAGTAAAATTAAAGACACATGAATAATACCTTGATAACTGATAAGTTTAATACTGGATTGTTATTTGACGATTCGTGAATGACATGTTTGTAGAGAAACAAAAATTGGATACCTAAAATAACCAACTAGAGGAAAGTGAGAGAGAGTTAGGATAAAAGATACCCATTCTATGTTTTCATTTTTGCCCATTATACCCGCTTATTTAGTCTGACCTTGTTGTGCCTTGCAAATAGCCCAGTTAAAATAAAAAAACAAATCCCCTTTTGCCACCTCTATTATTTATGTAGTAATAAACTAATCCCGTAATTGATTCTCCCTTTCTATTTCTCAACAGCAAAATGGTGGATGCTTTAGTAACTGTGGCTGCCGAGGGAATACTAAAAAAGGCTTTGTCCATAGCTGCAAACGAAGTTGCCCTTGCACTGGGGTACAAAGATAAGCTGACGGAACTTCATAAAACATTAAACATGATTCGTGCAAAGTTAAGTGACGCAGAGGGGAAAAAGAGTACAGGTGTCGTGATGGAGTGGCTAAAACAGCTAAGAAGCATAGTCGATGAAGCTGATGATGTGTTGGATGAGGTTCACTATGAAATTTTGAGGCGTGAGGTGAATAAACGATATCGGGGTAACATGGCTAGAAAGATACGCTGTTGTCCAAATTTGAAAAAGTTTTCATTTGGTAGAGACATGGGTCATAAAATTGAAAACATTAACAAAGAGTTGTCTCAGATTTATGAACGAGCAAACAATTTACGACTTCAAGATGAACAGTTTGATCCAGCTGGGAATAGCTACCGCCCGGGTACTGTTCCATACTTGGACGAATTCAAGATCATTGGGAGGGAGAATGACGAACTACATCTTGTACGGCTCTTAACTAATTTAAGAGGAGCAAAACTTGCCATTGTTCCCATTGTGGGAATGGGTGGCATTGGGAAGACTACTTTGGCTAAATCAGTATACAATAATCCCAAAATCGAGCAACATTTTAATGTTAGAGCTTGGTTGTGTGTGTCTGTTAAGGTTGAAGTTGATACACTTCTCGCAAATATCTATGAGTCTCTTGCGGGAGAGAAAGTTAAGTCCCTTACGAGGGTTAATATAATTAGAAATCTTCAAGAGAAGTTGGGATCCAAAAGATATTTGTTAGTTCTAGACGATGTCTGGGATGAAGAGTTGGCATATTGGAATGACTTCAGGAATTGTTTGCTACAAGTGAAATCAGATCATGGAAGTGGCATTATTGTCACTACACGAAAACTCAACATCGGTAGGAATGCTACCATTGAGGATTCGTATGCTTTAGAATGTCTTTCAGATGATGATTCTTGGTCCATGTTTAAAGAAAGAGCATTACCGTTGCCGGAATTTGAAAGGATAGGACGTGATATCATGAAAAAGTGTCGTGGTTTGCCCTTGTTGGTAGATATACTAGGAAGCATGTTGCGTCATTACAATACTGACATACGAAAGTGGTTGTCCATCCAAGAAAGCAAGGTTTGGGATGAAGAAGAAACGGGTAGAGTTCTAAGCATCTTGAAACTAAGTTTTGACAATCTACCAAATTCTATGGTCAAGCAATGTTTTTTATATTGTTCGATCTATGAGAAAGATAAAGCCATCACAAGGGAAGAAGTTGTCCAGCTTTGGATGGCGTTAGGGTTGGTTCAGACAGATACAACGAGAAACAAAGAGATGGAGGATGTGGGAAATGATATTTTCGAAATTCTTGTAAACAATTCTTTGTTTCAAAACGTTACGAAGGATCAATTTGGTGACATTGATTCATGTCGGATGCATGATCTGGTGCATGATCTGGTTTTATCACTTTCAAGACATGAAACCTTATGTTTGGTGGCTGCGACGAGTGATGATGTACAAATTCCTCCTGTAAAGCACCTCACTCTGTACCAAAAAGATTACAAGGAATCATTCTCTTACAAATTTAGAAAAGATATGACAAGTAGAACTCTGCAGACATTGTTCATCGTGGGTGAAGTCAAGGAGAGCATTTCATTTCGATATTTGAAGTGCTTGCGTATCGTAACTTTGAATTCATCTAGCCTGAATGAGGTATCTGAGTCAGTCGGAGAGCTGGTGCATCTTAGGTATCTCGATCTGTCATATACCAGCATCAGAACACTTCCAAAACCTATTGGTAAACTTTACCATTTGCAAAGTCTGAAACTGGTTGGCTGCACACTTAGAGAGTTCCCACAGGAAATGAGAAATTTGATAAGCTTGCGCCATTTGATGTTAGGGTGCGTGATGGACTTATTAGTGCCCGTTTATTATCGTACAGGACTGTCTGTAACCCCTAAGAACGTGGGATTATTGAGTTCTCTTCGAACATTGACATACTTTCATGTGGGTCGCCAAAAGGGATGTCAAATAGAGGAGCTAGGCCCTTTAAAACACCTTGGTGGGGAGCTCTGTATTTGCAATCTTGAAGAAATTGGCACCAAAGAAGAAGCTCTCAAGGCAGATTTACATGGAAAACAAAATTTACACGAGATTGAATTCCATTGGAGTAGTTATGATGAAGGTGGTAACCGAAATGACAAGGATGTATTGGAAGGCTTGCAACCTGCTGCAAATGTGAAAATGTTAATAATTAGAAACTTTTCAGGTGATAGTTTTCCAGAATGGGCAATGAAGATGAAAATCAAAACCGAAAGGAATTGGACCCCCCTTGCCAAGCTTGTGGAAATCAAATTATATGATTGTCTCTACTGCGTCAATATTCCAATACTGGAAGACCTACCACTTCTTCAGGATCTAGTTTTAGAGAATATGTGGATGGTGACGTGCTTAAGTAGTTCTTCAGACCAAAGGAAGCCTTTGTCTCCATCGTTGAGATCATTGAAACTTGAAGGTATGCAAAACCTTGAAAAGTGGACACATGCAGCAGTGAATAGCTCAACGATGTTATCTCCAGTCCTCGAAAACTTAACAATTATGTTTTGCCCAAAGATCATTATCTTAGATGAATCTCTTCAACACCCTCTCAAATATTTAAGAATAATCTTTTGTGAAAATTTAAAGACAGTTCAAAGCATACAAGGCCTCACATCTCTACAGTCTTTGGAAATCACCGGTTGTCCAAGTCTTTTACCCGATTTGCACAACCAGAGATGTTCTTTGAAGGACCTAACAGTCACAAATTGCAAAAAAATGACTTGCTTGCCTGGGGGGTTTGACTGTCTTTCCTTGTTAAACAGTTTGGTAATAGATGCATTCTCGGAGGAGCTCCATTCTTTCCCAAGTCTCTCAGGCATCGAGAAGTTGGGGAACCATCTTCATACTTTATCATTGATAGGTAGGGAGCATTGGGAGTCACTCCCGGAAGAGATAAAACACCTCACTGCACTCAGAGAGTTAACCATTTATGGATTTGGAGTGCGAGAATTGCCTATGTGGTTAACTAATATGTCATCTATTCGAGAAATAAATTTCTGGGACTGCAAGGGGTTAAGTGAAGAATCAGTTTTACAGCGTGCGCCAAGGGAAGCAACACGTGTTGCATTACAAGGTAAACGGATAAGAGGTTGACGTGGACGGATATTTTGATGATTATTTCATGCAAAAAAGATGGAATTTGAAGTGGGCTTGACGATACCAAGTCTTCTATAGATGATAAGTTTAATCTTTTTATGTCCATTTGTGTGTATTGTGAGCACCAACTGTTTGTTTAATTTCCTCATACTATATAAGTTTAATCTTTATGACCATTTGTGTTGCATCGTTTAATTAGGTGATTTGATTATTTTAATTTCGCCGCACTTGCAAACTTTCCTCAGAGGCACGGAAGGGTCCAAGCCATAGGAAAGACAGCAACTTGAGTGCGGAGAAGGGGAAAGGGCGCTCGAAGCAAAAAGAACGAAAAGCACACCATATAGGTCAGCGGCATCAGCAGTTTTAAACATTTGAAGTTTATGTTACAAAAAGAATAACATCGTCGGCATATTTACTAATAATGTATTGAGTATTAAGTAAGTTAAAAAGAAAGAAAACTAATTTTTATTCGAGAATGGTGTGCTTAAAGGAAAGCCAAAACTTTTTATTTTTATGTTTATCAAATATAAAATCATTTTTAGTAAATTTATTGATATCCAAGAATAACTTATATAATTTCAATCGTATGAAAATAAAAAGCAAACAAAGTTTAAAACAACGTAAATGTAAAATGAGTTAGAATTGCTTCTCAACTAAGAAGTTGTAATTAAAAAATATTTAGATGACTAATATCGAATACGATTTATTATTTGAACTAAAATTTTACTAAGTTGTAATTAAAAAATATTTAGATGACTAATATCGAATGCGATTTATTATTTGAATTAAAATTTTCAATTGATCTTGAGTTTAAAAGTAAGTATTAAAAAGATAAAAGAAAGTACCAGATATATGGGTTTGAACTTCAGACATATTGAACTATAAGCATCTATCTTATCATTGGTCTAAAGCCACACTTAGATTTTAGTTTACTAGATATATTTTATAATACAAAAATTAAGAAAAGCTTATGAATAGGAAATTTTAGTTCATGATTATGTATACAATTTAATATTATTTCATTCACATGCTTCTTTGTGTGGCCATGTAAAAGTGGACGCAAACAGGGTTACTTTTTGTGTCAACTTTCAGATGGCCACTTGATGGAAGCAACTCAAAAGAAAACATAGATATGGTTTGAAAAAAGAATTATGTGAAAAAAACCACCCCTAGAGTTAAAGGATAGGTTGTAGGTAATGAGAGATGGTGGATCACCTCCACCAGACACCATCACGCGTAATGCCCCATTACATTAGGTCACCACCGCGCATGGTCGGGTGGTTTCTGTAACACCCCCAAAATTCGATACAGCGGAAGACTCAACAAGCTTTCGAGGTGTTACGGGGATTGGTATCCATTCAAAGTCATGAAAGAACGAGATAAAGTAAATATAGGAAAAACACAACCAAACAAGGTTTTAAGGTTTACATTTATACCAAATTCATCCAAAGTAAGGCCCAAAAGAAATAAACGTAGATCCACAATTATTTATCAGAGTTTTTAGAAAAATAGATCCATAAACCAGGTGCCAAAGCCAAGCCTCCAATCCAAGCATCCAAGGGCATCACTTAATTACCAGAGAAAACGCGCTAAAAGTCAGCTTTAGCTGGTGAGATCATAGGTTTAAATTCATAACAAAATCAAGTGGACATATACGCAAAACGCTTGCTAGCTAGACTAGGCCTCAATCATCCAACCAAAACAACCAACCAAATCTAACCAACCCTATAGGTGCACGCTATAGCTCAAATCAATCAAATCAACTGCTTACCTAGTTCTTGACTAGGCCTCGCTCCATAACTAATCCAATAGCTTACCTAGTTCGGGACTAGGCCTCGCTCAACAACCAATCAATAGCTTACCTAGTTCGGGACTAGGCCTCGCTCTATAACCAAATCAATAGCTCACCTAGTTCAGGACTAGGCCTCGCTCTATAACCTACCTAGTTCTATAAGCATAGCAAGTTTTAAAATAAACAAAGCGATAATAGTCCACATAAAACAATTTGCACGTTTCTCACCCCAAGTATTGAAAATAAAGTTCAAGAGTAAAAGTGGGGCTATGACTCACCTCAAGTCCAACAATCAGCAAAAGAAATCGATAGATGTACGATGTAAAGCAACTCAAATAACGGCAACTACAGACTCGGCACTTCCTAACAATACAAACGCGTTCAGAATCATTTCCTCAAAATCAAAGTATTCCCAATCTCGAACATATTCCATTTTACTTTCCAAAAATCCATTTCTCGTATTTTCCTCATATTAGTTTGGAGTTTGATGTTTGGTATCCATGCGGGTGGAGGGTCGACACAACTCAAGACAAGAAGCGACAACGAAAATGAACAAAATAAACACTCTATAGGTCTAATATTAGCCTAATATATTAATTAAATAAATCATCGAAGTTTATCAAATCCGTCGATTTGGTAATCCCCCATATTTATTTACGTAATATATCACTCTAAGATTATACCCAAAACCTAAGTCACATAGCATGTAGAGTACTATATGGTAAGTATTGAAGTTTAATAAATTCCCTATATATATCGTCAAGCTTACCAAATTCGTCAATTTAGCCCAACTCCACGAGATATTTAGTAATTCATTATTCCTGTACACGTACCACAACCTATGGGGGTCGTAGGATACAATGCCCATTAATATACTCATTTTATATAGCTAAATAAACTCTATTTAACCCGTCGATTAAATAAGTTACGTAGTTATAGAAAATGGATGTATTAATCGTCACATATCCGTGACAAACACAAAAGTCATACAATAATAATATAGTCCACTTGGACTCAAGTGACCACAACCCCGTATAACTCGATAGTTTTTCTCGTTTATTAAAAGATATATTTTATTTAATAATTACCCAACGTAAAAGATTTCGTCGCTATTTATAGTTATTTATTTATAGTAACGCTCCCGACATTTATTACACTATTCACATAGTATATTAATTATCGTCACGTTATTATAATATATTACTCGTGATCGTTTTATTTTTAATATACGCATTTATATATTTATATATACGTTTTTCACGTCTATATACTTATATAAACGGTTATATTACCAATAATATTATTACGAGTTTTAGTATTAGCGTTTGATTATAAATAATTATCGAGTTATATGAGATGGTCACATGTCCGAGTCATCACTCTCGGCTCATTGTCCAAGTCCGAAAATAATATAACCAAGTCACAAATCAAGTAATCCAACTCCGTCCAACAATTCCCAAAACACGTGCTACAACGATAGGGTCCGACTACGGCACCCAACTAACCTATCTCCGTCAATCTAGTTCGACCGTCTCACAATCGGTCCCCATAACACATTTCGTCAACACAACTCCACAATGTAAATCATGTTACCCTTTCATTCTCGACTCCCAAGCAACGACAACAATATTACCAATGTCCAAAGTAATATACCTCATCAATAATAATAATACCAAAACAACAACAATAATAATAATCAACAAGGAGAAAAATAATAACAAGTCACCAATTAACTCAAGTCATCTGGGTCGACTACCAAGTCAAAACTCCGAGTCGAGGGACTCACTTGGAGTCTCGGCTCACATGTGAACCACAAAGGTCATACCCGAGACCCTCATGGTCTCGGCTAGCTCATCCGAGCTCAAAACCAAAACCAAATCAACCCCTAGGGTCACGGTATCACCACAACAACATCAATATCAAGTAAAAACCTTGGCCAAGAATCGGCCATAACCAAGAGATGCATCTATAACACCCCCGACAACAATCAAAACACAAACCAAGAATCAAAACTCCACCAAGCTTCAAGAATAAGCAAGCCGAGAGCATGGAGCTCTCGGTTTCAATTCAACCAACTCCAAAATCGAGATACCCGGATACCAAACCATCAAAACATTATATTTTATTTAAAACCCACTAGTATTTCGTGTTTTTACCCATAAACCAAGCGAATATCTTTAAAATACATGACCCTTGGGTCACGTTTTTACCAAAACGCGATTGAAACTCACCTCACCTTTGATTCCTAAGATCCAATACGTGTCAAACTTCAAAAACAAGAAGATGGTGATGATTCTTGGTGTTTAAACTAGGTGAAATAGGGGGTATAGGGGCGCGTGTGGTAGTAGATCGGAAAGAGTAGATGATGGGGATTCAAATGGTGGTGGCGGTGTAGTAGTTGGAGCGGCGGTGAGATGGCTGTGGTGGCCGGATTAGGCGGCGGCTAGGGTATGTGGTGAGGGAGGTGATATATATTTTAGAGAGAGAGAGAGTAAAGGTGAGGGTGTTGGTGTGTTGTGTGTTTCCAGGCAAAGACCAAGGGACGATTTTTGTATTAACTCTTTAAATAATAATAATAATAATAATAATAATAATAATAATAATAATAATAATAATAATAATAATAATAATAATAATAATAATAATAATAATAATAATAAGGTGTGTGAGGTAACCCGGTGTAAAATACACGGACCAAAACCCGAATCCTATTTAAAATAATCCAACTCTCTCAAACCGAGCTCATTCTCAAAATTTATGAAATACCACGATACGTTCCAAAAATATATAAACTGAAACAATCATTCAAAATATTAAAATTTTTGTTAGGTTATCCTAGTGCCGGAGTCAATGTAGTGCCAAATAAATATCTCAAAATAGATCACCACGAATATACCAAATCAAACTAATAATTAAAACTCAACTTCCATAATTATCACAAAGTTTAAAACCACGGTTCAACGCTTACAATTTCCATCACGACTAAGTTTTTCAAATATTCCAAAAATCATTAAATTTAAAGTAATGCGGGTTTATAAACTGTTTCCCTAAATTGCCAGTTGTCAAATCCTCCCAGCCTCAGAAGAAACCCGTCCCGGGTTTCACTCGGAACAAACCATCTACGAAGTAAAAAGCTTCGGATATCTCTTTCGAAACTCATCCTCACGTTCCTACGTGAATTCCGGTCCATAACGCGAATTCCAACGAACTTTGATGAGTGGAATACGACTTCGCTTGAGTCGTTTAATCTCTCTATCCAAAATCTCAATTGGCTCTTCCACAAAGTTCAAACTCTCATCCACACGAATATCCTTTATCGGTATAACCGGCGTTTCATCCGAAAGACACTTTTTCAAATTACTCACATGAAACACATCGTCAACTTTACTCAATTCCTGTGGTAGTTTCAACCTATAAGCCACGGGCCCAATTCTTTCCAAAATGAGAAATGGTCCAATGTAGCGGGGGTTGAGTTTTCCACGTTTCCCGAAACGTATCACTCCTTTCCAAGGCGAGACTTTCAGCATCACTTTGTCTCCAACCTGTAACTTTAGGGGTTTACGTCTCTGATCGGCGTAACTTTTCTGCCTATCTCTAGCTGCTTGTAATCGATCACGAATTTGAGTCACTTTCTCAGTAGTCTCTGTGGAAAACTTGAAGGGGGGTTGAATAGTTTACCGTTTAAAATCTTTTTAACTTGTTTAGTTATCTTTTGAAACTTTCCGTTTTGATCAAAGATATATACACAAACACAATATATAACATGCAAGTATAAAGAAAGAAACGATCAAACCACAACACGAGTATTTATCGTGGTTCGGCTACAAGGACTCTTTTTCCTTGCCCTACGTCCACGCCCCGAGTATCCAACTCGAGAGTTTCTTTCACTAGTCAACAAGCTCCTTTCACCGGCGGAGAAAACCTTACACGTTGCTTATACACGTTTACCGACACTAAGCTAGATGTCGAGTTCTTTTACAAGGGTACAACCACTCCCGTTAGTTCTTTTACAAGGGTACAACAACTCCCGTCACACTTTGTATTTTGAGGACTAAAATACTAACCGATCACTACTGAAAATACACAATCAAATGAAGTGTAAACTACACAAGTCTACACAATGCTAAGCTAACAAGTCTTGCAACGTTGTGTTGAATACTTGTAACTTTTTACAAACTCGTGAACTTATTTGCTACAAAAAGAAACTTCACATATGAGATGTTAAAGGGTTAGATGAAAGAATGAAATGAATGTGTGAAAATATGATATAGAGTGATAAGCCAAAAATCAAACTTGTGGCTTAGTATTTATAGCAAAACCTTCTGCAGGTCTGGCGGATACGGCGGAACCCTCAGATGGGTTCCGCCCGTGTACCCCCAGGGTTCTGCCAGGCTTGCAGTTAGTTTTGCAATAAATCTTGCAAACCAAAGAATGTCACATCTCATTACACCTAGTCAAACACAAAACTTGTGCAAGCAAACATATGGTTAGTCAAACACACTTTCTTTCAATAAATGTATATTGACAAAATTTGCCATAAATGTGATGTGACATTTCTATTTTAAGAAATAAAAAGTGTTGTGTTTTATGAAATGTAAAATGTAGCAAATGTCTAGTTATGCAAGTCTTTTAAAACTAAGATTATGATGTACTTAGAAACTAAAGTTTACATTTTGTCGTTAACAAAACTTAGCAAAGATCGTAAAATATAAATAACGTTTTTAGGCGATATTTGTATTAACAATCTCCCCCTTTTTGTTGATGACAAAACATAAACTTTATTTTTAAGTAACTCACAAAATCTTGGTGTTTAAGACTTAAAAAAAATTTATATTAAACTTGTTTTACTTAAGTGATGAAAATCATATTAAGTTTAAAGGTTTAATATATTTCTCCCCCTTTTTGTCGAAACAAAAAGTAGAGTAGCGAAGCGGAATAATGCACGTGCTCCCCCTTGGTCGATACTCCCCCTAAAAGGAGTGCCAAGATGGGAAACATGGATTTTGATCCTACAAAAAAATTGGTTAGTTGGTGATATATATAGTCAAGTTTGTAGTTACCACACACATTGCAACCACAATGACAACTCAAAAATGATCAACCAACAATGCAAGTAAGTAAGTAGAAAAAGATTTCATTCCAAGTAAAATTTGACTTGTAAAAGTCAAAGACAAGAAATGAGAAAGATTATTCTACTTCTAAAAGAAAAACTCAAAATAACCAAGAAAATAAAATAAGATAAAAAAAATTCAAATCCTACTTTCCTAAATGGGGCAAAAGGCCTCCAAATGTTGTCTAGGATTTGTTTGGGTGGGAAAGAGCATCCAAACGTTCTATGACGTGTTGGAATGCAAAACGGGTTTCGTCTTGGAATTGGTGAAGCAACAATTTGATGCTTTCACCCATTTTCAACATTTGCTCACAATGTGAGCAAACATGGGGATGAGTGGGTGGAAATGGGTTGGTGTTGGTTTCTTGGTTTGAGAATGGGTTGGTTTTTGGTTCTTGGGTGGAGGATGGGTTTGGTATAGAGTCAAGCAATGTGGTTTGAAATTCCATTGCTTGATGGAGGTGATTCTCGACCATGCTTTGAATTTCCTCATAGGAAGGAAAGAAAGACTCAAAGGTTTGGGCTTGAGAATGTGGTGGAGTTGGGTGATCATGGTTTTCAAAATTTGGTTCTCCATAAAGAGGACCATGGATTTCATGGTAGATAGGGTGAAACAACAATGGTTTGTGTTGGTGGTATTCTTGTTGTGGTGGTTGGTTGTGGTTAAAATGCTCATTTTGGTCAAGAAATGACCTTGGTGTTTCATTTTCAAAAGGTGGTGGTTGTGTTGGTCTTGGTGGAAGATCATTGAGATCTTAGACAAAAGGGTGTGGTGATGTTGGAGGAGACCCAAATAACTCCATAGGTTCAAGTTTTGGTAATGGTGATGGAGTTTTGGATGGTCGGGTTGGAGCACTTGGTGGAGTTGGGTCAATGGGTGATTTTGTTGGTGGTGGAGTGAGCTCATTGGGTTCATTGGGTGATGGAGATGGAGATGCAAGGTTTAGAAAATGTTCATTTTTGATTGGTGAGGTGAATTCATCCGAGGATGAGGAGCTTAGGTTAATGGATTGGTTAGACCAAAGTGGTTTGACACTTATTCGGGCGGTTTTCCGGACGGGTCTTGATGGTTGAGAGGTGATAGTTGACTTAGTCATTGTTAAAATGGTTTAAAGATCAGAGATTGTGATGGAGAATGTGTGATTTGATAGTGTTTAGGATGGTTTAATTTATAGTGATGAAGGAGTGTAGGAAGGAGTGTTTGGATTTGATGTTTTGTCATACAAAAATGGAGGTTCCTAATGATTTGGAAGACTAATTGTGGGTTGTCAAATCATGGAAGTCAATCAAATGAAAATGGTGAAGTAGGAAGACTAAGATTTGCACTAAATGCTTAGTGGTTTTGGCAAATTTGTTGAAGGTATATGTCTCAGGGATTTCAAGGAACCTTTGGAAGGGTTCCTTCCTTTATGTGTGAAGGTTCCTTGAGGTAGTTAAGGTTATTTTTGAAATTTGGCGAGAAATGGTTTTCTTTGAGTTATAAGGAATGAGAACTACCCTATTGTGCTTAACAAATTGCAGGAAATTGGTTTCTATCTAAAAGGATGGTATTTTGTTGATTGGATGTTGAAATGTTAAAAAAAAAAAAAAAAAAAAAAAAAAAAAAAAAAAAAAAAAAAAATTTGCAGGAAATCTGGCTAGGTGTAATAATAATAATAATAATAATAATAATAGTAATAATAATAGTAATAATAATAATAATAATAGTAATAATAATAATAATAATAATAATAATAATAATAATAATAATAATAATAATAATAATAATAATAATAATAATAATAATAATAATAATAATAATAATAATAATAATATGGGTAAAGTGGCTAGGTGTAAAATACACGGTCCAAAACCCGTAACTTTTTAAAATATTCCAACTCTCACGAACCGAGCTTGTTCCCAAAACTTTAAAATATCACGATACGTTCAATAAATAAATATATAGTCGAACCGTAATTCAAAACATTAAATTTTTTTTTGTCAGGTTATCTAGTGCCGGAGTCAACGTAATGCCAAATGGGGAATCTCAAAATAAATCACCACATATATATTCCATATCGAATCATTAAAATAAATCTCAAATTCCATAGAAACCGTGAAATTTAAAAATCACAATTCAAGTTTACAAATTCATCGCGAATAAACTTTCAAATAATCCAAAAATTATTAAATTTAAAGTAATGTGGGTTTTTAAATAGCTCCCTAATTTGCCAGTTGTCACATCCTCCCAGCCTCAGAAGAAACACGTCCCGGGTTTCTCTCGGAACAAACCATCATCGAAGTGAAAAGCTTCGGATATCTCTTTCGAAACTCATCCTCACGTTCCCACGTAAATTCCGGTCCATGACGGGAATTCCAAAAAACCTTGATGAGTGGAATACGAATGCGCTTGAGTCGCTTAATCTCTCGATCCAAAATCTCAATCGGCTCTTCCACAAAGTTCAAACTCTCATCCACACGAATATCCTTTATTGGTATAACCGGTGTCTCATCCGAAAGACACTTCTTCAAATTACTCACATGAAATACATCGTGAACCTTACTCAATTCCTGTGGTAATTCCAACCTATAAGCCACGGGCCCAATTCTTTCCAAAATAAGAAATGGTCCAATGTAGCGGGGGTTGAGTTTCCCACGTTTCCCGAAACGTATCACTCCTTTCCAAGGTGAGACTTTCAGCATCACTTTATCTCCAACCTGGAACTCTAGGGGTTTACGTCTCCGATCGGCGTAACTTTTCTGTCTATCTCTAGCTGCTTGTAATCGATCACGAATTTGAGTCACTTTCTCAGTAGTCTCCAATATAAGCTCGGGGCCTGTGAGTTAGCTATCTCCAACTTCAACCCAACCAATAGGTGAACGGCATTTACGACCATATAGCGCTCCAAGTGGTGCAGCTTTAAGACTTGTATGGTAGCTATTGTTATAAGAGAACTCCGCAAGGGGTAGATACTTCTCCCAGCCTTTACCAAAGTCTATTATACATGCACGAAGCATATCCTCCAAAGTCTGAATAGTCCTCTCACTTTGACCGTCAGTTTAGGGATGATATGCAGTACTCATACCAAGCCTCGTCCCCAAAGCGGTTTGAAGAGATCGCCACAAAGCTGACGTGAAACGGCTATCGCGATAAAAAATAATCGATATCGGAACACCATGACGAGAAATAATTTCTTTCACATACAACCTCGCAAGTTTATCTACACTATCATCTTCACTAATCGCCAGGAAATGAGCAGACTTAGTCAATCGATCCACAATTACCCAGATAGCGTCACAACCGCTAGCTGTCTTTGGTAACATGGTAATAAAGTCCATCGTAATCCGCTCCCACTTCCAAACCGGGAGTTCTGGCTGCGTCAATAATCCTGACGGTCTTTGATGTTCGGCCTTCACCTTTGAACATGTCAAGCACTTGCTAACGTATAATGCTATATCTGCCTTCATGTTTGGCCACCAATACAACTTCTTCAGATCCTGGTACATCTTGTCAGACCCAGGATGAATAGAGTACCTTGACTTATGCGAGTCATGCATAATCAACTCTAGAATTCCTCCATACAATGGTACCCAACTTTGGTCTCCAAAACACAATATTCCATCAAAACGCTTAACAAATCCCTTCTCATTTTCTGCCTTCCCAAATATATTCTCAGCAGATCGGTTTTCTGCTTTCAACGCTTCCGTTTGAGTTTCTAATATTTGAGACGGTAACGGCGATACGATAGTCATTCCTAATGACCTAACTCGTAACGGTGGTATTCTCTCCTTTCGACTAAGAGCATCAGCAACGACGTTTGCTTTACCAGGATGATAGCGAATTTCGCAATCATAATCGCTTAGCAGCTCAATCCAACGTCGTTGTCTCATGTTGAGCTCTTTCTGATTCAAGATGTGTTGTAGACTTTTGTGATCAGTGAATACAACACACTTGGTTCCATACAAATAATGTCTCCATATCCTTAAGGAGAAAACCACAGCACCTAACTCCAAATCATGGGTGGTGTAGTTCTTCTCATGCTTCTTGAGTTGTCGGGAAGCATAATCTATCACTTTCTCTCGTTGCATTAACACAGCTCCCAAACCTTTATGAGAAACGTCACAGTAAAAAAAGAAATCTTCACTACCTTCAGGCAATGCCAATATAGGTGCACTACACAACATCTCCTTAAGTAATTGAAATGCTTCCTCTTCCTTATCTCCCCATTCGTATTTAACATTCTTTTGAGTCAATTTGGTCAACGGTTTTGCTATCTTCGAAAATCCCTCAATGAATCTTCGGTAGTAACCGGCTAAACCCAAAAATTGACGAACTTCAGTTGGGGTTGTCGGTGCAGCCCAATCTTTAATAGCTTCAATCTTAGCGGGATCTACATGAACTCCTTGACTATCAATCACATGACCCAAAAATTGTACCGTTGGAATCCAAAATTCACATTTGGAGAACTTGGCATACAGCTTCTCCTTCCTTAGCAATTCTAAGATGAGTCTTAGATGCTCCTCATGCTCTTTCTCACTCTTCGAGTAAATTAGAATATCGTCGATGAACACGATCACAAACTTATCTAAGTAAGGCTTACACACCCGATTCATGAGATCCATGAATACCGCCGGTGCGTTGGTCAACCAAAACGGCATCACCTGGAACTCGTAATGCCCGTAACGGGTTCTGAAAGCCGTTTTCGGAATATCTTCCTCGCGAACTCTAAGTTGATGATACCCGGATCTCAGATCGATCTTCGAATACACACTCGATCCTTGAAGCTGATCGAACAAGTCATCGATCCTTGGCAACGGGTATCTATTCTTCACTGTTAACTTGTTCAACTCTCGGTAATCAATACACATACGAAACGATCCATCCTTCTTCTTCACGAACAAGACTGGGGCTCCCCAAGGTGAAGAACTTGGTCGTATAAATCCCTTTTCAGCTAACTCCGCTAATTGTTTCGACAACTCTTCCAATTCAGTGGGTGCAAGTCGATAAGGCGCTCGTGCCACGGGTGAAGCACCAGGTATCAACTCAATCTGAAACTCCACTTGTCTAGTAGGCGGGATTCCCGGCAAATCATCGGGAAATACATCCGGAAAATCACGAACTGTAGACACATCTCCAATGCATCTTTCCTTCTTCTCCTTCCCTCATTTCTCAAAGATTTGAGCTAAGAAAAGGCAACATCCTTTTTCCATCAGCCTCGGTAACTTAGTGCAAGAAATGACCGCTAATCGGGATGGGCTCCTCGAACCTTTTTGATCTCCTTATATATTTAGAATCTCCTTTCCGTAAGGCACACGCACGATCTTCTCATCGCAAAGTATATGAGCACGATACTTCGACAACCAATCCATACCAATGATGACATCGAAACTTCCTAACGTAATGGGTAGAAGATCTATGTTGAAAGGGTGATTCAAGAAATTTAACGTGCAACCGCGAATGATAGTTTTAATCCATTCTATGTTTTCGTTAGCTAACTCTACATTATATCCAATTCCTAAGGCCATCGGGGGTTTCTCTAGTAAGGGTGCAAATGTAGTGGACACAAAGCTTCTATCGGCACCAGTATCAAAGAGTATGGAAGCATAACGATTATTGAGAAGGAACGTACCAGTAACGACGTTCGGATCTTCTCCTCTCTCGTTTCTGAGTGCATACACTCTCCCATGAGCAGCTCCTACTTCCACACATTGGTCCTCATTGTCATGACGTCCACGGTTTCCTCCAGCTCCACGATTTCCATGATTGTACCCATTACCACCCGATCCTTGACTTCCTCGGTTCCACGATCCTCTACACTCATTCCTATAGTGTCCTTTCTTTCCACACACAAAACAAGTAACATCCGCCTCACTTCTCACTTCAGGAGTAGCTTGAACCATAGCAAGAGGTCGAGCCCTACAATCCCTAGATGTGTGTCCTTTCCTTGAGCAGTTCTGACATATTACATTACATCGTCCAGAATGATTCTGGTATCAACGACCACACTTGGGTGTATCTCCATTTTGGTTCCTCTTATCTCCATCCCCAATAGCATAAGCCTTAGCAACAGCTTGTCACTTGCTTCGGTGATCCTTACCCTTAGAGTGATGGTCTCTCTTTCTCTTCCCATTCCTATCCTTATCAGCTCCTTCCAATTCCAACGAGTCCATTAATTGTTGAGCAATTGTGATGGCCTCATGAATATTTGCAGGTCTAGCAGCAATCACATCATTCCTTGTAGCCACAGGCAACCCATCGGTGTACCGCTCAATCTTTTGAGTCTCAGTCTTAACCATATCGGGGCAAAGCAAGGCTAACTCCTGGTAACGACGATTGTAAGACACCATATCGGTACCCTTCACTTTGTGATTCCAGAACTCAATCTCCAGCTTCTTAGCCTCATTCCTTGGGCAGTAAGTCTGAATCAGCAAAGACTTAAATTGCTCCCAAGTCATAGCATAAGCCACATCACTCCCAACCGAATTTCGGTAATTGTTCCACCAAGTTAAAGCTTCGTCCTAAAAGGTAAAAGAAGCAAACTTTACCTTTGCATTCTCCGCACAGTTGCTGACATTGAACACTGACTCAGTTGTCTCTATCCACCTAACCAAGTAGACCACTCCTTCAGTTCCTCCAAACTCAATGGGTCCACAGATTCGAAACTCCTTGTAGTTACATCCATTAGTACGAACAGGTGGAAATGTTCCAGCAGAGTTGTTGGAATGATTTGACTCAGCTAGTAGTTCAGCAACTCGTTGCTCCACAAGTTGATTGATCATTACTTGATCCATAGTAGGTGCATTAGGTGGCACATGATCATTGTCTCCCTGAACACCAACATTTTGATTCCTGTTTTTGCGATTGGTGGTGTCCAGGTTGTCAGGAGTAGGGGTTTCAACATTTCGAGTAGGACGGCGTCCTCGGCGACCAGGGGTAGTCGCGGCAGTTCCAGTTCGGGTAGCTCTGACATGGTTTCATCGTACAGCCATTGATCTGAAACATCATATAAGGTTTGTAAGTCTCCGATAGCACTTATCATACACTCAGCAAGAATTGAATAAATGAAGCCAAGACATGGGAAGAATATCAGCAATACACCATAAGACAACAATAAGGCGAATAGGAACTCAATTTCCATGACATCCAAAAAACCATATATCATCATATAATAATAACCATCATCCATACAAATAGTGATCCAACATCGTTCCAATTACCGAAGACACAAAAGATACTAATCGTTCCCAACGAGACGAATAACCAACGGGAATACATCAAAATAAGATAACTAGCTTTTCTAACCGAACACTCCTCGGTGTAGAAAGCAACATTACAACATAATCCAACTATCTAGCCACTATGCTGGCGTAGACTCCATAACTCCTGCCTCAAGCCATCCAGCTCTCTCCACAATGATCCTAACTCCACACTATGGGTATCGCTATCCCTCTTGAGGTCTGCTACCTCCTTCTCCAGCTTAGTGTTTCTCTGCCACAGCTTGCGATCCGCCTCGCGAGCTGTGATGAAACCTCTCTGTAAGCTCTCAATCTGTTCATGAATCTCCAACATACCTCTCCTCAACTCTGTAACTCTCCTCTCAGTAGTAACCAAGTCAATCCTCAACTCTCAAATGAACTCAACAGTCACTCTATCAATCCGCTCGGACATATGCGTGACCCTCTCACCTAAAGCAGTAATCTGAGTCTACATCCTACCATTCTCACCCAACTCTGCATGCTCAGCAGAAACCTCAGATGGCGCGTCTGATGCCACGGGACTACCAGGTGGTGAATCAAACAAGAATGTGTGATTAGGTGAAACAGGCTCTAACGGATGTATCGGAGAATCAGGCTCCTCAGCCTGAGCTGGTTGTGCTGGTAAACCATCATCATCAGGCATCTCCTCCTCCTTATCCTCCTGTGGGTCATCATCTCCCTGCTCAGCCTCCTGAGGGTCATCAGCCTCATCCTCACCCTCGTACTCCTCCTCCTCCTCCTCATCTGAAGAGTACTCCATCAATCGTCGTCTCCTAACAGGTGAACCATGTGGTGATGGGTAGGTGATCTAGGACGACGACGCAATGATGTGGGTGGTGCATCTGACAGAAGAGCGTGAGCATCAATATGCATGGGTGGTGAAGCAGGGCGCACAGACATACATGTTGTAGCTCGGTAGGCAAAGCATGGAGCCACACGAGCCAAGGCCTGATGAAGAGTAAGCTGTCTTGAAGTACCAGGGAGCCATAGAGAAGATGAGGGTCCCTGCGAAGTAGGTGCAGTAGGTGGTGCAGAAGTAGAAGCTGTCGGTGATGAAGTAGCTGAATACATGGCAACCCTGTAGGGATCATCAGGAGCCATGGTGATCTGTGTTGGGCGGAAAGGGGCAGTAAGAATATCCTCAGTAACATCGAACGTACGGGAGGCCATAGTTTGTGACAACGGCGTAGGGTAGGTGTAAGTGTTTCAAAACAACTAAACCGCGAACTCAAAATACGGTATCAAAAATCATCATAAAATCCCAATTATATAATCTCAATAAAGAATTTCAAGTACCGCATTACTAAAACATTTATTAAAACAATTAAGCCATATAATTCCTCAAAACGCCATCATATCACATAATCAATATATCCCATATTCTCAAATCATCTAAAAAATCTCATATCAATTCATTATCTCATAATACCTCAATAATTGAAGATGCTTCGGCTTGGCGGGCTGGCGGGCATTGGTCGAGGATCATTTTCTATAAAAATCGGTTATAGTTTAGGTGTTTATTTACCTAGTTCTCTATAACCTTGGCTCTGATACAAATCTGTAACACCCCCAAAATTTGGTACAGCGGAAGACTCAACAAGCTTTCGGGGTGCTACGAGGATTGGTATCCATTCAAAGTCATGAAAGAACGAGATAAAGTAAACATAAGTAAAACACAACCAAAGCGGGGTTTTAAAGTTTACATTCATCCCAAATTTATCAAAGTAAGGCCCAAAAGAAATGAAAGTAGGTCCAACATTACATATCAGAGTTTTTAGAAAAATAGATCCTTAACCGCAGTGCCAAGCCAAACCTCTAATCCAAGCATCTAAGTTCATCACTTAATTACCTGAGAAAACGTGCTAAAAGTCAGCTTTCGCTGGTGAGATCATAGGTTTATATTCAATATCAAATCAAGTGGACATATACGCAAAACGCTTGCTAGCTAGACTAGGCCTCAATCCTCAACGCAAAATCCTATAGGTGCACACTATAGTTCATCCAAAATCCTCAAATAAGCCAATCTCATAATCCAACCATTATTTAGTCCACACGTGATGGTTCACAATATGACTAGGGTTGATGTAACTCATCTAACCAAATCTAGTCCACACGCGATGGTTCACTATGTGACTAAGGTTGATATAACATTCGTCTAACCATAACTAGTCCACACGCGATAATTCACTATGTGACTAAGGTTGACATAACATCCTAGTTCCATAAGCATAGCAAGTTTTGAAAAACAAAAGCGATAATAGTCCACATAAAATAATTTGCACGTTTCTCACCCCAAGTATTGAAAACAAAGTTCAAGAGTAAAAAGTGGGGCTATGACTCACCTCAAGTCCAGAAATCAGCAAGAAGAAATCGGTAGAAGTAAGATGTATAGCAACTCAAATGACGGCAACTACGGACTCGGCACTTCCTAACAATATAAACTCGTTTCAGGATCATTTACTCAAAATCAATTATTCCCAATCCCGAACGTATTCCTTTTTTACTTTTCGAAAATCCATTTCTCGTATTATTCTCGTATTAGTAGTTTGGCGTTTGGTATCCCTGCGAGTGGAGGGTCGACACAACGCAAAAATAAAGAAATCACGAATAAAAGAAACAACTTACGGGTCTAATATTAGTCCAATATATTACCTAAATAATTCGTCGAAGTTTATCAAATCCGTCGACTTGATCTCCTTCCACAACTTATTTACCTAATATACTATTCTAAGATTATACCCAAAATCTAAATCACATAGCACGTATAGTACTATATGGTATGTATCAAAGTTTAATAAATTCTCTAGTTACGTCGTCAAGCTTACCAAATTCGTCAACTTGGCAAAATTCACGAGGTATTTAGTAATCCATTATTCCCATACACATACCACATCCTATGGGCGTCGTAGGATACAATGCCCATTAATATACTCATTTTATATAACTAAATAGCTCTCATTTAATCCACGATTAAATAATTATAGAAAGTGAATGTATTAATGCCACATATCCGTGACAAGCACAAAGAGTCATAAAATAAATAATATAACCCACTTGGGCTCAAGTGACCACGACTCTGTATAACTCGATAGTCTTCCCGTTTATCTTTAAAAATGTATTTTATTTAATTTAATTATTCAACGTTATAGACTTCATAGTCATTTATAGTTGTTTTATTATAATAACGCTCCTGACATTTATTACACTATTCACATAGTATAATATATATTATCGCGTTATTATAATATTACTCGTGATCGTTTTATTTTTAATATACGCACCTATATAGTTATATATACGTTTCCACGTCTATATACTCATATAAACGTTTATATTATAAATAATATTATTACGAATTTTATTATTTATGTTTGATTATAAATAATTATCGAGTTATATAGATGGTCACATGTACGAGTCATCACTCTCGGCTCATTGTCCAAGTCCAAGTAAAAATAAACAACACAACCAAGTAGTCCATCTCCGTCCAACAATTCCCATAACACGTGCTACAACAATAGGGTACGGCACCCGACTAACCTATCTCCGTCAATCTAGTTAATCGTCTCATAACCGGTTCCAAATACTCTTTTCGTCAACACATCTCCAAAATATACCATTAGTCCATAACATCTCGCCATCAATCTCAATTTAATATTTGTAACAATACCGCTACTAACCAATAATATAAACCATAAAATTCATAATATAACCATTATCAAAATACTAATCTTACGGGTCGATCTACCAAGTCAAAACCGAGTCAAAGCTTCACCACAAGTCGTATGGGTCCCACCCAAAACCTCTAGGGTCTCGGCTAGCTCTAGAGAGCTCGAACCAAAACCAAACCGACCCTTAGGGGTCGTCGGCCTCAAAACCAAACAAAAAAAATGGTGGTTTCCAAACAACCAAACTCGTCAAATCACCAAAACAATAATCAAGGCATCCACAAATCAATTACCAAGGACCAAATAATCATCAAGAACCCAAAATTAATCCGACAAGAACACAAGCCGAGAGCATTAGCTCTCGGTCGTGCCTCGACCCATCAACAAAAACTAAAGACCCGGATACCAAACGCATCATTATTATCAAAATAACATTTCCCAATTATATAAATTTGAACCCATCAAAAATAACTCGTGTAGCCACGGATTCAAACCCAAATCGAGGCACACGATGTGAAAATCGTGGCCACTCACCTTCAAACGACTCCAAATAAAATTTTCTTCAAAAACCCAACAAGGAAATGACGAGAATAGTGGTGTTTAGGTGGCGGTGGTGGTTAAAAATGGGGGTTATGGGTGTTTGTGTGGCGCGTAATGCACACCAAAAGAGAGATCGGGAGGAGGTGGTTAAGGTGGTGGTGTTAGTTATGTTGTGAGGGTGGCGGTGGCCGGCCAAAGGAGGGCGGCGGCTAGGTATTAAGATGGAGAGAGAGATGAGGTGAGAGTGTTGGTGTTTGTGTTTGTGTTGGTGTGTGGTGTTTTTGTGAACCAGGGGGCACAAGGATGATTTTTATATTACTCTAAAAAAAGTAATAATAATAATAATAATAATAATAATAATAATAATAATAATAATAATAATAATAATAATAATAATAATAATAATAATAATAATAATAATGGTATGGGTAAGGTGGCTAGGTGTAAAATACACGGACCAAAACCCGTAACTTTTTAAAATATTCCAACTCTCTCGAACCGAGCTTGTTCCCAAAACTTTAAAATATCACGATACGTTCAATAAATAAATATATAGTCGAACCGTAATTCAAAACATTAATTTTTTTTTTGTCAGGTTATCTAGTGCCGGAGTCAACGTAGTGCCCAATGGGGAATCTCAAAATAAATCACCACATATATATTTCATATCGAATCATTAAAATAAATCTCAAATTTCATAGAAACCGCGAAATTTAAAAATCACAATTCAAGTTTACAAATTCATCGCGAATAAACTTTCAAATAATCTAAAAATTATTAAATTTAAAGTAATGCGGGTTTTTAAATAGCTCCCTAATTTACCAGTTGTCACATGTGACTAGAATCTTTTGCCTATAAATACTGGTTCAATCCTGCATTTTTACCTCACCATTTGCACTATAACTTTCTGTCTCAATCCTTTCAAATCATCTTCCTAAATCCTTTGATCATAAGATTATAAGTTCTTGTTTCAAGTGATTCAATCCCTCACCATTCAAAGTGCAAGAGAAGAATATTCCTTCAACATCTAGTTCAGAAGTATTGTAGATGTGTGAATATTGTTAGTAGTTGTGTAAATTATTTGTAAAGGTGTAGAAGTTTTGTAGTAGGGAGATTTAGGTGTGTTAGTAGTGTAGAGAAGTAGTGAAGAAGAAGTTGTGTTGTGAAGAAGAAGAATTTGTGTTGTGAAGAAGAAGAAGTAGTGTTGTGAAGGAGAAGGTGTGGTGTGAAGAAGTTGTAAAAAAGGTGTGTAGTGACTAGTGGTGTGAGATTGGTTCTAGCTACGATCAGAACTCGACATTTAGCTTAGTGTCGTTAATTGGTATAAGCAAAAGTCGTGTAAGGTTTCTCCGCCAAAAGGGAGCTTGTTGATTTAGTGAAGAAAACTCTCGAGTAGGTGACTTGAGGAGTGAAGTAGGGGAAGGAAGGTGTCCTTGTAGCCGAACTACTATAAATCCTTTGTGTCTCGGTTTGATCCTTCCATCTTGATGAGTGATGACGAAGATATACTTGATATTCTTCAATTCTATAAAGATTCATCAGATTAGATTCCATCGGTTGAGATTCCATCTCAACCCACTATTATCACACCCGAGGTTCCCACTCACTCTTTGAGCATGGGGGACGAGCATCTTGACACTGTTCCTGAAAAGGAATCGGACGAATTCATAAAGTCTAGTGTTGAGGACCTTGTTCTAATCCCAAGGGAGTCACAGGGAATTCTTGATCATTTGTGTGATATTCCTCCCCCTCTATTCTTCCCAACTGATCATGTTGAGATGTTCTCCGATTCTAATAATGACGATTCGTTATCTTGTGGAGACATCGTTTTTATGGAAGAATTACCTTCTAAGCTAGTTAGCTTAGAAGAAGAGAATGATGAGATTGACACTGAAATCAAGGATGAAGCACTTCGTGCAACATTATTGAATGTCGATCTCCTCATTTCTAAAATCGAGGCTTTCAATATGAAACCTATTTCATCTCCTATCCCCATAAAGGATAGTGACATTTTCTCCGATGATCCTATTCCGGAGTTTGAAGCCTTTACCTTTGATCATATGGGAGAGAAGATTAGTGGCAGTACCACTTCTCATTCTCAAATTTCTCTCCCCGAGTATGATTCATTCACCTTTGAGGAGTTATCCGGTGAACTCACTCATATCATATCTCCACCGGAGTATGATAACTTTTACTTTGATCTAGATAAAGACGATCTTTGTGTTCCGGAGGGAAATATTCTCAACCTTGAGAATTTGCTTGATATCAAAATCCCAACCGTCCCTCCCATTATATGTCTAGATCATATGAGCTTTACTGATGAGATTCATGATATACCAATTATGAATTCTCTTTCTGATGATGATGACTCTATCTTGATTGTCATCAAGATCTTTCTTCCCTTCTCCACCTACCGGGTGACTTCTCCTGTTCTTCACTCCTTCGGGAATGAAGACATTATCTTGGACCCCGGCATCACCGCTTATAGTTTTTACTATCTTAAGCCGGGTACTTATCTCATCGGTGTGGAACTTTCACGTGCTTCAAATGTTTGTCCAAACATCTTGAATGAAAGTCCGATTGAGATTGTTTCTTCCACATCATGCTTCCCCAAGGTCAAATGAATTCGGGGTCGAGTCAAGCTAGCGACTCGGTAAACAAAAACAGTAGCATGCTTATAGGGTTTTCACCCTAAGTGTGGGGGAGTCACCCATGCTATGGTTACCAAAAAAGTGAAAATACAAACTGGTGTTTCCACATTTAGCTTGTAATGTTGCCCTTTTACGTTCAAAGAGTCGGCATAATAGCCGGGACTTTGAATATTGAGGACAATATTCATCCTAAGTGTGGGGGGGTATTCTAGCGAATTTTATTACATTTTACTATCTAGTACCCCCGTTTTTAGCCAAAATCTCAAAAAATTTTAAAAAAAATTCACTTGAGTTCAAAATTTTTTGTGGTTATCAGTCCGCCATGTCTAAACGACAAAAGGGATTGGCTAATCCAGGAGCAAACGGCTCTTGGTAAAGATATATCAAATCCGTTGACGGCTTGCAATTTGCCCAAAATTGTATGGTACCTCAACTCGCCATATCCTAAAAAGCGAATGAGTTTGCTAGCCCGCAAGATTATGGCTTGTGGTAAAGGCAGTGGAAAATCCATAATTGGTAATCAGCTCACCAAGATGTTGACTTTGTCCATCAAGAGTTGGCTAGTCCAGAAGCAAACGGCTTTTGGTAAAGACTAATCAAATCCGTTGACAGCTGGTGGGTTGCTCAAAATCACATGGTTATCAGGTGGACCATAGTTCTTAATTGAATCGATACATCTGGCTACTCCAGAAGTGATGGCTTTTGGTAAAGAGTTTTCAAATCCATCAATTTTTCAAAACATTTTATTGCTAGGGACTAGCAATATTTTATTGTGGGGGATTGATGAGTGCTCAAACACTCATCATTTTTTGTCAAATCTGAACTGCAAAACATACAAAAACAGTCAGAAATGCATCAAAATACTAAAAATATTTCAAAATTGTGTTTTATATGTTTTAGACGCAAAAAGAGTAAAAACAGGTGAAAAACGTACAAAGTTTGCAAAATTGGCAGTTTCAGTCCCCCAACTTTCAAAAATTGGCAAAAATAGTCCCTGAGCTCTTATTTGAAAAGAAAATTCACCAAAGGTCCTTTTGAAATCATAAGTTGTCATTTTTTGTCCCTTGGTGAAAAATTGGAAAAGTTTTGGAAAATTACAAAATTAGTCCCTAGAGTTTCAAACTTTGGCAGGATTGGTCCCTGGTGGGATATTTTTGAAAGAAAAATCATTTAGGATCTTTTGGAAAATGAAACTTGGCAAGAAATGCCCTTGGATAAAAGTTTCGACAAAATGGCAAGAATGGTCCTTTAACTTTGAAAAATATCAATTTTGGTCCCTGGGAATTTTAAAAAGTGGAAAATGAAATTAATGGCCCTTGTATAATTGATAAATGCAGGTTTGGTCCTTATGGTTACTTTGGAAAAATTACAGCTTCAACCCTTGCATTTTCAGAAATTGCACCATTGGTCCTTGTGTTACATATCAAAACAAACGGACCCTTTTATTTATTAATACCCAACAACAATAGCCCACCCATGCTCACCGCAATCCAAGACCTGATCCATCAACCCCCCCCCCCCCCCCAAGCCCATTCCATTGGCCCAACCTCCCACTTTAATACTTCCCTGGTCGTTTGACCAGGTCAAACCAACACCCCCACCATCTTCAACCCCCGTTTCCCTCCTCCTGTCTCCCCCTCCTCTCACCTTTTCTCCAAACCAAGCCACCCTCATTAATAATCCTTCACCAACCTAACCAACCCCCCCCCCCCCCCCCCCCGTCTTCATTTAATACCACACCAACTCCACTCAATCCTGCCCAAGTCCTTTTTCCCGCCAAATACAAATCAAACGGCTAGGATGAATTTTATTCATCCAAGGGTTCTAAAAAATGGTGGGATAGAAAGAGAAACTCCTGATGGTCTATAAAAGTAATAGAAGATAGAAGAAGAAGAAGTAACTAGTGTAGTAGTAGAATAGAGTAGTGTTAGAGTCGAATTTAGTGTAAATTTAGTTTTAAGATGTATTCTTAGCTTAAAAAGGTTGTAATCTACAATTTCAGTGTATTTGTAAACTGTGTTTATCATCAATTTTAGTTATTTAATCTAAATTCAGTTTTCACAATTTTCATTAAAAAATCTCAATTTACTCTGTGGTTGTTGAAAGTTGTTGTTATCTGGTTCTTTAAGCTTAATAAGGTTCACTAAGTAAGCTTTTACAAGTTTACTCAACATTTCACTCAGTTTTATAAATAATTCCAAAAATTCAAGAAAAATAGTTTTTAAATCCAAAATAAGTGAGAGACAAAGAAGAAGCAAAGAAATCTGAAAGGATTTGGATTCTTATGGTATTAAAAGCTTATTTGGAAGCTTTAGGACAGGTGTGAGTCCCTGGTTTATCAGTTCTGTGCCTGGATCCATTTGTGAGTTCTATTTTCAATTTCTTTCAATACTATTGTAGCATTACTTAAACCTTGTTTATTTGTTGTTTGTGAGATTATTGGGCTTAGTTGTTCTTAAAAATTGTATTGTGGATAGCTTTTGTTCTTTGATTCTCAAAGTTGCTCAGTTTCATAATTCCACTGTCAAAATGCTTGTTTTTTATTTATGGGAATATGTTGTTGTGATCTATGTAATTGTGCTTTTATTAGTGTATTTCATTATAAGGTAACTTTGTGCACTGATGTTTTGGGTTAATTCAGGAAGATCTTTTGAAAATCTCACAACTAGGGTACTTAAGGGGTGTTTGGTTTAAGCCAAATCAGTGAACTCTTGCGGTTTGTTTGGTGAACTCTCTTCATAACTAGATTCCTTTAGGTTCATTTAGGCTGCATAGGTCAGTAGATTAGTCATTTTAACACCACAAGTCAAAATCACCACCAAATCCACCCAACAGTTAACTATCGTGGTTTTTGGGTTTCAAAACTCACCCATTTTGATCTATAAGTTGTTTATCCATCTTAATTCAGTCATAACATAGCTTATAACATCATTTTCAGTGTTTAGGAACCAATCAAAGTTCAAATAAGTCAAATTAGTGGTTTACATAAAAAGTAAAATTTGCATGATACTCAGTTTTTACAAAAATTGCAAGAATTAATTTGAATTTTGTGTTTGCTTTCATGGCTTGAAACTTGTTTCCATATAGAGTCTACCAGCTCATATTTTGTGTCCTAGCTTTTTTACATTTTTGTGATTTTTTCCCTGGGCTCCACCTTCCCTCAAAGTAGGCTGCAGGGCATCCATTGCCCCTGCTGCAGCAGATACCACCCCATCACCACCACTTTGGTGGTGGTTTCTGACCACCACAGTGGTCCCATAGACCCCAACCTTGGTCCTTTCCACCCCCTTTTAGCACCCTTTAAATATTGACCATAAGTTTGACCTAGGACCCTGTGGACCCCACCTGAATCAACCACTCAACCTTGTCCCATTTTTTGGTTTGAGATAAGTTTCCAAGTGCTTATTTGTGGCTTATTTGCTTATTCAGTAGACCACAATTGCTTTTTCTTGCTTAACCATGTCCATATAACTTATTTAGATCAGAATCTACCATAGTGGGTCCCACTTAAGCTCATTTGAGCTTATTTCCTTCCTTGGTCAACATAAGTCAACTGTTTGGCTTATTGCTTTCCACAGTGCTTATTTTCAATTTATAAAAAAGTTGTTTTTACAAAAGTTAGTTGTTTTTAGTTATAAAATAGTTTTCAAAAAGAAAAATCCAGAAAAAACAATTTAATTATAAGTGGTAGTTTCTATTTAATGTAATTTAAATTTAAATTTTCCTTTTTAAACTTTTTTTAAGCACTTGGCATTTTTATATTTTTATTAATTACCTTTTATATTAAAGTAATTTTAGTAAATTTTTCAGATTTTTATTTTGTCATTTGTTATTTATTAGAATTAATATTAGTTTTATTAATAATTAATTAATAATTAAGTTTTAAATAGCATAATTAGTTTTTATTAAGTAATACCTAGTTTTTATATTTTTCCTAGCTTTTATATGCTATAAAATAATTTTAGGAATTTTTCCATAATTTTCTAAGTCATTTAGGTATTATTAGTAATTTAAATTAGTTTAAATAGTTTAATTAAGATAATTAGTTTTTAATTACTAGAAAATCCATAAAAAGACAAAAATATTTATTTTTAATTTTTATACTTTCTTCAAGTTCATTTTAAGTTTTAGAAATTATTTTTGCAAGTTTTTAGTTTAATTTGTAGTGTTTATCATTTTTAGTTTATTTAAATTAGGTTTAATTTACTTTTTAAATAGTTTTAATTAATTAAATAGTATTTAAATATTAATATAATCATTTAATAATTTCATTTTCATTTTAAATTTTCTTTTTATTTTAAGTTTGTAAAAGTGTCATTTTCACCCCCTGGGGGTTTTCAGATTTCAGTTTCCACGTTTTATTTTGTACGTTCGCGTTATTTAAAACGTGAACGTACGCGTTTTTAGGTTTTAAACGTTTCTGGTTTTTCCAACTCTCCAGTCTTGTTTATATAGCTTATTTAAGCTATTTAATTTTATAAATCAGTAGTGTAATCCATCTCAAACCCTTTCCGTCCAAATTCACCCGATCACAGATCCGTTTAATAACCATCACACCTCGTCGGGACATAACGACCCGGGGAAACCCTATACTTCCGCGGAGATTGATTTTAGGCTGTTTGACCTGGTTGACCATTCCCTAGTCAGTTTAGGTTGACCGTTTGGAGCCAATCACATCTCTTGCTTATTATCTTATTTACATCATTTTTACATACGTAGACATAGACATTTACATATTGTTACAACTTATTATATTGTGCTAATATTGATTTCACATAAAGATCAAACTAAAGGTTCATTCACAAAATAAAGCTTTTACGAACAACCTATAAAGATAAAATACATATATCCACATACACATGTTCAATTGATCATTTCGATCAAGTATAGTTTTCAAAACAAAACTTAAATTGAAGTTATCTTTTAACAACTGTTTTATAAATAAAAAATGACGTAAAACTATTCAACCCCCCCCCCTCTAGTTTTTCACAAAGACGTTTGGAGATATATGATTGTTGCATGTGTTTTTGTACTTGTAACCAAGTGAAATGTAATATTTAAGTATATCAATCATGCTTTTCTTTTTATAATGATTTATATTCTTTAATTTGTGTTTCAAACTTTCAAAAAAAATAATGATCAGGTAAATATACTGGTAAGTTGTTAAAAAAATGTTAGATTAAAAAAAACATGTATGCACCTTGACTATTTGAAGAAAAAAAATATGTATGCACTTTGACTATTTTATATATATATATATATATATATATATATATATATATATATATATATATATATATATAAAATATATATATATATATATATATATATATATATATATATATATATATATATATATATATATGAAAAAGTCTTTTACTATTGTACCCTTTTGAATTAAATAAAAATAACAAAATGCTATGGAGCATTTAAATGATGTACATTGTGTATTATTAGTTGTAAAAAGGTGGTTCTTGCAGTTCCTGCAGATAATGTGGTTTTTGCAAGAAAGAGGCCCACATTTCATTTAACAAAGTTTGGGTCCCATGTAGAAACATGTTTACAACATATATACAGTGTGTGTATGTGTTTTTTCAAGTCCCACATTTCATTTAACAAAGTTTGGGTCCCATGTAGAAACATGTTTACAACATATATACAATGAGTGTGAAATGTATATATCAATGACTTGGAGGCTACGTTACTTATGGAATACGGAGTATTAGGCCCTCCCAATACGTCGTATTGACCCCGATTTCAGAAACTAGAAATAGAAGACTCATTAACGACTTAGGGCATCCTTGGAGAACTCTTTGTAACTTAGTTTTATCATATAATCATTCGGTTAGCGTATCGTATTTACTATGTTTCATACAACTTTACATTGTGATTATGTTATCTTACTTTGTTATTGATATTATGGGCTAACACCTTACGTGTTAGCCAAGTTTATTAAGATCATGAGTTTTTGATATGTTGTACATTGATTACTAGTTTACCTCGTTGGATATTATTTATGTTTACCGCCTATGCTCGTTTATTTACTTGTTCTTTGTTGTCTTGTAACTTGTGACACCCCCAAAATTTTACAACGCAGCGGAATACCAATTTGGGTGTCACTTCATAGTTCATAAAAACAAGTTACATAAAACGACCTCAAAAGAGACGTTTAATAAAATGTCACATTCGATTTGATAAATCAGAGTACAAAGGTCCCAACAATTTCTTTTTAAAACTTAAGTTACAAGAATTAAAACATGACACATATATGTATTTTAAAGATAAAAAGTTATCGAATGTGTAGAAAACAAGTCTTTCAATATTTGATATCCACGCGACTCCGATTGCTCCCAATGCTCAGCTAGCCAAATAATACCTGAGAAAATACATGCTAAAAAGTCAACATAAAGTTGAGTGAATTCATAGAGTTTAATAAGTAATCAGTTGAATACAAGATAATTCAGTTTAAAAGAAGTTGGGCTACGCCCGTAATTAAGTTGACATGTAACAAATACAAGTCGGGAAATAAGATTTATAGCATTGAGCTCATGAAACCGAACCTTGGCCAAGTTTAAATGCCCCTCACGAGGTATTCAATTGCCATTTACCTCAATTCTCAATATTATATGTCCGTTTGGTAATAAAGGCTCCAAGTGAGCGCTACTCACCCGAACAGGCCTACCTGGCCAAATATGCATATCTATAACATTAGCGTTTACTCACGTAATTAACGGTTCATGAAATTAGGGACTTGATGGCAAAGGTACTCAATGTCCATAATTATGTAATCAGGTAAAGCATACCAAAAACTACTTGTATTCCGTTTGTAAAACTAGCATGTATCTCCCTCGCGAGATTTATAAAACGTTTAAATAAGTAAAAGCGAGGCTATAAACTCACCTTAAGAGCAACAAGATCAGAAGTAAAATGGATCTTCGGACGAGTGCGAAGCGTCTAAGCACAACCTAAAAGACGGGACGCGACTTAGAATGATAAAGAAGAGTGATATGAAAAAGAAATCAAATGATCACGAGATATGTTTCCGAGATAAGCATGGCATTGCCCTAAGACTTAACCCAAGGTATTTTCACTCTAAGATTGATGTTCGACCAGGTCTTATAGGTAATAAAATACCTACCAAGTTTCATCCCTCAATTCTTATTTTACATATGTGTATCTACACGTTTTAGAGTTCAAGACAAGACGTAAAATATTAAATTCTGGATTTGACTTTATTTTATAGACCCCTAACTCCTAATCTATAAATGATATGAATACAAGGCCTTCACCCCTGGAAATCTCTTTGAGTCTAGTTTTCAAAAATCCATGCCTCAACTTCTGAAAGATTAAGAATCATGTGAAAAGACTATTTTACCCCTGAACATCCAGCCCATAATATTTTCTGAATTTTAATCTCTTACGAAAATGGCCATAAATCCTAAACCATGATAGAAATTTAAGTGAGACCAATTGGAGGTGTTAGACAAAGATGTCTACTACTAAGACATGTTTTAAAACCCAACATTATAGCACAAAAATCTGGAGTTAAACTCCTTTTTGAAACAGTAGTTCAGAACTGACTAGTTTTCGTAAAATGACCAAATCTCCCTCATCCGGAGGAATTGGTAAACCCTCCAATTAGCCACATGGTCCTCATATGTTTTACCCTTTACCAATGTAAAAACCCAGTAGCCCCTAGTTCAAAATTTATTAATTATAAGTGAAACAACCTGCATTACAATTTCTGGGTATACACTAAATATATTTCCACGGTTTTGGTCGTATCTCGACCATCCGGAATAGTTGGTTTTCCGGCCAACTCGCCACTAGGACCTGAGATATTCTACTATCCATTTATGAAATGCTTCAGTAGGCTCTAAGCCAAAAATTCACCATTAACACACAAACAATCTGCAAGTTACCTATTTTGACTAGTTTTACTAATTTGGGCATAACTTGATCATCCGGAGGAGATAAAAATTCCTCCAACTCGCCACATGAAGCTTAGACCTATATCTATCTAAAAATGTAATTTAATCATAGACTCCAGGCCAAAAATTAATGGGAATACCCACGTTTTTCTACTGATGTAAAAACAGTCCCATCAAATCCAACTAAACCTATTCTAAACTCATCCAAAACATCATCAATCATCATGCAATGCCACACTCATCATCATAAACAACTCAAGAACATTAAAACTCATCAAAATCAGAAAACTCATAATTAATTAAATAACAAAAACCATTTGCAAGTGACAAAATCAAAGAGGATGATGGGATATGCTTACTAGGAGTGAAAATCAATGAAACCTTTCTAGGGTTTGGATAGAAACGACCCAATTGACACCAAAGCTAATGAAACACTTCTCTTCTAGCCTTCAAAATATGATTAGGGGCTGATGGAATAAACCCTAATCAATCTTGAGGAAGACTTCAAGAAAACATAAGAAAACACCAAGGAACTTCTTCAAATCTTTGATTCAAATCACCATCTTTTGCAAGGACCTTCAAGAGAATGATTTGGTGATGACTTTATGATTAAAAAGATGATGAGATGGTGGTATTGGACTGTATTTGTGTCGTTCCTAACAATGGGGATAGAAAGGATTTGGTGAATTTGGTGATACAACCAAGAAAAATGAAGTGTTAGCTTTATATATGTAAGAATCTAGTGGAATACATGTGTTGTGATATTATGTAAGGTGTGACACCATAAGGACAAATGTGCTTATGTTTTGAACGTGTATTTTGGTGGGTGAGGAGAGGTTTAGTGGGTTTTGGTGATAAGTTTGTGTATTTGTGGTATTATAAGGTGTATTTTGCTCTCGGTAATTTAAAACGTGAGTTTTTAAGGCGCATAATATAATACCGGGTAGTAATAATTTTTTAAACATTCAAAAATATTAAAACTTGATATCATAACCTATTTTAGTAATTTAGATGAGTGGTGAGTTCATCAAAGGATTTAAACATTGTTAAAACTAAAACCGTGAGTTAAAAACGCGTTTGGTGACACCGGTTCTTGATAAAAGTGGCGTAAGCTATAAAAATGATATGATAAGTATAAAACTCATTTGTAAACATGAAATAGTTTAAAAATTCATAAAATATGTAAATTATCATTGTCTAGGGTTGGTTCACTTTGTTAAAACATTAAAACGTAAATTTAAATCGTGTAAAACGTAAAAGGTGCAAGGTTTATGTAAAATTGGTAAGATTGAAAAGTGACTTTTAAAATAGGATTGTAAGGAAACAATGATGCATAAAAAGTGTAGAATGGACGTAGTCTAGTCGCGGTTGAATTAATTGAAGGTGTTATGATGAAACGTGGATAACTTCCGACGAAGTTAATTATTTAAAAATAGAATAGTTAAATAATATTAAGATTAATGACATGAAAATTTTGAAATGTCACAACACGTACCCCTTAAGAGAGCGACGTCCCGGCGCTCAATTCTTCTTAATCATTTTTGGTCGTTTTAAAGATTTTTGGGATGGAAGCATGTATAAAAGCCATGTTGAAACTCGGGTTTATGGTTGTGATTGTAGAATGTCTATTTTCAAATTTTTAGGAATCATTAGTTAAAACGAAGTTTAAATTAGTCATATCCTCAAGACGTGATTAAAATATGATGTATAAAAAGTGTAATTTGAAAGATAGGGCATGGTGTCATTATAATTATTAGTCATGGTTTTTACAAAAGAGGGTGGTTAGAACCGACTTTTTAACTTAAGAAGGTCATTTTGGTAATTTAAACACTTGTGAAATATTTGTAAAATTTTCATAAAGACTCATAAAAATTTCATAGAAGCCCATGGAGGTGCTTAATGCATTTTGTGCTCGGGATTTTTGACAAAGTATTAAGATATCAACGAAGATAGAACAATTGATAGAAATCACCTAATGTGTAAGCAATGGTATGAGGGAATGAATAGAATGTCATGAGGGTCCTTAAAGGATAGATTGAACAAAAGTGTTGGCGAAAAGACAATGGTAGACAAGGAATTTATCAAGTCGTCAATTCGTGGAAGCGAATAATAGTACATTACTATTAGCTTATCAAGCTCGCGGCGGTCGATACAAAATCGGGAAAATCCACATAACAAATTACGAGTTGAGAGGAGTTCATAGCCCAAAGAATGATTCATACGCACGCTATGGCGGATACACACAAGCCCACTCATTCATAACTCGTCACTTACATAAAGAGGCGTCCCAATCCATGTAAGTGATGATCTATGAATTTATGGTTCAGAGGTTTATAATTTCCTTATTCAAATGAAGAAGCGTCCTGTAACACCCCCAATTTTGAAATATTTGCAGCGGAATAAAGATTGGGTGTTACTTCACAGCTCATAGTTTTTCAGTAGAAAATGATTTTCTAAAAATATTTATCATTCGAATTTTTATAAATATCAGAGTTTTCAAAATGAGGTCCCAGTGGTTTTTAAAATTTGTTAAATAGGTTTTCGAATGATAATAAAATTTTATAGCCTTTGTGAGAATTTCGTGCTCTTCCGTCCCATCCTTGCTCGTTATAGACCTGAGATAAACATGCTAAAAGTCAACAAAAGTTGAGTGATATTCATAGGTTTAAGTTTAAAAGATTGAACACAAGTTATAAGTGATAATTGCACCGTCATACAATTATAAGTTAAAAACAGTTGTTATTGCATTAAGCTCATGACGCTCAGCCGATTAACAGATCTCATCACGAATGATGGATTATAGTAACAGGGGGCCCTCGGGATAGGTTCTTGTCAGTAACCTATTAGATTTCAAATAAAGTGTGTTTGGTTGTTTTCTCCAACGCCCAAACGGGGATGGTCAATCCTTAATAGATCTATCCACAATTATTTACGTTCACCTCTCTGGGTGACTAAGGCTCATGATATGAGGGGCTTTTAGCAAGGAAAGGTACTTAATCAATAACGAGATCAGGTAAAGCATACCAAGAAAATACTTGTGTTCAGTTTGTAAAAACTAGCATGTATCCCCCTCGCAGGGTTTAAAAAACATTTAAACAAGTAAAGGCGAGGCTATGAACTCACCTTAGTGGTTTAGTGAATAAAAATATCGATACTCAGTTTGCAAAATAGGAACGGCTCCACACACGACCTAGATAATATATGGCATGTTTTAGTGTTTGATAGTCTTAGGGTTTTAATCGCGAGTAGTTTTTAAATGCATGATTTGTTAATTTGACGTTAGTAAGACTTTTGGTTTTTATAGTATATTGTTCGTTTAGTTTAGTTATATATAACGTAAGGTTTAATAATAACGATAGTTTGAAATAAAACGTAACGTTTAATAATAGTAATAATAGTTTGAAAATAACGTAACGTTTAATAATAAAAATAGTAATAGTAATAATAGTTTGAAAATAACGTAACGTTTAATAATAATAGTAATAATAATAATAGTTTGAAAATAACGTAACGTTTAATAATAATAATAATAATAATAATAATAATAATAGTAATAATAATAATAGTTTGAAAATAAACGTAACGTCTAATAATAATAATAGTAATAATAATAATAATAGTTTGAAAATAAACGTAACGTTTAATAATAATAATAGTAATAAAAATAATAGTTTGAAAATAAACGTAACGTCGCTACGTGAAACTGTAAAAATGGAAAGTAAAAATAAAAATATTAATTTTATATATATGGCCCTTGTATTTTCTAAAAATTTACACTTTTTACCCTAACGGCGTTAGCGTTACGCCGTTAGTCCAAAATTAAATATATTTACATTTTACGTCCAAAACTTTATATTTCTTACACCTTTCACCCTAGAGTTTATAAAAATCAGTTTTCACCCTTTAATTTACGAAATGACATTTTATACCGAAACTTTGAAAAGTTGACACTTTTAACCCAATTTTTGTAAAATTTGCAAATTTAGTCCAAACTTCACTAATTTCAAAACTTAATGTTTTCATTTCTTAAATAGTTTCGCAACAGCTTATTGAGCTTATTCTACCAGCTTATTAGTTCGAAAAGTTAATTTGATAGCTTATGGGCTTTTAACGAAATGTAAGGCCCGTTAGTGTTTTTAAATCCAATGGGCCTACGGGGTTTTTGGGCTTTGTTTTGGGCTAAGGTTAGAAGTATAAAAACGTTGCCAAACTGCTTATTACTTCAGCTTATTTGATCGGCTTATTTTGAAGTGATTGGGCCTTAAGGCCCAATCGATACAATTTAATTTTTAAAAACAGTTTCTTGGTCGATTTGCTTTTGATCGATTACTAGGTCCTATCGTGACTTTTATTATAAAGTTTTTATACGAAAATGATTGTTTGTCATGAGGACTATTAGTTTGTGAAATAAAATGGTATGCTTGTTAAGTAAAATTTAAAGATATACGTGCGTTTTGGGCTAGCATAGGACAAGTTTTTATAAAACAAAGGACTTAGAAAATTTTTAATAGTTTTCGATACTTGTTCGTATACGTTAGAAATGTATTCTAAAATAGGTTGTACGTAGCTTTTTAGTTTCAAAACTCTACATAGTTTATTTCTTAAGGTGTGAAATATATAGACGAACGTAAAATATATATATGTTGTATATTTAGTTTTCGAATAAAGAGGTGCAATTGTGTGTGTCGCGTATAAAAATAATGCAAATAAAAGTTTTATAAAAATATTGAAAAGATTTTGTTAGTAACTTACGACACCAAAATGGTGGGTAAAACAAGACGTAGAGTCGAGAAGTGAGTGATATGAGTACGTAGTGTGTATGTGTGCTCAACCAAGGTTCACAAACAACAATTTGTTTCTCCTAAACCCACACGAATTCCTTCAATTCCTAACCAAATGCTTCAACCCAAGCTAGACTAAAGACTTAAAGGTTTTTGGTGAATTTTTGGTTTTGCATGGAAATAGAAACGAAAATGTGCATGCATGGGTTTATATATGGAACTTGAAGTGTTCTAGTGAATAACATTTAAAGTGATGTGATGGTTACTTGCATCCTAAAAGTCCTAAAGTTGTAAGAATGAACATGTTACTTCATGCTTTGGTTTCTAGTGGTCGACATCCTCAAAACCAAAGAAAACATGGACAATGAAACTATGAAATGAATTTGTTACGTGTGAAATACATTATAAAATTGGTGTAGTACTTGCCTAGGACTTTAATATGTATTGTGTGTGAGCATGAATTTGGGAAGTACTCTTTTGTTTCAAAACTATATGTCGACTACTTATTTCTTTTGGTAAACGATTTGCAATCCGTGCATGACTTGGTGATAAACGATCGAGGGTAACATTTAAACATTAGGTTGTGTTTAGAAATGATTTTAGAACGTTATAGAAATAAACGTGGTTTAAAATGGTTGAGTTTTGGATTAGTTGAAATTTTATGAAATAGTTTTTGGGACATATGCTTTGCCTAGTAAAAACGTATCTAGACTCGATGTGAGAAACTAAAAGTCGACACTCTAATTTTTGGCTAGGGGAGGAACTAGTATGTGTAAAAATATAGGGTTGTCGTGTGTAGGATTGGGACGTACGAAGCTCGTTTCTAGTTGTCCTAGTCGAGTGAAATGAAACAAAAATAAATGGAATGGGCTTAATTTGGTTTTGGGTCGTGAATAGTAACAGGCCAAGAAAAGAAATGTGTTGGGCTTGGTGTAATTAAGGGTCCGGTTTAGTGTATTTTAAGATTAGTAAAATATAAATTGTAATTAGTGAAAAGTTTAAAAATTAATTAGTGAGACGTTTACGTGAGTCCGAGAGTGAATAGTGTTTTGTGAATAGTGTTTCGGGAATAGTAAAACTTTTGAAAAACATCTCAATATCACTAACCGACTCCAAAAACGATGAATAGTGAAATGATGAATAGTGTTCGTGAATAGTAACCGATGAATAGTAATTTTTGAAAAATGTCGGAAAATGCAGGTTCGTAACGAATAAAAGAAAATTTTAATATTCTCGCGATTTTAGACTATAGTGGTACATGTGTGAGCATCGTTCCAAGCAAACAGGGATCATGAATATCGTAGTGATTTTTAAGTAACCTAGCATATTTGATAAAAAAAATGAAAGAAAAATTTTGTTATTGGTAAAAGCGTTATTAATTAACGAAACGATCTATTAGTCTTTGATTTACTTTTATTATTTATAGGGAAATTTACGAGGGATTACAATACCTACCCCTCATTCTGAATTCCGTCCCGGAATTCAAGTTTAACGAAATTTCTGTATTAGAAAAATTTCGATCAGAGGGTTGTCGAGAGATTAAGATTTGGTAGACGTGGTTTAGTTAGACTTATTTGTGCTAGACAGGATCTAGTAACTGGTGTATTTATGGGTTGTGAATATTGAAGGTAGTGGTTTTGAATAGTAAAATAACGGCTAGGTGTACCGTACCCAACGGTCGGGAATAGTGATCCTAACGGTCCGTAATAGTGATCTAACGGCTAGTTTTCTTCCTACATATACTCCTTTCAAATTTCCATTTCTTCCACCAACCATTTTCCTATCATGTCACATTTCCTATTCTTAATACTTCCGAAAAAAATGCCGAGCCTAATTACTATTATCGCAATGGTATATACTGTTGTTGCCATCACCTATTTGACTTTTGTTATGGATGAAGATTATGCAGTTTTGGTCGGGATTTTGGGGTTCCTAATACCACTCATGGTTCTATCGTATGCGGTTGATAAGGCATGGAGGCACTAGTCTTGAGCTAGGGTTGCTTTAACTTAATTCCTTGTCGTGTTTCTATGTAATCCTCAATAAATGTGAAATAAGACTTATTTGTCCTTATGTTTAAAAACTAGTCTTGCTATAGTTTTTAATGATTTGTTTATATTTATCTTTCAGCATAATTAAGGTGATTCATCCTGTGGTGGCTTTTGCTATGGTTTTGTTGGTGGGGGTTTTTGTTGTCATAGCGGATCAACCTATTGAAGATTCTATGGTTTATATTGTAATTATTGTGACGTTAGCACTTCCGATGCTAATTATTTGTTTATTTATTAATTTCCATGGGTTCGGATAAACCTTTCGTTATTAGAGTTTCCTATTAGTCTTTGTGAATTATTAGGGTTTTCCTATTTGTACTTTTGTTGGCTTCTCGTCCTAATGACGAAGGGATAGGATAGGTAATTATTGTGATTTGTTCAAGGTAATTTTTATGAAGAGTTAAGTTGTTGTTTCTATATTTTTCTTTTAAATGAAGATTGTTATTTAGTAAATTTAGCATTATGATTGTTCCTTCATAACATGATTCTTCCTAAATTAGACATAGTTGATCAGGCTATGTATAATTGAGGACTAAACGATGTGATGTTTGGCTTAGTCACAATGGTGTTTATGCTTTTCTTTAAGTTGTTTTAGATGATGTTCAACGTTTTGTTATTATGATATAATACGTAATTTCTTTTAAGAATAAAGTAGGAACTTTATTCATTGATTTATTTATTTATCTTGTGTGTGTGTGTGTGTATATATATATATATATATATATATATATATATATATATATATATATATATATATATATATATATATATATTTGATGATGAGTCAGAAATTTCTAGGGAAATAACAGTATGCTGTTATTTGGTAAATGGGATAGGAATTGAAATTGACGTAGATTATAATTATTTTGGAAATATTACAAGGTAGATTTTTCGATACGGTAGAAGGATAGTTGTTTTACTTAGGTTACATCCATCGTAACTTAAAGTAAAATACGGGGAAGAGATACAATCTCAGGAAATTGTCGAACTAGGATTTATTTATTTACAACAGGAATTTATTCATCTGCTTCAATCTAGTCATCATTCCTTTGATACTATCGAAGTCTTTAAAGGTTCCTCATTTCTAAGAGTTTTCGCTTTTGTTTATTTCCATTAGGTATAACTCTTTGCCTAATTCCTTGGTTATGGGTGATGGTAGGGTTAGCCATTTCTTCTGGCATTCTAAAGGGGTTTGGCCTATATTCCATGTAGTTTTCCTGCTTGTCAGGCGTATCCGACTCTCCTCTTGGATAAACTATGGTGACTCCTTTAAGTACTACTTACATGATGTTACTTATCAACTCTCTGACATCTTCAGTAGTCATGGTGATTTTTGATGATGATGGAGTACATGTATTGTTTACGTTGTCCATCTTCTGAAATCATTAATGAAACTTAACTTAGAATCCTTCTGATGTCAGAATAATTCAAATAATGAATTCTAATTATTTCATTGATGATAGAATGAATTGACTCCTTACTGTAATCTAATTTCAAGATATGTCTGTGTTGTATCATAGATAGATAATCAACTCTTGATATGGGATTACTAAGGAACAAACCGATTCGTCCACTAAAATAAATTTTCTCTCTCTTGAAAATTTATTTTTTAGACAATACTTTGCTTTCTGGTCAATTATAGTATGTTTAAGAATTTCTTACAATTGTAAGAAATCTCACGGTAGATTTGAATAGTATAGTAGAAGTCATCATAATATTAATAACTTGACTGATCGTTTTTGTAAAACAATTAGTACAAGGTCTCTTATTAATATGTCATGGATCTACGTGGAGTTATTTGTTCATCAAAGGAGGTAACAATTGATGAGATCTTTGCATGAAATTATGAGGATTCATAGTATGCATGCTTGATAAGAAAGAAAACGATTGATTTATAACGGAGAGATGAAACGGAAGAGGAGGTTATATTATGATTTGATTACGAATTCTGAAAGGTTCAGATTTATTGAACATTACATGAAATACTAACCAAGTCTGTCTGGTTTAGTAGATGCAGCAGGGATACTTGTAAACTTAAGATTAGTTACGCCTCTGACGTAAATATCTAATCTCTTTCTCAAGTTCAAGTTGTGTTGCTTCCATGTTTGAGAAACGTTCCTGACACATGTTCATTTGGTTTGCCAACATACTCTCTAATGCGGCAATCTTTTGACCTTGGCTCCTGGCTGTCTCTCTAGCCATCCACTCTTTTGAACAATGCGTCAAGGTTACGGTCGTACCATTCAAATTTTGTTGGTCGTAAACCTTTCAGTTGTTCAGTGTGAGCCTCTAATGTGCTGGCTTGTTGATAAACAAGAGTCCATATTGAATCAGGTGTGCTTATATCGTAGTTGGGGGAATTAGGTGAGGATAAGGTATTTGGGATATCTGGTATTGGGGAATCTAAAGTGTAGGGTAACGGAGAATTTGGCTCAACATTCTTCCACGGCCTCTCTTGATGTGAACTTTGTCCAACTTCGAATGTTGCCTGACCACCAATCACATCTTCATATGATTCAGTGGTTCTCCTAAGTTTTTGACGTAGAGGTGAAGAAATAGGTGACGATGGGAGTGATTTCTGAGTGATTCCTATATTAAGTTGGGGCTGTGATATTTGTACGTAGGGATCTTCAGTGTTCGGAGAATTTTGATTGACGGGGGATGTATTAGTATTACGGAGAGTACTTTTGGCGTTCAAGGAAGTTTTTGGAGACATGTTACTGTAGTAACCGGGAATAGTATTTTATAAGTTACTTTTACGTTATAGATATAATAGTACGGATGAACTAAAAATTATGTAAGCGCAATTTCTAAATATGCAGACTAATCTTAACAGGTAATGTACTGAGCAAAGTAGTATGCAGGAACGGAAAGCACGAAGAGTGTAGGGCTATAAAATGTTTTGTTTGTAAAAACGGTTATAGTTCAGATCTAAAATAGATCTGTTTCGCTATAACCAAAGCTCTGATGCCAATCTGTAACACCCCCAATTTTGAAATATTTGCAGCGGAATAAAGATTGGGTGTTACTTCACAGCTTATAGTTTTTCAGTAGGAAATGATTTTCTAAAAATATTTATCATTCGAATTTTTATAAATATCAGAGTTTTCAAATGAGGTCCCAGTGCTTTTTAAAATTTGTTAAATAGGTTTTCAAATGATAATAAAATTTTATAGCCTTTGTGAGAATTTCGTGCTCTTCCGTCCCATCCTTGCTCGTTATAGACCTGAGATAAACATGCTAAAAGTCAACAAAAGTTGAGTGATATTCATAGGTTTAAGTTTAAAAGATTGAACACAAGTTATAAGTGATAATTGCACCGTCATACAATTATAAGTTAAAAACAGTTGTTATTGCATTAAGCTCATGACGCTCAGCCGATTAATAAATCTCATCACGAATGATGGATTATAGTAACAGGGGGCCCTCGGGATAGGTTCTTGCCAGTAACTTATTAGATTTCAAATAAAATGTGTTTGGTTGTTTTCTCCAACGCCCAAACGGGGATGGTCAATCCCTAATAGATCTATCCACAATTATTTACGTTCACCTCTCTGGGTGACTAAGGCTCATGATATGAGGGGCTTTTAGCAAGGAAAGGTACTTAAGCAATAACGAGATCAGGTAAAGCATACCAAGAAAATACTTGTGTTCAGTTTGTAAAAACTAGCATGTATCCCCCTCGCAGGGTTTAAAAAACATTTAAACAAGTAAAGGCGAGGCTATGAACTCACCTTAGTGGTTTAGTGAATAAAAATATCGATACTCAGTTTGCAAAATGGGAACGGCTCCACACACGACCTAGATAATATATGGCATGTTTTAGTGTTTGATAGTCTTAGGGTTTTAATCGCGAGTAGTTTTTAAATGCATGATTTGTTAATTTGACGTTAGTAAGACTTTTGGTTTTTATAGTATATTGTTCGTTTAGTTTAGTTATATATAACGTAAGGTTTAATAATAACGATAGTTTGAAATAAAACGTAACGTTTAATAATAGTAATAATAATAATAGTTTGAAAATAACGTAACGTTTAATAATAAAAATAGTAATAGTAATAATAGTTTGAAAATAACGTAACGTTTAATAATAAAAATAGTAATAGTAATAATAGTTTGAAAATAACGTAACGTTTAATAATAATAATAGTAATAATAATAATAGTTTGAAAACAACGTAACGTTTAATAATAATAATAATAGTAATAATAATAATAGTTTGAAAATAAACGTAACGTCTAATAATAATAATAGTAATAATAATAATAGTTTGAAAATAAACGTAACGTTTAATAATAATAATAGTAATAAAAATAATAGTTTGAAAATAAACGTAACGTCGCTACGTGAAATTGTAAAAATGGAAAGTAAAAGTAAAAATATTAATTTTATATATATGGCCCTTGTATTTTCTAAAAATTTACACTTTTTACCCTAACGGCGTTAGCGTTACGCCGTTAGTCCAAAATTAAATATATTTACATTTTACGTCCAAAACTTTATATTTCTTACACCTTTCACCCTAGAGTTTATAAAAATCAGTTTTCACCCTTTAATTTATGAAATGACATTTTATACCGAAACTTTGAAAAGTTGACACTTTTAACCCAATTTTTGTAAAATTTGCAAATTTAGTCCAAACTTCACTATTTTCAAAACTTAATGTTTTCATTTCTTAAATAGTTTCACAACAGCTTATTGAGCTTATTCTACCAGCTTATTAGTTCGAAAAGTTAATTTGATAGCTTATGGGCTTTTAACGAAATGTAAGGCCTGTTAGTGTTTTTAAATCCAATGGGCCTACGGGGTTTTTGGGCTTTGTTTTGGGCTAAGGTTAGAAGTATAAAAACGTTACCAAACTGCTTATTACTTCAGCTTATTTGATCGGCTTATTTTGAAGTGATTGGGCCTTAAGGCCCAATCGATACAATTTAATTTTTAAAAACAGTTTCTTGGTCGATTTGCTTTTGATCGATTACTAGGTCCTATCGTGACTTTTATTATAAAGTTTTTATACGAAAATGATTGTTTGTCATGAGGACTATTAGTTTGTGAAATAAAATGGTATGCTTGTTAAGTAAAATTTAAAGATATACGTGCGTTTTGGGCTAGCATGGGACAAGTTTTTATAAAACAAAGGACTTAGAAAAATTTTAATAGTTTTCGATACTTGTTTGTATACGTTAGAAATGTATTCTAAAATAGGTTGTACGTAGCTTTTTAGTTTCAAAACTCTACATAGTTTATTTCTTAAGGTGTGAAATATATAGACGAACGTAAAATATATATATGTTGTATATTTAGTTTTCGAATAAAGAGGTGCAATTGTGTGTGTCGCGTATAAAAATAATGCAAATGAAAGTTTTATAAAAATATTGAAAAGAGTTTGTTAGTAACTTACGACACCAAAATGGTGGGTAAAACTAGACGTAGAGTCGAGAAGTGAGTGATATGAGTACGTAGTGTGTATGTGTGCTCGACCAAGGTTCACAAACAACAATTTGTTTCTCCTAAACCCACACGAATTCCTTAAATTCCTAACCAAATGCTTCGACCCAAGCTAGACTAAAGACTTAAAGGTTTTGGTGAATTTTTGGTTTTGCATGGAAGTAGAAACGAAAATGTGCATGCATGGGTTTATATATGGAATTTGAAGTGTTCTAGTGAATAACATTTAAAGTGATGTGATGGTTACTTGCATCCTAAAAGTCCTAAAGTTGTAAGAATGAACATGTTACTTCATGCTTTGGTTTCTAGTGGTCGACATCCTCAAAACCAAAGAAAACAAGGACAATGAAACTATGAAATGAATTTGTTACGTGTGAAATACATTATAAAATTGGTGTAGTACTTGCCTAGGACTTTAATATGTATTGTGTGTGAGCATGAATTTGGGAAGTACTCTTTTGTTTCAAAACTATATGTCGACTACTTATTTCTTTTGGTAAACGATTTGCAATCCGTGCATGACTTGGTGATAAACGATCGAGGGTAACATTTAAACATTAGGTTGTGTTTAGAAATGATTTTAGGACGTTATAGAAATAAACGTGGTTTAAAATGGTTGAGTTTTGGATTAGTTGAAATTTTATGAAATAGTTTTTGGGACATATGCTTTGCCTAGTAAAAACGTATCTAGACTCGATGTGAGAAACTAAAAGTCGACACTCTAATTTTTGGCTAGGGGAGGAACTAGTATGTGTAAAAATATAGGGTTGTCGTGTGTAGGATTGGGACGTACGAAGCTCGTTTCTAGTTGTCCTAGTCGAGTGAAATGAAACAAAAATAAATGGAATGGGCTAAATTTGGTTTTGGGCCGTGAATAGTAACAGGCCAAGAAAAGAAATGTGTTGGGCTTGGTGTAATTAAGGGTCCGGTTTAGTGTATTTTAAGATTAGTAAAATATAAATTGTAATTAGTGAAAAGTTTAAAAATTAATTAGTGAGACGTTTACGTGAGTCCGAAAGTGAATAGTGTTTTGTGAATAGTGTTTCGTGAATAGTAAAACTTTTGAAAAACATCTCAATATCACTAATCGACTCCAAAAATGATGAATAGTGTTTTGTGAATAGTAACCGATGAATAGTAATTTTTGAAAAATGTCGAAAAATGCAGGTTCGTAACGAATAAAAGAAAATTTTAATATTCTCGCGATTTTAGGCTATAGTGGTACATGTGTGAGCATCGTTCCAAGCAAACAGGGATCACGAATATCGTAGTGATTTTTAAGTAACATAGCATATTTGATAAAGATAAATGAAAGAAAAAATTTGTTATTGGTAAAAGCGTTATTAATTAACGAAACGATCTATTAGTCTTTGATTTACTTTTATTATTTATAGGGAAATTTACGAGGGATTACACGTCCCAATTCATTTCAATAAGACGATTATAAATCATCCTACTTAAGTATGTCCATCACAAAACAAAATACATAACAAGATTAAGTGATGCAATAAATAAAAGGATGTCTACTTAACGACATGATTCATCAAAAACATAAGAAGAAGTAACGAGAATAATAACATGACATTAGTCAATCGCATTTCCAAGGTAAGTGCCAAAGGATGGCATGATCCAAGATGACAAGTTAAGGTCGTACTCCCATCAATTGAAAGATTTCAAAAGAATAGATAACAAAAACAACATACGTGATTCAAAGGCATAAGAAGAATGTTCACACTCAGAGTTGAATAATAAAATAGCTAGTGGAATTGACAAAGTACACTGAATGTCAATATCATCAAAAGGAAATAAAGTAAAGTAGCGAAAATGTTTCGGAGATCACCGAATCGTTCATAAAAGGTTAAAGTAAACGAACTCATTAATACATATTATAATACTATACACATGCGTAAGAATTTGAGAAAAGAGTAACACATATATGTACGGGTATCCTTATACAATACTAGTATAGACGTTCGAGGGAGAAAATAAGAAAATAGAAAGTACGCGATAATCGGAGTGGTCAGGGTATAAATAACCGACCGATATAAAGTAAATAGTATGACACCATAAGATAGAAGTGAAAGTGTGAATCATGACTAAGGGATATACTCATTAATCATATAATAGAAGTATAGATGCAAAATAGAGCATATAAGTTACCTGGGAGCAAGCGTACACGGATATCAAACAACGGTGAAAGACTTTAAAAAAAAATTCGAAAATCAGTTATAATTTAGGTTTTGAAAACGGCCTAATTCGCTATAACTAATGCTCTGATGCCATTCTGTGACACCCCCAAAATTTTACAACGCAGCGGAATACCAATTTGGGTGTCACTTCATAGTTCATAAAAACAAGTTACATAAAACGACCTCAAAAGAGACGTTTAATAAAATGTCACATTCGATTTGATAAATCAGAGTACAAAGGTCCCAACAATTTCTTTTTAAAACTTAAGTTACAAGAATTAAAACATGACACATATATGTATTTTAAAGATAAAAAGTTATCGAATGTGTAGAAAACAAGTCTTTCAATATTTGATATCCACGCGACTCCGATTGCTCCCAATGCTCAGCTAGCCAAATAATACCTGAGAAAATACATGCTAAAAAGTCAACATAAAGTTGAGTGAATTCATAGAGTTTAATAAGTAATCAGTTGAATACAAGATAATTCAGTTTAAAAGAAGTTGGGCTACGCCCGTAATTAAGTTGACATGTAACAAATACAAGTCAGGAAATAAGATTTATAGCATTGAGCTCATGAAACCGAACCTTGGCCAAGTTTAAATGCCCCTCACGAGGTATTCAATTGCCATTTACCTCAATTCTCAATATTATATGTCCATTTGGTAATAAAGGCTCCAAGTGAGCGCTACTCACCCGAACAGGCCTGCCTGGCCAAATATGCATATCTATAATATTAGCGTTTACTCACGTAATTAACGGTTCATGAAATTAGGGACTTGATGGCAAAGGTACTCAATGTCCATAATTATGTAATTAGGTAAAGCATACCAAAAACTACTTGTATTCCGTTTGTAAAACTAGCATGTATATCCCTCGCGAGATTTATAAAACGTTTAAATAAGTAAAAGCGAGGCTATAAACTCACCTTAAGAGCAACAAGATCAGAAGTAAAATGGATCTTCGGACGAGTGCGAAGCGTCTAAGCACAACCTAAAAGACGTGACACGACTTAGAATGATAAAGAAGAGCGATATGAAAAAGTAAATCAAATGATCACGAGATATGTTTCCGAGATAAGCATGGCATTGCACTAAGACTTAATCCAAGGTATTTTCACTCTAAGATTGATGTTCGACCAGGTCTTATAGGTAATAAAATACCTACCAAGTTTCATCCCTCAATTCTTATTTTACATATGTGTATCTACACATTTTAGAGTTCAAGACAAGACGTAAAATATTAAATTCTGGATTTGACTTTACTTTATAGACCCCTAACTCCTAATCTATAAATGATATGAATACAAGGCCTTCACCCCTGGAAATCTCTTTGAGTCTAGTTTTCAAAAATCCAGGCCTCAACTTCTGAAAGATTAAGAATCATGTGAAAAGACTATTTTACCCCTGAACATCCAGCCCATAATATTTTCTGAATTTTAATCTCTTACGAAAATGGCCATAAATCCTAAACCATGATAGAAATTTAAGTGAGACCAATTGGAGGTGTTAGAAAAAGATGTCTACTACTAAGACATGTTTTAAAACCCAACACTATAGCACAAAAATCTGGAGTTAAACTCCTTTTTGAAACAGTAGTTCAGAACTGACTAGTTTTCGTAAAATGACCAAATCTCCCTCATCCGAAGGAATTGGTAAACCCTCCAATTAGACACATGGTCCTCATATGTTTTACCCTTCACCAATGTAAAAACCCAATAGCCCGTAGTTCAAAATTTATTAATTATAAGTGAAACAACCTGCATTACAATTTCTGGGTATACACTAAATATATTTCCACGGTTTTGGTCGTATCTCGACCATCCGGAATAGTTGGTTTTCCGGCCAACTCGCCACTAGGACCTGAGATATTCTACTATCCATTTATGAAAAGCTTCAGTAGGCTCTAAGCCAAAAATTCACCATTAACACACAAACAATCTGCAAGTTACCTATTTTGACTAGTTTTACTAATTTGGGCATAACTTGATCATCCGGAGGAGATAAAAATTCCTCCAACTCGCCACATGAAGCTTAGACCTATATCTATCTAAAAATTTAATTTAATCATAGGCTCCAGGCCAAAAATTAATGGGAATACCCACGTTTTTCTACTGATGTAAAAACAGTCCCATGAAATCCAACTAAACCTATTCTAAACTCATCCAAATAATCATCAATCATCATGCAATGCCACACTCATCATCACAAACAACTCAAGAACATTAAAACTCATCAAAATCAGAAAACCTATAATTAATTAAATAACAAAAACCATTTGCAAGTGACAAAATCAAAGAGGATGATAGGATATGCTTACTAGGAGTGAAAATCAATGAAACCTTTCTAGGGTTTGGATAGAAACGACCCAATTGACACCAAAGCTAATGAAACACTTCTCTTCTAGCCTTCAAAATATGATTAGGGGCTAATGGAATAAACTCTAATCAATCTTGAGGAAGACTTCAAGAAAACATAAGAAAACACCAAGGAACTTCTTCAAATCTTTGACTCAAATCACCATCTTTTGCAAGGACCTTCAAGAGAAGGATTTGGTGATGATTTTATGATTAAAAAGATGATGAGATGGTGGTATTGGGTTGTATTTGTGTCGTTCATAACAATGGGGATAGAAAGGATTTGGTGAATTTGGTGATACAACCAAGAAAAAGGAAGTGTTAGCTTTATATATGTAAGAATCTAGTGGAATACATGTGTTGTGCTATTATGTAAGGTGTGACACCATAAGGACAAATGTTCTTATGTTTTGAACGTGTATTTTGGTGGGTGAGGAGAGGTTTAGTGGGTTTTGGTGATAAGTTTGTGTATTTGTGGTATTATAAGGTGTATTTTGCTCTCGGTAATTTTAAACGTGAGTTTTTAAGGCGCATAATATAATACCGGGTAGTAATAATTTTTAAAACTTTCAAAAATATTAAAACTTGATATCATAACCTATTTTAGTAATTTAGATGAGTGGTGAGTTCATCGAAGGATTTAAACATTGTTAAAACTAAAACCGTGAGTTAAAAACGCGTTTGGTGACACCGGTTCTTGATAAAAGTGGTGTAAGCTATAAAAATGATATGATAAGTATAAAACTTATTTGTAAACATGAAATAGTTTAAAAATTCATAAAATATGTAAATTATCATTGTCTAGGGTTGGTTCACTTTGTTAAAACATTAAAACGTAAATTTAAATCGTGTAAAACGTAAAAGGTGCAAGGTTTATGTAAAATTGGAAAAATTGAAAAGTGACTTTTAAAATAAGATTGTAAGGAAACAATGATGCATAAAAAGTGTAGAATGGACGTAGTCTAGTCGCGGTTGAATTAATTGAAGGTGTTATGATGAAACACGGATAACTTCCGACGAAGTTAATTATTTAAAAATAGAATAGTTAAATAATATTAAGATTAATGACATGAAAATTTTGAAATATCACATAACTAGATCTATGGATTGTGCTAAAATTCTGTGACTTAACTAAGGCATATAGCGGTTATTGAATTATAAACTATAGATCTGAATCATGATAATTGAATATAGGATACCAACTGCATTGGTACCCTAGCTTAGGAGCACAAGTCAAGAACATTCCCTAAGTAGGTTCTTTTATTGTGACTAGTACGTGTAATACTGCTAGGTAGATGATTAAAAGAATGAACCAAATAAGTTAGTAAAACTCGTTAGAAGTTTTGGTTGCATTTATGTCACCTAGATAGATTATAAATAATAGTTTAAGTACTTTATGCGGGCTTCGTTAATGGTAACAACATTAACTCTCGTCAGATCCTCGAATTAAAGGAGAAGACCTACCTTGTTTATATTAGCAAATCACCAACGAGGAACGATACCTAACTAGAATCATTGCACTAGTAAAACATATTAATAATACTTAATTGGAATAGACTTGGCTAGCATGTTCTTTAGATCTTGATTTAGTGCATTCTTACTTCTATCGTTTGTCTTGTTTTACTTAGTTTATTTAATTGTTTTATTAGTTTAATTAGAAAACAAAACTCATGTTAGTCTCTCAGGCTAAACCCCCTTGCGTTATTTTAAATCAATGAGATAGTTAGAATACTTTTAGGATTAGTATATTAGTAAATCACTCCCGACGAACGACTCGTACTTACCCCACTATTTACATTGATCAAGTACATTGCCCGTTAGTGTTAAGTCTATAGGTTAGTTCGACAAAATATAAATAGTAAAACTTGGTAATATTAACATAGACCACTAATAACACATCAATCTTACACATTTTAGAGTGATAGTTACAAGCACATTTTTCACTAGACCATCTTTGAATGGTTAAAATTTTAAAATATTAATTTAAACTTAAATTGATTATTTTAAATAGTAAAAGAAAAGAGAGAGAAACATAAATTGAGACATACCAATACTTCAAATCCGACAACCGTATTAACTTTTGAAATAATTATTCATTGAGTGTAATCCTCAAATTCTAACCAAAATATCGAAGAAAAAAAAATAGTTTTATTATTTGGTTTCTTAAACCTAAAGTGATCCCCATATACCAAACGCACCCTTAAAGTTACAACTCTTATATCTTCACAACTACACATGTATCATTTATCCATCAGATTTTGAATATATTTCTTATACGAGGAAGAAGATCATAGATCTAGAAATCTTACATGTACTCGCTTTACGGATCAAGTTACACAATATTTATTTTCGTTGATATTATGTTGCTTGAAATGCTTGTATACGTTGATAAATTGTTTCATTACACATTTTCGTGTTTTTTATTAACAAAACATACTTGATAAAATCCAGTTCGTAGCTTCATCAATATCTATACTACTATATAATGCATTTGGGACTATTTTATAATTAGAAAAGCTTAAAATTTAGACTTTTACTTGCTTATTATGGAAAGATTTCAAAATTAGTTGGTTAGGAAGCAGGTTGGTTAGGAAGTTTGTTAGGAAGCTGGTTGGTTGTTCAAACTAAAATTATTTAGCTTAATCATCTCTACTTATAAAGCATAAAGACAAATAAATGTATAACCGAATAACGCAAAATATAGTCACAGGTACCTGCCGGCGCATTGCGCGAATACTGTTCTAGTTATTCACAATTGCATGTAGTAAAGCAAAATCTCGGATTGATATATGTGGGTCAGTGGGTAGTTTCACACAAGCATATTAAGGAAGCGTTTGTTTGAGGGGATTGACACTGTTGGTGTAGATTCAGAGCTAAAAAAGATTGTTTGGTTTAAATGTGTGGGCCCAAGATTTTGGCAGATTATCAAAAAAAATTCATCTGCGATTCCTCTCATAAATGGTAGGATTTGAAAATAAAATCCTGCTTTGATTTTTTCTTTTTCTAAAGATATGGGGCCCCATTTAATCTAAACCACTCATATAATTACTATATTATTATTTTATAACTTTTTAATTTTATTTAAATTTTAAAATAATAATTTATTTATTTTATAATATATTTTCTCACTCCTAATAATATATTTTCTCTCTCCTACTTTTTCCTCGAACCTTTCCCAAACCTTTCAAACTTTTACCAAATCCAAATCCAATTCCAATCCCACTTGCGAACCAAACGCACCCTAAGATGCTTTTATTTGTTAATCCTTTTTTACATCCGTATGAAACTACTGAAAGTAGTGTCTGAAACATATTTCCATAAATAATTCCTTGTGACAGACCCTTTGCTAGACTTTCGGATATGCACGTATACCATTATGCAATTTCTTCACTTCAGGCAAATCTAAAGTTCGTTAATGTCTGAAGTCAAACATTTCATAATATGAGCATGGGTGATATTATAACACTTTTGACATTATGTGATATTTTGATAACCTTATATCAATCTTGACAAAGTATATTATGTTGACAAAATCAACAATTTTAAAAAGTATTTTTGTTTTAGAAAAGTGATACTTGGGCCTAATTTGATAAGCCTAAAATTTGATCTATAATAATCTAATTGGTACACTTGATGGAGTGAAGCCGAAATCTCATCCCCATCTAACTTGGTGGGTTTGATAATTCATACCATTAGAAAAACTAATACGTAGTATCTTTTATATAATAAAATAAAACCCCTAGTGGGAACTTTTTCATTTCAAAAAAATCAAATCATACCTTATTGAGTAATAATTTAATTAATGTTAATTTTTTAAAACAAATATTAAAGAAGAAAAAAAGCTAAATATTTCCTTAATTGGCCAAAAGCTATAAAAAAATCGTTTTTGGAAAAATTATATAACAGAATGGTATAAAAATATAGGTGTCAAAAATTTAAAAAAGTAAAACTTACAGAAAGCGGGGTGATTTACAAAACCATCGGGATGAAAACTAAACTTTTTATCAAACAAACCCAAGTTCTTCTCACTTTCAATTTTCATTCGACACAGAAGTAGACACGCAAACGGAGGAACACAAAAGGAGACTAAAAAACCTAACGACCAAAAAGAGAGAGAGAGAGAGAGAGAGAGCCAATCGGCTACTAACAATACTTCATTCAACATCGCTCGATTAATAGAAGGTGTGTTTTCGTTTAATGGATTAGAGGTATATTAATCTATTATTTATTAATTACTACTAATCTAGGGCTTTTTTTTTTTTTTTTAAATTGCGTAATTAAGTTATGGGTTTTTATACAATCAGTTTGAATTTGTGCCTAATTGATGTTGCGGCAAACCTTTGCTTGACTCTAACGTGCTTTTTTAGACCAACCAGTATCCACTATACCAATCACTTAGGTGTGTTTGCAACTGTTGTTGCTCTCACAAAAATCATAATTTGTTAAGAGTTATCTTGCAACCTTTATTTCTACATTTCTTAACATAGTGTTTTGTCTATCACAGTGGTTTGGAACTTGTGTCGGCAAGGCTACTAGGCATAGGCTGGAAAGTTGAGTTTGGACCAGTGTTGACTTTGGGGATATAAGGCGTGCGGTATCTGATATGAAGTTTATCATACTTTTCTTCTACATTGAAATATTTTGAATGCAAAAATATGAGATTTTTGCATTCAAAATTACTAGAGGGGGCATGATGAGTGAGTTGGGCTGGTAATGGGCTATGTTGGATTGGTTTGTAAACACTTTTTTGTGTATTTTCTATAAATAATGAATATGTTAATTGTTATTGGTTAAACTTATAGTAAAAATCAAAATCTTTGTATATAACGATTCAGGTGTCCTTCGACCCAGTTTGGCTGTTCACTTTTTAGATATATATATGACTTGTGGATAAAACACAACCCACATCGACCCATTCATCCCTTCAAAGTTAATCTCTCTAAGATTTACTTAGATATGATTATGGGTTTAACCAGCCATGTTTGGGGATGTTGTCACTTGCTAACCTTTTTATTCACTTGTCTTCGGAACACTTATCCCAAGTAGTGAAATGAGCTGAGTACTTAAGCTTATCTATGAACATTTTGTCTTTTAGAGCAATGCTCTTCTTAAACCAAAAGCAAGACTTATTTTTTATTAACTGAATGTTTCTTTACTCTTGGACAGCATGCGAGCCGCTTATTATTCTAGAATCTATTCTACAATAGTAATAGATTATGGCATACCTCAAGTTATATCAGGATATAAAGGTAAGTTGCTCATCTATTAGAAGATGCTCACTATATATGGTCACTTTACAACCGACAGATTTAGCGGCGGTTTGTTAACATTAGGCAGAAATACCTCGGAGGTCCGGGATTGAGTAGCTGAAAATAGGATTGACCTTGATGACTTGAGACTGTAGCTAAAGCTTTCGTCAGTTTTAAACCAAAAGTAACCATCTTTATCGGCTTTAATCAGTTTGTGCTTATGGGTGTCATTAAGATTCAATGTTATGGTATATACACTTGATAAATTCACCCTGGTGATGTTGTACCTAGGCCTCTCATAAAATCCTACCCGACATTCTAACTAATTCTGGCAATCAAAACCTTTTCACAAAATCAATCACAATTCAAAACCCAATCCTCAAGTCATTAATCATCCAAACACTCTCAATGAAAAACAACAAAAACAGTAACACTTAAAATTTTTTAAAGTATGCAAAATCAACCACGACCTAGGCCGCAGACATAACTACTTACCTAACCACATTAAATCACTATCATCATATGTATCTAACTTTTAGTCCAAACTTACGGATATCCGGTTATTTGTTAAGAACCCGAGGTTAGTAGGTCAGAATGTCAGATGATGTTTGTTGTTGACAACTGTTTGTTTTATAAATGCACGTAGCTGTAATTATAAAATGTAAAATGTATTTAAAGGTAAATGCATCTTTTTATTAGCATTTAAACAAAATCCAGAAGCTAAATTATCGTTAAGAACTATTATATTTGAAACGCTAAATTACATCACAAAGAAGAATATGAGTTTTGTAAAGTATGTAAGATCAGTCATAACTTATGTTGCAAATAGTTTTTGAATTGGATGTTACGGAGATAGGTAGCGATGTTGATATTAGGGGGTGTTCGGGATTGCTTATTAAGAATTGTTTGATATAAGAAGAAGCGGATAATTTTCTGTAGCACAACCCGCAATGCATGAATTAGGAGTATATCAGAATAAACTTTTGATTTGATTATTTGCGAGTTAAATAAGCATTTGGAGTACACAACTCCGTTTTAAGCATTCAAATAATCCAATAAAAGAAAAGCAATAAAGCAACTTTAGAGGTTGTTTTAGGTTGCTTCATGTAAATTTTATATCTCATTATTTGGTTTTTGAAACAAGGATTAGAAGTTGGATTGTTTGGATGGAAAAACTATATACCAATATATTAAACATTAAAGTGAAATTAGCAGATTTCAATATGCAGTTTGGTAGTCTCAAAAGTTAAGCAGTGAACATCAGGGGGACTTAGGGTGTTTGAATGTGAGTCTAAATTCGCGTTAATCAGTTTGAATTGTTAGCGTTTGATTTTTGGTTGAAGTAATTAGATTTAGACATGCTAAATGTATAGTTACTTACTATTCATACCTTTATACAACTCTATGAATTTGATTCTGATTTTTCGCGACATAATAATCACTTTGATTCACCCTTCCAAACACAAACACTTTTCATTTTTTATGCGAGTCAAACACTTCCAATAATGATTGTTTCCATGTAGCTGAAACATTTTTGGCACTGATTTATATTTGGGACTTTGAATGGTTGGACTTAGATGGAAAGATGCGTCTAAACATGTTAACTGGTTTTGTTATGATTACTTTTAATCTGCTATATTGGGTAAGGGGTAAATGGGTCTGATACGTTGTGTGAGAAGCGACAGTTTCTATGTTATGGAGATGTTACTATGGTAAAAACAAGCATGACAATATATCTTCAAAGAATTATAGTCGTGTGTCAGTGCTATCTTCTTATCTCATTTCAATGATTCCTTTCCAAACTTTTTTGACAGTGAAAAAGCAATCAGCCATCTTGCAAGTGCAGCATCAGCTAAAAAACGTTAAAAGTTCAATTTGGAAATATGGTGGTGGAATGTACCGAGTTGACCGCTTCCGTGTTCCTGAGGTGGATCTGGCTAAGGTAGCTTAGTACATGATATTATTGTTCTATTTCTGTCAACAAGTCTAGATACATAATAAGTTTTCGAGCCTGTTTGGTATTGTGCTTTAAAAGCTACCGTGTGATATCGAATTGAATAATACGAATAAGATAAAGAACTAAAACATAGTAGGAATGCTATTTGGATGCAGTTATGTTAATTGAAGTTATACCAAGGATATTATTAATTGTTCTATTATGGACCTATGATAACCATATATACTTACATGTAAATGAACTCTAAATGACTAGCAACTCCTAATTACATTTGTTACAATTTAAAACTCACTTATTGGATTCTAGAAAAGTTTATAAATATTCTAAAATCTTATGGTCAACAAGCGAGTGAATCGTTTATTCTTTCTCAATACATGAATAGTTAAACCATTATGTATACAAGGTAGGTTATCTAAGCTATGGTTTTTCACAGTAATCGATAGTGAAATTAGATTTTAGATATTAATCGGGATAACAAACACATAGAACTGTACACAAATAGACATGGAGATGCCAAAGGTTGTGGTGAAAGGCTTCTAACATCCCTGATCTTGAAGATGCATAGGTAATAAAAGATTGTATGGTTCAAATAAAAAATGTCTAAAATGGTAATTTAAAGTTTTAAATGGGTCGAACACCTTAAAAATCGGCCAACGCCTATTTTTAAGCATTTGATCTCATAAATCATTTTATTTAAAGCTCTAAAAATTTGACAATAAGTTTTAGTTGGTCAATCTATGGTGAACCAACCTGTTCTCGATTCTTAATAAAAAGGCCTGTTTTTTGTTTCTATGATGATATTAATTTAATGAAGGATTTTCCAGGTAAAGTAGAGAAACTAGCACAAGAGCTATTAGTTTTTTAAGTGTGAATCCTGGATTGGAATAATTGTTACCTGAGGAGAGCCTTTAATGGATCAAAAGGTCTAACTTTTGGAACCAAGGTGAGCAACTAGCCACCATGCCTGTGATGCATTCCATAATCATTAATCTTTGTGTTCTAAGGTAACCAATCATTAACTACATACCAATTTAAGGAAAACAAATGGTCGATTTAAATTATGTTTTTTCTATCTCTAACGGGTCAAGTGAGCCCAATCTGAAGGTACCAAAAAGTATCGAAACCCTTTACCCAAAAAAAAAGTAGAATTTCTACTTAGTTATAAAAATCTGTTTACAATGAAAAGCAGAGTGATTTTTATGCTTATACAAATTAATTTGGGTAATAGAAAAACGTTGCTTTTATTAATCATGTCATTTTTTACTTCTCTTATGCTCTTTATATGTTTAATTGTGATAAGTATTCTATAATTACATAATAACGGAAATCATTCATCAAAGACTTGGCAGACTAACATCTTTTTCCGGGAACCAACAATATGGTTAGGGAGATAGCCGAAGCAAACGTTTTTCTTATCTAGATCAAGTCATGAGATGTTTTATTTGATCATGTGAAGACTCATTTACAGTTGATTCACAGTCGAAGATTTTGGAAGCTTCAGCTGCTAAGAAGGTGAGGGTTTAGTACTTTAGTTTAGCTTCATGTGAGACATTATGTAACATTTTTTGTGTTAATCGTGTTTGTTTAGTACTAATTGAGATTGTTAGATATTGATCACGTGGTTTGTGTACTTTACAGCACTCAGTTGACTCAGGGGTCAATGGGAATGGTGAAAGTCAACAATTTGATCTGTCCCTTACTCCAATCATACCCGATTACGCTGACCCTACCGTGGCGTATTTTCCCAATGCTTATATTCCTGCTTATTACTATCCTGGTAATTGAATACTCCTACATATCATATAAGACTCCATAAAACATCATTATTGTTACTTTGTAAACGCTTAACAAAAGATTTTTGTTTCATAAAAACAATTTTTTAGCTTTATATGTTAGGTTATGATGGTACTACCAGCAACTAGGACAACTATTCAAGAATCAAGATACATGAAACACTGATGGAGTTGATATGTCTCATGTAAGAAAATCTTTTTTCATAATTTAATGTGATGGGCTTATCGAAAGTTGTATTATGTATTTATATATACTAATGCTGATTAATTTTATGTAGTTTACCAGGGTGTTTATGGGGAGAAGGGGTCACTTATGTTATGTAACGTGGTTACGATTATGCACCATATGCTCCATATATACCTGCTGGCTCGCCTGTGCATGTGGACACTACGGGCAATGAAAACAACGGTCCCGTGAGACCAGTAGTGAACCAGAATTTGGCTTTTAGTTCAAATGGATCTTACAACAGGGGTACACAAAGCACATATCAGGATCTAAGATATGGTTTTGACGTAGTTCATTTCCCACTTCCATGGGTACACAACTCATATTCTAATGGTATGCATAGAAACAATACCAACACCACCCCTTTGTCAAATGCAAATGGTTTTGCATCAAAAACTCAAAACTACCGAACCAATTCTCATCTTGCTGTACGTTTGAATTATTTTATGTTTGTGTTTATTCTTTCATTGTGATTAGTTGTTTCTTTTGGTGTTGATAATAAGCTTATTTAAAGTTTCAAACTTATGAGTTTATCTATCATAAATTAGTTGTTTTTGTTGTTTATTTAAGTTCATTCAGAGTCCAAGACCAATGTTTGGCATAATTGCTACAAGTAGATATTTGAATGAGAAAAGTCCAAAATACATCCCTGAGGTATGCCAAATGATATGTTTACATCTTTTTTCTTTTTTCGACTCAAAAATCATCTCTAAGGTATTAACTAATATTTCTAACGGAGGGATGGTTTTGTGCCAACTTTAATACCTTAGGGATGATTTTTGAGTCGAAAAAAGAAAAAGGATGTAAACGTATCATATGGCATACCTCAGGGATGTATTTTGGAGTGGTTGTTTGATATTGGTGTTATGTCATTTGCTTTTTATGTGTGGAGCAACGACGAGATCAATAACTATATGTTGAGTTTTTTGTGATATCTGAGCCATTGTTCTACTTTTATGGTGGCTATGATTAAATTGAGTGAAAGTACTCTTTGGAAAACTAAATTTACAACAAGTTCAGTTATTTGTTTTTTAATTATAACAATATATAAGATAAAATCTTTTAGAAAATACTCCGTGCGTGCACGGGTATTATAACTAGTATATTTTTAAAATATATCTCAGCCACAAATTTTTTTTTCCTCTGTCTAGTTTTAAGATTAAATTTAATTCTTAATACCTTTACTAACTATTTAAATAAAAATTAAATATAATATTTCTCTCACTTCAAATTTAAATCATAAACAAAATACAAATTCAAATTTAAATCTTAATAATAAACACATCTACAAACCAAACCTCCATTAATATTATTCCTAATATACCCTTTATTAAAAGCTAAATAATTTGTTAATCCTTTTTTACACCGTCGTTACTAAAAAACCATTTTAGATCATTTGAGACGTGATGCAATCTTTATTGGTGTTTGTGGTGGCAACTAACAAGAGCCATGTAGATGGATTCATTATATAATATTATTTTTATATGACATACCCACGGGATGAGCATCGGTCATAAACCGACCCTGACCTGACCCGAACCGAGAAAACTGAGGACCGAAAACCGTGAAAAACGTGAATCAAATGTTATCGGTTCGGTCTTGTCGGTTTCGTCGGTCCAGTTCGGTTTTGAAGCTTCGAATTTAAGTATTCGATATTTTAAGGCCTCAAATTACTAACATGTAAGGCTTTTGGGCCTCAAATTACTAACCCTTTTGGATACCCACTGATAGCATTTATGTAATTCTAACTTGATGAAATAAGGTAGAGTTTGTAATTTTTAAAGTGTTTACTACATGAATGTTTACTGCTCTTGTATAATTTGTGGGTTGAAAATCTGACGTCGTGAACCAATTAAGAAGAAGACGAGACATAGAAAAGAAGTTACAAAAAAATTAGGGCAGTTAATTGCTAAGGGTAAATTAGGATTAATACTAACAATTGATTTCACTAATAAAATAAAGACAAGTGGCCATGGAGGTTCACCTATGCCGACTCCGGGCTATCAAAAGGGTAGTTACCCTGGGATTAGTCGGCTCGCAATGTTGAGTGAAAAAAATAAAATAAATAAAAAATAAACTTAGTTTTTATCAATCGGAACAAAATAAATAAACATAGTCTCATGTTCATTAAACTGAAAGTATGATTGCTAAAAAAGTAAATTGGTCTCAAATGTGAACGTTACATGACCAAATGTACCAATAGTTCAAAACCATACAACAATGATCCAATACAACTTTTTCAAACAAATCATATGAATACTACCTTGAAAAATATTAGCGATTTATATAATCTTTGAGATTTTCTGATAGTCCTGCTTCCATTTCTTCCTGCTCATCTAATTCGTTAAAAGAGATAAAGACTCATATTTATAAAACCTTATATTATTTCAATATATCATATAGAAATATATAAAAACACGTAACAATTAAGTTACAAATACAATGAAATAAGATACCTTTGAAATCTAGCCAATCAAAAGTGCATAACAAAGCCTCAGCATTTGATAGGCGAGAATAAGCTTCGATATTTACACAAGATCCGACCCCCGATACTATATGATTATTCAGAAGCCACTGTTGTCATTTATTATAAAACTAGCGAGGTTCTCGTGCGATGCAGCTGTGGGCACCCTGTAATTTAATTTTTTCGATTAATAATTTATTTTATTTGTACGTTTTTTAGCAATAGCTTTACTGATTAGTTTTTTATAGCAAAAGTTTGATGAAATTTTGCTTTGTTTGTATTATTTTATTTATTATTTATTTTATGTTTTTGTTTAGTAGTTTGCTTGGTTTGTACAATATATGAACATATTTTAGTTTATTATGTTCTTTTTGACAATAAATTTACGGATATCAAAAATTTCATTTATCTTGTGTCCGTTCGGGCTCGAGCCCGTTTGACCCGTGCCCATTCAGGCTCGAGCCCATTTGGCCCATTGCCCGTTCGGGCTTAAAATTTTGTATAATATGTTTTATTATTTGTATTAGTGACATTTAATGCAGGAATTATGTTTAAGTTGGTTGTACAATATACTTGATAATTTGTATTTCTTATGTAAGGGGTGTTTTAATAAAGATATTAATTGTATTTATTGACTATTTAATTAATTGTATTTATTATACATAATGATCAATTTTAAGTCATTAATTTTTTAAACTTTAATTGCAAAAAATGCTTAATTGTGTTGAATCACTTGTACTTTTAGCATTGAAATATGTAATGCTTAATTTTAAGTATTCTATTAATAGCAGACATTCATGCTTTATAAAATAGTATGATAAGATGAGAAACAACGAAAATCAAACTTCTTTGTTTCGATAATTTAGATGTAAAGTTATAAAGGGCTGAACGGAAACAATGGGCCAACTTGTTTGTTAGCTTTTACCGAACAAACAACCTAACACAAAAGCTTTAACTAATAGATGTTTGTGGTCAGAATTTGGTTGAAACGCTTATTCCTGTTCATTTATGTTCATTCCTCGTGATGCTAAACGAACGAACATTTTTTTTTTGGAACGTTTGCTTCAGCGGTAAACCTTTTTCCTATTGAAATCCTAAGCCCAGGTTCGAACCTGGGGAAATCCCCACACAAGACTCAATTTGAGAACTTGTGACCAACTCCTCTAGGAGGACTAAGTGATAAACATAAAATATAGATACATTCAATATCTCGTTTATGTTTACTGACCATATAAGACATTTCTTTGTGTTTATTCATTTAACTAAACAAGCAGTAAACATCTTCATCCTTATTCGTTTGCTAAACATAATTGAACTTCTAACTAAACGGTTCATAAAGTTCATTTAACCAAACGAGCATTAAACATCTTCATCCTTATACGTTTGCTAAACATAATTGAACTTCTAACTAAACGGTTCATAAAAGTTTGTTGACGTCTGTTTCACTTATATTACGATTTATTAGAACTTTGAGCACTAAATTAGCTTATTTCTTCATTTTCTATTGTATTATGCAAAATGTCAGACTTATTATTGTTCTTTTTCTTTAACTCAACTAAAGAGCTTATTTTATTATAGTTTGTGGGCCTAAAAATAAATAAAAATACAATTGAGGCCCAAAATCCTTACATGTTTGTAATTTGAGGCCTTAAAATATCGAATACTTAAAAATGAGGCACCAAAATGATACAACAGACTACATATATCAGAATGAGGCTTTAAAATTTTGAGGGCCTAAATCTCTAGCTTTAGTAACTTTACCCTTGAGTCACCACCAATCCCAAACACCCCTTATTCAGCAATGATAAATAGTCCTAAACACCCCTTTATTCATCAATTAAAAACAGTTCCAAACACCCCCTAAATTCAGTAATGAAAAACAATCCCAAACAACCTTTAATAACTAAATGATTCTCAAACGAAAATAGTCCCAAACACCCCTTTATTCTACAATGAGAAACAGTCCCAAACACCCCTTTATTCTGCAATGAGAAACAATCCCAAACACCCCTTAATAACTAAATGCTCCTTAAACAAAAACAGTCTTAAACACCCCTTTATTTCTAAACTATAGACGCCTAAAAATAAACAACTTCTGATTAACATAAAAAATTCATGGATTTATAGATTTTTAAAAGATAGTAAAATTAAAGACACGTGAATATGGGGCAAATACCTTGATAACTGATAAGTTTAATACTGGATTGTTATTTGACGATTCGTGAATGACATGTTTGTAAAGAAAAAAAAAATTGGATAACAAACATAACTAACTAGAGAGAGAGAGAGAGAGAGAGAGAGAGAGAGAGAGAGAGAGAGAGATACCCATTCTATGTTTTCAGTTCTGCCCATTATACCCCCTTATTTAGTCTGACCTTGTTGTGCCTTGCAAATGCCCAGTTAAAATAAAAAAAACAAAAAACAAAACCCCTTTTGCCACCTCTATTATTTATGTAGCATAAACTAATCCCGTAACTGATTCTCCCTTTCTATTTCTCAACAGCAAAATGGTGGATGCTTTAGTAACTGTGTCTGCTGAGGGAATACTAAAAAAGGCTTTGTCCATAGCTGCAAACGAAGTTGCCCTTGGGGTACAAAGATAAGCTGACGGAACTTCATAAAACATTAAACATGATTCGTGTAAAGTTAAGTGACGCAGAGGGGAAAAAGAGTACAGGTGTCGTGATGGAGTGGCTAAAACAGCTAAGAAGCATAGTCGATGAAGCTGATGATGTGTTGGATGAGGTTCACTATGAAATTTTGAGGCGTGAGGTGAATAAACGATATCGGGGTAACATGGCTAGAAAGATACGTTGTTGTCCAAATTTGAAAAAGTTTTCATTTGGTAGAGACATGGGGTCATAAAATTGAAAACATTAACAAAGAGTTGTTTTAGATTTATGAACGAGCAAACAATTTACGACTTCAAGATGAACAGTTTGATCCAGCTGGGAATAGCTACCGCCCGGGTACTGTTCCATACTTGGACGAATTCAAGATCATTGGGAGGGAGAATGACGAACTACGTCTTGTACGACTCTTAACTAATTTAAGAGGAGCAAAACTTGCCATTGTTCCCATTGTGGGAATGGGTGACATTGGGAAGACTACTTTGGCTAAATCAGTATACAATAATCCCAAAATCGAGCAACATTTTAATGTTAGAGCTTGGTTGTGTGGGTCTGTTAAGGTTGAAGTTGATACACTTCTGTCTCTTGCGGGAGAGAAAGTTAAGTCCCTTACGAGGGTTAATATAATTAGAAATCTTCAAGAGAAGTTGGGATCCAAAAGATATTTGCTAGTTCTAGACGATGTCTGGGATGAAGATTTGGCATATTGGAATGACTTCAGGAATTGTTTGCTACAAGTGAAATCAGATCATGGAAGTGGCATTATTGTCACTACACGAAAACTCAACATCGGTAGGAATGCTACTATTGAGGATTCGTATGCTTTAGAATGTCTTTCAGATGATGATTCTTGGTCCATGTTTAAAGAAAGAGCATTACCGTTGCCGGAATTTGAAAGGATAGGACGTGATATCGTGAAAAAGTGTCGTGGTTTTCCCTTGTTGGTTGATATACTGGGAAGCATGTTGCGTCATTACAATACTGACATACGAAAGTGGTTGTTCATTGATGAGTGCTCAAACACTCATCATTTTTCGTCAAATCTGAGCTGCAAAACATTTAAAAATAATCAAAAAGGCATCAAAATACTGAAAATATCCCAGGGATTGTGTTTTATATGTTTCAGATGCAAAATGAGTAAAAATTGATGAAAAACAATCAAAGTTTGCAAAATTGGCAGTTTCAGTCCTCCAAGTTTCAAAACTTGTCACAATTAGTCCCTATGCATTTAATTTGAAAGATAAGTCAACCCAAGCCTTTTGAAAGTCAAATATTACAAAATATGATACTTGGGTCTAAAGTTTCAAAAGTTACATGTTTGGTCCCTCAAGTTTCAAAGATTGGCAAAAGTGGTCCCTGGGAATTTTAAAATGGAAAATTACAAATTTGGTTCTTGGATTATTGGTACTTGGCATCATTAGTCTTTTGGAGTACTTTGGGAAATCTACAACATCAGCTCCTAAGTTTCAGCAAAATTGCAAATTTGGTCCTTGTGATATATACCAAACCAAACGGACCCTTTTTTTTATTACTACCCAATCCAAATCCAACCCATCCTAAACCCCAGCCCCCTACCTTAGCCCACCAATGCCCACAACCCTTTTAATATAAACCGAGCAACATGATCGCTAACCCGAGGGGCGATGCTAAGGCGATCACAACAAGAAGTGGTGCTTCATATGATGAACCCGCGAATCCTACTACATCTTCTTCCTCTCCTCCAAAGGTAGTGGAACGTGAACCTGAGGTGACAACGGACAAGGTGCAATCTCCTAGCTCACGAAGTACCGCACACGTCCAACCTCAGGATATTCCATAAACTAGATGTAAGCCTGGAGTTGTCTTTGAACCACCAGAAACTCCAGTGGACAAACCTAAATCCAAAACTTCTATTCCTTATCCATCACGTCTCAATGAACGAAAGCTCCGCGAAAAGGCTAGTCACCAAATGGATAAATTTTTCCAAATCATCCAAGATTTTCACTTTCACATTAGCTTCGCGGATGCTATTCTCTTGATGCCCAAGTTTGCATCAACAATCAAGAATCTATTAAGTAATAAGGAAAAACTCTTCGAAATGGCCAGAACTCCATTGAATGAGAACTGCTCATCAGTTCTTTTGAAAAAGCTTCCCGAGAAGCTTGGAGACCCCCGGGAAATTTCTCATTCCTTGTATTTTTCCAGGTATGGTTGAATGTTTCGCCTTGGCCGATCTAGGTGCTAGCATTAACCTGATGCCATATTCTGTGTGGAAGAAACTCTCTCTTCCCGAACTCACTCCCACGTGCATGACTTTAGAGCTTGCGGATCGATCGTTTTCTCGTCCACTTGGCATTGCCGAGGACGTATTCGTTAAAGTGGGAAAGTTCCATTTTCCGGCAGATTTTGTGATTGTTGACTTTGATGCCGATTCGAGGGTCCCTCTCATTCTTGGTAGGGGATTCCTTAGAACTGGGCGTGCTCTCATCAATGTATTTGAGCAAGAGATCACATTGCGTGTTGGAACAGAAGCCATCACCTTCAACCTCGATCAAACTTCGAGGTACTCCTCTAATTATGACTCTGAATCGGTAAACCGAATAGATGTCATCGATGTTGCTGCTGAGGACTACGCTCAAGAGGTTTTAGGTTTCACTGATAATTCTCCGAGTGAAAACTTCACTCCATCTTCTCACCCCATCATTGCCAGTTCTTCTCCTTCCCTCACTCCGTTTGAGGGAAGTGACTTCGTCTTAGAAGAAATTGAGGCCTTTCTCAAAGGTGATTCGATTCCCGATGGAATCGATAACCAAGAGATTGACCCCAAGAGGGATATTCTCCTACTTGAAAAATTATTAAACGAAGATCCCTCTCCTCTTCCTGTTCTACCACAAACTCTTCATAAGGAGGAAGTCAAAAATTTTGAGAAAACTGATGACTTTCCTGAGGTCGAACTTAAGGACTTGCCGCCTCATCTTGAATATGCATTTCTGGAGGGTGATGATAAATTACCCGTCATAATTGCTAAAGATATAAGTGTTGAGGAAAATGCTGCTCTAATAAAGGTTTTGAAGTCACATAAACAAGCAATCGCTTGGAGACTCTCCGACATCAAGGGCATTAATCCCGAATTTTGTACCCACAAAATTTTAATGGAGGATGACTTCAAACCAGCAGTCCAACAACAAAGAAGGGTGAATCCAAAAATTCATGAGGTCATCAAATAAGAATTTTTAAAACTTCTTGATGCCGAATTGATTTACCCTATCTCGGACAGTCCTTGGGTTAATCCCATACATTGTGTTCCAAAAAATGGTGGCATTACTGTTGTCACTAACAAAGAAAACGAGTTAATTCCAACTCGATTGGTTACGGGTTGGCGTGTCTGCATTGACTATCGCAAGTTAGATGACGCCACCCGCAAAGACCATTTTCCTCTGCCCTTTATGGATCAGATGCTCGAGAGATTAGCGGGGAATGAGTACTATTGCTTCTTCGATGGTTTCTCGGGTTACTTTCAGATTCCTATTGATCCGCAGGATCAAGAAAAGACCACTTTCACGTGCCCCTATGGAACGTTTGCCTATAAACGTATGCCATTTGGTTTATGTAATGCTCCGGGCACATTTCAAAGATGTATGTTGGCCATATTTTCCGACATGATCGGGAAAACTATGGAGGTCTTTATGGATGATTTTTCGGTCATTGGGGATTTATTTCAATCATGTCTCTCCCATTTAGACAACATGCTCAAACGTTGTGAAGACACAAGGTTATGTCTAAATTGGGAGAAGAGCCACTTTATGGTCAAAGAGGGCATTGTCCTCGGCCATAAAATTTCAAAGAATGGGATTGAGGTTGACAAAGCCAAAGTGGATGTCATCGCGAAACTACCTCATCCCACTACCGTCAAAGGTGTTAGGAGCTTTTTGGGTCATGCCGGTTTTTATCGTAGGTTCATTCAAGATTTTTCTAAAATTGCCCAGACTATGACCCATCTCCTCGAGAAGGATGCTCCTTTTATCTTCTCCCCCGAGTGCATCGAAGCTTTTGAAACATTAAAGAAAAAGCTTACTGAGGCACCGATTCTTGTTGCCCCCGATTGGGACTTGCCCTTTGAGCTCATGTGTGATGCTAGTGATTATGCAATAGGGGCAGTCTTGGGGCAACGCAAAACAAAACATTTTCAGTCGATACACTATGCGAGCAAAACAATGACCGAGGCTCAAAGTCATTACACCACCACTGAAAAATAACTATTAGCAGTGGTGTATGCCTTTGAAAAATTTCGGCCATATTTGATATTGACCAAGTGCATAGTGTATACGGATCACTCGGCTTTGAAGTATCTCTTTGCAAAACAAGATGCAAAGCTGAGACTACTCCGTTGGGTTCTCCTCCTGCAAGAATTTGATATCATAATTCGTGATAAAAAAGGAGCTGAGAACCTAGCTGCTGATCATCTCTCCCGTCTTGAAAACCCCCACCAAGATGCTTTCGAGAAAAAGGAAATAAACGAGACATTTCCTTTCGAGACCCTCAGTGCGGTTTCTTTTCGTAGAGATTCGACTACCCCATGTTTTGCCCATTTTACAAACTACCATGCGGGTAACTTTGTTGTGAAAGGGATGTCGTCCCAACAAAAAAATAAATTCTTTAAAGATGTAAAACATTACTTCTGGGACGACCCCTTCTTGTTCAAAATCTGCCCGGATCAAGTCATCCGGCGGTGTGTTTATGGTCAGGAAACCACTGAAATTTTAAAGGCTTGCCATGCTGGTCCCACGGGGGGCCACCACAAACTAAACTACACCGCCAAAAAGGTATTTGATTCCGGTTTTTATTGGCCCACGATCTATAAAGATGCCCAGGAATTGGTTAAATCCTGTGACGCTTGTCAACGTCACGGGAATATTTCACAAAAGAATGAAATGCCACAGAATGCAATTCAAGTTTGTGAAATCTTTGACGTGTGGGGCATAGACTTTATGGAGCCATTTCCGTCATCTCATGGAAATAAATACATACTCGTGGCTGTTGACTATTTTTCAAAATGGGTTGAAGCAAAAGCTTTACCCACTAATGATGCCCGAGTTGTTGTGAAGTTTTTAAAGGCTCTTTTCGCTCGATTTGGAACTCCACGTGCTATTATCAGTGATCGTGGTACACACTTCTATAATGACAAATTTGATAAATTCATGCAAAAGTACGGTGTAACTCACCGTCTTTCTACTGCGTACCACCCACAAACAAGTGGACAAGTAGAAGTTTCCAATCGAGGCATTAAGAGAATCTTGGAAAGAACCGTTGGTGAAAATCGTGCATCGTGGTCGGATAAATTAGATGCTGCACTTTGGGCTTTCCGTATGGCTTACAAAACACCCATCAGGTGTACGCCTTACAAGTTGTGTACGGGAAAGCGTGCCATCTTCCGATCGAGCTTGAGTATAAAGCCTATTGGGCTCTCAAGCATGCACATTTTGACCTCAAAACTGCAGGTGATCATGGTAAAGTTCAACTGAATGAATTAAATGAACTTCGTGATCAAGCTTACGAGAACTCTTTGATCTACAAGGAAAAGAAAAAGAAGATTCATGACTCAAAAATCAAGAACCGCGTTTTTAACGTCGGTGATCGAGTCCTTCTTTTCAACTCTAGACTCAAGATCTTCTCGGGAAAACTAAAGACCCGTTGGACTGGTCCATTCACTATCGCAAAGGTTTATCCTTATGGGACCGTTGAGTTATCTCAAAATGACGGTCTGAACTTCAAAGTGAATGGGCATCGGTTGAAGCATTACTTTGGAGAGGACATACCATCCATGGCTGTCCCGGATCTCCAAACTTTCCCCAAGGACAATTGAATTCGGGGATCGAATCAAGCTAGCGACTCGATGAACAAAAACAGTAGCACAATATGGGTTTTCACCCATATCTCTGATTTCTTTCCACTTTCTAACACCTAAGTGTGGGGGAGTGGCCGTCCCCTGCTGTTTATGTATATATGTGTATAAGTAAAAAAAATGTGTTTGTATGTATATAGAAATAAAGTGAAAATCAATGTTCCCACAATTAGCTTATAATATTGCCTTTTTTCGTTCAAAGAGTCGGCATAATAGCCGGGACTTTGAATATTGAGAACAATATTCAATTTTAAGTGAGTGGGGGGGGGGGGGGGGGGGGGGCGAATTCTAGCGAATTTTATCACATTATATCTTCTAGTACCCCCGTTTTTGGCCAAAATTTATTTTAAAAAAAATCACTTTATTTCAAAAAATTTTGTGGTTATCAGTCCGCCATGTCTAACCGAAAAAGGGATTGGCTAATCCAGGAGCAAGCGACTCTTGGTAAAGATTACTCAAATCCGTTGACGGCTTACAATTTGCCCAAAATTGTATGGTGCTCAACTCACCATATCCTAAAAAGTAAAAGAGTTGGCTAGCCCGCAAGGTTATGGCTTAAGGTAAAAGCAGTGGAAAGCCATAATTGGTAATCAACACACCAAGATGTTGACTGTGTCCATCAAGAGTTGGCTAGTCCAGAAGCAAACGGCTTCTGGTAAAGACAAATCAAAACCGTTGAAAGCTGGTGGTTTGCTCAAAATCATATGGTTATCGGTGTACCATAGTTCTTACTTGAACTGAAACATTTGGCTACTCCAGAAGTAATGGCTTTTGGTAAAGTGACTTCAAATCCATTAAGTTTTCTAAAAAGATTGCTAGGGACTAGCAATAGTTTAGTGTGGGGGATTGCTGAGTGCTCAAACAATCATCATTTTTGGTCAAATCTGAGCTGCAAAACATTTAAAAACAATAAAAAAGGCATCAAAATACTGAAAATATCCCAGGGATTGTGTTTTATATGTTTCGGATGCAAAATGAGTAAAAACTGATGAAAAACGATCAAAGTTTGCAAAATTGGCATTTTCAGTCCCCCAAGTTTCAAAACTTGTCACAATTAGTCCCTATGCATTTATTTTGAAAGATAAGTCAACCCACGCCTTTTGAAAGTCAAATATTACAAAATATGATACTTGGGTCTAAAGTTTCTAAAGTTACACGTTTGGTCCCTCAAGTTTCAAAGATTGGCAAAAGTGGTCCCTGGGAATTTTAAAATGGAAATTGCAAATTTGGTTCTTGGATTATTAGTACTTGGCATCATTAGTCCTTTGGAGTACTTTGGGAAATCTACAACATCAGCCCCTAAGTTTTAGCAAAATTGCAAATTTGGTCCTTGTGATATATACCAAACCAAACGGACCTTTTTTTATTACTACCCAATCCAAATCCAACCCATCCTAAACCCCAGCCCACTACCTTAGCCCACCAAATCCCACAACCCTTTTAATATAAACCCCACTCAACCCAAGTCAAACCTACACCCCCAGCCTTCGCCCCCGTACCACTTTCCCCCCAAACCTGCTACCTTGTCTCCCCCCTCCCACCTTTTCACCAACACAGCCTCCATCATTAATATATCTCACCTACCAAACCAACCCCTCTCTTCTTCATTAAATGCCTCCACTAGCTCCACTAATATTGCCCCGTTCATATTTGGCGCCAATTTCCAATCAAACGGCTAGGATCAATGGAGCTTAAATCAAGGGTGAGGATGTGGTCAAGGGGTCAACAAAGAGGCTTTGGGAACCACCAATTTGCAAGTGGAACTCACATGGAAGCTTGGATGGCTTGTTTTAGCTTCGTAGTATAAGTAGCAGCATTAGGGAGACTCATAAGGCATGTAATAATTTAACTTAGTTATTTTTATGCTTATTTTATATCTTGTAATCAGTTTTTAATCAATGAAAGTTCAGTTTTAAGTTTACCTCTTGTTTCTAAATTTCAAGTTTCATAAAAATATCTTTAAGATCATAACAAGTTCATTAAAATGTTATAAGCTGATTGATGAGTGTGTAAATACTCATCATTTTTACCTAATCTGAGCTGCCAAAACATCCAAAAACACTCAAATATGCATCATAATACTGAAAATATCCCAGGAATGTGTTTTATATATTTTAGATGCAAAATAATCAAAAACAAATGAAAAATGAACCAAGTTTGCATAATTGGCAGTTTCAGTCCCTCATCTTTCAAAAGTTGTCAAAACTAGTCCCTAGTTATTCTAAAAACATGAAAAAATCATCAAAGGTCCTTTTGAATCACAAATAAACATAATTAGTCCTTTGGTGTAAAGTTTCACAAAATTACAAGTTTAGTCCCTCAACTTTGCAAAATTGACAAAAATGGTCCCTGGGATATTAAAACTTTGAGAAAAATAAATTTTGGTCCTTGTGTTACTCATCTTTGGCAGGAATGGTCCTTGGTTGGAAAAGTTTGGTGAAATTACAAGATTGGTCCCTGAAGTTTCAATTTTGCAGATTTGGTCCCTGGGGAATTCAAAAATGGAAAAATCAACAAGGTTCCTTGTATTATTGAGGATTGGAAAGTTTCATCCCTTTGTGAACTTTGGAAGAATGACAGATTCAGCCCCTCAATATTTGGTGAATTGCAAAATTGGTCCTTGTTATTTACACTAAACCAAACCAGACCCTTAATAATAAACAAACAAACCAAATCCAATAAACATCCCCAAGCCCAAACTGATACCCCAGCCCAATCCCTAAGCCCAAAACCCTTTGAAAACCGTTCTAAATAATCACCTCCGGTCAAACGAGGTCAAACCTCACCCTTTCCCTCTCCTCACCCCTCCACTTGCAGAATCACATCAACCCCCATCACCTCACCACCACTTGCTTCCACCGCCCAATCCACCACCTCTAAAATGCTACAAGCCACCCACAATTAATGCTACCCCATCCCCACACTCCACAGATCCCAATTGGTATCAAAACCAATTATTCCGCCAAAACACGTGTACGGCTTAGGAGGCTTCTCAGTCATCCAATGGACCATATTTTTTATGGGAAAGGATCAGAGAGGGTTCAAAAACCCTAATTGAAGCCTATAAAAGGAAGAGAAGCACATTGGAGCAGGGAGTAGTTTATTTTTAGCTTATTTAGTCTCGTTAGGTTTATAACTTGTATTCTTAGTTAAATCTTAAGCTTTTAAGTATTGTGCTAGTTAATTCAAGTGTAATCTCACTCTTTTCAATAATAAATTCCAAGTTTAAGTATCTTTCTCAGTTTATGTAATTTCACTTTTATTTCAAAAATTCTAATTAGCTTAATTGTAGTTTCTGTTTAATAATAAGGACTTATAAGCTCACATAAGCTCCTAGATAGCTTCTGAATAACTATTAGATACCTGAAAAATCAGTCTAGTATCATAAACCTAAAATACAAAAAAAAAAAAAGAAAAATAAAAAGAAAATAAAAAAATGATGAAGATCAATAAGAAAGCAATGGAGCAGGGTTGATACTGGATGGCCCTGGGTTAGAGGTTTGTGGAAACCTATAGGATTGGATTGTGGTTCCTTGGTTCATGGTTTTGGCAGGATTGCACCTTGTAAGCTCATAATCCCATTTCTGTATTTCTACTGTAGCATAGCTTATTTTACTGCTTATTTGGCTTGTTTGTGCTTATTTAGTGTTAGTTAGTGATAATCTTGCTTAAAACCAGTAGCCTGTTCATTAAAATTTGTAGTTGCTAAAAATCCAATTTACACAGTTAAATTAGTATAATTGGTCATTTGTAGTATTACTTGTTAATTGTTGTTTGTATTTGTTCATTTCAGCTTATTTGATCAATATAAGTGCTTATAAGTCAGTTTAGTGGTCTAAATCTCCAAATCCTTTTGAAAATCAAGTATTGAATCTGTGTAAGGAGTGTTTGGCTCCGTTAGGTTCTGTGTGATCAAGGGTGTTCTAGTTGTTGTTTTGAGCTCAGACATATCACTTTAGGTTCTAATGACTTAGTTCAATCATAAAAACCATTGGTCTTTCATAAAAAAGTCAAAATACCTTTTGTTCTCACCTCATTTTTTATCTGTTAAGCATTTTGAGTCCAAATCTCATCAAAACATTCCACAAGTAGTTGTTTTTGCTTAATCCAGTCTCATCATAGCTTATTATAACACAATCATTCAGAAAAGCAAGTTCAAAACTCATCAAAGTCAACCTTTTGTAATATTTCAAAAAGTCAAAATTGCACACTTAGGCAGAAAATCAAATCTTCAAGGATTTTTCAAGAATTTTGTGTTAACTTTTAGACCCTGAGCTTTTCACAGATATAAGTCCCTTAGCTTATCTATAATAATCTGTTGTTGGCTTATTTTTGTGAATTTTTTTGTGGACCCCACACTTGCTCAAAGTGAGCTGCAGGGCAAGTGCATGCCCTGTGCACAGGTTTTTCACCCAAGTTCATAAGCTCTTATCTGGCTTATCTGTGGACCCCAGTACACAACCTTGGGCTTTTTAGGGAGCTTACTAGTTCAGCTTATTGGATTAGTGCTTATTTTGGGCCTCTGCTCTTTTGCCCTTAGCTTATTTGACCCATACTTGTGACCTTTCTCAGAAGCATACACTGAGTCACTCAGTGTTTGAGACCAAATCCCAAGCCCCACCCAGTGCTAAAAAATAAGCAATAAGCCCAGCTTATTGGCTTATTTGAAAGTTGACCAATTCATCTTTGTAGGTCAAGTCTTATTTTGGATCCCCTTTGACTTCGGTGGACCCCACAGAGGTCCAAAAGTCCTTATTCAAGGCCTGTTTTGTCCTTGTGTTACCCAAAGTGCTTATTTGTTCATATTAGCTTATTCAGTATGCTTATTGGTTTCTAATTGCTCATTTTAAGTTGTTATCATTCTGTTTTGGCTTATTTATCCATTTGATAGCTTTTTCAAAAGTCCACAAGTCCTAATAAGCTATTTTAGTCAACTGTTAAGCACAAGGGGGTGCACATAGCTTATTTATAAGCTATAACAAAAGTGGTTTCATAAAAGTTGCTCATTTTTAGCTTATAATCATCTGTCAAAAAGAAAAACAAACAAAAACCAACTTTAAAAATAGCGATAGCTTCTATTTAATAGGATTTATCTTTTTAATTTTTTTTTCAGCTTATTATTAAGCATTTCATCATTTTTATATTTTCCTTAAATTTATTTTACCTTAAAGTATTTTTAGTAATTTTCCTAGATTTTTCTCTTTTAATTTAACAATTATTAGAATTAATTTTAGTTTAATTAAATAATTAAATAATATTAGTAATTAAATAGCTTTATAAATTTTTAGTTAACAACAATACCTTTTCACATTTTTCCTAAGTTTTATAAATCATTTAGTATTTTTTAGAAAATAGTTTCTTAATTACTACTGTTCACTTTCTAATTTTCTTAATTAATTTAGTTAAATTAGATATTAATTAATAATTAAGTAAATAATTATCAAAATAGTCTAAAAATAATTTTTATAAGTTTTTTATAATTTTTTAGGATTCCTGAGATGGTTAATTAGATTTGTAAATTTTCTATAATTTTCTAGTCATTTTTAGTACTATTAGTAATTTAAAATAGTTTAAATAGTTTAATTAATATAATTAGTATTTAATTAATAAAAAAATCCACAAAAAGACAAAAACACATATATTTAATTTTTCAATTTATTTTAAGTCATTTTAGAATTTTAGAAATTAATTTTGCAATTTTCTAGTTTAAATTTGTATTATTAAGTTTTTAAGTTAATTAGTTTTAATTAAATAGTTAAATAGTTTTTATTTAAACAATTAATATTAAATAATTAAATAATCAAAAAAAATAATTTTCTTTTTAATTTCATTTTCTTTTATAATTAAGTTTGTAAAATTTTTATTTGCACCCCCTGTAGTTGTAAATTGTTTAAATCTCACCTTTTTGTTTGTTTGTAAATAATTCTGATTTTTGATTTGTGGTTGTGTAATCATATTTGTGTATCTGTTATTGTTAATATTGTTTCAATTTTCCATATACCAAGTAATCAGTAGTATAATCAATTCCCAATCATCTTTGGTTACTGTCCTCAGTACTACTCATTTCCATAAACGTTTTCAAGCACCATTGCAATCTCGTCGGGACATAACGACCCAGGGAAACACTATCCTATCCACGGAGCATTGACTCTAGGCAGTTGACTTTGTTGACCAAATCACTTGGTCAATAATACTTGACCGTTTGGAGCCAATCACATGTTCACATAAGTTCATTTAGATGTTTAGATAAAATAGGAAATAAAAAAAAAAGGTAATCAAAAAGCAGTAAACAAACTCACAGGTTACCTTTGCATGATTGTGGAAAGCTTTAGGAAGCACCAAGTAATGGAATTGGTGGATGGACTGTTACCTAGCTTATCTTTGATAAGCTAGGAGCTTGTTGCAGCTTGAAGAGGCCCTAGTATCAGCTAGGTTCAAGGTTTAAGTTTCTTTGTATCAAGATTTGGATTTTTAGTATAATATTGCATAATCTGTCTTAGTGCCTTATAGTGTTTACTTGTTGTTTATTTTTGCTTATTCTGTCTTGCATTTTGCTTATTAAACAGATTCTAGTTCATAGTTGTAGCTTTAATTAAGGTTTCATAAGGATTTATATATAACAGAAAAGTTAACAGGTTGTTTGGTTTGCTGCATAATCTGTGATCTAGGTTGTATAAGTGGTTATTGTTGGTTTGGACATGCTTCATTAGTGATAAACAGACCACAACAAGCACACTTTTAGTAAAAACAGGCAGGGAAGTCAAAATCATATAAAAAGTGGTCTTAAAACCTTCTGTTAAGGAATTTGAGAGGCACAGGCCTCAATTCAAGTCACAAGTATATGTTTTAACTTATTTTGTTCTTTATGTAGCTTATATAACCTAAACTAGTCCATAAATCAGAGTTTGAAATTCATTTTGGTCAAAGTTCATTAAACTTTAAAAAGTTAAAATTCATAAAACAAGCAGAATCTCATTTTTTGTAGAATTTTTCTAGATTTTTGTGAAAAGAATCAGGACTTGAAACTTTTCGTGGTTAAAGCTTACCACCTCAACTCCATGAATCCATGTATGGCTTATTTTTGAGATTTTTTCTCTAACCTGCGCATTAGCTTATTTGAAGGTGCAGGGAAAGAAACCTCCCCTGCACCAGGGACTTTAGCCCTTTTACTTTGGCTTATTGTGACCAAGCCACTGGACCCCACCTTAAGCCCTTTGGCTTTTGAGTATTTCATCAGTAGCAAAGTTAATACCATAGCTTATTTTTGTGTTTAGCTCATCCGTCTTAGCTTATTTGACTCACTTTGTTTTCCTGACATCAAACCTTACACTGAAACACTCAGTGTTGAGACCCAATTTCATGGGCATGCATTTTGCTACCTAGTGGGACCCACCCTGTGCTTTTTGGCTTATTGGAAACCCCAATAAGCCAAGTTTTCATATCTGAGCTTATTTTTTGTCTGAGCACCTATTTTAACTAGCAAACCAGTGCTTGTTACTTGGTTACTTCATTAAGCATTCTGAGACCTCAGTTCCATTGAGCTTATTTCATAAGCTCATTGTGAGCTTATTTCATAAGCTCATTGTGAGCTTATTTGTGGACTTATTGGCCTGCTTCTTGTCTTAAATTGTAGCCACCCATTCCAACTTAAGGGTTCAACCCCAAGTTTGGACCTCTGACCCCCTTGTGGCCCCCACCGAGGGCTGCAAATAGGCCTAGTTGGCCTGTTTGGCCTGTCACATAAGCAAAGTGCTTATTTGGCTCATTTAGCTTATTTTGTGCATACATCTGTTTCCATTGTGCTTATTTCTTATTGATATTGTTATTTTTCTGCTTATTTGGACTTATATCTCAGTTGTGCATCTTACTTTAAGCAATCAAAATCAAAATAAGCTCATGGCTTAATATGTCAACTCAGTAAGCTCATCATCTGCGTATTTCTGAGTTCCAATCAATCTTCCTTCATAAAAGTTGCTTAAAAACAGTTGAAAAGTAGTTGTGAAAAAGAAAAATCCAAAAAAGCCCAACTTAATAGAAGTGATAGCTTCTATTTAAGCCAATTGGCTTATTCTTCAGCTTATTTAAAAGCAATTTTCATTTTTATATTTTTCCTAGGTTTCTTATAGTTAAAAATAATTTTGGTAATTTTTTCAGGTTTTTCCCTTATCATTTAGTATTTTTCATAATTTAATTTAGTTTTTAATAATTAATAATTAGTTAATAATTAATAATAATTAATTAAAAAATCAAAAAAATACAAATTTAGTTTTAAAATTAGTTTTTAGTTATTTTACATTTTTCCAGATTTTATTTTCAATTTTCTAGTGTAATTTCGTAATTAATTATAATTTAGGGCATTTTAATTAATTAAAAAGTAATTAGAAAATAGTTTTTAATTAATAATAATTATATAATTAGTGCAAAAATTGATTTTCTTTTCCTAAAAATTTTCTTTATTAATTAGGATTGTAAAAATATCATTTCCACATCCGTAGCCTTTTTATTTCATCAAATTCACTTTTTATCATGTACGTCTGTACCCGTTTTCAGTTAAACGTACGATTTTAGGTTTTAGCACATTTCTTTTTAATCTATATTCACGTAATCAATCATATAGCTTTCCTAAGCTATTTCATTTTATAATTCTCAAATAATTCTCATCACAACCCTTTCCTGTGAAATTTACCCGATCACAAGCACGCTAAAGTACAATTCACACCTCATCGGGATATAACGACCTGGTGATACCCTATATTACCCGGAAGCATTGATCTAGGTAGTTTGACTTTGTTGACCATTCCTTTGGTCAATTTAAGTTGACTGTTTGGCACCAATCATCCATCCAAGAAAGCAAGGTTTGGGATGAAGAAGAAACGGGTAGAGTTCTAAGCATCTTGAAACTAAGTTTTGACAATCTACCAAATTCTATGGTCAAGCAATGTTTTTTATATTGTTCGATCTATGAGAAAGATAAAGCCATCACAAGGGAAGAAGTTGTCCAGCTTTGGATGGTGTTAGGGTTGGTTCAGACAGATACAACGAGAAACAAAGAGATGGAGGATGTGGGAAATGATATTTTCGAAATTCTTATAAACAATTTTTTGTTTCAAAACGTTACAAAGGATCAATTTGGTGACATTGATTCATGTCGGATGTAACCCGATTAACATGCACCGCCCCGCCCCAATTAGTTCGGGTTTTGGGTTTTTCCGTCGGGTTTGGGTTTTTTTGCCATCCCTAGGTGGCGGATAAGGATGGTGGATCAACGGTGGGTGATGGTAATGGATGTGCGTGGAGTGAAAGAACAAGACAAATGTGTGTTTGTAAGTGTTTGTGTGTGGACCTCCAAAGGAAATGACAAAAATACCTTTAATTTAACTGTCAAACTAAGTCAGAGTAATGACTTTAGGCAAAATGTACTGGATCCATAAAACTACAACGACTGGATCTGAGACAAAAAGGAAAAAAAAATGAACAAGATCCTTTAAATATGGCAAAGCAAATGCACCATTTTTGTAGTTTACTCTAAAATTACATTGGTTAGTCATAAAAGTAAGAATAAACATAGATAAGGGTGTATGGATCACGTATTAAGGGTGTATGATTTGTAGGGGTGCTCACCGGTTCGATTATCGGGTTATTCGGTTAATTTTTTTTTCTGGGTCAAACCAAAAACCGAACCGAACCGAATTGAAATTTGATTCAACCGAACCGAAAACCAAACCGAATAACCGAAAACCGAACCCCTATAACCGAAAACCGAACCGAATAACCCGAATTACAAAATTTTAATTATTTTTTGATTTAATTATACATATTTTTAGAACAATTTTTTTTCAAGTTTAAATAATGTTATATTTATACTAAAAAAGACTTTTAGTGATTATTTTTATATATAAATACATAATATATATATATATATATATATATATATATATATATATATATATATATATATATATATATATATATATATATATATATATATATATATATTTTCGGTTTTCGGTTCGGTTTTCATTGTCAAACCCATATCCAAACCGATAACCAAATATTTAGTTCGGTTCAGTTCGGTTTTGACTAATTCGGTTCGGTTACGAATTCGGTTCGATTTTTTCAGTTCGATTCGGTTTCGGTTTTCGGTTATTGTGGATATTACCCGATCCATGAACAACCCTAATGATTTGACATTGCTTTTGGATCCCACAAGTAAACATTGGCAGTGAATGGGCCTATACCTCATTCAAAAAAGAAAAAAATGGGCCTACACGTGTGATTTATAAGAAATTAAGAACATATTGTCCTTTCATCAACTAATATGGTAGGTTTTTTCTCATCAACTCATTCAATTTCTAATTGGAATTACTCTATTATACATTAGGCGTGTGGACGACGTCGTTTGGGTAGGAAACGAGCAAAACAACTTCATTTTCTTGTTTCATGTATCGTTTTGTTGTTTTGGCCATGTCGTTTTGTAATTTGTTTGGCCATTTTTTTTCGTGGCAATCAGTGGTTCTTTCTAGGATCGAACTTCAATTGAAAGCCAAATTAAACTTATCGAAATAAACCAAACTAAAAATCAAAGGTTTGGTTTTCTATTTTCTGAAAGAGACAATTTTTGTTCGCTTTCTGTTTTGGTCATAATAAATGAACCACAATAACTAAACCGATCTCATTAAGTTACAACATATATTTAACGAGGCATGAAGAATCCGTGCTACGCACAGGCTTCGAATCTAATTGTTAATTGCGTATTCTTTCGGTGTATTGGCGAGTGTATGCTTAATTATTGTTTAGTATGTTGTATGAAACGTTTTGACTTTCTTGTATAAAAATTTAAAAATGTTTGATGTTGTTTTGGTTTTGTGGTGTTGTATTTTATAAATGGGCTTTTGGTTATTAAGTTGTGATGACTTTATTTCTCTTGGCCTATTACTTATTTGCATGATAAAAAAAATGGTTTTGTTTCTTTTGGTCTATTACTTAGTCTTACAATACTTGTCTATTAGATGATTTTTGCATGGTAATATGAAGCACACATGGTATATCTAATTGGACATAGTTTAATGTGTATTATATATTTTCTTTATTAAGTTTGTAAGTTAAAGTTTATGTAATAATGTATATATAATAATGCCACATTAACTGTATTAAAATCGTTACAAACCTTTTTAGCTTCATCTCATTTTATTGTAAAACTAATTTCATTGAAAATTAACATTGAAGTCTAACTAATATTAATAAATTTTATCAATAAACTCAATTCTAAATAGCCACCCAAATGAATATTAATTAACACACTATTAATAATTCTTAAAACCTTTGGACTCCACTATTATGTCTTAAACTTAATTTTTTTAATTTATAAATGGGTTTGAACAAAAATTATGTACTTTTTTTTTATATTCATTATTCAAGTTGCATGCTTACATAAACTAATCACGCTAAAAAGTATCATTTAACCGTTTAAATGTTGCTTTACATACATGCTCGTGCACATTTTCTTGAATCAATTCGCACATGTGAGCTACATCAATAGAAAACACACATAAATTACTTGTATATAAAAATGTATTAACATAATACACACACACACAAACACACACGCACACGCACACGCACACGCACACGCGCGCACGCGCGCGCGCGCGCACACACACACACACACATATATATATTGCATTAAGTTAAATCATCAATTATTCTTGCAACCTTTTCAACTTTACCTCAATCCATAACCGACTTTTAATTCTATACTAATTACTAAATATCATGTGATAAATTCCGGCAAGCCTTGCACTTCCATCTCGATGTTGTATATACTTCACATTAGATGCACCGTTTTTGTTTTTCGATAAAAGTTTGAACTTTTGCTTATGTTTAAAACTCAATTTTTTTATTTGATATTATAATTTACAAACGGCTTTAAGTCAAAATTATATATTTTTTCCTTTCTATTTATTACTCAATGTGATATTTTTAATATGTCGGATTTTGCTATTATGGCAAACTCATTTAATAGGTGTAAATATTGGTTTCTCACTAATGATTATACATATAGAAAAAAAAAATACTTTGCGGTGCGCGAACCTTCTTTTTTTCAATAATAATTCAATTGCACATGATAAATTTATTCTAATATTTCTCAAAGAGCATTCGAAAGCAACTACTTACATAAACAATCACGCTAAAAAGTATCATTTAACCATTTAAATGTTGCTTTACATACATGCTAGTGCACATTTTCTTGAATCAGTCGCACATATGAGCTACATCAATAGAAAACGCACATAAATTACTTGTATAAAAAATGCATTAACATAATATATATATATATATATATATATATATATATATATATATATATATATATATATATATATATATATATATATATATATATATATATATATAACAATCACTTAAATATGTAAAAAACAAAGAAAATAGTTGGTATCCCAATCTTTAGTTCTATTTATCTGAGCATGCATGATCTTGTGTGATTTTCATGGTACCTGCGTATGATAACTAAAAATAAAATACCAACTTAATTACAAAGATCTAAAAGATGTGTGAATCATCTCCAAAATGTTGCAAAAGAGAATTTACATACCGCTACCAACAATCAAAGATCTAAAAGATGTGTGAATGATCTTCAAATGTACATACTAAATGTGATTTTGGCCGGTTTATATAGGCAAAAATTAGGTTAAATCATTAATTTTTTCTTGCAACTCTTGCACTTCATCTAACCGACTTTTAATTCTATACTAAATGCCTTGTGATCAATTCGGGCAACCCTTGCACTTCATCTCCTTTCATGATTTTATAGTTATTATGAGACTGCATTGAATTCCGATCATTAGCTATCTTGTACTTTATGCAATCTTGACGTCTACACAATAAATTAGAGGGCCTAATCTTATAGTATTAAAGATTTTATATCACTCTTTTAAATCAATTTAAAATTATAATATAGAGAAGGCGCTAAATTAGATCGCAACTTGGGGAATCAACTGTATTATAAGATGAATGTCGATAGTTTATCAGTTCCAACTCTTGATTTATATTGCAAACTTCTAATAGAATGATTTTTTCCTGAATGAATAGTCTTTCCCCTTATCTATACTACATATAAAAAAAATGGTCAATCTTGAAAAAATGATCAATCTTGAAAAGTGGAAATCTTGAAAAATCTTATTAAAGGAAATTATGAAATGTAATTAATACTCTTATTAAAATACCTCATTACTTAAAAGTACAATGATTTATTCACATTGTACAACCAATTAAAAACATATATACCAAATTAAATACAACCAATTAATACAAATCACAAACCGGGTTGACCCAGGACGCTTCAAAGCTGACGGGTTGAACCGGTTTAATTTGACCCATTTTCGACCCAACCTAGCAAGTTGACCCGGTTTAAATCGACCAATTTTTCAACCGGAACGGTTCACCCGGTTGAACCACCCGGGTCGAACCGGGTTTCAAAACATTATGTTTAATTCGCACTTGTGTAATCAAAATATCACTACAATTATCTGCCGCTAGGAGTGGCAATTCGGGTCGGGTTCATGTTAACAGGTTAGCGGGTCTAGAATCCCAACCCGAACATGAACCATTTAAATTATCAGGTCAACTATGTCAACTCTAACCTGTTTACACATAACCCGAACCTGTCTGATTTAACCTGTATATATACTTGGGTTAGCCGGTTAAATAGGTTACACATGTTGAATATGTTAAACGGGTTTCGGGTTGACCCATTTAACACGTTTTATATACAAAAGTACGCACATACATGAGTTAAATAGGTTAAACGGGTTTGCGGGTTGACCCGTTTAACCCATGTAACCTATACAATAAAATATAAATAGTTTTTACTTTATGTAAAAAAATCTTAAACAGGTTGACGGGTCAACCCGCTTAATTTATTTTCAACTCGAACCTGACTTATTTAATAAAGAGGTTAGTTGGGTCGACCCAAACCTGACCCGAAAGTTATTATAGACTTAACACGAACCTGTTAATTTGCGTGTCGGTTTCATGTCGGGTTTCGTGTCGGACAAAAATTGTCAACCCTATTTGCCGTTATAAATCCCGTTGCTATGCACGGGTACTCGTCTAGTATATATAAATCGTCACAAGTTTCTTTCTTTATGCCTTCAATTATTTTCTTCAACTCCCTTGAATTAAAATTTGCTAAAACATTCTCCATTGTCAAACATTGCCATCATTGCGTTGCGACATACTCCCTAGCACATAAGTTGTGCGTCCTACTAATTTGGTAACCAAGACACGAGTTAATCACAAACAGTTTTATTAAAAATATCACAGATTTTATCCCCTCTATCTTATTTACATTGGACACCAACAGAAACACACTCGATCCACACTCTACCCAAGCTATCAAAATAAGAATCAGTATTAACTCGTAACTTCCAGTAGTTGTCAAAAAGTGAAAAATAAACAAAAATATTTTAATAATATTTTAATAATAGTTTTTTAACAAATAATATGTTTAAAAAATGAACAAATAATATCTTCTCACTTATTATTATTGGTTATTTTACAAAACATCTTCCTATAATAAAACTTAGAGTAAATTGCAAAAATCGTCCCTAAAGTTTGGCCAATTTGCATGTTTCGTCTCACACATTTTGAAAATGCAAGGATTGTTCCTAAAGTTTGGCCGATTTACATGTATCGTCCCTAAAGTTTGGCCCGTGTGCATGTTTTGTCCCTAACATTTCAAAATATTCGGGACACGATATATGGCCAAAAAGGACGATATATGCCCCAAAGGTTAACTTTAGGGACGATCTTTGCAGTTTCGAAATGTGTGAGACGAAACATGCAAATGGGCCAAACTTTATGGACGATTTTTGCAATTTACTCTAAACTTATTAAAACCTCTTGGTCAATGTCACGTCTTAAAGTCACGACTCTCATATCTTCACAACCACACACCATCATTCTATCCATCAGAATTTGAGTACATTTCTTACACGAGGAAGAAGATCATATATCTAGCAATCTTGCAGGTACTCTCTTTATGAATCAAGTTACTATACACACATTTATTTTCGTTGATATTACGTTGCTTGAAATGCTTGTATACGATATATGGTTTCATTTTTCAATACATTTATGTTTCTTGTTAACAAAACAAACATGATAAAATCCAGTTCGCAGCTTCATCAATATTACTGATCACATGCATGTAGGAAAGCAAAATCTCGAGTTAATATATGTGGGTCAGTTGGTGAGTATGTTTCAGACGAGGATATTAAGAGGCTTTTAGTTAATCCTCTTTGCATTCGTATGATAATACCATGGTTCTAAATAGCGCGCTATAGCGGCGCCATAGCGTCACCATAGCGCGAGGCGTGGCCTCCACGTTACGAAACATGCCAAAGCGTCTTCTTAAGGCGTTGCGTGCAATAAAACGTCATATAGCGTGATATAGCGTGCTATAGCGCGTAGCGTGGCGCCTTTTTTTTGAAGATTTAAAAAAATTTATTTATTTATTTATTTATTTTTTAAAGACTTATTGGAGTGAGCTTATTTACAAGTATTTATTCGGGTTTAGTAGCTCCATAACTCAATTTTAAGCCTAGTAGCTAACTAATATTGACAACTCTATAAATATGTTTTGCCGCTTTGAATCACGCCTTAAAAACGCTATAACGCAACGCCTCACGCTAAAGCTTGAGGCTTGGCTATGCCGCTACGCCACGCTTCACGCTATTTATAACCTTGGATAATACTGAAACATATTTCCAAATATAATTCCTTGTGATAGACCCTTTACTAGACTTTCGGATATGTACGCATACCGGTCATTAATCAATTTGTTGACTTTGGCAAATCTAAAATCTATTAATGTACGTGTTGTGAAGTCTAACATTAAGGGTTTTGTCCGTACAATAGCTGTTTACTTTCTCAAATGTATCGATATGGTACGTGTACTATTTTTATTACCTGTATAGAAGGTCTACTTTCAGTTTCGTGCTAATATGGCCACTTTTTGACCGGCTACCGGTTGGCAACCTGTAAAACAGGTACAAGTTTTATTTTATTGATTTTTTGGACAAAAATGGTCCCTAGTGATTTGTTTCTTTTGCACAATAGGTCCTTTGCGATTTTTTCAAAAATAGTCCTTTGTAATTTGTTTCTTTTGCAAAATAGGTCCTTTCTGATTTTTTTTTTCAAAAATGGCCCCTTGTGATTTGTTTCTTTTGCAAAATTGGTCCTTTGCGAAAAAAAAAACAATTCGATTTATCCGAAAAAAAATAAAAAACACTTAACATTTTAAAAAAAATAAAAAACACTTATAAGTGTTTTTTACTTTTTTAAAATGTTCACTAGTGACGCAGTGTACAAGTTTTTTATTCTTATAAGTGTTTTTTTTTTTTTTTTTTTTTTTTTTTTTTTTTTTTTTATATATTTTTTATCCGATAAAAAAAACAATTCGATTTTTTTTAGAAAAAAAAATGTAAAACGAAAATTCTAAAAAAAAATCTAAAAAACTTTTTTGTGGAAAAACTTTTTTTCCGAAAATAATTTTATAGAAAAAGATTTTTCTTATTTCATCTCTAAAAAAATTTTTGAATAAATTTTTTTCGGAAAAAAGTTTTTCGACAATTTTTTTTCTAATTTTTTTAGAAATTTTTTATTTGGATTTTTTTTTTCTAAAAAAAAGTTTGAATTATTTTTTTGGAAAAAAGTTTTTCCACGAATTTTATTTTATAATTTTTTTCGAAATCTTGTTTTGTTTTTTTGGATTTTTTTTTTTCTAAAAAAAAGTTTGAATTATTTTTTTGGAAAAAAGTTTTTCCACGAATTTTATTTTATAATTTTTTTCGAAATCTTGTTTTGTTTTTTTTGGATTTTTTTTTTTCTAAAAAAAAGTTTTCCAAAGATTTTTTTTGGATAAAAAGTTTTTCGACAAATTTTATTTTATAATTTTTATAAAATTATTTTCGGAAAAAAAGTTTTCCATAAAAAAAAAAAAAGATTTTTTTTGAATCTTTTAAAAAAAAAAAAAAAAAATTCTTTTTACCTTTTTTTTTTTCTAAAAATAGTCGAAAAATTAAAGTCCCACGTACCATATTAGCAGGTCAAAAGGTTACCCACGTACCATATTAGCACGAAACTGAAAGTAGACCTCCTATACAGGTAATAAAAATAGTACACGTACCATATCGGTACATTTGAGAAAGTAGACATCTATTGTACGGACAAAACCCCTAACATTAATATTAATATGACCAAAGATTAATCTCGACAGAGCAGAGAGCATGTTAGGGATACGTGAATTTATAGGACATAAAAGTGTTTACAAGAAAAACAGGTTCAAACACTTTTTTTTTTTAAAACACTTCATAACTGTTTATTTACTAGTAACAAAAAAGAATAGATTCGACAAACTAGTCCTGCATCTGATTCTTTTTGTATTTTTCTCAACAGCAAAATGGTTGATGCTTTAGTAAATGCTGCTGCTGAGGGGATATTAGGAAAAGTGGTGTCCATAATTTCCATTGCGCTGGGTTACGAAGATAAGCTGACTGAACTCCGTGATACGTTGGATATGATTCGGGCAAAGCTAAGCGATGCTGAAGGGAAAAAGGGTACAGCGGCTGTGAGGGTGTGGCTGGAAAAGCTAAAAAGCATACTCGATGAGGCTGATGATGTGTTGGATGATGTTCACTATGAAATGTTGGGGCATGAGGTGAAAAAACGGGACCAGGCTAGAGAGAATTTCGCTTTCCAAATTTTGAAAAAGTTAAAAGTTGGTAGTGAAATGGGTAATAAAATTGAAAACATCAACAATAAGTTATCCTTGAGTTATGAAAGAGCAAAAAATTTACAACTTCAAGATGAACAGTTTAAACCAGCTGGGAATAGTTACCGTCCGGGTACCGTTCCATACTTGGACGAATTCAAAATCATAGGGAGGGAGAATGATGTACTGCGTATTGTAGAGCTTTTAACTAACTCAAGAGAAGGAAAAAAGCTTACCATTGTTCCCATTGTGGGAATGGGTGGCATTGGGAAGACTACTTTGGCTAAGTCAGTATACAATGATCCCAAAATCGAGCAACATTTTTTTAGAGCTTGGTTGTGTGTGTCTGTTAAGGTTGAAGTCGATACACTTCTCGCAAATATCTATGAGTCTCTTGCAGGAGAGAAAGTTAAGTCTCTTATGAGGGTTAATCTAATTAGAAATCTTCAAGAGAAGTTGGGATCCAAAAGATATTTGCTAGTTCTAGACGACGTCTGGGATGAAGAGTGGGCATATTGGGATGAGTTCAGGAAGTGTATGCTACAAGTGAAATCAGATAATGGAAGTGGCATTATTGTAACTACACGGAAACGCAACATAAGTAGGAATGCTACTATTGAGGATTCACATGCTCTAAAAAGTCTTTCGAATGAAGAGTCTTGGGTCATGTTTAAAGAAAGAGCATTACCGTTGCCGGAATTTGAGGAGATAGGGCGTGATATTATAAAAAAGTGTCGTGGTTTGCCCTTGTTAGTTGATACAGTAGGAAGCATGTTGCGTCATTACAATACCGACAAAGGTAAGTGGTTGTCCATCCAAGAAAGCAAGGTTTGGGATGAAGAAGAAACGGGTGGAGTTCTAAGCATCTTGAAACTAAGTTTTGACAATCTACCAAACTCTATAGTCAAGCAGTGTTTTTTATATTGTGCGATATATAAGAAAGATAAAGCCATCACAAGGGAAGAAGTTGTCCAGCTTTGGATGGCTTTAGGGTTGGTTCAGACAGATACAACGAGAAACAAAGAGATGGAGGAGGTGGGGAATGATATTTTCAAAATTCTTGTAAACAATTCCTTGTTTCAAAACGTTAAAAAGGATAAATTTGGTGACATTTATGGGTGCCAGATGCATGATCTGGTCCATGATCTTTTGTTATCACTTTCGAGCCATGAAATTTCCCGTTTGGTGGTCAGCAATGATGTACAAATTCCTGCGGTAAAACATCTCGCTCTGCAACAAAAAGATTATGAGAATTCAGTGTTTGATATATTCAAAGAGGATATGACAAGTAGAACTCTGCAGACATTGTTCTTCAAGGGTGAAGTCAAGGAGAACATTTCATTTCAATATTTCAAGTGCTTGCGTATCCTAAAGTTGAAGTCATCTAGCCTAAAGGAGGTACCTGAGTCAATCGGAGAGTTGGTGCATCTTAGGTATCTCGATCTGTCATATACCAGCATCAGAACTCTTCCAAAATCTATTGGTAAACTTTACCATTTGCTAACTCTGAAGCTGCTTTACTGCTCTGAAGAATTCCAATTCCCACAGGAAATGAGAAATTTGATAAGCTTGCGCCATCTTGTGTATGATTATTCAGATGTTGAAGCTCCTAAGGATGTGGGGCTATTGACTTCTCTTCGAACATTGCCATACTTTCAAGTGGGTCGACAGAAAGGACGTCAAATAGAAGAGTTAGGCCATTTAAAACACCTTGGTGGGAAGCTCCGTATTTACAATCTTGAAGAAATTGACAGCAAAGAAGAAGCTCTCAAGGCAGATTTACATGGAAAACAAAATTTAAACGAGATTGAATTCAGTTGGAGTAGTTGTGATGAAGGTGGTAACCGAAATGACAAGGATGTATTGGAAGGCTTGCAACCTGCTGCAAATGTGAAAATGTTAATAATTAAAAACTTTTCAGGTGATAGTTTTCCAGAATGGGCAATGAAGATGAAAATCAAAACCGAAAGGAATTGGATCCACCTTGCCAAGCTTGTGAAAATCAAATTAACTGATTGTCACAACTGCCTCAATATTCCAATGCTAGAAGACCTACCACTTCTTCAGGATCTAGTTTTAAAGAATATGGAAAAGGTGACGTGCTTAAGTAGCAGTTCTTCAGACCAAAGGAAGCCTTTGTCTCCATCGTTGAGATCATTGAGACTTAAAGGTATGCAAAACCTTGAAAAGTGGACAAATGCAGCAGTCAATAGCTCAATGATGTTATCTCCAGTCCTCGAGAAGTTAGAGATTATTGAATGCCCAAAGATCATTCTCTTAGATGAATCTCTTCAACACCCTCTCAAATATTTAAATATATTGGAATGTGAAAATTTAGAGTCCGTTGGAAGCATACAAGGCCTCACATCTCTGCAGTCTTTGGATATCTGGAATTGTCCAAGTCTATTAGAAATACCCGATTTGCACAACCAGAGATGTTCTTTGAAGGACCTATCAGTCATGCGTTGCAACAAGTTGACTTGCTTGCCTGGGGGATTTGACTGTCTTTCCTTGTTAAACACATTGAAATTAGGTCCATTCTCGGAGGAGCTCCATTCTTTTCCAAGTCTCTCAGGCATCGAGAAGAAAGGTTGGGAGCATTGGGAGTCAATCCCGGAAGAGATAAAACACCTCACTGCACTCAGAGAGTTAACCATTTATGGATTTGGAGTGCGAGAATTGCCTATGTGGTTAACTAATATGTCATCTATTCGAGAAATAAATTTCTGGAACTGCAAGGGGTTAAGTGAAGAATCAGTTTTACAGGGTGTGCCAAGGGAAGCAACACGTGTTCGATTGAACGGTACATGGATAAGATGGTGACGTGGACAGATATTTTGATGATTATTTCATGCAAAAAGATGGAATTTGAAGTGGGCCTGACGATACCAAGTCTTTCTTTGGATGATGACATCACGTTGAGGTTTGTGTGAATTGCGTGAGCACCAGCTGTTTGTTAAATTTCCTGAATCAAACTAGTACTAAAATGGTACTAGAGGTTTGTGTGAATTGCGTGAGCACCAGCTGTTTGTTAAATTTCCTGAATCAAACTAGTACTAAAATGGTACTAGTAGTATGTAAGTTTAATCTTTTATGTCCATTTGTGTTTACTTTGTGTTACACCAATGAACTAATATAGTTTTGTCATTCTATAAATTTTGTTTACACAAGTAGGGTTGGATCAGTTGGAAAACCCCTTGCCTCTTAACCTAGAGGTCAAGGGTTCGATCCTCACTCCCTACAAAAAGGCCGGAGGTCCTTTTCTACCTTAGGTAGAACCGGAAGCAGCCTCTCTACCTTAGGTAGGGGTATGGTTGTCTACGTCTCAACCTCCCCCATACACCGTGGAAGACGGTATTAGGACCCATAACCCGTGGAAGACGGCATTGGGAGTTACTTTACTTTACTTTTCTATTCTATAAATTTTGTTTGAACTAATATGCTCCTTATTATGAATGTTATTAACAAGGTTAATAAAGACCGCAAGTTGTTGCGAAACTATTTAATTATTTTGTTAGAACGTTTCTTTCTTTTAGTGAAATCAATTATACCTCATTTATCGACTTACATAGCGTATATTAAAGTGTTGTGTTATTTTTATAACATTAACTATAAGAATCAAAAGGCTTGTGTTTCAATGACATTTCATGTGTGAGAATGTTTCTCAACTAAATGATTGTTAGTTGAAGTCATGCTTAAGACAATGTAAAATTGATTTATTGTGTAAATCTTGTGAGATAGTTAATTACCTTTTAAAAAATAACTGATATGTGTATAAGAGTTTCTTAACATTTCAAGATTATTAAATCCTTTTTCGCTTATCTAATTGCATAAATGTTAGTATTAGACTCACTTAATTGTTAAAACCCTCCGCACTTCACATCAACTAATTCCATTTACGTTGCTATCTTATAATGGAGGAAGACACTTCTCTCCATTAAAATTTAAATGTACATCAAAACTTAATTTTAAGCAATACAAGTTTTATAACGTATGGTACAAATATTTATTTGCCTCCTGAACTTGATTTTAAACAATACATATTATAAAGCATATGGTACAAAACTTTTAACATATTTAATTAATGTTATTCTTTAAATACCCCTGTCTTAAAATTACAATTATTATACCACATAATACAAATCAAACAAGCCACTTATTTATTGTTAAATCATAACCCAAACACTTAATCATCAAAAGAGTTAGCAATGCAGTCAACAACGTACCAACTTAATCATCCTTATCTACGTTTGTAAGTTGTTACAATAGAAATATTATTCGTCGAAAATTATTATTACAGGGTACCCGCCGTTGTAACGCATAGATACCCCTAGTTGATATTAAACTATAATCAACATTAACTAAAAACTAAGTGAACCAATAAACTTAACTCAAACGATATGTAACAATTGTTTCAACCTCATGGTTTAATTACTCTTTGTACTCATTTATTACCTTAAGTTTAGTCTTGGCCATAAATGGTAAATAAGAAAATAATTAAATTCACTTTTCTCACGACCCTTTTGATTTCAATTTATTCGGTAACGTACGAAGCGTAAGTTTATTGATTCCAATTGCATTCATAAGTTGCTCTTATAGTATGCAAATCCACTTTCTAATGCATTCATAAGTTGCGTTTGTACACATCTTCATTTTTGTAATTATTTAATTCATCATTAAATTCAGTTGTTACTTGACGGGGCCTATCCATGCCTCTATAAAAGGTGCTGCCAAGAAGTTATCGATTATCATATACACGATAATTGGTTGCAAATAAAATGTCGGCAATATACATGGGAAGTGCATAGAACCCATAGTTCGTTGGTTTTATGTGAGAATAACAACATTACTCATGTGTATATGACATTATTTGTGGCTTAGCCAATAAATTGTTTGGTATTTTAAATAACCTACATGTTTTTCCACACCAATAAGTGGTTAAGGAGTCCATTTTTTGTTGGTTTGACATTAATATGCAGGTTTTGATTAGAGTCACATAAGGAGATTGTACGTTGCTCTTTTATGTGATGATAAAAACTTTTAGCTAACAAATTGTTTGGTATTACATTGACCTACATAGTTTTCACACTCGTGACAGGTAAAACGAGCTTTTTTTTTGCTTCATTGTCATTCAATATATAGGTTTGGATTGGAGGTACGCGAGCACATGATTTGTTGAATTTTATGTGCGGGTAACATTCTTAACTATGTGTTTGCCAATTGCCATTATTACTTTATTAGTGGTGGCCGTGAAAGTTGTTTGTTATTATTATGTTAGCCTATGTGTTTTGACACTTTTAACAGGTAAAATGGGTCACTTTTACTCATGTCATCTTAAGTAGAAATCTAATGATTTGCATATTACTTTTAGACTATTACTTTTGTAATGATAAAAGTTGTGTAACCCTTTCTTATCTAAGTTATTAAAAAGTTTGTACATTTCTTATCTAACTGTCGTTAACATAGCATTCATGTAAGGCAATAACATCACCTTAATACATTATTACAAAAATATGCAATCGTAAGAAACACCTCTCATGTGCTCTCGACCCAGGGAACTGAGGAAGTTATTTGCATACATGATATACCAGCAAAGCAAGTCATAAGATAATGTGTATCAATAAAGAAAAAAGTGTGAATCAATTCCCCTCAATTAGGGATGGCAATGAGCGAGAAAAAACCCACAACCCGCGGGTACCCGCCATAAATGGGTGGGTAAACACGTCAATTTTCACCCACGGGTGGGTCTTGGGTGAAAATCTTTACCCATCAGTGGGTGGCGGGTGAGTGACGGGTAAGGCATACCCATCGCGGGTAAACCCATGACACCCATTTAAAATACCCACGGGTATATACATCAAAATACTCGTAGGTGTACCCATAAACCCATGTTAAAATTAATTATACTAATTAAAATATTTATGATGTTAAATGTATACATTTAACACTTGCTACCAAGTCTAAAAAAACACATTAACCTAAAAGTATGTTTGAGTTTTAAGACTAAAAAGAGAGTATGAAATATCAAATAATCAAAGTTGTGTTTGGCAAATTGATTGGTGTCTATTACGCAGTTTCATAGTTAGTTTTCATATCATCGTTTTGTAATTTTGTTGCATAACACTAACCCATGGGCAACAAATACCCGCGGGCAAGGGCATGGGTAGAAATTTGTACCCATTGGTGGGTGACGGGTGGGTGATGGGTGAGAAAAAAACTAGGTGGGCGGGTGACGGGTTAGAGGTACCCGTGCCCATTGCCCACGGGTGTCATCCCTACCCTCAATATATATGTAGATGTGTTCAAGTCCCATTTCATTTCATTTAACAAAGTTTGAGTCCCACGTAGAAACATTTTTACAACAATATACAGCGACTGTGAAATGCACATATCAATGACTGGATGGATGCTCGCTTAGTCATCGTTGTTGTTATTTTTAATTGTTGTTTTATTTTGTATTCCGGTTAGTAGGCTTTGTCGCTTTAATGTCCAATATTCACAACTTGCAATGGTCCAGTAGACATATATACAGGACTGCCCGAATTGTTGAACATCATTTGAACAGTTTTATATTTTGTACAATCTAACGCTCTCTCCAAACTAATTTGGTTGTGCTGTTTGATCACATTTGGGACAATTTGAAGAAAAATATTATGTGTGAGATTGATATCTTATCGGTAAAAAATCCCATGCATTGCACCGGCCATGTTGCCTAGTTAATTTTTATAATCGATTAGACTATATTGATAAAGATTTTGTTGTCTTTTTTTCACCGCATTTACTACTAAATAAATATTTGAAGTTTATGTTATAAAAAGAATAACACGGTAGCATACTTAATATTATGTATTGAGTATTAAGTAAACTGAAAAGAAAGAAAATCAATTTTTATTCGAAAATGGTGTGCTTAAGAGAAAGCCTAAACTTTTACTTTTATGTTTATTAAATATAATATCATATTTAGTAAATTTATTGATAAAAGAATAACTTATATAATTTCAACTATATGAAAATATAAGAAAAAAAGTTTAAAACAAAAATCAATAAAACTTTGAACCACAACTTATCCCTATATTATAATACAAAAATCAATAAAAGTTTATGAATAGTAAACTTTGGTTCATGATTATGTATATTGTGAATAATGTTAATTCATTCATATTCATATGCTTCTTCTCAAGTTATTATGAAGCAATCATGATCTAGCTATTAGAAGGGTGGCAGTGGGGGCGGCATGCCTCACCGGCAAGCCCATGCCGGCGGCAAACACCGCCGCCACCCCACCGGCATGGCAATCGGCATAGGTTGAGCGGCAATTTTTGCCTCCGAAGCATCCCAATTCCAATGCAAAATGTTACCGTTGATGCTTTAAATGAAAGAGACGTTGGGAGCGTGAATTAATGAAACACAAAAGAAACAAGAAAGTGTACCATGGAATGACCGGAAAGTATGTCATCAAGGCTGCATAGAAGGTGTTGCTCCGGTGGACAGAAATCCATAAAGTCTTGTGAAAACAAAAGTTGTGCAAGAATATTATTTATGGAGAGATATATATATATTGTAGCAAATAAAAAACTTTACTTTCTAATTTTATGTCGGCAGAAGGAAATGTAAGCAAATTTTAGCTTTCATCAATCAAATATATAAACCCCACATCATGTCTTTTTCAAATATCTACACATTACCCCACATTACTTATTTTATTTTTTTTAAGAATAATGTAATTTTCTTTTAATTATGTTTTTTTTTAAGTATTATGTAATTTTCTTTTAGTTATTAATGAAATATTTATGTTTTAATTAAATTGTTTAATTTAATTAATTAAAAAAAAAAAGTTGGGAGGTATGAAAAAGGCATGGTTGCCACTAAAATGGGGTTGGGAGGTATGAAAAAAGTATGAATTAGGTGAAATGAGGTGGAATGATATTATTGGTGGATTTCAGAGGTATGGATGTTTTCGGAATCATGACTGCCAGTGTCCTTACGTTCACTTATTAAGGGAGTAAAAAAAAAAAAAAAAAAAAAAAAAAAAAAAAAAAAAAAACCTCAAGAGAACACGTAGAGATTTCTATGGTTAGAAAAAGCAATCATGTGAAAAAACCGATGTAGGTAATGGGAGGTGGTGAATCAACTCCATCAAACACTACCACGCGTGGTGCCCGTTACACTAGATCACTCATTGCGCTCAACCGCTAATGCAAAGATGGTGAGTTTGTGACGCTCAACCTCGGCCCTTAAATATGAGGTGGAAGGCGAATATGGCAGTTAGAAAAAGCCTATCTATGTTTCCAACCCGTACCTTCTTTCTTCTTTCTGTTTATCAACCAACTTACTTTTTCAGTTTTTTGTGATTTCTTTTAAGCCTATGTTTGCACCTGAGTTCTAGTTTATCTCAGAAGTTTTTCATATGCAATAAAAGTTGTTCTTATCCCCATTAAAATTAAGGTCATTACAGATCCTCTTTATGCCAATTGAAATGCTTCATGTACTTTATTTACGACCTTCATTCTACTTCACATGGAATTACGTTTGTGAAGCTGTGAGCCTGTGATACAAAATTCATTCCTTCCTCTACAAACCACAAGTCAGAAATCCTACAAAGCAGCCCAATAACCATAGCAAAACTAGCACACAAAAAAACTAAAGGGAAAAAAAAAAAAAAAAAAAAAAAAAAAAAAATTCTTCAAAAACAATAAGAGGTACATTATATATATATAAGTCTTTACAAATAAAGATCTGTTGCTTCTAGGGATGCAAATAAATGTACCCCCGAAAAAAAAATAACCTCATAACAAAAAAAGAATTCACATAATCATAGCAGACACCCTCCAGACTATTTATGGCGTTATGAATAAAGAGTGATTTTCGTTAGAAATATCATTAAGCTATCATGTCACCTGCTATAGTAAACTGGATTCATCAGCTTGCAGGAACCATGGAAATAATGAAAAAGACATCAGCTTGCAGGAACCATGGAAATGATGAAAAAGAAAAACGAATGTGAGATATTTATTGCCTGCTGTTTTATTTACGACGTCTATTTGCTACCATCTCTGGGTTGCCTTTCCTCATCATGGCTGCAAATTCGTCGTAGTTTATTCTCCCATCCTACACAATTTATCGTGAGTTATAAATATGAAAACATATAAAGATGATGATAATGATAACTTATTATCTTTGAAATAGGAAAAAATAACATAAAAAGCTTTAAATTAAGCTCAAATAGCATGAAAGGCATTGGGACTTTGGTATGGATAATGGATGTGCACTGTGCACAGTCCCCTTCGGCCGATTTGAGCCTAAAAAACTCGGCCAAACGAATAACCCGTGTTTGATATTTTTTGTAACTGAACTGGCTGGGTTAGTGTTTTAAACGGAATTAGCCAAAATCAGTGTGGTTTGGTTTGGCAATTTAGTCATAATATTTAGAAAGAAAATGGTAATAGTAATAGTAATAGTAATACAATAAAGAGCATGTAATCATATATGTTAACAAATAAATACACATTAATGTTATGATCTGTTCAAAATTCACTTGAATCAAAGAATGATCAATAGATATTGCCTGCTTTGGCACCTCTGCGGCTATGACTCACAGTTTTGTTCTTGGTAGTTGGTACAAAGCCCGTCCTTTGTACCAAAATGTGTCAACCAATTTGTGGTTCAGTTCTTCTATTCGTGACAATGTCGGCGAAAGAATGTATCAAGTAGGGTGAGCAGGAACCCAACCGAACCGAAAACCGGAATAACCGAAAAACCGATTTAACCAAACTGAAATAACCGATCCAAAGCCAAAACCGACGGTTTGGTTTTAAGAAAATGAAAACTGAAATTTTGGTTCGGTTTTGGTTTTCACCCAATAACCAAACCGAACTGAACATAACCATCTCTTTAATTATAACTTTTTTTAAAAAATTATTAAGTAACCTCACTAATAACATACACATTAGTATAATACTATAATTAGGTAATATGACCTACTACTACATAATGTTTTTTTTTTTTACTAATATTTTGTTACTCGAATGTTTTATTTCTCGTAATTAAAAAGCAAATAATGTAAGCGTTCATGGTCGAGTAATTGCACTTAATTGCTTTTAAAATGGGAAAACCTCAATTCAAAACTACAAAAACAACTTATATATCTTGAAATTTGCCGGCTGCCTATTTACATGATGATGTTTATATAATTTTTTTCAATTAATTAGAGCTTTTTCAATTGAAGTTTTTTTTAGTATAAATATATAGGAAATAATTTGGTTAAGCAAAAAAACCGAAAAATCCGAAACTAATTAAAACCGAAATAACCGATCTGTTTCGGTTTCTTGTTTTGCAAAAAACGAAAGTTCGGTTTTCAGTTTGGTTTTAGCCAAAAACCGAAAGGATCCGCACTATTGGTGCTAGAAAACAAATCTTACATTCTTACCAACTATATAAACAAGTTCTTAACCTAACTCATCTGCACATATAAGTTCATATACATACAAAAGATGACATAAATATATACAGTCTAGCGCATTAAACAACAAACTGAACTCTATCCTAAACTGGCTGGCTGGCTGACATAGGAGGGAACAAGCCGTGCCAAAAATATGTAACGTGCTTAACTAGAATCACTAGGATTGGTAGTCAAACACTCACAAATCACCGAATTTACAGAAGAAGAATGTAAATTGGAGTGAAATGTGAAAAGGATTTGTTATTATTCTGTTGGAGTTTGTTACAAGGAACTAGAGAGAACAAGAGAGAATTCATTCAAGCTAAGTGAAAAATGACATGAACATAGCTATTTATAGAAGTAGAAGGAAGAGAGAAAGGTAGTTGTGATGTGGCTGAACCAATCAGAGTAAAGTATGACGTGTTGGATCCAATAGAAAGATGACATGTGGCATCGGTGACAAGGAGATGCAGAAGAGACTAGCAGAAGTGGAGAAGCAAGTCTGATCCTTTGGAGGAGGAAGTAATGAATGGTTGTTTAAAAGAAAAGGCATGTGCCTTGCACGTGACTGGTGATTTTAAGCATATAACAATCCATTCCCCTTCAAAGGATCCTTGGCCTCAAGGATCCAGCTCAAACTCAGGAAACCGCTGGACAATGTCTGCCAAATTTTCCCAAGTTGCATCCTCAATGCTGCCATTTGTCCATTGTATAAGTCCCATCACCACCATCCTATTGTTTTGCTTGAGGATCTTTCTTTCCAATAGCTTCAATGGAGTAACAGCTAACAAGCCCTCATCATCACATTGAGGAAAGGTGCACATTGAAGCAGAATCAGATAAACAAGGCTTAAGCTGTGACACATGAAAAACAGGGTGGACTTTGGCAGTAGCTGGAAGCTGTAGCTTATAAGCAACTTTTCCAATTCTTTGTATAACCTGAAAGGGCCCAAAGAACTTGGAAGAAAGCTTGTTTTGCTTCCCATGTCTTAATTGTCTGTAAGGTTGGAGCTTCAAATAGACCCAAGCTCCTACCTCAAACTCCCTATCAACCCTGTTCTTGTCAGCTTGATTCTTCATCCTGTCTTGTGCTCTTTTTAAACTGAATTTCAACATTTGAATTATTCTTTCTCTAGCTTGAAGTGTCCTATCCACTGCATCCACTGGACTATCTCTAGCCATATAGGGAACATGCAATGGAGGAGCTTGTCCATACACAACTTCATAAGGTGTAGTATTGATAGCACTATGAAAGTTAGTGTTGTACCAATATTCTGCTAGAGAAATCCACTTCAGCCAATCCTTGGGTGATTCACCAGTCATACACCTTAAGTAAGTTTCCAAACACTTGTTAACAATCTCAGTTTGGCCATCACTTTGAGGATGATAGGCAGAAGAAGTCTTCAACTGCACTTGCAACATCTTAAACAATGATTGCCAAAACAAACTCATAAAGACCTTGTCTCTGTCACTGACAATGGACTTTGGTAACCCATGAAGCTTATACACATTGTCAAGAAAGAGTTGTGCCACTTGTGAAGCTGTAAAAGGGTGGGCAACAGGCAAGAAGTGAGCATACTTGGAGAGCCTGTCTACCACCACTAGCAAAGCTGTCTTCCCATGGGAAAATGGCAAAGACTCTATAAAATCCATTGAGATGTCCTCCCAAACTCTGCTAGGAATAGTCAAGGGCTGCAATAAGCCTGGATTCAGGCTTGTTTCTTTGACATGTATCACAGGTTCTCACCAACTCTTTGACCATCTTCCTTAAGCCTTTCCAATAGAAATAAGTAGTGAGCCTTTGAGTGGTTGCATACACTCCTGAATGGCCACCAATAGCTGACCCATGGAAGTGCTCAACCAATTTCTTTTTCAACTCCATATTATTACCCACTACCCACTTTCCTTTCCTTTTCAACTGCTCATTATGCCATGTGTACTTGTTGTTGATATTGGAACCTTGCTTCAAATTTTCCACTATCTTTGCAAGAGCTGGATCATTAATCCAAGTAGCTACCACAACATCCATGAGCTCATTGGAAATTCCAGCAGTCAACAAGGTAAACAAAGCTGCTTGTCTTTCAGCTCTAGACAAAGCATCAGCTGCTAAATTCTCCTTGCCCTTTTTGTACTCTATCTCATAATCAAAACCAAGCAACTTAGGAAGCCACTTGGATAGAAAGGGTGTAGTAATCCTCTGATCCAACACATACTTCAGGCTGAATTGATCAGTCCTAATTTTGAAAACTCCACTTTTGTAAAGCTAACACCACTGCAAGTAACTCTTTTTCATAAGTGGAAAGAGCTTGATGTCTTGGAGCTAAGGTCTTACTTAGATAGGCAATAGGATGATCATTTTGCTGCAACACTGTTCCAATGCCAACTCCTGAAGCATCTGTTTCAATAACAAATTCTTCCTGAAAATTAGGCAAAGCCAGAACAGGTGATTGAACCATAGCTGCTTTCAACTTCTCAAAAGCTTCTTGAGCTTGAGCATTCCAATGGAAAGCATTCTTCTTTAATAGAACAGTAAGAGGATGACTAATGCTTGCATAACCACTATTTCAAATTAGCAGGAATGGGCCAATCTTTCATAGCCTGAACTTTGATTGGATCTGTAGTCACTCCTTGTGATGAAATTACATGCCCCAAGTATTCCACTTGAGCTATACCAAACACACACTTGCTTTGCTTGGCATATAATGAGTGATCTCTCATAGTTTGTAGGACCAATCTGAGATGACTCACATGTGATTGCATAGAAGGACTGTAAACAAGGATATCATCAAAGAACACCAATGTGAATTTCCTCAGGAATGGTTTAAACACTGAGTTCATTAAGGCCTGGAAGGTTGAAGGAGCATTTGTGAGTCTAAAAGGCATCACAACAAACTCTTAGTGGCCTTCATGAGTCTTAAAAGCAGTCTTGTAAACATCTTCCTCTTGCATTCTTATTTGATGATACCCTGATCTGAGATCCAGCTTAGAAAATACTTGTGCTCCCTGCAATTCATCAATCAATTCCTCTATCACAGGAATTGGGAACTTGTCTTTGACTGTTTGCTTATTAAGCTGTCTGTAATCAATACATAACCTCCATGACCCATCCTTCTTCTTAACCATTACTATTGGAGAAGAGAAAGGACTATTGCTAGGTCTGATTACCCCAGAATCCAATAATTCTTTCACCATAACCTCAATAGTATCTTTTTGAGCAGGAGGATATCTGTAAGGTCTCACATTGACATTCACATCTGTGGAAACCAAAGGAAACTTGTAATCAAAGCTTCTATGAGGTGGCAAATCTGTTGGTAGTGCAAACACATCTGCAAACTCCTCCAGTAATGGCTGCAACTGATCAGATACCAATAGTGTGGTTAAACCATTGCACTGCACCAATTTCAATGTAGCAGATTGTTCCATACAAAACAAAGAGGAAAACTGAGTAATGCCATTGAAATTCAGCACTTTACTCATTTGTTTGCCACTCAACCAAGCTATCTCAGATTGATGAGTGCCCCTCAGCACAACTTTGTGCCCTTGGTGAACAAACTTCATGTAAAGATCATGAAAATTCCACATAATAGTTCCCAAGGTAGATAACCACTGAATGCCAAGTACAAGTTCACATCCTCCCAAAGGAAGCAACATGACATCAGTTTGAAAAAGAACCCCTTGTATCTTCCACTGAAAGTTCTTAACCATGTATTGACTAACCAATTTAGAGCCTCCAGCTACAGAAACCAAGAGTGGACAAGTCTTTGAAATTGTGCACCCCAATTTCTTAGCTGTATGAAGATCTAAAAAGTTATGCGTGCTCCCTGAGTCCATAAGAATGTGGAGTAGCTGTTTTAACACATGACCTTTGACTCTCATGGTGTTAAATGTGGGTACACCAGACAAAGCATTCAAGGAAATGTGTGGTTGTGTTGTTTCTTCAGGCAACACATATTCTTCCCCACTACATTCTCCTTCTTCAAAATAACTCTCTTCTTCAACATTATCTACTCCTTTTACCTCCAATGTGAACACTTGTCCCTCACACTTGTGGCCAGGCATGTATTTTTTATCACAATAAAAACATAAACCTTTTGCCCTTTTGTCATTCAACTCAACTTGACTCAATTGTCTCCTAGGCCTTATTCCTTCCTCACCACTATACTTAGCCACAGTTTGAGTAGGAGGAGCAGGTAAAGCTAAGGTACTAGTACTCTTTGCAGGATAAGTGACATTCCTATTAGCATAAGAAGTACTAGCAATAGGCTTAGGAGTAGGTAAAATAGGAGTATACCTTTGCTTAGTCAAAGCTAAAGCAGTTTCTTGCAAACTAGACAAACTGAATGCATCTGCAAGGTTCCTTGGTTTAAACATTCTTACATTCACCTCAATACTAGCAGGCAATCCAGCAATGAACATACTAATGGCTTGAGCTTCCGTAATATTCACTTGAGTCAACAAGGCTTCAAAGTCACTTTGGTATTGCTTCATTGTGGACTTATACCTCAAGTTTTTAAGCTCAGCCATAGGATCTTCATTGGCCTCCCCAAACCTCAATAGAACTGCCTCCTCATAATTTTGCCAAGTGACATTTTCACCATGAGTTCACATAAACTGCAAGTGCCAAGTCAGAGCTCTGTCATACATGTGGATTGAAACTATCTTAATCTTCTCAGCTTCATCCACATTATCAATAGTGAAAAACTGCTTGACTCTATACAACCATCCCTTAACATCATCTCCATAGAACTTAGGAAATTCCATTTTGCCAAGCCTGCTATATCTATTATTGCCTTCACCATGAGCCAATCGAGTAGTAAAATACTGATTTGATGTGAGTAACTGTTGTATTGTACCATTCATAGTAATTAGTTGCTCAGTTTTTCCAGCAACAATAGTATCTATATGATTAGTCACCCAATTTTGAATATTAGGATCAATTTGACTCTCAGTAACATTATTCCTGGAGTTAACCATCTTGTACAGCTTCAAACACCAAAACGTCACCGGAATAAGCAATAATCGCCGGAATTCCGCCGGAAAATGTCAAATTTGACCGGAATTTGATCGGAAAATGGAATTAGAGTGCCAGGAATTGGATCGTTTGGTAGGGCTGGCTCTGGATACCAATTGTAACGTGCTTAACTAGAATCACTAGGATTGGTAGTCAAACACTCACAAATCACCGAATTTACAGAAGAAGAATGTAAATTGGAGTGAAATGTGAAAAGGATTTGTTATTATTCTGTTGGAGTTTGTTACAAGGAACTAGAGAGAACAAGAGAGAATTCATTCAAGCTAAGTGAAAAATGACATGAGCATAGCTATTTATAGAAGTAGAAGGAAGAGAGAAAGGTAGTTGTGATGTGGCTGAACCAATCAGAGTAGAGTATGACGTGTTGGATCCAATAGAAAGATGACATGTGGCATCGGTGACAAGGAGATGCAGAAGAGACTAGCAGAAGTGGAGAAGCAAGTCTGATCCTTTGGAGGAGGAAGTAATGAATGGTTGTTTAAAAGGAAAAGGTACGTGCCTTGCACGTGACTGGTGATTTTAAGCATATAACAAAATACCATGGTTTGGTCAGTTTATTGGGGTTCTGTCAAACATGCGCTTATATAACCTTGTATGGATAACAAATGGCTACAGAGCTATCTGATAGGGAAGTCGGAGAACTACTACCTTTTAGCTTTAGAATAAGACGGGTTCAGCTTTCTTATATTCCTTTGTGTACTTTATCCCATAAATTTTAGCATTCGACTATGGTGGCATTTGGTTTGTTAACGGGAATCACTACAGGGATGTGTTTCACTACGTCTTGGGATGAATATGGGTATCAGTTATCAACCCACCACATTCGATGGGCTTATTAAATCCCCAATTTTGTGGGTTTGAACCTAGTTTTTAATAGCCCATTTATATGATTCCCATTCCCATTCACTCGTTCCCATGGCCACAATCCAAACACGCTCATTAGGGGAAGTTTGGTTAGTATCTAGGATAATCACGGGTATGGGTCTAGAATAAGGCTAAAATGACGGGCCTGATACCAATTTATAAAACCCTATGAAACCCCAACAATTCTACTAGGAATGTAGGAAAGGAAGATTCCATTATTTCCTTACTCCTAAACCAAACACTAATCTAATTGTCTTTATATTGTAGATACACAGTTATGTAAGTGCATTTAAACATAGTAAAATTTATATTTTATATGTAAAATTGTCATACATACGACTATAGTACTGTTGTGTAAGTGCATTTAAACATAGTAAGAAACAGGAAAAGTTTGGTGTTATATTTGATAAAGAATCGCATGGTGATCTTGAATTCGGGAAAGAAAAAAAAAAAAAAATCCCAAGGTTCAGACTTTAAAAAGACTAACCTCACTCAGGCTTATTCCTTCCAGTACTAAATGCTTGTCTGAGTTTACTAATTTTATACAGTAGGATAAAGCCCAACATTACTAAGCAATTTTTTATGATTCTTTCGACTGGATGCCATAAGGCCCCTCAACCAAATGAGTTATTATCATTTCTTATGATCTCACAAACATGTTGATCATCTCATAGTTCATTAAACCACACTAACAGCCATAAGGGGGCTATATGATGGTGGTGCTATACTGCTATTATTAATAATTATGTGAACTTAATTTGAAGATAATCAGACAGAAATGATATGATTATGAGAGTAAAAGTAAGAGCATACATTGTCTGTGTCAACTTCTGCAATAATCTCCTTAATTGTTTTCTCATCACCCATATTGTACTTCTTCAAAGCATGCTCCAATTCTTCCACTGTTATATATCTGCATTTAGCAAAATGATCTGCGAATGTAAGTATAAAATAACCAATAATTTAGGTTATGGTGAAATGCTAATAATGCAATTTTATCAACATAAAATATAGTTTAAGAAGATACTGACCCGCTCTTGTCCTTATCAAAGTACTCAAAGGCTTTTTATAAGTGGTTTTCCCTTTCCACGCGATTCAAGTACATGGTAGCAGAAATAAATTCTATATAATCTATTGTTCCATTGCCATCAACATCGGCCTAAGAAAAAAAATAATTTTACCAATATATATCACTTGACTACAAGTAGGTGAAAAGGGTATATTATACATGGAATTAAAATCAGAAATTTGTAGAGTACCGCTTCCATCAATTGCCTCACTTCTGACTCAGAAAGCTTGGTCCCAAGTTTAGGAAGACCTGCTTTCAGTTCTTCATAGGTTATGGTACCGCTGTTATCTGTATCCATGGACTTGAACATCTCTTTCAACCCAATAATCTCTTCTTCAGAAAGATTTTCTGCAATTACCTAACTCACAAGAATGGAGGGCAAAATCAGAAATTGGTGCCAAGTTTGACCCATTTATTTATGAGTGGGTTGATTCACATTATGGCTTATCTCCAACCAGTCAACGAACTTTGGACCAGTAGGTCAAATGGATCGCAAAGTCCCCCGAAGTGTAATTTTAATAAGGCATATTGCATAAAGAAGGTGATGAGCTTTGACCAATTTATTTTTGGGACACACTTTATTTGCATTCACAAAAAGGCTCAAACTTTTAATAAGAAAATCTTCTAAGTTAACCTCTTTTCTATAGACACTTCCGATAAGTTCAAAAATGCCAACGTTACCCACATGTCAGCTGTCACATCATCCTTTTCGACAGGGTAACATGGGTGAGAAAAATTGTGATAACCCAAAACAGAAAAAAGATTAAAGTTGCATCCCTAGTTTATATCATTTTTAATACATAATGCGTCCAACATCATTTTCTTCAAAAATTAGTTTAATACTGCAACGAAATAACTATTGTAATCATATTTGGCAACTTAAATAGCTATAGAAAGAAGTAAAAAATTTAGAAAATTAGTGTTGTGGATCAACCCAAACGGCCGATGCAAAAAATTACCCACTTTGACCAGAGCACAACACGCCCCCTTTTCCACTTTTAATCAGAATATTAGACTAGATGATAGAAAGGAACAAGTAAACAAAATTAAAAAGAATAATGTTACCTTGAGAGCTACTTTTTTAAGTTTGTTCATTGCACGGAATTGTTTCATTCTTGTAAGCACAGCAATGTCAATTGGCTTATCTGGTGCATCACCATCTTCTCTCATCCATGGATGATCTACATTACAATTTGGTATAAAACATAAGGATCTAAGACAAACTCACCTGACTAGAACAATACGGTTTAGTACTTTTATTACAAAAATGGGCTTGTGTGCACCTAATTCATAAATCTAATGTATTTAACATGATTTAAAACTTACTTAAAACTTCAACCGCCGTAAGCCTTGCTTTAGGATCAGACTGTAGCATCTTCTTGACAAGATCTTTAGCACTGCTTGATATGCTTGGCCAAGGATCAGACACAAAATCAAGATTTCCACGTAAAACCGCATCAAAAATGCTCTGCTCAGTTTCTGTAAAAGAATAAAGAATACTATAACCTTAAAACCTTGAACAAGACATGTTACAATTGTTGTCTTTATGAAGCAGAGGAAGATTCATTCTATGATGACAACCTCATTAAAAATAAATCTAAAAGGCATATACCTCCCCAGAATGGTGGGACACCACTGAGTAAAATATATAGGATTACACCGGCACTCCATATATCAGCCTCAACACCATAATGCCTGCGCAAAACTTCAGGAGCCACATAATATGCACTTCCAACAAGGTCTTTAAATACATCTCCTGCACCCACAAGTAACTTTAAGTTCAAAACACAGTGTATGTGAGCTCACTAACACCCGATACACTCCAACACACGCAAAGATCAGATGCTGTTGAACTATATGAACACAAAATAACCTATACAAAATTAATATCTTTCTAACCCTAGATGCTTGTTAGGTAGTCAGTGATGATACATTTAAAGAGTGAGATCTCGGGCAGTGCTTAAAAGTATAATTTTCTTGTACATTATTTTTTTGGCACAACATAACCTCTTGGCATTACTTATTCTTTCCTACCATTAGTAATGCAATATGTGGATTCTTACATATCAAAAACACTAAAATATGCATGTGTAAATAGAGGAAACAAATTGTTCTATAACTAAATTTGTTACCGAAAGCAATATGTAATTGGCTCCACTCGACATAAACAAAGTAACACGATAGGGAATAGTCGAATAGACCACTTCAAACCTTCAGCAACAAACTAAATCCAACTTAACACAATAGAAAATAATCACAAAACATTAAACATAATCACTAACAACTAAAAAAAATCAAACTTCATATAGTTAAGAGATCAACAAGTATATAAGCATATAGACACGATCCTCCTAATAAGAAATTTCATAAGCAACCCCCTAAATTTTCTCCCCTTCATTTAAAATGAGTGGCTTCAAATATTCCTACATTTATTTTTTACAATAAGTTTTTCGTGATCCCTTCCTTATGAACATAATCTAAGTTACGCTGAGCACAAAACCGAGAAAACCGAGCCGAACCGAACCGACCATTTTCGGTTCGGTTTCGGTTCTATGTATTACCGGTTTTCGGTTTCAGGTCGGGTCGGGTCGGGTTGACCCAGAATAAACCGAAACATACCTAAACACACTTAAACCGAACCGAACCGACCATATTCGTTCGGTTTTGGTTCGTGTTTTTTACAAAATCTCGAGTAGGTTCGGTTTTCGTCGGGTCGGGTCGGTTTCGGACCGATGAGCCCTAAATCTAACTAACATACAGGGATGTTTGGCAAGGAGCATTTAAGAGCGTTTAGGAGCGTCTAGCGGTTAGCGTTTAAATTAAAAGCATGTTTGGCAACGAGCGTTTATCTTTTCTAAACGCCACTTTTTAAATGCTACTTGAAGACGCATTTAAGTGTTGGTGTTTAGCTTTTACTATAATTTACACTTTATAAATATATATACAGCTACGTGATACAAACCCTCTTAGTACTTTCCTTATTAATATTTAATTAGTTTCCTTTATTATAATTTCTTAATGAACAAGTATAGGATATTTTTTTATTATTTATAGAGGATATTAGGCTGTAATATACTAATATTATTCTGTCGAATATTATGAATGGTTATTGTTCTTTTTATAATCCGGTTCGTATCAATTGGTATCAGAGCTGTTCGATTATGAGATTTCAATAAAATAAAAAAAGTTATTGTTCATCGTGCACTATTCACCTCCAGAAATTACTGTTCATCTGAATCACTATTCATCACCAGAAAACACTATCCATCCGAATCACTTTCACATCAGAAAAAAATCACTTGCTTTCTTAAATCAATGGCCCATAAAAACATCGGGGTATTAGAAGAAAGTTGGGATGATAAAGTCAGACGAATCCAAACACAGTTGCAACGAATTGAAAGAGTTGCATCTGAGCAAAGAATGGCGAGGATTAAACAGCAGCTCTAGGATATCAGAAGGGATAATTATAAGGTTGGATGAGACGAAGAGAGCTGATGTTCATATTACACCAGATCATGTAACATCAATTTTTAAACCTTTGACAGAAGAGAAGAGCAGGGGAAGTTATAGACTTATAGCAGTTGCAAGGAGGTGAAAGACAGCATCGGTGAAGGTTATCATGTTACAAGTTTAGAAGTTGGAGAACATGTTGGTGGTGGTAATCTCATAAACTTTTGTGAGTACACAGGGTGAAAAGAGAAAACACAAGCAGTGGGTAAAGCACCATTGTTGGGGTCAAATGCTAACCAGAAAAGGATGCTACAAATAGTGAAAACGTCACTGATGGGTGGTCGAACGATGACAATCGTGGGGTAGTGAAGCTCAGTGGGGGGGGGGGGGGGGGGGGGGGGGGGGGAATAGAGCAGTTGTCTGGTAGCGAGAAGGGAGAAGGGGCAACATTGGGCAGCTAAGAAATTGGTGATAGGGTAATTGTGGGTTTGGCTAGAAAGTTTATTAAAGTTTATTAACGGGATGTGTCTTATCTGGGTATGGAAAAAAGTTCGTATGGGATAGAAGAGAAGTTGCAACTTCAAACTTATTCTTGTCAGAAAAGTGAGTCATCCACTTGGCGTGTTGTCCCGTCTTATTGTGCTTCACGAAAGAGGAAACTACAAAGGAAAGTATGGGATCCCGGAATCAAGAATGTTTACGGCCACACCTTGAGGACAAGGTGTTTTTGGGGGCGGGAGTAATGATACGGTGATTATTAGGATATTTTCTTACAATTATTATTTGGTATTTCCTTATTATTAATTAGTTTACTTTTCTAGTAATTTCCTTTTATTGTATTATCTTGGTAAACAAGATATAGTATTATGGCAAGTCTAGGATTTACTTAGTATGTAAAGATAATTAGGACCGTAAAACTATTATGTTGAATATTATGAATGAATTAGTGATTTGATATCATTATTGGGAGAGAGATCAGTCTCTCGAAATTTGATCACCTATCTTTATTTATCGTTATTGTTCTTTTTATCTCTTAATCGAATCCGGTTCGTATCACTACGTTACCAAACAATTTTATAAAATAAACTGCTACTACTGCCAGTTTTTTCATACATGCCCATAGTTACATACATACACTAGCAGGGTACCCGCACGTTGCAGCGGCGGGTACCTTGAAATAAAAATTTTCGATGAAATTAATAAAAATGTCACGGGAAGTCATTCCGACACCTAAATTTGCCTCGAGAACGAAATACTAAAAGATTTGGTAAACTACACTTCCCACCCTAGCATATATTTACAATCTTAGTCCCTAAGGGTGCAATAGGGTTCACACAAGGTCCAAAACACTTTCTTATATAAACCTCAATATACCCTCACTTAGGGTTTGACACTCTTTCTCTCTCAAACCCATAGTTGTCAATAGCGAATAGCGATAAATAGCGACGAGTCACCTATATGCTACGTAGCGAATAGCGATAAATAGCGACCGCTATTTGTGTTTAGCGATAAAATAGTAGCAAGTATAAATTTTAAAATTATATGTATATTGATACATTTTAGTATAAATAACTAAGCAAGTATAAAAAATATTGGGATTTAAATATAAATTAATGCTTTAACTTAGTTAAATTAAGGTTTTTTAATTTATTTTTAATATTACAGGGGCCAATCATGGACAATCCAAATTCTGCTAAAGAAGAGTTTAAGTGTATTGCTGTCTTTGTTCAAGTTAAAGAAGTTAAAGGGGCTGAGTGTATCTTTTTTCTTTATATTACCCAGCCTTTCTTCTAGGGTTACTTACCACTTATAGCAGCCATTTTTTCTTTATATTACACCGCCACAGTTCGCCGTAATAAAGCTAGATCTAGCCATTTTTCCAGCGAGTGGGGTCTCACCTCCGACACCACTGTAATCACCATTAAATTCTGAACAAACCGTGAAAACCTCGTCACCTGAACCACCGTGACGCGCCGCCACTGCACCTCCACTTGAACCACTGTTTTGCTATTTTGTCGCTAAATGATAATAGCGGCTGATGACCGCTTCGCTACGTAGCGCGCAATAGCGACCGCTATCGTCGCTATTGACAACTATGCTCAAACCAACCGCACCCTATTTCTTCTTCTTCTCCAATCGTTTTTCCGGCCAAACAAACACCACCGCTGGCCACTTAAACTCACCGCCACCACCACCACACTCCTTACAACCTCCCCATCATTTTGACGTACATCACGCGCCAAGAAACACCTCCCAACACCACGATTAACACCACCACAGCTCGAGTTCATCACCAAAACCATCTCTCTCGTTTTGTTGATACCGGCGGTCGAAGGTAGGAAAACCCACCACCCTTTTTGTCGTTCTAGCGACGGTGGGGGATAAGTACATGAATTTTCAAGAGTTTTGATTAAATAAAGATTAAAACTAATATATATGAAGCTAAATAATTGTTTGGTATCATTTTCTTTCTTTTTGTTGTTGTCGTTGTTATTGAGTCGTGAAAACAAGGGATGTCGTGAGCTTGAGCTCACAGCCTTGTGCATCGAGTTGAGTTTTATTGAGTCGAGTTTTGGTCACATGTTCGTGTCTAGGTTAAGATGGAGGGTTGTATATTGTGTTTAAATGATTGTAATATTGGGTGTAGGGGTGTTTTTAATGCTATTAATGTAGAATGAGGGTTGTACATTGTGTTTAAATGATTGTAATATTAGGTGTAGGGGTGTTTTTAATACTATTAATGTAAAATGAGGGTTGTAAATTGTGTTTAAATGATTTTAATATTGGGTGTAGGGGTGTTTTTAATGCTATTAATGTAGAATTCTAAGGAAAGTGGTCTGAATTTCGATTCATGCTAGTTTTTGTTGTACACAATGCTTTGGTTGTTGTAATTATGAAAATTGCTTGCTTTAAAGTGTTGTAAACCATGCATCATTTTTTATACATCTGAATTTTTTGGAGAGAGAGTCCTCCTCCATTATAAGTAGTATAGATACATATAGTCACTTAACATATACAGCTACGTTACCAATCACGTTTACAAAATAAAGTCCTAACCGCAACTACTAGAGCTTACCCATAGTCACTTAACATAAACACATTATCATAACCATTCACTAGACTAAGGGGGTGTTTACTAAATTAAGTGGTTTAGATATAAGGGTCTTAATTAGCCTCTTATAAGAGAGACCGGAAAGAGAAGCTTTAATGAGTCTCCCAATTAAGAGAGGCCGTGTTTAGTAATGGAAAAATGGGCTATTTTCTAGAGAGATTTTCCTTGAAAACATAAGAAAATAGAAAAAGCGTTCAAATTGTGTTTTTTCCAAAAGTCTTCTTAGAAAGATAGAAAACCTATTCTCTAAGTTTATAACTAATATTTAAAGAACTCCTTCTATGAGTTCCCCATAACTTCCCCCTACTAAGAAAAGTCACAGCTCCCCCATTTGAACACGTTTACAAGTGTTCTCTAAAGAAAGAATAGCTCTTCCATTCTCAACAAAACTGAAAAATGAAAACTAAGTAAACTTTTCTGCAACTAAACGCAACCTAAAGGTTTTGGGCCATTCCTCCCGAGAAAAGTAAACAACCCCCAACTTACAAGCTAACTACAATCCAATCATACCTGGTTTAAAAAACACGGAAAGACCAAAATCAGTAGCCTTCAACGGTGAATCCTCATCCGTACTCAGTAACAAAAAGTTCTCAGGTTTCAAATCCCTATGAAACACGCCCATAGTATGACAATTATGGACAACAGTAACCATCTGTCTACACAAACCCGCAGCGGCTCGTTCCGAATAATGCCCTTTCGCAATAATCCTATCAAACAGCTCCCCACCCGCACACAGCTCCATAACTAAATTAACCGAATTTCGATTCTCATAAGCTCCTTTTAACTCAACTATATTCCTATGTCCAGTTAAATGATGCATTATTTGCACCTCACGTCTGACGTCATTAATGTCATCTTTGTTGATGAGTTTCCGCATCGCGATTGACTTACACGCATATTGCTTGCCCGTGGTTTTGTGTGTGACACCGAATAGACCACTTTGAAGGCCCCGTTTGTTGTGGAGTAGTATATTATCAGTTTCATTTTCTGACGTCCGTGTGTTTGGATTGGTTTGGTGGGTTTTGAAGCTACCCGGAAAAGGAGGGTATTTGGATTTTGTTTTTGTCATCTAAGGGTGTGCTTGGTTAAGGGGTATATGGCATAAGGAATGGGTAAGATAATGAATAATGATGTTTGGTACTATATAATGCAATCACCCATTACCCACTTTTGGGTAATGAGTCATTACCCACTAACTTGGGGGTAATGAATTTGATTACCTTTATATTCCCTTTATATTCCTTTTGCCTTTCCCATTGCTATTCCCCTCTACAAACCAAGCATGCCATAATTTTTGTAGAGATAGATTTTGTAATTTTACTTAGAGTAAACTTCAAAATACATCCCTGTGCTTTGCCCAATTTGACACCATACATCCCTCTCGAAAAAGTTAGGACAATTACATCCCTCCGTTAGTAAAAGTCAAACAATATACATCCAAAAGGACCAACGATGCAAATGTTGTGTTGTTAACTTGGACACGTGGCACTTAACTAAGGGTATTTATGTCATTTTACACGTTCCCTTTATATTTTAACCCTATTTCTTCCCTGCTTCACTCAAATGTTACGCATAATCAAAATCAAAAACCACAAACACAAATCAGAAACACAAGGTTACATAAATTCAAAACACAAACACAAATTATTTGAAACCCTAATTGATTGAAACCCCTAATTTTTGGTACATTGTTTGCAATGGTGGTTGCTGAATGGCGTATTCATGAGTATGAGGATCCAGTGAACGAACAAGAAGCTTATAGTAAGTGTTAATCATTGTAATCATATTATTTGAAACCCTAATTGATTGAAACCCCTAATTTTTGGATACTAATTTTGGCATTGCAGGTAAATATCCAAACCTGTTCTCACTGAAGATACATCATGGTGGGTTCTTTACTGAAAGTCCAGGTAGAAAGTACATAGAAGGGACCTACAATTTTATAGACTTCATAGATATAGACTTGTTTTCAGTAATAGAAATCCATGATATGATTGAAAAGTTAGGTTACAAGAGGAAAGATTGTGTAATGTACTATCATTTCAAAATACCTAACAATGATTTAGATTATGGGTTACAAGCACTAGGAAATGATGGTGATGTGTTGAACCTAGTTAGGTATGTTGATAAGTACAAACTTATTTAACTTTACATTGAGCATGAGCATACAGTATTGGAAACTTATTGGAAATCACCACAGAGAGTGATGATTGAGGAAATAGTTGATGAAGGTCCTAGTTCAACATTAGTTAGAAAGCCCTTTAAGAAGCCTGCTAAGAAGATAAATAGGATGCCTCTATTACTTGATATGGGAGAGGGTTCTGATAATGCTGATGATGTATATGGTGAAGGTGCTTTAGTTGTTACTACAACAGTTGAGGAAGGTCCTACTAAGAGGCCTGTTAAGCTACCTGTTAAGAGGCCTTTTAAGATACCTGCTAAGAAGACAAAGCCAATGCCAGTCCCTGTGGATGAGGTAGACAGTTCTGTGGAAGCAAGTTTATCTGAGTATGAGAGTAGTAGTGAGTCTGATGATAGTGAAGATAGTGACTATATACTGGATGAAGAACATGTTATGAATGATGTAGATGTGGATATGAAAGACTATTATCAAAACATAGACAAAGATGCAGAATGGATGGGATCTCATTCTGATAATGAGGAAGTTCCAGATGACAGTCATGTTGAAGAAGCATTTGGTTTGGATGATTTTCATAGTGCAAGTGATTCTGAAAATGATAGTCAAAGAAAGAAAACTTTGAGAAAGTTAAGGAAACAAAGAGCAAAAGAGGGTAAGGGAATTGATGCAAGTAATTGCAGTGATACATTCATTGTAGGGAGAGAGTTTGGAGATAAGAAAACTATCACAGACCTTGTGGCTGCTCATGCTATTGCTACTAGAAGGCAGTTATATATATGGAAAAATTACAAAATGAGGGTGAGGGTAGTATGTAGAGGAAAATGCCCTACTTTTAGATACCCTAGTGAGGTCTTGGTTTTTAACTTGTTTAGGGGATGATCTGGATTTGACACCTATGTCCAATTTTACATTTGTTTCTGATAGACAAAAGGTAATCATTTTAATTCTAACTTTGATGTTTATTCTAACTTTACTGTTAATTCTAAATTTCTTATTTGTTTGTAGGGCATCATACCAGCAATCTCAAAGATATTCCCATGTGCTGAGCATAGGGATTGCTTAAAACATATATATGACAATATGAAGCAACAATGGAGAGGTGAGCAATACAAACTATTGCTTTGGAAATGTGCATCTGCAACAACTGTGCCAAAGTTTGAAAGGGCAATGAAGCAGTTAAAGAAGTTGAGTCAGGAAGCTTATGATTGGCTGAAAAAAATACCACCACAGCATTGGACAAGATCCCATTTCAGTGGTATGTTTTATCCATTTACTTAAGCATATAAGCTGTATTGCTGTGAATTATATTCTAGTTCATTGACATAGATTATTATACCTGTTTACAATTGTAGGTAGGCCACACTGTGATGTTTTACTTAACAATTTGTGTGAGGTATTTAATAGACAATTATTGGATGGAAGAGATGTTCCTATTATCACATGTCTAGAGTATGTTAAGGATTACTTGACTAAAAAGATTGTGAATGTTAAAAAAGTAATTGCAAAGAGTCAAGGTCCTTTAACACCAGCTGCTACTGTGCTGTTTAATGCAATCAAGACTGATGCTAGCTCATATCAGGTAAAATGTTATGTTCACTCACTGCTCAGTTTGGTATTTTTTATGTGCCATGCCTAATACATGTTAAGTATATGAAGGTAATGTGGAATGGGGGAACCAAGTATCAAGCAAGTGGTCCATAGGATGATATTTGTGTAGTGGATACCCAAGAAAAGAGTTGCAGTTGTAGAAAATGGGAATTAACTGGAATGCCCTGCAAGCATGCAGTAGCAGTGTTAAATGATATGGCACTAAATAGGGTTGAGGTTGGTTTGCCAAAAACCTGGGTCCATGCTTGTTATTGGCTTGTAACTTGGGAGAAGCAATACAGCTACACCATTAACCCATGTAATGGACCAAACATGTGGACCAAACACCCTAGCCCTTACACTATCATTCCACCAAAGATTAAGCCACAAATTGGAAGGCCATCAAAGAAAAGAAGGAGGTCTGCAGAAGAGATATCAACTAAAAAGATGACTGCAAATGGTAAACTTTCAAGGGCTGGCAAAACTGTTACATGTCTTAAGTGCAAGCAAACAGGTCACAACAAAAGGACATGTAAACAACCTTCTGCATCTGTTGGTGGATCACAGTCTTCAACGTTTGGTGGTTCAAGAAAGGCCAGTCAAAGTGCATCAGTTGGTGGATCACATTCTTCAAAAGTTGGTGGATCAAAAGGTGCCAGTCAAAGTGCATCTGCCAAGGGGAAGAAAGTGCATAAGTAATTTTAGTATTCCACTTGTTTAAGCTTTTGGAACCATGTATGCTTTTGGAACAATGTAGTAGTTTATTAGTTGACTTTTAAGTTATGTATTGGTTGTGAATGTAAGGGATGCTTTTCAGTTGACTTCTGTTAAAATGCTTTTCACTTGACTTCTATCATGCTTATTTAAGTCTTTTTCTTAACTTGTGTATTCTGTGTATTGGAACCATTTACTGCAAATGGTCACTTTTGGAATGCAAATGCTCACTTTTGGAATGCAAATGGTATTTTGTCCATTTCAACCCATTTGACCCATTTTTACAGAATTTACCCCATACCACAAGACAATTCACCCCATACTACAACATTTCAACCCATTCAATTGACCCATTGCAATATTTCTTTTCAGGCTTATGAGCTTACCATTGACTGCAAATGGAACCATTTTTGTGGCTTATGAGCTTACCATTGACTGCAAATGGAATTTTGTCCATTTCAACCCATTCCAACACAATTCACCCCATACCACAACATTTCAACCCATTCAAACACAATGATAACAAAAACACACTAATTTAAGATGAAAAGCAAACACACTTCATTGATATTCAAAAGATTACAATACTACACTTAAACAAAAGAGTGCTTAATTTTACATAACCATCATCATCATCAGTACTTGCTGCAAACAGAGACAAAATATTACAATCACTGTTTTCACAACATTAGATACACAACAAAGAAGACCCAACTAATCACTAACATCCACTTCAATCTTCTCGCTTTTAACAGATTTTCCCTTGATGAATCTTGTAGCCTGTTCATGTTGTTCAGCAATCCAGGAATAATCGCTATTGATCTTTCACACATGGGTGGATCGTACCAATCCAAAAACCCACAGTTTGGTTCCTTCAAAAATTTATAAATCAAACCCACAGTTTACTCTAAATTAATAAACAATCAAATATTATTCGAGACTTACAGGTTTGGGACAACAATAAAAGCGTCTTCCTGGATTTCTTGGTTTCCATGATGTTTTAACAATTGTGGGATACCCACATCTACAAGTTTTTTGGTGGTACATTGTTGTTTTTGTGTTAGGGTTTTCAATTTATGGTTTTCAATTAGGGTTTTTAAATTTGGGGGTAATTTTGGGGAGGATTTGTAATCACTGTGTGTGTGTGAGATTTTAAATTAGGGTTACACACTTTATAACAGGTATATAAGCTGGGTTAAAGAAGAGGGAAGTGTAAAATGACATAAATACCCTTACTAACTCTTAGTTAAGTGCCACGTGTCCAAGTTAACGACACAACATTTGCATCGTTGGTCCTTTTGGATGTATATTGTTTGACTTTTACTAACGGAGGGATGTAATTGTCCTAACTTTTTCGAGAGGGATGTATGGTGTCAAATTGGGCAAAGCAAAGGGATGTATTTTGAAGTTTACTCTTTTACTTAAGATGTGTGACTTAGTAGTGTTTCTTTTTTACTTTATGGGGAAAAATAGTGGAACCATCAATTTAATATTATTATTTTGTTAAAAGAGACCCACTTTCTTCATTAATGAGTCTATATCCCTAAGGCAAAAAATTTAGGTGTGGGCTTATAGTCTCCTGCAGGGGTGAGCGCAAACCGAACCGGAAATCAAAATAGCCGAAATAAAGCAAGAATCGAGAGTTCGACTTTAAAAAATTAGAAAACAATTTTGGTTGTGCGGTTTTGGTTACTGCCGAAATATCCACAGCGTCCCAATCCGCCTTATTCAGAGAATTATTCTTTTTATTTAAACTAAACCCGTTAAAATTTGTAATGTTTGTATGATAAAATGATTTTGTTAATACATTTCTAGTTAATTATTTCAGTCACATATCATTAGCTATTTGTTGCGTGAATTTTTAGGACATGTCAAAATATTCTCTCTTTACTTTCAACTAGTCATAATATCCGTACACGCACAAAATTCAGATTACGGTAAAAACTATAGATACTCTATGTACTTATCATAGAAACTCATTATGCTTTATTTACTTCTGAAATGTGTGGTTATGGTTTCTTCTCATTCTTTTTATTTTAATTTTTCTTCTTATTTGATCCTAACTCTTGTTTACTTAATAAATTCTCATAATACATAACTAAAACGAGTTGTTAGGGGTATTTTGGACATTTCTCACTTCTCTATCTTCTACATGTATATTCCTTCCGGCCAAACACCATTTATTCCCGCCAAAAAGCTCATTTTCAAAACAAAAATGCTGCCACATTAACTTGTTAAATATTTTCAATTCATTGATTATGTTTATACAAAATTTGAAAATATAAAAATTCTCTCTAAAGTGAGGTTTTTGTGTAGAACATACCTTTGAATGCTGCCACATATTATCATTCCCGTCCAAACTAGAGATCTTGACATTAAAAGATCTTGATGGGAGATGAACCTCATTGACAACTGTTATTATTTCTCAAGAGATGTCAAGGGCGCTAGGGCCATTCCCTATCACTACACCACGACTTGTATTTGTGTTAAAAATGTTAATATAATAATTTCTATTCATTAAATACCAAATAACAGAGTAAATAATACTACTTATACAAACTTCACCGCGATATGTCCATGAAATTATGATCACAGAGGCCGTCGAGCGAAGGGTTTCGATAACGGGATATGTCATTTTTTTAACGTTATTTAAAACAAAATGGGTCGAGTTTAATATAAAGGTAACCAAAATGCTCTAATACGATGCAATTAACACTAATCATAAATTTAGGTGCTGATAAAAGATTCAGTTGATGATTTTTGTTAGTTTATGTAGAATAATTCAAATATCAAGTATTTAAAACTTATATTAAAGCACTTACAAATTTACAGTTTTATGAATAATTTAACTAAATGGTACGGGATTATTATATCAAAAAAATAATCATTAGACATTTGAGGAACTCTATGATGCTAAGTGCTAACAAATTAAAATTATACATCTTGTAAATAATATCATGCTAAAAAATAAAAATTTATAAGATTCACACCATTTTAAGATTCTCGATTATACCAACAAATCAATATAATATTATAAACCACAAGTTACTAGCACAGTTTGAGAAAATAGTTAAAAATTTATATTCCACCCACTTACACTTTCACACCCACTTTCCAACGGGCATGGATACACCTACCCACCGGATAGTTTACCCGGATGAGGTGGCATTCAGTCATTGGGAGAGAAGGAACAAAGCATTAATTGTGTTTTTATTCCTTTCATGTCTTATATTACAAGCAAGCATTAATTATGTTTTTAGTCATTGGGTAGTTTACCCACTGGGTAGGTTAAGTTTTCTCCCTTTCGAACTCACTTTCACAATTCCCCATTGCATCTTGATTGGCTTCAGACAGTCATATAATATCAACCAAAGGATGGTCAACAAGTCAAACAACTTAGGCCAATGCTTCCGTGAAATACAGTGTTTTCCCGGGTCGTTATGTCCCGACGAGGTGTGGATGGTATTAAAAACGAATCTGTGATTGGTGATTATGAACATGAAAGGTATAAATGTGAGTGTGAGTGATTACACTAGGGTTTTATAAAACAAAATAACTTAGATAAACTATTTTAACGATTACGTGAAACCTAATTTAACTAAAAACGTTTAAAACCTAAAACCGCGTACGTTTATTTTAAATCTACGTAAACGTACGAAACAAAAACGATTTTAACTATAATAGGAATTTGCATGCCTTAGGGGCTTAAATGCAAATTAAATAAACTTAAAATATTTTATTTTACAATTACTAATTATTTAATTATTTATTATTTATTTAATAACTATATTTAATTATTTAATAATTCACTAATAAATAAGAAAATGTGAAATAAGCTTAGAAAAATAAAATTAAAATTTCTAAAAGTCTAAAATATTATAAAACTTATTTTAAAACTAAAATTATATTTTTCTTACTATTTATCTAATTATTATTAATTAATAACTATTTAATTATTAATTAACTAATTATATGATTTAAATTATTATAAATACTAAAAAGACTTAGATAATTAAGAAGATTTTTATAAATCTAATTAACCATCACAGGAATCCTAAAAAAATTATAAAAAGTTTATTTTATGTATTTTTAAACTAGTTTACTAATTATTATTCTATTTATTAATTAATTACCAATTAAACTATTTAAATTACAAAAACTATTAAATGAACAGTAAAAATTACAAGAAAATTTCTAAAATTATTTTATGACTTATAAAAGCTAGGAAAAATATAAAATCTAGGTGTTGCTTTATAAAAACTAATTATGCTATTAAAAACTTAATTATTAATTAATTAATAATAAAACTAATATTAAATCTAATAAATAACAAATGATAATATAAAAATCTAATAAAATTACTAAAAATACTTTAATATAAAAGGAATTTAAGAAAAATATAAAATTACCAAGTACTTAATAAAAATATAAAAATGAAATTTAAAATTTAAATTATATTAAATAGAAACTATCACTTATAATTAATGTTTGATTTTCTGGATTTTTCTTTTACAAACCTAATTTATACCTAAAAACAAACAACTTTTATAAAAACAACTATTTTATAACTTAAAATTAAGCACTGTGGAAGCTTAATAGCTTCACAGTTGACTTTGTTTGACCAAACAAGCAAATAAGCTCAAATGAGCTTGTGTGGGACCCACAATGGGTGATTCTGGTTCCAATAAGTTAAGTAAACAAGTTTAAGCTAGATTTGGTCAGATAAGCGTTTGGAATAAGCTAATAAGCAGTTAATAAGCACTTGGTTACTTATTACTCAACTGAAAATGGGACAAACTTAAGGGCTTGAATTAGGTGGGGTCCACAAGGCCTAAGATCAAACCTATGGTCAATCCTAGAAGCCTACCAGGGGGGGGGGGGGTTCAAAGGACCAAGGTTGGAGGTGTGGGGCCCACTGTGGTGGCCAGAAAACCACCACCAAGTGGTAGTGTTGGGATGATGCTGCTGGTGCAGGGGAGATACCCTTCCCTGCAAGTAACTTTGGAAGTCTGTGGGACCCACAACAAAAATCTTAAAAATATAACAAAGATGGGAACTTAAATATGAGCTAGTAGACTAAGATTAGGAACAAGTTTCAGGTCAAGAAAGCAACCACTAAATTCTACAAAAATCTTTGAACTTTTGGGAAAATCAGAGAGATGCAAATTTGACTTTTAACCTAAACTACTTGGTTTGACTTTATTGAGATTCTAAGCTATCTTACTGATTAATTAAGTTATAATAAGCTATAAGAGACCTAAATTATACTAAATTATCTACCTATGCATTGAATTTGAGATTTGTGGGGCTAAAATCCTTAACAGTTAACTGTTAAGTGATTTTGAATTGGATTTTGACTTTTTTAGTAAAGACTCATAGATTTTATGACTGATATGAGATATTAGGACCTAGACTAGTATGTTTACACTAAAAATAGCAACTGAAACACAGTACTCAGTGGTGCAATCCACTAATCCAAACACCCCTACTTATGAACCTGTTAAGAGATTTTCAAAGCAAATCAATGTTTTAAACCTTAAATCTGTATTCAAACTCTATATTATCATCATGTAAGTCCTAATGAGCATAAAACAACAATACTAACTGCTTGAAACTAAGGAATGTCACAAAGACCTATTGACTGTTAACTAAGTTTTTTAGCAACTATGAAAATTAATAAACAAGCTATATATTTTATACTAGATAATGATTAACCAATGCAAAATAAGTACTCTAGAACAAGATTTAACAGCTAAACAATAATGAAACAGTAAGTTACAGAAATGATGGATTAAGCTTACAAGTGGAATTGACTGAGAAATAGTGAACCATGGATCATTCTCACTTCCTAAAGCCTCCCATAAGGTACTAGTACCAAGATCATCCAAAATGTATCCTGCTCCTTGCTTCTTACCCCTCAGAAACTGAATTTTTTATTTATTATCTATTTATTTGATATTTTTGAAATTTTTGCTATTATGAGCTAAACTGATATAAAGGCTTTGTAAACTTATAAAAACTTATTAAGGAACTTAAATTGAACTAAATGGGACAGTAAAACAACATTTTAACAAGGTTAGGTAAATTTGTCAATTTTACCCAAAAATGTCAAAACTGAATTTAGGACAAGGAACTTGAAATTAATGACAAAGATAGCTTATATTACATGAATTAAACTGAGTACAAGTGATTTAAACTGAAAATTACAACTAAATAAGAAAATACACTACCTACGATTACAATAAACTAAAGCTACACTAATAATTTTTCTCTTCTTCTTCTTTCTGCTTTATAAAGTCTTTTTAGGGTTTCCATCTGACCTCTGAGACTTTCCCATCAACTGTGGACCATTGGATTGGTCAATTGAATCCAAGCCGTTCAAAACTGCTTTTTCGCGCCAAAAAGTCTTAGGTAGTTGTGGTTGCGTGTGAGGGAATTCAGGGGCAATTAAGGATGTTTGGGAGTATGTGTGACGTGGAGGGACAGGTGGGAGAGCTGGGGTGTTGAGGTAGAGGTGAAACAGTGGGTGAATGGTGGTTTTGGTGGTGGTATTGGTTACAGTGAGTGAGGGAGAGGGAAAAGAGATGGGGGAGTGGGTTTGACCGGGTCAAACCGGTTTTAATATTTAAGTGGGATTGGGCCTAGTGGGCTGGTTATGTTTGTGTTTGGATTGGATAATATTTTGGATCCGTTTGGTTTTATTAGTAGAAATCACAAGGACCTAATTTGTAATTTATTTAAAGTTGAGGGTCTGAAATGGCAGGTTTCTAAAATATATTCAAAGGATTATTCTTGCCATATGTGATAAACCAAGGACTATAATTGATAATTTTTCCATTTTAAACATCAGGGACCAAAGTTGCCAATTCACCAAACTTCAGGGACTAAATATGTCATTTCACCAAACTTCACACCAAGGACCATTCCTGCAAAAGATTAATAGCACAAGGACCAAAATTTATTTTTCTCAAAGTTTTTACATCCCAGGGACCATTTATGTCAATTTCCCAAGTATAGGGACTAAACTTGTAATTTTGTGAAACTTTGCACCAAAGGACTAAATATGTAACTTTGTGATTTAAAAGGACCTTTGGTGACTTTTTCAAGTTTTTAGAATAACCAGGGACTAGTTTTGACAACTTTTGAAACTTGAGGGACTGAAACTGCCAATTATGCAAACTTTGTACGTTTTTCATCTGTTTTTGATCATTTTACATTTGAAACATATAAAACACACTTCTAAGATATTTTAAGTATTTTGATGCATATTTGAGTGTTTTTGGATGTTTTGGCAGTTCAGATTGGTATACAATGATGAGTATTTAGACACTCATCACATCTTCTTCTCCATATCACATCAACTGAAAAAAAAAAAATAAAATAAAAAAAAAAAAATAAAAAAAACCCACTGGCCACCGGAAACAGTTTTTTTCATTAGAGAGCACTCAAATTGTTGGTGAGCGGAAAGCGATGAGGGCACTAGACTTTTTCCTCATAGATTTCACTATTTTTCCTCTACCATTTGTGTATCCGCAAGAGCTTGGTGGGGGCATCTCCCCCACTACCACTAAGGTGGCTGCGCCCCTGCTTATAAGTGAAGCAAAAAAAGTCCTGTTGGTAATTCAAAGATAAAACAAACAACTAATTCAAACAAACTAAGCGAATGCTTTATTCAAATTACCAAACCAAATACAAAACTAAATTCAAAGACAAATTCTAATTCAAAGGTACCAAACCCTAATTCAAAAGGTAAAAAGAAAACTAATGACATTGACCTCTATTTATAGGCAAAACTAACCGTCATAGATTAGTTTCCAAATTCCAATCAAACTTGAAGGACAAGTCACACAAATTACCAATTGACCCCTAAAGTTTAAGTCACTTTTCTAACAATCTCCACTGTAAAACCCGCATTTTCATAACACGTTTAAAATTACTAAAATGCCCTCTAATTTTGAAATTTTGAAGAAATGTGTACGTTTACCAAACAAGCCCTAAGTCAAAAACGGTTATGGTACAATCACAAAGGTGAACATGTAACTTCAAGTAAATAACGTTTGAGCTACTGCAACACCATATGAACTCAAGAATGTGTACGTTTACCAAACAAGCCCTAAGTAAAAAACGGTTATGGTACAATCACAAAGGTGAAAATGTAACTTCAAGTAAATAATGTTTGAGCTACTACAACATCATATGAACTCAAGAATGTGAAATTTGGACTAGAACACAAGTGTTGCATGTTACATGACCTAAAGGGGTCCAAAAACATTAAAACTTATATACAACCTTAGAAATAAATAAATATATCTAACCTAAGTATAATTTTTATTCAAAAATGATAATGTTGACCTTTTCCCCTTGTTGTGGCCGTGTATTTTGAGAGGTGGGATGGAAATCCCATAATTTTTGCCAACTTCCCATTTTAAATAAACCAATTCCCTTATTTCCTCCCTAAACCTAAAATAAAACCTATCCTTTCTCCCTGGTTATTTTGTATGCCTCTTTCACCATTCCAACACACCTTCCACATCAAAATATTGCTCTTGAATCCTTGGTAAATATTCGTACATGTTCGTGAGAAGATTTGGTGCACGTAAGGATCCGTTTGGAAGCATTTGAAGGCGATATCTTGTGTCCTCTCCTCCAATTCGATACATATAAATCGGCCATAATTATTTTTGTGAAGAAAATTTAACTTTGATGATATGATGGTTAAAACATGTTTGTGGTGATATTTGTAACACCTTGATGTGAATTGTTGGAATCAAAATGGATTTGGTTTGTCTTGTAATATTTGGCCGCCACCTATTATACACCATGGATGAATTTTTATGTTAAATTGATGAATATTATATGTTATGAATGCTTGGTTTCAGGTGTGGATTGATTTGGTATAACATGTAACTAGTTTGGTTAATTAAATTGATATGAAAATGGATTTAGAATTACATATGGATCGACTTGTATATGAGATGATGAATTCTTGCTTGTTTTTTATGTTTGATAATGATAACATACTTATGGTGATTATATGATAAAGATTAGATAATTAGTTTGTTAATTGTTGAATTAAAATTGATGAATTGTTGTGATGTTAATGGTTCGACTTGTATATGGTTAAAATTAGGGTTTATATTGTTTTATTGATTAAATTAATGATGGTGATGATTGGTGTGATGATTAGGTGTTAGTTAGGGTTTTGGATGATTTTTGATATTTGTTTTATGAGTTTAAGGTTATTTTGTTAATTTGAAAACTAAAGGGATTATTTATGCAATTATGGATATTTCGGCCTAATTAAAATACAAGGGACTAGAATTGTAATTTTGTGATACTTGGTGGACTTATGTGGTTATTTGGTTAATTATGTGGTTTATATGTTAATTACATAGTTAAAAGGTTTAAATTGTAAATATGATAACTAGAAGGACTAAAAATGTAAATATGGATGTGACATGTGTAATTCGGCCTAAAAATCATGTAGGGACTGTTTGTGACAATTTTGTAAAGTTATGTGACTTATATGCTATTTATGTTAGTTAATGGTTTAAATATGGAAAATGGATAAATTAAAGGATTAATATGTAACTTTAGAAACTAAATGGTGTAAAGTGTAAAATTGACATTTTTGGCATTCTTGACTTATGTTTATGTGTTATAATGAGAATATTATCATTTGTAACCCTTAACTTGTGATATTAACACTTTTAACCCTAAAACATATCCTATGACCTATAGAAACCCTAAATTCAGAAAACTTCTATAAAATGAAATCCTTAACACTTGAGGCCATGAAAACATGATAATATGATAAAACTAACTTATAAGAATATGCTAATATGTGGCAACTTGCTAATTTTAGAAATCTGCCAATTATGGAAACTTGCTATTTTTGGAAAGTACTATTTATGGAAGCCATCTAAAATTGGAAACTTTGTAAATAAGGAAACTTACTAAAAATAGAAAGTCTTCTAAAATGCTTAAACTGCTTAAAGTGGGAAGTTACTAAATATGAAAAGTTACCTAAAATAGAAAGCTGCTAAATATGAAAAGCTACTAAAAATGGAAAGATAACTAAAAGAGATAACTTACGTGATTTGGACTCTTCTTGATTCGTATCCATTCTCTTCTAGGTTCGGTGAAGCGGGAGTGATCCGTCTCTCTTTGTTTGATTTGTGACCTTGCTTTTGTGTTTGGACTAAGGTACAGATATTCCGTACTCTTCGGCAAGAGTACAACTTCTTTCTCTCTCATGACTTATTCTCTCTCTCCTTTATATTATTTGGACCATTGATATTGAACCTTCGATCTTGACCCTTTGATATTGATCCTTTGGATATAGACCCTTTGATTGATCCTTTGACATTGACCTTTGATAATTAAACTTTTGGCATTGAACCTTTGATTATGACTTTGCATTTATACTTGATACTAGCTTTATAACCCGCCCGATGGGCGGGTTCGCTTCGTTAAATTGTTTTTCAAGATTATTTAAACAGAAAATAAATAATGAAGAACCGAAAAACATACAATGAGACAAAAAAGTAGAAAAACTAAACAGTCGGTTTTTGCAAAAATAAAATGTTGTGTATACAAAACAATGTTGCGTATTCAAATCTGACATAAGACTTCTTTGTATACATTTGCAGTTGGCTTCATAATATTATTTGACAAATTCAAAATGGATGTACATAAGTAAAGAATAACGGCATATGTATTCTATGAAGATAATAATATTGAATGCATAAAAAGTTATGAGCCAGTATTAATTACGTTCAACATGTTTAGTTATTTCATAAAAAACCAATACTTCATCAGTATGCAACTTACTTTTAGTTAGAGCATGATCAATTACAATATATCAAGTTAAATTAGAGAACAACATTCAAAAAAGGTCATTTTAAAGAAATAAAACACATTACTGCCCATTATATTAAGCTTTTTGCAACACTATTGAACATCTTATCCGTGAAGTACCGGTTTGAAAATATTTAAGGATATCCATACTCGAGATTTGGCAACAAATATTTAGCATGTATATGATAATGAAATAAACGGCTATATAATAAACAACAAGACTTCTTTAACGTGAACATAAATTTATCAAACAATATACTGTTAAAAGGTCATCATAAAAGAAAAAAATTAGACATCAAGTTACAATGCCTTGACCACTTCCAAAAATATATAATTTTACAATTTTGCAAAAACAAAAAAGAGGCCCATAAAATGGTCACAGATGGCTAAAACAAATTGAGGTTAATCATTTTTTTCGTGTAGTCGTCTCAAGTTGGTTACCTTTTACCATGTCAAAGGATGGTTTTTAGGCCACTCTAAATCCGAAGGCCAGATCATAGTTTTTTGAAGCATCCGCGTCATATAGATTAAGGTGATCGCCTTCTATCCCAATCTGCAAAAATTGTAAGTTACCCATTTTGAAACTTTCTATGGATGATCATCTGAGCCATTAATTTACTACTTATGATTCTCACATGACCTCGGGTTGGCCGTCAACTCCACCTCTGCCCGAACAAATCTGTTGGAACATTATGTGTTATTATATATAAGTAAAGATCTAATCATTTGGAAATAAAAAGGTAAACATAGAAAAGTTTGTACAACAATCAAGCTAAAAAAACACACATATATAGGTAATTGCAGCTACCTTTAGCACTATTTGAGATCACGTCAGCGAAGATTTTATAAAGGATTAACAATTGAAATAAGTCAAGACCAAGGAGAAAGAAATCCTCAACAATTGTACGCGTAAAAATTACGAACAGTGTGTGAACCAATTAAGAATATAAATCAATTTTTTTGTTCATGGATAATTACACTACCAACATATATAAGCCATAAGAAATGTCATAGTTCTGATTGCACAAAAAGTATTTGCCCCTTTAAGTGTGGAAATTTTAAAAGCTGGTGTACGCTTGAAAGGTAAATATCAGTATGTTGTTGGGTAACAACAATTTTTAAACTTTTTGACACCAAATCCATGGGTTTGAACCTACCGTCACATAGACTTAAACCGGTTAAAGCCCTCATTTTTTATGGCCACTTCAGGGTTGTTTTCAATAAGCTTCAACAACCTATTTGACCGTTTAATAAGAGGGTCAAATATTGCAATATCTTATTGGAACCTGACAAAATTGGTTCATTTCTCGCATTACATGCTCGAATGCTCTTCCGTCATTAGTTTCACCACCAAACATCAAACATTATCCTTTAAAAGGATCTAAAGGTGATGTCCAATTAAAGCTACAACTCCGGTAGTTAAGATATGCAAGTCTTCAGAAATATACCAATAATCTATACGAAAAATCCAATCTTGTAAATTATGTAACGTAATGCTAAATGACATTATAAGAAAGAAAGCAGAAAGCAGGTACATACCATAAACACAAAAGTTACAACGGGCTAAGAACTAATGAAAGAATGCTATTCACCTTCAGTTTCAGCTCAGATTGATCCCACATGTTCGGTCGTGTCGTATCTCAATAAAGTACCAGCACCCCGTTCTTGTTGCAAACGGCCAACATAAATCTGTGGCCTAGTTATAACATTGACACCAACGGATCTCGGGCCACCACCTAGAAAATGTCAAACTGATCGATTCTCCACACCTCAAAAGTTACACACCATCTAAAAATCAATTTGCATACTCTTAATTTTAGAGAAAGAGTAATATCTGTTATCGAATAAACCATCTAAATTTTTGTCAAGCTCACTCTCTATATGTCTGATACATTATTCCTACAATACAAAACCAAACATATCGTATTAATATACGGCCACACACTACAATAACTACGTCTAATACTGGTTTAAACAACACCAAACACTTGACAATCAAAGATATTAGTATAGCAGATTAAAAAATAAAAATAAAAAATTCACCTTCAGTGTGAATACCGCTTGATCCAATATTTTCAGTTCGCGTATTCCGAGTTAACAAAGAATCAGCAAAAAAAACAGTTGTGACATATCGACTTCAGTTATCCCCACCGCAGTTGCAGTACTGCGACCAATCGTTCCCGCAATTATCAATAACACACGTTCTTATACAGCATGTGTTAGATGTGACGTGCAACCCCGGTGTTTGAGTTCTTCTTGTAAGCTATTCTGAGCGGATTTTTTTGTTCAAAACTGGAAGAAGAAGAAGGTATACCTATATTCACTGTTTTTTGGAAACGAAAATAACAATTAAGTATAAGCACAAATTTCAAAAGTGAGATCACAAATAAGTACAATATTACTAACAGTGAATGTTCCTCACCTTGAATTTGAACACTACTTGCAGACACCTTTTCAACCTCCGAATGCCATTCTTGCAGATCTCTATGAGCAACCATTGGCCCGATTGCACGTTTAGATGAGCCTGTGCCAAATAATTTTTCATATGCGAAACATGGAATAACTATAAAAGCACACACTTAAAGTATATGATAACGTAAATGTAGTATATTAAGAAAGAAATATTATTCGCCTTTAGCTTCAGCACCGCCTAATCCAACATATTCAGTTTCCATACTATAGGTATCGATAACGTACCTTCTTATAGACCACGTGTTGGATCCAAGACACAGTTCAGAAGCTTTCCTATTTGTTCTTAACCGGCTATCAGACCCCCTTTTTTTTCCTATCAAATCGCAAGAAGATGAAGTCCCTGTATCAAATGATTAAATATAAGGAGAAATTCCAAAAATATTTTTTTAAATAAATACAATCTAAAAGCATGGACCATAAAATACACTATAAAAATTCCAAACCATAAAATACAATTACAAAATTCACTAAGTTTACATAGTACTATGTAGGATTTGGGGCAGAGAGAATCCTAAGAACCAAAAAAGAAGTATCAAAGAGATAAGGCATGTTTGTAAGGCTAATAGTGAAACAAACAAAAAAAAGAATAAATAGTTACTGGTTGATTTGAAACCTTTCCACTAATTGCAAAATTAGATCCCTGTTCTGTAAGGATTAGAGCCAGATTTCCCCCCAACAATGGGCAAAACCAAATGCGACCAGGAATACAAACCAATATCCATATCTCCTTGTGTTGCCTTCATATAATACATATGCTTTCTGGTAAATGTACCCACCCGCAGGGCCACATACTAAGAACAACCAATTAAATTAGTAAGCAATAACGATATGGTCCTATGTTAGATTTCGTAAAACGTTCAAGCACTTCTCAAACATTTGTGATTGATTTATTGGTACAATGAGCTAACAAAATTCAAAGAATTCATGGTGATGTTAAATATTACCAATAAATGGGGAGTCAGATTTCGCGAAATTAACAACTGGTTGGCTGTTGATGTTGAGAAAACCCTTGAGGTTTATGGAGGCGATCTGTTCGTCGGTAATCTTTGTCTGTGGCTGAAGTCCATCTAGGTCGGACCAGGGGCTGGTTTTTAGTTGTCCAATGCAATATTTCATGAATTTCTGATATAAAATGATTCAGTTAGGCACATTTTTACATGAAATACATTAATAGGTACATATATATATGTAGAGATATCATACCTCCTTAGAAATATCATCAAACTTGTTCAAAGAGACCACCCACTCTTCCTGAGTCTTCTTGTCACATGCTTTTGGTCTCATGAACTGCTTATAGATTACAAATTATAAAAGAGTTAGATATAACTTTGAGATAACGCATAGAATGAATTTGATACATTGAAGTTAAATTTTTTTAAATAGTTTACAAATGCAAGTACCTGATGATCGGTTAATGCTCCAAATGATGCATTAGAAGCATCTCAGCCTTGGCATATACAATAATAAATCACATTGTATACAAAATATTGCGCAAAATTTATGTTCATAGATCATATGCATTGTGTGTTCATGGATCATAGTAACTGCTAAAACATATAATACCCACATTATATGGTCTCAAACTGCATTGTTTAATGCGACCTCAAGCAATATGTTCACGCATTTCATCAAACGCATGGTGACCACAAAATCCTTTCATATCGAGTCCGGTTGATTTGAATTATAAAATCGTCAATCAAAATTCACAAATGTATACAAAACTTATCCCTAATTCATCATACACCAAAATTGAACGGATAACCTAATTCAATTCAATTATAACAAAAATTAAGAATTAAAGTAGCTTAAAAGCAGATAATTAAGAAAATACCTACGATATGTAAACCAAATGAATGCGTTGGAGAACAACATTATTCACAATGCTTCCATGTGATACGAAAGCTCCAATTCCCCTATGCATTTTTACCTATTATAGACTCAAATCTTAAATGAAATAAACTTCATTCAAATAAAGGACTCATTCGTTTACAGAAAAATCGAATAGGCATACCTTGTTTATTGAGACATACCTTGTTGATTGAGGTTTTTGAAATCAAGATTAATGGTTAAATCTCTAATTTCAATTTTGATCTTGATGTTATAACCCTAATTTTGGTTTTGATCTGGGAAGCGAGTCAAAGAGGAAAGGGTTAATAAAAATGTGATTGAAGATTGACATGGAGAAGATTGAGGGGATCGTGAGTGTTTTTAGGGAATGCGTTACGGGAATGAGAATTGATGAGGATTTGAATTTTGAAATGAGAGTTAAATGAGGTAAGGATATTTTGATCACATTGAAGATGATTGAATGATGTAAGTGATGATAATAACTTCCGTATGTATTTATGTGTTTGTGTTTTGGAAAGGTTGCAGAAATTAAAGCATGATATGTTAGGATTGTATGCATTTAACACAAAAATCAACTTGCTCCATTGGTTGACACTATGTTGAATGGGAGTGCAGACCTGGGTTCGATTCCCATAGGTGTTACAATTTTTAAATTAATTTCGTGATAGCACTAAAATTGCCAGCGTGGCACATGAGTATGCCAAGTGGCGTTCATGTTGATTTATCCAGTCAGCATGTTAGTGCCAAGTGGTGTTTCTAAGTGCCAAGTGGCATTTCCCTTTCATTGTACAGCTTTTAAAGCATAAAGTACAACTCAAATCTTGTCCCATATATATGTAAAGATTGAGCCTTGACTACATGACCCTTCAGTATTTATCCAGGTATTTGATACGTGGGAATTGCGCCCTCGCAACAGGTTTTACCTCTCAAGGGATCTCGAGAAGCTTACAACCCCCATCAGGCAGTGTACCTGATCGTTGTAGTATTGTATAGTGACAAGTACCGGGGGATTGATCGTTCAACTCAGGAATAGTGTCACTAGGATTAGAAAGCCTACCAAACTAGGTCTAGAGGTGAGGGATGATTCTTTTTGTATTTTTATATTTTATGGAAAGCAATTAAAATCTCGGGTTTTGAAGGAGTTGGCGGAATTAGTTGCTAGCCAACTAACCCAATTAATCTAAAGATGCAATCAAAATAAAATAACAAAAAATGAAAATTAGACTATTATACTAATATGGTGGAAACAATAATGAGGAAAGTTGTGTTTACTTAGATTTCATTACTTCCTAGATATCTTTTACAGGTTGATTAGCTTGTTAAAATTGCATGGATGACGGGTCATATTCCTTAATACTAGTCGTAGGGTCGTGTACAATATTCCCTAACTGTATAAGATCCTACTTCACTCCTATGTCGAGCCGTTAGAAGCTCCTAACATGGGATCATTAGAATTCTCTTACACAATAAATACAACCAAAAATCGTAGTACACCTCCGATCATGTTTCTTAAGACGTTCAAGCAAGTTACCAATGGAAGTCTGCCAGTTTTCTTAAGCCTAACAATCATCCGTAACAATTATAAACAAACAATCAACCCATAATCAACATCTAGGTTTCACTACATCTAAGCAAACACAAGAAAGATCTAGCCTAACATGTTAAAGAGAAGACAAGCGTAAGATATAATCACACAACACATAGACATATTGAATGATTTGAATATGAACATGGAAGAATCAAGGGTGTTAATACAAATATCGCCCAAAAACGTTATTTATATTTTACGATCTTTGCAAAGTTTTGTTAACGACAAAATGTAAACTTTAGTTTCTAAGTAAAACATAATCTTAGTTTTTAAAGACTTGCATAAACTAGACTTTTGCTACATTTTACATTTCATAAAACACAACACTTTTTATTTCTTAAAATAGAATTGTCACATCACATTTATGGCAAGTTTTGTCAATATACATTTATGGAAAGAAATGTGTTTGACTTACTAAGTGGTTGCTTGCAAGTTTCGTGTTTGACTTGATATTATGAGATGTGACATTGTTTGGTTTGCAAGGTGTAATGAGATGTGACTTTGTTTGGTTTGCAAGATTTATTGCAAAACCAACTGCAAGCCCGGCAGAACCCTGGGGGTACACGGGCGGAACCCATCTGAGGGTTCTGCCGTATCCGCCAGGCCTGTAGAAGGCTTTGCTATAAATACCAAGCCACAAGTTGTTTTTTGGGTAATCACTCAACATCATATTTTACACACACACATTCATTCTTTCATCTAACCCTTTAACATTTCATATGTGAAGTTTCTTTTTGTAGCAAAGAGATTCATGAGCTCATTAAAAGTAACAAGTATTCAACACAACATTGCAAGACTTGTTAGCTTAGCATTGTGTAGACTTGTGTAGTTTACACTTCATTTGATTGTGTATTTTCAGTAGTGATCGGTTAGTATTTTAGTCCTCAAAATACAAAGTGTATCGGGAGTAGTTGTACCCTTGTAAAAGAACTAACGGGAGTGGTTGTACCCTTGGTAAAGAACTCGACATCTAGCTTAGTGTCGGTAAAAGTATAAGCGACGTGTAAGGTTTTCTCCACCGGTGAAAGGAGCTTGTTGACTAGTGAAAGAAACTCTCGATTTGGATAATCAGGGCGTGGACGTAGGGCAAGGAAAAAGAGTCCTTGTAGCCGAACCACGATAAATACTCGTGTTGTGGTTTGATCGTTTCTTTTATTTACTTGCATGTTATATACTGTGTTTGTGTATATATCTTTGATCAAACGGAAAGTTTCAAAGCTAACTAAACAAGTTAAAAAGATTTTAAACAGTAAACTATTCAACCCCCTTCTAGTTTTCCACAATTGGCATCAAGAGCTACGTTACTCAAGCTTTTAAAATATATTGTGTTTTAAAACTTGAAACGATCCATGGATTTTGAAAATACAAAGAAGGGCAATCTATGCAAAGACCACCACTCTTTGAAGCAAATGGTTTTATATATTGGAAAAACCGTTTTGAAACTTATGTGAAATATAAAGATATAGATTTATGGTATATAATCATTGATGGTGATAACGTAGTTACTAACATTAAAGATGATGATCAAAAGAAATTGATTGGTAAAAATAATAAAGCTAAAATGATGCTTTATAACGCTTTGCCTAAGAAAGAATATGAAAGAGTCTTTTGTGTAAAACCGCCAAAGATATTTGGCAATATTTAATTGTCACTCATCAAGGAAACTCACAAGTTAAAGATAACAAAATTGATCTTCTTGTTCAACAATATGAACAATTTGTTATTTCCGAAGATGAGATTATTGATAATGCTTTTGCTAGGTTTAACACTATTATTACTTCACTTAAAGCACTTGATGAATATTTTTGTAGTAAGAACTTTGTCAGGAAATTTCTTAGAGCACTCCATCCGAAGTGGAGAGCAAAAGTGACGGCAATTGAAGAATCCAAAGATCTTTCAAGCATGTCACTTGATGAGCTAATTGGAAACCTCAAAGTTCATGAAATGGTAATGGAAAAAGATTCGGAACTAGTTAGAGGCAAGAAAGAAAAAGTTAAGTCCATTGCCTTGAATGCTAGAGTCCAATCAAGTGATGATGAAGAATCTACTTCAGATAGTGATGATGAGGAATATGCTATGGCCGTTAGAGATTTCAAAAAGTTCTTTCGTAGAAGAGGAAAGTTTGTAAGGCAACCTAAAGATGACAAGAAAACTTTCCGAAAAGATCGTGATGATAGGAAAGGAAAGGTTGAAAGAAAATTCTATAGGTGTGGAGACACAAGTCATCTTGTAGGAGAATGTCCAAAACCACCCAAGAGCAAACCTCAACAACCTTTTGTGGGTGGTGCTTGGAGTGACTATGAAGGAGATGACGATGAGCCAAAGAATGACGATATTGCTCTCATGGCTCACAACTCAAATGAGGTATTCTCCGACTCATCTTACTCCTCTATTGATGATGACACTTTACAAAAAGAATATAACAAACTTTGTGAATTGAGCTTAAAAATCATAAACAAAAATAAATTTTTGAAAACTAAAAAGGAGTTTTTAGAAAATGAAGTTTATGAATTAAAAGAAAAAGCTAAGAGATTAGAAAAGAGTAAAGGTGTTGACACTTCTTGCAAATCATGTGAAGAGCTTAAACTCGAAGTTGAGAAACTTAAAATTACTCAAAATGATCTAATAAAACAAACCACAAAGTTTAAGAAGTTCGATAAGAGCATTTCTTGTGCGGATGAAATTATGAAAATTCAAAAGTCACCCTTTGATAAAACAGGACTAGGATTCATGAAAGTAGAAACTTCAAAGGGTTAAACGAAACAAGAAAAGATTGCACAAGAAACTAACAAAATTGCTACAGCAGCCTGCGGATCAGACGGAACCCAATCCAGGGTTCCGCCCGTTGGACCCGAAGGTTCCGCCAGGCCTGTTGCAGCAGTAACTCCATCCACATCGGATCGTTCAAAATTTGTTAAAGTTACGTATAAAAATGGAACAAAACCTGTGTTTAAAACTGGAGTAGGACTTAGTAAAAATGAATTTAGAGCTAAGACTACTTAACCAAGACCTAAGACTCCAATTCCCAAACGCCCCTTTCCAAAGAGCAACTTCAACGCTCGACCAAACTACCAACATGTTTGGAACCAAAACACTCCTAGACATTACCAAACTCCAAATTACATGTCATGGAACCCTTATACTCTATTTTCATACTTGGAACAAGTTAATGGTATGCTTAACCAAAATGGACCCATGAGAAATTGGGGACCAAATGTTTGAGTGTTTTTCATAAAATAGGTGTGCCTCAAAGTTTGTTTGGAACCGGATAAATGGATTAAAGATAGCGGTTGTTCAAGGCACTTGACGGGTAACAAAAGCCTCTTCACTTCTTATCACAAATGTGACGGAGGTAATGTTACGTTTGGTAGTAAAGCTAAGAGCAAAATCATCGGAAAAGGTACAATCTCTCATGACTCCCTTTTTATATATGATGTAGCTCATGTTGATAACTTAGGTTTTAATCTCCATAGTATTAGTCAACTTTGTCGTAATAAGTATAATGTCCTTTTTAGTGAAAATGGTAGTAAAATACTTAAAGATGGTATAACTATAACCAAAGGTGTCCTTAAGAACAACGTATATTTCATGAAGATGGATCCAACATCTAGAGACAAACTTTGTCTTACCTCATTAGATGAATCTTCAACTTTATGGCATAGACGTTTAGGACACGCTAACATGAGACTAATCCAAAACCTCTCCTCCAAAGACTTAGTTCAAAACCTACCTAAGTTGAAATACGACCAACACTTTTGTGATGCTTGCAAAGTCGGTAAACAAGTCCATAGTAGCCATAAGGCTAAAAACTTGGTTTCTACATCTAGGTGTCTAGAACTTTTGCATATGGATTTATTTGGTCCATCCGCTATACAAAGTTATGGAGGTAACTTCTACACTTTGGTTATAGTTGATGATTACTCAAGATATACTTGGACAAATTTTTTGAAAAGGAAAAATGAAGCTTTTCATAAATTTGAGATTCTAAGTAAAAAAATTCAAAATCAAATAGGGTCTAATATTGTGTCTATTAGAACGGATCACGGTCGTGAATTTGATAATGAATTTCAATTTGGAAACTTTTGTGATATTAATGGTATAACTCATAACTTTTTGGCTCCACGTACTCCTCAATCTAATGGTGTAGTAGAACGTAAAAACCGGACATTGCAAGAGATGAGTAGAACAATGCTTAATGAACAAAACATTCCACAAAAGTTTTGGTGTAATGCCGTTGACACATCAACGTACATTTTAAATCGAGTATTAATTAGACCATTTTTGAATAAAACTCCTTATGAACTATATAAAGGTAAAAAGCCTACATTAGGATACTTTAGAGTGTTTGGGAGTAAATGTTTCATTCTTAACACCAAGGATTATCTCACCAAATTTGACCCAAAGTCTTATGAAGATGTATTTCTTGGATAATCACAAAATAGTAAAGCGTACATTGTTTTGAACAAAGAAACCTTAAGAGTCGAGGAATCGTTGAACGTAACATTTGACGAGAGTCCACCTCCCTCTAAGACATCACATTTGGTAGATGATGACTTAGTTGAAAGCCAAGCAATAGAAAGTCAAGAAATTTTAAGTGATGACAAGGAAGATGAACTATTAAACAAAGAACTTGTCAATGTCAAAGAATCTAAAAGTCATCTATTAGATGGTCTCATTGGCAACATTAACGAAAGAACACTAAGGTCAAAAGTTCAAAATGAAAGCAACTACTTTTCTTTCGTGTCAACCATTGAACCTAAAAATATTAATGAAGCCATTAAAGATGAGTCTTGGGTAATTGCAATGCAAGAAGAGTTAAACCAATTTGTTAGGAATGATGTATGGACATTAGTTCCTCAACCAAAGAGTCAAACTATAATTGGAACAAAATGGGTATTTCGTAATAAAATGGATGAAAATGGAATTGTGTCTAGAAACAAAGCTAGGCTAGTTGAACAAGGATATAACCAACAAGAAGGCATTGACTACGACGAAACTTTTGCTCCGGTTGCTATGCTCGAGTCAATTAGAATCTTACTTGCATATGCATGTGCACATAATTTCAAACTCTTTCAAATGGACGTCAAAAGTGCATTTCTAAACGGAGTCATAAATGAAGAAGTGTATGTTACTCAACCACCGGGTTTCATCGATTTTGAAAAACCAAATCATGTTTACAAACTTAAAAAGGCTCTTTACGGACTTAAGCAAGCTCGAAAAGCATGGTATGATCGACTTAAAACCTTCCTAGTTGACCATAAGTATACCATGGGCTTAGTTGATAATACTCTCTTCACTAAGAAGAAAGATTCACATATTATCATAGTCCAAATCTATGTTGATGACATTATATTCGGATCAACTTGTTAAGAATTATGGGTGGATTTCTCAAAAATCATGCATGACGAGTTTGAAATGAGTATGATGGGAGAACTCAACTTTTTCTTAGGACTCCAAATTAAACAACTAGAAGATGATATCTTCTTTAACCAATCTAAATATATTAAGGACATGCTTAAAAAAATTTGGATTAGAAGATTCGAAACCTATCAAAACTCCCATGTCCACGGAAACTAAACTCACCAAGGATGAGAAAAGTGAATCCGTAGATAGCACTAAATATAGAGGTATGATTGGTAGTCTACTTTACCTAATGGCTAGTAGACCCGACATTATGTTTAGTGTTTGTCTATGTGCTCGTTTTCAAGAAGATCCTAAGACTACCCATCTCGAAGCCGTTAAAAGGATTTTTAGGTATATTAAGGGCACTACACATTTAGGTTTATGGTATCCCAAAGGAACGGGAATAGACACCATAGTGTATGCCGACTCGGATCATGCCGGTGACTATGTCGATAGAAAAAGTACAAGTCGTATTTGTACTTTTGTTGGACATTGTCTCACCTCATGATTCTCTAAGAAGCAAACGGCTCTTGCTATCTCAACAACGGAAGCCGAGTACGTTTCGGCCGGAAAGGCATGTCAACAAGCTCTTTGGATGAAGCAAGCTCTTGTCGACTACGGAATTCAACTCAACGACATCACAATTCTCTGTGACAACAAAGGTTCCATTGATCTTAGCAAAAACCCGGTTCAATATGCTCGTACCAAACATACTGAAATCCGTCATCATTTCCTTCGTGACATTGTTCAAAAAGGAAATATCTCAATTGAGAAAGTTTCTTCCGAAGACAACATAGCCGACATTCTCACAAAACCCCTTAAACGTGAACCTTTTAACCTTCTTAGGCTAGGCTTAGGACTCATGGAACCTACATTGTAGTTCTGGACTTTAGACAAAAATCACAAAAATCAAAACAAATCCATAAGTCTTTTTCTCAGCAGGGTCGGCGAAACCCTCAGACACAACGGACGGAACCCAACTCAGGGGTCCGCCGTGTCCGCCGACCTGCAGAATCAATATTTTGTTTATATTAAACCAAACACCCATTATCTCATACCACCACTTCCAAACTGTTACTATTCACTTTACCATCCATCCATACCTACGAATTCTTGGTCTTCCTTTCACTAACATTGCTAATCAATAATCATTGTAAGTATTCTAAACTTGATTACAATCCTGATCTGAGTCTAGGAATTCTATTTTTGCACAAAAACAAAAACTTGGGGTAATGCATTAACTTGAGAAACTCATGCATAAAATTAGGTGTTTAACAAAACTAATCATGTTCCCCATAGTTAGGAATTGCATTCTTAATTAGTATAAACATGTTTGCTAAAACACCCCATGTCAAATCCTTCCAAAAATTTCTCACAAGTAGGACAAATATTTTTTCGTCTCACATCGAGAATACAAAATCTAAACGTTATGTTTAAAACATCACTTGCATAATGTCTCTTGAATGCTAAAGGGAATACACAACCAATATGTATTTTCGGGTACATCCAAACGAAGCTACATTGAACTAGGAGCGTTTGGGTTATCTTTTGTTTTATAACAAAACTTGCATTATAAAACGTTTTTGAAGCATCAAAATGAGTCAAGATAACCGCACCTCCACATTGTTTTCATATAGGCACACACTAGAACATCCACATTATAATAGTAGTTTACTTAAACTAAAATGTGAAATTTTGTTGTTCTAGGAATCATCATGCCTCCTCTAACCCACTACGACCACAAGGACACCATTAAGTACCTACCAAAACACCACAAAACCAAAGGCCTTACCCCAAACCAAGTCAACGTTTTCAAAGCCTTAGAAAAACACTATGTCCATGAGGGTAGAACCATTGACCCGTCTTTGCTAGAAGGCACAAACCTTTACGCCGAATTTGCCACAATTAACTTTGAGTGTCTTTTGAATATCGACGAGCCTATTTGTCCTAGATTCATTCTAGAGTTCTATGCATCCGCCGTCCTCTCCACGGATGATTATGGTCATATGTCTATCAACTTTAGGACTAGTGGTCATCAATACTCCTTTACTCTTGAGGAGTTTGCTCAAATCATAGGTGTCCCAAACCAAGGTACTTGCATCTACTCCGACTTGCACTCCCTCTCAACTCTTTACAACCTCCATGACCGCATCCATCCTTATGACACTCCTCTTGTGTCAAAAGATGTACTTTGTGACCACCTCTTTGTTAGGACCACCAACACTAGGAGAACCCGTTTGGGAAATGAAGTCGATAAAGACCCATATGGAATGGAAATGAATGAACTTAAGCCCCAATTCAAGAAATGGGAGGAAGTCCTTAGAGCCAATGTCATTAGCACAATAGGAAACCGTGATCATATCAACCTTTGCCTTTGCTACATGCTCTACTCATTATCCGTTAGGCAACCATTCAACCTTGCCTACTACATGGCCAAGAGAATGGCCGACATTCCCGTGCATGGCACAACGGCTATGCCGTATGGAATGCTCTTGACCCGTCTCTTTAGGTTCATCTCACCCATTCCACCAACTTCAAATGGTCTTCGTCTTGACTACTCTCTCATTCCACACACCTTTGTTCCACTTAGTGATAAGAGAGTCTTCAAAGCCCAAGGAAAACGTCCTCATCCTCCTACCTCATCATCATCTTCCTCAATGAGTGAAGATGACAATTTGCCAAACTCTAGGCTCCCACCTCTCGAATACCTATCCCAACTTCCGGATATTCCTAATGAGTCGGCGGAGTTCAAGCAAACAAAGGGGATGTTTAAGAATCTTGGAAGGTTCCTTGGAAAGCTCAAGAACAAGATTGACCGTCAATGAGTGCGGGTGTGTAGGAGTGTTTGGCACTAGGTGCTATTTGAACTAATTTGGTTGTTTAAACAATGTTTGTGATGTACTTGTGGGTTGGTACAATGTTTGATACTAGTTGGAACATGTTTTATCTAACTTTGATGCAGGAAGACAACTTTTGGCAAGTTGTTAAATTGTCATGTTTATGTTATTTTCACTAAGTATAGTGAAATTCTCGACCTCAAGGTCAAAATCATATGATATGTGTGTTTACGTGTCTATTTTTTGCATTGTCAAACCAGAAATGCATTATCTTTTTGATTTTAGGAGTTTTCGAAAATTTTGAAAATCGTCTCGTGGGTCAAAAACGCGGACTGCCACTTTTTTCAGTACTGGCGGATCCGGCGGTACCCAAAATTGGGTTCCGCCAGTGTATTTTCTGGGAATCCCAGAATTGGCCCAACGGACCAGACGGTACCCTCAAATGGGTTCCGCCTGTGTATTCTGAGGGTTCCGCCAGTTGCCTGCAGAATTTTTGTTTTTGTTTTCAACATTTGAACATCCAAACACCAAAATCCAATCGTTTTAGATACAAACCCATTTCCTGCAATGTGTTTAGCACAATAGGGTACTTCTTATTCCTTATAACTCAACCAAAACCATTTCCCGCCAAAATTCAAAAATAGCCATAACCACCACCCCAAGGACCCTTCATACATAAAGGGAGGAACCCTTCTAAAGGATCCTTCAAATCCCTGAGATTTATACTTCAACAAATTTACTAAAACCACTAAGCATTTAGTGCAAACCTTGTCTTCTCACTTCACCATTTTCATTGGATTGACTTCCATGATATGACAACCCACAATTAGTTTTCCAAATCATTAGGAACCTCCATTTTTGTATGGACTAACATCAAATCCAAACACTCCTTTCCACAATTCTTCATCACTATAAATTAAACCATCCTAAACACTATCAAATCACACCTTCTTCATCACAATTTCTGAACTTCTAAACCATTTTTCACCATGACCAAGTTAACAATCACCTCTTAACCATCACGACCCATCTGAAAAACCGCCCGGATAAGTGTTAAACCACTATGGTCTAATCAACCCATCAACCTAAGCTCCTCATCTTCGGATGAATTCACCTCACCTATCAAAAATGAACACTTTTTTAACCTTGCATCTCCATCACCATCACCCAATGAACCCAATGAGCTCACTCCACCACCTACTAAATCACCCATTGACCCAACTCCACCAAGTGCTCCAACCCAACCATCCAAAACTCCATCACCATCATCATTACCCAAAATTGAACCTATGGAGTTATTTGGGTCTCCTCCCACATCACTACACCCTTTTGTCCAAGATCTAAATGATCTTCCACCAAGACCTACACAACCACCACCTTTTGCAAATGAATCACCAAGGTCAATTCTAGACCAAAACGAGCATTTTAACCACACCTAACCACCACAACAAGTGTACCATCAACCCAAACCATTGTTGTTTCACCCTATCTACCATGACATCCATGGTCCTCTTTATGGAGAACCAAACTTTGAAAACTATGATCACCCAACTCCACCACATTCTCAAGCCCAAACCTTTGAGTCTTTCTTCCCCTCATATGAGGAAATCTAAAGCATGGTTGAGAACCACCTTCATCAAGCAATGGAATTTCAACCACCTTGCTTGACTCAATACCAAATCCATCCTCCACCCAAGAACCAAAAACCAACCAACCCTCAAACCAAGAAACCCAAACCAACCCATTTCCACCCAATCATCCCCATGTTTGCTCAAATTGTGAGCAAATGGGTGCAAGCATCAAAACGTTGCTTCACCAATTCCAAGATGAAACCCGGTTTGCATTCCAACACATCATAGAACGTTTGGATGCTCTTTCCCACCCAAACAAATCCTAGACAACCTTTGGAGGCCGTTTGCCCCATTTAGGAAAATAGGGTTTTATTTTTCTTTCTTGGTTATTCTATTTTAGTTTTTGTTTAGAAGTAGAAGAATACTTAACATTTCTTGTCTTTTGACTTTTCAAAGTCAAAATTTTACTTGGAATGATATTTCTTTCTACTTACTTTCGTGCATTGTTGGTTGATCATTTTTGTGTTGTCATTGTGGTTGCAATGAATGTGGTAACTACAAGCTTGACTATATATATATATATATATATATATATATATATATATATATATATATATATATATATATATATATATATATATATATATATATATATATATATATATATAACCAACTAACCATTTTTTTGTAGGATCAAAATCCATGTTTCCCATCTTGGCACTCCTTTTAGGGGGAGTAACAAGCAAGGGGGAGCAAGTGCATTTTTCCGCTTCGCTACTCTACTTTTTGTTTCGACAAAAAGGGGGAGAAATATATTAAACCTTCAAAACTTAATATGATTTTCATCACTTAAGTAAAACAAGTTTAATATAATTTTTTTTAAGTCTTAAACACCAAGATTTTGTGAGTTACTTAAAAACAAAGTTTATGTTTTGTCATCAACAAAAAAGGGGAGATTGTTAATACAAATATCGCCCAAAAACGTTATTTATATTTTACGATCTTTGCTAAGTTTTGTTAACGACAAAATGTAAACTTTAGTTTCTAAGTAAAACATAATCTTAGTTTTTAAAGACTTGCATAAACTAGACTTTTGCTACATTTTACATTTCATAAAACACAACACTTTTTATTTCTTAAAATAGAATTGTCACATCACATTTATGGCAAGTTTTGTCAATATACATTTATGGAAAGAAATGTGTTTGACTTACTAAGTGGTTGCTTGCAAGTTTAGTGTTTGACTTGATATTATGAGATGTGACATTGTTTGGTTTGCAAGGTGTAATGAGATGTGACTTTGTTTGGTTTGCAAGATTTATTGCAAAAGCAACTGAAAGCCCGGCGGAACCCTGGGGGTACACGGGCGGAACCCATCTGAGGGTTCCGCCGTATCCGCCAGGCCTGCAGAAGGCTTTGCTATAAATACCAAGCCACAAGTTGTTTTTTGGCTAATCACTCAACATCATATTTTACACACACACATTCATTCTTTCATCTAACCCTTTAACATTTCATATGTGAAGTTTCTTTTTGTAGCAAAGAGATTCACGAGCTCATTAAAAGTAACAAGTATTCAACACAATGTTGCAAGACTTGTTAGCTTAGCATTGTGTAGACTTGTGTAGTTTACACTTCATTTGATTGTGTATTTTCAGTAGTGATCGGTTAGTATTTTAGTCCTCAAAATACAAAGTGTATCGGGAGTAGTTGTACCCTTGCAAAAGAACTAATGGGAGTGGTTGTACCCTTGGTAAAGAACTCGACATCTAGCTTAGTGTCAGTAAAAGTATAAGCGGCGTGCAAGGTTTTCTCCGTCGGTGAAAGGAGCTTGTTGACTAGTGAAAGAAACTCTCGAGTTGGATACTCGGGGCGTGGACGTAGGGCAAGGAAAAAGAGTCCTTGTAGCCGAACCACGATAACTACTCGTGTTGTGGTTTGATCGTTTCTTTCATTTCCTTTCATGTTATATATTGTGTTTGTGTATATATCTTTGATCAAACGGAAAGTTTCAAAGCTAACTAAACAAGTTAAAAAGATTTTAAACGGTAAACTATTCAACCCCCCTTCTAGTTTTCCACAAAGGGGTTGAAACCCTTGAAAAGATGTTAAAATTCGTCTAGGGTTTATTCCCTCAAAGTTGCACACTAATGAATGAAAATAAGAAAACTATATAAAGACTTTACACCTTGACGGCGTCATGTGTTAACCTCTGACGCCGTCAACTTGCCGCCATGATGAAATTCGTATTGCCTAGATCCAATTGTGACGCCGTCATGTGTAAATGAGCTCTGGGCCATCACGTGTGTTTGGACCCTGACGGCCTAGGTGACGCCGTCAGGCCAATATGCCTAAAAACATTCTGGATCGTCATGTGTATTTTCCACTTCCACCTCTTTTGTCACTCTTGACGCCGTCACTTGTAGAACCTTGACGCCGTCAGGTACTGTTCCCAGCAAGGAAATTGAGACTTTGCCGTTTTCTTCACTTTTATGCTCCAAAAATGTCCAAAATGCTTCCTTTTCCAAATTTCTCTCCAAAAGTACCTAAAATGACAAAAGGAACGATTCAGGGCAATAATTGATCAAATAATCTCGAATTCAGGCTTAAATGACCCCTTAAAAGCGGTGCACTTTTCGCCTCTTCAAATACCCTTACACTTGAGATTTGCTTGTCCTCAAGCAAATGCGCTTTTATTCTAATCAAAATACAAGTTAGGGGTCATTTAACACTAATGTAAAAGTAATTACGACAAATAATCGTTCCACTAAAAACCAAAAACAAGCACGGAGGTCATACAATAGCACCTCACAAATAGTGTTTAGATACTCACATCTCTCGGGTGTAATAAAGTATATATCACAATAAGGAAATGGAAAAAATCTCTCACTACCTGTCATAGCAAATAGATTACCATAGGCTTGGGAAAGGATCAAACCTCCACCACTTGGCGTAAGCATCTAGGATAAACTATCAAAGAGGTCTTTTAAAAGGTTATAACGTTAAGTGTAGGGATATGGAAAATACGGTTTTGTTGGATAAAGGCAATATTTACTGGTGGCGAGTTAATCATCTTGGTTAATTACATGTAAAATATGGCGTTGCTAAGCCAAGACTAGACTCGACTTAAGCTAATAAATCAAAAATAACAAAAACATAAAACAATTATAGAATGAAACGGGATGGTAGTCCGTATGTTTTTCTCTTTTTCTTTTTTTCTATTTTTTTTGTGCATACACTCTTACCCTACAATCCAAAATGATACATCATAGGTGTTAATACAAATATCGCCTAAAAACGTTATTTATATTTTACGATCTTTGCTAAGTTTTGTTAACGACAAAATGTAAACTTTAGTTTCTAAGTAAAACATAATATTAGTTTTAAAGACTTGCATAAACTAGACTTTTGATACATTTTAAATTTCATAAAACACAACACTTTTTATTTCTTAAAATAGAAATGTCACATCACATTTATGGCAAGTTTTGTCAATATACATTTATGGAAAGAAAGTGTGTTTGACTAACCATATGTTTGCTTGCAAGTTTTGTGTTTGACTAGGTATAATGGGATGTGACATTGTTTGGTTTGCAAGATTTATTGCAAAACCAACTGCAAGCCCGGCGGAACCCTGGGGGTACACGGGCGGAACCCATCTGAGGGTTCCGCCGTATCCTGCAGAAGGTTTTGTTATAAATACTAAGCCACAAGTTTTATTTTTTGGCTTATCACTCTACATCATATTTATACACATTCATTCATTCTTTCATCTAACCCTTTAACATTTCATATGTGAAGTTTCTTTTTGTAGCAAAGAGATTCACGAGTTCATAAAAAGTTAAAAGTATTCAACACAACGTTGCAAGACTTGTTAGCTTAGCATTGTGTAGACTTGTGTAGTTTACACTTCATTTGATTGTGTATTTTCAGTAGTGATCGGTTAGTATTTTAGTCCTCAAAATACAAAGTGTGACGGGAGTTGTTGTACCCTTGTAAAAGAACTAACGGGAGTGGTTGTACCCTTGTAAAAGAACTCGACATCTAGCTTAGTGTCGGTAAACGTGTATAAGCGACGTGTAAGGTTTTCTCCACCGGTGAAAGGAGCTTGTTGACTAGTGAAAGAAACACTCGAGTTGGATACTCGGGGCGTGGACGTAGGGCAAGGAAAAAGAGTCCTTGTAGCCGAACCACGATAAATACTCGTGTTGTGGTTTGATCGTTTCTTTCATTTACTTGCATGTTATATATCTTTGATCAAACGGAAAGTTTCAAAGCTAACCAAACAAGTTAAAAAGATTTTAAACGGTAAACTATTCAACCCCCATTCTAGTTTTCCATAATAGGGAATGTACATTCCCCTTACACTTGAATTTTTACATACTTTACAATAAACTACTCTAATGACTCGAATCAAGATAATCAAAACACTTGGAGTACTTTTTAAGATTAATGCACATATGGGGGTAATAATTTGATGTTCTTCCCCATGACTCCATAACACAAGTACTTTACCCATGAGTCCCAATCGTCCCAAAACAATATGTACAAGATATGACTCGACTTAGCAACCATGTAATCAATTAGATAATTAACTAAGGGTTTAACATGTAACAATAATGCACTAAAGATGAGTGCATACACGGAAGGCTAAGGCGATTTGGTTGCACATTTGGGTGGGTTGTAACAAATTCTTCCTTTAAGTAAAATGCTTAAAGTTAGAAATGAAAAGATAGGCTCGGAGGGGTATACTAGGGGTTTCGTGTACTAAAAATGAGTACAACGCTAAGGTGTGGGAAAAATTAATTGACTTTACTAGTCAAGTAATATGACTTAAATGGTCAAGTAATTATGATATGGGTTTAAACACAAGGGTGATCCTAATGCCTCTTATCATGTAGTAAATCCTACTACACGAATGTAGTCTCACTAGCGGTCTCGGGATGCATCACTAACGCAAGTTCTAGAATCTAAATGCTATCGGTACACTCATAAGCACTAATAATGAATGCTTTTCCTATCAAATCTAAAGGTGAACCTCACATATTTGGGTTGAAAATTTTTCTGAATGGTACGGTTTTGTGCTAGTCATACAACTCCTATCCATGAGACGCTTGTTAAGGCTAAAGTTTCACTCCTAAATGTTGTAAAAAAATTTAAATTTGGCGCTAAAATTACACTAACAAGTATTTCTCTTAGTTTTATTACACACCTACCATCAAACAAACAAACTCAAGTGCAATGGTATCCTATAAGGTATCATCATTTACCCTCCCCTTACACTTAAGATGAACATTGTCCCCAATGTTCAATTAAAGGATGTAAAAGTAAAATAGGTAAAAGAATGAAAACAAATACTCCCCTGATTCGTTCGGTGTGTATAGTATGTTAACAAGGTTAGATCTTCCTCCAAGAAAATGAACGTTCAATGCTTCCCTTCCATAAATATAAATCATCTTCTTGTCATACATAACCTATTAAACATGAGAAAACAATCAAGGCAACCTCGCGTAAAATCGGCGGCAATCTATATATATACTAACAAATCCTAGAAAGCGATTTAAGATATAATGCTTGTGGAATGAATGTTTGCAGATTTCCTGGAGTTTATAAAACTAAAGAATCAACCAAAAAACTTTTAAGATTCCGTTAGAAAAACAAAACTCGCAAAATTTCCAGAATTTTACACGTGACGCCGTTAGGTGTTAAACCCTGATGCCGTCAGAAGTGACCTGCAGAAATCTTTATGTTAAGTTTCCGAAAAATTTCTGGAAAAACTTATGTCCTACTTCCTGGAAAATCCTGCAAAACATCATTATGACTCGATACAAGCATTTGACTCAAACAATTACTAATATACATGTTCATTTAATATTGTGGCGAATCATGATCATTTTCGTTCTTATAAACAAATTTGGGGTTTCCTCTTACACTTAGCTTTTGCAAAATACCTTTATATGAAGTTAAGACAAAGTTAAACAACAAAATAAAGCATTTCACAATTTAGTTTGAAACATGATCTACCAACAATAAAAACAAAACACGCATACGGATACAAATAACATCAAACAAATAAAAATCAAACAAATAAAAACACACAAAACATGGGTTGCCTCCCAAGAAGCGCTTGTTTTTGTTCAAGTCACGAGCCTGACTCTACCCTTATTTCACGGATAAAGGTGAGGTTTTCCCTACACTTAGGATTAAGTGCGGGTGATAATAGCGATACACACCATCTCGGTGGAAGTACGCCATGTGAGGAAAGAGTGGTGGATAAATTATATGCTCAAAGGGCTGTGCTCCTATCATCATAACCTTACCTAATTCAATCGGGTTAATGGGTGGATTAAGATTTTCTCCTAGAAAGGGATTATTTTCTATCAACTTCGAAAGACTCCTAGTTGGGGATCTATCTTGACCTAATAAACCCTGTTTAAACCCATAATATTTCTTGTGATCAATCATAAATGGGTGATGTAAGCATGTAAGGTCATTTTCCACTCCTATATTGGCTTCCTCTCTACAAGGCTTAGAGTCCACTACCTTTGTCCTAAGACTACCCGGACTATATGGTTTGATGGGTGGATCGGAACCTATTTCAATTCCTAAATTTTCATCCAAGGATGGAAGATTAGGTAACAGTTTTGGTTGAGGCTCCGGTTCATCAAAACTAGGAACTTCCCTATAACTAAGAGTAAGGTTATCATTATAAGTATTCAAACCTATATCCTCTAGTTGTGTTTGGTTCAAAGGTTCTACCTCTATTGGAGTTCCTATAGTCTCTTCTACTTCTTCCGGGTAAGTCAAGTGAGGTATGTACGCAGCAAATGATGGTAGGACTTGTGGAGCATTGAGTGGGCTTATGTTATTCACCTCGTCCTCCATCGTATCTAGATTACCTATGTGTTCATCTTGTATTATGGTAGTGCCTAACCATGACATGCAACTAGGTGGCTCAACTCTAACCTCATGTGTGTCGTATGTTTTGGTGAAATCTATCTCGCTCGTGCAACTAGGTAGTTCAACACTAACCATCTCAAAATCTTGGTTTGATTCTAAGTTCATGTTCTTAGAAACTAGGTCATCTTGCTCATACGAATCCATCAATTCGTTGAACTTATGGGTAATGGTTAGGAAGCTTTCCTCAAAATTCATCCAACAGGTCTCACTAAATGGAATTGATCCTGATAATGATCGTCTAATAGAAATCAAACATGCATAGAATTCATCAAACCCATGTAACTGTACCCCTAACTCCTCTTGGATGTCACTAATATCACACAAAAATTCATTGGAATGATAAGAAGCAAATCTATTAGTGAAATATAATTGTTCCTCTATTGTCAGTGATCTAAATGGGATTTCGTCCGCCATAGTGACAATTGAAAATGGTTTTACAAACAAAGGGCACAAAGAAAAAGATAGACTACAAGAAAGCTAATAAAAATCTCACTTGATATGAATCTAATGAGTAGACCAAATAAAAATAAAATTCTAACCTAGACAATAACTGTTCCCCGGGCTGCGGCGCCAAAAACTTTATACATGGGAATTGCGCCCTCGCAACAGGTTTAACCTCTCAAGGGATCTCGAGAAGCTTACAACCCCCACCAGGCAGTGTACCTGATCGTTGTAGTATAGTATAGTGACAAGTACTGGGGAATTGATCGTTCAACTCAGGAATAGTGTCACTAGGATTAGAAAGCCTACTAAACTAGGTCTAGAGGTGAGGGATGATTCTTTTTGTATTTTTATATTTTATGGAAAGCAATTAAAATCTCGGGTTTTGAAGGAGTGGGCAGAATTAGTTGCTACCAAGCTAACCCAATTAATCTAAAGATGCAATCAAAATAAAATAACAAAAAATGAAAATTAGACTATTATACTAATGTGGTGGAAACAATAATGAGGAAAGTTGTGTTTACTTAGATTTCATTACTTCCTAGATATCTTTTATAGGTTGATTAGCTTGTTACAATTGCATGGATGGCGGGTCATATTCCTTAATACTAGTCGTAGGGCCGTGTACAATATTCCCTAACTCTATAAGATCCTACTTCACTCCTATGTCGAGCCGTTAGAAGCTCCTAACATGGGATCATTAGAATTCTCTTACGCATTAAATACAACCAAAAATCGTAGTACACCTCCGATCATGTTTCTTAAGACGTTCAAGCAAGTTACCAATGGAAGTCTGCCAGTTTTCTTAAGCCTAACATCGAATACAACCATCCATAACAATTATAAACAAACAATCAACCCATAATCAACATCTAGGTTTCACTACATCTAAGCAAACACAAGAAAGATCTAGCCTAGCATGTTAAAGAGAAGACAAGCGTAAGATATAATCACACAACACATAGACATATTGAATGATTTGAATAAGTACTTATCTTCAATTGAACATGGAAGAATCAAGGGGTTGAAACCCTTGAAAAGCTGTTAAAATTCGTCTAGGTTTTATTCCCTCAAAGTTGCACACTAATGAATGAAAATTAGAAAACTATATATAGACTTTACACATTGACGGCGTCATGTGTTAACCTCTGACGCCGTCAACTCGCCACCATGATGAAATTCGTATTGCCTAGTTCCAATTGTGACGCCGTCATGTGTAAATGAGCTGTGGGCCGTCACGTGTGTTTGGACCCTGACGGCCTAGGTGACGCCGTCAAGCCAATATGCCTAAAAACATTCTGGATCGTCATGTGTATTTTCTACTTCCACCTCTTTTGTCACTCTTGACGCCATCACTTGTAGAACCTTGACGCCGTCAGGTACTGTTCCAAGCAAGGAAGTTGAGACTTTGCCGTTTTCTTCACTTTTATGCTCCAAAAACGTTCAAAATGCTTCCTTTTCCAGATTTCTCTCCAAAAGTACCTAAAATGAGAAAAGGAACGATTTAGGGCAATAATTGATCAAATAATCTCGAATTCAGGCTTAAATGACACTTTAAAAGCGGTACACTTTTCGCCTCATCAGTATTACTTGTTGTGGAGTAGCCACAACCATAGCATTGATGCACCAATGTTAGTACTCTACTGGGGCTGGAGAGATGTCCCCCACCGTCCCTGATTTGTTATCGACTACTGCTATGATTATGACTTGTTTGCAGGGGCGTATGGATGCATCCTAGTTTTGTTTGTTTGGGCTACGGCCATTATGATGAAGACATGGACTACATATATATTTACTTGGTGATTGGGCTTGCGTGCATTGCAACCCCTCACACTTTGGGAGTTGATCACTCCACTTTGGGCTACTTTGTTTGATTGGATATTTGTTTGGGCCTGGGGGTTAAATACTCAATCCTTTGATACTTAACTTTGTTAACCTTTCATACTTAACTTTGATAATCCTTTGATATACCCATGTGACACCATATGTAAACTCATTTCGTATTCCTTCGATTATCTTATTACTTTGATGTGCTTTGTTTGCTTCATATATGTTCACTGAGCTTTTTTATGCTCAGCCGCATTTCTTTTCTCATGCGGCAGGTTTAGTAGGAAGCTGGGTTATGGATGAAAGATCTTATTTTGGGCTTAATAGACTTCACCCTGATTAGCTACTGGCTAGATTTAAAGATGATTAGAAGTATTTTGATGTTGGGCTTAGTATATTGTACTTGGGCTTAGTTCATTATTGTTGCTCTTTTGTAGTTTATACTTTGTTTAGTTTTATTTGTAACCTTTATAAACTTTGTATGGTAATGTATCTCCGTTTCGCTTGTGCTCTGAATTGACTTCATAATGTTACACTTTGTTGATATAAATAATGCCTAAAAACATTATTAACATATATCGATATCTCTATGTTTTGATAATCACAAAACGTAAACTCATTGAACTACAAATTATGACGTAAACAAGTATTTAGTCGTAAATATTCACTTTAGCATCCATATCACTTAAGGTATGAATAAACAAAGTGTCTAATGCATTTTATGATCAAAGGAATTTTTATTTTTACAAACCTTACATTTTATTAAAGTGGGACAAATATTTTTAAACTTATACAAAACATTTTTGTATTTATAAGAAATGTTTTATTCAAAATAAATAGTTTGAATTCAAATTTCTACCCAAAAAACGGCTACATTCTTCAGGAAAAAGCTCCCCCACAAAAAGACAAAAAATCTGAGAAAAAATATTTTTTTCTAGGCGGCCCCCTTAATTATACTAGGCGGTCCCCTTAATTATTAAGGGGACCGGCACCCAATTAAGGGGACCGGCCACGCTCCCAAACAGTATTTTCTCCCCTATAAATACTGGTTCATTCCACAGATTTTTCTCACCTTTTGCACCCCAAAACTTTCTGTTCTAGATCTCATTTCTATTCTCCAAATCCTTTGATCATAAATACATTATCCTTTGTTTCAAAGTGATTCTTACTTCATCCTCTCAAGTGCAAGAGAAGAATACTTCTATCCTCCAAGACAAGAAGTGTTACAACTTGTTGTGACCTCCACATCCAAGTTGATTGGTGCATCATCAAGAATATTTACATATATCTTTGTGTAGTGTGTTGTGAATATTTGATTGTAGATAGTTGTGATAGGAATATAGATAGTGTGGTTGGCTAGTAGATTGTAGTGAAGATAATTGGTGTGTAGAAGATAGGTGTGAACTAGATTGTAGTAAAGATAGTTGGTGTGAAGTAGTTGTGAAGATAGGTGTCTAGTAGATTGGTGTGAAGTAGTTGTGAAGAAGGTGTGATTTCGTTGTGACGAAGCTTTGGTGTGTAAGTGGTGTGTATATTGGTGTGTAAGGTTTCTCCGCCATAAGGAGCTTGTTGACATAGTGAAGAAAACTCTCGAGTAGGTGACTCGAGGAGTGGAGTAGGGCAAGGAAGGTGTCCTTGTAGCCGAACCACTATAAATCCTTTGTCTCGCGGTTAGATCTTCCCATATCTTACTTATTATCTTGCTTATGTCGTTATTACATTTGTAGACGTAGACGTATATATATAGTTGCTCATATAGTGCTAGTATTGATTTTACTTAAAGATCAAACGAAAGTTTCATTCACAAAACAAAGTTTTTACAATCAAACTAAAAAGGTTACATACATATAATTGATCATTTCGATCAAGTATAGTTTTCATACAAAATATAACTAAGGATTATAAGATAAACGATTAGGTACTTATCTCTTGTATATAGCTATAATTGTTTATATTATGCATGTGTTGATTTCACATACTTAGTTTACATTATTATTATTGTTCATACTTAGATATACTTGTTCATATTGTTCAAGATTTGAGTTCACATAAGATTGAATCAAAGTTTTAAAAGCAAACAAGGTTTTAAAACTAAACCAAGTTTTCATAATAAAATTAAAAAGACGTAAAACTATTCAACCCCCCCCCCCCCTTCTAGTTTTCCACACACTTTAGCCCTTCTCGGGTTGGAGTGTTACATCCACCGTGACTTAAACTCCTCCATCTGCTTCAAATCAAATTCAAAGTTCCAAATTCCAAATTCCAAATTTCAAATTCCAAAATCCAAATGCCAGAGATGCAAGCCATATTCAAATCAAACGATCGATTCCCAAAAGCATTCCAAAATAAATTTGATCCAAAGCAAATTCAATTCAAAACAAACCGAACAAATACAAACGCCGATAATCTTCAAAACAAACAATCAAACATTAACGGCAAATTCAAACTCGGTTAACCAAACAAACAAATCGGCTTAAACGATCTTCAACAAAAACAACCAAATTCAGGCAGCAAACTTTAAAAGCCCGACGAACGAAGATCCCAAATTTTCAAACTAATAAATTCCAAACGATCGAACAAAATTCAAACTACTTGAACTAAGTCTTCAAACACCAAATTGATCTTCAAATACCAAATTCAAATTCTAATGACCCATTTATTTTATAAGTATTACGGTCCAACTTCATATTTATCATCCGAGTATCAAACAAATTCAAGTTAACAAATAACTTGACAAACGGACTCTAATAATTCAAACGTCCCGAATTTTGATATGGATAATAATTCTAATGACCCACTTATGTAATAAGAATTACGGTCCAAATTACAAATTAAAATACCCAAAAAAATTGATCGTAGTCTATCCAAAATTTGAAATCAATACGACCAAAAAACAAAACAATCAATTTGACAACACAACTAAACCAAAAACAAATTACTAGTGGCTCCATAAACTTCCAAATTCAAAGGTTGTGTTGACACAATTCGAAACAAACCCAAAGCCAAAAAACAATATAAGTTATAACCAGACTAAGACCATATTCTTCGTCATCTTCATGACTAACCATAACCTTCCGCTTCGTTTATTTTTCCAAAGCCAAAAAACAATATAAGTTATAACCAGACTAAGACCATATGGCTCCACCAAAATTGATTATAACTATGGATGGGATCAAACGAACAAATCAAACCATGAAAGTCGAACATTTTTTTTTTCTTTTTCTTCTTCGTCATCTTCATGACTAACCGTAACCTGGCTCTGATACCACTTGTTGGTAATTCAAAGGTAAAACAAACAACTAATTCAAACAAACTAAGCGGAAGCTTTATTCAAATTACCAACTAAATTCAAAGAAAAATTCTAATTCAAAGGTACCAAACCCTAATTCAAAAGGTACAAAGAAAACTAATGACATTGACCTCTATTTATAGGCAAAACTAACTGTCATAGATTAGTTTCTAAATTCCAATCAAACTTGAAGGACAAGTCACACAAATTTACCAATTGACCCCTAAAGTTGAAGTAACTTTTCTAACAAGTCCCTTATTATATCAGATAAAAATAGAGTGAAACAAGTTGCGGTTCTAAAGAACATCTTAATAAAGCAAAGTAGTTCAAAGTGGTTGTTAACAATGGCCACAAGGACTGATGTTAGCAAGAAACTTCAAAAATAGCTTGATAGGGAATGGGTCAATCAATTTAAAATGGGTTGAAAGTCTCCCAACGTCTAAAATAACACATGCAACCTTCTAAATCATTTTCAATGATTTGGATTATTATTGGTTTTATAACTATAATTAACGCACAAGTAGAAAAACTGTGGCAGCTCAATCCACATGGTGTTGACTCATACAAAATAACCCATTTCAACCAAAACCCGCAAATTACCTTAACAAACTGTGTCACCAAAAATAGCTTGGTATAGCCACAAAAAATCGCTTGAGAGCAAGAAAAAGAGCTGATTGTACATGCTGATGTGGATCAACAACACTGATATCACAAAGAGGCTGCAAAACAAGAACCAAATGATACATTAATCGTACTGATCAATGAGGGATTACCAAGTGAAACTAATATTGTAAAATATTTCATTGGTGATAAATTACCTGAGGAAATACAAAGCCGTGATGTGCATCACGTATGGATGGCACAAGTATAACACGAGCACCATAACCCATATATTCCACATAATCTTGAAGCTGGAGAACATGTCTAACTTATTCAACCAATTCCCCACTTTAGCTATTTGACACCGTCTTAGATAAAACACAACCCAAATCCAACCATTATAAGTAGATAGCTAAGAAGGCTTACACACCAATGATAGATCTGAGGTTATATTAGATGGATCAGCAAGCTGGTTATCCGGATCAAATCAATCTCTTTGTATAACCTTCGAAAGAAAGATTCAGTGTTCTAAAAGGCGCGCCAAGGCGCCGCCAAGGCGTCGCCAAGGCGCCGCCAAGGCGTCGCCAAGGCGCGAGGCATGGCCTCGGCGCCACGAAATGGACCAAGGCGTGAAGTCTAGGCGTCGTGTGAAAAGGCGTGGAATAAGGCGCGAAAAGGCGTGCCATGGCGCGCCTTATCGTATGGCGTGGCGCCATTTTTAGAAGGGGATGATGTGGGCTTAAATTTTGGGCCTAGTAATTTCTAAACATAGTTCAATTTTTCACTTTATTTCTTATGCATATCACTTTTTGTAAGCTCACCTTTTGTAAACTCACCTTTTGTAAACTCGATATGCATATAAAATATGATATTATAACATAAATGATAAATATATAAATATTTTTTCGCCGCCTTAGTCACGCCGCAAAAAACGCCATGGCTTCGCCAAGGCGCGTAAGGCTTGAGGCATGACCTTGCCGCCACGCCACGCCTCACGCCATTTATAACATTGGAAAGATTATATACTTCTTTAACGTTTGTGAACCAACTCAGCTTCGTCAAGTTTCAACTGGGGAGATGGAAGTTTACGAGTAGAATTTGTAGGTCCCGGCCGACGTAATGATCGACCTTAGACCTCCCATGGGTGCTACTATCCAATGGGTGCTACTATCATCAGGCAGTTGGAAAATCTTACATGAATAGTGGAAAAAGTTTTGAGTTATGACTTACCCTATTCGTGCACCAACTTATGCTCCATCTTTTGGGCTTCCTAATTATTAGCCATATGATGCAAGGAAGCTGAAAGTAATAAAAAGATACAGTGAGACCGTACAACATAGATTTAACGGACTTTCTAAAATGACATGATGTTAACGGCATACTAGTCTACTCAAATGGAAGAGCTTACATAGTAGGATGTTGGTACCAATGCAAACCCTCCAAAGAATCCAAGAAGACCGCCAAAGAAAGGGAATGTGATAGCAACAAAAGTGGTGATCACTGAAAATACCCAAACATTTTAATCAAAAAGAACATCATAAACAAACATATTGCTAAAAAAAATGGCATGAATTCTTACTAACAAATGATGTACGGACAATGAATCAAAGAATAGAACTTGGTTTAAATCTCATTGATTTCACCAAGAAGGTTTCTATCATAACATACACCAGCATTGAAAAGAGCTGAAATTTTTTCATGAGTCATCCTTGAAAAGCACTAAGTCCTAACAATTACTTGAATAGTGCAAGCACACAATTAGTAAAGTGACAGATGAAGATTCCTTGCATCATTCATAATTATCATGTTATGGAGCCTACAAAATTGCGAGCATTTGTAGGTAGTAAGAACAAAGGTTTTAGGTACCTCCATGCTATTGATACTGGATTCCATATCAGCATTTAAGAATGACTTATTAGTGTTACCTATAGTCGTGTCTTCAGTAATGTACATTTACAGTTACTAAAGTGATAATTACAAAAATATGCATCCTACAGCAGTATGAGGTACAGATGAATATTTATTACAGACTCCACACCAATATGAGTTTGTTACCCTAACTATAACCAGAATATAACACATCACACAAGTATGAGTCTGGATGATACTCCATCCTATACATAAAAAATGAAACATAGTTGATTTTAAATGTCGCACATCAGTTGGTATATTTCATTCTTTTGGCATACTTCCAACCTATTTATCTGTATCAAATATACTAATTTTAGTCCGGCCACAAATGGACTTACTAAGTTTCCTTTTGGGTGTTTAATTAGTAGTTGGGATTAATGGAAGTATAGGCTATGTAATAGTAATGGATTAATTTATAACCTTCCTCTTCTATGTCCTGAAATCGATAACATACAAACAAACCTCTTCTCTAACCAGTTTATGGCGAACTTTGAAAGACAAATCCATGTATAAATGCCCAGAATAGCAGCTGAATGCATATAGAAACAAAGACTGGTACAATTATTGCGTTATTCCATTCTTCTCGCTTAAAATATATGACCTCGCACTCTAAAAGTAATTTTAAAACAACTTAGTTGTCACACCTCGCCAGGGCGGAAACGCGAGGGTGTAACTTCATGGATATCATCACAACACATGGTGTCTATATAGAGAATAACTACGTGCAATAAAAATGGAAAAGTATAGACACAAAGTGTCATAACAATACCCGAAAGAAAGCAACATGATAAACTCCAAACGCACAGATAAACCACTTCAAATGCAACTAAGGTCTCGTCTAATCACTTCCTTCTATCATAGCCTTAGAAAGCTCACCTGAAAATGATGCTTAAAATGTCAACATAATGTTGGTGAGATTCATAGGTTTAAGACTCACATACACTCATAAGGCAACCAGTTCACTGTGATCATAAAATATAGCTGGACAAATAAATTACAGTTATCATATAGCTACATGTATTTGCAAGTTAAGAATCACACGCAAAGGCAACAACACACATAAGGCAACATCAGGATGGCTCGTGTCCTCCGATCCCACAATGATTACAACAGGACGGCTCGTGTCCTCCGACCCCACAATGATTACAATAGGACGGCTCGTGTCCTCCGACCCCAATAAACCACAATTAGGTCGCATGCGCGAGCAACAGGATAAGCATCCTCCTAATTGGAACACATAAACTATTTACGAGTAGGAGTATTACTCTCCAATTAGATACTCCCCCCCAATTGGACCACACAGCATTATCATCACATTATCCAATCTACATAATCTGGTACGAGTAGGAGTATTACTCTCCAATTGGATACTCCCCCCCCCCCCCCAATTGGACCACACAAGCAAATAATCACACATAGCATGCATACGATAACATTATAAGTCCAAGCTCTTTTGACACACACATAATCACAGTAACTTAAACAATTTAAGACAAGAATCATTCTCATCCCAAGTTTAAAACAAGTAAAAATATGGGACTATGAACTCACCTCAAACCTTGCAGCTTCCACAAAACCAATTCACAATCTATATCACACAAAAATAAATCCACATTACACATGGTCAAGCTAAAAGCTATAACCCATGTAATACAAATATGATGGATGTCTAAGACTCATATGACCCGCCATGGATCTCCTAGACACCATACTAACCATTATCATAACCTAACACTCACTAAATCCCTTGCACTTTTAAAATCAGAAAACGCAGATTTTTAGGGTACATTCGCCCACATGAAATCACGACAATTAAAGCTCAACAACTCACACCAAAAATTTACCATGGTCTCTCATAAGCATACAAGCTAATCCCAGAAGGCCATGAACCAATAACACACACAAGTACTCAAAAGAAAATCAAACTTGTCAACTACTCAAATTCGGATCTGAACGCACACCAAAAATTTTTAATTAACATAAAATACTTACATAAGTTTTTATCGCGAATCATTTTCGTGGTAGTCTATTATAACCTAATACTTAACTATTCCAGAAGGGCTAGTCAAAATACCACTTTTAAAACCACAACTCACCCTCAAACTTTTACCCAAATTCTGTCCCGGTTTGACAGCTTTGACACCTTAACAAAGAAAAATCAAAAGACCAACTTCCCGACCATGAAATCAATCGTGGCTGGACTTTTTGGAAATCTATTTCATTAAACTTCAATTTAGACCTAAAATTCGTGACTTAACTCTTAACCATCTATTATTTACACTCACATCTTTACAGCCATAGTTTTCTGTCCAAACCCTAACTCAATGTTTAACATGTTTTATAACCAAATCTCCTTCACTAATCGTCATACTATTATTAACTAATGATCCTAACATGTTTTACTTAATTAATTTACAGAAGTTTACAAACCCTAGATCCATCATAACTTGTATTACATGAATCTAATCAATAATTAAACAATTAAGGGTTTACTAGGCATACCTTACGCTTGTTTTCTTCACATAATTGAAACCCTAACTTTTCTCCTTCTCCTCCTCTCCCCCTTGTCGACTTTTCCAGAGAAAAAGAGGATTTGGGTCGTTTGGTTTGGCTTGTATGGGTAGGGGTTGGGCTTGGTTGGGTTGGACTAGGATTCCTTGGGCCTAAGAGTCATATTTGGACTTAAATTGGGTTTCCTTTTTCCCCCTTATCCCTTCTAGCCGATTTTCTATATATATATATATATATATATATATATATATATATATATATATATATATATATATATATTTATGTTTTTTTATTAAATTTATTTATTACACTCAAAACCTCATACTTTTCATATTTTATAAATACCCGTAACTAATCCTAGCGTCTTACGCGATAAACCTCAGTTTTTACGACAACCCGGAAAAATATCATTTCCAAAAAAAAAGTTTCCAAAAATAGAATTCCACACTCTTTTGAAACATAACTCATAAAAACAAACTCCTCGTAACTTGCTAACGCTCAAATACTTGAACGAAGACTCGTTACGCAAAAACGCAAAAACACCAAAACCACACAAGTCATTTCTACACCACAAAGGTGATCAAAATGAACTTTCCCAAATTGCATACTTTCCAAATCACAATAAAAACCATTTACGCAAAAGGATTTAGTGCTAAAACTCACATATATCACTCATATATCACTTCAAACACCTAAGACACACCAAACAAACGTCAACCGAGTTAAGACTAACAGTCAAACTGACCTGCTAAAAACACGGTTGTTACATTAGTTGTCTAGTTTTAATCCTTGCTCCACATCAAGAAGAGTTTAACACAAAATAACAATTTCACGCATTCAGAACTAATACCACTGATATAAAAAGAACTAATAATACCAAAACCTGCTGATGAAAAGTAGTAACTGCTACTTACCTACATTAGGTACTTCAATGGTGTAAGCACACGGCCACACACTAAAGTAACAAATGAAAATTCATTGCATCAACATATCGATCATGTTTTGAATTGTACAATTTTGAACTTAGTAAGATCAAAGATACTTAGTTAATTATCTCCAACAATATTGGCAATTGATAATGACTTAGTGTCCCCTCTAATCATGGCATTCAATAACATAAATACACAATTGTAAATCATGCTATTGTGAATCAGGACGTCCAACTCTCCTACTTACCTACATCTAGAATCACTTAAAATAGAGTAAATACATAATCATTGAAGCAACAAATGAAAGTTTCGAGCATCATTATATTGATCATGTTTCGAATCTAATAAAATTGTGCATAACTTATTTGAGAAGTAAGAACACAGGTCATACACAATAACACAATTACTAATTCAAAAACATGCTATTAAAAATCAATCAGGATGTCCTATGCTCCTACAGTCCTAATCACCTACATCTAAATAACTAAATTCACTTAGAGTGATGACGCAGATAATAATAATTTCTAGCATCATATATCATTCATGTTTCAAGTCTATCAAAATTGTTAACTAGCATTTTCGGATAGTAAAGCATAAAGGCCGTACCTCCAACCTAAGTTTCCCACGATCCTTATCACCAGTTGAAAACGACTTAAGCGCCTCTTCACATTCATCCTGTATGAGTCACAAGTAACAAACATGTAATTAACAGAACAATTCTTCACTACACTATCCACATGCAACAAACTACAAATGCATTTAACTGTTTGTTATATGTGTTTGTAAAATTAGAAAAAAAGGGCATTTTAGTAGCTTCACAAGACATTTAATGAAACCATTTAACTGGTGTTACCTATAACGGGTGCTCGAGGGACCAAACGGGTAACCGTTTGGCAAAACAGGGATGACTTACGCCAGTAAATCAAAATGGGGGACCAAATGCAAAAACGGGCTGGAGTTCAAAATGTCTTGGTCTTTGTTTTGGTCTTGGTCAATGTGATACAAAATGATTAGGTAGTGGTCTTAAAGTTACAGCTCTCATATCTTCACAACCACACATACAACAACAACAACAACAACAACATACCCAATCCCGCCTAGGCGGGGTATGGGGGAGGTGGGATGTAGACAGATCCTACCCCTACCCCAGGTAACCCTGCAGGTAGAGAGACTGCTTCCAGACAGACCTCCGGCAAGTGTGTGCAAAGTGTGCTCGAAGTAAAGAAAACGAGAAATAGAAAGCAAAACAAAGAAAAGCATAAAAGCAAACAGAGTAAAACAAACATAAAGGCAAAAACGACACAACAATCATATAAGCAAACATAAAAGCAAACCGACACAACAAGTGAAAGAGCAAACAAAGCAAAACAGCAAGACAAACAAAGACAAAACAACCAAAACAAAACCACCTAGACAAGCGCCAGCAAAAACAGGGTGCGAGGGGGACACAAAACCAAGGCCAAACCAAGCAGCTAAGACCAAAGAGGGCAACGCAAAGGGCCTATAGCTAAGGCAAAGCAAAAGAGCAAGCAAAAGGCACAAGCACATGGGCCTAAAGCCTAAAGGCACAACAAAGGCAAAACCAAAGCACTAGCCGAGGCAAAGCAAAAGCTCCTATCTCCTAAAGGGGGCAAGCCAAGGGACCCAAAAAAGCCCCAAAGACAACAAACCCCAAACCCTCTACCAACCTATCCCCAAAACTAACCACGAAAACTAATCCTATCTTTCCACGCGTTCCTATCTGAGGTCATGTCCTCGGACAAGTGAAGCTCCTCCATGTCGAGCTTAAGCCTATCCTCCCATCTAAGTTTAGGTCTACCCCTCCTTCTCCGACCATCGACTATAAGTGATTCAACTCTCCTTACTGGCGCTGTTTGTGGTCTTCTCCTGACATGACCAAACCACCTCAACCTTCCTTCTCTCATCTTCGAGATAATAGATTTTACTTCAAGTGCCGATCTGAACACCCCGTTAGGAATCATGTCAGACATAGTTTTACCACAAGTCCATCTGAGCATTCTTAGTTCCGCTACTTCCACCCTGTTTGTTTGAGCTTTTGTGATAGCCCAGCACTCTGACCCGTATAGCATAGCCGGTCTAATAGCCACCCTATAAAATTTACCCTTAAGCTTAACGGGTACTTTCCTATCACATAGAACCCCTGACGCCGCCCTCCATTTCGCCCAGCCTCTTCCGATACGGTGGGTAACGTCGTCGTCTATCATTTTATCCATCATATTTTGAATACATTTCTTTACGAGGAAGAAGATCATAGATTTAGCAATCTTACAGGTACTCGCTTTATGAATCAAGTTGTATGTTTTTTATACGATATATTACTTGAAATGCTTGTATATGATACTCGTGTATGGTTTCATTTTTTAATACACTATTATGTTTCTTATTAACAAAGCAAACATGATAAATCCAGTCGCAGCTTCATCAATATTACTCACAATGCATGTAGTAAAGCAAAACCTCGGGTTAACATGTGTGGATCAGTTGGTAGTTTCACACGAGGATATTAAGAGGCTTTTAGTTAATCCTCTTTGCATTAGTATGAAAATACTGAAACATATCCATTAATAATTCCTTGTGACAGATCCTTTACTATACTTTCGGCTATTTACGTATACAATTATGCAATTTCTCGACTTCCACAAATATAAAGTCTGGTAACGTGTGAAATCTAACATTAATATGAACGTGAGTAATAAACTTTCATTATAGTACAGTTTTGACATTTTTAAAATGCCGAAGCATTTCAAAGATACATGAATTTACAAAATAAACAAGTTCAAACACTATATATTTTATATTTTGATCGAAAGATCATTTGAAGACCAAAACTTTTTGGACTAATCTACACCGTCCTTCTTTCCTCCATCTTCATTTGATCTAATGGATGAGATTCATCCCAACAATTTAAAATACTCACTTTCATTATTATTTTTTTTCAAATAGTAATATCTTTCAAATCGTTAATCGTTAAACGAAAAAAAAAAAAAAAAAATACCGTTACGACGAGCATTTAATTATCTTTCTGTAGATAGGTACTTTGACATATTTTCGACAAAAAATTTTTTTTTCCGTTTTTTTCACTTTTTTTTGGTGACCGAAAAAATCATATGTGATATTACATATCACATATCATATTACACTAATATCACATGTGATATTACACTAATACACATGTGATATTACACTAATATCACATGTGATATTACATATCACATGTGATATATCACATGTAATTTTTTCGGATACGAAAAAAAACGTGAAAAAAATGATTTTTTTTTTCTTTTTTTTGTCGAAAGTATATCATATTGCCCGTCTATAGAAAGATAATTAAATGCTCGTCGCGATGGTGTAATTATTTTCGCTTAACGATTAACGGTTTAAGAGATATTTAAATTATAAAAAATAGGTGAAATATTAAAATGGTTACCGTTGATTTCTTTTTAGATTGATGGTAGAGATAAGTCTTTGATATGTGAAGAATCTTGACTCTTATACTTTAAAGAGTTGGAGTAATCATACTATATTATAAGCATGAATGCCTACTATTAATAGAATACTTAAAATTAAGCATTACAAATTTCAATGCTAAAAGTACAAGTGATTCAACATAATTAGACATTTTTTGCCATTAAAGTTTAAAATTAATGACTTAAAATTAATCATTATGTATATTAAATACAATTAATTAAATAGTCAATAAATACAATTAATAAAATTATTAAAACACCTCTTACATAAGAAATACAAATTATCAAGTATATTGTACAACCAACTTAAATACAATTCCTGTATTAAATGTCACTAATACAAATAATAAAGAATATTATACAAATTTTTAAGCCCGAACGGGCAATGGGCCAAATGGGCTCGAGCCCGAACGGACACGAGCTAAATGAAATTTTTGATATCCGTAAATTTATTGTCAAAAAGAATATAATAAACTAAAATATGTTCAGATATTGTACAAACCAAGCACACTACTAAACAAAAGCATAAAATAAATAATAAATAAAATAATATAAACAAAGCAAAATTTCATCAAACTTTTGCCATAAAAAACTAATCAGTAAAGCTATTGCCAAAAAACGTACAAATAAAATAAATTATTAATCGAAAAAATTAAATTACAGGGTGCCCGCAGCTACATCGCGCGGGGACCCTGCTAGTAATTTAAATAATCATTTGGATAAAGTTTATCTTTTGACCACATTTTAAAACAATTTATGAAATAGCCCTCCATTTTGCAATTGATCTGTGAAGTCACAAAAGTTATGGTCTAATACAAGTGAAAATCACAAAACTTGCGAAAATCTTCATAAATTGCGAAGCGAATTCATATTTTGCGAAATGGTTTCATAATTTGCAACATGACTTTATAATTTGTGAATGATTTCATTATTTAAAACGCATTTTAATACTAGAAATTAATATTCACAAGGAATTTGCAACAAAATTGCAAATTCGCACATCCTTCGGAATTAAGTAGTAGTACAATCTATCCATACAATACAACACATCTCAGGCATCTTTCGTTAACAAAAGCAAATTTGAAAACCATTCAAAAGAATTAAACAAATCAAATAATTAAATAGTAACGTATATATTTTCTAAATGCAAATTAACACCTTATTAAAAGCATTTGAATGAAAAATTACTATTGTAATAAAAAAACTACCAATTTACATTAAAAACATATAACTATGACTATTTTTAAAATCTTTTATGTACATTGAATTTTCAGTTTTGTTCTTTTGTATTAAGGGCAATTTCATATCTGCTCTTCTTTAATTTTGAAATTTCATATTCACCCAACCTAACATTGTGCACTCAATGAATGTACTTTGGGTATATATGAAATTAAACATTAAACATGAAAGTACGAGGAGATATGAAATTAATTTTTTTTTTTTATTACATATGGGGTTATTTAGAATTATGATTATCTATTCAGGTGGGTCTTAAAGAAGATGAAGGTAGATCTTTTGATGTAGTAAGAAAAAATGTTGTCTCATGATAAAAGAACTCATCTCCACGCGATGAAAGCTCTCATTACGTGGAGGTGACTCAAAGAAATGGCGTTTTCCTTTTTATGTTCTCGACATCATGAACAACTATCTACCTCATTTATCGACTTACATAACGTATATTAAGGTTTTGTGTTATTTTTATAACATTAACTATAAGAATAAAAAGGCTTGTGTCTCAATGATATTTCATGTGTGAGAATGCTTTCCAATTAAATGGTTATGGGTTCAATTTCTACTTAGAATAACGTGAGATTGATTTATTGTGTAAATATTGTGAGATACTTAATTGTCGTTAAAAAAATAATTGTAAGATATGTAAGATGTTTCTTAACTTTCAAAAATTATTGAATCTTCCATGAAACCTTTTGCGCTTATTAATTTCTTTAATCAGTTACTTGTGACTATTAATAAAGATTTTGTTGTATTTTTTTGCAGCACTTACAACAAAATAAACATTTGAAGTTTATGTTACAAAAAGAATAACATCGTCAGCATACTTACTAATAATGTATTGAGTATTAAGTAAGCTAAAATGAAAGAAAACTAATTTTTATTCGAGAATGGTGTGCTTAAGGGAAAACCAAATCTTTTTATTTTTATGTTTATTAAATATAAAATCATATTTAGTAAATTTATTGATATAAGAATAGCTTATATAATTTCAACCATATGAAAATAAAAAGCAAACAAAGTTTAAAACAATGTAAATGTAAATTGAGTTAGAATTGCTTCTCAACTAAGAAGTTTTGATAAAAAAAATATATTTAGATGACTAATATCAAATACGATTTATTATTTGAACCAAAACTTTCAATTGATCTTAAAAACTTTCGATTGATCTTGAGTTGAGAAGTAACGTATAAAAAAAGATAAGGTGCCATAGATTGGTTTGAACTTCAGACATGTTGAACTATATAAGTATGCATCTTATCATTGGACTAAAGCAACACTTCAATTTTTAGTTTACTAAATATATTATATAATACAAAAATCAAGAAAGTAAACTTTGGTTCATGAATATGTATATTGTTTATTGTTAATTCATTCATATGCTTCTTTGTGTGGCCATCTTAAAGTGGACGCAAATAGGGTTACTTTTTTGTTTCCACTTTCATCATATGGTCACTTGATGGAAGCAACTCAAGAGAAAAGTTTTTTTTTTATTTTTTTTATTTTTTTATTTTTTTATTTTTAATAGAGATGGTTTAAAAAAACAATTATGTGAAAAAATCACCCATAAGAGTTAAAGGAGGTAATGAGAGATGGTGGATCACCTTCACCAGACACCAATACCATCACACGTAATGCCATGTTACATTAGGTCATCACTGCACATGGTCGAGTGGTTTTGGCTAAGGTTCGGTGATCAACACCACCTAACGAGTGCACACATTTTATTCCCAAAAATTTATAAAATACACCCTCCCAACGGGTATATGTTGGTAAAATAAAATAAGAAACTTTTATTATTTTTAATTTTATCATTTTATTAATATATAAATACCCTCATACTCCAATTTTATTCACGACTTCAAACATCATGTTTCTCAAAATCTACACAACTCAAACAAAGATATTTTCATTCCTTATTTTTCAAATGGACTGTAACACCCCAACCCGACACGGGTCAAAATGCCACATTATGATGTCCTTCAGAACATACAAATGCAAGCGGAAGACTTATAAAACATAAAAGTTACAAAAAGATTCTAGGATAACAAATGAACACTAACTCTATACAAGATGAATTTCAGAACTGAAATACAAATCCAAACTAAATCTAACTAGAGCTAAAACCAAGGCTAATCCAAATGCAAATGGTATCTATCATCAGGGTGCTCCACTAAACCCAGCTTTCAACATAAAACCTGCCACAGGAAAAGAAATGCGGCTGAGCTTAAAAAGCCAAGTGAACAGATATATAACAAAACGAATAATCGAAACGTATATAAGTATAGAAAAAAGAAATCATAAACTCCCGCTGAAATGAATATCATCTGTCAAAAGAATGAGCGATCAACGATCTACAGTACAAATATCATAAGTCAACTGAATAAAGAATATAAAGAATCAAGTGATAATATGAATCATATAGTAACCAGACTCAAATGAGCAGATAGAACAAAGGCTTGTCTAACGAGGTACTCGAATAGACACAAAGAAACATAGGAAAGCCACAAGCCGACCTAACGAGATACTCGAATAGGTCTCAAATCACATAATCACATATCCGTCAAACCATAAGTGCACGAAGAGGAGCGACCTCTAAGTACCAAAAGTGAAAGGGGTACAAGGCACGTACAGCCAGTCACTAAGCCAAATCATATCATATCACATCAAACATATACCTAGGATGCATCCATACGCTCCCTAAAACAGAATATATATACAAGTACGAGACTATATATATATATATATATATATATATATATATATATATATATATATATATATATATATATATATATAGGGTCCCTTTCTTATGAGAACCAGCTTATCTACAAGAACTGCGAGAACTACCTTTTTACAACTAATAATACACAATGTACATCATTTAATGCTCCATAGCATTTTGTTATTTTTATTTAATTCAAAAGGGCATATTAGTAAAAGACATTTTCATATTATTTTTGATTTTTTTTATAATTTCCGTTTTTTTTAATCCTAAAATTCGATTTTTTTTTTTTTTTTTTTAAATTTATGGTAACATGTTTTCAAATAGTGATGGTGCATACATGTTTTTTATACCTAATCATTATTTATTTTTATTTTTATTTTTTTAATAGGCAAAGGTGCATAATGTTTTTTCCCCCAAATAGTCAAGGTGCATACATGTTTCTTTTCCAAATAGTCAAAAGTGCATACATGTTTTTTTAGCTAATTTTTTTTTTATTTTTATTTTATTTTTTATTTTTTTATTTTTTTTTTATCAACCTACCAATATTTTTACCTAATTATTTTTTTTTTTAAGTTTGAAACACAAATTAAAGATCATAAATCATTATAAAAAGAAAAACAAGATTGATATATTTAAATGTTACATTTCACTTGATTACAAATTCAAAAACACATGCAATAATCATATATCTTCAAAAGTCGCAAATTATCTTCATGTATAATCGTGGTCATCCACTTCCTGGTCTTAAGTGATATCATCATCTTCACCAATCAATCTAGAACAAGCATGCACGAAAACAATTAAACCACAAACAAATAAGAAATGAAAATTAACCACAACTACTAGCATAACGCATATGCACAATCTTGTGTATACATGATTTAAGCATTTCGTTTATAAACAATCATTGTTTAAACATACATGTTTTGAACATACATGTTTTGAACATATATGTTTTCGTTAGTTAGATCCAACTAATTAAAACACATATGTTTTGAACATGTATGCATTCATTTATCCTTGAATTTATATTAACCTTAAAACATATATACACGACACTTTTATTAATTTTAGCTGAAAAACACATATGCACCATTATAACATATGCGCACGCCTTCGAGAACATACTTGCACAAAAAGCCAAAATGTAACAATACGTCAATACGCACGAAAAGCCAAAATGTTCTTTCAAAAAGATAGCCACTTAAATGTACTAAGTTTCTTTAGATAGGCCTAAACCAATACCAAACCACTAGCTAAAAAATGGAAGAAAAAAAATGGACCAACACTTAAGCCTCAAATGATAATTGCACGAAAACAGGATCATGTTTAATCTTATGTAGTTTTGTTTTAAACACATATAAGCAATTAGACTTAAACATTTAAACTAATAAAAATTCAATGAAATAAGAATTCATTGAATAACATGTGTGCACCAACCTACCATAGTATTACTCGAGACAGTATGCAACTTCATATCTGTAACCAGATGCCTAATTCCATTTTTTATGGCATAAAACAAAAAACATAATAAATAAAAACATGTTAGGTGCTTTAATATTATAAAATACTTTCCAAGATCCCATTAAGACTTTTAGAAACATATAGATTTCGGGTATATTCAACTTTTGATGTAGATCATTAAAGGATCTACAAATACCAGTCATCGATTTTGTGAAACAAAATCAAACCCATCATAATCCCACATCAATTACTTAAAATTATAACAAACCCATCATCAAAACACAATCTTTAGCATATAAAAAGATAGTAAAAATGAATACACTCACTGTGAATTAACCAGAGGCGCAGATTCCGGCGGAAGCGATAGTAGATTCCGGCAACAACAGCGATGTCAAGAGTGTTATAAAAACTCATATCTGTAAAGTAAATACATAGATCTATTGAAAAAAAAAAAAAAAAAAAAAAAAAAAAAAAAAAAAAAAAAGCACCAAGTATGATATTCGTTAATGGTGAAATATATATATACAGATCTAGGAAAAAAAAAAAAAAAAACTCAAAACATGGGGTTCGATGGTGGATTTATAGTTGGTGAGGAGATAAGAATGATGGTGATGATATTCTTTAGTGGTGAATTTTTTAGCGAGTTTGTGATAAAGAAACCGAGAGGCGGCGGCGGTATAATGTTGAAGAAAGGAGATAGAGACGTGTGAATGTGTGTGGTTTTGAACTGTAACTGATTCTCTATAATGAGTTTTTTTTTAAAATTATTTTTAATATATTTAGTGAGTTCCTATAATACCCTTCTTTATTTATTTAATTATATTTGTTTTCATTTTAATTACAAAACTGTCACATTCATTTATAACCATTGATCTTATCATCCTATGATCAAAAAGTGGTTCTCGCAGTTCTTGCGAATAAAATAGTTCTCGTTTGAAAGTTACACCATATATATATATATATATATATATATATATATATATATATATATATATATATATATATATATATATATATATATATATATATATATATATATATAACAGAATGGCCATAAGTGTACACAATCATATAATCATATCATAACAGAAGGGAACGTCGGGGACTAATCACACCACCCCAGATAGTGTCATGCCATTGGTGCCATCAATGACATGGCCATGGTACCTCCATGGCTAGACTAAGAACTCGGGCATCAGAACAGAACATATCAGAACAAACAAACAAATATTATTGGTATTCTAGGGTTTTTATGTGTGAAGTTATTATGTGATATATGTGTGAAAGTGGGAAACGATACGGGGAGATAAAAGCTGGAAATATGGCCGAGTCTTTACGGAGAATGGGACTCGTTCTTCTTAAACTTTCAAATAATATTATTGGTATTATCTCAAATAGTTTGAATCGTGTGCAACATGTACAAAGGTTTGCAATTGGCCCAACATAATATATTTACGTGTAGCATATATACTTAAGATATAGAGTGCTGATTTTAGGTACAAAACAAATATATATGGCCTCCTAATGACCTTGTAACGTGTAGTATTTACTTAGATAACATAGTTGTGCCAAGATTCATATTTACTTAGGTTATTATATTAGTAATTTAATTCATAGCATGTAGTATTAAATCATACTACATAGTCTAACTTTAGGTTATGTTCGCAACAAAAGTTCAAATGTCGCTTCATATTTTAGGTTATAAATGTATTCAAATATTCAATGTCGGTTATGATTTCAGGTTATTACATGGACTCTAAATCATTCATGTTCACATACGACGGAAGAAACAGAAGTTAATATTATGAACTTAGCAATTTTAAGAAAAGCGGCGTTTTTAATTTTAATGTAATGTTTAATTATGAATGACAGTTTAGTTGGGTTTTAATTAAATTTGTTTAAAAATAAGTTTGATGACCAACACAAATGTTTCATGATGCGCTGAATAATTATGTGACACTAAGCCACTGATGCAAAGATAATAAGTTTAATGACCATTACCTCGGGCCATAAATATGAGGTGGAAGGCAAACATGGAAGTTAGAAAACGCCTATCTCTATGTTTCCTACCTGAACTTTCCTTCTTCTTTCTATTTATCAACCAACGTACTTTTTTGTAATTTCTTTCAAGTCTCTATGCACTTGAATTCTAGTTTATCTCAGAAAGGTTTTCAAACTTTTCATGCAATAAAAGTTGTTCTTATCTCCATTAAAATTAAGGTCATTACAGATCCTCTTTTTGCCAATTGCAATGCTTCATGTATTTGTTTAGGCATGTGATTTCGCACTCTATAAATTGATTTACACTCTAATTGTTTGTTTTTTGACATTTATACCCTTACAAGGGTGAATATAAGTAAAAGAGATGTAAATGTATAAATGTCATGACACAAACAATTTGAGTGCGCAAATCATTTAATCAAGTTTGCAAATCACCTCCCATTTGTTTACGACCTTCATTCTACCTCACATGGAATTACATTTGTGAAGCTGTGATACCAAATTCATTCATTACATTTGTGAAGCTGTGATACCAAATTCATTCTACCTCACATGAAAATCACAAGTCAGAAATCCTACAAAGCAACCCAATATAGCAAAACCAGCACACATAAATAATAATAATAATAATAAAATAATAATAAATAATGAAGAGGGGGGGGGGGGGGGGGGGGGGGGGGGGGGGATCTTCAAAAACAATAAGAGGGTACATCATATATATAAGTCTTTACAAATAAAGATCTGTTGCTTCTAGGGATACAAATAAATGTACCCCCCGAAAAAAAAAATAGCCTCATAACAAAAAAAGAATTCGCATAATCATAGCAGACACCCTCCAGACTATATTTATGGTGTTATGAATAAAGAGGAGTGATTTTCGTTAGAAATATCATTAAGCTATCATGTCACCTGCTATAGTAAACTGGATTCATCAGCTTGCAGGAACCATGGAAATGATGAAAAAGAAAAACGAATGTGAATTGCCTGATGTTTTATTTACGACGTCTATTTGTTACCATCTCTGGGTTGCCTTTCCTCATCATGGCTGCAAATTCGTCGTAGTTTATTCTCCCATCCTACACAATTTATCGTGAGTTATAAATATGAAAGAAAATAAACATATAAAGATAATGATAAGTTATTATCTTTGAAATAGGAAAAAATAACATAAAAAACTTTAAATTAGAAGCTCAAAGAGCATGAAAGGCATTGGGACTTTGATAATGGATGTGCACTGTGCATTAAACAAAAGTTGACATAAATATATACAGCCTAGCGCATTAAACAACATGAACTCTATCCTAACTGGCAGGCTGACTTAGGAGGGAACAAGCTGTGGCAAAAATACCATGGTTTGGTCAGTTTATTGGGCTTCTGTCAAACCATGCCGCTTATATAACCTTGTGTGGATAACAAATGGCTACAGCTATCTGATAGGGAAGTCGGAGAAGTACTACCTTTTAGCTTTAGAATAAGACGGGTTCAACTTTCTTATATTCCTTTTCGTACTTTATCCCATAAATTTTAGCATTTGACTATGGTGGCATTTGGTTTGTTAACGAGATCACTACAGGGATGTGTTTCACTACGTCTTGGGATGAATATGGGTATCGGTTATCAACCCACCACATTTGATGGGCTTATTAGATCCCCAATTTTATGGGTTTGAACCCAGTTTTTAATAGCTCATTTACATGATTCCCATTCACTCGTTCCCACGGCCACAATCCAAACATGCTCATTAGGGGGGAGTTTAGTTAGTATCTAGGATAATCACAGGTATGGGTCTAGAATTAGGCTAAAATGGCGGGCCTGATACGAATTTATAATACCCTTATGAAACCCCCAACACTTCTACTAGGAATGTAGGAAAGGAAGATTCCATTATTTCCTTGCTCCTAAACCAAAAACTAATCTAATTGCCTTTATATTGTAGATACACAGTTGCCCTTTGCTAAAAAAATCAACTGCAAATCGGCTTTAATATTTTATATATAAAATTGTCATACATACGACTACAGTACTGTTATGTAATTGCATTTAAACATAGTAAGAAACAGGAAAAGTTTGGTGTTATATTTGATAAAGAATCACATGGTGATCTTGAATTCGGGAAGGGAAAAAAAAATAATAAATAAATTAAAAAAAAAAAAAAAAAAAAAAAAACATGGCTTTAAAAAGACTAACCTCACTCAGGTTATTCCTTCCGGTACCAAATGCTTGTCTTAATTTACTAATTTAATACACTAGGATAAAGCCCAACATTACTAAGCAATTTTTTATGGTTCTTTCGATTGGATGCCATAAGGCCCCTCAACCAAATGAGTTATTATCATTTCTTATGATCTCACAAAACATATTGATCATCTAATAGTTCATTCAACCACATATGATAGAGGTGGTGCTATACTGCTATTATTAATAATTATGTGAACTTAATTTGAAGATAATTAGACAGAAATGGTATGATTATGAGTCAAAGTAAGAGCATACATGGTCTGTGTCAACTTCTGCAATAATCTCTTTAATAGTTTTCTCATCACCCATATTGTACTTCTTCAAAGCATGCTCCAATTCTTCCACGGTTGTACTTTTTGGTTGGGCAGGGGGTAAGCATGCTTGTGTGGACCTAACAGGTGTTTCCCCTCTCGTGGGATTGAGGAGTGGAGGTTTTACTGCAGGGGAGGCTGCTCTTAAAGCTGCCTTATGCAAAGTGACCAAGCATGAGAAAGCGTGCATTGACAATCAGCACGAGTTTATACCTTTCGCGTTTGACACTTTTGGTTTTCTAGCACCTGATGCTGTAGTCTTCCTAAACAGAGTTCATCGGGTCATGCACTCTAATGTGATGACTCCTAGATCCATGAACGTAGTTTTTCAGCGGATTAGCTTTGCAATCCAAAAAGGGCTGGCGGCGCAGCTTGTTGCCCGTTTGCCTTCAATTGCTTTATGTTAAACTAATCTCTATAATTTTAATTTTGATCTGCAAATGTAAGCATAAAATAACCAATAATTTACGTATATGGTGAAATGCTAATAATCCAATTTTATCAACATAAAATATAGTTTAAGAAGATATTCTGACCCGCTCTTGTCCTTATCAAAGTACTCAATGGCTTTATATAAGTGGTCTTCCCTTTCCACGCGATTCAAGTGCATTGTAGCAGATATAAATTCAATATAATCTATTGTTCCATTGCCATCAACATCGGCCTAAGAAGAAACAATGTTACCAATATATATCATTTCACTACAAGTAGGTGAAAAGGGTATATATTATACATGGAATGAAAATCAGAAATTTGTAGAGTACCGCTTCCATCAATTGCCTCACTTCTGACTCAGAAAGCTTGGTCCCAAGTTTAGGAAGACCTGCTTTCAGTTCTTCATAGGTTATGGTACCGCTGTTATCTGTATCCATGGACTTGAACATCTCTTTCAACCCAATAATCTCTTCTTCAGAAAGATTTTCTGCAATTACCTAACTCACAAGAGTGGAAGGTTAAATCAGAAAGTGGTGCCAAGTTCGACCCATTTATTTATGAGTTGGTTGATTCGCATTATGGTTTATCTCCAACCAGTCAACGAACTTCGGACCAGTAGGTCAAATGGATCACAAGTCCCCAAAAGTGTAAAGAAGGTAATGAACTTTGACCGATTTATTTTTGGGACACACTTTATTTGCATTCACAAAAGACTCAAACTTTTAATAAGAAAATCTTCTAAGTTAACCTGTTTTCTATAGCCACTTCCGAAAAGTTCAACACTGCCAACATTACCAACATGTCAGCTGCCACATCATCCTTTTCGACAAGGTAACATGGGTGAGAAAAATTGTGATGACCCAAAACAGAAATAAGATTAAAGTTGTATCCCTAGTTTATATCATTTTTAATACATAATACCTCCAACATCATTTTCTTCAAAAATTAGTTTAATACTGCAACGAAATAACTATTGTAATCATATTTGGCATCTTAAATAGCTATAGAAAGAAGTAAAAAATTTAGAAAATTAGTGTCGAGGATCAACCCAACCGGCCGTTGCACTTTGACCAGAGCACAACCAGCCCCTTTTTCCACTTTTAATCAGAATACTAGACATCTACAAAGGAAGATGATAGAAAGGAACAAGAAAACAAAATTGAAAAGAATAAAAAATGGAGTTAAGAAGATAATGTTACCTTGAGAGCTACTTTTTTAAGTTTGTTCATTGCACGGAATTGTTTCATTCTTGTAAGCACAGCAATGTCAATTGGCTTATCTGGTGCATCACCATCTTCTCTCATCCATGGATGATCTACATTACAATTAGGTATAAAACATAAGGATCTAAGACAAACTCACCTGACTAGAAAAATACTGTTTCGTACTTTCTTACAAAACTGGGCTTGTGTGCACCTAATTCATAAATCTAATGTATTTAACAAGATTTAAAACTTACTTAAAACTTCAACCGCCATGAGCCTTGCCTTAGGATCAGACTGTAGCATCTTCTTGACAAGATCTTTAGCACTGCTTGATATGCTTGGCCAAGGATCAGACACAAAATCAAGATTTCCACGTAATACCGCATCAAAAATGCTCTGCTCAGTTTCTGTAGAATAAAGAATACTATAACCTTAAACCTTGAACAAGACATGTTACAATTGTTGTCTTTATGAAGCAGAGGAAGATTCATTCTATGATGACAACCTCATTAAAAATAAATCTAAAAGGCATATACCTCCCCAGAATGGTGGGACACCACTGAGTAAAATATATAGGATTACACCGGCACTCCAAATATCAGCCTCAGCACCATAATGCCTGCGCAAAACTTCAGGAGCCACATAATATGCACTTCCAACAAGGTCTTTGAATACATCTCCTGCACCGTCAAGTAACTTTAAGTTCAAAACAGTGTATGTGAGCTCACTAAAACCCGAGACACTCCAACACATGCAAAGATAAGATGCCGTTGAACCATATGAACAAAAAATAACCTATACAAAACTAATATCTTTCTAACCCTAGATGCTTGTTAGGTAGTCAGTCATATGTTATATGCTGAACACAAATAAGCATGTGAGCTGCACGTACTAAGCCAAGAACACACATAACCAACGTTCCCGCCCTTTTTAGCATTTAAATACCAGTTCATCTTTTCATTTTCTCATTCATACAACTTGTAATTTTCTCTCTTCTCTCTTGTAAACACTTGTAATTCATCTATCATATAACAAATCCCATTGATCTGAATTTTATGTTTCCTCTTCTCACTTGGAATACCTAATGATGGGATTTAATAACATGTTAACCATTAACTCTACAAGTACGCAACGGAATATGGATCTAGTTTAGCCTTTATGATTAACACACATATAAACAACTTAAGGTAAAAAGAAACGAGAAGTAAATAGAAAACTAACCCTCGTAGTCACCCGCAAATGAAACAAATAGTGATTAAAACAATCACCTCTATGGTTGCTCACACAAACACGTCAAACAAATACGCCGCGATGCTAGTCGCTTGCTTCACTTATACAACCAAACAAACTTGTGATCTGTTGTAACTTAAACACGCTCAAATACCAAACAGTATACGACATGTACAAAGGAATGGACAGAAAACAAAACAAGAATAATACTCTTGTTTGTTATTAGCTTTGTACGTTTGAAAAGTCAAACTAAACCAACCAGTTATAATATTGTTTTGCCTTGTTGCTTTCTGCCGTTGGAATGAACAAAGGAAAAAGGATAAAACAATATTGATATTTTTAGGGTTACAGTATCTGTCGTGTGTATATACAATGAGGCCAAAGGGTGTTTATATATAGCACCCCAACTTGTCCAACAAGTCATTGCTTTCACCTCCTTTAGTTACACAAAATCGACACTCTCCTCCCCTCCTAGAACCTTCCCATAACTGGCCACATTGGAAGGAGGTCCGGGAGTTACGTTTTCTGACATCCAAGTCCCTCTCTTTATATTTAACGTATATATTAAAATTAGTTAAAGCGTCTAACGATTTAAACTAATAACCGTTAAATTATTTCGTGAAACATATTAAACACTTAATAAATATAACAAGTATATATATTAATTATTTAATAAACGTACTCTTCGTGTATTAACGTGTGTCCCCAATAGGCTCACACATTTCTAGTCGTATATCGGCTAATCTAACAACCATATTCCAACACCTAATGTGATCAAATATCTTTTACATTTCTGTTATAAATACTTAAGGTCATTACATTTGGTATCAGAGCTCGATCTTGGCAACAAGATTTTGTTCCAATTCAGTTACAAGTCTGTTATAATCGTTGAACCATATGAAAACAAAATAACCTATACAAAACTAATATCTTTCTAACCCTAGATGCTTGTTAGGTAGTCAGTCATATGTTATATGCTGAACACAAATAAGCATGTGAGCTGCACGTACTAAGCCAAGAACACACATAACCAACTTTCCCGCCCTTTTTAGCATTTAAAGACCCGTTCATCTTTTCATTTTCTCATTCATTCAACTTGTAATTTTCTCTCTTCTCTCTTGTAAACACTTACAATTCATCTATCATATAACAAATCCCATTGATCTCAATCGTGTTTCCTCTTCTCACTTGGAATACCTAATGTGATCAAATATCTTTTACATTTCTGTTATAAATACTTAAGCTCATTACATTTGGTATCAGAGCTCGATCATGGCAACAAGATTCAGTTACAAGTCTGTTATAGTCGTCAAAATCAATCTATTAAATTTCTGGCGAGTTAGTTTTCCGGTCAATTCCCAATCACAAATATGTCATTGATTGTTCTTATTCCATTTCCCAATCACGCATATGTTCACTGAGTCTTGTTATTCTACAAACCAACTACAATGGTTAACACTAGATCATCAGAAGGTGGAACTTGGTGATAACAATGGTGGTTTGACCACCACAAACACTGTTGACTTGAACACTACTCTGATTAACATGCAAAGATCAATGGAACATATGAATAAAAACATTAGAGGGTTGTTAATCTTTCAACAATTTGCTACTAGTGAGATCTATAGAATAGCGGGTGGTAAAGGAACAAATATCTTGATTGTTCTTATTCCATTTCCCAATCACATACGTTCATCGAGTCTTGTTATTCTACTAACCAACTACAATGGTTAACACTAGATCATCAGAAGGTGGAACTTGGTGATAACAATGGTGGTTTGACCACCACAAACACCGTTGACTTGAACACTACTCTGATTAACATGCAAAGATCAATGGAACATATGAATAAAAACATTAGAGGGTTGTTAATCTTTCAACAATTTGCTACTAGTGAGATCTATAGAATAGCGGGTGGTGAAGGAACAAGTAACAGAGGAGTAACAGGGTCACAATATGGGAGGTTAACAAAGCTTGAATTACCCAAGTTTCATGGTGAAGATGTGCAGGGGTGGTTGTATAGGGTAAATCAGTTCTTCTTGCTTGATTCTATTGCCGATAATCAGAAAGTAAGGTTAGTCTCCATCCATATGTTTGATAAAGCACTTAATTGGCATAAGCAATTCATTAAGAGACATGGTGAAAAAGTTGAATGGTCTTTGTATGAGAAAGAGGTGCATAAACGTTTTGATTCAGTGTTTGAGGACACAATGGTAGAGTTAAAGAATTTGAAACAAGTTAGTGGTGTACCAAGACCAGTTTGAATCACTAATGAATAAGGTGGATTTGAGCGAGTCTTTTGTTGTGAGTCTGTTTATAGGAGGATTAGAAGATGAAATTGGTATGGAAGTTAGGATGTTTAAGCCAAACACCCTAGCAGATATGCATTGCCTAGCCAAAATGCAAGCAGCAGCTATTTTAGTCACAAAAGGTAGATCAGTGCCTTTGTTGCCCACACCTAAGTCTGCTTATGCTAATACAAGCACATATGTCAATAGGAATATGTCTTATCCACCCAAAAGTACCACTACTACTCTAGCCTTGCCTGCACCACAAAACACTGTCACTAGACCTTCATTTGTACCAAATAATAGCTGATAAAAGAGCTAAGAACCTATGCTTCTATTGTGATCAAAAGTTTGTGCCAGGTCACAAGTGTAGTGGACAATTGTTCTCTTTAGAAATTTGTGCTGAGGAGGGTGAGATAGGAGATTGTGACACAGAGGAGCAGATGATGCACAATTTTGGAGAAACTGCTATTGAGGAACCCCAAAGTTCATTACATGCCTTAACTGGAGAAAGTACTTACAAGATAATGAGGGTGAAAACTTATGTTGGAAAACGCACAGTGCACTCTTTAGTTGATTCTGGTACTATACACACATTTTTGGATCTCAAAACTACCAAAAAGTTAGGCTGCAGGCTTAAAACAATACGTACCATGGAAGTCTCAATAGCTAATGGCTAAGTCATCAATAGCTTGTTTCAATGTAAGGACTTTAAATGGACTTTAAAAGGTGTGGAATTTGTGTCTGATGTGCTCATTTTACCACTGGGAGGGTGTGAAATGGTGTTGGGAGTGCAATGGTTGTCCACTTTAGGTAGCATTAAATGGGACTTCAAGGAGTTGGTGATGAATTTTGTGTACAAAAATAGGAGAATGGTGTTGACTTTTGAGAGGAACTCCGAAAGCCACTTTGCAGTAGATGTGTGGGAAAAAAACAAGAAAAGATGTTGGGAGTTGCGGGGCAAGGCCAATGCCCAAGTGTTGTGTGTTTACCCAAACACCCTGTTTAACCTAAGTCCCACACCAAATGAACCAGCTATACCACAACTCACTACTCTTTTGAAATACTATCAAGATGTATTTGAAATGCCCACCTCTTTACCACCAAAAAGAACACATGACCACGCTATTCCACTACTACCAAAACACAACACCTATTAACATCAGACCTTACAAACACTCACCAAACCAAAAAGATGCCATAGAAGCAATGGTCAAGGAATTGATGTAGTCTAGAGTTATTAGAGATAGTAAAAGCCCCTATTCTTCTCCTATTGTCATGGTCAAAAAGAAAGATGACACATGGAGGATGTGTGTTGACTACAGGCAACTCAATAAGCACACTGTCAAGGACAAATTTCCAATACCAGTTATTGAAGAGCCAATAGATGAATTGAGTAGGGCATAGTTCTTTTCTAAATTGGATTTGAGATCAGGGTATGATGACAATGGAAAGACAGCATTTAGGACACATGAGGGACTATGAGTTCTTGGTGATGCCATTTGGGCTAACCAACGCACCTTCCACATTTCAGTCACTCATGAATAAGGCTGCAATCAAGTCAAGCTTTTATCAAGCAACTCGAGCTTGACTCGATCGAGTCAAGCTCAAGCCCAAAAATTAGCTCGAAACATATAACGAGCCAAGCTCAAGCTTTTGATAGCTCGGCTCGAGCTCCTATCAAGCTTTTTCGAGCTTTAATATAATTATATTTCTGTTATAAATTCATATAACTAACTAGGGATAATTTGAGTATTAACATAATCATAAGGACTTACTTTGTAAATAATTGAACATGTATTCTAGGTCATTTAAACCTAATTAATCCAAACGTTTTGTATTCTACCTTTTGTATTCTTCACACTTCTTAGACCGTCGACTGTTATAGTGTTATCATTTGTTTAAAACACTAGTGAGTTTGGCTATTATGGTTTAAGTTTGTTTTACTTTATACATATATTTATTGATGAGTTTGGCTATTAGATACAATATTTTTATATACATTCAAGCTTTTCAAGCCGAGCTCAAGCTTTAATCGAATTTTTCAAGCCAAGCTCAAGCCTAGATGATTAAAGCTCGTCAAGCTATCAAGCCAAGCTCAAGCCTAACTTATAAATTTCAAGCCAAGCTCAAGCCCTATTAAGCTCGAGCTCGGCTCGACTCGATTACACCCCTACTCATGAACACTGTTTTCAAGCCTTATGTGAGAAAGTTTACACTAGTCTTTTTTTATGATATACTGGTGTATAGTGCAGCTCTGGTAGAACATTGGCAGCTCTTGAAAGCAGTCCTGCAAGTTATGAAGGAAAATTCTCTATGCTAGTAAATGTACTTTTGCTGTCAAACAAGTGGAGTATTTGGGTCACATCATCTCAGGAAAAAGGAGCGTTAGTTGCTGTCAAACAACCTGAGAATAGTCAAAATCATCCTGTTTTTCATGTTTCTCAATTGAAGTTGTGCAAAGGAGACAACAAAAAGTGGGAATATTGCTACAATGTGGTCAAGATGGAGTGCTAAGTGTGGAACAAGAAGCCATTATTGGAAGAAGATTGGGCAAGCTAAACAACAAGGCAGTGATGCATATCCTAGTCAAATAGGTCAACCAATCAGAGGAAGATGCTACTTGGGAGCTATATGTTCATTTGATCCAAAGATTCCCTGAAATGGAGTTACATCCTTGAGGACAAGAATGTTAAGGGGGATAGACTGTTATATGCTAAACACAAATAAGCATAGCCAAGAACACACATAACCAACTTTCCCGCCCTATTTAGCATTTAAATACCCGTTCATCTTTTCATTTTCTCATTCATTCAACTTGTAATTTTCTCTCCTCTCTACACACTTACAATTCATCTATCATAAATCCCATTGATCTACAATTTCATGTTTCCTCTTCTCACTTAATACCTAACTATGATCAAATTGGACTTGGGCTTACTAACATATCTTATAATACTCTTCCGCAATCCAAGCGACGAAATCGCGAAAGCTTGGATTGGATTTGAAAACTAGAAACATTAAAGCAATAATTGTTGATGAAGACACCCAACAATAAGCGGAGTCTCATCATTAAACAGCAGTAGCAAAAGCATAAAAGCAACAAAAGGAAAAGCATTAAAGCAAACATGATTTGTGTTGAATAATTCTGACAAAAAGCGGAGACAAATCTTCAAAATGCAGCAGCGAAAGCAAGACAAACAAAGGAGAAGCAAATAAGCAAATTTTTATGGCAGTAGGTTGCGACAGCGCGAGGGGTGCCCTAGAGGCGAACCCATGGCATAGGTAGGTGGTTCTCGGGATTCACCTTACCGATCCAAGTTATTTAGAAGCGATGTGTTAGTTTATTTTGGGACCTACCTTGAAAAACTACCGGGAACCACCTTAGAGTTCGAACGAGTGAACAATGGTGACAAACCATTCGAAATAAGGAGATTTAACTAGAAAGAGTTCTGGTTGTGAGAAGATTTATATAGGCTTGTTAATGGAGATGGAGGGAGGTAGGTGGTGTACCATGAGAAAGAAGAAGTAGAAGTTAAAAAGAGAAGATAAGTTAATGTAAGAAAGAAAATGTAATATGTATATTGTCACGTGATAACAGTTTTAGAAAAAGGTAAAAACATTATTACGTAGTATTAGTTATCCAAAAATTTTGAAACCTCAATTGTTTTGTTTATTTTCTTTAATACTGCAAACACTCTTGAAAAAAATTTTGTTTGTCTATCTAAAATGATGAAGCTTAGCTCTAATTGATATGTCATCACAATTTTATAATTATAATAATTAGTATGAACAAAGTTTAAATAGGTATACGATTCTTTATATTTTTGTACCGATGATCAAAACTTGTAACCGGGTGGATTAGATGATCTTGTAAAAGTTGGATTAAAAGCTTTGTATGGGAAAACAAGTTCATTTGAACACAATGTGCAAACATTTTTATGTTTTATAACAATGTAGTTATGTTAAATTGTGCCCAACCCGATTAATTATGCTAAATTGTACCTAACCTGATTAATTATGCTAAATTGTACCTGACCCGATTAGTTATGTTAAATTGTAGCGACCTGATTCGTTGATTGATTGACACATGATTTATTGCCTTCAAGCCAAGGAACCACCTTAGTTTAGCGGCCAGATCCGCCACTGGGGTGCCCGACAGTGGTGACTTTGGTTAGGTTTTGTGCATAATTAATAAATGAAGAGAATGATGCTAACCGCGTCAGTTAACTCCAAACGGTTTAAAAGTTATGGCCAAAACAAGATTGATGCGTGGGAATCGCAACAGGCTTTACCTCTCAAGGGATCTTGAGAAGCTTACAACCCCCACCAGGCAGTGTACCTGATCGTTGTAGTATAGTATAGTGACAAGTACTGGGGGATTGATCGTTCAGCTTAGGAATAGTGTCGCTAGGATTAGAAAGCCTAAATACTAGTTCTAAAGGTGAGGGATGAATATTTTTGTGTTTTTATATTGTTTAGAAAGCAATTAAAATCTCGGGGTTTGAAGGATTTGGGCGGAATTAGTTGCTATTCAACTAACCCAATACAAAGATGCAATCAAAATAAAATACTAAAAATGAAAATAAACTAATTATACTAAGGTTGTGAGCAGTAATTGGAGAAAATGTGTTTACTTAGATTTCACTACTCCCTAGATATCTTTTACACGTTAATTACTTGTTATAATTGCATGGATGACGGATCGTATTCCTTAATACCATTCATGGGGTGGCATACATAACTCCCCAATTCTATGAGCTCTTATCTCCTCCTACACTATGCCCAACACAACTATAGGGATTGTAAACAGTGGCTCATGCATTAAATACAACCAATAAAGACCTAGTACGCCTCGGTTCATGTTTCTTAAGACGTTCAAGCATGTTACCATTTGGAGATCTGCCAGTTTTCTTAAGCCTAACATATAAATCATTCATCCAAGACAAGAATAAACAAGTAATCAACACATAATCAATATCTAGGTTTCATTAGATCTAAGCAAACACAAAAGAGATCTAGCCTAGCATAATGGAATTGAGACAAGAACAAGATATAGACAACCAACACATAGACATATTGATTGAATTAGAAGAACACTTATCTCAATTACAATGCAAGGTATCAAGGGTTTGGAACCCTTGAAAAACCTGTAAAAGTTGCACCAAAATCGTACTTAGGGTTTCTCCAAAACTTCTCCCCTTTTTTTTAATGTGTGAAAATTAGAAAACTAAATATAGAAAAATAGGTCTGACGGCGTCAAGACAAACACTGTGACGCCGTCACCTCGCCGCCAAAACTCTTCTCGGACTGTCTAGATCTACTTCTGACGCCGTCAAGACTTATACATTTCCAGGTCGTCATGACTCTTTTACTCTTGACGCCCTTCCTACGTGACGCCGTCAAATCTGCTCTGGACCGTCATGGGAATTCATGAAATTTGCTCTTGACGCCGTCAAGGTTTTGCTCTTGATGCCGTCACCTACTGTTCCCAGCTTGGAAAATTAAGACTTTGGCGTTTTCTTCACTTTTATGCTCCAAAAACGTCCGAATTGCTTCCTTTTCCAGATTTCACTCCCAAAGTACCTAAAATCACAAAAGGAACGATTTAGGGCAATATTTGATCAAATAAATTCGGATTCGGGCTTAAATGACCCCCTAAAAACGGACCATTTTTCGCCTCATCATATACCCTTACACTTGAGATTTGCTTGTCCTCAAGCAAATGCGCTTTTATTCTACTCAAAAGACAAGTTAGGGGTCATTTAACACTAATATAAAAGTAATTACAACAAATAATCATTCCACTAAAGACCAATAGACAAGCACGGAGGTCATACACAAGCACCTCACAAATAGTGTTTAGATACTCACATCTCTCGGGTGTAATAAAGTGTAAATTACAATATGGAAACGGAAGATATCTCTCACTACCTGTCATATCAAAATAGATTACCATAGGCTTGGGAAAGGATCAAACCTCCACCACATGGCGTAAGCACCTAGGATAAACTATCAAAGAGGTCTTTTAAAGGGTTGTAACGTTAGGTGTAGGGATATGAAATACACGGTTTTGTTGGATAAAGGAAGTTTTACTGGTGGCGAGTTAACAATCTTAGTTAATTACATGTACAATATGGCGTTGCTAAGCCAAGACTAGACTCGACTTAAGCTAATAAATGAAAAATAACAAAAACATAAAATGAACATAGAATGAAAACAGGATGGTAGTCCGTATGTTTTTCTCTTTTTTTTATTTTTTTATTTTATTTTTTATTTTTTTTTTTTTTTTTTTTGCATACACTCTTACCATACCATCCAAAATAATACATCATAGGGAGTGGGAATTCCCCTTACACTTGAATTTTTACATACTTTACAATTAACTAAACTAATGACTCGAATTAAGAAAATCAAAACACTTGGAGCACTTTTAAGATTAACGTACATATGGGGGTAATAAATGATGTTCTTCCCCATTACTCCATAAATTAAGTACTTACCCATGAGTCCCAATCGTCCCAAAACAATATGTACAAGGATATGACTCGACTTAGCAACCATGTAATCAATTAGAAAGTTAACTTAGGGTTTAACAAATAACAATAATGCACTAAAAATGAGCGCATACACGGAAGGCTAAGGCGATTTAGGTGTACATTTAAGTGGGGTGTAACAAATTCTTCCTTTAAGTAAAATGCTTAAAGTTAGAAACGAAAAGATAGGCTCGGAGGGGTGTACTGGGGGTTTCGTGTACTAAAAATGAGTACAACGCTAATGGTGTGGGAAAAATTAGTTGACTTAACTAGCCAAGTAATATGACTTAAATGGTCAAGTAATTATAATACGGGTTTAATACAAGGGTAATCCTAATGCCTCTTATCATGTAGTAAATCCTACCACACGAATGTAATCTCACTAGCGGTCTCGGGATGCATCACTAACGCAAGTTCTAGAATCTAAATGCTACCGGTACACTCATAAGCACTAATAGTAAATGCTTTTCCTATCAAATCTAAAGGCGAACCTCACATATTTGGGTGGAAAATTTTTCTGAATATACGGTTATGTGCTAGTCATACAATCTCCTATCCATGAGACGCTTGCTATGGCTAAAGTTTCACTCCTAAATGTTGTAAAAAAATTTAAATTTGGCGCTAAAATTACACTAACAAGTATTTCTCATAGTTTTATTACACATCTACCATCAAACAAAACAAACTCAAGCGAAAGTGCATATGTAAGGTATCATCTTTTTACCCTCCCCTTACACTTAAGATGAACATTGTCCCCAATGTTCAAGTAAAGAATGTAAAAGTGAAAAAGTAAAGAGAATGAAATCAAATACTCCCCTGATTCGCTCGGTATGGATAATTAGGTTGGCCAGGTTAAATCTTCCTCCAAGAAAATGAACAATCAAAGCTTCCCTTCCAGAATATAAATCATCTTCTTGTCATACATAACCTGTAAAACCTGATAAAATAGACAAGACAACCTCGCGTAAAATCGGCGGCATTCTATATAAGTTACTAAATCCTAGAAAACAAGATAAGATATAATGCTTGTGGACTGAAGTTTGCAGATCTCCTGGAGATTATAAAACTTAATAATTCACAAAAACCATAAGACTCCGTTAGAAAAACAAAACCGGTAAAATTTCCAGATTTTAACTCCTGACGCCGTCAAGAGTAAACCCCTGACGCCGTCAGAATTGACCTGCAGAAATCCTTATGCTAAGTTTCCGGAAAATTTCTGGAAAAACTTGGTCCTACTTCCTGGAAAATCCTGCAAAACTTCATTATGACTCAATACAAGCATTTGACTCTAACAAATACGAATACACATGTTCATTTAATATTGTGGAGAATCATGATCGGTTTGTTTCTTAAAAACATATTTGGGGTTTCTCCTTACACTTATCTTTTGCAAAATACCTTTATATGCAATTAAGACGAAGTTAAAAACAAAATAAAGCATTTTCACAATTTATTTTGAAACATGAGCCACAAACAATAAAAATAAAACATGCATACGGAAACAAATAAAATCAAACAAACAAACAAACAAACAAACAAACAAATAAAAACACACAAAACATGGGTTGCCTCCCAAGAAGCGCTTGTTTTTGTTCGAGTCACGAGCCTGACTCTACCCTTATTTAACGGATAAAAGGGAAGTTTTCCCTACACTTAGGATTAAGTGCGGGTGGAAGTAGCGATACACACCCTTAGGGTGGAAGTATGCCACGTGAGAAAATAGTGGTGGATGAATTATATGCTCAAAGGGGTGTGCTCCTATCATCATAACCTTAATAAATTCAATCGGGTTAATGGGTGGATTAAGATTTTCTCCTAGAAAGGGATCATTTTCTATCAACTTCAAGAGACTACTAGTTGGGGATCCATCTTGACCTAAGAAACCCGGTTTAAACCCATAATGTTTCTTGTGATCAATCAAAAATGGGTGATGTAAGCATGTAAGGCCATTTTCCACTCCTACATTGGCTTCCTCTCTACAAGGCTTAGAGTCCACTACCTTTATTCTAAGACTACCCAGACTACATGGGTTGATGGGTGGATCGGAACCTATTTTGTCTCCTAGAAATATATCTAAGGATGGAAAGGTGTGTAAAGATTGAGCTTCCGGTTCATCAACACTAGGAAATTCCCTAGAACTAGGAGTAAGGTTATCACTACAAGTGTTCAAACCTATATCCTCAAGTGGTGCCTGGTCTAAGGGTTCTACCTCCATCGGAATTCCTAAAGTTTCTTCTACTTCTTCCGGGTAAGTCACGGGTGGTGTGTATGCCTCAAATGATGGTTGAGTATTTTGTGGGCTTATGTTGTTCACCTCATCATTCCATGTGTCAGGATCTAGCCCTAACATTCTCCCAAGTATCTCACGTGCTTCTCTAGGCATCTCAACTTCTATGTCCGAATCATACGGATCATCCTCAATATTATGACTACTATATATAAATTGCCCAAGAGATTCATTATCTGTTTCTTGAGATTCATCATCATCGATCATAAAACCTAGGTCTTTTTGATCAATGTGATCATGCTCGGCTACATCCTCCATCACATCAAGGTCACCTATGTGTTCATCCTGTATTCTGGTAGGGCCTAACCATGACATGCAGCTAGGTGGCTCATACGAAACTATCCTAGGTGAAGGCTCATGTGGTGTATAGGTTTCACTAAGTGAGGCATTTTGAGGGGTTGATGGAGCTCCTAAGGTGAATTCTTTAAAAGCATTACGCACTTGGCCTATTTTCTCAAGGTACTCAATAAAATCAATGTAAGATCCTGTCCTCCTCATTTCATTCCTCCATCTTGTTATATCCAAACTAGTGTAATTATATTTTTTCTGGCAAAACTCTAGTGTCGGACTTGGTGGATTCGCGTTCTCCATAATGGTGAACGGAATAGTCAATGAACTTAATTTACTAACAAAGGCACAAAGAAAAAAGATAGACTAAAGAGAACCTAAAAATAAAAATAAAATCTTAATAGAAAGGAATCTAGCAAGTAGACCTAATAAAAAGAAATTCTAACCTAGACAATAACTATTCCTCGGGCTGCGGCGCCAAAAACTTGATGCGTGGGAATCGCAACAGGCTTTACCTCTCAAGGGATCTTGAGAAGCTTACAACCCCCACCAGGCAGTGTACCTGATCGTTGTAGTATAGTATAGTGACAAGTACCGGGGGATTGATCGTTCAGCTTAGGAATAGTGTCGCTAGGATTAGAAAGCCTAAATACTAGTTCTAAAGGTGAGGGATGATTATTTTTGTGTTTTTATATTTTTTAGAAAGCAATTAAAATCTCGGGGTTTGAAGGATTTGGGCGGAATTAGTTGCTATTCAACTAACCCAATACTAAGATGCAATCAAAATAAAATACTAAAAATGAAAATAAACTAATTATACTAAGGTTGTGAGCAGTAATTGGAGAAAATGTGTTTACTTAGATTTCACTACTCCCTAGATATCTTTTACACGTTAATTACTTGTTATAATTGCATGGATGACGGATCGTATTCCTTAATACCATTCATGGGGTGGCATACATAACTCCCCAATTCTATGAGCTCTTATCTCCTCCTACACCATGCCCAGCACAACTATAGGGATTGTAAACAGTGGCTCATGCATTAAATACAACCAATAAAGACCTAGTACGCCTCGGTTCATGTTTCTTAAGACGTTCAAGCATGTTACCATTTGGAGATCTGCCAGTTTTCTTAAGCCTAACATATAAATCATTCATCCAAGACAAGAATAAACAAGTAATCAACACATAATCAATATCTAGGTTTCATTAGATCTAAGCAAACACAAAAGAGATCTAGCCTAGCATAATGGAATTGAGACAAGAACAAGATATAGACAACCAACACATAGACATATTGATTGAATTAGAAGAACAATTATCTCAATTACAATGCAAGGTATCAAGGGTTTGGAACCCTTGAAAAACCTGTAAAAGTTGCACCAAAATCGTACTTAGGGTTTCTCCAAAACTTCTCCCCTTTTTTTTAATGTGTGAAAATTAGAAAACTATATATAGAAAAATAGGTCTGACGGCGTCAAGACAAACACTGTGACGCCGTCACCTCGCCGCCAAAACTCTTCTCGGACTGTCTAGATCTACTTCTGACGCCGTCAAGACTTATACATTTCCAGGCCGTCATGACTCTTTTACTCTTGACGCCCTTCCTACGTGACGCCGTCAAATCTGCTCTGGACCGTCATGGGAATTCATGAAATTTGCTCTTGACGCCGTCAGGGTTTTGCTCTTGACGCCGTCACCTACTGTTCCCAGCTTGGAAAATTAAGACTTTGGCGTTTTCTTCACTTTTATGCTCCAAAAACGTCCGAATTGCTTCCTTTTCCAGATTTCACTCCCAAAGTACCTAAAATCACAAAAGGAACGATTTAGGGCAATATTTGATCAAATAAATTCGGATTCGGGCTTAAATGACCCCCTAAAAACGGACCATTTTTCGCCTCATCAAAGATGTAGTTAGGGTTTTGGCCGAAAATTTGCATTTTTTTTAGGGGGGGGTAACCATGATTTCTGACCTTTTGGCTGACCAATCCACGGGGTTTGAACCCATAGCCACACAACCAGGTAAAGCCCTCCCTTTTCAGGAGGTTGGTGTGGTCACTTAAGGTTTTTTGCACCTAGCAGGAATTGAACTTGAGACCTCACGCATTTTTCTTTCAAAGAAAATGAATAATGGCGGTGGTATGGTTTAACGGGGTGGCCTAGAGGAGGCGGCTCAATGTAACCATCTACGTCTGAGGATCGGACTCGCTCTCGCTCTGATACCATGATAATGATGAACCTAGTAGGTATTATGTTTTATTGATCGACTATTTATAAACCTAAAACCGTAATGAACTCTAAGCCCACAATTGAGGCTTGGGCTTACTAACATTCATCTAATACACTCGACGAAAACAAAGTAACATGATATGGAAAGTAGAATAGACCACTTCAAACCTTCAGCAACAAACTAATCTCGAAACATTAAACAGAATCACTTACAACTAAAATAGATCAAACTGCATATATTTAAGAAATCAACAAGTATATAAGCATACAGTCCATCCACCTAAGAAGAAGAAATTTCATATGCAACCCCCTATATTTTCTCCACTTCATTTAAAATGAGTGGCTTCGAATATTCCTACATTTATTTCTTACAATAAATTCTTACGTGATCCCTTCCCTATGAACATAATCCAACTAACATATAGGGATGTTTAGCAAGGAGCATTTAAGAGCGTTTAGGAGCGGTTAGCGTTTAAATAAAAAGCTCGTTTGGCAACGAGGGTTTATCTTTTCTAAACGCTATTTTTTAAATGCTACTTGAAGACGCATTTAAGCATTGCCGTTTAGCTTTTTCTATCATTTTACACTTTATAATTACATATATACCTACGGTACGAATCAATTCTATAAAATAACTACTACTACCGCAGTTTTTTCATACATGCCCATAGTCACATACATATATATAGTCACTTAACACATATACATTGTACAACTACCTTAGCAAACACGTTTACAAAATAAAATCCTAAATTCCTAACTAACCGGTACTGTCTAATCATACATGGCTTAAAAAACACGGAAAGACCGAAATCAGTAGCCTTCAACAGCGAATCCTCATCCGTACTCAAAAGCAAAAAATTCTCAGGCTTCAAATCCCTATGAAACACGCCCATAGTATGACAATTATGGACAACAGTAACCATCTGTCTACACAAACCCGCAGCGGCTCGTTCCGAATAATGGCCTTTGGCATTAATCCTATCAAACAACTCCCCACCCGCACACAGCTCCATCACTAAATTAACCGAATTTCGATCCTCATAAGCTCCTTTCAACTCAACTATATTCCTATGTCCAGTTAAATGATGCATTATCTGCACCTCACGTCTGACGTCATCAATGTCATCTTTGTTGATGAGTTTCCGCATCGCGATTGACTTACACGCGTATTGCTGGTGCGTGGTTTTGTGTGTGACGAGATGTGTGACTCCGAATTGACCACTTTGAAGGCCCCGTTTGTTGTGGAGTAGTATATTATCAGTTTTATTTTCTGACGTCCGTGTGTTGGGTCACACCTTTGGTTTGGTGGGTTTTGAACCGGAAAAGGAGTGTGTTTGGATTTTGTTTTTGTCATCTAATTTTTGTACAAGTAGACTTTGTAATTTTAAGATGTGACTTTTTTGTAAATCAAGATTTGTTTTCTTAAGTAGTGACGAGTGCTCAAACACTCATCATTTTATACCTATATTTGACTGTAAAAACACTGGAAACACCAAAATATGCTTAATTACACTGCAAATATCCTGGGATTGTGTTTTTATGTGTTTCAGGTATAAAAGGATTGAAAACAGGTAAAAATGAGCAAAGTATGATGAATTGGCAGAATCAGTCCCTGAACTTTCAAAAATTGGCAGAATTGGTTCCTGGTGGAATATTTTGGATGAAAACTCAATATTGGTCCTTGGGAATTCAAAAAGTGTCACAAATGGCCCTTTGGTGGAAAGTTTGAAGGACTTACAACTTTAGTCCTTCAACTTTCGAAAATGGAAAAAATACTGAAGGTCCAAAAATTGAAAATTGCAATTCTTATCCTTGGATTATTCATACATGGCAGAAATGACCCTTGTGAGAAGTTTGGGATGTTTACATTTTCAGTCCTTCATTTTCAGAATAATTACAAGATGGTCCTTGTGATAACACTTAACCAAACCAGACCCTTTGATATTATCCACCAAAAACAAACCCAATCCAAACCAAATCCACCCAAGCCCACTACCCTTAGCTCATTTCCCATTTTAATATAAAAAAAAAACCACCCCCGGTCAAACCATCAGTCAAACACCCTCACCTTCCCCACTCACCCCTGATTTCCCGCTCCTCTGTTCCCCCCTCCAAACCCTTACCTTCCCACCAAATTGTACCCTCTAGCTACCCTATAAGCTACCCATGTGATAATATTATCCTTCCCAACACCCCAGGCCCCATTTCCACCTCACTATTTTTGGCACCAAATCTAAATAGAGGGCTAGGATCATGGTAAACTCAAATTAATGGTTAGGATTTGGTCAAGGGTCTTCAAGGAACCCATTGGGACTGCCTTTTCAAACAAAAAACACACATGGATGCAAGGAGGCTTTATTTTCCATTTAGTATAAGTATAAGCTATTTGTAAGCCTCAAGAGGGATGTATTGTACTTAGTTGTAATCTAGTTAATTAGTTTCCAACTTGTAATCTGTTTTCAAAGTGAATGAAAGTTTCTTTTTAGTTCATATCTTGTTTCAATTCTCAGTCTCAATAAAGCATTTTTCAAGTATCTTCTTAAATTCATTAGTTGTTATAAGCTGTTTATAAGTTCATATAAGCTCACTCAGTATCTTAAAATATAAAAAGAAACCAAAAAGAAACATAAAAACAGTCACAAACAAATCACAGGGTACCTTTGCATTGTAACTGTGGAAAGCAATTGGAAGTGGCTGTAATGGATAAGCCAGGTGGACTTTACCTAGCTTATCTTTGATAAGCTAGGAGCTTGTTGTTGTAAAAGAGGCCCTAGTTGAAGCTAGGCCAAGGTTTTAAGTTCTTATGTCTTAATTTCATATTTTTAGTTCAAAAGTTGCATAATCTGTTATTGTAGTTGTTTGTGCTTATTTATTGCTAAATTGTGCTTATTCTGTCTTATTATTACTTAATAGATAGCTTTTAGTTCACAGATTAGAACTTTGCTCAAGTTTCATTCAAATCTGTGTTTTCAAGGAGTGTTTGGATTTGTCTGTTTCACTGAGTAATTTTTGGTTTCCTTGGTTAAAACCTCTTTAGACACCATTCTCAGTACTAAAACAGAATAGGTAAATAAAATTTTAGGTGGTTGTAAGCTTTAAAAAGTCAAACTCACTTTGATCTTAACCTAAACAATCACTGTTGGAATTTTAGGTTAGCATAAGCTTCAATTCAACTCATAATTTTTTAGTGTAGCCTAAAGTAGTCATATTACAGCTTAATATAACTAAATCAATCAGTAGGAAGGATTTAAATCTCGCTTTAGTCAACTTAGGATCAAAACATAAAAAGTCAAATTTCAAAGTACTGTCAGAAAACCAAAATTTCAAGGATTTTTCCTAAATTTAGCTTACACATTTAGGCCTTGATCTTTTTGGAGGTTGAAGTCTATCAGCTAAACTACAGGAACATGTTCATTTGATTTTTAAGAATTTTTTTGTGTGCTTATTTGGCTAGTTGAAAAGGCCTGCAGGGCAAGGAAGTGCCCTGCACCAGGGTACTTTGCATTTTACCCGTTTTTGATTTCCCTCTCCTAGGCTTATTTGTGAACATTAAGATTTGAATTTTAGCTTTTTTGAAAGCCCTTGAGCTTATCTTTTTAGAACTTGACTTATTTTGTATCTCTGTTGTCATTTGAGTAGCTTATTTTGGGCTTAAAGTTTGTCTTGTTTCACCTTTTGTACTGACTACTCAGTGTAAAACCACCAAGTTCATAAGACCATATCTTGTTCAATAGTGGGCCCCACCTATTGCTTTTTGGCTTTTTGGAAACCCCAATAAGCCAACTTACTAAATCAGTGCTTATTTTGAAGTTGTGACCTTATTTGGACCCTTGAATCAAGGCCTACAAGTTGGCCTGTTTCACCAAGCATACTGAGTACCTCAGTGTTTTGGCTTATTTTTAAGTGCTTCTCTAGTGCTTATTAGTGGACCTTATGGACTGCTTATTGGCATTTTGAAAAGCTCTTGAGCTCAGCTTTTAGAATTGGCTTTTAATTTGGACCCTTGCCCCCTCCTGTGGACCCCACAAGGGCTGCAAGTTGCCCCTTTTTGGCCTTTGTGGCCTGTCAAATAAGCCAAGTGCTTATTTGTAGTTTGTAGCTTATTTCTTGTGCTTATCTAGTTCCTCTATGCTTATTTCTAGTTTTTATTATTAGTTGTTAGCTTATTTTGTTCTGTGGTACTTTAGAATAGCTTTTTAAGTAGCTTTTCAAAGATCAAAAAGTCCTATTAAGCTTAAACTTCAAACTGTTAAGCTCATAAGCACTTAAATTGCTTATTTTTTAGTTTCAGCCATTATGTCTTCACAAAAGTTGTTTATAATTAGTATTTAAATAGTTTTGAAAGAGAAAAACCAAGAAAATCCAAAAATAAAAATGGTAATAGCCTCTATTTAAGCCATTTAGCTTATTTTCAGCTTTTTCAAAAAGCAATTTTCATTTTTATAATTTTCATAGCTTCCTGTACTTATAAAATAATTTTAGAAAAATTTTCATATTTTTCACTGTTCATTTGCTATTTTTCTTAATTTAAATTAGTTTAAAGTAATTAATTATTAGTTTTTAATTAATAATAATTATCTAAAAAGTCAGAAAAATACAAAATTAATTTTAAAATTAGTTTTAAGTTATTTTAGATTTTCCAAATTAAATTTTCATTTTTCTAGTGTAAAATCATATTTAGTTATAATTTAGGGTAATTTAAAAAATTAATATTAATTAGAAATTAGTAATTAATTAATAATAATTAATTAAATAGTCTAAAAATTATTTTTCTTTTTCTCAAAATTTTCTTTTACCATTAGGTTTGTAAAAATATAATTTTCATCTTTGTAGGACTTGTATTGCTCCCATTTCACTTTTTACTTCGTACGTTTACGTCCGTGTTAATTTTAAACGTACGTTTTTAGGTTTTGATTCGTTTTTAGAATATCCAATCTCACGTTATTGTTCACATAGCTTGTCTAAGCTATTTCCTTTCATAATTCTTCAAATTTATCAATCATAACCCTTTCCTGTGAAAATCACCCGATCACAAGACGTTCAAAATACCATTCACACCTCGCCGGGATATAACGACCCGGGGGAACTCTGTACTAACCGGAAGCATTGGTTTAGGCTGTTTGACTATATTGACCACATCCGTGGTTGACTTTAGTTGACCGTTCAGGCTCAATCAAGTAGTTAAGTGGGTTTATAGTCTCCTACAGGGGTGAGCACAAACCGAACCGGAAATCAAAATAGCCGAAATAAAGCAAGAATCGAGAGTTCGACTTTAAAAAATTAGAAAACAATTTTGGCTGTGCGGTTTTGGTTACTGCCGAAATATCCATAGCGTCCCAATCCGCCTTATTCAGAGAATAATTCTTTTTATTTAAACTAAACCCGTTAAAATTTGTAATGCTTGTATCATAAAATGATTTTGTTAATACATTTCTAGTTAATTATTTCAGTCACACATCATTAGCTATTTGTTGTGTAAATTTTTAAGACATGTCAAAATATTATCTCTTTACTTTCAACTAGTCATAATATTCGTACACGCACAGAATTCAGATTACGGTAAAAACTAGATACTCTATGTACTTATCATAGAAACTCATTATGCTTTATTTACTTCTGAAATGTGTGGTTGTGGTTTCTTCTTATCCTTTTTATTTTAATTTTTCTTCTTATTTGATCCTAACTCTTGTTTACTTAATAAATTCTCATAATACATAACTAAAACGGGTTGTTAGGGGTATTTTGGTCATTTCTCACTTCTCCATCTTCTACATATACATTCCTTCCGGCCAAACACCATTTATTCCCGCCAAAAAGCTCAATTTCAAAACAAAAATGCTGCCACATTAACTTGTTAAATATTTCAATTTAGTGATTATGTTTATACAAAATTGAAAGTATAAAAAATTCTCTCTGAAGTGAGGTTTTCTGTGTAGAATATACCTTTGAATGATGCCACATATTATCGTTCCCATCCAAACTAGAGATCTTGACATTAAAAGATCTTGATGAGAGTTGAACCTCTTTGACAACTGTTATTATTTCTCAAGAGATGTCAAGGGCGATAGGGCCATTCCCTATCACTACACCACGAGATGATCACAAAGGGCGTCGAGCGAAGGATTTCGATAACGGGATATGTCATTTTTTAACGTTATTTAAAACAAAGCGGGTCGGGTTTAATATAAAGGTAACCAAAATGCTCTAATACAATGCAATTAACACTAATCATAAATTTAGGTGCCGATAAAAGATTCGGTTGATGATTTTTGTTAGTTTATGTAGAAAAATTCAAATATCAAGTATTTAAAAATTATATTAAAGCACTTACAAATTTACAGTTTTACGAATAATTTAACTAAATGGTACGAGATTATTATATCAAAAAAATAATCATTAGATATTTGAGAAACTCTATGATGCTAACCAGGGATGGCAACGGGGCGGGTTTGGGGCGAGGCGGCCATCCCCATCCCCAAACCCGATTACCAAAGTTCTCCCCAAACCCGCCCCAATCTCCATCGGGGATCTAATCGAGGCGCCCCATTTGGTCGTGATGGTTCCCCAAACCCGCCCCATATTAATCGGGGATTTTATCGGGGTGTCCTCTATGGGTGCAATTCTCGACTGAAGTTGTGTCATTTCACATTTATTTTTTTTTAGATCGTTAGCAATAATGAACCTATTAATAATCAATTACAAACAAGCCTTATTAAATTTTAAAAGATAGTATTATATATAAATAATGATAAATTATACCGTCAAAAATTAAAACTTAAAAATATGACATTGAACGAGTTTCTATAATCACAATTTTTCATTCTTACAAATATAAAAAAAACTAACAATATTAGAGTAATATTTTTTTATTACATAAATACTAACTGATTGGTTCCGAACGGTCAGATATTATTGACCAAGGTCAATAAGTCAAAAACAGCTCAGTTCCAATTCTCCGTGGATAGTATAGTGTTTCCCCGGGTCGTTATGTCCCAGCGAGATTGCAATGGTGCTTTTGAAAACGTTTCAGGAATGAGTGGCACTGAGGACAGTAGCCAAAGATGATTTGGGAAGTTATTATGCTACTGATTATTTGGAATTTGAACAACTTGGAATGATATTAACAATAACAGATATACAGATATAATTACAAATACACAACTTGGGAATCAGATTACAATCAGAGAAAAGTGGGATTTAACAATTTACAACTACAGGGGGTGCAAGTGAAACTTAAAATAGAAAGAAAATTTAAAATGAAAATGAAATTATTAACTTGATTATTTTAATATTTAAATACTAATTAATTAATTAAAACTATTTAAAATGTAATTTAAATAAACTAAAAATGACAAATGCTACAAATTAAACTAAAAACTTGCAAAAATATTTTCTAAACCTCTAAATGAACTTGAAGAAAGTATAAAAATTAAAAAGAAATGTTTTTGTCTTTTTGTGGGTTTTCTATTAATTAAACACTTATTATATTAATTATACTAATTAAACTATTTTAAATTACTAAAAATACTAAAATGACTTAGAAAATTATAGAAAAATTTATAAAACTAATTAACCATCACAGGAATCCTAAAAAATTATAAAAAGTTTCTAAAAATTATATTTAAACTATTTTACTAATTATTTACTTATTAATTAATTTAAATCTAATTTAACTAATTTAATTAAGAAAATTAGAAAATGAACAGTAGAATATAAGAAATTATTTTTTAAAAGTCTTAAATTATTTATAGAACCTAGGAAAAATATAAAAACCTACTGTTGTTAATTAAAAATTAAGAAAACTATTTAATTACTAATTTTATCTAATTAATTAATTAAACTATTTTTAATTCTAGTAATTATTAAACTAAAAGAGAAAAATCTAAGAAAATTATTGAAAATTATTGAAAATACTTAAAGGTGACAGGAAATTAAGAAAATTATGAAAATGATAGATTGCTTATTAATAAGCTAAAAAGAAAAATTAAAAAGATAGAATCTATTAAATAGAAGCTATCACTAATTTTAAATTTGGTTTTTTTGTTGGATTTTCTTTTTGACAGATGAAAATAAGTTAAAAATAAGAACTTTTTACAAAGACACTTTTACAATAGCTTAAAAATAAGCTATGTGCACCCCCTTTTTACCAAACAGTGGACTTATTAGCTTTATTTTGGATTTTTCAAGTGAAATAAGTTAAACAGTGATCACAGAAGGCACAATAAGCTATAACCAACTTAAGTGAACTAGAAATAAGCTAGAACAAGCAAAAGATCTTAATAATAAGCTGTAACAAGCAAATAAACCAAAATCAACAACCTAGAATACTTGCAGTCCCAAGAGGGCAACTACAGGCCTATGTGGGTCCCACAAATAAGCACAAGGGTTCAAAATGAAGATTGTTCCTAAAAGCTGGTCTGGTAAGCTTCACAATAAGCCAACAAGCAGAGCTTATGGCTCACTATTGAGCTTTTGGCAAGCTTGTGAACTTTGGTGTAAACACTGAGTACTCAGTGTACTCAGTGTGATGTGGGTAGCTTGTGGTGACAAGCAGGCTAGGGGCAAAGGGTTCTAAAGCCACAATAAGCACTGGAATGGTGAGATGGGTTGGCAAACTCCTTAAAATGCCAAAGGTCAGGGTCTAAAGCTCACAGATAAGCTCTTGGTGAGCTTATGAAATCAGGCTCACACCCCTGGAGCAGGGGAGGTTACAAACCAACTAGCAAATTCAAGAGTGCTTATTTATAAGAAGAAAACTTCCAAACTCCAATTTTCTTTTTGAAAAAGGGAAACAAGCAACAAAAGAACTCAGAACAACAAAAACTTTTTATTTCCAATCTAAATAAAACACTGTGGATGCTTAAGAAAGTCTGACCATTTTTTACAGACAAGAGATTTTGACTTTTGAAGAATCACTAAGGTTTGACTTTGGTGGATTTTGATCCTTTCTAACTAATTGATCTTGATATAACAAGGTTTAATAAGACTTATTTAAGCTATTCTAACTACTTGTGAGTGGCTTATGAAGGTTTTGGACTCAAAATTCTTGACAGACAACAATTTAGGCCAAATCAAAGGGACTTTGACTTTTTTACAAATTATTACTGGGTTTTATGATTTACTTAGCCTATTATAACCTATTGTACTATGTGAGAACAGGAAACAACAAACAAAACTACCAATTACACCCCTAACTCAGCAATTCCAAACAGTCCCTTATGTGGACTAGTTTTATGATTTTCAAGGTTTTTTTTACTGATTTAAGGTGTACAACAAATCTAAATTACTCTAATATGATGTAATTAACTTCTAGATGCTAAGGAACATGGTTAAATAAAAAAGAACCACAGAACACAGATTACGCTAATTTAAGTGATAAAAATGATTTTTAAGCAACTAAGGATCCTAACTAACAAGTACTACTTATCAATCAATATTATCACTACTAAACACAAATTTAACTTAGAAACACAGGGAATTATACTATTAAGCAATGTTATAATGGAATGCTAAAATGAAAATGTGAGCTTACAAGGTGCATTCCAAGCCAGTACCAAGAACAGAACCAAAGAACCACACCTAAAGGCTTCCACAAGCCACTAAACCTATGGCCATCCAAGATTTACCATGCTCCAGCAATCTACCATCTTCAACCTGCAACTTTTTAATTTTTCTTTATTTTTCTGATTTTTTTTTATTTTTCTTGTTTTATGATTCTACTGACTTTTAAGAGTTTCTAAAAGCTTCAATGAGCTTATGGGAGCTTAAGTGACCCTACAAGTCCATAACATAAACATAAACAACAACAAAGCTTAATTTGAGATTTTGAAAATAAAAGTGAAATCTACATACACTAGCAAAGACACTGAAACTTGAATATATTACTTGAAATGGTTTAAGTTACAACTGAATTGACTAACAAAAGGCTTAGAAACTTTTAACTTAACTAAAATAGCATTCTACAACTAATACGATTACAATTTTAACTAAAACATGAACTAACTAACTCCTTCTTGCTTCTCTTCTATTTATACTTGAGTTTTAGGGTTTCTCTTAGCCTTCTGAGCAAATCCCATCACAAACTTGAGCCCTTGGATCACTGATAAACCTCTAATCGCCTGCCACCTGTTTTGGCGCCAAAATTATATTTTGCAATTTGCTCTGATAACTTGAGGGGTGGGGGTGCATTTATTGTGGAGGTGATGGTAGGTTGGGCGGTGGAGAAGTGACAGGAAAGTGGGGTGGTGGGGGAAGAAAACCATAGTGGTATTGGGGGTGGTATTGAGGTGAGGAGGGAAATAGGGTGGTGGTTTTGACTGGTTTGATCGAGGGTCAAACGTTTGACCCTGGTTATATTAAACGGGGTGTTTGGGATTTTGAGTTGGGCTGGGAGATATAAGGGAGTGGGCTTGGTGTATGGATTGGACTGGATTGGTGTTTGGGATTTATTATATTTAGGGTCCGGTTTGTTTGTAACTTTGCACAAGGACCAATTTTGTATTTTGCCAAAAGTTAAGGGGCTGGTTTTGTAATTTCCCAAAGTACTCACAAGGGTATTTCCTGCAATGTTTCAATAGTCCAAGGTACTTATGATGATAAATCCCACTTTTGACTTTCCAGGGACTAAAACTGCCAAACTTTGAAACTTCAGGGACCAAATCAGTAATTTCACCAAACTTTGCAACCAAGGTCCATTCCTGCCATAAATGAGAAGTACAAGGAAAAAATTTGTTTTTCTCAAAGTTTTAATATCCCAGGGACCATTTTTGTCAATTTTCAAAGTTCAGGGACTAAACTTGCAGTTTTGTGAAACTTTGTTCCAAAGGACTAAATATGTAACTTTGTGATTTAAAAGGACCTTTGGTGACTTTTTCAAGTTTTTAGAATAACCAGGGACTAGATTTGACAACTTTTTGAAAGATGAGGGACTGAAACTGCCAATTATGCAAACTTTGTTTATTTTTCATCTGTTTTTGATTATTTTGCATCTGAAACATATAAAACATATTCCTGGGATATTTTCAGTATTTTGATGCAATTATGAGTGTTTTTAGATGTTTTGGCAGCTCAGAATAGGTAAAAATGATGAGTGTTTGAGCACTCATCAATCCCCCACACTAAAACATTGCTAGTCCCTAGCAATCTTTTGAGAAAAACTTAATGGATTTGAAACTCTTTACCAAAAGCCATCACTTCTGGAGTAGCCAGATGTATCTGTTCAAGTAAGAACTATGGTCCACCTGATAACCATGTGATTTTGAGCAAACCACCAGCTGTCAACGGATTTGATTAGTCTTTACCAAAAGCCGTTCGCTTCTAGACTAGCCAACTCTTGATGGACAAAGTCAACATCTTGGTGAGCTGATTACCAATTATGGTTTTTCCACTGCCTTTACCACAAGCCATAATCTTGCGGGCTAGCCAACTCATTCACTTTTTTGGATATTGCGAGTTGATTTACCGTACAATTTTGGGCAAATTGCAAGCCATCAACGGATTTGAGATATCTTTACCAAGAGCCGTTTGCTCCTGCATTAGCCAATCCTTTTGTCATTTAGACATGGCGGACTGATAACCACAAAATTTTTGAAATAAAGTGAAAAATTTTTGAAAAATTTGGGCCAAAATGGGGGTACTTAGAAAGTATTTTGTGATAAAATTTGCTAGAATTTCCCCCCCACACTTAGAATTGAATATTGTCCTCAATATTCAAAGTCCCGGCTATTATGCCGACTCTTTGAACGGAAAAAGGCAATAATCTAAGCTAACTGTGGAAATATCTTTTTGATTTTTCACTTTCTTTATATGTACATACAAACATTTTTTTTTAAAATTTATATACATATTTACTTTGCAAAAGGTGGGGGACGGCCACTCCCCCACACTAGAGTGTTAGAAAGTAGAAAGAAGTCAGAGATATGGGTGAAAACCCATATTTTGCTAATTTTTGTTCACCGAGACACTAGCTTAACTCGATCCCCGAATTCATTGGTCCATGGGGAAAGTTTGGAGATCCGGGACAACCATGGATGGTATGTCCTCTCCAAAATAGTGTTTCAAACGATGACCATTCACTTTGAAGTTGGGACCTTCGGGCTGAGATAACTCAACAATCCCGTATGGATATACTTTTGCAATAGCGAATGGTCCAGTCCATTGGGTTTTTAGTTTCCCCGAGAAGATCTTTAACCTTGAATTGAAAAGAAGGACTTTGTCACCGATGTTGAAAACGCGGTTCTTAATCTTTGAGTCGTGAATCTTCTTTGTCTTTTCTTTGTAGATCAAAGAGTTCTCGTAGGCTTGATCATGAAGTTCCGTTAATTCATTGAGTTGAATTTTACGGTGATCACCCGCTTTATGAAGGTCGTAGTTTGCATGTTTCAAGGCCCAGTAGGCTTTGTGGTCGAGCTCGATCGGTAGATGACACGCCTTCCCGTATACAAGCTTGTATGGAGTACACCCGATGGGTGTTTTGTAAGCTGTACGGAAAGCCCAGAGTGCATCATCTAGTTTGTCCGACCAGGAAGCACGGTTTTCACCTACGGTCCTCTCAAGAATCCGTTTAATACCACGGTTTGAAACCTCCACCTGCCCACTTGTTTGTGTGTGATACGCGGTAGAAAGACGATGAGTAATACCGTACTTAAGCATGACTTTTGCGAATTGATCATTGCAAAAGTGTGTACCGCGATCACTTATGATGGCACGGGGAGTTCCAAAACGAGCAAAGAGGGATTTCAAGAATTTCACAACAACTCGGGCATCGTTGGTGGGTAAGGCTTTTGCCTCAACCCATTTTGACAAGTAGTCAACAGCCACGAGAATGTATTTGTTTCCACGAGAAGATGGGAATAGCCCCATAAAATCAATGCCCCAGACATCAAAGATTTCACAAACTTGAATGGCATTTTGTGGCATTTCGTTCTTTTGTGAAATATTCCCATGACGCTGACAAGCTTCACAAGCTTTGACTAACTCGTGGGCATCCTTATAAATCGTGGGCCAATAGAAACCGGAGTCAAACACCTTTTTGGCGGTGTAGTTAGGACTATGGTGGCCCCCGGTGGGTCCAGCATGGCAAGCCTTGAGAATATCAGCGGCTTCCTGTCCGTAAACACATCGCCTGATGACTTGATCGGCACAGATTTTGAACAAATAAGGGTCGTCCCAGAAGTAATGTTTAACGTCTTTGAAGAATTTGTTTTTCTGTTGGGACGTCATCCCCTTCACGATGAAGTTACCCGCATGGTAATTTGCGAAGTCGGCAAACCATGGGGTAGAAGAGTCACCACAAAAAGAAACCGCACTGAGTGTCTTGAGAGGAAATGTTTCATTTATTTCCTGTTTCTCGGACACATCCTGGTGAGGGTTTTCTAATCGTGAGAGATGATCAGCAGCAAGGTTCTCAGCTCCTTTTTTATCACGGATAATGATATCAAATTCTTGGAGGAGGAGAACCCAACGGAGTAGCCTCGGCTTTGCATCTTGTTTTGCAAATAGGTATTTCAAAGCCGAGTGATCCGTATACACTACACATTTGGTCAGTATTAAGTATGGCCGGAATTTTTCAAAGGCATACACCACAGCTAATAGTTCTTTTTCAGTGGTGGTGTAATGACTCTGAGCCTCGGTCATAGTTTTGCTTGCGTAGTGTATAGGCTGAAAGTATTTTGCTTTTCGTTGCCCCAAGACCGCACCTATGGCAAAATCACTAGCATCGCACATAAGCTCAAAAGGTAAGTCCCAATCGGGGGCAACAAGAATCGGTGCCTCAGTAAGCTTTTTCTTTAAGGTTTCAAAAGCTTCGATGCACTCAGGAGAGAAGATAAAAGGAGCATCCTTCTCGAGGAGATGGGTCATAGGCCGGGCGATTTTAGAGAAATCTTGGATAAACCTACGATAGAAGCCGGCATGACCCAAAAAGCTCCTAACACCTTTAATGGTGGTGGGATGAGGTAATTTAGCGATGACATCAATTTTGGCTTTGTCAACCTCAATCCCGTTTTTTGAAATTTTATGGCCAAGGACAATGCCCTCTTTAACCATAAAATGGCTCTTCTCCCAGTTGAGACTTAAATTCGTTTCTTTACAATGTTTAAGCATTTGTTCCAAGTGGGAGAGACAAGACTGGAATGAATCCCCGATGACTGAAAAGTCATCCATAAATACCTCCATAGTTTTCCCGATCATGTGGGAAAAGATTGACATCATGCAGCTTTGGAACGTGCCTGGTGCATTACATAAGCCGAAAGGCATACGTCTGTAAGCAAAAGTTCCGTAGGGGCATGTGAAGGTAGTTTTCTCTTGATCCTGTGGATCAATGGGGATTTGGAAGTAACCCGAGAAACCATCGAGGAAACAGTAGTATTCATTCCCCGCTAGTCTTTCGAGCATCTGGTCCATAAAAGGCAGAGGAAAATGGTCTTTACGGGTGGCTTCATTCAACTTACGATAGTCAATACATACTCGCCAACCCGTGACCAAATGAGTTGGAATCAACTCGTTTTCCTCGTTGGTGACAACGGTTATGCCACCCTTTTTAGGAACGCAATGAATTGGGCTAACCCAAGGACTGTCAGATATAGGGTAAATCAATCCCGCATCAAGAAGTTTTAGAACCTCTTGTTTGATAACTTCGTGGATTTTGGGATTTACCCTTCTCTGTTGTTGCACTGCTGGCTTAAAGTCATCCTCCATTAAGATTTTGTGTGTACAAAATTCCGGGCTAATACCCTTAATGTCGGAGAGTTTCCAAGCAATTGCTTGCTTGTGTGACTTAAGAACCTTTAGAAGTGCAGCCTTTTCCTCATCTTTTAAGTCTTTAGCAATTATGACGGGTAATTTATCATCACCCTCCAAAAATGCATATTCTAGATGAGGAGGCAAGTCCTTGAGCTCAACCTCGGGAAATTCTTCAGATTTTTCAATAGGCTTAATTTCCGCTTTATGAAGTGGTTTTGGAGATGGAGAGGGTGAAGGATCGTCATTTTACAATCTTTCAAGAAGAAGAATATCCCCCTTCGGGTCAAGATAGTTTTCATCAATCTCATGAGGGATTGAGCTATCCTGAGCAAGAAAAGCCTCGACCTCTTCCAGAAGGAAGTCACTTCCCTCAAACGGAGTGAGAGAAGGGGAAGAGTCGGATATGATAGGCTCAGAAGAAAGAATGGTACTGCCACTTGCTGAGAAACCGAGGACTTCTTGAGAATATTCCTCTGACGCAACATCGATGATGTCAATTCGGTTAACCGTTTCAGTGTCATAGTTGGAGGAGTATCTTGAAGTCTGATCAAGATTGAATGTGATGGCTTCACCACCAACACGTAGAGTGATTTCTTCTTCGAAAACATCGATTAGAGCACGACCCGTTCTTAAGAATCCCCTCCCGAGAATGAGAGGAACTCTTGAGTCAGCATCGAAATCAACAATCACGAAATCTGCCGGAAAATGGAACTTTCCTACTTTCACGAAGATATCTTCGGCAATGCCGAGAGGACGAGATATAGTACGGTCTGCAAGCTCGAGAGTCATGCAGGTAGGAGTGAGAGCAGGAAAAGAGAGTCTCTTCCAGACTGAGTAAGGCATAAGGTTAATGCTTGCACCAAGATCGGCCAAGGCAAAGCATTCAACCATCCCCGGGAAAATGCAAGGAATGAGAAATTTCCCGGGATCTCCAAGCTTTTCGGGAAGCTTTTTCAAGAGCGCTGCTGAGCAATGCTCATTAAGTGGAGTTTTAGCCATCTCACAGAGTTTTTCCTTATTGCTTATCAGATTTTTGATTGTTGAAGCAAATTTAGGCATTAGAAGAAGAGCATCCGCGAAGCTAATATCGAAGTGTAACTCTTGGAAAATTTGGTAAAATTTTTCCATCTGATGATTAGCTCTTTCGTAGTTCTTTTGATCATTCAATCGTGAAGGATATGGAATTGAAGGCTTAGGATCGTTCTTTGGAATTTCATCAGAACTTTCCGGAGGATCAAATACAACTTTTGACTTGCGAGTCGGGACCGGGACAACTTGAGGGTGGACGTTGTTGGTACCTCCGTTATTAGTAGGAAGTACCGTGTCCGTGGTAACCTCAGGTTCACGTTCCGCTACCTTGGTAGGAGGAGAAGAAGAGGTAGAGGGAATCGTGGGTCCATTGTATGATACTCCACTTCGGGTAGTGATCGCTTTGACATCGCCCCTCGGGTTAGCGATCGTGTTGCTCGGTAGTGTACCCGGGCCCGAGGGTCGATCATTTAAAGACTTCTGAAGTTCAGAGATCTTGCTGATCAATAACCGATTCGTTTCCTTTTGTGCTTTCATGAATTGTTTTAACACTTCATCGGAGGAAGACGAGGGTTGAACAACGTTTTGATTTTGGTTAGGAAAATTTTGAACACGGTGTTTTGAAAATTCCCTTTGTTTTGGTTGTTGTTACCCTGAAAATTATTTCTCTGATTGAAATTACCCTGAATGTAATTCTCTTGACCATGGTTTCTTTGAAAATTTTCTTGAAAACCTTGATTTTGATTGCCATTTTGAAAATTGTTTTGATTAAAATGACCTTGATTTTGGTTCGGGTTTTGGGAATTTGGGTTTTGACCTTGGTTAAAATCTCCTCGATTCTGATTTTGATTCGAGTTACGGTTTTGATTTTGTTTAAAATCGGGAGGTCCGAGAAAATTGTTGGAACGATAGCTCAAGAGATTACGGTCCCCTTGTGGTTGGTAAGAATTACCCCCATGTTTTAGGAACCTTGAGCAGCATAAACGTTCTCTTGAGGAAAACCAGCAGTAGCTGGACACTAGGAATAAAGATGTGGGCCTCCACAAGTTTCACAACTTCGGGCCACGGCTTTCACTTGTTGATTTTGAACTTGTTGATTTTGCATAGTTTGGTTCATTCTCAACACAGCTGTAGAGATATCATCCATCTTTTTAGTTAAAGCAATTATATTAATTATACTAATTAAACTATTTTAAATTACTAAAAATAATAAAATGACTTAGAAAATTATAGAAAAATTTATAAAACTAATTAACCATCACAGGAATCCTAAAAAATTATAAAAAGTTTCTAAAAATTATATTTAGACTATTTTACTAATTATTTACTTATTAATTAATTTAAATCTAATTTAACTAATTTAATTAAGAAAATTAGAAAATGAACAGTAGAATTTAAGAAATTATTTTTTAAAAGTCTTAACTTATTTATAGAACCTAGGAAAAATATAAAAACCTACTATTGTTAATTAAAAATTAAGAAAACTATTTAATTACTAATTTTATCTAATTAATTAATTAAACTATTTTTAATTCTAGTAATTATTAAACTAAAAGAGAAAAATCTAAGAAAATTATTGAAAATACTTAAAGGTGACAGGAAATTAAAAAAATTATGAAAATTATAGATTGCTTATTAATAAGCTAAAAAGAAAAATTAAAAAGATAGAATCTATTAAATAGAAGCTATCACTAATTTTAAATTTGGTTTTTTTGTTGGATTTTCTTTTTGACAGATGAAAATAAGCTAAAAATAAGAACTTTTTACAAAGATACTTTTACAATAGCTTAAAAATAAGCTATGTGCACCCCCTTTTTACCAAACAGTGGACTTATTAGCTTTATTTTGGATTTTTCAAGTGAAATAAGTTAAACAGTGATCACAGAAGGCACAATAAGCTATAACCAACTTAAGTGAACTAGAAATAAGCTAGAACAAGCAAAAGATCTGAATAATAAGCTGTAACATGCAAATAAGCCAAAATCAACAACCTAGAATACTTGCAGTCCCAAGAGGGCAACTATAGGCCTATGTGGGTCCCACAAATAAGCACAAGGGTTCAAAATGAAGATTGTTCCTAAAAGCTGGTCTAGTAAGCTTCACAATAAGCCAACAAGCAGAGCTTATGGCTCACTATTGAGCTTTTGGCAAGCTTGTGAACTTTGGTGCAAACACTGAGTACTCAGTGTACTCAGTGTGATGTGGGTATCTTGTGGTGACAAGCAGGCTAGGGGCAAAGGGTTCTAAAGCCACAATAAGCACTGGAATGGTGAGATGGGTTGGCAAACTCCTTAAAATGCCAAAGGTCAGGGTCTAAAGCTCACAGATAAGCTCTTGGTGAGCTTATGAAATCAGGCTCACACCCCTAGAGCAGGGGAGGTTACAGACCAACTAGCAAATTCAAGAGTGCTTATTTATTAGCAGAAAACTTCCAAACTCCAATTTTCTTTTTGAAAAAGGGAAACAAGCAACAAAAGAACTCAGAACAACAAAAACTTTTTATTTCCAATCTAAATAAAACACTGTGGATGCTTAAGAAAGTCTGACCATTTTTGACCGACAAGAGATTTTGACTTTTGAAGAATCACTAAGGTTTGACTTTGGTGGATTTTGATCCTTTCTAACTAATTGATATTGATATAACAAGGTTTAATAAGACTTATTTAAGCTATTCTAACTACTTGTGAGTGGCTTATGAAGGTTTTTGACTCAAAATTCTTGACAGACAACAATTTAGGCCAAATCAAAGGGACTTTGACTTTTTTACAAATTACTACTGGGTTTTATGGTTTACTTAGCCTATTATAACCTATTGTACTATGTGAGAACAGGAAACAACAAACAAAACTACCAATTACACCCCTAACTCAGCAATTCCAAACAGTCCCTTATGTGGACTAGTTTTATGATTTTCAAGGTTTTTTTTTCTGATTTAAGGTGTACAACAAATCTAAATTACTCTAATATGATTTAATTAACTTCTAGATGCTAAGGAACACGGTTAAATACAACAAGAACCACATAACACAGATTATGCTAATTTAAGTGATAAAAATGATTTTTTAAGCAACTAAGGATCCTATCTAACAAGTACTACTTATCAATCAATATTATCACTACTAAACATAAATTTAACCTAGAAACACAGGGAATTATACTATTAAGCAGTGTTATAATGGAATGCTAAAATGAAAATGTGAGCTTACAAGGTGCATTCCAAGCCAGTACCGAACAGAACCAAAGAACCACATCTAAAGGCTTCCACAAGCCACTAAACCCATGGCCATCCAAGATTTAACATGCTCCAGCAATCTACCATCTTCAACCTGCAACTTTTTAATTTTTCTGATTTTTTTTTTATTTTTCTTGTTTTATGATTCTACTGACTTTTAAGAGTTTCTAAAAGCTTCAATGAGCTTATGGGAGCTTAAGTGACCCTTCAAGTCCGTAACATAAACATAAACAACAACAGAGCTTAATTTGAGATTTTGAAAATAAAAGTGAAAACTGCATACACTAGCAAAGACACTAAAACTTGAATATATTACTTGAAATGGTTTAAGTTACAACTGAATTGACTAACAAAAGGCTTAGAAACTTTTAACTTAACTAAAATAGCATTCTACAACTAATACGATTACAATTTTAACTAAAACATGAACTAACTAACTCTTTCTTGCTTCTCTTCTATTTATACTTGAGTTTTAGGGTTTCTCTTAGCCTTCTGAGCAAATCCCATCACAAACGTGAGCCCTTGGATCACTGATAAGCCTCTAATCGCCTGCCACGTGTTTTGGCGCCAAAATTATATTTTGCAATTTGCTCTGATAACTTGAGGGGTGGGGGTGCATTTATTGTGGAGGTGATGGTAGGTGAAGGTGGGTTGGGCGGTGGAGAAGTGACAGGCAAGTGGGGTGGTGGGGGAAGAAAACCATGGTGGTATTAGGGGTGGTATTGAGGTGAGGAGGGAAAGAAGGTGGTGGTTTTGACTGGTTTGATCGAGGGTCAAACGTTTGACCCTTGTTATATTAAACGGGGTGTTTGGGCTTTTTCTATTAATTAAACACTAATTATATTAATTATACTAATTAAACTATTTTAAATTACTAAAAATAATAAAATGACTTATCAGATTTTTGATTGTTGAAGCAAATTTAGGCATTAGAAGAAGAGCATCCGCGAAGCTAATATCGAAGTGTAACTCTTGGAAAATTTGGTAAAATTTTTCCATCTGATGATTAGCTCTTTCGCGGTTCTTTTGATCATTCAATCGTGAAGGATATGGAATTGAAGGCTTAGGATCGTTCTTTGGAATTTCATCAGAACTTTCCGGAGGATCAAATACAACTTTTGACTTACGAGTCGGGACCGGGACAACTTGAGGGTGGACGTTGTTGGTACCTCCGTTATTAGTAGGAAGTACCGTGTCCGTGGTAACCTCAGGTTCACGTTCCGCTACCTTGGTAGGAGGAGAATAAGAGGTAGAGGGAATCGTGGGTCCATTGTATGATACTCCACTTCGGGTAGTGATCGCTTTGACATCACCCCTCGGGTTAGCGATCGTGTTGCTCGGTAGTGTACCCGGGCCCGAGGGTCGATCATTTAAAGACTTCTAAAGTTCAGAGATCTTGCTGATCAATAACCGATTCGTTTCCTCTTGTGCTTTCATGAATTGTTTTAACACTTCATCGGAGGAAGACGAGGGTTGAACAACGTTTTGATTTTGGTTAGGAAAATTTTGAACACGGTTGTTTTCAAAATTCCCTTTGTTTTGGTTGTTGTTACCTTGAAAATTATTTCTTTGATTGAAATTACCCTGATTGTAATTCCCTTGACCTTTGTTTCTTTGAAAATTTCCTTGAAAACCTTGATTTTGATTGCCATTTTGAAAATTGTTTTGATTAAAATGACCTTGATTTTGGTTCGGGTTTTGGAAATTTGGGTTTTGACCTTAGTTAAAATCTCCTCGATTCTGATTTTGATTCGAGTTACGGTTTTGATTTTGGTTAAAACCGGGAGGTCCGAGAAAATTGTTGGAACGATAGCTCAAGAGATTACGGTCCCCTTGTGGTTGGTAAGAATTATCCCCCATGTTATAGGAACCTTGAGCAGCATAAACGTTCTCTTGAAGAAAACCAGCAGTAGCTGGACACTCGGAATAAAGATGTGGGCCTGCACAAGTTTCACAACTTTGGGCCACGGCTTTCACTTATTGATTTTGAACTTGTTGATTTTGCATAGTTTAGTTCATTCTCAACACAGCCGTAGAGATATCATCCATCTTTTTAGTTAAAGCAATTATTTTAGGAGATGATGATGAAGGGATAACTGATTTACATGACTCATCCCTCTCCGCAGAGGAATCCGAAAAGTTATGGTGGGCAGTCATGTTCTCAATTAGATCATAGCATTCTTCGGGACGCCTTTTCATGAAGGTCCCACCAGCAGCAGCATTGAGAATATCCCAGTGCCTCAATGTCAGACCATTATAGAAGGTATCTATGATTGTAACTTGTAACATATTGTGGTTAGGGCACCGATCAATTGCTAGCTTATAACGTTCCCAAGCCTCAAATAGAGACTCATCGGGATGCTGCCGGAAGTTGCTGATATCATTTCGTAACTTGGTAACCATGGAAGGTGGAAAATATTTTGCTAGAAACTTGGTTACCATTTCATCAAAGGTACGAATAGAATTCTTGGGGAGTCGGTCAAACCATGCAGTGGCATGATGGGTGAGAGAATAGGGGAAGAGATACAGCCAGAGGGCATCATCGGTGACACCATGCTGTTTCATGCTTTGGGTGACGGTAAGGTATTTATCAAGATGCTTGTTAGCATCGTCACCCGGTAATCCGTGAAATTGACACGAATTTTGGACTTGTTGGATCATGTGGTGCTTGAGGCCAAAGTCCGTAGCCTCAATAGTGAGTGGTGCAATAGGTCCGCCCCTCCCATGCAAGGTAGGCTGGTACAACTCCTTCATCGTTCGGAGATCGGGAGCTGGCTCATGCTTGGGAGGGTCAGGGGGTGGTGGTGGCCCGTCGTCCATTTCTGTTTTAGGTTCTTCAATAACAATACGTAGCTCGGGTACGTTTTTCTGATTTTTACGCTTTGTTTGTGAACGAGTGCGCATGCACTAAAAACAATTTTTCAAAACAAATTCGAGGTAAAACAACAGGGAACTTAAACCAATAATCACAAGTGAATGGCTTCTTTAAAAAAAGTACACCACTCATAGGGATACAAAGGCAAGTTTTAATCTTTAGTTTGGGAACTTATTATGTCCACACCCCCAATTGGTAGGTGTTCTGCCTTGGTTTGCGGTGGTAAGATTTTATGTATTTAACAGAAAAATCATTTTTGGGCTTTTGGGTGTGTGTGCAAAAAACTTTGGGAAATATTTTTGGAACTGATTCGTTAACCGAAATCGTTCCTTTAAGATTACTCGCAGGCTGGCGGGAGAGAAGAATGGATCTCTCTTCAGTTCGCAATTTAATGTCAGAACTTCCTTATACCAACTGTTTCATGTTGTAATCTTAAAGATAACGAAGTAATTTAACTTCACAGTTTGTTTTGTTGTTTTGATTTTTTGGTGTTGTTAACACTTCAAGAAAAGTGTTAGTGAACTTTTTGATATGATTGATATTTTTACAAAAACTTTTTACAAAAGTGGTGAAATTTGTACAGGGAGGGTTTTGAAAACCACTAAACTTAAAACGATTTTAAAACACGCAACAACCTCCCCGGCAGCGGCGCCAAATTTTGATTGGTTCCGAACGGTCAGATATTATTGACCAAGGTCAATAAGTCAAAAACAGCTCAGTTCCAATTCTCCGTGGACAGTATAGTGTTTCCCCGGGTCGTTATGTCCCAGCGAGATTGCAATGGTGCTTTTGAAAATGTTTCAGGAATGAGTGGCACTGAGGACAGTAGCCAAAGATGATTTGGGAAGTGATTATGCTACTGATTATTTGGAATTTGAACAACTTGGAATGATATACAGATATAATTACAAATACACAACTTGGGAATCAGATTACAATCAGAGAAAAGTGGGATTTAACAATTTACAACTACAGGGGGTGCAAGTGAAATTTAAAATAGAAAGAAAATTTAAAATGAAAATGAAATTATTAACTTGATTATTCTAATATTTAAATACTAATTAATTAATTAAAACTATTTAAAAGGTTATTTAAATCTAATTTAAATTAAACTAAAAATGACAAATGCTACAAATTAAACTAAAAACTTGCAAAAATATTTTATAAACCTCTAAATGAACTTGAAGAAAGTATAAAAATTAAAAAGAAATGTTTTTGTCTTTTTATGGGTTTTCTATTAATTAAACACTAATTATATTAATTATACTAATTAAACTATTTTAAATTACTAAAAATACTAAAATGACTTAGAAAATTATAGAAAAATTTATAAAACTAATTAACCATCACAGGAATCCTAAAAAATTATAAAAAGTTTCTAAAAATTATATTTAAACTATTTTACTAATTATTTACTTATTAATTAATTTAAATCTAATTTAACTAATTTAATTAAGAAAATTAGAAAATGAACAGTAGAATTTAAGAAATTATTTTTTAAAAGTCTTAACTTATTTATAGAACCTAGGAAAAATATAAAAACCTTCTATTGTTAATTAAAAATTAAGAAAACTATTTAATTACTAATTTTATCTAATTAATTAATTAAACTATTTTTAATTCTAGTAATTATTAAACTAAAAGAGAGAAATCTAAGAAAACTATTGAAAATACTTAAAGGTGACAGGAAATTAAGAAAATTATGAAAATGATAGAATGCTTATTAATAAGCTAAAAAGAAAAATTAAACAGATAGAATCTATTAAATAGAAGCTATCACTAATTTTAAATTTGGTTTTTTTGTTGGATTTTCTTTTTGACAGATGAAAATAAGTTAAAAATAAGAACTTTTTACAAAGACACTTTGACAATAGCTTAAAAATAAGCTATGTGCACCCCCTTTTTACCAAACAGTGGACTTATTAGATTTATTTTGGATTTTTCAAGTGAAATAAGTTAAACAGTGATCACAGAAGGCACAATAAGCTATAACCAACTTAAGTGAACTAGAAATAAGCTAGAACAAGCAAAAGATCTGAATAATAAGCTGTAACAAGCAAATAAGCCAAAATCAACAACCTAAAATACTTGCAGTCCCAAGAGGGCAACTGCAGGCCTATGTGGGTCCCACAAATAAGCACAAGGGTTCAAAATGAAGATTGTTCCTAAAAGCTGGTCTGGTAAGCTTCACAATAAGCCAACAAGCAGAGCTTATGGCTCACTATTGAGCTTTTGGCAAGCTTGTGAACTTTGGTGCAAACACTGAGTACTCAGTGTACTCAGTGTGATGTGGGTAGCTTGTGGTGACAAGCAGGCTAGGGGCAAAGGGTTCTAAAGCCACAATAAGCACTGGAATGGTGAGATGGGTTGGCAAACTCCTTAAAATGCCAAAGGTCAGGGTCTAAAGCTCACAGATAAGCTCTTGGTGAGCTTATGAAATCAGGCTCAAACCCCTGGAGCAGGGGAGATTACAGACCAACTAGCAAATTCAAGAGTGCTTATTTATAAGCAGAAAACTTCCAAACTCCAATTTTCTTTTTGAAAAAGGGAAACAAGCAACAAAAGAACTCAGAACAACAAAAACTTTTTATTTCCAATCTAAATAAAACACTGTGGATGCTTAAGAAAGTCTGACCATTTTTGACAGACAAGAGATTTTGACTTTTGAAGAATCACTAAGGTTTGACTTTGGTGGATTTTGATCCTTTCTAACTAATTGATCTTGATATAACAAGGTTTAATAGGACTTATTTAAGCTATTCTAACTACTTGTGTGTGGCTTATGAAGGTTTTTGACTCAAAATTCTTGACAGACAACAATTTAGGCCAAATCAAAGGGACTTTGACTTTTTTACAAATTACTACTGGGTTTTATGGTTTACTTAGCCTATTATAACCTATTGTACTATGTGAGAACAGGAAACAACAAATAAAACTACCAATTACACCCCTAACTCAGCAATTCCAAACAGTCCCTTATGTGGACTAGTTTTATGATTTTCAAGGTTTTTTTTACTGATTTAAGGTGTACAACAAATCTAAATTACTCTAATATGATGTAATTAACTTCTAGATGCTAAGGAACATGGTTATATACAACAAGAACCACAGAACACAGATTATGCTAATTTAAGTGATAAAAATGGTTTTTAAGCAACTAAGGATCCTAACTAACAAGTACTACTTATCAATCAATATTATCACTACTAAACACAAATTTAACCTAGAAACACAGGGAATTATACTATTAAGCAGTGTTATAATGGAATGCTAAAATGAAAATGTGAGCTTACAAGGTGCATTCCAAGCCAGTACCAAGAACAGAACCAAAGAACCACACCTAAAGGCTTCCACAAGCCAGTAAACCCATGGCCATCCAAGATTTAACATGCTCCAGCAATCTACCATCTTCAACCTGCAACTTTTTAATTTTTCTTTATTTTTCTGATTTTTTTTTTATTTTTCTTGTTTTATGATTCTACTGACTTTTAAGAGTTTCTAAAAGCTTCAATGAGCTTATGGGAGCTTAAGTGACCCTACAAGTCCATAACATAAACAAAAACAACAACAGAGCTTAATTTGAGATTTTGAAAATAAAAGTGAAAACTGCATACACTAGCAAAGACACTGAAACTTGAATATATTACTTGAAATGGTTTAAGTTACAACTGAATTGACTAACAAAAGGCTTAGAAACTTTTAACTTAACTAAAATAGCATTCTACAACTAATACGATTACAATTTTAACTAAAACATGAACTAACTAACTCCTTCTTACTTCTCTTCTATTTATACTTGAGTTTTAGGGTTTCTCTTAGCCTTCTGAGCAAATCCCATCACAAACTTGAGCCCTTGGATGACTGATAAGCCTCTAATCGCCTGCCACATGTTTTGGCGCCAAAATTATATTTTGCAATTTGCTCTGATAACTTGAGGGGTGGTGGGTGCATTTATTGTGGAGGTGATGGTAGGTGAAGGTGGGTTGGGCGGTGGAGAAGTGACAGGCAAGTGGGGTGGTGGGGGAAGAAAACCATGGTGGTATTAGGGGTGGTATTGAGGTGAGGAGGGAAAGAGGGTGGTGGTTTTGACTGCTTTGACCGAGGGTCAAACGTTTGACCCTGGTTATATTAAACGGGGTGTTTGGGCTTTTGAGTTGGGCTGGGAGATATAAGGGAGTGGGCTTGGTGTATGGATTGGACTGGATTGGTGTTTGGGATTTATTATATTAAGGGTCCGGTTTGTTTGTAACTTTGCACAAGGACCAATTTTGTATTTTGCCAAAAGTTAAGGGGCTAGTTTTGTAATTTCCCAAAGTACTCACAAGGGTATTTCCTGCTATGTTTCAATAGTCCAAGGTACTTATGATGATAAATTCCACTTTTGATTTTTCTAGGGATTAAAACTGCCAAACTTTGAAACTTCAGTGACCAAATCTGTAATTTCACCAAACTTTGCAACCAAGGACCATTCCTGCCATAAATGAGAAGTACAAGGACAAAATTTGTTTTTCTCAAAGTTTTAATATCCCAGGGACCATTTTTGTCAATTTTCAAAGTTCAGGGACTAAACTTGCAGTTTTGTGAAACTTTGCTCCAAAGGACTAAATATGTAACTTTGAGATTTAAAAGGACCTTTGGTGACCTTTTCAAGTTTTTAGAATAACCAGGGACTAGATTTGACAACTTTTTGAAAGATGAGGGACTGAAACTGCCAATTATGCAAACTTTATTTATTTTTCATCTGTTTTTGATTATTTTGTATCTGAAACATATAAAACACATTCCTGAGATATTTTCAGTATTTTGATGCAATTATGAGTGTTTTTAGATGTTTTGGCAGCTCAGAATAGGTAAAAATGATGAGTTTTGAGCACTCATCACTAACAAAATACTATATATGTATAGATGTATTTGTATATATGTATATTAATCGGGCGGGGCGAGGATTCCCCGCTTCCCGCCCCATACCCGATTAAAATCCCCGTTTAATCCCCAAACCCGCCCCGTAACCCGATTAGCATGCCCTGCCCCGTCCCAATTAGTTCGGGTTTCAGGTTTCCCCATTGGGTTCGGGTTTTATTGCCATCCCTGATGCTAACAAATTAAAATTATACATCTTGTCAATAATATCATGCTAAAAAATAAAAATGTATAAGATTCACACCATTTTAAGATTCTCGATTATACCAACAAATCAATATAAAATTATAAACCACAAGTTACTAGCACAGTTTGAGAAAATAGATAAAAATTTATATTCCACCCACTCACACTTTCACACCCACTTTCCAACGGGCATGGATACACCTACCCACCGGGTAGTTTACCCAGATGAGGTGGCATTCAGTCATTGGGAGAGAAGAAACAAAAGCATTAATTGTGTTTTTATTCCTTTCATGCCACATATTACAAGCAAGCATTAATTGTGTTTTTAGTCACCGGGTAGTTAACCCGGTGGGTAGGTTAAGTTTTCTCCCTTTCCAACCCACTTTCACATTTCCGCATTGCATCTTCTTTTCCATATCACATTGACTGGAAAAAAAAACCCATTGGCCACCGAAAACAGTTTTTTTCATTGGAGAGCACATTGTTGGTGAGTTGAGAGCGATGAGGGCACTAGACTTTTTTTCATAGATTTCACTATTTTTCCTCTATCATTTGTGTATCCGCAAGAGCTTGGTTGGGGGCATCTCCCCCCACTACCACTAAGGTGGCTCCGCCCCTGCTTATAAGTGAAGCAAAAAAAGTCCCTTATTATATCAGATAAAAATAGAGTGAAACAGGTTGCGGTTCTAAAGAACATCTTAATAAAGCAAAGTAGTTCAAAGTGGTTGTTAACAATGGCCACAAGGACTGATGTTAGCAAGAAACTTCAAAAATAGCTTGATAGGGAATGGGTCAATCAATTTAAAACGGGTTGAAAGTCTCCCAACGTCTAAAATAACACATGCAACCTTCTAAATCATTTTCAACGATTTGGATTATTATTGGTTTTATAACTATAATTAACGCACAAGTAGAAAAACTGTGGCAGCTCAATCCACACAGTGTCGACTCATACAAAATAACCCATTTCAACCAAAACCCGCAAATTACCTTAACAAACTGTGTCACCAAAAATAGCTTGGTATAGCCACCAAAAATAGCTTGAGAGAAAGAAAAAGAGCTGATTGTATCTGCTGATGTGGATCAACTACACTAATATCACAAGGGGGCTACAAAACAAGAACCAAATGATACATTAATCGTACTGATCAATGACGGATTACCAAGTGAAACTAATATTGTAAAATATTTCATTGGTGATAAATTACCTGAGGAAATACAAAGTCGTAATGTGCATCACGTATGGATGGCACAAGTATAACATGAGCACCAGAACCCATATATTCCACATAATTTTGAAGCTGGAGAACATGTCTAACTTATTCAACCAATTCCCCACTTTAGCTATTTGACCCGTCTTAGATAAAACACAGCCCAAATCCAACCATTATAAGTAGATAGCTAAGAAGCTTACACACCAATGATAGATATGAGGTTATATCAGCTGGATCAGCAAGCTGGTTATCCAGATCAAATCAGTCTCTTTGTATAACCTTTGAAAGAAAGATTATATACTTCTTTAACGTTTGTGAACCAACTCAGCTTCGTCAAGTTTCAACTGGGGAGATGGATGTTTACGAGTATAATTTGTAGGTCCCGGCCGACTTAATGATCGACCTTAGACCTCCAATGGATGCTACTATCATCAATATAACACCAATTACTATGCAAACCTAAAATATCATAACATCAATCAGGCAGTTGGAAAATCTTACATGAATAGTGCAAAAAGTTTTGAGTTATGACTTACCCAATTCGTGCACCAACTTATGCTCCATCTTTTGGGCTTCCTGATTATTAGCCATATGATGCAAGGAAACTGAAAGTAATAAAAAGATACAGTGAGACTGTACAACATAGTTCATAGGATTTAACGGACTTTCTAAAATGACATGATGTTAACGGCATACTGGTCTACTCAAATGGAAGAGCTTACATAGTAGGATGTTGGTACCAATGCAAACCCTCCAAAGAATCCAAGAAGACCGCCAAAGAAAGGGAATGTGATAGCAACAAAAGTGGTGATCACTGAAAATACCAAAACATTTTAATCAAAAAGAACATCACAAATAAACATATTGCTAAAAAATAGCATGAATTCTTACTAACAAATGATATACGAACAATGAATCAAAGAATAGAACTTGGTTTGAATCTCATAGATTTCACCAAGAAGGTTTCTTTCATATCATACACCAGCATTGAAAAGAGCTGAAATTTTTTCACGAAGCACCAAGTCCTAACAATTACTTGAATAGTGCAAGCACACAATTAGTAAAGTGACATATGAAGATTCCTTGCATCATTCATAATTATCATGTTACGGAACCTACAAAATTGTGGGCATTTGTAGGTAGTAAGAACAAAGGTTTCAGGTACCTCCATGCTATTGATACTGGATTCCATATCGGCAGTTAAGAATGACTTATTAGTGTTACATATAGTCATGTCTTCAGTAATGTACATTTACAGTTACTAAAGTGATAATTACAAAATATGCATTCTACAGCAGTATGAGGTACAGATGAATATTTATATACAGACTCCACACCAATATGAGTCTGTTACCCTAACTATAACTAGAATATAACACATCACACCAGTATGAGTCTAGATAATACTCCATCCTATACATAAAAAAATGAAACAAAGTTGATTCTAAATGTTGCACATCAGTTGGTATATTTCATTCTTTTGGCATACTTCCAACCTATTTATCTGTATCAAATATACTGATTTTAGTCCACAAATGGACTTACTAATTTGCCTTTTTGGTGTTTAATTAGTAGATGGGATTAGTGGAAGTATAAGCTATGTAATAGTTATGGATTGATTTATAACCTTCCTCTTCTATGTCCTGAAATCGATAACCTACAAACAAATCTCTCACTACAAGAAAAAAGTCTTTTAGTGACACTCAAAAAGTGTCAGAAAATGTCAAAAAAAGTGTCACTAATGCTTTTTTTTTTCACCTTCACTTATAAAAAGTGTCAATAAAAGTCCAGGCAGTAAAACTATATAGAGACAAAGTGTTCTGACACTTAAAAGTGTCAGAAAAGGTTGAGACTTTTCCTGACACATACACCTGTCACTATAGGCTACAACTAAAGAATCTGTTCATAGATGTATCTACCATGTATATATACATTCTAGGCAGCTTTATTTATCCATAACACATGAAAAACTAGTAATAATAACAAAAAACCGAGCTTGAAACCTATTTACTATTTCAACCATAAGTCAATATAAACCAAGTATTTTGCCTAGCTAGTAGCCACAAACAAGAAACAAACATCTGTCTCGAATATGAAATACAAGTACAAGTACAAAAAGACTATCCCATCCCCACTTTACCATCAACACAGCCTGTAGCCACAAAGCGAGATGTGCCGAGTCATGCCAAGTACGTAACACCTTCCTGGTGATTATAACAGATAAATGCAACATCAGCACACAAAACTTGTGACACAAGGAAAAAAATAGGTTATATTGAAGTGAGCCATGAGGTAAGCTTGAGTTTCACATGATTAAAGCGAGCAACAGACATACCTCGTGTTCGCATGTGCAACAGGGTATACAGTGATGTAGATCCCAAATAATGAGTTTGTGATCCATGCTTCCTCTTGCTGCCCAAGGAGCGCTGACATACAAAAATTAAACAAAACGTGTAATGTTAAGCATCTTACTAGCTATTTTGCTATGATTAGATGTGGGAAATGCAGGGATTGGCTATAGGGTCAAAATTGGTAGTTCTGCTTGCATGGTTAAAAAAAATCAACCGGAATGAATTTGACACAAGACAAACTCTTGAAACATTACAAGAAACTCACGAAACTAGATTTTTCGCAAAAATGAATATTAGATGTTTAGAATTCAGATCTGCAACGAAAACAGATATATGAACTTAACATTATACTCACTTCCTCTTCAATGACCTCTAATTTTAATTCAGCAATGTCAATCATGTATGCAAAGCAAAAATTGATCCTTGGAGCCACATTCTTAAACCTAGTGAAGCTTAAAGATGGAATTCCCACGCATAATGGCAGTGTCAAAAAGGTTATTAAGTTAGTGCCACCTAGGATTCTAGCAGAAATGAACTAATTCATGACTATGATTAAAAAAAATTCACCTCACTTGACCACATTGTTAATACCAGTTTAAGCACTTTTTGATTCATATAGTGCACGGGGGTGTGCTACATAAGGACTAGTGTTGGAAGCCGGAAAGTGAAAGGAAGTACGAGGGTGTGGTATCAAGTGTGTGCGATACTGTAATGTACTAGAGGTCAGGCATAGTAAATTAGAGATGTGCTCAATCAAGGTTGGTCATTTCAAAGAACCAACATACCTAGACAACCCACAGCCCTACCAAACTAATCTACATTCTATTACACATGTTCTAGAGCATACAACAGTGATGATATTATGAGTTAATCATTCAACCCGCACCAGCCAGAGGCATGCAATATTGTACTATAATAGTCTTGTAAATAGCAAAAAATAGCTTAAAAACTCATACCTTTGGACTAGAGGTGGCAAAATGGTTGGGTTGGGTTGGGTTGGGTCTTGGGTATTAGATGGGTATGGGTATAGATGGGTATGGGTATAGATGGGTCATTTAGAAAGATGGGTCTAGATGAGTTTGGGTCAAACGAGTCTTGGGTCGAGTCGGGTCGGGCTTTTTTGGGTATTTCATCTTTATCCTTTTATTCATCATTAATTATTCGGTTTCTTTTTGTTTTCGTTTTTGTCAGGTTTTTTACGTTTTCGTCCGTTTTTTTACGTTTCCTCCGTTTTATATACGTTTTCGTCTGTTTTTTTACTTTTTCGACTTTTTCTTACGTTTTCGTCCGTTTTTTTACGGTTTCAACTGTTTTTTAACGTTTTCGACAATTTTTTTACGTTTTCAACCGTTTTTTATGTTTTCGTCAGTTTCTTTACGTTCTCGTCAGTTTTTTTTCATTTTTTGTCCAATTTTTACGTTTTCGTTAGTTTTTTTACGGTTTCAATTGATTTTTAACGTTTTCGACCGTTTTTTTTACATTTTCAACCGTTTTTTTTTACGTTTTCTTCAGTTTATTTACATTTTCGTCTGTTTTTTTTTCGTTTTCGACAGTTTTTTTACGGTTTTAACCATTTTTTTTACGTTTTCGTCAGTTTCTTAACGTTTTTGTCCAATTTTTTTTATGTTTTCGTCATTTTTTTAAGTTTTCGTCAGTTTTTTTATGTTTTCAAATATTTTTTTAACGTTTTCGTCCCTTTTTTTACGTTTTCAACAGTTTTTTTACGTTTTCGCCAGTTTCTTTACGTTTTCGACAGTTTTTTTTACGCTTTCAACCGTTTTTTATGTTTTCGTCAGTTTCTTTATGTTTTTGTCATTTTCTTTACGTTTTCGCCAGTTTTTTTACGTTTTTAATCGTTTTTTTACGTTTTCGTCCGATTTTTAACATTTTCGTCAGTTCTTTTACGCTTTCGTCCGTTTTTTAAGTTTTCAACAATTTTTTTAACGTTTTCGTTCATTTTTTTACGTTTTCAACCGTTTTATTTATGTTTTCGTCACTTTCTTTACGTTTTCGTCAATTTTTTTACGTTTTCGATACTTTTTTTACGTTTTCAACCGTTTCTTTACGTTTTTGTCAGTTTTTTTACGTTTTTGATTATTTTCTTACGTTTTCACCTGATTTTTTACGTTTTCATCGGTTTTTTTACGTTTTACTCTGATTTATTACTTTTTCATCAGTTTTTTACATTTTCAATTGTTTTTTATGTTTTCGTCCGCTTTTAGGTTTTCGACCATTTTTTTGCATTTTCGTCAGTTTTTTTTTACCTTTTCGATTGTTTTTTTACGTTTTAAAAAATGTATAAAGACTGACGAAAACATAAAGATATGGGAGGAAAAGTAAAAGAAAAACTAACAATAACATACAAATTAGACGAAAACATAAAAAAACAGACGAAAACGTAAAAAAATGATCGAAAACGTAAAAAACTGACGGACTAAAACGTAAAAAAATAGATGAGAACTTAAAAAACGATCAGCAATTAAAAAAACCGACGAAAACATTAAAAAAATGATCGAAAACGTAAAAACTGACAAAAATGTAAAAAATTGGACTAAAACGTAAAAAAACTGACAAAAACGTAACAAAGCAGTTGAAAACGTAAAAAACGAACGAAGATGTAAAAAATAGACGAAAACATAAAAAATAGTCGAAAACATAAAGATACTGACGAAAACGTAAAGAATCGGCCAAAAACGTAAAAAAACTGACGAAAACGTAAAAAAACAGTTGAAAACGTAAAGAAACCGACGAAAATGTAAAAAACTGACGAAACGTTAAGAAACTCATGAAAACATAAAAAAAACAGTCAAAAAAGTAAAGAAACTGATGAAAACGTAAAGAAACGGGCAAAAACGTAAAAAAAACGGTCAAAAACGCAAAAAAATGGACCAAAACATAAAAAAACTAACGAAAACGTATAAAAATCGATCGAAAATGTAAAAAACTGACGAAAACGAAAAAAAACTGACGAAAACGTAAAGAAACTGATGAAAATGTAAAGAATCGGACAAAAACGTAAAAAAACGGTCGAAAACGTAAAAAAACAGACGAAAACGTAAAAAAAACAGCTGAAAACGTAAAGAAACCGACGAAAACGTAAAAAAACAGTTGAAAACGTAAAGAAACTGACGAAAACGTAAAAAAACTGACAAAAACGTAAAAAAACTGACGAAAACGTAAAAAATCGGACGAAAACGTAAAAAAACTGACGAAAAACTAAAAAAACTGACGAAAAGCAGTCGAAAACGTAAAGAAACTGACAAAAACGTAATGAAACTGATGAAAACGTAAAGAATCGGACGAAAACGTAAAAAAACGGACAAAAACGTAAAAAAACGGACCAAAACTTAAAAAAACTGATGAAAGCGTAAAAAATCGATCGAAAACGTAAAAAAACTGACGAAAACTTAAAAAACGAATGAAAACGTAGAAAAACGGACGAAAACGTAAAAAAACTGACGAAAACGTAAAAAAGATTCGAAAACGTAAAAAACTGATGAAAACGTAAAAAAAGGACGAAAACGTAAAAAATAGTCGAAAAGTAGGAGTGTTTTTTAAAATTTTAGTAAATACCCAACTTATACCCATGTTGTTGTATTATTTTACCCAACTAGACCCGTCAATATTTATTAATTAAAATCACCATACCCATCTTGACCCATCTAAATTATTTAACAATACCCAACTAAACTCATCCCAATTAAAATATTTACCCAACTTTTACCCATGGGTCATCATTTGCCACCTCTACTTTGGACGCGTGAATCTCTTTGGTGGCTCATGGTTCCTCCTGTCAGTTCGTGATCGAACCCTTACAACCTTGGAGTGAATTGCACAAGACACAGTATTACATCTTCACATACAACTTGGGAAGAGTGTACTCTGCAATAAAAAGCAAAATTATTAGCCTACTCAATAATTTCAAAATGCACATGTTTTTATGATCTGTGTTATAAGTCTTACGGTCAAACGCACAGGCCTCTTGAACATCCCTAGCAGCAGCTTGCTCAACAATGTTCCTCACAAGAAATCTCTTGATAGCCTTGTCCTGATATACCGATTCAGATCTGCAAACTATCATTATATCCAAAGATCAATGGCGTATAAACTCATATAGAGAACACTATACAAAAAGATACCTTAGGGCAGATGTTTGAGTGTTTGAGCAACGAATGAACTTGACATGACCACGACCATGCTTGTTCTTCCACCATTCCTTCGCTTAAAAGTCTACGCAAACAAAATTGTTAATCATCATATGATTTTCAAAAACCTCAGCAATTTTTATAATATTGAGCTAACAATTTATCCAAGCAATATTTTATAACACATACCGTTATTCAGAAACTATTATACAAACTTGAAGATAAACAAGACACATTAACAAATTCAGTAATTCTTTATCATTTTACAACAAAATCACCTCACCGTAAATCAAAACAATAAAATACCAAATCCAGTAGTTCAATAATTATTATACAAATTACAACAAAATCAAGACATTATAAATAAATAAATGACAATTTTCAAAAAACATGTAATTCACTGTAGATAAGAAAAATTCTATAACCGTGTCTACATATTTTGCAACGCAAAAAAGTAATTGCAAACCAGAACAAAATGATATCAGACTCATTTATCATTAAATATCGTTTTTGCTGGTAAATGTAAAACAAAAGATCACCTGTTAGTCATTTGCTGGTGTTTTGAGTGATTCATAATATAATCAACCACACAACCCAATCTGTGAGCCGAGGTCCCTAACAATTCAGAGGCATTGATATGCAATTAGACACCCACGTTCTCCTATATGGGTACAAAACTACAATAGTGATTACTCGTTTGACATGATTAGCAACATTAATATTGATGCTGCATTTGGGTGACTTTTACACTTTTCAACCCATTGGCTTATTTCCTTTAAATATAATATTATTGACTTCTAAAATGTTAAGTTACATCACACAAACAACTTTTTAGCTAGAAAAATATTTTAGTTTGTACTAGTTGGAAAAGACCAACTTCTCCTAACCCTCTTTTACCAAAAGAAAAACTCAAAAAATGGAAGAGGGACATTCTGTTATGAAGCTTTATCACTAGTGGCCATCAGTTCATTTTCTAAGTAAGAGTATAACTACCTTTTTTTCCACAACTATAATAACAGGAAAAGTGATTTTGACAATCACTGATCGTGCATGTTACTAGGTTTAATAATTGCAGATACACTAATGATATAATAATTGAATACAGCCATTATTCACAGTTAGTACTTATTACAGTTTCTAAATAACATCAATTTCAATCACAGCCCCCAATTCTCGGGAAAGAGATATTGATTAGACATTTGACTGATTGTTATGTATATATCAGTTGGATGTGTAGAGTTATTTGAGATTTGCGCGTTGGCTTGGTTTAAACAAGATTGGCTAAAGCATGTGACTCTTGGTATGGGCAAAAATAAGTATGTTCTTCAGAATCACGTAACTATTCGGACTTTACGGTGTAACTAACTACCGATTAATATTACTATAACCCAGTGTTCCATTTGTTGGGTAAAAGTAGTAGTTTGAGATGTAGTTCGCCTTAGATGCGGCTTGCATATCAACTACATACATTTCACAAAATTAAGGGGGGGGGGGGGGGGGGTCTTACTTCTTCAATCTTCATCACCATTCACCAAAAAGATTATGACACCCTGTCTATACTATAGGTAATTATTTACATGTTCCCACTTCCCACCCATTTTGGTTCAATTGGTCAAGTGGTCAGTTAGGATAACTATGGACCTACTATAGCATAAGGTTGGTTCTCTAGAGCTAGTGTCGGGCCACAAGCAAAGTGGGTGAGTACATCCAAATTAACTAACATCATATATAGTCTATAGAGAGAACAGTGTCATCTCATCTACATAGATAAGGGTCATGTTTCATCTTTAACATGAGTTAATCCAAAAATGTAACTTTGTGACAAAAGTCACTTGACCATTTTTTTTAACTAAGCTCTAAAAAGTCACTTGACCTAAGCTTGCTTGTATCAGTTACACAGCCAACCCATATATGCAGTGACACAAAAGGATGCATGTGAACTCTAAGATGCAAGACTGCTAACAGAAGTCTAGACTAGTTTATAACACAACTATATTTTACATATGTTGATTGCTAACGGTCCACGTAAATCGATATATAATGAAAAGAATCATGTAGATTTTATGCTAAAAGACTCCTAGGAGAATTTAAACTTAACAACCAAAGTAGTTCTGCTTATTCCTTCAATTGTCAGCAGGGCTAACCTTAATCCTATCTCCATTACATCCTTCGTTCCAACTTAGCTAGTGAGTGATGTTTACCAGTAGATAACAGTATAGAACTAACACGACAAAGTATAAATGTATCTATCACACGGTTTCTGAACAACGCTGTTATTCAAAACTTATGAGTAACACTCAAAAACATTAGATAACTGTTTCCAGGTAGTATCTATTACCAATAAAACTAACACGATACTGATGTGCTCACTTCATGTACCTACAAAAGCTAGTTTACTCATTAACTCAAAACGTTACTCACGTCAATCAGCCATAAGCAGTTTGGAACATATAATAGTATTTCTAAACTTTCCATGACCTAATTTGTGTTTGGCCCATTTAGAAAATTATACTTTAAACACTCCTACTCGAAACACAAATTAAATAAGCGTTTAACTTTACAGTCATTTTACACTTGTATTAGCTATGTTACCAAACAATTCTATACAACAATCAATCTCCACTAACCGCTTGCACCTATCTACCTACCTACGGCTAGTTTTGCCAAACATAGCACGCACTCAAGTAACTGTTTAACCATATTATGTTTAAACACACCTATCCGAAACGCTGTTAGAAGCTACACTTTGTAATTACAGTTACAGCTACACCTAACAAACATAGCACGCGTACAAACAAAATAGCTTAATAAAATCCTATATACCTATCAGAATGAGCTTATGAAGTTGAGCTTATTTGAACTTGAGCTTTATAAAGTTGAGCTTATTTGAAGTTGAGCTTAACAAATATCACAATTGCGTCATTAACTTCATAAGCTTAACATATATCACAATAATTACATAATTGAGTGACGAGGATGAGCTTCGATTAAACCCTAACGGTGACGATTAAACCATAACGGTGAGCTTCGACTAAACCATAACGGTGAGCTTCGACTAACGGTAAGCTTCGATTAAACCCTAGCAGTGACGATTTATTTGGGGAAAATGATTTGGAAAAGTGATTTGGGGGAAGTGAGAGTGAGGGGAAAAGGATTCGGGAAAAATGATTTTATAAAAGGTAAAATAAGATGTGATATGTTAATAAAATGGTCAAATCATATGTGTAATAATTAGTCAAATCGAATAGTTTTATTAAATATTAGTAAGTAGTAAGGTTTTTATAAAATTTGTTAAAAAATTTGAAGGGTAAAAGCCTATGTTTTAGAAACCAGTTTTTTAATTGATCCGGCTGAGCTATCTGGCCAGTCACGGTTCAATTAGGTTGTTCGGTCAAACCGAAACCTAACCGAACCGGTTCAGTTTAGATGGTCGTTTTTTTTAATTTTTTCTGGCTCAAACCGAATCCGAAAACCAGAAATATGTAAAGCAGAAAACCAAATCGAGTAAGGTTGGTTCAGTTTAGGTTGGACCAGTTCGTTTCGGTTTGTAGTTGATTTAATACACTTAAAATCTAGCGATCTTGTAAACAAAAATGGGCCTCGTATTTACATTTTTCAACAAGTACAGATACAAGTTAGACTTTTCATAACATTTTTTTAAATAAAAACTACGCTTTTGCTCACACTTTTTAAAAAGTGTGGGTAAAAGTAAGACTATTACTTACACTTTTCAAAAAGTGTGAGTAAAACTACACTTTTTCTCACACTCTATGTAAAGTGTGTGTGTAAATTAGACTTTTGCTTACACTTTTTAAAAAGTGTGGGTAAAAGTAACACTATTACTTACACTTTTCAAAAAATGTGAGCAAAACTACACTTTTTCTCACACTCTATGTAAAGTGTGTGTATAAATTAGACTTTTGCTCACACTTTTTAAAAAGTGTGGGTAAAAGTAAGACTATTACTTACACTTTTTAAAAAGTGTGTGTATAATTTAGGCTTTTGCTTACACTTTTCTAAAAATGTAGGCACAACTAGACTTTTGCTTATATTTTATGTAAAGTGTGGGTAAAAGTTAAACTTTTGCTTACACTTTTTTTTAAAAGTGTAAGTAAACATGTACTTTCGCTTACACTTTTTTTGTGTGTCATTAAAAATGGTGTCACTAAAAGACTTTTTTCTTGTAGTGAGATCTCTAACCAGTTTATGGCGAACTTTGAAAGACAGATCCATGTACAAATGCTCAGAATAGCAGCTGAATGCATATAGAAACAAAGACTGGTACAATTATTGCGTTATTCCCTTCTTCTCGCTTAAAATATATGACCTCGTACTCTAAAAGTAATTTTAAAACAGCTTAGTTGTCTAGTTTTAATCCTTGCTCCACATCAAGAAGAATTTAACACAAAATAACAATCTCATGCATTCAAAACTAATACCACTGATATAAAAAGAACTAATAATACGAAAACCTGCTAAAGAAAAGTAGTAACTGCTACTTACCTACATTATGTACTTCAATTGTGTAAGCACACGGCCACACACTAAAGTAACAAATGAAAATTCATTGCATCAACATATCGATCATGTTTTGAATCGTGCACAATTTTGAACTGTGTCAGATCAAAGGTACTTAGTTAATTATCTCCAACAATATTGGCAGTTGATAATGAGTTATTAGTGTCCCCTCTAGTCATGTCATTCAACAACATAAATACACAATTACAAATCATGCTATTGCAAATCAGGACGTCCGACTCTCCTACTTACCTACATCTAGAATCACTTAAAATAGAGTAAATACATAATCATTGAAGCAACAAATGAAAGTTTCAAGCATCATTATATCGATCATGTTTCGAATATAATAAAACTCTGCATAACTTATTTGAGAAGTAAGAACACACGTCATACACAATTACTAATTCAAAACATGCTATTAAAAATCAATCAGAATGTCATATGCTCCTACAGTCCTAATCACCTACATCTAAATAACTAAATTCACTTAGATAGAGTGATGACGCAATTATTGGAGTATCAGATAATAATAATTTCTAGCATCATACATCATTCATGTTTCAAGTCTATCAAAATTGTTAACTAGCATTTTCGGATAGTAAAGCATAAAGGCCGTACCTCCAACCTACGTTTCCCACGATCTTTATCACCAGTTGAAAACGAATTACGCGTCTCTTTACATTCATCCTGTATGATTCACAAGTAACAAATATGTAATTAACAGAACAATTCTTCACTACACTATCCACATGCAACAAACTACAAATCCATTTAACTGTTTGTTATATACTTATATGTGTTTGTAAAATTAGAAAAAAAAAATGGGGCATTTTAGTAGCTTCACAAGACACTTAATGAAACCATTTAACTGGTGTTACCTATAACGGGGCTCGAGGGACCAAATGGGTAACTGTTTGGCAAAACAGGGACAACTTACACCAGTAAATCAAAATGGGGGACCAAATGCAGAAACGGGCTGGAGTTCAGGGATGATCCGTGTAATTTACTCTTTAAAATGTCTTGGTCTTTCTTTTGGTCTTGGTCAATGTGATACAAAATGATTAGGGAGTGGTCTTAAAGTTACAGCTCTCGTATCTTCACAACCACACAAACACATCTATCATTTTATCCATCATATTTTGAACAGTGACGGAGCTACTCATGGAGTAGGATGGGCCATGGCCAACCCAAACTCTCCATTTGAAAGTGTATTATATGTAATCTGTTTCAAATTTATGATGTAAACTGCTACTTTTGTCTATATAAAAAAATGATTTGCCCACCCAATTAAATAATCAAACTTATGCACGGCATCACAGGTCAATATTTTTCGATTGATGATATCTTTTTTGATATTCTCCTGGTGCTATTCATCATTATATCCAATCAAACTCAATTCATAAGTGAATAAAATTACTCTGAGTTTTATCTAACATTGTGTTCGATTGTTGTCATTTTTTTTTATTTTTTTTTATTTTTTTTTTTATAATTTAGCGTTGCATATATACGTACGAACAAGTTTGTCTCGTTAACAGTCACCAAATCATAGTTTTTTTAAACATTTTATTGTTTGCGAAAAAGTTTTTTGGCCCACCCTGTGCCAAAATCCTAGCTCCGTCACTGATTTTGAATACATTTCTTTACGAGGAAGAAGATCATAGATCTAGCGATCTTACAGGTACTCGCTTTATGAATCAAGTTGTATTTTTTTTATAAGATATATTGCTTGAAATGCTTGTATATGATACTCGTGTACGGTTTCATTTTTTAATACACTATTATGTTTCTTATTAACAAAGCAAACATGATAAATCCAGTTCGCAGCTTCATCAATATTACTCACAATGCATGTAGTAAAGCAAAACGTCGGGTTAACATGTGTGGGTCAGTTGGTAGTTTCACACGAGGATATTAAGAGGCTTTTAGTTAATCCTCTTTGATATTAAGAGGCTTTTAGTTAATTCCTTGTGACAGACCCCTTTACTAGACTTTCGGCTATATACGTATACAATTATTCAATTTCTCGACTTCCATTAATCTAAAGTCTGTTAACGTGTGAAATCTAACATTAATATGAACATGAGTGATAAACTTTCATTATAGTACCACTGTTGACATTTTTAAAATGCCGAAGCATATCAAAGATACATGAGTTTACAAATTAAACAAGTTCAAACACTATATTTTATACTTTAAAGAGTTAATAATTTAAATACTCCGTAATCATTTAAGAGGATAAAGTATATCTTTTGACCACATTTTAAAACAATTTATAAAATAGCCCTCCATTTTGCGATTGATTTGTGAAGTCACAAAAGTTGTGAAAATCTTCATAAATTGCGAAGTGAATTCTTATTTTGCGAAATGAATTCTTTGCGAAGCGGTTACATGCATAATTTGCGATTTGTGAATGATTTCATAATTTAAAACGTATTTTAATATTCAAAATTAATATTCGCGTTCGCAGATCCTTCAGAATTAAGTAGCAGTACAATCATATCGATGCATACAAATATACAATACAACACATCTCAAGCATCTTTCGTTAAGAAAAGCAAATTTGAAAACTAGTCAAAAGAATTAAACAATTCAAATAATTAAATAGTAACGTATATAGTTTCTAAATGCAAATTAACACCTCATTTAGAAGCATTTGAATGAAAAATTACTATCGTAACATAAAACTACCAATTTACATTAAAAGCATGAATTAAAATCATTCGAGGACCAAACTTTTTTTAGGGACTAATCTCCACCCTTCATCTTCCCTACATCTTTATTTGATCTAATGGATGAGATTAATCCCAACAATTTAAAAAACCCATTTTCATCATTTTTTTTTCAAATATTAAAAACCGTTAATCGTTAAGCAAAAAAAAATATACCGTTACGACAAGCATTTAATTATCTTTCTATAAATAGGCACTTTGATGTATTTTTGACAAAAAAAATTTTTCGTTTTTTTCACGTCTATTTTTCGTGGCCGAAAAAATCACATGTGATATTACATATCACATGCGATATTACACTAATATCACATGTGATTTTTTCGGAAAAAAAAAAAAAAAAAAAAAAAAAAAAAAAAAAAAAAAAAAAAAACGTGAAAAAGACGAAATTCTTTTTGTCGAAAGTATATCAAAATGCCCGTGTATAAAAAGATAATTAAATGTTCGTCGCGATGGTATAATTATTTTCGCTTAACGATTAACGGTTTAATAGATATTTAAATTATAAAAATGGGTGAAATATTAAAATGCTTTTAATCTCAACCCTTGATTTATTTTTAGATGGATGGTGGGGATGATTCCCTTGGTATGTAAGAAAAGTTCGATATTTAATATAACTCTCTTCTAAAAGCATATAATTATGACTATTTTTAAAATCTTTTATGTACATTGAATTTTCGGTTATGTTTTTTTATTAGGAGTAATTTCATATCTCCTCTTCTTTAATTTTGAAATTTCATATTTACCCAAACACTGTGCACTCAATGATTATATTTTAGTTATATATAAAATTAAACATGAAAGTATAAATTAATATTTTTTATTATATATTGGATTATTTAGAATTATGGTCAAGGGTCTTAAAGAAGATGAAGGTAGAGCTTTTTGATGTAATAAGAAAAAATGTTAGTCCCATGATAAAAGAACTCACCTCCACGCGATGAAAGCTCTCATTACGTGGAGGTGAGTCAAATAAATCGCATTTTCCTTTTTATGTTCTCGACATCATGAAAAACTATCGAGGTCGTGTGGTTGTTACTGTTTAGCTTTAACAATTACAACTCACTTCTCCCGCTTTGATACTCGAGGGCTTGTTAAGGAAGGCGGCAAGGACCGATATCTGCAACTCCCGGGTATCACGCTAGTTTAAATTATTGGCCTTATTTTGAAACATCTTATAAGTGTGTACTAGTTATAATACCAATGCACGCGAGGGCTTTTTCTTGATTTTTTTTTTTTTTTTTTTTTTTTTTTTTTTTTTTTAATTTGCATTCTTTCGATTTACATGGAGGTACAAGGCAAACGAGCAACAAGCTACGCAGCTAACCCTTTTTGAATTGCAAAGCCAATTTTTTAAAAACTATCAAAGGATCAAATCATCATCCCATAAAAGAAATGTGTCCTTCTGATATAAGAAATGCTTTACATCAACTAACTCGAAGCTTTTAATCTGGAAAATTTGTATCCATAGTGAGACTGATAGTATCAACCTATTACTCTATATATGTGTTATATTTTAGTTGAGACGTAATTGGTTTAACCAATTATATTCATAAATATTTATTGGAAGCACTATGGAGAATACAATTAATAAATCTACTATAACTCCCAAGTGTAAAATGAACACAACAACCAAGGGTTTTTGCGCATATGAACAACCCTAAAGGTGTGGCGGTGCTAGGTGCAAACAACTTTAAGTGGCTACGCCAACCTCGTGAAAAGGGAGGGCTTTACCTATTTTGAGTCTGTGTGGCGGTGGGTTCAAACCTCATCGATTAGTTGGCCAAAAGGTCGGAAATCACGGTTACCGAGAAAAAAACAACATTGAAGATAAACCAGTAAAATCTGCATTGATCTCATTATACTTTTTTTGTACACTGTCTAATAAAAATTGGACATCCTTTCTCTCGAAAATAAAATGAACTTTATAAAAGATACATGTAGCATGTATAATTGCATAGAAAGGTCAGCACGGATTCATATGAAGATATGGTGTTCATTTTGATATTTATATTCTTGTTAATAATAGGGTTATTACTCAAAAAAGTTACTAAAGTTTTCCAGAAATTTGTTCTAAGTTACTATAGTGTTTTTTTTGTTCATCCAGGTTACTTATGTTTACGGGGTTTGTTAAATATGTTAGTGAACTTTGTAAATGATGACATTGGTTATTTTTTAAATACAAAACGGTCCTTGTGGTTAGTCGAGTTTCACGAAATTAGTCCCCAGACCACTATTTTTGTTAGTTTGACCGTTTTTCTTACGTTTTCGCCCGTTTTCTTATGTTTTCAACTATTTTCATACGTTTTCGTCCGTCTTTGTTTTTATTCGTTTTCAACCGTTTTTATACGTTTTTATTCGTTTTCAACCATTTTTATACGTTTTCGTCCGTCTTTACACGTAAGAAAAACTGGTGAAAGCGTATAAAAATGGATGTAAATGTATAAGAACGAATGAAAACGGTTGAAAACGTATAAAAACGGACGAAACGTATAAAAAATGTTGAAAACATAAGAAAACAGGCGAAAACGTAAGAAAAACGGTCAAACTAACAAAAATAGTGGTCTAGGGACTAATTTCGTACAACCTGAGAAACTACAAGGACCGTTTTGTATTTAAAAAATAAACAATGTCATCATTTACAAAGTTCAGTAATGTATTAAATAAACCCGTAAACATGAGTAACCTGGATGAATGAAAAAAAAAAAAAAAAAAAAAAAAAAAAAAAAAAAAAAAACCTTAGTAACTTAGGTCAAATTTCTGGAAAACTTTAGTAACTTTTTTGTGTAATAACCCTTAATAATAATTTAAGCCGATTTTTAAACCCGTCCGGATTAAACTTATAAAGAGGAATAACATGAGTCGTTATTGAATGTCGATAGTTAAAAACTTTTTTCCAGATATCCTTACTTAATTTCGTAAAGAAGAATAACACTAGTTTGTATATGTATAATTTCGTGCATTCATTTACATGTCACATTAACTTGTGTTTTTCTTTTTATATTTACAATTCTGTGCAAATAAATTAGTTTAATATATACTAATAGTAATATTTATAAATAATAACAATATATCGTTGTTTTTTTTTTTTTTTTTTTTTTTTTTTTGTAAAATATAAAATATATGAGGAATTTATAAATTTATAAAGTTATTTAAAGAAATGGAAACTGATAAGTGTAATTTATTTGAAATTTTAACAACTAAAGTTTTATGAATTACTTTTTTTTTAAGGGGCCTGTTTTATTTATTTATTTATTTTATTTTTTTACAAAAGTGACACATATGTATGGTTTATAGTACGTTGTATAAATTAGATGAATAATTAATAGTTTGATATTGGACAATCACATTGCTTGATTTTGCCACGTGTCAAAATAGTGTAACTTGATTGGTCCAAATTCTTTTTCAACAAGATTATTTTGGCAAAATTGCTTCTAAATAATGTAATTCTTTTATTATATAAAAGATTTATTAAATGAAAATGAAAAGATACTTGAACACCCTTTTGAATACTTCTTCCGTTCCAAATTTATTGTCAATTTTCTTTTTTAAGTTATTTTAAATTAATTGTCCACTAATAAAGAATTTATATTGAGTATATCATATTATATTAACTTGAAGTTATTATTATAAACTTTAAGGAAATCATAAATTAACTACTGAAATGTAAAACTGTCATTTTCCGCAATATAAGAAAGATAAATATGTACTCCGTAATAGTTCTGTTTTTCTCAAAACGTGATTTTTTGTTATTAGACAATTACTAGTATTTTGATAAGAAACGAGTAGTTTGTATGAGTATGAGTCGAAACCTCGATTCTCTTGATATTCATTAAGTCAATGTATTTAATAAACTAATCCGGTAACTGGTTCTCCCTTTCTTTTTCTCAACAGCAAATTGGTTGATGCTTTAGTAACTGTCGCTGCCGAGGCAATACTAGAAAAGGCTTTTTCCATAGCTGCAAAAGAAGTTTCAATTGCATTAGGTTACAGAGAAAAGGTGACCGAACTTCATGACACTTTGAAGATGATTCGTGCAAAGTTAAGTGATGCAGAGGGGAAAAAGAGTACAGGTGTCGTGATGGAGTGGCTGAAACAGCTAAAAAGGGTAGTCGATGAAGCTGATGATGTGTTGGATGAGGTTGACTATGAAATGTTGAGGCGTGAGGTGAAGGAACGATACCAGGGTAACAAGGCTAGAAAGATACTCTGTTTCCCAAAGTTGCAAAAGTTATCATTTGGTAGAGACATGGGTCATAAAATTGCAAACATTAACAAAGAGTTGTCTCATATTTATGCACGAGCAAACAATTTACAACTTCAAGATGAACAGTTTGAACCAGCTGGGAATAGCTACCGCCCGGGTACTGTTCCAGACTTAGACGGATTCAAAATCATTGGGAGAGAGAAAGATGAACAACGCATTGTTGAGCTTTTAACTAATTCAAGAGAAGGAGAAAGACTTACCATTGTGCCCATTGTGGGAATGGGTGGTATTGGAAAGACTACTTTGGCTAAGTCCGTATACAATAATCCCAAAATCGAGCAACATTTTAATGTTAGAGCTTGGTTGTGTGTGTCAATTAAGGTCAAAGTCGATACACTTCTCGCAGATATCTATGAGTCTCTTGCAGGAGAGAAAGTTAAGTCCTTTACTAGGGTTAATGTAATTAAAGATCTTAAAGAGAAATTGGGATCCAAAAGATATTTGCTAGTCCTAGATGATGTCTGGGTCTCTGGGATGAAGAGTTGCTAGATTGGGATGATTTCAGGAAGTGTATGCTATATGTAAAGTCAGTGGATGGAAGTGGCATAATTGTTACTACACGGAAACTAAACATTGGTACGAACGCTACCATTAAGGATTCGCAACCTTTAGGAAGTCTTTCATATGATGATTCTTGGGACATGTTTAAAGAAAGAGCGTTTAAAGAAAGAGCGTTACCATTGCTGCCGTTAATTGAAAGTATAGGACGTGATATTGTGAGAAGGTGTGATGGTTTACCCTTGTTGGTAGATATTCTAGGAAGCATGTTGCGTCGTTACAATACTAACGACAATACTGACATACGCAAGTGGTTGTCCATCCAAGAAAGCAAGTCTTGGGATGGAGACGAAGAGGGTAGAATTCTACGCATCTTGAAATTAAGTTTTGATAATCTCCCAAATTCTATGGTAAAGCAATGCCTTTTGTACTGTTCGATCTTTGAGAAGGATGAAATCATCGATAGGGAAGAACTTGTCCAACTGTGGATGGCTTTAGGGTTGGTTCAGACAGACACGACGGGAACCAAGGAGATGGAGGATGTGGGAAATGATATTATCCAAATTCTTGTAAACAATTCTTTGTTTCAAAACGTTACAAGGGATCAATTTGGTGACATTACATCATGTCAGATGCATGATCTGGTGCATGATCTTTTGTTATCTCTTTCGAGACTTGAAACCTTATGTTTGGTGGTCGAAACGAGTGATGATGTACAAATTCCTTCTGTAAAGCACCTCGCTCTGTACGAAAAAGATTACAAGGAATCATTCTCTTACAAATTTAGAAAAGATATGACAACTAGAACTCTGCAAACATTGTTCTTCATGGGGGAAGTCAAGGAGAGCATTTCACTTCAATATTTCAAGTGCTTGCGTATTCTAAACTTGAGTTATTCTAGCCTAAATGAGGTATCTGAGTCAATCGGACAGTTGGTGCATCTTAGGTATCTTGATCTGTCATATACCAGCATCAGAACTCTTCCAAAATCTATTGGTAAACTTTACCATTTGCAAACTCTGAAGCTGCTTTACTGCTCTGAAGAATTTCAATTCCCACAGGAAATGAGAAATTTGATAAGCTTGCGCCATCTTGTGTATGATTATTCAGATGTTGAAGCTCCTAAGGATGTGGGGCTATTGACTTCTCTTCGAACATTGCCATACTTTCAAGTGGGTCGACAGAAAGGACGTCAAATAGAAGAGTTAGGCCATTTAAAACACCTTGGTGGGAAGCTCCGTATTTACAATCTTGAAGAAATTGACAGCAAAGAAGAAGCTCTCAAGGCAGATTTACATGGAAAACAAAATTTAAACGAGATTGAATTCAGTTGGAGTAGTTGTGATGAAGGTGGTAACCGAAATGACAAGGATGTATTGGAAGGCTTGCAACCTGCTGCAAATGTGAAAAGCTTAACAGTTAGAAATTATTCAGGTGATAGTTTTCCAGAATGGGCAATGAAGATGAAAATCAAAACCGAAAGGAATTGGATCCCCTTTGCCAAGCTTGTGAAAATTAAATTAACTGGTTGTCGCAACTGCCTCAATATTCCAATGCTGGAAGACCTACCACTTCTTCAGGATCTAGTTTTGTGGCATTTGGACAAGGTGACGGTCTTAAGTAGTTCTTCAGACCAAAGGAAGCCTTTGTCTCAATCGTTGAGATCATTGAAACTTGAAGGTATGCAAAACCTTGAAAAGTGGACAAATGCAGCAGTGAATAGCTCAATGATGTTATCTCCAGTCCTCGAGAAGTTAGAGATTTCACATTGTCCAAAGATCATTCTCTTAGATGAATCTCTTCATCACCCTCTCAAATATTTAACGATAATGTTTTGTGAAAATTTAGAGTCCGTTCAAAGCATACAAGGCCTCACATCTCTACAGTCTTTGGTTTTCATCGGTTGTCCAAGTCTTTTAGAAATACCCGATTTGCACAACCAGAGATGTTCTTTGAAGGACCTAACAGTCAGAATTTGCAACAAATTGACTTGCTTGCCTGAGGGATTTGACTGTCTTGCGTTGTTAGACCATTTGTCATTAGGTCCATTCTCGGAGGAGCTCCATTCTTTTCCAAGTCACTCAGGCATCGAGAAGTTGGGGAACCATCTTAATTCTCGAGACGCCATCAGTTTGGAGCGCGAGGCCAGCAGAGCTTGCTGCAGAGGAGATCCGGTAACTTTTATGAATGTGGAGGAGTGGCTGCCTGCCCCGTCCCGAATAGACGAACAGGAACAAGCTGAAGAAGCGAGAGAGATTTGAGCTGCACTCCGAGAGTTATCCATTGGATTTGGAGTGCGAGAATTGCCTATGTGGTTAACCAATATGTCATCTATTCGACAAATAATATTCAACGACTGCAAGGGGTTAAGTGAAGAATCAGTAAGACAGGGTGCGCCAAGGGAAGCTACACGTGTTGTATTACAAGGTAAACGGTGAATGGATAAGAGAGTGACGTGGACGTTGCGGAACTATTCGATTACTCTGTTAGAATGTGTCTTCTTTCTTCTAGTGAAATCAATTATATCTCATTTATCGACTTATGTTATTTTTATAACATTAACTAAAAGAACCACAAGGCTATTGATGATTATTTCTTCCAAAAAGATGGAATTTAAAAGTGAGCCTGATCGACGATACCGAGTCTTCTTTGGATGATAACATCACGTTGAGGTTTGTGTCAATTGTGAGCACCAGCTGTATGTTAAATTTCCTCAATCAAACTAGTACTAAATAGTACTAGTAGTATGTAAGTTTAATCTTTTATGTCCATTTGTGTTTACTTTGTGTTACACTTACACCAATGAACTAATATGAACGTTATTAAAGTGTTGTGTTATTTTTATAACATTAACTATAAGAGCATGCCCATACGTAACACAAGTTATAAGTTAACGCAGTGCTACGTCAGCGCCACATCAGCTTTTACACTTTAACTTAACATCCACATCAATAACTCAGCCTTAACTCAACAACAATTTACAAAAACACTCATTCATTTAGGGGGTAAAGTGAAACTTTTTTTTTTTTTTTTACAAAACAAGCATGTTAACGTGCGTTAGTGGCTTAACATGCCACGTTAACGCGGAGTTAACGCAGAAGCATGCAACCGTAACTTGCCCATTAACGCGAGTTAACGCACGTTAACGTGATGGAGCACGTTACGTGTGCTCATGCTCTAAGAATCAAAAAGCTTGTGTCTCAATGACATTTCATGTGTAAGAATGTTCCTCAACTAAATGATTGTGAGTTGAAGTCATGCTTAAGACAATGTAAAATTGATTTATTGTGTAAACCTTATGAGATAGTTAATTACCTTTTAAAAAAATAATTTATATGTGTATAAGAGTTTCTTAACATTTCAAGATTGTTAAAACCCTTCGCACTTCACATCAACTAATTCTATTTACGTTGCTATCTTATAATGGAGGAAAACACTTCTCTCAATTAAAATTTAAATGTACATCAAAACTTAATTTTAAGCAATACAAGTTTTATAACGTATGGTACAAATATTTATTTGCCTCCTGAACTTGATTTTAAACAATACATATTATAAAGCATATGGTACAAAACTTTCAACATATTTAATTAATGTTATTCTTTAAATACCCCCTGTCTTAAAATTACAATTATTATACCACATAATACAAATCGGAGGTCCTTTTCTACCTTTGGTAGAACCGGAAGCAGCCTCTCTACCTTAGGTAGGGGTAAGGCTGTCTACGTCTCAACCTCCCCCATACACCGTGGAAGACGGTATTGGGACCCATAACCCGTGGAAGACGGTATTAGGAGTTACTTTACTTTACTTTACTTTAAACAAGCCACTTATTTATTGTTAAATCATAACCCAAACACTTAATCATCAAAAGAGTTAGCAATGTAGTCAACAATGTACCAACTTAATCATCCTTATCTACGTTTGTAAGTTGTTACAATAGAAATATTATTCGTCGAAAATTAGTATTACAGGGTACCTGCCGTTGCAACGCATAGGTACCCCTAGTTGATATTAAACTATAATCAACATTAACTAAAAACTAAGTGAACCAATTGTTGGAATTATTATATCATGACCTTCATATAAATAAACCAAGTACATCAAAGTGAGCATGAGCGGAAGCAATTATAATAGATCGAATAACATGTAATTATTAATCAATTATTTAAATCGTAAACGTACCTTTGTGATTCTAGCCCGAACAAGAATCAATGCAATCTTCCAGAACCAAGAACCCTAATTAGGGTTTATAAGGATTATATGAATTACCCCTTACCTTTTTGTAATTCAATCCAAGAATCAAACAATAGTGTGTTTGATTCACGTTCTTGTACACACGTACTAATTCAAGAAAAGTATTTGCAAGTAATAAAACACAAAACCTTTTTGAGATACAAGAAAATCGAAAACCCTTAGGGGTTTCGTTTGATGAATCGACCAAGAAAGAAAAGGAGAAGAAAACACCAAGATGTGTGTGTACAAGTTATGAGAAAAACCTACATCTTGGGTTTGCTTATATACTATACAAAACTTGGAGCTCAAGGCACAATGGAGGTGGGTTAACCCCCTTGGGCCGATCGGTTTTGGCACCCCCTAGGGGATTCCGGAACCTTCTCTTGTTTCCATGTTTTGTCTAGTAATTACTTTCCTAATCTTCGTTTAATAATTAATTAGTCATTAATCAATAATACTAATTATTATTATTTGTTTTGTGTTTAATAATTAATTATAACATTTTATAAATAATTATTACATTTTCTCTTCATACGTATTGTGTGCAATCCCGTGATCTCAAGTTCGATCCTAACACACGACTATTATTATTTTGTCTATAAAACCAACAGCTCCCACTTAGACATATCATAATAGTGTGATCACATCGATTAGCGTCTTGCAACACGTCGATGCCTCTAGTACAACTTGAGTAAGGCTCCTGGAAAACCTTTTAATGATTTCTCATTATTATTATCCCTTTGTTTCTAATACCGTGTTAAATAAGGATATGGATCTAGGTCATTCCTTAATTAACCATTCTGTTTCTCGTTTTTAGAAATTGGCAAGATTACCAAATCTTTTGAACCTTTCATGAAAGACCTTGGGCGTGGCCACGCAAACACCTTGACAACCCTACGAGGGGCCCAGCAGTATTAAACTCCAAAAATTAATTTGAAGGAATAAATTCTTTATTGATTACAAGCAAAACACACAAACTTTGTAACACTTCCGAAAACAACCCTTATGACTACCAGTTACGTATAGCGTTAAGTTGTTCCACAAAAATGTACTACATTCATGACCGTTATCTTGTATCTCAAGTCTAAGGATAACTTCTTATGATTTACTTAATGACAAGATCCATAAAGTAACATCATATAGTTGGGATAAGTCCTATATTCAGTATCATCGAATATCGTCTGAAATGACATGTCTACGCATCAATATACTTAAGTATATTATATCAACTTCAGATTTGTCTTAATTTAATAATATTCCCATATTATTAACTGACAACGGACAATTTAGAATAACTATTATTCATGGATTTAAACATGCAAAAATAGGACAACAATAATTAACAATAGAAATAAACATACCAACATACTTTATTTCATTAAAATAATAATTGTTTACAATATCCTTTATCCAAATACTAATCACAGTTATGCATGAAACTACTACCTAATTTAAGTCCAATTCCATTGGCCAATTCATTAAGCTTCTCTTTCGCCAAAGCCTTAGTGAACGGATCAGCTAAGTTTTCATCTGTGTGAACCTTCAAAAGATTTATTTCACCTTCGTCAACCTTTTCACGAATAAAGTGATAATTCCGTAGAAAATGTCTGGTGCCTCTCATGACTCCAGGTTCATTGGCAAATATGATTGCAGCAGAATTGTCACAATACATATTAATAGGTAATTCAATTGAAGGCATAACACCAAGCCCATAAACGAATTTCCTAATCCAAACAGCCTCCATAGCAGCTTCTGAAGCAGCAATGTATTCAGCTTCTGTTGCAGACATCGCAATTGTACTCTGCTTCTTGCTCCTCCAATCTACAGCTCCTCCATTGATAACAAAGACATAACCCGTCTGAGACTTCGAATCATCTTTATTACTTTGAAAGGATGCATCACAGAAACCTGTAACACAAAGTTCTGCAGATGGATTTCCACCATATACCAAAAACATATCTTTTGTATTCCTTAAATACTTAAGAATATGCTTAACAGCAATCCAATGTTTATCACCTGGATTCTGTTGAAATTGACTGGTAATATTTTGAGCAAACGCCACATCTGGCCTTGTGCACTTAACCGCATACATAATAGATCCTACAGCCGAAGCATAAGGAACTTTACTCATGCGAGCCACCTCTTCAGGTGTTGAAGCACAAAACTCATTACATAAGCCATGTTTTACTTTCATCGGCAAATATCCTTTCTTGGAATTTTGCATATTGAATCTTTTCAATATTTTGTCAATGTAAGAACTTTGACTTAATCCAATTAACCGCCTTGATCTATCTCTATAGATTTTGATTCCCAGAATGTATGCAGCTTCTCCTAGATCTTTCATAGAAAAGCACTTTCCAAGATATGCCTTAACTTCTTGCAAACTTGGAATGTCTTTTCCCATGATCAATATGTCATCAACATATAGAATTAGGAAAGTTACATTATCACTCCCACTAGCTTTGTGATACACACATGGCTCATCAAGATTTTGAGTGAATCCAAACTTTTTAATTTCAGCATCAAACCTCTTGTTCCATTGTCGTGATGCTTGCTTTAATCCATAGATGGATCTCTTAAGCTTGCATACACGATTTGGGAAATCTGGATTTTCAAACCCTTCTGGTTGTGCCATATAGATGTCTTCATCTAAATGACCATTTAAGAAAGCGGTTTTCACATCCATTTGCCAAATTTCATAGTCATAGTACGCTGCTATAGCTATGAGAATTCTTATAGCTCTTATGTCTGCTACAGGAGAAAACGTCTCCTCGTAATCAATTCCAAAAGTTTGAGTAAAACCTTTAGCAACTAGACGAGCCTTATAAATGTGTGCATATCCATCCATGTCAGTCTTGATTTTGTAAAGCCACTTACTCCCAACTACCTTGGCACCAGGAGGTAAGTCAACTTCTTCCCAGACTTCATTGTCATGCATGGATTGTATTTTCCCATCCATAGCAGCTTTCCATTTAGCTTTTTGAGGGCTATTAATGGCAGCTCTATAACTAGTAGGTTCATTAAGATCCCCTAGTGTATGCTCATCGACCTCTACATTAAGACATAGACGATCAGGAGCTTTCACAGATCTTGAAGATCTGCGAATGGGAATTACTTCAACTTCCGGTGGAGGACCCAGACTTTCCAGTTCTATAGGAAGTGTGCTAGTGTTTTCTGAAGGCAATGCATTATTTAGATCATCTTCTAAATCATATACTCTCCCACTGATTTCTTGAACCACAAATTCACTTTCAAGAAAATCACCATATCTTGCAACAAACACTTTGTTCTCAGGTGGGTAGTAAAAGTAGTAACCCATAGTTTCCTTAGGGTATCCTATAAAAATGCATTTTACAGATCTTTGTTGGAGTTTATCTTGTGAGTCACGTTTAACATACGCCTCACAACCCCAGACCTTTAAATAAGACAAGTTCGGAGCTTTTCTAGTCCATATCTCATATGGTGTCTTATCAACCTTCTTGGTGGGAACCATATTCAAAATACGAACAGCTGATTCAAGAGCATAATCCCAAAAAGATAAAGGAAGATTAGTAAGATTATACATTGATCGAACCATGTCCAACAATGTACGATTCCTTCTCTCAGATACACCATTTTGTTGTGGAGTATATGGAGATGTGAGATTCTGGACAATTCCATTCTCAGATAAGAAATCTTTAAAATCTTGACTAAGGTATTCACCACCTCGATCAGAACGAAGAGCTTTAATCTTCTTTCCCAATTGCAATTCTACTTCTGCTTTGAAAACTTTAAATGTTTCAAACACTTCATGTTTATGCTTAAGTAAATAAACATAACCATAACGGCTGAAATCATCCGTAAAAGTTAAGAAGTAGACAACACCTCTCCTTGACACATGTCTAAGTGGTCCACATACATCCGTGTGTATTAAACCAAGTAGATCTGAAGCTCTTTCCATATTATTATGAAAATGTTTCTTCGTCATCTTCCCAGAAATACAAGATTCGCATTTATCAAATGACTCATCATTGATATTATTCAAAAGCCCTTCACGTTGCAGCTTTTGCATGCGAGTCTTGCCTATATGGGCAAGTCTACAGTGCCAAAGGTAAGACGAATTCAAGTCATACTTCATTCTCTTACTTATGCTGTACATCGAATTATTATTATTGTTGGAAGTCACACAATTATTCATATCAATTTCAAACACACCATTCACAGCAACATCATTAAAATAAAATACACCATTTAAAGAAACAGAAATTTTATTGCCATCAATAGTATGAGAAAAACCAAGATCCAACAAACATGAAAAGGAAACAACACCTCTAATTATAGAAGGTGCATAATGACAATTGTTTAAACAAAGTACTAAACCCGAAGGTAAAACTAAATCAAACATTCCTATGGCTTCAACTGCTGCTTGTGCTCCATTTCCCACATGCAGAAATTGCTCCCCATAAGCTAGTCTCCTTGCCTCTCTAAACCCCTGAAGTGTATTACAAATATTAATACCACATCCAGTATCATATACCTAGGAATTTATTATACGAGATAAATTAAATAATTCAATGACAAATAAGTTACCTGAAGTGGCCCATGTGCCCAGTCTTCTTAACCTTATTGTTTCGCAAGTCATCGAGATAAAGAGGACAATTCCTCTTCCAATGGCCCATCACCTTGCAGTAATGGCATCCTTGATCCTTCTTTGGATTATTCTTGATAGGAGGGTTCTTCTTAGGTTGAGGTGGTTGATAAGCCATAACCTGCTTATTCTTATCAGCCTTCTTCTTTCCTTTACCCTTCTTCTTGTTCGCATTTGGCTTGTTAATTCTACCCCCTTGTATAGCAAGAACTTGGGGCGTAGGAGCCTTTGGTGTCAACCCTTTCTCATAATCAATGAGCAGTGCGTGCAATTCACTTACTGTCTTCCCCACGCAATGCATATTGAAGTTCCTCACAAAACCATTAAAATCCTTGTTAAGGGACCTATTGATTAAGTTCACAGCCATATCATTGTCATAGGGTTTCTTAAGTGTTTGTAGTTGATCCATGAAACTTTTCATCTTCAACACATGAGCACTCACAGGTTCACCATCCCCTTGCTTACAACCATGTAGAGCCTCCATCAAATCGTAAATCTCTACATTTTATGGTTTCTCATAGAGTTTCTTGAGTTCATCAATCATGTTCATGGGGAAATACTCCTCAAACTGCCTTTGAAGAGGTGTGGACATCGCCCCTAACATCATTGCGGCCACATCAATATGTTCCTTGCAATCAAGATTCCATTTGGCCTTAGCAGCATCAGTAGCTGCGTCGCCTTCAGGTTCAGCAGGACAAGGCGTTTTCAAGATTTCAAGTTGACCAGTCACTCGCAGGACAATCCTTAGTGAACGGTACCAATCATTGAAATTTTCCGAGCCAGTCAATTTTTCTCGTTCAAAATAAGTTTTGAACACAGAACGAAAGTTGGTGTTATCAGTTTGAGCCATTTCTACAGATAAAGAAAGTTCAAAACATTAGTATTTTTGATAATACAACTTTTTTCAAGAAAATTAAAATACCCAAGGAAAAATATCCATAGAATAATCTTGAAAACTAGGATCCTCCATAAACTTAGTTTCATCACATCAGTTGATCTGCTAGCAATGAAAGTACAATATGAGGTAACTTGTCGTACAAGTAATTGGCATAACATTTGTCCAATTCCTAGATATATGGGATTTACAATCACAAAACATTTGTATTGTAAGCATGTTTAGTCCCCATCTTAATGCCTTGAGTCCAAGTCTCACTTCCTACTCAATTTAAGTCGTCTAACTTAAAAACTGCAAACTCACAAATCCATCACATCAGTTGATCTGCTAGCAATGAATTTATGAAATTTACCTCTCCATTGCAATCTCGCCAAGTTCTCACTTGACGTAAATTACAACTTCAAGTGTTCTTAATTAGATGGCATTCGACTTAATTTTAAGGGTATAAATATTTTGATGTGATCAAAATAATGTATGAAGAAGCATGCATACAACTTCATAACATTGGTTTTACAAAACATTTTTATTACCAATTAGCTAAGAGTAAAATAACAAAGTTTTGATTGAGGTATCGGGTTCACCAATTAAAGAATAACCATCAATTATCGTCCACTATATCGTACTTTTGCATAAGCCCGAAAGCTTAGTGTTTCGGATAATCATTGTGGAATTGTGGATTATTCACCCTTAAGATGACAATGTACATGTAATGGTTGTTCGGTAAGTCTAATTTACACACAAACGAGCGTTAAGACAGAATGTTGTCTATCTAAGGCCACAATTTAATGCGATGCCAACCTTATACCCATCTTATAGTGTGTAAACTTCGGTCGAGCCTATTTAACCATTACGTACAAAAACATCAATCAACCAATTTTTTGAAATTTTAACTCTTAAAAACCAAAACAATTTCGCCATTATTTAGTCCGTATTATTTTTCTATTCAAAAAATTACCCTTTTCGTTTATATAAACATGTCTAACACAATAAATAAACAAAACAAATAATTATACAATAAAAAATAAAACAACTAAATAAACACATATACATAATCATAACAATTAAATATGTATAAAACATGTAGCCACATGCAAATCTTATTAAAAAGTCCTATTAATAATCAAATCTAGGTGTATTACGTATTAATTCAATTAGGGCTTTCTTTTTCTTGGAAAAAAAGCCACATACATCGATAAATCGATTGCGTAAGCCAAAATTAAATAAATACCACATAGCACATAATTGATTACTTAATATTGGAGTCTTCCCCAATTCGACATCTATTAAAATTTACATGTTTTAATATAACTTAACCATTAATATATATAAACAATTTAAACAATTTAAATTATAACACAATAAAAATCCATGCAAATATGCACTTTTTCATGGATTTAGCTTAACAATTAACATATTGCACCAAGATCGTTTACTAAAACGCATAACAATTACATGACATCTTAGGGTTTTTAATCAAATTAAAAAAAAAAAAAAAAAAAAAAAAAAAAAAAAAAAAACCATAAACCCTAAAAACCCTTTAAGGTCATTCGACCCATAAAAAATTAGGGTTAGGGATTCTAACAAATAAACCCTAAAAACATGTAACTAAATGAATCAAGATCCAATTTTTATGCGTTTCGATAATTAATTACACATTATAACGGCTCTAGATGCCACTGTTGGAATTATTATATCATGACCTTCATATAAATAAACCAAGTACATCAAAGTGAGCATGAGCGGAAGCAATTATAATAGATCGAATAACATGTAATTAATTAATCAATTATTTAAATCGTAAACGTACCTTTGTGATTCTAGCCCGAACAAGAATCAATGCAATCTTCCGGAACCAAGAACCCTAATTAGGGTTTATAAGGATTATATGAATTACCCCTTACCTTTTTGTAATTCAATCCAAGAATCAAACAATAGTGTGTTTGATTCACGTTCTTGTACACACGTACTAATTCAAGAAAAGTATTTGCAAGTAATAAAACACAAAACCTTTTTGAGATACAAGAAAATCGAAAACCCTTAGGGGTTTCGTTTGATGAATCGACCAAGAAAGAAAAGGAGAAGAAAACACCAAGATGTGTGTGTACAAGTTATGAGAAAAACCTACATCTTGGGTTTGCTTATATACTATACAAAACTTGGAGCTCAAGGCACAATGGAGGTGGGTTAACCCCCTTGGGCCGATCGGTTTTGGCACCCCCTAGGGGATTCCGGAACCTTCTCTTGTTTCCATGTTTTGTCTAGTAATTACTTTCCTAATCTTCGTTTAATAATTAATTAGTCATTAATCAATAATACTAATTATTATTATTTGTTTTGTGTTTAATAATTAATTATAACATTTTATAAATAATTATTACATTTTCTCTTCATACGTATTGTGTGCAATCCCGTGATCTCAAGTTCGATCCTAACACACGACTATTATTATTTTGTCAATAAAACCAACACCAATAAACTTAACTCAAACTATATGTAACAATTGTTTCAACCTCATGGTTTAATTACTCTTTGTACTCATTTATTACCTTAAGTTTAGTCTTGGCCATAAATGGTAAATAAGAAAATAATTAAATTCACTTTTCTCACGACCCTTTTGATTCCAATTCATTCGGTAACGTACGAAGCGTAAGTTTATTGATTCCAATTGCATTCATAAGTTGCTTTTATAGTTTATACAAATCCAATTTCTAATGTATTCATAAGTTGCGTTTGTACACATCTTCATTTTTGTAATTATTTAATTCATCATTAAATTCAATTGTTACTTGACGGGGCCTATCCATGCCTCTATAAAAGGTACCGCCAAGAAGTTATCGATTATCATATACACGATAATTGGTTGAAAATAAAATGTCGGCAATATACAGGGAAATGCATAGAACCCATAGTTCGTTGGTTTTATGTGAGAATAAAAACATTACTCATGTGTATATGACATTATTTGTGGCTTAGCCAATAAATTGTTTGGTATTTTAAATAACCTACATGTTTTTCCACACCAATAAGTGGTTAAGGAGTCCATTTTTTGTTGGTTTGACATTAATATGCAGGTTTTGATTAGAGCCACATAAGGAGATTGTTCGTTGCTCTTTTATGTGATGATAAAAACTTTTAGCTAACAAATTGTTTGGTATTACATTGACCTACATAGTTTTCACACTCGTGACAGGTAAAACGAGCCTTTTTTTGCTTCATTGTCATTCAATATATAGGTTTGGATTGGAGGTACGCGAGCACATGATTTGTTGAATTTGTTAGATTATGGACATTATTTTAGTAGTCGTATGTTAGGATCGAACTCGAGATCACGGGATTGCACACAATACGTATGAAGAGAAAAAGAAATAATTATTTATAAATGTTATAAGTAATTATTAATAAACATAAAATAACTAATAGTAATTAGTATTTAATGATAAATGACTAATGACCTATTAACGAAGATTAGGAAAGTAATACTTGTGAATAATTGGAAACAAGAGAAGGTTCCGGAATCCTTCTTGGGATGCTACAACCGATCGGCAAGGGAGGGTTCTCCACCTCCTTTGTGCCTTGAGCTCCAAGTATTCATTAGTATATAAACACCTCATGGGATTCATTATTCTCATAACTTGTACACACACATCTTGGTGTTTTTCTCTCCTTTTTCTTTGTCTTAGTCGATCCATCAAAACTAATCCCTAAGGGATTTGATTTTTATTGATCAAATAAGTTTTGTGTTTAATTACTTGCATAAACTTTTTCTTGAATTAGTACGTGTGTACAAGAACGTGAATCAAACACACTATTGTTTGATTCTTGGATTGAATTACAAAAAGGTAAGGGGTAATTCTTATAATCCTTATAAACCCTAATTAAGGTTCTTGGTTCCGGAAGATTGCTTTTGATTCTTGTTCGGGCTAGAATCACAAAGGTATGTTTACTATTTAATTATTGATTAATTAATTACATGTTATTCGATCTCATTATAATTGCTTCCGCTATGCTCACTTTGATGTACATGGTTTATTTATATGAATGTCATGATATAATAATTCCAACAGTGGCATCTAGAGCCGTTATAATGTGTAATTAATTATCGAAACGCATAAAAAAAAATTGGATCTTGATTCGTTTAGTTACATGTTTTTAGGGTTTATTTGTTAGATTCCTAACCCTAAAATATTTTATGGGTCGATTGACCTTAATAGGGTTTTAGGGTTTATGGTTTTTAATTTTTTTTTTTTTAATATGATTAGAAACCCTAAATTGTCATGTAATTGTTATGCGTTTTAGTAAACGATCTTGGTGCAATATGTTAATTGTTAAGCTAAATCCATGAAAAAGTGCATATTTACATGGATTTTTAATATTGTGTTATAATTTAAATGGTTTAAATTGTTTATATGAATTAATGGTTAAGATATATCGAAACATGTAAATTTATTAATAGATGTCGAATTGGGGAAGACTCCAATATTAAGTAATCAATTATGTGCTATGTGGTATTTATTTAATTTTGGCTTACGCAATCGATTTATCGATGTATGTGGCTCTTTTTCCAAGAAGAAGAAAGCCCTAATTGAATTAATACGTAATACACCTAGATTGATTATTAATAGGACTATTGAATAAGATTTGCATGTGGCTACATGTTTTATACATATTTAATTGTTATGATTATGTATATTTGTTTATTTAGTTGTTTTATTTTTTATTGTATATTACTTGTTTTGTTTATTTATTGTGTTAGACATGTTTATAAACGAAAAGGGTAATTTTTGAATAGAAAAATAATACGGACTAAATAATGGCGAAATTGTTTTGGTTTTTAAGAGTTTAAATCTCAAAGAATTGGTTGATTGATGTTTTTGTACGTAATGGTTAAATAGGCTCGACCGAAGTTTACACACTATAAGATGGGTATAAGGATGGCAACGCATTAAATTGTGGCCTTAGAGAGACAACATTCTGTCTTAACGCTCGTTTGTGTGTAAATTAGACTTACCGAACAACCATTACATGTACATTGTCATCTTAAGGGTGAATAATCCACAATTCCACAATGATTATCCGAAACACTAAGCTTTCGGGCTTATGCAAAAGTACGATATAGTGGACGATAATTGATGGTTATTCTTTAATTGGTGAACCCGATACCTCAATCAAAACTTTGTTATTTTACTCTTAGCTAATTGGTAATAAAAATGTTTTGTAAAACCAATGTTATGAAGTTGTATGCATGCTACTTCATACATTATTTTGATCAAATCAAAATATTAATACCCTTATAAAATTAAGTCGAATGCCATCTAATTAAGAACACTTGAAGTTGTAATTTACGTCATGGGAGAACTTGGCGAGATTGCAATGGAGAGGTAAATTTCATAAATTCATTGCTAGCAGATCAACTGATGTGATGGATTTGTGAGTTTGCAGTTTTTAAGTTAGACGACTTAAATTGAGTAGGAAGTGAGATCTTGGACTCAAGGCATTAAGATGGGGATCAAACATGCTTACATTACAAAAGTTTTGTGATTGTAATTCCCATAAATCTAGGAATTACAATATGATATTGGCAATTATTGTTCGACAATTACCTTGTTGAATACTATCATTACTAGCAGATCAACTGATGTAATGGTACTATGTCAATTAGGATCCTAGCTTTAAGAAAATACTATGGTTTATATAAATATTTACCAATGGGTATTTTATTTTCTTAAAGATCTAATTATCGAAAGGGTAAATTGCAAAAATGGTCCTTAACGTTCCACAAAATTGCAAAAACGGGACCGAGACAAAAAGTAGCGCAAAAAAGCCACCCACGTTCCACTTTTCCGCAAAATCGCCACTGAGAGCCCTTTTCCGTTAATTTTCCCGTTAAGTGCCACGTAGTTGAGGGTAGTATCGTCATTTCACTGTTCAACGGGTACTAAGCTAGTGACACTGTAGCTTGAGGGACTAAATTTGCAAGCGATTGTTTGCCTTTTTTACAAACGGTACAATATCCACTCCCAGTTAAATATGAACGTTGCAGCACATCAAACTTTCACACTTTCCGAAATCCAGCAAAAAATATGGTCGTGATCTGTGACTGTGGGAAACAAGCAACAATCAAAACAAGCTGGACAAACAGGAACCCAGGACGACGATTCTACTGTTGTCCTTCATGTGGGTTTATTGGATGGACGGATCCTCCAATGTGTTGCCGAGCAGTTGCTGTGATTCCTGGCCTGTTGAGGGCGAGGAACGAGCTTGAAGAAGAGTTGGAGGAGCAGGTGAGGTTGATGAGGGAGAAGGATCAGCGGATTAAGAAGCTCAACAAGTTTCTTATTTTTAGTTGGCTCTTTTATTTCATTGCCATTAAGTTGCTTTAGGTGTGTTGACATCTTTCTGGGTTGTATCATCACAGGGTATAAGGTCATCCCTGGTTTGTATTGACCTTCATGTTAATAAAAAGTGTTTTATTTTAGCAGTATAGTGGGATCATCGTTGTTTTGGTTGTCCTAGTTATTATATGCAGTAAACTTGGTTTCTGGTTCCTTATCAACTTTGACTTACAAAAAGTCAAAACAAGTTTGGGTCATTCGGTATACTTATGTAGTGGGCATGTTGGGTCATTCAATATACGCAAGTATATGATGATGGCAAACCACAAATTGTGCACAACATAATACAACAAATAAGTATATGCTGATGGCAAACCACAAATTGTGCACAGCATTATGCAGCAAATAATGATGGTAAACCAAAATGAAAACAAATACCATTCCTGATTAATCAAGTCTAAAAAACAAATCACGTACAAATTATTGTCTAGAAGATAGAAACTCAGTTACACAATCCATACACTCATTGTGTTAAAACACATAAACAAATAACCAACCAAAGGTTATTGCACCATCACAATTGTGTTGACTCACTTGGCGATTTTGGCTTTTCTCTTAATCCTACTCTTCCTTTGACCTCCACCATTCCCAGTAGATTGTGATACATGACTTGCTTGTGTTCCAACTTGATGACTTGGCCCTCCTGCTACCTCACTTGCTTGTGTTCCAACTGGCTGACTTGGCCCTGCTCCCACTTTTGTTGCAGAAGATCCCACTGGCTGACTTGATCTTTCTAGTACCTCATCTGGTACTCCTTCCCTTCTTCTTGTCCCTTGGTTGCCTCTTCGTCCCGTACAAGCTCTCTTATTATGACCCTACCCACCACATGCACCACATTTGACAGTCTTGCCCCTTTTTGACAGCTTCCCATTCTTGACCATTGATTTTTTCATAACCTGTTCAGCAATCTCATCCCTTGACACTTTTCTCTTCTTCCGTGGTCTCCCAATTGGAACATGGTAGTGAGGTGGCTTTAGTTCACTAGGGATAGGGCAATTGGGCCAAAAGTGTCGACCAACAATTCCTTCAATCTTGTGTTGATACATCGCCCTCCATGTGGTTAACCAATAGCATTGGTGCACATAATCCTCTGGGATCACAACCATGTTGTCAGTTGATTCCTTGCTGTGTTTAGCCATGTCGTTGATAGCCGCAACAGCATGCTTACATGGAATACCAGTGAGTTCCCATCTCCTATATGTGCATTCCATTTTCGGCATATTCACAACACATTGGTCACCCCAACCTCCCGCACACTGGTATGTATCCCCCCCACTCCATAAAACCTTATACTCATTTGCTTCCTCCTTGATGGTTTCTAAAATTTTAGTTGCTGTTGGGGTTAAGAGACCTTCACATCTGTCTATTACATGTTGCACACTAACACTTCTCTTCACAAGATACTGCCTGATGTACTCCAAACAACCAATGATTGGTTGATCTCTGCTGCCCACTAACTTGCTATTGAACGATTCACATAAGTTGTTAAGAAGGATGTCACATTTAGCTCTCCCTGTAACCAATATATCAATATCAACATCACTTTTAATCTTATTAATATTACAGATGACAGTCATAATATCAACATCACTTTTAATCTTATTAACATTACAGATGACAATCATAATATCAAAATCATATTATTAATAGTACAGATGAAAGTCATAATATGTGTATAGTGTACCTGAAAAATGTGACCTTGACCATGATGATGCTGGTATCTTTCTTAACCAGTCATAAGCTTTAGAGTCGATTGATTTTAGCTCTTCCATTCCTCTATTAAACTCAGGGATTGTTGATGCTCTAGCACACCTCCAAACAAGCTCCTTGATACTTTCCCCCTTAAATAACTGCTTCATGTTGTCATATATGTGTCGCACACAGAAGCGATGTTCAGCAGCAGGAAACAGTTCTGCAATGGCTGGTAATATTCCCTGTAGATTGGTACAAAACTTACTATGGTAATGAGGATTGAATTAGATTGGAAATCAAGTAACTGAATTTACACAATGTTTATACCTTTTGTCTGTCGGATATAAAGGTGAAGTTTGATTTTGGTTGCAAATCAAGGTCATCTCCAAGATTGCTAAGGAACCATAACCATGAACTCTTGGACTCAGTTTCAACCACTGCATAAGCAACTGGATAGAGGCCATTATTGCTATCGACACCAACAGCAGTTAAGACTTGACCAATGTGATGTCCTTTGATAAACGCCCCATCCAGCCCTAGTATGTCCCTTCTGCCTGCTTTGTAACCTTTTTTCAATGCACCAATACAAACATAGATCCGTCTGAAAACCCTTGAAGAAACACTTGAATCAGGGTTTGCTTCAACTTGAATCTTCACAGTTGTATCTGGGTTTCTATTCTTCAATTCCAAAGCGTAATCCCTAAGACTGGCATATTGTTCTTCATGGTCGCCGTCAATTTGTTTCTGAGCAAATTCCCTTGCTCTTGATATCTTTGTGGTCGGGACATCAAGCTGCAATTTTTCATTTATTTCCATTGCTATTGCAGCTGTCGGCGTTGTGCGGTCCCTAACAAGAATTTTAGCAACCTCGGATGAAAGGAATCGTGCAGTCAACAATTTAATTTTTCTTGTTTGTAGGCATTTATGTTCATCATTTAATGTTTTGACACTCCAACTCCTTTCATCACCCACTTTTGACACATGTAGGGACCATTCGCACATGGCCTTGCTCTTTTTTTTGTAGGTTTTGGTACTTGCAAATTTGCCCTTTGACTGCGAAGAAGAAGCTGATGGTTGACAACTTCCTGTATCATTTCTGCCATAACCCACAACAGTCCCTCTACACATCGCTCGAATCCTTTCTTGGTCACACTTTTCAATCCTAATATCTCTTCGGGACTCCAACGCATAGATTCTGAGCTTATCTTTGATTTCCTTGGGGTGTTTAAATGTTTCTGTTACAAAAAACTCTCCCTTCTTGACATTCGCCCTACCCTCATACTCCTTCCTTATTTCTTTTAACCTTATCTTGCGTAGGTTGACAAATTTGTTATTATTGCCTTCTTCATCACTATGAAAATCATCATCAAAGTTATAGCCACTATCATGATCCGTATAATCCGCCATACACTCATCAGCTAACTTTGCTACATTCTCAAAGTGGGGATCAAAATCAAACTTAAAGTCCGTCATTTCCACTTGTGGCTCAATAGGGGCTGTCACATCATCCTCTTCATCTTCAAACTCAGACACATGTACAACATGTTCTTCCTCGTTTACCTGCTGTGTTGAGGTGCCCACATCATCCTTTTCAACATCATCGATTTCAACATCATCCCTTTCCACATCATCCTTTTCCACTACTTTTTCTAAATCAACATAGTTTTTGTTGAGCTCTAAAACCACATCCTCACTCTGGTCAAGTTCTGCAACCATGTCTGTAATCAAGTCGTCTCCCACACCAACATTATCTCTAGGACTGGCAAACTGGTACAAGTCCTCATCTGTATGTTGAGATTGTTGCTCAACTTGTTCTGGGCCATCAACTTGTTATGGGCCATCAACGCCACTTACAGGTTGTTGCGCAGCATGAGTATCTGTGTCACCAACAACTCGGCTTACATGTGGTTGCGCAGAAGGAGTGTCTGTAATCAAATCGTCTCCCACACCAACATTATCTTCAGCTTGTTGTTCTTGACCAGCAATCATAGGCACAGGTGATTGACCATTGGTACCATCAATTGAAGTCTCAGCTTGTTCTGGATCGATGGTAGGATCATTTGAAGGCTCCAACCGTACTTCATCCGTTATTTTACATTTTCGTCCTCTTTTGGGTCTTCTGCGTTTCATCTCAACATACACCTCAATCTCTCTATGCATTGGAATCAAATCCAACATATTCATCACATCCTCATCCCTCTCCAACGGGTACAACCCAACATCCAACGTCTCGCCTGGTATCCTATAATAATAGCCTGCAACCCCACCTTTCACACCTATGTCAGCTACCAACTCTTCAAAGGCGTAAAAGCTAAACAAGTCATAATCCACACAATCATACCACGAAATAACTGGATCAACATACATCCTTCCTAGTAGTGGCGTAAATTTTCCACCGTGGGTTACTTTCAGAGTGAAGTAGGTCGGCTTTGATGCTGTATGCAAACAATAAACATCAACACACACACACTAAAAACATGAAAAATCAACTTAATGTATAATCCACATCCTATTCGTACTGTTCATTACAATCACATATCACTGTAGATAAAAAAATCGATATAATTAACAATGCCCAAAACATACCATAAAGTTGTTGAAGATTAGGGATCGGAGACGATCGTTCGCGGTTTTTCCCAAATAAACTAACCATCTTCTTCAATTTTTCCCGGTACGGAAATTGTAATTGGAAACTTTAGGGCAAAAAATGCGATTGACTTTGGGCAAGGGAGTGTTTGGATCAGGGGATTAATGTGCTTGTTCGGTAGGTCTAATATTATTTTAGGCGGGAACCGTGAAATGACGATACTACCCTCAACTACGTGGCACTTAACGGGAAAATTAACGGAAAAGGGCTCTTAGTGGCGATTTTGTGAAAATGTGGAACGTGGGTGGCTTTTTTGCGCTACTTTTTGTCTCGGTCCCGTTTTTGCAATTTTGTGGAACGTTAAGGACCATTTTTGCAATTTACCCTTATCGAAAATACTTAAATTGAATTTTGTAATTCGTTTTAATGTATTAATGCAACGATCAAACCGTAAACGCACTTTGAGCTTTGGTAAATTGATCTAGTTCTGTTTCCAAACAAATGTTTGATTAAGAAATATTTACTTAAAAGACAAAAGAAGTCTCCTTTCTATGAAGGAAGAGTGAGACACAATCCTATTCCTTTTCATGAATGAGAAAGGATAATAGGAATATTAGATATGTCTAAATTCTAATATAACTCATTGCAAATTTTTAATGGTTAAGGAGGAAATTGCATACATTTTTCATAAGGATTTTATCATCCTCCTTCGGTGATCAAATTCTTAGTTACAAATATGATATTTGGTTAACAGAAAATTATGTATGACATTTTATGAGTTATTATAATTAGAAGCTAGACTAATTACTGCAAAATGTTTAAATACAAACTAGTTGTTTTGACTATTTTAAAGGTGCTACATACATTGTAGGATGGTAGACCTGTTAAGGAAGAAATTGCATGCCTAATTTTTCAAGTTAAAAGCATTTGGTGGATAGTCCATCATTTACGTAGTAGAATACACTTTTAGTGCATAAGTAATTGTTACGTATGGACGATTAAAGGTGTAGGAAAGTTAAAAGTACACTATTTTCTTTCACTGGATATGAAACATTTTAAATGTTTTCAAATTCAGTGGGAGTATTGTGTACTTATTACTGAATAAGAAATTATTGTAATGATCTTTAATTCAGTGGGAGTTACAAGCTTTGACATCTTGGTAGCTAAAGATAATTACTTTCCAAGTGTAGACACTCATACTTTTAAGGATAAGTATTGTACGTTTCCTTACTAGACAGTGTTGTTCTACATCTACTTGTTATGCTAAAATCTATGACACAATCATATTGAACACATAAACAAATGCATGGCATGTTGTTTATCAACTATATGAGGTTGTCCCATGCACAAGTGGGAGAAATGTTATCTTTAATGTGTGCAAGAAACAACTCATAAAGATATGATTTAATGGATTCTCTTGACTACAAGGTAAGAGAATAATGTTCTAATATTAATTCAAGAAACACTTGGTGTTACAATTTATGTTATGTGAGAGCTTAGCTAGATTGTAACAACAAGGTGAATTTCATATTTCATTACTAGCAGATCAACTGATGTAATTGAACTATGAGAATTTGCAGTTTCTAAATTAGATACCTATTAGAACATGTGTCAATATGATATCAAGACTACTTTAATTTATAGATTTATGAATTCATGGAATGACATAAATTAATTAAGTAATCTAATGCTACTTCAATCTGAATATTTATGTGTTCTTGGAATGACATAAATAAATGAAGAAATAATGTTATTTACATTATTGTGAAGTAATAAATTAACTTGAAATTACTATTGAAACCAAAAGATGGTGTTCATAATTACTTTAGTTAAACATGTTTATGTTTCATTGTAAAGACATAAAGATAAAGTCTTTTAATTGTTACAAGACTTATAATAAAGTAAGACGTTATCTTGTTGTGTCTTTTAATTAAGACATATACATGAAGTTATTAAATTGTTAAATGACTTATAACGTATAGTGGGATTATAACAGTTTATGTTTTTCTTGTAAAGACATGGACATGAAGTAACTTTGTAAAAAGTACTTGTGTTATAAGGCATGTAATAGGCTTGAAAATTATTATACCATTAAAATGAATTAGTTGGTAAATAGACAAGTCAAAAGGAATATGGTTATCTTTAATATTGTTAGATTGTCTTACAATATTAATACTAATGAAATATCAAATATTTATGGTATGTTCAGTTAGGAAAATCAAACTCTTGTTATATTGTTTGATTAAAGATAACTATGACTTATTTTCTTCCAAAAGTTATCAAGGTTAGAATGTTGAGTATGACTTGGACATATTTAATAAAACTCCAACATAGAAGATTAATAAGACATTATCATATGATGGAATGTGATGAATCACATTAAGTCTTAAATTGAAGTTCTAAATTTGTTTAAATGCTTATGAAGAGGTTATTAACAAAGTTAAGTCAGGAACTATCAATAAGTATTTGTAATATCCCAAAAGAGAACATTGTATTGGTTCTTTATTTGCTAAGTATTTAAAGATAGTCTTTAAATTGCTAAAAGCAAGTGGGAGTGTTGATCTTTAAAAGATAAAATTACAAGATACATAATCTTCTAAAATACACTAGTAAATATCATGATGAAGTTTGACATTTAAATGTTAAATCTCAAGATGATGATGTAGTTTGATATTTAAATGTTAAATCTCAAGATGATGGAATTATCATTCATAGAATAGCAATATATCTCAGATATTTGATTAATATGCTGAGGACTATGATTTACAGGATTATTGTAAACCTGATAATCATTATGATACATTACCAAATATGAAATTGGGTAAAGTATACATGATGTGAATGATTAAGATGTTGTCCATAAAGATAATCAATTTTAGTAACTTGGTTTATCTTAATAGTAAGACTAGAAAATGAAGATGAGTTTCTTCAAAGATTAGGTAACTCTTGTGGTTTAAATCTTTGTATAGAAATCATATGGACAATGTTGTACACGTATTTAATGTATGTTTTATGACAAGATTATTAATCACATTTAAGCAATTAACTGTGATTGAATATTCTTTTCTAAATACATTAAAAGTATAAAGATTATGATTGTCATATTTATGAAATTGACAATCGAATATCAAAACTCTGTCTTGAGTAATTACTTGAGCGATGACGATAAGTAATCAAAAGGAGTTTATGAATTCAGACAAAATCTTTAGAAGTGTACAAAGTGCAATAATCCATGGATGGATAAATGCATGCATCTAGAAGATTACTCTTATGTTTAATTGTTAAATTCATGTTTTGATTTATAATTGAAATAAGATAATTTCTAAGTATTCCTAAAAGCTAGTGGGAGTATTATGTTTAATTTCTTAAATCATATATGTTGTAGAACATATGAAAAGTAATATTCCATATAAGTAAATGTTAAGTCTTAGAATGGAATGAAATTTTACTTGTAAGATTTAGGAAATAAGACATATAACTTTGGAATGAATGTTTATTGTTGAAACATGTGTGGTAAATGAATCTAATATAACATGATATATTATTTAGAAAGTCTAAATAGATATGTATGACATGAATAAAATCTAAGTATGACTCATAGATTTTTCTTGTATATCATGTTTTGTTGTATCATACTTGATTACAAGATGATTTGACAATATTAATATCTAATTATAAGTTATTAGATAACTTGTGTAATATTCTATTAAGAATATGTTTGATTATAGAATTACATCCTAAATCTGGAACAGCTTCCAAATTCTATAGATGAACAATTTTTCAATTGTTGTGAAAATTGTCATAGCCAACAAACTTGAAAGTTTGAAGGGCATCAAACATTACACAATAGATATTATGGTTTACGGAAAGTTTTAATAGCATATTGTTGTTGCATACAATGATGCTAATGAAATTGAGATGACACTCAATACTAGTCATGGTAAGGATTTCATCTTTGACTATATGTACTAGTTATGCTTACTAAAAGCATAGTTGCATTATACATTAAAAGAATAAGAATACTTTAAACTTTAAAATGTTTGGGAGTTTGATTATCATAAATTGGTGGTTAAGGATGTCACACATTTTATGAAATATTATGGCATTGTCAAAATAGTTGAGTATGCACATACAAGAACTTCACTAGTTGAATTCTTGAAATAAGTATTCTTAAAATTCCGATAGATCAAAGTTGGATGATTTATGTTTTGTCAACAAGTAGGAATGTCATTACTTGTGACATAATTCATCAACAAGAGTTATCATGCATTGATCTATTTAGTATTTGGATAAAGGATGTTAAACAATTATTATAAATTTAAATACATGGTATGTTTAATTTAAAATATATTGTATCATATATTTGTATGTTTAAATCCATGAATAAAGGTTATTCTAAATTGTCCGTTGTCAGTTAATAATATGGGAATATTATTAAATCAAGACAAATCTGAAGGTTGGTATAATATACTTAAAGTATATTGATGCGTAGACATGCCATTTCAGATAATATTCAATGATACCGAATATAGGACTTATCCCAACTACATGATGTTACTTTATGGATTTAGCCATTAAGTAAATCATGAGAAGTTATCCTCAGACTTGAGATACAAGATAAGTGTCATGAATGTAGTACATTTTTATGGAACAACTTAACGCTATACGTAACTGGTAGTCATAAGGGTTGTTTTCGGAAGTGTTACAAAGTTTGTGGGTTTTGCTTGTAGTCAAGATAGAATTTGTTCCTTCAAATTTATTTTTGGAGTTTAATACTGCTGGGCCCCTCGTAGGGTTGGTAAGATGCATGTGCGGCCGCACCCAAGATCTCCCCTGAATATATTCAGAAGATTTGGTAATCTTGATCAATCATAAACAACGAGAAACAGAATGGTTAATTAAGGAATGACTTTAATCCATATCCTTATTAACATGGTATTAGAAACAAAAGGATAATAATAATGAGAAATCATTAAAAGGTTTTTCAGGAGCCTTACTCGAGATCGTACTAGAGGCATCGGCGTGTTGCAAGATGCTAACCGATGTGATTACACTATTAAAATATGTCCAAGTGGGAGCTGTTAGATTATGGACATTATTTTAGTAGTCGTATGTTATGATCGAACTCGAGATCACGGGATTGCACACAATACGTATGAAGAGAAAAAGAAATAATTATTTATAAATGTTATAAGTAATTATTAATAAAAAAATAAGTAATAGTAATTAGTATTTAATGATAAATGACTAATGGCCTATTAACGAAGATTAGGAAAGTAATACTTGTGAATAATTGGAAACAAGAGAAGGTTCCGGAATCCTTCTTGGGATGCTACAACCGATCGGCAAGGGAGAGGGTTCTCCACCTCCTTTGTGCCTTGAGCTCCAAGTATTCATTAGTATATAAACACCTCATGGGATTCATTATTCTCATAACTTGTACACACACATCTTGGTGTTTTTCTCTTCTTTTTCTTTGTCTTAGTCGATCCATCAAAACTAATCCCTAAGGGATTTGATTTTTATTGATCAAATAAGTTTTGTGTTTAATTACTTGCATAAACTTTTTCTTGAATTAGTACGTGTGTACAAGAACGTGAATCAAACACACTATTGTTTGATTCTTGGATTGAATTACAAAAAGGTAAGGGGTAATTCTTATAATCCTTATAAACCCTAATTAGGGTTCTTGGTTCCGGAAGATTGCTTTTGATTCTTGTTCGGGCTAGAATCACAAAGGTATGTTTACTATTTAATTATTGATTAATTAATTACATGTTATTCGATCTCATTATAATTGCTTCCGCTATGCTCACTTTGATGTACATGATTTATTTATATGAATGTCATGATATAATAATTCCAACAGAATTTTATGTGCGGGTAACATTCTTAACTATGTGTTTGCCAATTGCCATTATTACTTTATTAGTGATGGCCGTGAAAGTTGTTTGTTATTATTATGTTAGCCTATGTGTTTTGACACTTTTAACGGGTAAAATGGGTCATTTTTACTCATGTCATCTTAAGTAGAAATCTAATGATTTGCATATTACTTTTAGACTATTACTTTTGTAATGATAAAAGTTGTGTAACCCTTTCTTATCTAAGTTATTACAAAGTTTGTACATTTCTTATCTAACAGTTGTTACCATAGCATTCATGTAAGGCAATAACATCACCTTAATACATTATTACAAAAATATGCAATCGTAAGAAACACCTCTCATGTGCTCTCGACCCAGGGAACTGAGGAAGTTATATGCATACATGATATACCAGCAAAGCAAAGCAAGTCATAAGATAATGTGTATCAATAAAGAAAAAAGTGTGAATCAATTCCCCTCAATATATATGTAGATGTGTTCAAGTCCCATTTCATTTCATTTAACAAAGTTTGAGTCCCACGTAGAAACATTTTTACAACAATATACAGCGAGTGTGAAATGCACATATCAATGATTGGACAGATGCTCGCTTAGTCATCGTCACAAATTGTTGTTATTTTTAACCATTGTTTTATTTTGTATTCCGGTTAGTAGGCTTTGTCGCTTTAATGCCCAATATTCACAACTTGCAATGGTCCAAGTTAGTAGACATATATCGAGGACTGACCGAATTGTTGAATATCATTTTGAACAGTTTTATATTACGTACAATCTAACGCTCTCTCCTTACTAATTGGTTGTGCTGTTTGATCACATTTCGGACAATTTGAAGAAAAATATTATGTGTGAGATTGATATCTTATCGGTAAAAAAACCCATGCATTGCACGGGCCATGATACCTAGTTAATTTCTATAATCAATTAGACTACAGTAGAAACTCGATAAATTAATACTCGATTATTTAATAAACTCTCTAAGATAATATTTTTTGCCGGTCCCGACTCGGGGATAGGGTGCTAAATTAATAATTCGCTAAAATTATAAGATAATACATTTTTGATAATTTCTTTAGACCCCATATAAAATATAAATTAATAATTCCTTATATATAGCATATTACATGAATGATTTATGAAGGTTTCTTGAAAAATGACTCAATTGTCTTTTGTTTTTTTGTTGAAATCAATTTCCCCTTGAATCTCGTCTCTAATTTTCCTTAGCATGGTAAGAACTTCTGGTGTTGTTTTCTAGGTCAGGAAATTTTGCCGGTTTGTGTCGCTTAACATCGCCTCTTTCGGGAGCAAGTGAGAGATACTCTAAAAAACGCTTAACTGTATTCGATATTGTCGCTTGACTCACCTGCAAACCATAGTTACTATGAACCCATTCTTGCAATTGCTTTTGAGTGAGACTTGGATTATCCTTATTGTGCTTGCATAATGCTCTTCAAATCTCGTCTGTCATTGTTGTTTTTTTCACACCTTTAAGATGGGAAGCCATGTTGTGTGTATGATTTGTTTGTGTTAACCTATTTTGATCTTGTATTTATATAGAAAATATTTTTAATGTCCATAAAGTGATACATTGAACACAAGAAGAATAATAAGGTAGGAGATTGAAGGTTTCTTTCAAATTGGGCCGTTCATTTGATATACATGCATTGTATACAATAATTAAGTGGAAGCTTGAAAGGTGTTTGTAAACTAAGTATTCTACTATAAATTAATAAAATATTAATTAATATATAAATTAATAATTATTAATTTATCGATTAATTAATAACTTTTTTAATTAATAAATTTTGGTGGTCCAAAGTGTATTATATTATAGAGTTTCTACTGTATATTGATAAAGATTATGTTGTCTTTTTTTCACCGCATTTACTACTAAATAAATATTTGAAGTTTATGTTATAAAAAAAATAACACGGTAGCATACTTAATAATTATGTATTGAGTATTAAGTAAATTGAAAAGAAAGAAAATCAATTTTTATTCGAAAATGGTATGCTTAAGGGAAAGCCTAAACTTTTTACTTTTATGTTTATTAAATATAATATCATATTTAGTGAATTTATTGATAAAAGAATAACTTATATAATTTCAACTATACGAAAATAAAAGAAAAAAAAGTTTAAAACAAACATCAATAAAACTTTGAACCACAACTTATCCCTATATTATAATACAAAAATCAATAAAAGTTTATGAATAGTAAACTTTGGTTCATGATTATGTATATTGTTAATAATGTTAATTCATTCATATTCATATGCTTCTTCTCAAGTTATTATGAAGCAATCATGATCTAGCTATATTACGTTCACTTATTAAGGGAGTCAAAAAAACACATAAACAACTCAAGAGAACACGTATAGATTTCTATAGTTAGAAAAAGCGATCATGTGAAAAAAACCGATATAGGTAATGGGAGGTGGTGAATCAACTCCATTAAACACTACCACGCATGGTGCCCGTTACACTAGATCACTCATTGCGCTTGGTTGGGTGGTTTTAGTTGGGGTTCAGTGGTCACCACCACCTAACAAGTGCATCCATTTTATTCCTCAAAATTTTTAAAATACCCCCTCCCAACTGGTATATGTTGGTAAAATAAAATAAAAACACGCTTTTTAATATTTAATTTTATCATTTTATTTACCTATAAATACTTTCATACCTCATCATTTTCATTTAGAAATTCAAATATCATCTTTCTAAATATCTATACAACTCAAACAAAGATATTCTCATTAATCATGCATCATTTTTCAAATGGACTCCAAATCATTCATATTCAAAGACTCATAAGCAGAAGAAGTTAATAGTATAAACTTGGCAATTTTAAGAAGAACGGCATTTTTAACTTTTAATGTAATGTTTTTAATTATAAATGACAATTTAATTTGAGAGATGATTTGCTCACATTACTTTTTGATTTGCACATTCTAATGTACAAACAGTTGAAGCAGGATGTATACACAGTACAACAGGTTAATGCATAAGTTGAATGTGCCAATAAAAAACATGAGTGTGCAAATTGTAATTTAGTTTTAATTAAATTTGTTTAAAAATAAGTTTGATGATGATCATTACACATGTTTAAAGATGTGACGCTCAACCGCTAATGCAAAGATGGTGAGTTTGATGACCTTTTACCTCGGCCCTTAAATATGAGGTGGAAGGCGAATATGGCAGTTAGAAAAAGCCTATCTCTATGTTTTCAACCCGAACCTTCTTTCTTCTTTCTGTTTATCAACCAACTTACTTTTTCAGTTTTTTGTGATTTCTTTTAAGCCTATGTTTGCACCTGAGTTCTAGTTTATCTCAGAAGGTTTTCATATGCAATAAAAGTTGTTCTTATCCCCACTAAAATTAAGGTCATTACAGATCCTCTTTATGCCAATTGAAATGCTTCATGTACTTTATTTACGACCTTCATTCTACTTCACATGGAATTACATTTGTGAAGCTGTGATACAAAATTCATTCCTTCCTCTACAAACCACAAGTCAGAAATCCTACAAAGCAACCCAATAACCATAGCAAAACTAGCACACACAAAAATATATATATATATATATATATATATATATATATATATATATATATATATATATATATATAAACAAAAATTAAAAATAAAATTAAAAAAAAAAAAAAAAAAAAAAAAAAAAAAAAAAAAAAACCTGTCTTCAAAAACAATAAGAGGTACATTATATATATAAAAATCTTTACAAATAAAGATCTGTTGCTTCTAGGGATGCAAATAAATGTACCCCTGAAAAAAAAAACCTCATAACAAAAAAAGAATTCACATAATCATAGCAGACACCCTCCAGACTATTTATGGCGTTATGAATAAAGAGTGATTTTCGTTAGAAATATCATGAAGCTATCATGTCACCTGCTATAGTAAACTGGATTCATCAGCTTGCAGGAACCATGGAAATGATGAAAAAGAAAAACGAATGTGAGATATTTATTGCCTGCTGTTTTATTTACGACGTCTATTTGCTACCATCTCTGGGTTGCCTTTCCTCATCATGGCTGCAAATTCGTCGTAGTTTATTCTCCCATCCTACACAATTTATCGTGAGTTATAAATATGAAAGAAAATAAACATATAAAGATAATGATAATGATAACTTATTATCTTTGAAATAGGAAAAAATAACATAAAAAGCTTTAAATTAGAAGCTAAAATAGCATGAAAGGCATTGGGACTTTGGTATGGATAATGGATGTGCACTGTGCACAGTCCCCTTCGGCCGATTTGAGCCTAAAAAACTCGGTCAAACGAATAACCCGTGTTTGATATTTTTTGGAACCGAACTGGCTGGGTTAGTGTTTTAAACGGAATTAGCCAAAATCAGTGTGGTTTGGTTTGGCAATTTAAATAATAATAATAATAATAACAAGAACAAGAACAAGAACAAGAACAAGAACAATAACAATATCAATAACAATAACAATAATAATAATAATAATACAATAAAGAGCATGTAATCATATATGTTAACAAATAAATACACATTAATGTTATGATCTGTTCAAAATTCACTTGAATCAAAGAATGATCAATAGATATTGCCCGCTTTGGCACCTCTGCGGCTATGCCTCACAGTTTTGTTCTTGGTAGTTGGTACAAAGCCCGCCCTTTGTACCAAAATGTGTCAACCAATTCGTGGTTCAGTTCTCCTATTCGTGACAATGTTGGAGAAAGAATGTATCAAGTAGGGTGAGCAGGAACCCAACCGAACCGCAGTGTTGTAAAAATCGGCCATGGCGGCCGATATGGCGGCGCCATGGCGCTTGGCGGTGGTCCACCGCCACGATATTTCCCATATCGGTCTAACTTGGCGTTTTGGTCAAAATCGGTCAAAATCGGAGCTTGGCGGTCAAAATCGGTCAAAAATCGGCCTTGGCGGCGGTCGGTCAACGCCGGTCAACGCCAGATCTGGGTTTTTTTTTTCAGATTCACGCCGGTCAACGCCGTTTAACTTCAGATCTAGGGTTTTTTTTTCATATTTACTTCAGATCTAGCCTAGATCTAGGGTTTTTTTTCATATTCCTTTATAATTTATGTTGTATTTCAAAAATATACATAAATTTCTTTATAATTTATGGTCTCCGATATATCACTGATATATCGCCGCCATATCGGTCTTGGCGCTTGGCGGTGGTCGACCGCCGAGGTACCGCCGAGCGATATTTACAACACTGCCGAACCGAAAACCGGAATAACTGAAAAACCGATTTAACCGAACTGAAATAACCGATCCAAAGCCAAAACCGACAGTTTGGTTTTAAGAAAATGAAAACTGAAATTTTGGTTCGGTTTCGGTTTTCACCCAATAACCAAACCGAACTGAACGTAACCATCTCTTTAATTATAACTTTTTTAAAAAAATTATTAAGTAACCTCACTAATAACATACACATTAGTTTAATACTATAAGGGGATAGCTTGGCTACAATTATTGTAGCCAATTGGCTACAATCCTTCCCAAAAAGTACACATGAAATGAATCAGGAACCCACAGAAAAAATTCAGGACCCACAAAAAAATCAAGAACCCACGTTTATAGTACAAAATTGTAGCCAATTGGCTACAATTATTGTAGCTAATATAGGGATAGCTTGGCTACAATTATTGTAGCCAATTGGCTACAATCCTTCCCAAAAAATACACATGAAATGAATCAGGGACCCACAGAAAAAATTCAGGACCCACAAAAAAATCAAGAACCCACGTTTATAGTACAAAATTGTAGCCAATTGGCTACAATTATTGTAGCTAATATATTCCCATACTATAAGGGGATAGCTTGGCTACAATTATTGTAGCCAATTGGCTATAATCCTTCCCAAAAAATACACATGAAATGAATCAGGGACCCACAGAAAAATTCAGGACCCACAAAAAAATCAAGAACCCACGTTTATAGTACAAAATTGTAGCCAATTGGCTACAATTATAGGTAATATGACCTACTACTACATAATGTTTTTTTTTTACTAATATTTTGTTACTCGAATGTTCTATTTCTCGTAATTAAAAAGCAAATAATGTAAGCGTTCATGGTCGAGTAATTGCACTTAATTGCTTTTAAAATGGGAAAACCTCAATTCAAAACTACAAAAACAACTTATATATCTTGAAATTTGCCGGCTGCCTATTTACATGATGATGTTTATATGAATTTTTTTTCAATTAATTAGAGCTTTTTCAATTGAAGTTTTTTAGTATAAATATATAGGAAATAATTTGGTTAAGCAAAAAAACCGAAAAATCCGAAACTGATTAAAACCGAAATAACCGATCTGTTTCGGTTTCTTGTTTTGCAAAAAACGAAAGTTCGGTTTTCAGTTTGGTTTTAGCCAAAAACCGAAAGGATCCGCACTATTGGTGCTAAAAAACAAATCTTACATTCTTACCAACAACTATATAAACAAGTTCTTAGCCTAACTCAGCTGCACATATAAGTTCATATACATACAAAAGATGACATAAATATATACAGTCTAGCGCATTAAACAACAAACTGAACTCTATCCTAAACTGGCTGGCTGGCTGGCTGGCTGACATATGAGGGTACAAGCCGTGCCAAAAATACCATGGTTTGGTCAGTTTATTGGGGTTCTGTCAAACATGCGCTTATATAACCTTGTGTGGATAACAAATGGCTACAGCTATCTGATAGGGAAGTCGGAGAACTACTACCTTTTAGCTTTAGAATAAGACGGGTTCAGCTTTCTTATATTCCTTTGTGTACTTTATCCCATAAATTTTAGCAGTTGACTATGGTGGCATTTGGTTTGTTAACTGGAATCACTACAGGGATGTGTTTCACTACGTCTTGGGATGAATATGGGTATCAGTTATCAACCCACCACATTCGATGGGCTTATTAAATCCCCAATTTTGTGGGTTTGAACCCAGTTTTTAATAGCCCATTTATATGATTCCCATTCCCATTCCCAGTCCCATTCACTCATTCCCATGGCCACAATCCAAACACGCTCATTAGGGGGAGTTTGGTTAGTATCTAGGATAATCACGGGTATGGGTCTAGAATAAGGCTAAAATGGCGGGCCTGATACCAATTTATAAAACCCTATGAAACCCCAACAATTCTACAAGGAATGTAGGAAAGGAAGATTCCATTATTTCCTTACTCCTAAACCAAACACTAATCTAATTGTCTTTATATTGTAGATACACAGTTATGTAAGTGCATTTAAACATAGTAAAATTTATATTTTATATATAAAATTGTCATACATACGACTATAGTACTGTTATGTAAGTGCATTTAAACATAGTAAGAAACAGGAAAAGTTTAGTGTTATATTTGATAAAGAATCGCATGGTGATCTTGAATTCGGGAAAGAAAAAAAAAAAAAAAAAATCCCACGGTTCAGACTTTAAAAAGACTAACCTCACTAAGGCTTATTCCTTCCAGTACTAAATGCTTGTCTGAGTTTACTAATTTTATACAGTATGATAAAGCCCAACATTACTAAGCAATTTTTTATGGTTCTTTCAACTGGATGCCATAAGGCCCCTCAACCAAATGAGTTATTATCATTTCTTATGATCTCACAAACATATTGATCATCTCATAGTTCATTAAACCACATTAACAGCCATAAGGGGGTCATATGATGGTGGTGCTATACTGCTATTATTAATAATTATGTGAACTTAATTTGAAGATAATCAGACAGAAATGATATGATTATGAGAGTAAAAGTAAGAGCATACATTGTCTGTGTCAACTTCTGCAATAATCTCCTTAATTGTTTTCTCATCACCCATATTGTACTTCTTCAAAGCATGCTCCAATTCTTCCACTGTTATATATCTGCATTTAGCAAAATGATCTGCGAATGTAAGTATAAAATAACCAATAATTTAGGTTATGGTGAAATGCTAATAATGCAATTTTATCAACATAAAATATCGTTTAAGAAGATACTGACCCGCTCTTGTCCTTATCAAAGTACTCAAAGGCTTTATATAAGTGGTCTTCCCTTTCCACGCGATTCAAGTGCATGGTAGCAGAAATAAATTCTATATAATCTATTGTTCCATTGCCATCAACATCGGCCTAAGAAAAAAATAATTTTACCAATATATATCATTTGACTACAAGTAGGTGAAAAGGGTATATCATACATGGAATTAAAATCAGAAATTTGTAGAGTACCGCTTCCATCAATTGCCTCACTTCTGACTCAGAAAGCTTGGTCCCAAGTTTAGGAAGACCTGCTTTCAGTTCTTCATAGGTTATGGTACCGCTGTTATCTGTATCCATGGACTTGAACATCTCTTTCAACCCAATAATCTCTTCTTCAGAAAGATTTTCTGCAATTACCTAACTCACAAGAATGGAGGGCTAAATCAGAAATTGGTGCCAAGTTTGACCCATTTATTTATGAGTGGGTTGATTCACATTATGGCTTATCTCCAACCAGTCAACGAACTTTGGACCAGTAGGTCAAATGGATCGCAAGTCCCCCGAAGTGTAATTTTAATAAGGCATATTGCATAAAGAAGGTGATGAACTTTGACCAATTTATTTTTGGGACACACTTTATTTGCATTCACAAAAAGGCTCAAACTTTTAATAAGAAAATCTTCTAAGTTAACCTCTTTTCTATAGCCACTTCCGATAAGTTCAAAAATGCCAACGTTACCAACATGTCAGCTGTCACATCATCTTTTTCGACAGAGTAACATGGGTGAGAAAAATTGTGATGACCCAAAACAGAAATAAGATTAAAGTTGCATCCCTAGTTTATATCATTCTTAATACACAATACGTCCAACATCATTTTCTTCAAAAATTAGTTTAATACTGCAACGAAATAACTATTGTAATCATATTTGGCATCTTAAATAGCTATAGAAAGAAGTAAAAAATTTAGAAAATTAGTGTTGTGGATAAGCCCAACCGGCCGATGCAAAAAATTACCCACTTTGACCAGAGCACAACACGCCCCCTTTTCCACTTTTAATCAGAATATTAGACTAGATGATAAAAAGGAACAAGTAAACAAAATTAAAAAGAATAATGTTACCTTGAGAGCTACTTTTTTAAGTTTGTTCATTGCACGGAATTGTTTCATTCTTGTAAGCACAGCAATGTCAATTGGCTTATCTGGTGCATCACCATCTTCTCTCATCCATGGATGATCTACATTACAATTAGGTATAAAACATAAGGATCTAAGACAAACTCACCTGACTAGAACAATACGGTTTAGTACTTTTATTACAAAAATGGGCTTGTGTGCACCTAATTCATAAATCTAATGTATTTAACAAGATTTAAAACGTACTTAAAACTTCAACCGCCGTAAGCCTTGCTTTAGGATCAGACTGTAGCATCTTCTTGACAAGATCTTTAGCACTGCTTGATATGCTTGGCCAAGGATCAGACACAAAATCAAGATTTCCACGTAAAACCGCATCAAAAATGCTCTGCTCAGTTTCTGTAAAAGAATAAAGAACACTATAACCTTAAAACCTTGAACAAGACATGTTACAATTGTTATCTTTATGAAGCAGAGGAAGATTCATTCTATGATGACAACCTCATTAAAAATAAATCTAAAAGGCATATACCTCCCCAGAATGGTGGGACACCACTGAGTAAAATATATAGGATTACACCGGCACTCCATATATCAGCCTCAGCACCATAATGCCTGCGCAAAACTTCAGGAGCCACATAATATGCACTTCCAACAAGGTCTTTGAATACATCTCCTGCACCCACAAGTAACTTTAAGTTCAAAACACAGTGTATGTGAGCTCACTAACACCCGATACACTCCAACACACGCAAAGATCAGATGCTGTTGAACTATATGAACACAAAATAACCTATACAAAATTAATATCTTTCTAACCCTAGATGCTTCGTCGGGTCGGGTCGGTTTCGGACCGATGCTCAGCCCTAAATCTAACTAACATACAGGGATGTTTGGCAAGGAGCATTTAAGATCGTTTAGGAGCGTCTAGCGGTTAGCGTTTAAATTAAAAGCATGTTTGGCAACGAGCGTTTATCTTTTCTAAACGCCACTTTTTAAATGCTACTTGAAGACGCATTTAAGTGTTGGTGTTTAGCTTTTACTATAATTTACACTTTATAAATACTAGACGAGTACCCATGCATAGCAACGGGATTTTATAGCGACAGATAGTTTATTGATTAAAAAAGTTTATAGGTTATAAACGAAAAATAATAAAAGTTTGAAGATTTGGGAATTTAACATAATGTTTTGAAACCCGGTTCGACCCGGGTGGTTCAACCGGTTGAACCATTCCGGTCGAAAAATGGATCGATTTAAACCGGGTTAACTTGCTAGGTTGGGTCGAAAATGGGTCAAATCAAACCGGGACAACCCACCGTGTTTGAAGCGTCCCGGGTCAACCCGGTTTGTGTTTTAATTGGTTGTATTTAATTTGGTAGATATGTTTTTAATTGGTTGTACAATGTGAATAAATCATTGTACTTTTAAGTAATGGGGTGTTTTAATAATAATATTAAATGCATTTCAATATTTCCTTATATACATTTTTCAACATTCCACAATATTGACTATTCCACTTTTCCACTTTTCACCTTTAACTATTTTTCCATTATAGATAGTATATATATAGATATAGATATATACAGCTAGCTACGTGATACAAACCCTCTTAGTACTTTCCTTATTAATATTTAGTTAGTTTCCTTTATTATAATTTCTTAATGAACAAGTATAGGATATCTTTTTATTATTTATAGAAGATATTAGGGCTGTAATATACTAATATTATTATGCCGAATATTATGAATGGTTATTGTTTTTTTTATAATCCGGCTCGTATCAATTGGTATCAAAGTTGTTCGCTTCTGAGATTTCAATAAAATAAAAAAAGTTATTGTTCATCGTGCACTATTCACCTCCAGAAATTACGTTTATCTGAATCACTATTCACCACCAGAAAACACTATCCATCCGAATCACTTTCACATCAGAAAAAAATCACTTGCTTTCTTAAATCAATGGCCTGTAAAAACATCGAGGTATTAGAAGAAAGTTGGGATGATAAAGTCAGACGAATCCGAACACAGTTGCAACGAATTGAAAGAGTTGCATCTGAGCAAAGAATGGCGAGGATTAAACAGCATCTCTAGGATATCAGAAGGGATAATTATAAGGTTGGATGAGACGAAGAGAGCTGATGTTCATATTACACCAGATCATGTAACATCAATTTTTAAACCTTTGACAGAAGAGAAGAGCAGGGGAAGTTATAGCAGTTGCAAGGAGGTGAAAGACAGCATCGGTGAAGGTTATCATGTTACAAGTTTAGAAGTTGGAGAACACGTTGGTGGTGGTAATCTCAATTCTCATAAACTTTTGTGAGTACACAGGGTGAAAAGAGAAAACACAAGCAGTGGGTAAAGCACCATTGTTGGGGTCAAATGCTAACCAGAAAAGGATGCTACAAATAGTGAAAACGTCACTGATGGGTGGTCGAACGATGACAATCGTGGGGTAGTGAAGCTCAGTGGGGGGAATAGAGCAGTTGTCTGTAGCGAGAAGGGAGAAGGGGCAGCATTGGGCAGCCAAGAAATTGGTGATAGGGTAATTGTGGGTTTGGCTAGAAAGTTTATTAAAGTTTATTAACGGGATGGGGTTGGAAATGAGTTGTTAATATGTCTTATCTGAGTATGGAAAAAAGTTCGTATGGGATAGAAGAGAAGTTGCAACTTCAAACTTATTCTTGGCAGAAAAGTGAGTCGTCTACTTGGCGTGTTGTCCCGTCTTATTGTGCTTCACGAAAGAGGAAACTACAAAGGAAAGTATGGGATCCCGGAATCAAGAATGTTTACGGCCACACCTTGAGGACAAGGTGTTTTTGGGGGCGGGAGTAATGATACGGTGATTATTAGGATATTTTCTTACTATTATTATTTGGTATTTCCTTATTATTAATTAGTTTACTTTTCAAGTAATTTCCTTTTATTGTATTATCTTGGTAAACAAGATATAGTATTATGGCAAGTCTAGGATTTACTTAGTATGTAAGGATAATTAGGACCGTAAAACTATTATGTTGAATATTATGAATGAATTAGTGATTTGATATCATTATTGGGAGAGAGATCGGTCTCTCGAAATTTGATCACCTATCTTTATTTATCGTTATTGTTCTTTTTATCTCTTAATCGAATCTGGTTCGTATCACTACGTTAGCAAACAATTTTATAAAATAAACTGCTACTACTGCTAGTTTTTTCATACATGCCCATAGTTACATACATACATATAGTCACTTAACATATACAGCTACGTTACCAATCACGTTTACAAATAAAGTCCTAACTGCAACTACTAGAGCTTACCCATAGTCACTTAACATAAACACATTATCATAACCCTTTACTAGACTAAGGGGGTGTTTACTAAATTAAGTGGTTTAGATATAAGGGTCTCTTAATTAGCCTATTATAAGAGAGACCGGAAAGAGAAGCTTTAATGAGCAGCTGAGTGAGCTGTGAGCAGTAGCCACAGCTCACTCCTCACCGCTCACAGCTTCATAAATAAGCATTGGAAAAATGAGCTTTCCTAAAAAATAGCAAAGCTCACAGCTCTCATGCCAAACGAACACTAAAAATCAAAAAGCTCATTGTTCACCACTCATTACCCCAAAAAGCTCCAAAAAGCTTTGCGCCAAACATAGCCTAAGAGAGGCCGTGTTTAGTAATGGAAAAATGGGCTATTTTCTAGAGAGATTTTCCTTGAAAACATAAGAAAATAGAAAAAGCGTTCAAATTGTGTTTTTTCCAAAAGTCTTCTTGGAAAGATAGAAAACCTATTCTCTAAGTTTATAACTAATATTTAAAGAACTCCTTCAATGAGTTCCCCATAACTTCGCCCTTCTAAGAAAAGTCACAGCTCCCCCATTTGAACACGTTTTCAAGTGTTCCCTAGAGAAACAATAGCTCTTCCATTCTCAACTAAACTGAAAATTAAACCAAAGGAAACTTTTCTGCAACTAAACGCAACCTAAAGGTTTTGGGCCATTCCTCCCGAGAAAAGTAAACAACCCCTAACTTAAAAGCTAACTACAATCCAATCATACCTGGTTTAAAAAACACGGAAAGACCGAAATCAGTAGCCTTCAACGGCGAATCCTCATCCGTACTCAAAAGCAAAAAATTCTCAGGTTTCAAATCTCTATGAAACACACCCATAGTATGACAGTTATGGACAACAGTAACCATCTGTCTACACAAACCCGCAGCGGCTCGTTCCGAATAATGCCCTTTGGCAATAATCCTATCAAACAACTCCCCACCCGCACACAGCTCCATAACTAAATTAACCGAATTTCGATCCTCATAAGCTCCTTTCAACTCAACTATATTCCTATGTCCAGTTAAATGATGCATTATTTGCACCTCACGTCTTACGTCATCAATGTCATCTTTGTTGATGAGTTTCCGCATCGCGATTGACTTACACGCATATTGCTTGCCCGTGGTTTTGTGTGTGACTAGATGCGTGACTCCGAATTGACCTCGGCCTAGCTCGCGTCCGATGGTGTAGGTGGCGCGTACGTCTTCTAGTGGACGGCCGAGGACTCGGCCGATGGGTTGGGGTGGCGCGTGGGGTTGTGGCGCGTGAGATGGAGGTGGCGCGTGGCGTGGTGGAGGTGGTTCTGAAGGTGAGAGGATTGTTAGGCCGTTGGGTTGTTGTTGAGTTTGTTGTTGTTGTTGCTGACGTGGCGGTGGTGTTGCCGGAATATTGTTACAGTTGCCCATTTGTTGTTATAATAAATTTTTGTGTGAGAGTGTTTGTTGGAGATGGTGTTGAGATCGGGGTCAATGGCATGTGTGAGACATGTGGACTTGAGTGATAAGTGGGAAGGTGTCTTAAACATTTTGGAGTGTAAATGTACCTATTTGCCCTTATACCAGCGCACATACACACCCACAAAAACATTACTATAAGAGTAAATTTCATAAATCGTCCATGTGGTTTAACGGATTTTTCCCTCGAAAGATTTTTTCTCGGATCCTTTCCCCGTGGTTTATACCCGTAACGGGTTTGGTCCCTCTGGCTAACCGTCGTTAGTTTTTTCCGTTAGCTAACGACCGTTTGCAACAAACATTTGCATCGTTAGTCTTTTATACTAACGACCGTTTATCCTTAACACAAAATATGTTTTTTTTTAATTAAAAAAAATAAAAATTAAAATAAATAAATAAAAAAATTAAAAAATTGGTTTTCTTATAATTTTTTTTCTAAATATCTTTAAAATTTATACACGTTTTTATATACATTTCTATACACGTTTCATACACACATTTTTATACACACATTTTTATACAAATTTTATACACGTTTTATACACACGTTTTTATACACGATTTTATACACATATTTTTATACACACATTTTTATGTACACATTTTTATGTACACGTTTTTATACACTAATTTTTATACACACGTTTTTATACACACTTTTTAAAACGTGTCTAAAACGTGTATAAGAATGTATGTATAAATGTGTACGTGTGTAACAACGTGTATAAATGTGTACGTGTGTTCAAATGTGTATAAAAACGCGTGTAAAAACGTGTGTATAAAAACATGTGTATAAAAAAATATGTATAAAAATGTGTATATAAAAACGTGTGTATAAAAATGTGTGTAAAAACGTGTGTATAAAAATGAGTGTATAAAAACGTGCATATAAAAACGTGTGTATAAATTTTAAAGATATTTAGAAAAAAAATTTATAAGAAAACCAATTTTTAATTTTTTTATTTATTTATTTTAATTTTTATTAAAAAAAAAAAAAAAAAAAAAAAAAAAAAAAAAAAAAAAAACATATTTTGTGTTAAGTATAAACGGCCGTTAGTATAAAGGACTAACGGTGCAAATGTTTGTTGCAAATGATCGTTAGCTAACGGAAAAAACTAACGACAGTTAGCCAGAGGGACCAAACCCGTTACGGGTATAAACCACAGGGAGAGGATCCGAGAAAAAATCTTTCGAGGGACCAAATCCGTTAAAACCGTTAAACCACAGGAACGATTTATGAAATTTACTCTTACTATAATTTACTCTTTTTTTTCCGTTTTTCCTTCCTGTAGACCGATGATTTTAACATTTACTAATTAATTACAATTGTTTTTTTAAGTTTGTAATAGTGGTGAGCATCGGGTCAAACCCGACCCGAACCGACAAAAACTGATCCGACTCAAAAACTGAAAAAGGAAAAAACTCAAACCGAGAACCGAACTGAATAACTCGGTTCGGGTCGGTTTCGGGTTTTGAACCGAAAAACCCGAGAAAAACTGATACGTGGGAATCGCACTAGGCTTTACCTCTCGAGGGATCTCGAGAAGCTTACAACCCCCACCAGGCAGTGTACCTGATCGTTGTAGTATAGTATAGTGACAAGTACCGGGGGATTGATCGTTCAGCTTAGGTGTTGGAACCTAAGTTTTACCATTTTATCAAGTCTCGGTCATTTGTAATTATGTTTGGTTGCTTAACTATTATTTACTTTCATTTACTAAATGTATTAAGTTTACTAGGCTTAAGGAATGTAACCCATGGGCCTCAAAGCCCACGAAATGATGAAAGGAATGAGAGGGAGTGTTGCCCTAGCTCCTTCCCTATATATAGAAGCCTTAGGTCTCTTGTAAACTTGTTGGTTATTTCATTATCTTAATCAAACTCTTGCTTTTCTTATTCTCTCCTATTGTCTTAATCAACCATCTCTCCTTCTCATCTTATTTCTATCTTTCCTATACTTGTGTTTACATAAAGTGTGACCTAACAAGTGGTATCATTCGCCTAATAGAGATTGAAGTGGTGTTCTTGAAGTTAACGTGGGGTTTAAGAGCTTATTTCTCTTTTTTTTTTTTTTTTTTTTTGCATTTTTCTTTGTTTCTTTCACTCAAATCTTGAAGCTTGGATAAGTTTTAAGGTTGTTATAGTGATTTGAAGCTTAGATTTTGCATAAAGTTTAGATCTTTTAAGGTTTTATCACATTTTCTTATAGTTTCGTATGATTTTATAGCTTCTTTGATATTAGAAAACTAGTTTTTGGTAGCAAAATCTTCAATAGTTAGTGTTTTCTAAGTATTGGTGAAGTTATTTGATCAAAAGTACCTTATTTCTAAGCATTTTTCTTCAAAAATTTGAGATTTTTCAAGTTTCTGACCTATTTACGCGTAACATAGGTGAATAGTACGATTTTCCAGCTGTCTACAGTACATTTTGTCCTTTCTACGCATAAACTGAGGTCAAAACCCTTTTCCTACGCGTAACTTTGGTCAAAACCCTCTTTCTACGCGTAAGTTGCAATTCCTACGCGTAAGTTCTACGCGGAAGTTGATTTCCTACGCATAAGTTGCCTTTTTCTACGCAGAAGTTGGATCTTACGCATAAGATTAAATCTTACGCGTAAGTTTCTGGATCCTACGCATAACTTCATTCAAAGATCTTCTCTTCGTGTTACGGTGACTCAGTACTTCCCTAGCTTGGATAAGTTAGTGGAATACTTCGACTTCGGATATCTTTCAAGTTTGGATAAGTTTGAAAGATTTGTTTGGTTTTTGAACCTTACGCATAAGAATCCTACGCATAAGCTTAAAACTTACGCATAAGGTTATATCTTACGCATAACTCACAAGTTTATGCATAAGATCATACTTTACGCGTAACTTTAAAGTCTACGCGTAAGTTTCATTATTACGCGTAAGTTTTCAACTTACCCCAGGGATTTTTGATCTTAACCAAAGGAACGTGCATTTCAATCTTCTACTAAGATCCATCATTCACACAAGTCTCTTTCTATCATCTTCTTTCATAATTTCAACAACAAAAAAAAAAAAAAAAAAAAAAAAAAAAAAAAAAAAAAAAAAAAAAAGTTTTTTGGCGGGAAAATTTGAGTAAAATTTAATTTTTATAGGAGATTAAACTTTCAATTTTTACGCGAAATTCAAATTTTGGTATAACGGTGAAAATTTTGGCCCAAAATTCAAATTTTTAGGCCAAAATTCAAATTTTTTCGGTAAAATTTGGCGGCAAAATTTTTGAAACTCAAATTTTTCTTGCAACCTTTAAATTGCATTTCATAGTGATTTTCAAATTTTGGGAGAGAAAATTTTTTCAAATTATTTTGGAGGGAAAACCAGAAATCACTATTTCGACCTTGAGTGTGACATTTTCTTTGATTATTTCGATTACATCGCAACAATCAAGGGGGAGAGCAATGTCATCTACAACGTCTCAATCACCTTCTTCCAACTACCTTCCTCACCAATATCCTCATCAGCAACAGTCATCAGCAACAGGACCTTCTTCCAACTACCTTCCTCACCAATATTCTTATCAGCAACGGCATCATCAACAACAAAGTCATAGCTCCCTCATTCGTCATGTGCTGCTCTTTGGAAATGAATCAAGGCCTCCAATGTTGCTACCAGGAACGTATACTGTTTGGAAACGGAGATTTCTACAATGGCTCACAGATCGTCCTGCTGCAGATCTCATGCTTAATTCCATTCAAAATGGTCCATACAAAATGATAATTCTTGCTGGCTCTACAGGGATTATGAGGCTACAAACTACTGCAGACTTGAATGCTACTGAACTCGCTCAGTACGATGCTGACCATCAGGCTGCATGGTCCATGTCATTAGCCCTTCCCAATTCAATTTACATGAATATGGACTTTCAAGCCAGTGCTTATGAAATGTGGAAATTTCTTGAAGCTTTGCATCGTACCGAAGAACTTCATCACATCAGAATGAAGCAAATTCTTGAATCTTGTTTAAGCATGAATCCACTGAAGACCATTCTCCCTGCTCCACCATCTCCAGATGTTGACCATGGATCACTAATCTACACTCCAAATGGTCTCTTCTTCAATCCTCCGAATGCACCTGAGCCTTTCTTCATTCCTCAGTACCATCCTGCAACACTACATTATAATGTGCAATCTCTTCTGCAAAATCTAGTGAAGCTTTGTCAAGTATCTTCTAAGAAAGGCAATGGCGCTATGACTTCAACTTCTGAATGCTTAAGCACAATAAAAGATACTGATGATGAAGATGATCTTATCGAACCGAGCATGGCATTCTTGGTATATACAGAAAACATTGCAGATGAGGAAGATCAAGATTATGATTCAACTCCACTCTTTGACGATAATGTTGAATACAATGCCACACTTTGTCAAATGGAAGTTGAAGGGGGTAATCTCAACGCTGTTTTGCAAAAAGTCATGGGAGATATTCCATCTGATGATGAATATGCAGAATTGGAATCCAATACAGCAGATTTGGAAGCCGATACAACAGATGTGATGTTAATAGCAAACATGCAGGAATTTCACATGATTAATACTGGCTCAGAGTATGAGTCTGATAATTCTGTAGATCCAGTTGTGAGATTAAACAAAGAGAAAATGTATCAATCAAGGTCTCAAATGCATGAACTAAGTCAATGCAGAATCATCTCAGACTTCATACAATTTTCGAGTCAGGCTTTATCAAATTCCCGAAATTCCCGAAATCGAGCTGTCATGCAAGGTGAAAGAGTTGTGATACAAGGAAGTATTACTCAAAGGCTGGTTGGGAATGGTGAGAATACTGCAAATGTAGTTAATGTAGGCAATGAGGTTAAAATATTGGCTGATAACTCTGGTGTCATGGATGATACTGAACCAGTATACGACACAAATGCTTCTGATGACTCTAAAGACCCATTTGAGAGAAAGATGACTGAAGCTGAGAAAAGAGCCATCAATTCTAAAGAAAATTGCTTAGCTCATTTTGAACCAGTTAAGACTCAATGCAAGATTCTCTCAGATGCATGGTTTCCTACGGGGGGTACCTTTAATGCATTCTTCGGAACTGGAATGGATCGTCTAACCTTCCAAAGGAAACTCCGAGAAAACATTGTTCAAATTGAAAAACAAATTGAACAGGGAAGCAATTGCATGACAGGATTTAAAGCACTCAAGGCTCAGTTCAAAGTGTTCATGTCATTGCATTTTAAATCTCTCATACACTATAATTATGAAAGCAATGTATGGAGAGAGAACATCACAAGTATGGAGGTTGAAGATTTTAGAGATCAACTTGTTTCACGCCTAAACCGCTTAGAATTTATGCTTAATGAAAGATCACTTCATCTGAGTGCTATCAAAGAACAGAAGTTGCAGATTCAAGAGGAGCAAGTTCATAAAGTTGATACATTGGAAGATAATTTGGTTGCCATGGAATGCAAAGGGACAGAATCAGAAGTGCAGGATGACAACAGCAGATTGGGGAATGATAAAGATGCAGATTGTGCAGAGATCAGACCCTTCTATGACTCAGAGCCCAACTTTGACAAAGGACAGATGGATGAGGAAGATATCATACCCACCTATGACAAAGAACCGAACTTAGACAAAGAGCAAATGGTTGAGGTACAATCTACTATTGATCATATTATGCCTGCAAATGAGAAACAACAATCTGAGCAACCTAACTTCAGTAATGAAGGAGAGGTTGACCAGGATGTTGTTCAATATCTAGTAATACATTCTGAGTCTGAGTCCTTACCTGATAATCCAATTACTGAAACATCATACCAAACTCTTGAGTCTGAAAACCTTCTTCTCAAAAAGACCATTGCCCAGTGTCATAAAGATTTTTCAAAACTAGAGGCACATTGCATCTCACTTGAACTTCAAATGCAAAACGAATCTCTAAATTCGGGCAACAATGGTCAATTTTCGAATGAACAAAGTAAACGTATGGATACATTAGTTAAAGAAAATGAGCTTTTAAGATGTCAAATTCAAGAAAAGGTGTTTGCACATGCTGCATTGCAAAACAAATTAAGAAGACTGACTGGTCAGAGTGTGGATACTAAGTTTGCAAAACCATCAATCTTGGGGAAACCGCCTCTTCAAACAAACACAAAACAATCAGTGGTTAGACAACCTACTGCATTTAAATCTGAAAGACTTAAATTTTCAAAATCTCGGTTTGCCTCCCAAGTTGTTGTGAATAACAATTTGACAAAACCAGTCACTCCACATTCTTGGCCAAAGGAAAATGCATCTGTGTCTGCTAAATCTCAACACGTGATTATGCCTGGCTCATCTAGGATTAGTTCGAAAACAGTGTCTAAAACGAGCATTAAAAGTAAAAAGTCTTATGGCACCTATGACATGTACAAGAACTATGATCTAGAAAAGGCTAGAAAAAAGGCGCTACTTCAAAAGGATGGAATTCTAGGTTCAAAACCTCGTGTGATGCCTTCCACTGTAGTGCACAACACTGCTAGTGGTAGCAAACCAAAACCTAGGAGTTCTCAACAAACTAATAGGAATTGGCTAGCATCTAAGAGTAGTTGCAGAAATAATCATGATGTCTGTGCTTTAGAATATCTTCAAAAGGGAAATTCACGTACAAAGGCTCAATCGACCAAGATAAACCAACCCGTTGAAACAAATGTCATAAGTCAGAAACCTAAGAAGTGGATCAATATAGGACGTAGTTTTTCTCAAACAAGTGATGCTCCCACATTTCATTCAACTGCATCTAAAAGGAAAACATCTCCTAGATCTAACACTAGGTGGGCACCCACGGGTAGAATTTTCAAATCAATTGGCCTTAGGTGGATTCCTACAGGAAAGATTTTAGACATGTGCACCAAAACTAATGTGATCTCCACAACATCTACCTCTGAGACAAGAATGAAAACCATCGGTATTGTGTGCTCGAGTGTCAAGAAGATAATTGACACTACATCTTTATGCTTCTAACATCTGGAACCCAGTTACTCTTGGGGATCCTTGTTCTCTGTTTTTCTTGTCTCTTCTTTCTTTCTTTGCAGATTCTACAGGAATGGCTTCTGAGCATAACAGCTTAGGACCCGAAATCAACCGTCTCAACTTCCCGGACTCTTCGGCTGAAACATTGCCTCTCAACCGCAAAGAATTGGAAACCTTGTTCAATCCACTATTTGATGATACAATTGATTACCGGCCTACTGAGGTCTCACCAAATTCCGCTGCACAACCTGATATTAATCAAGTACCAAACTCACCTCAACAAACTTCAACTACTGTTGAGGAAGACGGTCCTCCAATTGCATCTCCATTTATAGTTGAACAAACTGCTTCCAACTCTCGGCAATCAGCTGAAGATCCGATACCACAATCAGTCCCACAAACCGCAGAGTTCGATCCTAATGTGTTCATTAACCCGTTTGCACCGGCTCCAACATATGAAGACGTTGCTGAGTCATCAACACACAACTTGGATCCTGCTAACATGCGAGATACCTATCAACTTCACCCTTCGACACACAAATGGACTCGAGATCATCCTCTCGTTCATATTATTGGCCATCCAGATGCACCTGTAATGACTAGACAACGACTTCACACTGATGGAGAAACTTGCATCTATGCACTCACAGTTAGTATGGAAGAACCGAAAAACATCAAAGAAGCTATGACTTATGATAACTGGATTGAATCGATGCAAGAGGAATTTCAGCAATTCATTAGATTGGAGGTCTGGGAATTAGTTGAAAGACCTGACGGAATCTATGTCATCGGGTTAAAATGGATCTGGAAAAACAAACTTGATGCAGAAGGAACGGTCATTCGCAACAAATCACGCTTGGTAGCTAAAGGGTACTCTCAATTAGAAGGACTTGATTTTGCTGAATCCTTTGCTCCAGTGGCTAGACATGAAGCTGTTCGGATCTTTCTGGCTTATGCTGCACATCGGAACATGGTCGTCTTTCAAATGGATGTGAAAACAGCATTTCTTAATGGTGAACTCCGTGAAGAAGTGTATGTTAGCCAACCAGACGGCTTCGTTGATCCTGAGCGTCCCAATCACGTTTACCGACTCAAAAAGGCACTCTACGGACTCAAACAAGCCCCGAGGGCGTGGTATGACAAATTATCTGCATTCTTATTGGCCAATAGATTTTCTAAAGGTTCGGTGGATCCAACATTATTTACAAAAACATACGGGGAGGACTTACTTATTGTTCAAATTTATGTCGATGACATTATTTTTGCTTCAACAAAAAGGAGTTACTCTAATGATTTTGCAAAATTAATGAAAGATAATTTTGAAATGTCCATGATGGGTGAACTTTCGTTCTTTCTAGGACTACAAGTTCATCAATCACCCCGTGGAATTTTTGTAAATCAGTCCAAATATGCTCTTGAAATTTTAAAGAAACATGGAATGATGTCTTGTGATACTTATAATACACCAATGGGCTATACCACAAAACTAGATGCTGATTTACATGGGATTCCTGTAGACCCTACCAAATACCGAAGTATGATTGGGTCCCTCATGTATCTCACAGCTAGTAGACCTGATATAGTATTTGCTGTCTACATGTGCTCTCGCTATCAGTCTAAACCAACTGAAAAACACCTCGGTGAGGTCAAAAGAATCCTTCGATACATAAAGGGAACCATTAACTTGGGAATCTGGTATCCGAAGGATTCCGGTTTTGAACTAATTGCTTTTTCAGACGCTGACCATGCAGGATGTTTAGACACACGCAAAAGCACATCTGGTGGATTACAGTTTCTTGGAGATAAACTTGTGTCATGGCAATCTAAGAAGCAGGACTGCACATCATTGACGTCAACAGAATCTGAATATGTAGCTATGTCTGCTTGTTGTGCTCAAGTCATCTGGATGAGATCACAACTTAAAGACTATGGCTACCTATTCAATAAGATTCCGATCTACTGCGACTCCAAAAGTGCCATTGCAATCTCCTGCAACACCGTTCATCATTGCAAATCCAAACACATCGATCTCCGATATCATTTCATCAAGGAGCATGTCGAAAAGGGTACAGTTGAATTATATTTTGTGGGTACTGAGTACCAATTGGCGGACTTACTTACCAAATCCTTAGCACCATCAAGGTTTGCTAGTCTAGTTCACCAAATTGGTATGCGATGTTTGACTCCAGAAGATCTGGAAAAGTTTTTACAACACAATTGATCGTCAAACATCAAAACTATCTTTGTAAATATTTTTATTAAAAAAAAAAAAAAAAAAAAAAAAAAAAAAAAAAAAAATCTTCTTTCTCTTGTACAAACTTCGTATCTTCAAAACTATGTTCCTCCATTTAAAATTATTTTGCTTTACACTGTCAAAATGGAACATGTTTTGAGGGGGAGAAAATTTCTCACAAAATCATGAAGTTTGCACACCTCATTTTTTATTCATCAAGGATAAAATGTTTCTTCATCATTCGGATTAAAACTCATTTTCAAAACTTCTATGATCTCTCGAATTAAAATGTACAAAAAGTTTTTCACAAAATATATGCTAATTCAAGGGGGAGAAAAGGAATTTTTCGGCAACGATCCCAAATTAATCTAGTTTGGACTTCAAATGGAAAAGTTATTAACCATTAATGAGTAAAGATTCACAAATGTCTTAAACTTAGGTAAAAGGTTCTTGCATGGAAAATAAAACAGGCTCTAATCAATGTTTTCACAAATGTTCTCAAAAGTTTCACACATGATTAAAACCTCAACGAATCAGACTAACGATTTTTTCTCATCGATTTTATCCACAGTCGTGAGTTTCAGATTTCTTTATGCTTGTTGTCTAATCGTTCCCTAAATGTTTCAAGTGTTTTCAACGGTCAAAAAGGCATAATCAGAAACTAGGGTTCGTGTAATTATCGATCTGGGCATTTTCTTTTTCATGTGTTTAGTCTAATTAATTTTTTCATATAGCTTTAGAGAACACTAAAGTATGCTCGATTGGTGTGTTTGCACGATTAGAAACAACATAAGTTTGAAATCAAGTGATTTAGGGTTTAAGATTTCGATGTCTTTGCTGCTACTAGGATGTTTAATTGTTCAATATTCATGCATTTTGATGCTAAAATGCTTGCAATGTCTCTTATCATAACCCCTAACCATTATCATAATTGGAAAATCTCGAGTGATAGGATGAATTAATCTGTGATCTTGTGTGTTAATTTGAGAATTCTGAGCATGTTGGTATATTTAGAATGTGTTTCTTGATTCATCTGTATACTTGTTTGTGCCTGATACATTTTCTCTGTGTGCTAGTACATGTCATCCTATTGAAAGTCAAAATTTCAACAATTGTCAAAATGTTTCTCATGGAACATATTTTGAGGTCAAAGGGCAAAATGTGTTTAAAGGCTAAACTGGTAAAAGGTTTCAAAATGGTGAGAAACATATTTTTTCCCAAACTCCACACTCTCGTTTTACACCGGTAAAGCAAGTGTGGAGACCAAAGCAAAATCATTCAAAACCTTTCAAATTTTCCAAATCTGGAATGCTTTGGCTTCAATAAAAGAATGTCTCTGATCTGAACATCCCAATTACCGGAAGTTTTCCATTCATCATAATAACAAATCTTCAAAAAGAACCCATGAGGTTCAAATTTAGATGGAAATCTTTTTCAGATTTTAAAACTCAAAAGAGAGACTCCGGGTCTCAAACAACTTTCAAAAGTAAAAGAGTTTTAAATTTCCATTGATTCATCGAGTGTTATTCAATCCTCGATGGGATTCAACATCTTTTCGGATTGACACAACCTTCAATTGGGTGTTAAATTTTGGTAAACTAAGGTTTTCAGTCTCGAGGTTGTTGTCCAATCTGATATTCAAACATTCTTTGTTGTATAATACTTGATTGTGTTTTCTAAAACCTTGAGCAGAATCATTTCACGAATTTTTCAAAAGGTATTTCATAAATACGATTCAATATTCTGCTCAAGAAGACTATCTCTCGAATAAACTTCATTATTTGAGGGGGAGTATTTTTTGTTAAAAGAAAACTAATTTTTGTATTATAAACAACGACTTGTGCACACATTTCAGTGTACAACTCGGGTTTCAAAGAAAGGAAAGTGCCTTGCTAAACCATTCTTTAAAACCAAACGCGCACTTATCCTTAATAACAAGAAGAAGTTTTCATGCAAAGCTTATCTAAAACTTCTTAATCTTGAGCAAAATTTATTCAAAATTTTTCAAAAGGTTTTTTCAAAACTTTTCAAAATTTTGCTCAAGATTTTTTTCAAAACATTTACTCCCCAATTCGCTACAAAGTTTAAAAATGTCAAAACACATGCTCGTTTTGAGGGGGAGTATTCGAAATCAAAATTCTTTGTCAAAATCATGTTTTGATGGTTTGTGCACACATAATAGTGTACAACCCGTGCTGGTAATTAAAGGACCCTGAGGTACGCATCAGTGCCTCAATCCTGACATAAGGAGCGAAAGCTTCTTACTTTTGAGTAGAATTAATCAAACCTTTTCTGATTTTCAAAATTCTGCTCAAAAGACAAGTATTTCACCTCAATAAGTATTCACTTGTTGAGGGGGAGTACTTGTACCAAAATCATCGTTCTTGAAATCAAAGGTTCTTGTTGAATTCTCCCCATAAGACTCAAAAGGCATATTTTAATCAAAACGTTTGTCAAAAACACCATTTGATATGCTATTTTTGAGGGGGAGAAAATTAAAAGTGATTATAAATATGAAAGTTCAAAGATGCTTTAAGTGAAATCTCATGTGAGCTCGACTCAGAATTGACCCAGGAATTGACGAAACAAAATGTTATTAATCGAAAAGACTTATCCTCGACGGGTAATGACATCAAGTTAGTTACTAGAGCTAGTTGTCACCTAAAAGCTGACAATGCATCTCTTTAACTAGCCACGTAAGCGTGTCTCGAAAAGGATTTGTCTTAGTAGAAATGTACCGTCTCGAGAAACTTTCTGTGGACTTGACCAGGCCGGGTAATAACTTCAAGCTAGTCTAACTAGTGATGTAAGCGTGTCTCGAATCGGTCTGATTCACCGAAAGTGGATCAATTCAAAAGTGCTTGCTCCTCCCGCATGTGCAAATTTATTTATCACATATGAGCACATGTGAAGGGGGAGCCCTTCATAAGAAAACACAAAACTCTCAAAGTGTTAAACAAAATGTTTGATAAACACAAACCCTTTGAGAGATTTTTCTAAGGTTTCAATGGCAATTATAGGATAGTCATGGAGTTATAAGGTGACTAAGGTTAGGAAATAACCGTCCTATGATCCGCCTAAGCCGGAGGGATCTACCCAAGGACACCACCAATAGTTAGATCTAGAAGTCCTTAGGTATGATACGAAAAAGGAATAAAGAATGAAATGAGAAAGAAGGGGTTGAAGAATTAAAAAGAAATGTAAAGAAAAGGGTGAAAAGAAATAGCCCTCCATATGATTCAACCTTAGGGCAGACACCGGGTTCAATTCGTTTACTACTGGTTGTTTGCTAAGGCAACACCGGTATTGAAGATAAAGCCGTCATGGACCCAGTGACGCACTGCACTTAACCTTCTAGCCACTCAAGTTCTCTTAAAAGAACTTGTTTCATTCACACGGGGAACCAGTGTAATCTAGAAACTGGAGACACCTCCCTAGTCTCCGCATAGGAAACCTAAGTGTGCACTAATTGAGTCTAGAGCCATGAGATTCATCAAAAGATCTCCTAGGAACACTTAGTATTTCTACAACTGGTGTTCTGCATCAATGGACACCAGATGTAAATTATCGAGTCCTTCGCAGATCTTAGCAATCTGCCGAGAACGTTTATGAGAGAAGTACTTATGTGTTTCTCAATGATTGAACGGAAACTCCTGTCAGGGTCAACATCAAACAGCCTTGACAGGTCACTTTGGTAACTCCTTGTGGGTTACGCTTAGTGTTCGCGGTTGTTCCATACGGTCTACAGTCGTGGAGTGATCCCCAGCGACTCACCCAGTCATTGAGCTACCTAGTAGGTCTTGTAAGCTCCCTCGGGAGTATCTGACATGGGAACGGCCTATATAAGGATTAGAAGGAGTCTTCACACTATGCTGTTGACGATCTCTAATTCCTTATATGTAAGTACCGGATATTTTATTGCTAACTGTTTACATGCAGGGACGTATCCTCTCCATGGAGACTGATTCCGCATGCTCATACATACATCTTGAAGTCATCTAAAGCTCCCTCAAAGATCTGAGCAACACAAAAGTTCAAAGAAAGATTCTACTCCTCTGAAAAGAATCTGCAAAGTTTAAAGACCAAAGATCTTATATCAAAGAAAGGGAACTACGTGCATGTATAAGTCAAAGTTCAAAGGTGTATGAGCATGTTGGAATGGGAGACAACCACCACAGACGCAGAAGTGACGAATGGCGGACTACCTCATCTCTTGATCATTTCACTATCACCAAAGAACAAAGAATCAAAGCTAAGTAATTTTGAAGACGTCTAAAGCCTTGAAAGTCAAAGATTAAGATGAAGACGTCAAGCAACCGTGATGACCGACCCTTAGGGGGAGATTGTTGGGATCATACTTTTATATTTAGTCAAGTCTCGGTCATTACATTTTGTAATAAGATGATCACAACTACATCAACAAAGAACAAAGAATGATGAACGATTTCTAAGACGTCTAAAGCTATGAAAGTCAAAGATTAAGACGAAGACGTCAAGCAACCATGATGACCGACCCTTAGGGGGAGATTGTTGGAACCTAAGTTTTACCATTTTATCAAGTCTCGGTCACTTGTAATTATGTTAGGTTGCTTAACTATTATTTACTTTCATTTACTAAATGTATTAAGTTTACTAGGCTTAAGGAATGTAACCCATGGGCCTCAAAGCCCACGAAATGATGAAAGGAAGGAGAGGGAGTGTTGCCCTAGCTCCTTCCCTATATATAGAAGCCTTAGGTCTCTTGTAAACTTGTTGGTTATTTCATTATCTTAATCAAACTCTTGCTTTTCTTATTCTCTCCTATTGTCTTAATCAACCATCTCTCATTCTCATCTTATTTCTATCTTTCCTATACTTGTGTTTACATAAAGTGTGACCTAACATTAGGAATAGTGTCGCTAGGATTAGAAAGCCTTCTAAATTAAATCTAGAGGTGATGGATGATTATTTTTGTATTTTATATTTTATTAAAGCAAGTAAAATCTCAGGTTTTGAAAGAGTGGGCGGAATTAGTTGCTAATCAACTAACCCAATAACTAAAAATGCAATCAAAATAAAATAAAAGAAATAAAAATAAAGGTTGTGAACTTATATGGAGACAAACGTGTTTACTTAGATTTCCTTACTCCCTAACTATCTTTTACCGGTTGATTAGTGTGTGTATTAATTGCCTGGATGACGGGTGTATTCGTAATAGGTCATGGGGTGGCGTACGTACTTCCCCAATCCTATAAGCTCTTATCTCCTCCTACAACGATGCGTAAAGCACCCAATCATAGGGATTATAAACAGTGGCTTATGCATTAAATATTACCTTAATAACCTAGTACGCATTGGTTACATGTTTCTTAAGACGTTCAAGCAGGTTACCATTAGGAGTTTAGCCAGTTTTCTTAAGTCTAACATCGATGGAACATTCATCCCAACAATTAATAACACCAACAACCAATAATCAATAGTTAGGTTTAATTAGATCTAAGCAAACACAAGAAAACCTAGCCTAACATGTTAATTGAAAGACAAGTGTAAGATATATTCAAGCAACACATAGACATATTGATTGAATTGAAAGAGTACTTATCTCAAATTGACATGAAGAAATCAAGGGGTTAAAAACCCTTGAAAATACTGAAAAGTTCGGACTAGGGTTTCTCCAAAATATGTTGCACACTAATGAATGAAAATTGCAAAACTATATATAGATTTTCTGAGGTGATGGCATCAAGAAGAAATTTCTGACGCCGTCAACTCGCCGCCCATAATGAAATCGGATTGCCTAGATCCAATTGTGACGCCGTCATGTGTAAAATCTTCAAGGCCGTCACTAGTAAATGGACCATGACGGCCTATGGTGACGCCGTCATCCCCTTAGTGTAATTCTACTCTGGATCGTCATGGACTTTAGCCACTTCCACCTCTTGTATTACTCTTGACGCCGTCATGAAGAAACAAGTGACGCCGTCAGGTACTGTTCCCAGCAAGGAAAATTAAGACTTTGCTATTTTCTTCACTTTTATGCTCCAACAACGTCCAAAATGCTTTCTTTTCCAGAATTCACTCCAAAAGTACCTAAAATCACAAAAGGAACGATTTAGGGTAATATTTGATCAAATAAATTCGAATCCGGGCTTAAAAGACCCTTTAAAAGTGGTTCATTTTTCGCCTCATCAAATACCCTTACACTTGAGATTTGCTTGTCCTCAAGCAAATGAGCTTTTATTCTAATCAAAATACAAGTTAGAGGTCATTTAACACTAATATAAAAGTAATTACAACAAATAATCGTTCTACTAAAGACCGAAGACAAGCACGGAGGTCATACACTAGCACCTCACAAATAGTGTTTAGATACTCACATCTCTCGGGTGTAATAAAGTATATATATCACATTATGGAAATGGAAAACATCTCTCACTACCTGTCATAGCAAAATAGATTACCATAGGCTTGGGAAAGGATCAAACCTCCACCACATGGCGTAAGCACCTAGGATAAACTATCAAAGAGGTCTTTCAAAGGGTTATAACGTTAGGTGTAGGGATATGGAATACACGGTTTTGTTGGATATAGGCAATCTTTACTGGTGGCGAGTTAATCATCTTGGTTAATTACATGTACAATATGGCGTTGCTAAGCCAAGACTAGACTCGACTTAAGCTAATAAATGGAAAATAACAAAAACATAAAATAAACATAGAATGAAACGGGATGGTAGTCCGTATGTTTTTCTCTTTTTCTTTTTTTTCTATATTTTTTTTTCTTTTTCTAGATTTTTCGATTTTTTTTTTTTTTTTTTTTTTTTTTTTTTTTGCATACACTTTTACCCTACCATCCAAAATAATACATCATAGGGAATGAACATTCCCCTTACACTGAAATTTTTACATACTTTACAATAAATTAATCTAATGACTCGAATTAAGATAATCAAAACACTTTGAGTACTTTTAAGATTAACACACATATGGGGGTAATAATATGATGTTCTTCCCAATTACTCCATAAAACAAGTACTTTACCCATGAGTCCCAATCGTCCCAAAACAATATGTACAATGATATGACTTGACTTAGCAACCATGTAATCAATTAGATAATTAACTAAGGGTTTAAACAAATAACAATAATGCACTAAAGATGAGTGCATACACGGAAGGCTAAGGCGATTTGGTTGTACATTTAAGTGGGTTGTAACAAATTCTTCCTTTAAGTAAGATGCTTAAAGTTAGTGTTAATACAAATATCGCCTAAAAACGTTATTTATATTTTACGATCTTTGCTAAGTTTTGTTAATGACAAAGTATGAACTTTAGCTAAATAGTAAATCATCACTTTAGTGTTTAAGTCTTGTTTAACTAATGTTTACATTTCCTTTTTAATAAAACATTGTTTTTTATTTCTTTAATTAGTAAGTGTCTTGTCACATCTCATTTATTTCTTAAAATAGAAATGTCACATCACATTTATAGTAAGTTTGTTTATATACATTTATGGAAAGAAAGTGTGTTTGACTAACCATAAGTTTGCTTGCACAAGTTTGTGTTTGACTTGTGTTTATGAGATATGACCTTGTTTGGTTTGGAAGATTTATTGCAAAACCAATTGCAGCCCTGACGGAACCCTGGGGGTACACGGGCGGAAACCTTCTGAGGGTTCTGCCGTATCCGCCAGACCTGCAGTATGTTTTGCTATAAATACCAAGCCACTTGTTAGTTTTGAATCATCACTTTAGGACATATATTTGAAATACTCTCTCAACTAACTCAGTAACCTTTGACTTGTGTGATCCTCTTATGTAGCAAGGGACTTCACAAGATCATCCAAGAAGTTACAAGTTTCAACTCTAAAGTTGCAAGACTTGTTAGCTTTGTTATGTATAAGCTTTGGTAGTTTATACTTCATTTGTATTGTGTGTATAGAAGTGATCGGTTAGTATTTTAGGCCTCAAAATACATAGTGTATCGGGAGTTGTTGTACCCTTGTAAAAGAACTAACGGGAGTGGTTGTACCCTTGGTAAAGAACTCGACATCTAGCTTTGTGTCGGTAAAAGTGTAAGCGACGAACGGGAGTGGTTGAACCCATGTAAAAGAACTCGACATCTAGCTTAGTGTCGGTAAAAGTGTAAGCGACGAAAGGGAGTGGTTGTACCCTTGTAAAAGAACTCGACATCTAGCTTAGTGTCGGTAAAAGTGTAAGCGACGTTGTAAAGGTTTCTCCACCGAGAAAGGAGCTTGTTGATTAGTGCTTATAACTCTCGAGTTGAAAACTCGGGGCGTGGATGTAGGGCAAGGAAAAAGAGTCCTTGTAGCCGAACCACGATAAACAATCATGTTGTGGTTTGATCGTTTCTTTATTTGTCTTTGCTTATTACATATTGTGTTTAGTTAGAATTGTTAATCACACATAAAGCTTTTCAAAAGAATTAAACAAACAAGTTGAGTTTGTTTCACATAAAGCTTTTTAAAGAATTAAACAAGCAAGTTGAGTTTGTATCTTTAAACAAACGTATAGTTTTTAAAGATAATCAAGTTAAAAAGCGGTAAACTATTCAACCCCCCTTCTAGTTTTCCACAATTGGCATCAGAGCTACGTTACTCAAGTTCTTTAAAATAGATTGTATTTTAAAAACTTGGATCGATCCATGGATTTTGAAAATCTCAAAGAAGGGCAACCAATTCAAAACCCACCGCTATTTGAAAAACAAAACTTCCTTGAATGGAAAAGTAAACTTGAAAACTATGTGAAATCAATTGATCAAGATCTTTGGCATATTATTTCTATTGGTAATTTCAAACCAACGAAAACAAGTTTTGAAAACCAAGATGATCAATTTGATCTCACATATAAGTTAGAAGTCTTAGAAAAATTAATAGATAAACATTTAGTTGTGATAAATACATGTGCTACTAGTTTAAATGTTTTAAATGAAGGTGTAAGTGAAGATGACTACTTAGGTCGAGATCTTAGTGGACTTGCTTACGATTCATGGAATTACACGGATAAAGATGAAGCCAACCATCCGGTTTGTGATTCTCAACTAGTTAAAACATCAAGCAATGTACATTTTGAAACCAAACACTTTTGCTTTGACACATTTATCCTAGAATTTTCTAAGATAGAAAATGAGTCTAAACTTTCATGCAACATGGACCTAAAAACTATCTTTAACAATGAATCTTCAAAATCTTGTATAAATACTTTTGAAAATGAAATCATGTTAGAAGATAAGATGTCTAGACTTGAGAGTCATGTTGAAATTGATTTAGAATGTAAATTATGTCTAGATTACAAACATGAAATTCAAAGACAAAATGAAAAAGGAAAAATGCTTGCTAAATTTGAAGAAAGTTCAAAAGTCCTTGAATGTTGTTTGAAGAGTCAAAAGTCATTTAGAGATAGAACCGGATTAGGATTTAACTCTAATGAATCATCAACAAGTAAAACAAAACAAGTTGTGTTTGTGAAACCTAGGAGAGAATTGTAGGAGTAACTCTATATCTAGTAGGAGCTCATGATAAAAGGATAAAGATATCATGTTCAATATTTTTATGTGTTTGTCTAACTTCCTTGGATTCATAAGTATTTGAGTTTAGCTCCTCTACATGTCAAGATTATTTGCTTAATGATTATCTTCTTGATGGCTAATATATGGAGCTTAAAAGGTACACGTCTCTTCAACTTACCTTTAGATGTTTCATGTTGATTAGTAGTATAATTTGTCATGAATGTTAGTAGTAGTCTTTACTCTAAGGTGTTTATGTTGTGTGAGTAACAATAAGGATTAGATCCTTCGTGTTTAAAGAAGTTAGAGATATAAGGTGTTTTGCCTCATTAAACTTTCGGGAAAAGACACGAGTAACTCTTGAGTGAGTCTCACTTAATTCTTTTCTACAAGTGAGTTAACTAAGAGTCTCCTAAGTGATAAGACAACCAACACTTTTGTGATGCTTGCAAATCTAGCAAAACCACAACATTTCATAGATACTTGTAGTACAACGTCTTTTGACATTATACCTTACATTTTCAATTGCGTCTTAAGTTCAACCATTCTTTTGTTAAAAGTTTCATGTATGACACACAAAGAAAAATAAATCATTTGAATTTCATTTGGATGATTGGGAGAAAATGATTTATAAACATCTAGGATGTGAACATCAAATTCGACCCATAGTCTTATGATGGTGCATCTCTTAGACATTCACACTCATAGTGCCTTAAGTAAATAAACCCAAAGAGTCGAGGAATCATTGAGTTTAACATTCTATGAAAGACCACCTCCTTCTAAGATATCATCTTTGGTATATGATGACTTAGTCGAAAGCCCAACATTGATAAAACAAGTAAGTCAAGATCAATAACAAGGAAGATGAACTATTAAAATTGAAAAACAACATCTTTTCGTCTTGTGTCAAACATTGAGTCAAGCAATATTAGCAAGGTCATAAAAAACTTGAATCATGAGTCATAGTGGTAATTAAAACAAATTTGATAAAAAGTTTTTTTGGATATTAGAGTAAAGCAATTACTAAAACAAAATAGATCTTTCAAAATAGAAAAGAATGTTAATATTTGAAATATTTTTTTTTAACCTAAGCAAGCTCCAAAAGCAAGGGATAATCACTCAAAGACATTCCTAGTCATTTACTTGTTCACAATGATTAAGTCCTTTATGACTTATCAAGAATGAGATTAGTAAATCCGTAGGTAAAACTGAACATAGAGAAATGTTTGGAAGTATACTTGTTCTCACAACAAAGTAATCCAACATTATGTTTAGTGCTTTTCTATGTGCTCGTTTTTAGAGAAGATCCTAAAACAACTCTTTCGAAAGAGCTTGTTTGGATTCATCACAAGGTACTACACAATTAGGATTATGGTATCCCAAAAGAACAGGAATAGAAACCATAGTGTATGCCAAATGGAATTATGTCGGTAATAAGTTGATAAGAAAAGAACAAGTGGTACTTGCGCTTTTATATCTACTTACCTATTGATTCTCCAAAACGCGTAAGGTTCTCATTTTAACATAAAATGGAAGAGCACGTCAACAAGCTCCACTTGAACAAGCTCACTCGCGCCGACAACGGAATTCAGTTTATCATCATTGAAGGATGCATGGACTTCAGCTACAATTCAATCCATTATGTTCTTAATTGACATATTGTGATCCGTCATCATCACCTTGGTAAAAATGTTCATTGAGGAACATCTTAACTAAGAAAGTCTTATACGTTAACCATTCTGTCAACGTTTTCACAAAACCTCTTGAATGAGAAGCATTCATCATCCCTAGGCTTAGTTGAAGACTCATAAGACCTAAATCCTTAGTTTTGAACATTAGGATAAAACCACGAAAATCAAGACAAAACCTTTTTAAGTTTTCCTCTGCAGTTCCCACGGAACCCTCAGACTAAACGGGCGGAACCCTCCCTTTGGTTCCGCCTGGTCCGCCAAATCTGCAGCTTGTTTTCTTTTAATTTCAAAACCAAACACCTATTTATTCACAACTCCAACTTACCAACAACCATTCCTCACTCACAAACTTCTTACCACACGAAAATTAGGGCTCTCACTCACATCTCTTCCAATCCAATCAACTTTGTAAGTATTTTTATCATAATTACTTTTTCAATCAAAGTCTATCACTTTCATCTACATTCATTAACTAGAATCTTAGGGTTTATGCATAAACTTGTCAATTCATGAAAAAACTTGGTTGTAAACTAATCATGACTTTCATTAGTTAGGAATTGTATCCTTTTTGTTGTTACCTTGATTTACCAAAACACACCAAGTTCATTGTCTTTTAAAAGTCACTAGAACTCCATCTTTCACCTCATTGTTAAAACAAATGAAAAACGTTATTAAAACCTCACTTGCATAATGTCTCTTGAATGCTAAAGGAAATACATAACTAATATGTGTTTTCGGGTACATTCAAACGAAGCTATATTGAATTAGGAGCGTTTGGGTTATCTTTTGTTATATAACAAAACTTGCATTACAAAACGTTTTAAGCATCAAAATGAGTCAAGATAACCGCACCTCTACATTGTTTCCATATAAGCACACATTAGAACATTCACATTATAAAAGTCATTAATTTGAACTTAAACTTTGTGTTTTCTAGGAATCAACATGCCTCCCGCAACATTCTCCGATCACAAGGAAACTCGTAATTACTTACCCAAACACCATAGGACCAAAGGTCTTACTAAATATCAAGTTGAAACCTTTAAGAGTCTAGAAAAACGCTATGTTCATGAAGGAAGAACCATTGATCCATCCTTCCTAGAAGGAACCTCCATTCGCCAAAACTTTGCCGCAATCAACTTTGATTGCCTCCTAGACATTGATGAACAAATTTGCCCTAGGTTCATCTTAGAATGCAACCGTAGGCATTTTCTTTGATGACGATGGTGAGTTCTCACTAACCTTTACAATCAATCAAATACCAAACATTATATCCTTGAAAGATTTTGCAACAATTCTTGGTGTCCCTAACGTTGGTACATGTCTCTACACGGATAAGTGGCCTCTCTCTAGTCTTGACTCTATTGAGAGTTTTCATCCATACGACACTCCTCTTGCGAATAAGGAAGCAATTCGTGAGCATCTCTTTGTTAGGACCTCAACAACTAGGAAGAATCAGTCAGGTAATAATGTAGATAAGGACCCTTTTGGTATGGAAATCAATGAGCTCAAACCACAATTTAAGAAATGGGAAGAAATTCTTAGAGCCAATGTTATAAGTTCCATAGGAAATAGATATCATGTCAACACATTTCTTAGCTATATGCTCTATAGCATTTCCACCGGTCAACCTTTTAACTTAGCCTATTACCTTGCCAAAAGAATGGCCGACATACCCTTAGTAGGAACAACCGCTCTTCCTTATGGAATGCTTCTCACCCGCCTCTTTAGAGCAATCTCACCCATTCCTCCTAACGATAAGGGAATGTGCCTTGACTATTCTCACGTTCCTTACATTTTTGTCCCTCTAAGTGATAAACGAGTCTTCAAAGCTAAGGGCAAACGCACTCGCTCACCTTCACCTTCATCATCATCATCTGACATGAGAGAGGACGGTAATCTTCCTAACTCTAAGTTACCTCCTTTAGACTACCTTCAAGAACTCTCCGTCATTAAGAATGCATCCGAAGAATTCAAGCAAACGAAAGGAATTTTCAAGTGCTTTGGAAGGTACCTAAATAAGCTCAATAAGAAGATAGACCGGTTGTGAGATGAGTGATTAAGGAGTGTTTGGCTTATGAGGGTTGTAAAACTTTGTATGTGTTAAACTATGTGATTTGTATTGTTTTTCACGTTCATGCTTTATTACTTTTGACGGATTATGTTTTGAATGATCCTTTATGAATAATGACAATATTTGTGGTATTTGTCAATTTCTATGCTTATGGTAAATTTCACTAAGTTTAGTGAAAATCGCTAGCCCCCGGTCAAAGTCCTATGATATGAATATCTACATACCCAATTTTTGCATTTCCTAATCAGTCATATGATAAATTTTCATTTTTAAGAGTTTTCGAAAAATTTGAAAATCGTCTTGCGGGTCAAAATAGTGGACTGCCTTGTTTTTCAGACCTGGCGGAACCCTCAAATGGGTTCCGCCAGTGAAATTTCTGGGCAACCCAGAAAAGGCCCAACGGACCAGACGGAACCCAAAACAGGGTTCCGCCTGTGTTTCGCGAGGGTTCCGCCAGTCTCATGCAGAAAACTTTTGTCATTTTTCTTAAGTTCAAAACTTGTAAAGTGTCAAACCATTATCTTTAGTGAGAAACATCTTCCTTTACCTCCAATAATCATATTAGGACAACTCTCACTCACTAAAACAATTAGGAAGTCACTTCCCGCCAAAATTCAAATTCAAACATAACTAACCCAAGGAACCTTTTTAAAGGATCCTTCAAACCATTGGAACATTTTCAACCAAACCACTTCCCATGATCACAAAGCATTGAGTGCATATGTTGGTCTTTCACTCCACCCTATTCCATTGGATTGATATCCAATGATTTGACATGTTCATTGAAAATTTTCTAAATCATTAGAAACCTCAATCTTTGTATAGTAGAACATCAAATCCAAACACCCCTTTTAAAATCTCTTCCACCATATAAATTTGAAAGTTTTACAACACTTCAAATCACGCCATCACCATCAAAATTTCTTCTCTCAAAACTTCAAAACCAAACCTTTGTAATGACTAAATCCAACACTTCATCCGAGTCATCAAAATCCTTTGCAAAAACCGCTAGGATTAGTGTCAAATCTTGTTGCTTCAACAAAACCACCAAGTCAAGCTCATCATCATCAAGTGATGCTTCACTTAACATTTCATCACCTATCCAAGATTTCCTTAATCTTACTACCTCAACACCATCCTCAACCAATGTGATCACTATTCAAGATTTGCTTAATCTTGCTACTCCAACAACCTCTCCACCACATTGCAACACCGACTTAGCCACTATTCCACCACCAACTAGACCTTCAAGCGAGTCTACATCACCTTCTCAACAAGCTCTACCATCAAAAACTCCATCACCTCAATCACCAACACTTACACCAATGGAACTTTTCCATACACCACCAACATCACCACTACCCCATTTGGAAACCTTAGAGGACCTATCACCTAAATCATCAAGCCCTCCATCCTTATCACTCTTTGACACCATTGCTCAAATGGAAACCCAACAACAACCTAGTGAGCAATTAGATGATGAACCCCATCAACCATCATTAGTAGAACGGTTGGCTTACCGTTATGCTAGACCTTCAATCTTTCCAAATGATCAAGGTCACACACACCTACAATCATTTGTATTTCACCCAATTTACAAAGACCTTCATGGTAATCTTTCCGGAGAACCAAGCTTCCGCCACCTTCTTCAACAACAAGAACAACCACAACAACAATAACCACAACAACAACAACCACCACAACAACAACAACCACCACCACAAGAACATTCCCAACACCTTGAGTCTCTACTTTCTTCGTATAAGAAAATAGAAGCTTCCATATGGGAAAAACCTCCAAACATGAATGAGGAAATAAACACTCATTTAAACCACCTAAATGCCTTCAAACGAATGGTTGACTCTCAAATCAACCATTTTACGGATTTCCATACGGCATTATACTCAACAAGTGAAGGAAGCAAAGACACCTCTCAACCATCCACATTTGCTCCTTCAAGTTCAAACCATCCACCACCAACAAATCAAACCTTTCTTCCACCAAACTTTCCCCGCCATGGTTGCGGACATTGCGAAAGAACCGCTCACATTAGTGAAGGGTGTCGAAAGGAAATTCGGGAACTATTCGAAGAAATGAGGTTTATCTTAAACCACATTTTGGATCGTCTAGCATCCTTGTCTCACCCACCTCAACGTTAGAGTCTCCAAAATGAAACAAAACCGTTTCTTTTGAAAAATGTTTTCCCTCTAAACCAACAAACCCAAACCGTGTCACCTCCTCACCCCTCAAAATAAAGCCCGCTACAACCTTCAACATACATTTTCATCCTTAAACAACCCTATCATTATTTTTGGAAAATGTTTCTCATTAAAGAAAATGATGTTTTCCTTGTAGCATTTTATGTTCTTAGTTTATTTTTAGTTTTTCTTCATTTTTAAAAGTAGGATGTTGTCATCCTAATTTCTTGTCTTTGACTCTTTAAGAGTCAAAATTTTACATGAAATGAATTTCATTCTACAATAAGGTTTGCATTATTTGTTGACCATTTAGGTATGATGAGTTAACTATACCTTGCTATGGTAGCATACATATATCTTGTGTTTTAGCAACTAACCTTTCATTTTGTAGGATCATTATCCATGTTTTCTTTCCTTGATACTCCATTTAGGGGAGTAATATTCAAGGGGGAGCATGAGTATTGCATTATTCCGCTTCGCAACTCTTAGTTGTGTTTTTGACATAAAATGCTTTCATGACTTGTCGTGTGCGGCAACTAACTTTTTCTTGTAGGTTCAAAATCCATGTCTCCTCTCTTGGCACTCCATTTAGGGGGAGTATCGTCCAAGGGGGAGCATGTGCATATTTCCGCTTCGCTACTCTTCTTTTTGTTTTGACAAAAAGGGGGAGAATTTATATTAAACTTGTTTTTTTTTTTTATACTTTCGCTTCGCTAACTCTTAGTAAAAACAAGTTTTAATACTAACTTTATAAGACTTAACACTAAATCTTATGACTTACTTATAAATAAAGTTTATGTTTTGTCATCAACAAAAAGGGGGAGATTGTTAATACAAATATCGCCTAAAAACTTTATTTATATTTTACGATCTTTGCTAAGTTTTGTTAATGACAAAGTATGAACTTTAGCTAAATAGTAAATCCTCACTTTAGTGTTTAAGCCTTGTTTAACTAATGTTTACATTTCCTTTTTAACAAATCATTGTTTTTTATTTCTTTAATTAGTAAGTGTCTTGTCACATCTCATTTATTTCTTAAAATAGAAATGTCACATCACATTTATAGTAAGTTTGTCTATATACATTTATGGAAAGAAAGTGTGTTTGACTAACCATAAGTTTGCTTGCACAAGTTTGTGTTTGACTTGTGTTTATGAGATATGACCTTGTTTGGTTTGGAAGATTTATTGCAAAACCAATTGCAGCCCTGACGGAACCCTGGGGGTACACGGGCGGAAACCTTCTGAGGGTTCTGCCGTATCCGCCAGACCTGCAGTATGTTTTGCTATAAATACCAAGCCACTTGTTAGTTTTGAATCATCACTTTAGGACATATATTTGAAATACTCTCTCAACTAACTCAGTAACCTTTGACTTGTGTGATCCTCTTATGTAGCAAGGGACTTCACAAGATCATCCAAGAAGTTACAAGTTTCAACTCTAAAGTTGCAAGACTTGTTAGCTTTGTTATGTATAAGCTTTGGTAGTTTATACTTCATTTGTATTGTGTGTATAGAAGTGATCGGTTAGTATTTTAGGCCTCAAAATACATAGTGTGTCGGGAGTTGTTGTACCCTTGTAAAAGAACTAACGGGAGTGGTTTTACCCTTGATAAAGAACTCGACATCTAGCTTTATGTCGGTAAAAGTGTAAGCGACGAACGGGAGTGGTTGAACCCATGTAAAAGAACTCGACATCTAGCTTAGTGTCGGTAAAAGTGTAAGCGACGAAAGGGAGTGGTTGTACCCTTGTAAAAGAACTCGACATCTAGCTTAGTGTCGGTAAAAGTGTAAGCGACGTTGTAAAGGTTTCTCCACCGAGAAATGAGCTTGTTGATTAGTGCTTATAACTCTCGAGTTGGAAACTCGGGGCGTGGATGTAGGGCAAGGAAAAAGAGTCCTTGTAGCCGAACCATGATAAACAATCATGTTGTGGTTTGATCGTTTCTTTCTTTGTCTTTGCTTATTACATATTGTGTTTAGTTAGAATTGTTAATCACACATAAAGCTTTTCAAAAGAATTAAACAATCAAGTTGAGTTTGTTTCACATAAAGCTTTTCAAAGAATTAAACAAGCAAGTTGAGTTTGTATCTTTAAACAAACGTAAAGTTTTTAAAGATAATCAAGTTAAAAAAGCGGTAAACTATTCAACCCCCTTTCTAGTTTTCCACAGTTAGAAACGAAAAGATAGGCTCGGAGGGGTGTACTAGGGGTTTCGTGTAATAAAAATAAGTACAACGCTAAGGTGTGGGAAAAATTAATTGACTTAGCTAGCCAAGTAATATGACTTAAATGGTCAAGTAATTATGATACGGGTTTAACACAAGGGTGATCCTAATGCCTCTTATCATGTAGTAAATCCTACTACACGAATGTAGTCTCACTAGCGGTCTTGGAATGCATCACTAACGCAAGTTTTAGAATCTAAATGCTACCGGTACACTCATAAGCACTAATAGTAAATGTTTTTCCTATCAAATCTAAAGGCGAACCTCACATATTTGGGTGGAAAATTTTTCTGAATGGTACAGTTTCGTGCTAGTTATACAACTCCTATCCATGAGACGCTTGCTAAGGCTAAAGTTTCACTCCTAAATGTTGTAAAAAAATTTAAATTTGGCGCTAAAATTACACTAACAAGTATTTCTCATAGTTTTATTACACACCTACCATCAAACAAACAAACTCAAGTGCAATAGTATCCTATAAGGTATCATCATTTACCCTCCCCTTACACTTAGGCTGAACATTGTCCCCAATGTTCAATAAAAAGATGTAAAAGTGAAATAGGTAAAATAATGAAAACAAATACTCCCCTGATTCGTTCGGTGTGGATAGTGAGGTAACAAGGTTAGATCTTCCTCCAAGAAAATGAACATTCAAAGCTTCCCTTCCAGAAATATAAATCATCTTCTTGTCATATATAACCTGTTAAACCTGAGAAACAATCACAAAAACCCAAAGCATCAATCCGAACAAAGAAAACTCACAACTAGATGTAATTCCAGACTTAGGAATAAAACCAAAACAATTAAAGATATAATGCTTGTGGAATGAATGTTTGCAGATTTTTTGGAGTTTATAAAACTAAAGAATTAACAAAAACTTTAAGACTCCGCTAGAAAAACAAAACTCGCAAAATTTCCAGAATTTTACACATGACGCCGTCAGAAGTGACCTGCAGAAATCTTTAAGTTAAGTTTCCGGAAAATTTCTGGAAAAACTTATGTCCTACTTCCTGGAAAATCCTGCAAAACATCATTATGACTCGATACAAGCATTTGACTCAAACAATTACTAATACACATGTTCATTTATTATTGTGGAGAATCATGATCAATTTCGTTCTTAGAAACAAATTGGGGGTTTCCCCTTACACTTAGCTTTTTGCAAAATACCTTTATATGAAGTTAAGACGAAGTTAAACAACAAAATAAAGCATTTTCACAATTTTATTTTGAAACATGATCTACCAACAATAAAAATAAAGCATGCATACGGAAGCAAATAACAATCAAACAAATAAAAATCACACAAAACATGGGTTGCCTCCCAAGAAGCGCTTGTTTTTGTTCGAGTCACGAGCCTGACTCTACCCTTATTTAACGGAAATAGGGGAGGTTTTCCCTACACTTAGGATTAAGTGCGGGTGAAAGCAGCGATACACACCCTTAGGGTGGAAATATGCCACGTGAGGGAAGAGTGGTAGATGAATTATATGCTCAAACGGGTGTGCTCCTATCATCATAACCTTACCTAATTCAATTGGATTAATGGGTGGATTAAGATTTTCTCCCAGAAAGGGATCATTTTCTATCAACTTCGAGAGACTCCTAGTTGGGGATCCATCTTGACCTAATAAACCCGGTTTAAACCCATAATGTTTCTTATGATCAATCATGAATGGGTGATGTAAGCATGTAAGGTTATGTTCCACTCCTATATTGGCTTCCTCTCTACGTAGCTTAAAGTCTACCACCTTTATCCTAAGACTACCCGGACTATATGGTTTGATGGGTGGATCGGGACCTATTTCAATTCTTAAATTTTCATCTAAGGATGGAAGATTAGGTAACGGTTTTGGTTGAGGCTCCAGTTCATCAAAACTAGGAACTTCCCTAGAACTAAGAGTAAGGTTATCATTATAAGTATTCAAACCTATATCCTCTAGTTGTGTTTGGTACAAGGGTTCTACCTCCATCGGGATTCCTAAAGTTTCTTCTACTTCTTCCGGGTAAGTCACGGGTGGTGTGTATGCCTCAAATGATGGTAGGACTTGTGGGATACTTGGTGGGCTTAGATTTTCAACTCTATCCTCCATCTTATCATGATTAACAATGTGCTCAGCTTGTATTGTGGTGAAATCAAACCACTCCGTACACCTAGGTATCTTCTTATCCCCAAACAAACTTCTTGCTTGTTCCCTCAAACTTGCTATCAATTGATCTGTAACATCGTTTGTTGGGTTGTCCATTTTTTTGGCAAGTATGGCACAATTCTCTATGGCTTCCCATGTTTCATGAGCACTTAATCCCCAAAGGTCCCCATCTGCGGTATGGTCAATGTCCATTTTGGTATAGTGGTCGACACGATGGTAAAATATTTCAATTTGGGACCACAGATCAAAATTATGATGAGGAACTTTTCGGAGTAAATATTTAAAATGAGCCCATGCATCATAGATAGGTTCATCTTCATGTTGTTCAAACATCAAGATGTCATTTTGAAGTGAAAATGGTAGATTTTGTAATGGACTCGATCGATTGGATGAAAAAATTGGCGTATTCGCATTCTCCATAATGGTGAACGGAAGAGTCAATGGAAAGGTTTTTACGAACAAAGACACAAAGAAAAGATAGACTAAAGAAAACCTAAGAATAAAAATAAAATCTTACTAGAAAGGAATCTAGCAAGTAGATCTAATTAAAAGAAATCTTAACCTAGACAATAACTATTCCCCGGCAGCGGCGCCAAAAACTTGATACGTGGGAATCGCACCAGGCTTTACCTCTCGAGGGATCTCGAGAAGCTTACAACCCCCACCAGGCAGTGTACCTGATCGTTGTAGTATAGTATAGTGACAAGTACCGGGGGATTGATCGTTCAGCTTAGGAATAGTGTCGTTAGGATTAGAAAGCCTTCTAAATTAAATCTAGAGGTGATGGATGATTATTTTTGTATTTTATATTTTATTAAAACAAGTAAAATCTCAGGTTTTGGAAGAGTGGGCGGAATTAGTTGCTAATCAACTAACCCAATAACTAAAAATGCAATCAAAATAAAATAAAAGAAATAAAAATAAAGGTTGTGAACTTATATGGAGACAAACGTATTTACTTAGATTTCCTTACTCCCTAACTATCTTTTACCGGTTGATTAGTGTGTGTATTAATTGCGTAGATGACGGGTGTATTCCTAATAGGTCATGGGGTGGCGTACGTACTTCCCCAATCCTATAAACTCTTATCTCCTCCTACAACGATGCGTAAAGCACCCAATCATAGGGATTATAAACAGTGGCTTATGCATTAAATACTACCTTAATAACCTAGTACGCATTGGTTACATGTTTCTTAAGACGTTCAAGCAGGTTACCATTAGGAGTTTAGCCAGTTTTCTTAAGCCTAACATCGATGGAACATTCATCCCAACAATTAATAACACACCAACAACCAATAATCAATAGTTAGGTTTCATTAGATCTAAGCAAACACGAGAAAACCTAGCCTAGCATGTTAATTGAAAGACAAGTGTAAGATATATTCAAGCAACACATAGACATATTGATTGAATTGAAAGAGTACTTATCTCAAATTGACATAAAGGAATCAAGGGGTTAAAAACCCTTGAAAATACTGAAAAGTTCGGACTAGGGTTTCTCCAAAATATGTTGCACACTAATGAATGAAAATTGCAAAACTATATATAGATTTTCTGAGGTGACGGCGTCAAGAAGAAATTTCTGACGCCGTCAACTCGCCGCCCATAATGAAATCGGATTGCCTAGATCCAATTGTGACACCGTCATGTGTAAAATCTTCAAGGCCGTCACTAGTAAATGGACCATGACGGCCTATGGTGACGCCGTCATCCCCTTAGTGTAATTCTACTCTGGATCGTCATGGACTTTAGCCACTTCCACCTCTTGTATTACTCTTGACGCCGTCATGAAGAAACAAGTGACGCCGTCAGGTACTGTTCCCAGCAAGAAAAATTAAGACTTTGCCGTTTTCTTCACTTTTATGCTCCAAAAACGTCCAAAATGCTTTCTTTTCCAGAATTCACTCCAAAAGTACCTAAAAAATCACAAAAGGAACGATTTAGGGTAATATTTGATCAAATAAATTCGAATCCGGGCTTAAAAGAACCCTTAAAAGTGGTTCATTTTTCGCCACATCAAAAACCGAATTGAACCGAAACCGAAAAAAACAAAATAAATATACATAACCGAAACCGAACCAAAAAAGGTCTCGGTTCGATTCAGTCCTGTTTCGGTCAGTTTATCGGTTCGGGTCATTTTTTGGTGGATTTGCTCAGCCCTAGTTTGTAATAACAATATTAGATAAGGAAAATATAGCATTCATGATCAAATTCTATTTATAATAGTGAAAAATTAATTTGGAACTATCGAAATAAAAACCGTGACCGATTAATTTGAGATGGAAGGTTATTTATTCATACGAGTCTACTTAAAAGCAGTCTCTCTACTTATCAGGTTATAGTAGAATCCGTGGTAGACTCAAGATTTGAAGTTTTGAGGTGCATTTTATTAAAATTAAAAAGAGTTGTAACACGTAAATTTGATAGCAGATACATTTTAGAAAAATCGATATATTTGATATTCTTTAGTTACGAACAAAAATTCATGTGGTTAACCGGTGTTTAACCCTTCTCGAAGATCTACCTCTGGGTATTATTTTCTACTCAACTTTCTCATATTTTGTTAGAGCTAGCGGTAAGGTAACCTTTGCTCCCGAGTTAAGCTTTAACGCACCCCACTATTTCACCAAGTTACCTTACCGGCCCCCAAAGGCAAGAGGTGCGTTAACATGCTTGGGCAAGCAGTTAACGCACGTTAAAGTGTGAAAAATGGAAAAAAAAAAAAAAAAAAAAAGTAACGGCTAGATTTGGTAACGAATAAAAAAAAATTCATTTTGCCCCCCTATATTTCTAACCGTTTGTAAACGGCTATATAGCTAAAAAAAAAAAAACTTTTTCAAACCTATTTTCTTACCACTATAAATACCCACCTCATACACATTTTATTTTCACACTTAACACAACTCAAATTCAACCTATATACTTCCTTACTATTATAAAAAAGAAAATCAACCAAAACTTTCATTTTCACAATGGATCCGAATCAAAATAATGAAGAACAAAGGAGTTTCTCCGATATTGATGATGAACTCGACACGGAGTTTATGATATCCGCGTTCGAATGTCATCAACAAATGGTACAACAAGAAGCAGCAGCAGAATTAGGTCGACAACGCATTGGGAGTGGAAAAATTGTCCGGTTGCGTGGCAAGGGCAATATAGTGGCGGTTTTAAAAAATGCCCAACCTTAATGCTTGAAGCTGTTGCTTCGCAAGATTTATAGATTTGGCATGCATTTTTTGGAATGGCGGGGGCGAATAACGATATCAATGTTTTAGATAACTCTCCGTTATTCGACGACATTCTTGCTAACGAAGCCCGAAGAGCACCGTATATGATAAATGGACATCATTATGAACGGGGTTATTACGTAGTTGATGGAATTTACCCACGGTGGTCAACTTTCGTCAAGTCTTACTCGGCAACCACTGACGAGAAACATCGTTATGAACGGGGTTATTATGGTAGAGTTAGGTGTCGTTGTTGCCTTTTGATGTGGTGAGTTTTGTAAAGAGATAAGCCATGAAGGGTAGTTTGGTCAATGTGGCAAGTTGTCCAGAAACCAACTTGACTGATATATAAGAGCATTAGGTGTCGCAAGTAAGCACAACTAGTTTTTGGACCCCACGGGGTGCCATATCACTTTAACAAACCCCATTATACAACACCTCCCCTTTATCATAACTAACCACAACTTACTCATTTGGGTCCCACAACTTTTTATTTTATTTTTTTTCACATTTCCAAATAAAATGATTTCATTTAATTAAAATTAAAAATACATTACAACATATTAAAAACATACGAAAGTTAAAATAACGATACGAAAAAAAACATACGACACATTAAAAAACATATAACAAATTTCGTATTATTAATAGAGAGAACTGCAAAATACATCCCTGTGGTTTACAGGTTTTGCCATCTTACATCCCTGTAAGAAACTTTTGGCAAGATACATCACCCTTTAGGCAAACGTTTGCCACCATACATCCCTCGTTTACAATGAGGACTAACGGTGCAAATTTTTTCTCCGTTATCTCGTAACGAGACTGAAAATATTACAACGTTAGACTTCGTTAGCCAAACATTTGCACCGTTTGTCCTCTTTTTGAGTTTTTTTTTTCCGTTTTTTATATTTTATCCGTTTTTTGTCAGTTTTTTTTTTTTCCGTTTTTTGTACGTTTTATCAACTTTTTTACATTTTTGTCCACTTTTTGTACGTTTTATCCGTTTTGGTCAATTTTTTTTTACTTTTTATCCGTTTTTTTTACGTTTTATCCATTTATTTTTGCCTTTTTTTTTGAACATCTTTTTTTTTACCTTTTATTCGTTTTTTGTGCGTTTTTATCCCTTTTTTGTACGTTTTATCAGTTTTTCCATTTTTTGTCCGTTTCATCCGTTTTTTATCAGTTTTTTATGGTTTTATCAGATTTTTGTACGTTTCATCCGTTTTTTGTATGTTTTTTTACGTTTTTTTAACGTTTTATCGGTTTTTTAAGCTTTAATCCATTTTTTGTACGTTTTATCCATTTTTTGTCAGTTTTGTTTACATTTTTTCCGTATTTTGTACGTTTTATCCGTTTTTGTCAATCTTTTTCCTTTTTTGTACGTTTTTATCCGTATTTTATACGTTTTATCTGTTTTTTGTCAGTTTTTCTTAACATTTTATACGTACAAAAAATGAATAAAAACGTAAAAACCTGATAACACCTAAAAAATGGAAAAAACTGATAAAAAATAGATAAAACGTACAAAAAATGAATTAAACGTAAAAAACCGATAAAACGTATAAAAAAGAGGAAAACATACAAAAAACAGATAAAACTTACAAAAAATGGATAAAACGTACAAAAAACGGATAAAACGTACAAAAAAGATATAAAACGTAAAAAAATGGCAAAAACGGATAAAATGTACAAAAACGGAGAAAAACGTACAAAAAAGGACAAAATGTAAAAAAAACTGACAAAAACGGATAAAACGTACGAAAAACGGATCAAAACGTAAAAAAAAACCGATATAACGTTCAAAAAACGGATAAAAACGTAAAAAAACCTGACAAAAACGGATGAAACGTACAAAAAATGGATAAAAACGTAAAAAACGGATAAAACGTACAAAAAACGAATAAAAACGTAAAAACACTGATAAAACATACAAAAAACGGAAAAAAAACTTGATAAAAAACAGATTAAATGTACAAAAAAAGGATAAAAACGTAAAAAAAAACTGATATAACATACAAAAAAGGGAAAAAACTGAAAAAAAACGGATAAAACGAACAAAAAACGGATAAAAACGTAAAAAAAAACTAATAAAACGTATAAAAAACGGATAAAACTGACAAAAAACGGATTAAATGTACAAAAAACGAATAAAAAAGTAAAAAAACGTACAAAAAAGGGAAAAACTGAAAAAAAACGGATAAAACGTAAAAAAAACGGATGAAAACATAAAAAACTGATAAAACGTAAAAAAATTGATAAAACGTATAAAAAACGGGAAAAATTTGTCAAAAAACGAATAAAACGTAAAAAAACAGGAAAAACCTCAAAATGAGGACTAACGGTGCAAACGTTTGGCTAACGAAGGCTAACGGTGTAATATTTATGTCTCGTTAAGAGATAACGAGGAAAAAATTGCACCGTTAGTCCTCATTGTAAACGAGGGATGTATGGTGGCAAACGTTTGCGTAACGGGTGATGTATCTTGCCAAAAGTTTCTGACAGGGATGTAAGATGACAAAATCTGTAAACCACAGGGATGTATTTTGTAGTTCTCTCTATTAATAATACGAAACTGAAGCATTTTCGTCGTTGTTGAGATTATGTTTCTTCATGATTTGTTCTTGTTTCCTCCGAATGAAAGCGGCTTTTGTCGGTGTGGTCTGGTCGGGATCAAGCATGAGAAACTTCAACTCCATCTCCAAATACCCCATTTTTTTCCGCCTCTTTGCCTCGTACGCGGCCATTTGACGATCGGTTTTTTGCGAATATTTTTCCGATAAAAGGCTCGAAAAAGAACTCGTTTGACTCCCCTCGGAGCTCCCCCGGCGCTCGACGTATCCGTCAACTTGGTTTTCTTTGAAGTTTGACATTTTGTGGCACCGTCGGGACGAGGTCGTTTGTCGGGGTGAAATATATCATCGAGGCATGAAATGTCAATCGGGTCCTTCGCGTCCCATTTGGGGTATTTTCTCAAAACCTCCCACACCGGAACATATATGAAGCTTCTCCCAGCAAAGCGTTGTTCAAAATTGATCTTTGCATTCTCGAGATGATCCTGATCATTTTTCCTGCTTCTACGCTTCAAATGCTTTTAAATAGCATTGAATTTTTGACAATCACCATTAAGCCTTGTCCATTTACCTGTGACCGTATTTTTGGAACGATTTTCACGCTCAGATTGACTGTTTAACATGTCAACAATCTTGTTCCAAAAGAACTCCTCGGAACGGTCATTTTCCGATGTATTTGTCTTGGGAAACTTCGACCCAAATTTCCGCTAGCAACTTTTCTTTGTCCTTTGACCAACGAGTATTCACACGGGTGATTTCCTCCATGTCATCTTCATCGTCCGTGTCCAAATTCATGACTTTTTTGGACCTTTTTGCATCCTTTTTTCCTTTCAATTTGGCGGGTGCACGTGGTTGTAGTACTTTGAATTGTGAATCAGATGGTTGTGATTCAAAGTGTTGTTGTGGTTGAAATTGAAGAAACTGTAAAGGTTGTGACGGGTTAAAAAACTGTGATGCCGGAAATCGTTGTTGGGGGTAACTTGCGAATCCTTGAAACGCAAATTGTTGATTTTGGTAAATTGCCTCGGGTGTCAATTGCGTACCATATGGAGGAATTTGTGGCGAGAAAGTGTTAGAAATTTGTGACAATGGGGTAGACGGGTTTGAAGAACTCCCGCATTGTTGTTGGTTTGTCGTGAGAAGATTTGTAAAATAACCTCCCTCGTTTGGATTTTGAAACATTTTTTTTAGCCATAGAGAGTATTAGTTTGGAAGTGTATGAAAAATAATGTGTATGATATGTTATTTATAGTGTATAAAAGTGGGATTAGTTTTGTTAAAAAAAAAAAAAAAAAAAAAAAGTTTAAACGGTAATATTATCGTTTGAAATTCAATATGACCCCACAAACGTCTCAATTTGCAGAGTTTTTGTTTCGTCTGCACAACGACTTGGGAAATGGCGAGGCACAACTTGATCCATCGGTGTGGTGGCGAAGCGTGGCGAAGTTGCCAGCTTGGAACGGCGAGGCATGAATTGATCTACACCCAATACTCTAATACACGTATCAGAATATTAAATGTGTGTGGTTGTGTTTGTGATTAAAAAAGTGATTTTCACATAAAAGGTGAGGTGCTTTTTAAACTTTTTTGCATAGGTTGATAACGAAAAGGTAATGTGTTCATGGTTCATACGACTTTCTTTTTGAGAAAGTTGGTTATTTCCATTGAAATGTAAAGTACATGTTTTCTTTACACTGCGTTCCCGATTTTTATTTTTGAAAGAAGAGAAAAGAAGTGGGAAGAAAACAAGATGAATTCGTGTTCCAGAGTTTTTTTCAAGAGAGAAGAGAAGAGGAGAGGAGAGGAGAGGAAATTTGGCAAAACTTCTCTCCAAAACTTTCTTCCCAAAAGTGGGATGATTTGGAGAGAAGTTATTTTAGGAAGCTTTTAATAAATGTAATTACTTAAATGACCTAATATAAAACATAACTTTTATATATAATAAAAGGTATAATTGTAAAATCATCAGTTATCACTTCTTTTCTCTCCAAACTTGGGAACATGATATTAAAAATAAAATTTCATTTATTTTCTCTTCTTTTCTGTCAATTTTTAACTATTCTCTTCTTTTCTTTCAATGCAGAAACTTGGGAATGCGAAGTGTAAACATTAGGTATGCAGATTCATATCCATATCATTTGCAACTTGGGTGATTAATAGATGCATATACCGTAGTCCTAATCGACCTTTACTAGTGTCAAAAAATGATCATAAACCGTTATACAAGGTAGTCAAATTTAACTCGTCTATGAATCAATCTTTAATCACAGCCTCACAGGGTATGTAGTTAACTTATGCTAGGTGCATAAACAATACACGAGCAACATTACAAGTACTTTGAAAACTGAATGAATTTATAGCTTTCACGAAGTAAAAGTTAATTCCTTATCATAAAAACCATGGAAAAAAATATATATGCGTTTGCCGGGAGTCGAACCCGGGTCTATTGCTTGGAAGGCAATTATCCTAACCGTTGGACTACAAACGCTTACTGTTTATTCTTTTTGAAATACATTATAGATACTTTTAACGTTTGCTATTCAGCCAGTAGCTTGGATGAAAGTACATATAGAGAAACTCAAACCAATATAAATTTAAAAAGTACATGCTTAATAGTGGCACTGATGCAAGAAATGTGAATATGTGATAGAAGCACTCTAGTTTTCAACAAACTTAACCAATATGGATCGGTAATAATATCGTATTCCATGTTAGCACTTAAATTCCCCCATGGAAAGTAGCACCATATTCTAAGTTTTAAAAATGGTTAATTTCTTTTCGGTTCATTAGCAAAAAACTGACTTCCAACATCATGCTTATGTTTCAGCCTTTTTGTCAAAGCTTCTACTACTCCTAAAAGTACTATTTATAGCAAATTCTCTTCTGCATCAGTTAAAGCAAATTTAACTAATTTTTCGGAGCCCTTATTCAGCTTGCACCATTAAACATAATTAGAAACTTCACTGACATGTAACAAAAATTACTGATTCCAGCCGCACCTGTTTTGACCCATTACCGGATTACCCAACCCATCATGCCACCTCTGTGTCAGGCTACTAGACTAATCCTAATCAGAAGCTATTTTCATCCACAGGGACTTTAACTCCGGTTCATGAACTTATGACCAACCTTTCTGCCATGTGAGTATGGTTTCGGAGCTGCATAAGGAACTAATCAATAACGTCAATTCAGTGGCAGATTCTTACATTTGATTGAATTTTACTTTAGAATGTGTTAAAAAGTACTTGACTGATGGTGGATCAGATCATCCAGAGTTGACCATGACTCTTACGAAAGAATTCCCAGATGAAACTACTTACAGAAAATGCCAATCCACATTGAGCTCATCAGTTATACTTGAGTCCGTGTACTTACCGATTATTTTTCCTAGGCACTATACAATTTAATATTAATATTCAAAACAAACATACTAGAAGCAACAACCAAGGCTGCAGAGGTGATCAGATGCTTAGGCAAAGATACATGTGACATGAATGATCATACTCTAAAATGTTCTTTTACTGAAAAATGTTCGCAGTTCAAGAAAAATTATCCAAAGAGTAACAGACATGCATACGTTTACCAAAGATAATACGTAAGATGAGATGAACTGCCGGAGTTAAAGGTGGTCAAAGTTTCAGTCTATTCTTGTAACAGTATACAAATCAAGCTTTAGATCGTTAGATTACTCCTTATATAATAAGCTTATGGAAGTTAAAGTAAAGGATATTAATCGACTATCAGTTTTACATGGAAGCCTTATATGATAAACTTAATGAAGTTAAAGTAAAGGATAACTCACTACCACCTCTTAACAATAAAAGACAGATCTTTTTATATTTTTGGACTGGTGAAATACAAAAAGATATATCGCAAATCAATTTCATTGTTTTAAGAACATATTAACAAGGAACAAACTGTGGTGATAGAGATAAATGATTTACAAAGAAATGAAACGGCAACCAAAAGCTAAACAACTACTAGCTAAGCTCACCTTATTGATAACAGATGAATAATTTATGCACAACATAGAAGAACAAGGTAGATAGTACTTATATCCACTTTTTGGACATCATGTTGACTTTTCCTTGATCTGATGACTCCCCAGAATTGCGTGCCAGCAAAGCAATCAAACTTCCACCATGGACCCTCCCTTCTGAAACTCTTGACAGTTCTTGTCCCGATGAACTTCCTAGCTGGACACCAAAAGGTTGCCATCCACAACCAGCAAGCCGAGATGATGCCATAATATTTATATCAACATTGATATCCTCACTGGTGACGGTATCCTGAACCAAAGTTCCCAAAGTGGCCCCACCATGGACTCGTTTATCCTGCACCAGAGCACCATGAGACGTACATAATCCATTCTTACCCCTACCAAACATATTACATACTTCATCACCGTTCCCATATTCTGAACCGGGATGGCCCCACGAGCATCTTTTTCCTCCTCCATGTGCCTTACAGAAATCAGTACTACCTTGAGCACTTTTATCACACCCTTCAAATTTACATCTCTTTCCGCCACCGTGGCGGACACAACAATCCGTACGCCCACGTGCACTCCTTGTGCAATCTGGCACAACACATCTCTTACCACCACCGTGTGCTACACAGAAAAGAGTTCCGCCATGAACACTCTTTGGGCATACTAAGTCACCTTCAAATGCGCATCTTTTTCCACCACCATGGCCCTTGCAATATGGCGTACTTCCTTCTGCCCCCTTGTCACATCCTTCATATGTGCACCTTTTACCACCACCATGTGCTTTGCAGAACATCGTGCTACCTTGAGCTCCTTTGGTGCATTCCAAAAACTGACATCTACGACCACCTCCATGAGATATGCAAACACCAGAAAGACCTTCAGCACTCTTCGTGCAATTCACCATCTGACATCTCTTTCCACCCCCATGACGTATACACAAGCCAGATTTCCCTCGTGCAGCACGGGTGCAAGCCTCGTGACTACACCTTCTGCCACCACCATGAGCAATGCAGTAATCTGTATGTCCTTCTGCACTTTTTGTGCATCCCAAGTATTCACATCTTCGACCACCACCATGGGATTTACAGTAAGCGGTTCGTCCCTCTGCCCCTTTTTTACAATCAGGTTTCTGACATCTATGACCACCTCCATGTCCAATACAAAGACCAGAAGCACCTCTGGCTCCTTTTTCACATCCATTGAACTGACATTTCTTTGTGCGCTGTTGGATCCCGGATGAGTACGTTACTGAACTTGTCGGTATAGTTACGTTACTGGATGAGAATGAAGCTTTATTCATATAAAAATCACCACCAACAGTAAGTGGAATCTTTTCAAAGTTACAGTTGGAGTGAACAGTGCTGATATCAGATTCAGCAGGTGTAGAGGATAGACTTAACTCGAGATCAACTTCATCTTGAAGATCCATAGATACTTTATTACTAGAGACTTTATTTTGGACTGGTACCTTTTCACCACCAAGATGAAGGCAAAAGTCCAAGTCTATATCCATTGATGACTCTTCATTGGTTTCTTTAGGAGAAGACATGGCGGTGCATCCGGTGGCTGAACTCGCCTTGCTGTCTGAGGAACTTGAAGAATGACCAAACCAGAGGCATAATGGCAATTCAGCATCCATATCTATTGTTCCATCCCTCACACTCCACTTCCGTTTCACACCTTTCGAGGCTGAAACGGACCCTGGTGAATGCAATCGTAACACAGTATCTGTAGCATAACCAGCTCCTTCAAGACAAATTGACTTGCTAAAGTTTTTGAAGGCATCCGATCCACTATTAGGAGGGAATCTTGCATCCATATAAATTACACGCAACTCTGAATCTATTATACACAAATTTTGTTTACCAAAAACCGGCTTGACCAGAATTTCGGGATAAAAATAATATCCACAAAGCTACAGATAGGTATTTACAAGCTACAATACAAGGGCTAACTATCTACAATAGCAAAACACGTACTTCCCCCGCTCACAAATCCTGAAGTATCTCTTCGGTCCATTTGCTTTAATTTTTTTAACCGGAATCCAATCAATCAGCAACAGTAACTCACGACAGTTATGCAACAACACCAAAGTGTAGTCCCATGGAAAACATGCATCCTGTTTCACAAAGTAAGGTAAGATGCACACTTTACTGATGTAGCATTCACAATTGCCATTTAGGAGTTCATATTCGTCCAAATAAAAGTGTAGGACTTAATAGAACTATTGAAATTTTGAGGTACAAAAATTTTGAGACACATAAAAAGCCTCATCAATTCACACCTAAATTGTTTACAGCTGATGTGAAGGATAAAATCATGTTCAAAGAAAATAGGTGCATAAAAAATGAATATAAAGTTACAAAGTTTCTATAACCACTGTTTGCAAGAGCAACACAAGATGGATCATGTGTTCTGCTTAAAATTAATACGAGGTTTAAAAATAGTTAAGCACAGACATTCATAAGTCATAACTAAATCCTTTGTTTTCTACACCTGATTGTCTCTTACACATCAAGTAAAAGAAGTTTTATAACTTAAATTTGAACTGAAAGCCAAAAATACAGGCAAACAGAGAAAATATCAAGTCCGCTTAATTCATCAGAACATCATAAACGGCGACGGATCCAGAAATCTCCCAAAGGGTATGCACTTCTTAAAAAGAAGGCGTAAGGTATGCACTTTGTGTTAAATTCCAAAAAATTATTTAAAAAACAAAGATTTTACACTAACGACGTGCTTAAAAGGTGTGCATGTGCATACCGTCCGCCTCAGCTAAGTCCGGCCCTAATAATAATCATATCTTTTTTTGCACAATATCATCAACACTATAGTAGTGTTTAGTCTATTAGACCTACAAATTTAGCAAGCAAAATAAATATACGTGTATGTAATAGGTGTATCATCATATAAGTAGAATTACCTTGAAAAACCTATAAAGATTTAGAAAACTGAAAGAGTTGGCGATGAATACAGGATCATATGAGATTTTTTATTTATATAAATGTGTTTATGACTTTATATATAAAGACATACATACAGTCACACACAAATAAGTGCGGGTGAAATTTAACAATGGTGACAAAAAAAGGCAGCGCACGTTTATTGATGAGAGCGTAAGATAAGAGTGTCTTTATCTTTTAGCCAATGAGAACTCGCCACGTTATTATCCCACTACAAGTTTCTCGTACTTGCACATATACTGTTTTTTGGATGAGTATATATTGTTTGACCTCTGAGGGGGTGTTTTGTTCGATATATATATAAACGGTGGTATTTAAAATTCTAACCAAATGTAAATTCTTTTGCGTGTGTAAGGAAATTAAAATGATTTATTTTTAGTCTCATGTAAATAAAAATTTTGGGTTTACATATTTATTTTAAACCAAATAAGATAATTGAAGCAATTTTGATTTTAAATTCTTTTAATTACCTAGAATTTACCTCAACCAAACGCCCCCTTAGAGTATTAGGTGTAGTGAGAAGCTTCATGTCCTCATTTGGGGCCTACGGGTGCCACATCACCTTAAATACTCTTCACAACTAACCCCCTCACTAACAACTAACCTCAACTTACTCATTTGTAGCCTACTACTTACACCTTTATTTTATTTTTCACTCACAAAAAGAAAAAAAGAAAAAAAAAGTACAAAATGTCAGAAACTAACTTCGTCGTGCAGATGAGCAAGGACAAAGTGACGAGCTGTGAGGAGGGGGCAGTGTAGTGGCTAGCCATGAAGAGAAGTGAGGAGCTCCACATAGGAGTGGCGAGCATGTGATGAGTAATTGCATCACCCACTCTTACAAATTAAAGGATGGGTAGTTAATGAGTAAAGACGTGAAACACTTTAATTATTTTTTATTTATTTATTTTTTTTTTTATGTTTTTTCAGAATTATTATCGGCATAGGTTTGATAATGAGTGTAATGGAAATGGAGAAGAAGGATTCTATATTCATCGAAGCAAACTGATACCAAACATAAACTGAAAAATAGTCGAGAAAAATATCACAACAAATGTAAAGATTAAAAGATGCAGTAGACATCGCAAAATCGTAATCATTTGAAATATTTGTTCTTACCTAAATCTATGACAGATGAATTCATGCATATTTTAACAAGTATTATCCGTAGTCACTTGGAAAGTAAATAAATTATAAGTTCAGCTCAAATATTCACCATTTCTTATTCTCTTTTCTTATCCGGAGTTACATTTTGCAATTTTTGCAAGATGTTTTCGTGAAAAATAATCGCAAGTGAATGCTGTAGTCTACGTCAACAGTTCATATGAGTTGAATCTGACACGTAAAGGATATGTAAATATAATTTACCTGTCACCATACGTTAGCAAGTAATGTCTCATTGCGCGTCACCTCACCTATCAAATGGTACACACAAAGATAACGTAAATTGTAATCATAATCTAAGCTTTTCTTTATGTTGATTAAGTTTTAAAACGTATGCACTACAATGTCTACAACGATCAAGTTACAAAACTTGAGAACGTTGATCGACCATAAAACTCAAAGACAAATTAAAGACGCTACTCTCATATTAACCAAAGTTTAACAATGCTTGATACCCATCATCATCACATAATCAAAGTTTTAATTCCAAATCATGCCTTGTTATCAATCAATATACTAATAATACAATATACTTTACTTGATCCAATTATTCTTACCGAAGGTAGAGACGAATGGGTATGGCTTCTTGATCCCAATAACGGTTTCACTATTAAAAAGACACGTATTCACTTAGATAATGCTTCTCTTCCGGATGCTTACATCTCAACTAGATGGTGTCAATTTATTCCGAAGAAAGTCAATATTTTTGTTTGGCGTGCTCTCAGTGACCGTCTTCCTACTCGGTGGAATCTAAGCAATAAAGGTGTCGAGTTTGAATCTATCCTTTGTTCCACTTGTTCGTCTTCGCCAGAAACTATACAACATTCGTTATGGACTTGTTCTCTTGCAACATGTGTTTGGCTTAAAGTTTTCTCATGGTTGGATTTGCCATACCCAACTCCTTCATCTCTTCAAGATGTATTTACATATGTTGATGAGTTGCATATACATAACGATAGGAGATTGATGCTTCAAGCTATTTTTGGTGTGGTGTTGTGGACTTTATGGAGCTTTCGAAACCATCTCATCTTCAACAGTCTTCCTATGGCCCGAAACGAGATATGTGACAAGGTTACGAGCATTTCATTTTTGTGGTACACAAATAGGAATAGGAAAGCTAATATTTCTTGGAACAATTGGCTTCAAAACCCATTGATCCCTTATATTTTGTAATTCTCCTATTTGTTCTTTTCTAGCTTCTTGCTAGCTTTTATATAATTTTGTCGTTAAAAAAACATAATAATAATACAATGTCCGATAATTCAATACTTTACAAGTTAATGGATTAAAAAACAAGTTGGTAAACTCAAACCATTTATTAAATGGATTAGTCATCCCGACATGTTATGATCCAAACTTGTTTAGCTTCAAACATACTTTTTTTTTTTTTTTTTTGATTATTATTTATTATTTATTTATTTATTGGTGAAATTTAGAACTATAGAACTTGGGTCCACAATTTAGCCCTAAAAAGGCATCATTGGTAGTAATATTTTTTTTATGCTTAAATAAGTTTTTTAATTTAAGTTCTTAGACAAGAACAAAAAGTACCTTACAAAATCTTGACTGATATCAAATCTTCAACCATGGGTGATCATCAACATTTTGATCCCCACCTGCACTACTTAAAATTCTATAATTAAGGCTACGGTTCTCGTTTAATGTATTTTTTTTTTTCTGATAAAAAAAATGTATATATACCCTCCTTTACTAGAGGAATTGGCATTTAACCAAATTTGTTCTCAAATTCCAATTTGTATACAGTTTTTTAACAATAAATCAGATAAAGAAAGAGCAATTCTCGTAACAAAGGAGTATGGAATACCGACACATTTCATCTACAAAAAGGCACAAATAACATTAACTTGTACAAATTTACAACTAAAAACCTCATCTGTGATTAAGCTCCTTTTTTTGATTATTACTAATTAATGATATGGTGAAAAATAAATCATAAAGCATGAACATCCTATACCGAAAATTATATAGATTTACATAGATGATGAACATGCTGTTAGTTTATGGACAATAAATTAATAGTGTATGTTAGGATCGAACTCGAGATAACGGGATTGCACACATTACGTATGAGAATTAAAGTTTAATAATTTTATATAAAATGTTATATTAAATTATTAATTACACAAAATGAATAATGATCATTACTCCCTCCGTCCCAAATTATAAGTCCACTTTTATATTTTACAAAGTTTAAGAAAAGTGGGGCCCATAGAATACTAACCAATAAAAATCCATTATTACCCACTTACAAGCATTCTCATTGGTTGATATTAAAAATGGACATATAATTTGGGACAACCCAAATTGACAAAATGGACTTATAAAATGGGACGGAGGGAGTAGTATTTAATGATAAATGACTAACGACCATTAGACGAATATAAGGAAAGAATTATATGTAACTAATTGGTAAGTCAAGAAGCTTCCGGATCCCATTTAAGGGATTATGACCAATCGGTGGGGAGGGGTAAACCCAACCCAAATCCAACTTAAGCTCCAAGTTACATATACTATATATATACAAGGTTAAGATTTATTATTTGGAGACTTGTACACATATTAAATCTAAACTTTCTTTTCTTTCTTTATGGTTTTCGACATCACAGAAACTAATATATATGCATGTGCATGGGAATAATAATATATAGATTGTTTTCTTTTCTTTTGGTTTCTGTATTCGACAACAACAATTAACACAAAAGGGATTTTGGTGTTATATTTTATTTAGTCGATTAGTTTGTTTTTTATTAAAACAAAATTGTTTTGTGTAATATATAAAACTAGCATTACTTTAATTCGATTTAGTACGCGTGTACAAGAACGTGATATAACCACACTATTGGTTATATCTTGGATTGAATTACAAAATAGGTAAGGGGTAATTCTTACAATCCACATAAACCCTAATTAGGGTTCATAAGTTGAAGATTGCATATTGATTTTTGTTCGGGCTAGAATCACAAACGTATGTTTACTATTTATTATTGATTAATTAATTACATGTTATATGATCTTGTTATAATTGCTTCCGCTATATGCTTACTTGATGTGTTTGGTTTATTTATATGATTGTCATGATATTATAATTCCAACACATGTTGCGTTTATACCAGCTGCAATATCAAAACAGAACAGAATCTTGGTACTTGCAAATTGAATGAGTAAAAGCAAGCCCATAAAATGAACACTAGCACAGTTGTAGAACACAAGTACCTTGGAACATACTTAGTTTGAGAACTTAAGCTTTGAAAACTTATATGTCACTTTTAGAGTGATATCGGCATATGGTTCTTCTTGCATTACATCAAAAAGATCGCAGCTCTTCAATACCTAAACCATGTACGCTTTAAATTGTTCAAATTTTGGACGAATAAATATTTTTAACAAATTGTGTTGGTTATGGAGAGTAGATGCGATAGTTACTCCATTCTAAGATTGGCTATACAAATATTTCGGTGAACATACTCTTTCAATTGTAAGATCAAATTTGCAATTAAGTAAATCTAATGAAGATTTTGTTCAAAAAAAAAAAAAAAAAAAAAAAAAAAAGTCTAATGAAGACACAAAAAAAAAAGATATCTCTAATGCTAAAATGCTTGCAACAATATAATTGGCTAAATCATATATTTGACGCTAGAAAAGAATCACACATTGACATTAGTGACAAAAGACCGATTGTTATGTCACTTTGAAAAGATACTGTTGTTTGACTTGAGAAGTCAAACTTAAATAGCATCTGGAGAGTTGATGCTTAATATGACAGTGATACATTTAACGCCAACTTTTTCGTATGTGATTAAAGATACAAGGGGTTAAAACACAATATTGGTTGAAATTTTTAGGCCACAATGATTAACATTTTACAATAATTTGACCTTTCTCTTGTGAAAATACCACGAAAAGGCTACTATTTGTCAAGGATTGAACAATTTTCGTAAAGCTGTAGAAATAAAAGATTATTTTACATCAAAACTGTCAGCTCTTACATAGTGTATGTTTGCTAGAAGTTTCACTATATCTTGAAAAGTCAATCACTAGACCTGTAATGGTTACTTGACTTTTAATGTCAAAGCATAACAAAAACTCACAATGGTTACATGATACTACGTATATATGAGCAGAAACTTACCAGTGTCTCAAAGAACATTCGGGAGCACACTTTTCTTGTTTTTCCTTGTAGAATGTCATTCAAACTAACAGACCCAAAACTTTCTGATGTACACGGGGTGGCTGTTGACTTCTCTTTTATATATTGTGCCACGGTCCTGCACCAACATCATCATATATAAGTCACAAAGTAAACAAAACCATATATATCGCAAAGTTCAAGAACATTACCTAGTTCTTGCTAACAATGAGCTAACTTCAGGTGGCGATCGTTGTTTTCCAAATGAAGAATCCACATAAGGGGTACCCTTTAGACCTTTACATTCATGAGGGAGACATAATACACACATGGTCACATATGATACTGTTTTACAATACAAAAGTTAATTATCAACTTATTTGTATTTAGGAACTCATTTTATTCCTTGAATTTTGTTTCTAATCCAAAAATGAGATCTTCAAGAGTATATAAGCAAACTCTACTTCTTACTAAAGTTGTTCTGGTATAGTTCATTCTATATTTGAAATTGCATAGTTTCATATTAATCGCCAAATGTTTCTATAATAGTACAACTTATTTCTTCCCAAATTTCAGCTCAAAAAGTTGAGCCGACTCTTAAATAGTCGAACTTGAATTACTTTTTTGACCGAAATAGCGATGAGAAGCAAGATATAAACTATTCAAAGCTAAAAACTTGACTTACTCGTTGATGTGTTAATTTCATCTTCCAAAAAGCCCAGCTCCTGAAATAGAAATGCACTATTAAGTTACAACTATTCAGCGAAGAGGATTATCTTAAATATTTAACTAAAAAAATACTTCAGATATATTAGAGATGTATCCAAAATCAGGTAAATCGGGTACCGTATCGCCGGGATCCACATCAGCATTGCGTCCAACTTCCATTTCATCATCGACATCACTAACTTCCGTTTCATCATCAGTATCGCGTTCAATTATCATTTCATCGTAAATCAGATGTGGTGTTGAGAACATTTGACAAAGATTATCACTTAACCCTGCAAATGCTCATGCATAGAACATATGAGCAGTTTGAAGCAATTAAAAGTACTTATTGACTTGAAAAAACTCATCTCAATTCGTTCTTGGATTCAAAACTAATAGATCACATACTATCAGAAAAAACTATGCAATTTTGTAAGATTTCTTTTAACCTGTGCTGGATTTATACAAATTTCCAAACAGTCATGCCAATGTTGAAATTATAAGTTGGTATGAATAGAATTTAAATGGTTAAAGTGTACATTATGAAGCAGAATATTGCAAAAAACTTACTAACCAGTAATTATGGGATCAAAAAGGACTTTTTCCTTTTTACATGTATTGTGTAACTTCCAAACGTCCAAACGAGATGCTCGTTTTCTTTTTCTTAACAACTCGCTTGGATCATCTATAGATTTTTTCATGAACCTAAAGTTATCATAAACCATATATCTTATAAAGAACATCAATCAACAGAACATAAATAACATGTCAACCACTAAATAAAACCATACGCATTAGTCAAGACTGTAGCTTTATCGTATTTTGTCCTTGTCCGTTTTACCCTTGCTGGTGCAACCTGTGGAGACGGTGCTAGCACTGCACAACATCATAATTCAGGTCATTTTAGTAATAGTCTTATAGTATATATTTATTAAAAGGCACTCACCATATGATACATGTGGGTCTGATTTATCATGGGCTGGTTCAGAATGAGCTGATTTTGTTGATGGAGTTTGCTTAGGTAATGGCACGGGTTCAATAGGAACCTCCACTTCATGAAATTTTGATGAATCATTACTGTTTCCATCTGATATCTCCTTCGCCACAGAATTATTAGGATTAGAATTAGGTGAAGGATCAATATGCTCATTAGTGCTGATGTCATTGGATCCTGTGTGATTAGTATCAGGTTCTTGAAAACCACCATTTGTAGCTGGTAGAGTAACAGGATCTCCGCTGCATCAAACGTGACTGAATCATTATTTCCACTGGAATAATTCTCAAAACCATTCTAAAAGAGTTTATGCTTGTTTTGACTCTACAAAGTCATCTATAACTTTTCAGACAAGTATGCACATCAACAAAACATCATACTTGACCCGTTGCAAACAGCTGAAAAAACTATGATTCTGAAAGAAAAAAAATTTTAGTGATAACACAACCTTTGAAAATTCGTTGAACTCAAGATGGAAAAAATATAATTTAACAAGTGATGGAACTTTTAAGCCATGGAACTTGATTCAGTTATGAAATGTATTGGCACATCTTTCCACTTCTTCTATCAATGCATGTATCAATTATCATGACGTTTTAGCATTTCCTAAAAAGCGCAGTTCATTTGCAGCGACTTGTGTTCATTAAATGAATGACTTAAACTTCATACATGCAATAAATGCTGTACCAATAAACAAAATGAAACATAGCGTATCAAATGTTGAATAAACTATATCTATCAGATGCATACATCTTTTCCACCAATCTCGGCTCAGGCACTGGATCATCCACAGAAAGAGAATTGATGGTGGCACCCTATACAAACAGCAGAAAATGACATTAGACTTTCATTAAAAACACCTAAAGTACTCAATTATCTACCAAATATGAAACACAAACACAGTTACCTCACCAACATATATCGTAATATGTCCTGTAGGATCTTTTTTATTTGAAATACTGGGCGGACAACAATCTGAGGATATGCTAAAGCTTAAAGGTCAGAATGTCAGATCAACTTTCAAGAATAAATATCAAACTTACCAGCAATAACACCTTACCCGCGAATGAAATATCTTCATTGGGCACACAATGGTTTTCTGGGGACCTGTGAATTAAACCGTCAAAAATTCTATATTCTACATTATCCAAATTAAATTAAATATATAATACTATAAAATAGACTATTTCATACTCATTTGGGTTGTAGCCATCAATTTCCATCAAGTCAAGGGCAAAACTGTCCGGCAAAGTGATGGATTCGAAATTTGCTTGATTCTGATCTTGTGGGAGATTAATATTGGCATATTCAAAGGCCTTATTTATGTCTATGCTTAGGACATCATAGTCATGTTGGAGATATTCAACTTTCTTTGAATATATACGCACAACACCAAGCAGAAGATGACCCGACATTCTTAATGCGATTGGGACTTGTGGATGCATTATTTGTTCTACGAAACCATGTTATATTCAAGCATTAGAATAAGAAACAGAGGGCCCAAGATATTGTTCACACTCTTGAAAATAAAATCGTAAGTTTTGTAACTTGATCAACCAAGAGAGTCAATGTAACATAAAGTACTTAATAGCGTTTTAGTGAGAAAATACACAATTCATTCATTCATATTTATAACAAGCAGTTGAAAGTAAAAAACAAACCAACGGTCGAGGGGATATTGATGGTAACATAATTGGATCTGTTAAGCTTCTTTTGCAGATGGGCAGCACACCACACTGTACCCAATGGACCTTTTCGTGCAAGCAAATTGTGGGAGTAGAACATTTTCCAACTTATGGATCTTTAATTACTTCGACCTTCTGATAACGATCATCAAGGTTATCTGGCTAATAAAACAGTTGCTATGAAAAAAGATACCAGCATAATATGAAATTTGAAGAAGGAAATTACATCCCTATGTGTCGCTACTCCTAGTGTTGCTACTTGATCGAGATATGTATCTGCATTGCATTGAAGCACTTTCAAAATTACGCTTCAGAAAAAAGAAATGCAAAATTACCAATATATTTATTCTCCATCAGCCACGGATAAAGTGGTACCGTTAATGTTAACATATGCGAAACCTTATATTTATAACTCAATGTGTTAATCACTAGTAGTACGTCCATATCTAGGTTAAGTAGTATCATATATCAAATGAGTTAGTGATGCAGATATGTTACTACATACAAAATATATAAATTAAATTATTTCCTACAAGAGGCATGCTTCTCAAATTTCAGTCTTAGTCCACCTCTAGTTAAGTTATTATTTTTACATATATTGTATGTGTATGTCATGATCATCTCTTCATCAAACCTACAATTTATTGTGTTCTTGATAGTTTTCTTGTGTGATTTATATCTACACTTGCTGTGTTTTTGTAACGTTGTGTGATCGTGATCATATGGAGCCGTGGGGGGCACTATATATGATCACACAACAATGCGGTTATGATTTTTGGCATTTGGCCATGTTAGTATTTTCCTATTTATTTCAAAGCATGAAAACAAACACAATGCAAGTGTGTGAGTACAGAAATTTGTGTGAATAAAAGTATATCAAATAATTTATGATTGCATTAAAAAAAAAAAAAAAAAACAAAACCTCACCAGTGGAAGTCTTAAAACCCTAAATCGATCTGTGTAGAAAACCTTTTATTTTCTGTGATGTGGAGAGTGAAATATTTATATAGAGAAAAGCGGGAACAAATTCTAAACCCAACTCATTCGCGGGCTATGAAAGATCTAATTTGAAGTAATGTATCATTTTCATTTCAAAAGGCAATGTCATAATGTGGTCTTCTTATTGGGGTTTAGTTGGATCCACTCACAAATGAGAAAATGGAAGTTTTCATTTGATGAAACAAGATCAAAACTCTATAATCGCCCACAAATTAAATGACCTAGTACGTATTAAAGCCGCTAAAAACAATAGTCCAATCCACACACTGTTTTTCATACTTTTAAAATGTGTATAAAATTCTAGGGTTTTGCTAATAGCAGCCCTTAGGGTTGTCGTTAACAACTAGTTTTCGAAACTTTTGCTAAGACAATATACAATGTCTAAATAAAATCATTCAAAATTACTAACCATCTCCTAAAATTTCTCACATACAAATTCAATCCACTCTTCTTATTAGTTATTTTAGCGAAAAATGCGGAGCATATTTCTCACTATATCTTAATATTAGTAACTTTTTATGAAAAAGTTGTTGTTATCAACAGCCCTAAGGGCTGCCGTTAGCATTTTCCAAAATGTTATTAGTTTATTAACATCTAATAATGTGTAAAAAATATTACATTCATAAGTGTGAAAAATACTTGTAAAACAATAAATTTTAATAACACTTATATATATATATATATATATATATATATATATATATATATATATATATATATATATATATATATATATATATATATATATATATATATATATATAGAGTTGAGTTATTTCAAAAACCATACTTTACTCACATACCAAGGGACAAATATGGACCATTGATTTACTTTTGATCAATGGTTGAGATCAAAACAGATACTACTACTAAAAAACACGGAGGGGCAATTAGGTAAAATCACACATCCAACAAACACCACTAACGCATTTTCATTTCCTCACAAAATCGCTCACCAAACACACACTAAAAACATACACTACTCACGCATATTCAAACCGATCAAAATCAAACCCTAGAAAACACCAGATCTACCAAAATCTCACCGGAAAAAATGGCGGAAAGCGGCGGAGATGATATAGCACAGAAAATGGCGGAGAAAAAGAAGAACAAAAATACGGTTAAAAAACCGATTAAAGGTATACTTATACATTTCAAACAACAAATTTACTATCTCTTACTATCATATATGTTTTAAATATTGATGCGTACTATGTATAGAGAGTATACTGAAGATGTTATGAATTTACATTGATTATTGAATGTTTATGCAAGTTATTGCGATTCTGTGAAGAAATAAGTAACTAGAAATTAGGTTTTCAAAGTTAACATACTAAATAAGTGGATGTTGAAATAAAAAAAAAACAGATTAGAAGCATTTACTCAAGGCGTCTTATGCGGCTAAGCCGCAGAAGAAGGCATTGGCTGCGGCTAAGCCGCAGAAGAAGGAAATGCCGAAGGCATCTTCTGCGGCTAAGCCGCAGAAGACGCCTTCGGCTATGCCAAAGGTGTTGGCTGCGGTTAAGCCGCAGAAGACGCCTTCGGCTTAAATGAAGACACATTTGGCATACATAAAGGCATATGATGCGGCATATATGTAAATGCCTTTGACATACACAAACACTACGACTTTGGAATAGAAAAAGCCATAGGATGCTGCTTAGTATGTATTTTATCACATATTATATATCAAAAATATTCACCTATAGATAGATTAAGTTGATATTGAATGCATTTTATCACATATGATATTGAAAAAAAACACTTGTCTTAACTGCAGTGATAGCCTTCGGCTTTGCCGAAGGCTATCAATGCAGCTAAGCCTTCGAAAAAAAAACTGATAATGTATCTTAATTGGTCTACTTGAACATAATTACTAAACATGCGTGTTTTAAAAATGTACATAAAGGTAAAGCAAAGGAAACAGATGAGGTGGAAAAAGTAATAACAACATTGCCGTTCTTAAAGTCATCCGCAAAAGAAAGACAAACTGCAAAAGGTATATTTGAAATGCTTTATCATATATGATATTTCATATTTTTTTTTTCAAATAACATGCTTTATCACATATGATACTTGATTTTATTTGTATTTGTTATTGGTTTATCACATGTGATAAAATTTTAATATTTTTTTGCAGTAAATATAGAAGATGTAGAAGACATGGAAATAGAAAGGGAGGAAGATGATAACAACAAAAAGAATCCAGAGCCAAAAAAGAAGGAAATAAAAAAAGAAGTTGTTCAAAGAGAAAAAAAGAGATATGTGAAGACAAAGTGTATGACAAGAGGACGTGCACAAAAAACAAAAAAAGAAGCAGCAAAACCTGCTACATATTCTAAGAGTTTGAAAAGGCAAAACACTAAAAAAACAAATGAAGAAGCAGAAAGTAGTCAAGAGAGTGAAGAGGAGGAGGAGGAAGGAAGCGAAATACAGGAGGAAGAGAAAAAGAGAACAAAAAAGAGAAAAATAGAAATTAAAGAAAAACAAGATGATGCAGACGAAGAGCATGAGGACGAGGAGGAGAAGGAAAGCAAGGTTGTCAAGGTCAAAAAGGAAAAACCGAAAAAAGAAAAACAAAGAAAAGCAACCAAAAAGTTGATATACCCAACCTGCCTTACAAGGTCATCACCGAAATCCATGTCTGATGCCATGGCTGGTTTAACAGAACTAAGAAAGAAATGTCTCAGAGATATTGGTTTCGAGAGATACATAAACTTCCCGATAACTGAACTTCCAAGTGCTTTGATATACCACGTGGTTGATAAATTCCATCCACCAAGCATGGAATTGAGATTAGAGAAGGGCTCAATAAAGGTAACAAGACAAAAAATCAATGACATGCTTGGTGTGCCAATGGGAGCAAACAAATTGGAAGAGCTAGAAGAAAGAGATCATGACAATCCTTTCATCAAACAATGGGAAAAACAATACTCTCAAGTGAACAAAATCACACCAGCTGCAATATCAACGGAGATATCTAGCACATTCAATGCTGATTTCATCTTCACAATAAACTTCTTGACACTCTTTGCAAGCACGATGGGAAAAGTTGATAATGGTGCAAAGGTGTTTAAGACAGTGTTAAAACATGTCAAAGAAAGTGATGAAATTTCGGATATTGACTGGTGTGGATACATAATGGATTGCTTAGAAACAAGTAAGCAGAATTGGGAAAAGGTGAAGATAGGTGACTACTTTTATGGGCCAGCAACCTTCCTATGCGTAAGTTGTTCTACATGTTTCTATACATTTATCAAATGTGATTCAATACTATACAAATATTACAATCTAACACAAATATATTTTTTGTATGAAAAAGCTGTTGTACTTGGACTCAACAAACTTCCCAGCATTTCAAGTTATGCGTCATCGTCCAGCACTGAGAAGTTGGAACACGCAAGCAATGAGGAAGAGGATTGGGATGGAAATGAAGGAAGAATGCCTGGGGAAGCTTGATCATCACGAAGAATTTGATCCAGACGAAGAGCAAACAGGTCTCAATTTATACAAGGGAAATAATGTGTACGATGAACCATTGCCACCAAAGAGACCAGAAACCATAGAGGTTAATTTTACCTTCTATTTTGATTGCTATATAAATTGATTGTGTTATAAATTGCAGCATAGCCTTCGGCTATAGCCGAAGGTTATGCTTGCGGCTTAGCCATAGTAAATGCCTTTGGCTAAAGACGCCTTGAATAAATGATTTGAAAAAAACATGTGAATTATCATATATGATAAACCTATAAAAAATACAAAAGAAAATCAAGTATCATATATGATATAACAAATGATTTGAAAAAACATGTGAATTATCATATATGATAAACCTATAAAAAATACAAAAGAAAATCAAGTATCATATATGATATAACAAATGATTTGAAAAAACATGTGAATTATCATATATGATACTTCAAATGTTTTTGTAAAATAAAAAATATCACATATGATTTTAAATATAGATTAAAATAACTAATACATATTACTAATTTTACAGGAATTTATTGAAAGAATAGAAGAGAAGTTTGAAATCATAATAGATGAAAGGAAAGAGCTAGCTGAGACGATGAGGGAGGGTATGATGAAGTTCAAAGGAGACGAGCAGTTGTTGGGCTTATGTAAAAGATACAAATCAATGTTCAAAGAGAGAGATATTTTTATTGATGAAGGAAAAGAAGAAAGTAGTGAAGAAAACAACAGTGATGATGGAAACACTGATGATGATGGAAGTGATCATGGAAGTGGTGATGACGATGAGAAGGATAAGGAAGATAAATCTAAAGATAGAAAAGAAGAAAATGCCAGTGATAATACAGATGAAAGTGGGAGTGAAGAAGAGAATGAAAGTGACGAAGAGAATGGAAGTGAAGAAGAGAGTGGGATTGAAAACGAAGAACGTGAGAAGAAAAATACAATGCAAAAGGAAGAAAAGAGTGAAGAAGAGAGCGGCAGTGAAGAAGAGAGTGAGAGTGAAGATGAAGGTGTTGAACAAGAAAGAAAAGAGGAAAAAGAACATAGGGAAGAAGATGATAAGATGGAAACAGAATTGGAGACGGAAAAACAAATTCCGATTGAGAAGGAAAAAGATAAAGAAATTGAAGTCGAGATGCAAAAGGAAACAGAAGAGGAAAAGGATAAAGAAAAAACACTTGAGAAGTTAAAAGGAAGTCCTATTCATTCTTTTGAGACACTAAAAAAACAGGGCATCGATCAAGAGAATCCAAAGAAGATTTTGGAAAAAGAACAACCATCATCTATGAAAGGAGGAGATGACCTAGATGCCTATTTCGCTGTGGATGATAATTATGAAACCTTTATGAGTCAAGCAGAAGAAAGTTTGGAAAAGATTAATCAATCACAAAAGAGATCGACAAAAATGACAGCAAGAAAATCCACCTCACCACAACAAAAAATGACAACAAGAAGAATGAAATCAATTTCACCACCAACTTTCAGTCTTGGTATAAGCCCAGTTAGCAACAAACCTGAAGTTCAAACTGACACGGTAGCAAAAGAAAAAACACCAATGATTGAAAAAGAGACTGCAATTGAAACACCAAAGAATCCAAAAAGGACGAGAAATCAAGTTGCTGAAGAAGCTAAAGAGGAAGAAGAGCGACTTGAAAAAAGAGCAAAAAAGCCTTCAAGATATCTGGTTTCACCATATATGAACAAGAAAACTGTCATAAATACACCATCTCAGCCAGATGAATTGACGGTAACCAATGCTCTATTCTCCATGTAAGGAAATCCATAGTAAGCATGCTTTATACTATTAAAGAATCAAATGAATAAAAAGTGTGAAATTGTGCTAAAAATATATCTAACTATGCTTTTATCTATTTGTGTAGCGAATTTATATTTCAAACAGAATGGGCATGGGGCGCAACAACACTCAGAGACAACATGCAAACACTAGCACCACAATTAAAAGTGGACTCTAGTGTAATTGACAGCTTTGCTTGTATGTTAACCTATGAAGAAACAATCACCAACAGAGGAGGAAAGATCAAACAGTATTTTCACACGGGAATACTTGTAAGTTACCTAAAAAATTAGAACTTAATTGCTAAAATCTTAAATTTGTTTCTTTAACATATGTTGATTTATAAAAACAGACATTACAAATAGTGCAAGCAAAAAAGGAAGATGAAGAGAAGCAGTATGAAGAGTTTTGTGCAAACTTGACAACCGTGTTTAAAGGCAATACAGAAGATAAATCAATGGATCATGTGGAATTGGCAAAAAAATAATTTGACTTATTATGAAAAAAGTTTTACTTGTATTAAAATGAATCTGATTGTTCTTAATCTATTTATACAGGCATTCTTCCCAATAATTGCACATGAACACTTTTATTTGGTTGTTTTCAATCTAGTCAAAGGTACTTCTGTCATCCTTGACAACTCCAACTCAGGAGCGACTTATGAATCAAAATACTCGAAAGAATGTGACATTCTGGTAAGTAATTACAGATTATGCTCAAGTAACGACGCGTACTGATTTATTATTGTGTTTTCACTATCACATATATAGGGAAAAAAGTATCACATGTGATACAACAAATGATTTGAAAAAACATGTGAATTATCATATATGATAAACCTATAAAAAATACAAAAGAAAATCAAGTATCATATATGATACAACAAATGATTTGAAAAAACATGTGAATTATCATATATGATAAACCTATAAAAAATACAAAAGAAAATCAAGTATCATATATGATATAAAAAATAAAAACAATGTGATGTTCTAGTAAGTGATTAGATATTATAAATTTACATTGAAAGGTCTTATTCAGCTAAGCCTTCGGCTTAGCTGTAGCCGAAGGCGTCTTCTGCAGCAAAGCCGCAGAAAACGCCTTCGGCATATGAGATAATGAATTGTCTTTGTTAAAATGAATTTTCTATTTTGTGTAGAAAAAACTGTTTTCAAGATATCTGGAATCCCACAAGCATAAAAAAGCATCTGACATAGCGAAAAAAAAGACAACAGTGATGAAGCTAAAGTGGGGAACAACACAGAATGTCATTGATTGTGGTATTTTCGTAATGATGCATATGGAGCACTATGGTGGAGAAACTTTGAAGAACTGGAAGTTTGAATTTCCAAAAGAAGGAAAAGCTCAGGAGTTGGAGATTATAAGAATGAGAATCAAGTATGCAGCCAAGATGTTAACGCATGAACTGAACAATCACCGAGAAATGATAAATGAAGAAGCACTTGAGTTTGCAAAGAAACACACAAACAAGGAAGAGATGCAGAAGTTGATAAGAGAACAGATTGGAAACAAGAAGGAAGAGCAGGCAAAGGAGCATGTTGCAAGTGCAAAATGATGAAAAGGTTAGCAGTTAGTGGTGGAAAATTCAGAAGTAGGACTAACAACACAAGAATAGAAGGACGGGGGCGTACAGAATCTTTTTGGGGCCACTAATGCAGATTAAGATCTAATTTCTTTAGACTTTATTATGTAATATCGTATGCCATATAATATGTCTTAAACATGTTAAAACAATGTCTTATTTCGTATGTCGTATGCTAGAATATCACAAGACAGTTTAAATTTCCAGGTAGGATAATGGTTTAACTTTCTAAGTACTACGTTGCCATCATTTGTCAAGAAATGAAAATGGCGAAACATTTCTGGATGTGATTTTGAATGTCTTGTTTAAGTTTTTATTGCACAAATTGATAAATCAATTATAATGGCTGTTGTTTATCGATAATCGACTCTGTTTTATAGCACATTGAAAAAAAAAGTATCATATGTGATAACTAAAATGAAAGAAACAAAAACACCTGAACACAATCATATTATACTCTTCTTTATAAGTTATCATATATGATAAATCAAAATGGAAAAAACCAAGTGTAAAATCATATATGATATCGGAGAATTATCATATATGATAACACACCTAAAAAAATTACTTCTGGATTATCATATGTGATAACTCAAATGAAAGAATACAAAACTCTAGAAAACAATCAGCAACAATCTGTTTCATATAAAAACTCAGTAATAATCAAACAATCATGTCTAGGTCTGTTACTCAAATTTCTTCAACACAATCCGACAAAACAAATAATAAACAAAGAAATTAAAAAAAATATGCGGACGATTTATGTTGAAATTCATGGTTGATCCAAGACCTCTCCTCTTGTAACTTCTGATTGATCCAAATCCCCTTCCCTTGTAACTTCAACTTGATCCAACTCGGCCTCTTCTGCAAACTTTTTTGGGCACGTCCTCCTGTTGTGACCATCTGTCTCTCCACATAACGAACATGCATTCCTGTTCTTCGAATTCTTTTCAAGAGCTTGCTCTTTACCTCCTTTTATGCGCATCTTTTTACGGCCTTTAGGATTACCAAGAGCTGGATTGTTAATGGTTTTTTCAGCCGGCTTCGGGACTTCAACAAGTTCCTCCAAATTATCAGCCTTGTTCTTAGAAGGAGGATTTGGGCAATCAGCCTCGACATCAATCTTTAGCAACCTCAACTTTTCAACAAAAGAAGACAACCTCGCCTCATCTTTACTCAACATATGGATACAGTGATCAACAATGGAACTTGCCTCATTTGCATAATTCTCAACAATCTCATTCTTCTCACCATATATGTTCCTTTTGTTCCTCAAAGCAGCAGGTATAAGGTTCTTTGTCCAACGCCTCAATATGTATTGACTTGGAATCACTTCAATATTGGCATTCTTAAACACACAAAAAACACGCCTGCATAATATTCCAACTCGAACGAAAAGCTGACAGGAACATACAACTGATCCATCTTCTTGGTTACGCAAAACCTTCATGGATAAAAAAGAAAGAAGATACTAAAAAATCATATATGATAAAACAAAATAAATAAGGTAGTAAAAAATCATATATGATAAAAAAAATGAACAATATTTTTTAACAAGCTAACATACCTTATATAATCCATCAACTCTATAAAATAGGTTAACTGGCTCTTCTTCTTCAACTTTATCATTATCCTTACCTTTATTCTTAACTCTCTTCCTAACTTTCTCTCTCAACTTAGCTTTCTTCTTCTCCAATAGTGCATCAACAAATTTTGTTTCTCTAATAACAGAGACCTCAGATCCTTCAACCAAGCTTTTGGTTTCTATTTGACAATACCATGTGCCTGCAAAAATCTCTGCTTGAACCAGCTCAAACAGAGGACGAGTAAAAACCTTCGAAGCATTCTTTTCAATCTTAAGATAGGTTCTAAACTTCGGAACAGAATCAATAGTCTTATGATCAAGCCTCTCTTATATATGCCTCTGCTTTTCCATTGCCGTCTCAAAACAATTCATAAAATTCATAAGAGTGGAACCTTGATTCGTAAAATGAGAGAAAAAGGAGTTCTCACTCTCAGATCTAGACGTCGTCCTCATCAAACCACACAAGGGGGAATCAATAAAATAAGCAGGAATCCAACACGAACGTATATTAAACATCTTTGTTAACCACTTATGATTCTGCAAACTAAACTCCTCCAATAACTTTGACCATCTATCCTCAAACTCATCCGGACCGATATACATATTCCATACAATTTGATTAAACTTCTTTTTAAAGTCAGTATCATCATAGATTTTTGAACATATCTGTAAACAAAACAAATAACATTTGATTTAACAAATGATTTGAAAAAAGATATGTGTTATCATATGTGATAAACCAATAATAAATACAAATAAAATCAAGTATCACATATGATTTAACATATTATTTGAAAAAAAGTTCAAATTATCATATGTGATAAATCAATAAGAAATACACACAGAATCAAGTATCACATATGATAAACAAAAAGACAGACAAATACCTTTCCAGGGAGCTTTTGAGTAATATGCCACATGCAAAGTCTGTGTTTAGAACCCGCAAACTCAGCTTCAATGGCATTTCTCATAGCCCCATCCTGATCAGTAACAACAATATTTGGAGCCCTACCAAACGCCTTTATGAACGCTTTCAGCAACCAAATATACGAAGCTGTAGTTTCGTTCTTCAACAAGGCTGCTGCGACTGTTACACACCTCCGATGATTATCTATGGCTGTAAAGGGAACAAACACCATTTTGTACCTGAAAAACAAAAAACAAAAATACTTAAAATAACAGATTAAATAGAAAATCATATAATCAAAATATCATACTGAAAATACAAATACTTACTTGTTTGTTCTGTAAGTAGCATCAAACGAAACAACATCACAAAACTCTCTATAGTTGAACTTAGAAACTTCATCAGCCCAAAAAATAGCCGCAAGCTCAGCATTTTCAACCAAATAATCAAATGAAAAATCCGGCACATGCTTCTTCCTATTCTCCATCTTAGATATAAGCATCTGCGCATCACTATCACCTATATAGCAGTTCACACCCCTAAAAAAGTTCTTAAAATCAACAGTCGTTCCATGAACAAGCAAATAAGAACCCTTCAAACCAGTTAAGATGTGATGAGCTTTCGTTGCGCCTATATTTACACTAGCAGCTTTAACAATGAACAATTGCTCAGCATACGTCAACTGCCTCTCAGTCTTTGACAAATGCTTATACTCTTCACGTTCAAGCTCGTGATTATGAATACTATCAAAAACATTCAACCTGTACTTAGAAGTACCAGGAATCAAATAAAAAATAACACGTGCTTTGCACCCTGTGATATGCAGGTTCGAACTTCTAACCTGCTTGTCACTATTCTCTAAGTCTAACGTGTCCACATGAATTCCCTTTGGACAACCTTCCCTATTACACACTAAATACTTTTGCTTCACAGTACCATTCCTCAACCTTTTCTGGCATGACTTCCTAACCACAATGCTTTAGCAGCATATTTCATATAAGCAGCAATGCACTCATCAATCGACTTATAAACTTTGCCCTTAACAAGTAACACATCCACAGGAACTTTGGAAATATAATAAACAGTTCCACCAGGAGTATCAAAATTAGAGTGAGTAGCAAATGATTCAGGAGTTTTCAAAGCATTCAAATCTGAAAAAAAATAATTAAACAAAAAATAAAAACAGTGGTTTACTAAAAATGAAAACACATGTTCTACTTATATCATATATGATAAAACACATGTAAGACAAAAACATTGATATATCACATGTGCTATATCATATATGATATAACAAGCTTAAAACTACTTATTCAAAGCTGAGCTTGATATATCACATGTGATATATCATGTGATACAAAAACATTGATATATCACATGTCATATATCATATATGATATCCAAAATATAAATATTATCAGCTACTCATTCAAAGCTTAAAACTACTTATTCAGAGCTTATAACATCTTAATTACATATTCAGAGCTTATAACATCTTAATAACACAGCTTATTAACATTAACAAACGAATTATAGAAAAAATTAAAATAATCAAAAAACTTACTCTTAATTGCTTCAGATTGATCACCGTGTTCATAAGCAACAATCTCCTCAGCATACTTAGCTGAAACATCATCACTAACAACAATCTCTTCAAAAGCAGTCGAAGAATCATTAACAGCGATCTCTTCAGAAGTAGTAGAAACAGAACTTTGAAGCGAATCCATAAAACCTGCATATAATATGAAAAAAATAAGTCAGTTAGCTCATAATTCAGCTTATAGAAACAGATAGCTTATAATTCAGCTTTGAATTAAGCTTAAAATAAAAATAAACGATAAAAAATTAGGGTTAGGTGATGTACGGGATGAAGAATGAGATCAATTAATGAATTTAAAAGAAAAAAATTAGGGTTTCTATGATGATCGCGATGAAGGAGATGGTTAGAGGAGCTGGTTAGAGGAGGTAGTTAGAGGAGAGAGAAGAAACAAACACACACTTTGTGTGTGTGAAAAAAATGACGGATTAGATGAGAGATGAGAGTAAAAAATAGTATTTAAATAGTCCTAAAATACCCTTGTAGTGTAAATATTAACTCTAATCTAAGCCATTAGATCAAAATGAATAAAAGGTGGGGATTGATCCCTTGGTATGTAAAGAATGTTTAGTCCTCAAATGATCTTTGTTCATATATATATATATATATATATATATATATATATATATATATATATATATATATATATATATAAGTTCACATTTTTAAGTATGCATAAATCCATGAAATGTTCACATTCAAAGGTATGAAAATCACTCGTAACACCCAATTTCTCCACACTTCAACAAATGTGAAGAAATATTAGGTGTTACAATTAATCTCCACATTTAAGAGTATGAAGAAATCTTAGATTTTTCTACACTTAAAAGTGTGAACTTACTTTTGATACAATTATAAGTGTGTAAAATCTACTCTTTTACAAATTTTTTCACGCTTATTAATGTAACCAATTTTTACACATTATTAAATGTTAATAAACTAATAAAATTTTACACACGTTTTAAAAGTGTGGAAAAATATTATAGATTAAATTATGTATTTTATTTATTACTTATTTATTTTTTGGACACCTCACATTCACATTTTCATAAGTGGTCTAAGATGCCGATTCTAATCTTATGATTTTACGATTTTAAAATACTAGAATAGTCATCACGATTGCGCCATAAGCTCAAAAGTCATCATGATGGCGTCGTCGTTAAAAGATCATGTCATATTGATTTATATTATTAAAAATATCAAATATGTGAATTAACTTTTTTAATATAAGTAAACTATAAATACTTTTAGCAACGACTTCCGTCGTCACCTAAAGATTGCCTGAAAAAAAAAGAAATTTGTTGTTGGAAAAATTAATTCTAAGAAAAATAAAATTGGAAATATAAATACTTTTGGCGACGACAAAACCCTACATGTCGTTAATAATAGTATTAGTCAAAAGTCAGTAAAAAATCTTCTTATTGTTTAGTGACACTCGGAGACGAAATATGTCGCCTCCAAACATTTCATCGCGTGAAGATTCTTGTAGTGGATGCTAACAACACACATAACATATTAATGTGGACAAGCTTGAGAATTTCTTGACAAGTATATGAAAGAATGGCGAGCTTGCACGAAACAACATGTATGGCTACAAAAATGTGGGTTTCCCGTACATGTGGTGCCGCACATATATACGTTTTTTAGTCTAACTAAGAGACTTCCTCCCCAATGAATCATCCTTGAAGATATATAGTGATATTGATTGTAATTCATTTTACATTAACATAAATCGACGTTTTGTCTCAAACTTGTGTGAGTTTATTGTCGCATCCATTATGCGTCATGGTCCGTTGTGATCTACTCCACGTCCGGATTTGTTATATTCATCACTTTGAGATAGTACATCTTCAGTAAATAATTATATACTCCGTATTTAAGATTGTGCGGTGTTCTTGGTATTCTTAAGTTTTAAGCTAAAATTAATTTTACAATATAAAACAAATTTAAAAGGAGAAGAAAATAAGGGTATCTTTGTCGATTCACAATTAATTATGAGCAAACTTACATAAATTGTCACATTTTTCTCTTCAAAAGTAATAAATTATAGTATAAAAAATAAACTAGTAAGATGCTAGGACTAGGACTAGACTGGTCTAATTAAACACGATAATGTTAACCAGACGACCCTAAAACTATTATGATCCTAGATTCCAACAAGAAAAAGAATACTTCCTTTTAAATGATCTAAATGTGTTGAAACGAGTAAAACTCGACCATGACCAAAACAACTGATATAAATCACGTTGGACCCTTAAATCAAACAATTTCGTCCACACAATTGTATAGCATGGTGGCACAACGAGATTCAGAGATGGGTGCCCAAAAAAATATCCAAGGAAGTAAGACTATGACCCTAGCTAAAACAACATTTGCCACTATAGAACTGCTAAAACGATAACTACAACCGAACGCCCCACCATTCGGAAAAAATCCCCACTAAGGATACCATGAACACTATAGTCATAACCTACAATACCAGCGAACCAAACCACGATATGCAGATCTAAATTACAATATCACTGGTCAAAAGCACGAAACCAATCTGAGCACAACACCACCAATCTAACCTAACAAGGCATCCCTTTTTGACGATATTATTTCCCGTTCTTTTTATTGGTGTAGGTATAGAAGTAAGGCGTCTTTTAGCCGAATAGATTGGCTTAAAAATCCCCACCTTATAACTTTGTAATTTCCTAGCTTCTTGCTATCTTTTTAATACAACCGCCGTTCAAAAAAAAAAAAAAAAAAAAAAAATCTAACCTATTAAATCGATGCTCCTAACCATAACAACATTAATTTTATTATAAATGTAATGAACAAGAACACCAGAATGAGAGATGAAGAGAATTCTTATTATTGAGATAATCTTCATAATGTTACAATAGGAGGTATTTATAAGGAAAAACCCTAATTTGTTAATCAAGATTAGGATGAATAGACATAAGCCCATAAGCCCATAATATTTTACAATACTCGTCCTTGGATATTCATCATTCATTATACTTCATAAACTGCCTCATCAAAAACCTTATCAAGAAAAACCCAATGCGATACAAAAACTTGATGAAGGAAAAGAGTGCAGTGCGTATAATGCTCCTCCTCCTCAATTTAATGTGTATATTTTAAGCATCGAATGCTAATATTTTAAACGAGTTGCTCGTATACTTTTGTTGGCAACAACTTTACAATGAAGTCAATCAAATTGATGATGTTACGAATAAGTCCTGTAAAAATGACAAAAATATATATGTAGCTTCCAACCCAATATCAAATCAACTGGTTGTAAAGCATACAATGCATGTACAAATATTAAAAGAGAAAAATACACTCTTGTAATGCATATTAATTACAAAATTGGAACCCAAACTTCAATTGTACTCATATATAGTACTTGAGGACCAATTATTTATTTGAGACATGTGCAAAAACAATTTATATAATATGCGTCCAAAATCATTTGGATCCATATACGAATTCATTCAACTTTATAAAATAAAGTTATTGAGAACTTTATTAATCGTATCTAGAAGTTGAAGTTGTAAGCCATGCTTAAGACATTACAGATCATTCTTCATTTAGAGCGAATTAAATACTTCAATATTGATTGTCTCGTAAAATATCAATAAGATATTTACATCCACCTCGAGACAATATTTCTTTTAATAATCAACTTTGTGTTTTTATGAATTTATTTATTCACAACTCATGTCTTAAAAGACATAACTTTAGAGCTCTTATTTCGGTTTAGCACAAAAACCAATTTATATCCAATAGATTTTACACATTGATGTGTACGAACTTCATGTTTTAAGACTTTTAGTATTTGCAAGATACTAAGTCCTTTTATATCGGCCAATCATTTCGTTGAGCGCACATTTGGATATTAATTGACATTTGATCTTCATCATGCATAATAGCAAGCAATATATTGTATGTAGACAAATTTATCGACGTCGTTTATGTTTCGATTCCATATAACTTTAGACATGATATAATTTATTGAGATCTCATTAGCTATTTGAGGTTCTTTGGAACCTTCATGTCTAGTGTCTCTTTATGAGACTATCATGAGGTCTTTTATACCTCGAATAACCATCTTGTTTTCATGCTCAATATTTTTCATCGAGGATTTTATTTGGAATCGATTTGTCTACCATGCTTGAGGCATGTCATAATAAAATAGTGTCCTTGAGGGACAACTTATAATCAGAGCATGAGTAGCTGAAATTTTGTTTTTAGCCAATGTTTATTTATGGCTATTAGATTATCCATTTTAATAATCAATTCATAAAATTTCTTTCGAGGATCAACAGAATATGATAATTCATTCTGAATTTGCAGCTAGTTCTCTCCTCCTGAAGGAATTATCCATCTTCTATATCCCATATATGTGCATTTAGGTGAAGTAGTTTGCACACAAAAATGGGATATGTTGGTTTATAACCAAAACCAATTATAAAAGGGAGGATTTATAATAACATATTGGCATGATGCTAATTTTGTTTGTTGTGTATATTATAATATAGCCCCTTACTCTGGAATGTTAGGCACATTTTGAGCTATTAATCATGCAAACTTCAGGTTGCAATTTGATGACCATTTAGACGATGCATCGATTTTAAACTCTAAATGGTTCATACAATGGATTTTTATGCCTACATATATCCATTTGTTTTCTTTCCAGAAAATTGAGGAATTGAGTCCCCATTCTAGTTGATAGATTAATAATCAACTTCTTTTGAGAAATAATACCATTTATATTAAAGAATCTTATTCTTCTATAGTTTCGCATCATTAATGACTCGGGATGGTGTAACCGGTCATGCCAAAAATATTATAATTATAGCTCATAAACTTATGTTATGGCTATGATTAGCTTTTACTAATCTTTATATAATGCATGTCGAGGAAGATACAAAAGAATATAATGCATCCATAATATTTAACTTCGTTCCTCATGACAATTTTATATTTCTTTTACGGAGCAAAATGTGCTAGCATAGATTAAAAAATCTATGAATATAGTGTGTAATATCTTTGACACACTTGTATATTGCATACATCACATTGCATTTTTGCATAAATAACATTTTTGTTTGCTCATTTCTTATTGTATTTTCGCCACTACTAGTGGTTTGTCATTGTCATACTACCTCGACCATAGCATTTACCATGATAAATGATCTTTAACCATTTATCGTTACATTATCACATTCACATGAGGTAATGAGGATCTCATATTGATCATTTTATCTCATTTACTTGAGGGAATGAACATCGTATATTGATCATTTTATCACATTCGCTTGAAGGAATGGAGATCTTTATGTTGCAACTTGAGGTTGCCAACCAGTTTCTTTAACACGACAATACGGAGCAAATTTAGTAAACGGGTTTATCGTGTTTGTTCAAACATGCCCATTTCTTTTATATCAAAGCATCGTTCTCGATATATGAGTATATTCGAGGCATTTATAACCATCTCATAGCATTTTTTCTTTTCATCATTCAGATGTACTACTTAATATTGCGAAAAATGTGCTCGCATTTGCAAGAATCTCTTGCTTATGATGGTCAAATCTTTCTTTTAGATTTTGACATACATTTAACGGACCGTTATATATATTTTTCTTTCTTTTTTTAATTCAGATCTAACAATGAAATTGTGAGACCGAACTCGCTTTTTTTTTCCTTTAATGCAGCTTGAGGTGCATACAGTCATAGCGAGATTTTTGGGAATATTACTTGCTTTTGTGTGGTAATGTATCCTTGAGATCTTACCATAATTTAACGAATCTTTTATCGTTAAGTATTCCCTTTTAAGGTCCTCAACTAAGAAGAAGAGGTTCTCCCTTTTTTTCATTATCATAACATAAGGTTATGATATTGATCTTTATGAAAAGATCATATTAGAACTTGAGGTTCTATATATATATATATATATATATATATATATATATATATATATATATATATATATATATATATAACAGGAGGCGTTTGACCATTTAATGCCAAATAAGCATGGTCAATGCCCAGTCATCACTTTTTGTCTGCCATGTCATCAGTATTTATATTTTATGTGTCCATGTCAGCAATATTTTGCCATGTATGCAATTTTTAATGAATAATTCGTTTTTTTTAATAAAAAAAACACTTATATGGATTCGAACTCATGACATACCAAATGTTATGTGTCATGTTTACAACTGAACCACCAACTTTTTTTGTTAACATTATCTAACCCGAAAATTATAAAGGAACCATGCGTTGGATATTTTTTTTAAAGGAACCGTAATATTAATTTGACTAAAAAAGAACCCTAAGCCCATAAAAAACAATACACGATAAACATAACACCCAACCATTATTCTTTCCTCCTCTCAGAAAAAACCCTAACATGCTTCATTCGTATTTTTAATAGTGATGGTGTTTTTTTTTTTGTTTCTTTTATAGGTTTTTGGTGTTGTGATTATCATCCACTGCTAAGTGATGATAATGATCATCTTGATGGTGTTTAGAAGAAGTTCTGCATGCATGGTATACATCTCCCCACTCAATAATTTAATGATATTGATATCATCAACTGTATTTAATTATATGTTTTAAGAATTTAGAGCTTATTAATTTATTGGGATTCTGTATTTGAGGTATATTATTGGTGTTTTGATCTAGCATAAGTTTTGAAGGTACTATATTCACTGATTCTGCTATCCTTAACATTCATTAATGATATGTTTATTGATACACTATGCTTAAGAAGATTTCAAATAAAACTTCATGTGATGGATTTTGCAGGGGAAATTAGCTGATGGGCAAGAGGTTGCAGTGAGACGACTTTCAAAAAGCTCGGGACAAGGAATCAAGGAGTTTAAGAATGAAACTGAGCTCATTACCAAACTTCAACACACTAATCTGGTCAAGCTTATAGGGTGTTGTGTAGAAAAGCAAGAAAAAATCCTTGTATATGAGTACATATGCCTAATAGCAGCTTGGACTTTTTCTATTTGGTAAGATCTAACACTTGATAAATTCTCTATATTACTTGGATTTTTCTTAATTGCTGCTACTGATTTACTAATAGATCCTAGCAAGAAAGGATTACTAGATTGGAATAATCGCTTTGTAATCATTGACGGCATAGCTCAGGGACTTCTATATCTACATAAGTTTTCAAGATTGAGGGTATCCATAGAGATTTGAAAGCAAGTAACATTTTGCTTGATGACTATTTGAAGCCAAAAATATCAGATTTTGGCATGGCTAAGTTATTTGAGATTAACGAGTCTGAAGCAAATACATGCAAGTATAGTTGTTGGAACATGGTCAGTCCAAAACTTTTCTTGTGTCAGCATGAGTTCCTATATACTATCTCACATAAGCTAGCTCCCGGTTTTATATTCAGTGGTTAATTATATGCCGCATGAGTATCTCATAGATGGCACCGTTTCAACCAAGATATATGTCTTTGGTTTTGGTGTTTGGTTGCTTGAGATAATAAGCAGCAAGATGAACCATGGGAGCTATGATGCAGAACATCCACTCAACCTTCTAGGGCTCGTGAGTTGATCATTTCTAATGCTTAGTTTCTTATCACTTGAGACATATTACAGGTCATCTGATGACAAAGAATAGATCCGTGGACGATACCAGTTCCTGGAAGTGAAGAAAAAGAAGCTGAAGTTAAAGATGCTTCTGTTGGTGATCCTTCCACATTAAGTTTCCCCGACACATATGTGGAACTTGGAACTGTGATTGAGTTTGGCTTAATTGGGCGCCATGAGACAATTCCTAATATTCATAACAATGTTGTGAATGCGGAGGAAGGTACATATGTCATTCAAAGTGACAAAGACTAATATGCTCTTGGTACGCTTACCTATTCAGTAACTTGTCTAGCTATCAAGATTGATTTCTCTTCTGTATGCTGGAAGGGTAACAAAATAACTTATTGTATATATAACAAGAATTATTATTCTTACATTAACTATCCTATTGTTGCTGTAGAGTCTGATCAACATGCTATGAATTCAATACTAGGTTCAAACATGATTAAATGGTGTATTGGACCATGAAGAAGCAATTCGACAAAATGTTGGTTGTCATATCCAAAAGATATTATGACAACGATATGGAGTCCTAAACTATGGCCAGGTAATGTATAACCAAAAGAAAGTAAGCTGAGAAAAAAACTCTAATCAGATAACTTATAATGCAACAAAACTTTTAATGTTTGCTTCAAGATAAGTGATATACTTTTTCTTTTGTGACCAAGGGTACCAGTTATGAATTTATAATTGATATTGATTTTTTGAAATCTCTTAAAACTTTGACAATCACATAGAAATTTTTGCAGCCTGTTTGGATAGCTTATTTTCAGCAGCAAATTTGCCCTCTTGACATGTTCTTAGAGGTTGTTTGGGTAGCTTATTTTCAGCAGCCATTTTGGCTTATTTACATGTTATACGGGCTGTTTGGATAGCTTATGTTCAACGGCCATTTGGTGTCTTGACATGTTGTTAGGGGATGTTTGGATAGTTTGGTTTCAGCAACCATTTTGGTGTCTTGACACGTTATTAAAGGTTGTTTGGATCACATATTTCAGCAACCATTTTAGCGCTGAGACATGTTAGCACGTTCTTAGGGACTGTTCTTAGACATACATGCAAATTTAAGGTTAGAAACTCGCTTAATATAGAACTATTAGATGATGACCATAACTAGCTAGGTGTGTAGAAATGAGTTAATGGATAACATATAAATTACTCCAGCTCACATATATATTCAAGCACATATTGAAATGCTAAGATAGTCTATTATTACGATATATTAGAATAAACATCCTATACATTTTGATGTATGCAGTGAATGAAAATATATACTAACATGTACAATACTCACACTTTTATATGATCTCAGATGATCGACCAATGGGCGTGAATACTTGGAGGCAATTACTATTTTTGAGAAATCATATGGGCGTGAAGACATCAGGAATACGCTGCACACTTCGCTATTTTTTACTATAGTGTCATACATTTGCTTTAGTAGATAAGTTCACCATTTAACCTATTGATACATGTTAAAAACTGATGTGGCACTACAGCCCAACGACGAATTATCAACCAATTTTTTGTTTAGTTTGTGCTAATTTAGAATAAAAGAGTATTAACTTTAAATGGGAACTTCAGTATTGAAAAAAAAGAAAAATGCTTATTCCAAGATCTTTTAAACATGAAACGTACACACTAAGAACCATTCTAATAGTCTTTGTAGGTCTGATTCGAATTCAGAACTATAACTTATATTTTCGGTTACCTATGTATAGTAGTTTTCCATTTCGAAAATAAGAATGTATGTTATTTCTGTATTTTATGATTAAAGGTAGTTCTCGTTATTAAATTTTATGATATATATATATATATATATATATATATATATATATATATATATATATATATATATATATATATATATATATATAAATGTATGGAGTTTTCTATATTGTTTGAATTGGAGCATCCGGAATTTGACTATTTTACATGGTACTGACTAATTGGTGATCTGCTATTAACATTGAATTTTGCCTTAAGAAAGAATTGTCCTTTATGCTAACAAATATTTTGCCTATCAGAAAGTACACATATCCGAGACCAGTGACTATGGCTTGAGTTCAAGTCGTAATGGCAGGTTTGCTTTTCTACTATGCAATGAGTGGACCCGGTGCAATTTATGTTGTCTCGGTTGTGAGAAAAACTCGCAAGAGTCGAAACACAAATAAGGCATTCATTCTATAAGCAGGCCATCATTACACCATCAGGGCTCTAAACTGTGTGTTCGACTTTTCAGGGACCTAAACTATGTGGTTGACTATAAGCACAATATCAATGCACCAATGAAGTTTACGTAGTATGAATTGCTGGAACTTATTTGTGACCAGCTAATTTCTATTCATTATGTAGGCAAATGGCACTCGCAAAAAATTTTATGAAAACTTAAATGAAAATCTTGATCTCAAGCACGAGGTTGTGTGTAGTACTATTCTATGGAGTTCAAAAGGTATTGAAAGTTCTTTCACGTTGCAAAGGGATTTCAAGGTTTTTAAATTCACATTTGATATTATATTATTCTTATCTATCTGCTGATAACTATGGTTTTTCATCGTACTTACATATTCTGCTATCCATTTGTGTCTTCTTATGGTTGTTTTTTATTAGTTAACTGTTTGATATGAATGCATGCGATAAATTGGTAAATAAGTTGCGATTGTCCTAATGGTGCTGTAATTTATGTTAGGATTACCATTCGTTGGTTTCAAATGCAACCCGATGAGTCCTTTGTTGTCATTACTTACAATAATTGGGTAGAAGCTGACTTTTCAATTAGAGTCAGTAATGGCAACAATGAGTTGTTAGGGACAACAAAAATCAAGGTCTACTTTTGGCCATATGAAGCTTTATATGTCGTTGTATTTGACTACTTCCATATCTATCAAGATTTGAACTTTGAGATATATTAAGACTAACTCTTTGAATAATTTACTTACAAGTAGAGCCTTTTGGCTTATTTTACTCGCACATGAAGGTTTTTTTTTGTTATTATTATTATTATTATTATTATTATTATTATTATTATTATTATTATTATTATTATTATTATTATTATTTTTATTTAATCATTGGACCAGCTGATATCTACCTTGGGTTTTTTGGAGAACAAACTCAAAGCTACAAGTTTAGTGCAATCTATTCGAGAATCAAGGTACGTTTATCTTTTCGCTGACATGGTTACTGTATTTCATGAAGCTTCAGATTTTTACCACTGTTACTACAACAATCTCTGATACAAGTTGTTGGAATTATTGACTCTGGTGCTTATCTTCAGGCGTAGTCTAATGTTCTTTCATATCCTAGCCAGGAGCATAATCCTTTGTATTTGCAGGGGTGCATGAATGGAACAGGTATGACATCACACAACATCATTGTTCATTATTTTTTTTTCACTTATGGCATCAATCCACCTCTGATTTATTTGCCTAAATACAATTTTGGAAGTACAGGTTTGTTATGCAGCAGACCAAGCCGGAATGATCCATGTACGTCCAAGAAAGCAAACTTTGGATTTAAGAAGAAACAAAACTGATGCAGTGAACAAACCTGGTTGCCTTACTGCTTCTATCCAAAATTATTAACTTCCAAAACTTGCTGTACTTGTAGCAAAAAAGTGCAGGTTTTACAAACCATCACACATTAAGCAAAAAAGTTTTTGAAAATGCAATCCCAAACACACCTTCTATGTTTTTTTATCAACAGCAATAAGCTGTTTTGATATTAACTAGAAAGGTGCCCGCGCGATGCGGGGGCGGATTATTGGGGTGAAGAGGATGGAGGTGGGGTGGTGGAAAGTGGTTGTTGGGGTTGTTGAAGTGGTTATAAATTGTTGGGGGTGGTTGTTGATGTGGTTATAAATTGTTTGGGGTGGTTGTTGAAGTGGTTATAAATTGTTGGAGGTGATTGTTAGGGGTGGTTGTTTCCATAATTAGTAAGTAAAAGTCTGAATTTTTAAGCCTTTCTAATTATAGAATAGTCCCAAATACATTATATAGTAGTATAGATATGGCAATTTCAAACTTTCTAAGTATATACATTGATGATCTTTTCGACTCATATTAATGATAGACCTGCACGGAGCTTTGACAAAAATTACACTGACATAGTTTATACGTAAGTCGAATTCTAACATGACATTTCTTCTTGCAGAATCATCATCCAAAATCGTACATCGTACAGTAAATGTATGAAACCATCATCAAGCCAAATCATTGGACAACAAGAATTCAAACATCATATCCAAAAGTGCTCAAGTTTATCTATATATTAAAATTTAGTACGAGTGATGTTTATCTGGATTTAGGGAGTGTTCACGTGAATGCAAGCATAGAGGCATGGCAGCCGGAACCCTTGGCTGTACTGTAAGTGATCTTGGAAATAATTTCTCCGAAATCATCACATTACCAGTTGTTGCTGCCCTAACTGAAAATGACATCAACTTGGTCAAAAACTACACAACGACTACAAGGTAATGCCATAGTTCTATTGAACTTCGTAGTTTAATTAGTAATATGTGACTATGCGTTTACCATAATGTAACTACCTGATGACGTGCTACTCATCATTCAAATAGGCATCTTGAATTTAAAATTCTAATAAGTGAAGCTATCAGAAATCCATATGCGATTTTTGTTAGTTCAGCAAGCATGTTTATTCCTGATCTTATGAATGACTTCTTTCAGTTTACAAGTTATAAGTTTATAACAGGAAAATTAAAGTCCACATTGCCTTTCCAGCACACTAATTTTCTAGACCCTCTTTCATAAAGAAATCAAATTCAACTAAAACGAAACTAAGGCATCTACGTGTTTGGTTCTGCCTTTATATTTGCAGACCTGAGCCATGGCTATTGGGATATCAAGACAAGAACTAAATGTCGTTAACAGACGAACAAGGTCATTACCGAGGCAGAAGTCATTTGGGCAGACCGAGATTCTGTAGTGGCGTGCAAGGTATACTATATGTACACTTGCACATCAGTGATTTGTCTTACATTAACTATCCTATTGTTGCTGTAGAGTCTGATCAACATGCTATGAATTCAATATTAGGTTCAAACAGGATTAAATGGTGTATTGGACCATGAAGAAGCAATTCGACAAAATGTTGGTTGTCAGGTTCTGTGTTACTTTTTTGAGCTTCAGTCAATAATATGTATGCATGTAGAACCAATAACATTTCGGGATTAGTTTTGAAGCTCCAAGTAGATGCTGATTCCATTTTAAGTGAACTGTGAATGAAAAACCATAAGCAGGGACGGATCTATAGTGTAAGTATGGGGGGCGGTGCCCCCTATGGCTAGCCGAAAAAGTTGAAATTTTAGTGTAATTTTTTTAAAATTTTGACCTTTTTTCGAAAGTGACCTCCACCCAAAACTCAAATTGCCCCCACCAACATACTAAAACCTAACATTCAACGCTTTAAAGGCTTATAAATCCTTCATCTCTAAGTAAAAATACTCAATTTATCATTACGATCTTATTTTTTTCTTCCGCGTTTTATTGTTATTGTCAAAACAAAATTTTGGCCCCCACATCAATTTTTCCTGGGTCCGTCACTGACCATAAGTTACCGATTTTTCCATTTTTCCTGGGTCCTTCCAAGTTGACTCAAATCTTCAACCAAACAAGTATTCGGCTGATTCGTTTTTTATAATTCATGTCAGTTTTACATCTTTTTACGTTAACGGAACATTATTTTTACTCGCTTCATGCGAACTTCTACAGTAACATACTTCTTTAACAGATCAAGGTATACTCAAGGTTTTCTTATAGTAACATTTTCTTTCTAGACACGTATTTGAACTAAAAGCATATACTTTGTAATGGTGGGCAATTTATTAAATTCTATTTACTCTTATTGAATTACCATTCATTTCTTTTTGTTCTTTATTCAGGTGCTGTTTGGTTTATGGGTTTTTACCCAAAAGGTTTAGGATTAAACTGAAATCCATCGTTTGGTTGGTGTACGTGAGATTTAAGATTGGGATTGAGTCCTGAAAATAAGGGGATCTTCAAAACCCTTTATTGTACCTTCCTTTCTTGACTGATTTCTAACAATACCCACTTATTTTCTTTTAATATTAGTTTTCTTATGTAAGTGTCACTTTCACATATATATTCACGTTAAAAAAAAATTTAGGATTTATATTTTTCAAGTGAGTCCATTCACTATTTATTTATTTTTAATATTAAAATAATAATAAATTTTAACTCTACCTAATACCTCAATATACAAAACAAACAACTTTTATTCTTTCAACCCAAACACAAATCGTAATTCAAATCAAAATCCTGATCCTAATACTAAACCCGTCTATAAACCAAACGGCCCCTCACTCTATAAATGTTTTACGATGTTCGTAATTCATTAACCGTTACTTAATTTATTCCTTGGACACTTTTCCAACCATTTATAACTCGCCTTCTTTCGCTATAGTAAAATATGTCAACGCTAATTATAAGTCATGCCCGCCCATTGGGCGGGCTTTGAAGTCTAGTATATATATATATATATATATATATATATATATATATATATATATATATATATATATATATATATATATATATATATATATATACTCATAACTTGAGGTTTTTTCATAATGATTCTTGAAATGACCATATTAGAACTTTGAGGTTCTATTTTTATTTTTATTTTTCTTTTCAACATAACATGATGTTGCATCATTTTTAGCTACACATATATTTTTAATTATTAGAGCTTCGTGCTGATAACGTATTATAAATGTAATGAACAAGAACACCAGAATGAGAGAGGAAGATAATTTTTATTATTGAGATAATCTTCATAATGTTACAATAGGAGGTATTTATAAGGAAAAAACCTAACTTGTTAATCAAGATTAGAATGAATAGAAATAAGCCCATAATATTTTACAATAAGTTTGAATATCTGACATCGGACTCAACCATGACACACTAAACCTACATACATGCATCGTTACATTAATTTGTAGTAAAACGTGATAATATTAGGCTTGTCACAATGGTGACCAAGGTCACCCAACTTTTTCGGCTGCCACGTCAGCTTTCTTTCTCCAATGACAAGACATGACCCAAGTGCTACAGTGGTGACCCGATTTTTTTTTCTTTTTTTTTTACAAATATTTTAAACAACAAATTTAAAATGCATTATAATAAAAACATTACAAAAAAATGTGTGCATAAACCTTTAAAATTCAAATTAAAAAAAAGGTCGGATAAACGTTTAAAATTCAAACAAAAAAAAAAGGGTGGATAAACGTTTAAAATTCAAATTCAAAAAACAAAGCGGGATAGATTTAAATTTTAAATTCAAAAAACGGTCCTATAAATAGGCATTCCTAGATGCTCACAAGACACCCACAATTTACACACAAATCATACATAATTCGCAAACAATTCATACGAAACAATGTCACACAACACATCACCAGATAATGAATCGGTTTACAACACACCACCGGAAGATCTGTTTCCGGTATTCCCATACGACAATCCTATAGGTGATGTTGAAAATATAAATATAAAAGAAACATATAAACGCAGCGGAAAACATCACCCACAAAGGATCCATAGAGTCATATGATTAATCAAAGTAAAACAAACAAGTTTTATACCTTTGTAGCGTGATCGGTAGAAATCAATGGAGACCTTCTTCACATGAACCTACTGTCACACCCCTAAAATCGGGTCCAACGGAAGCATACATGTAGCTGGGGTGTAACTCAATTGGTATTACAACACAAGTTCAAAAATGGTTTTCACTTCAATCATTTAGAATAAAATAGTTAAATCAAAAATGTTAAATTTACATTGTTAAAAGTAGTGCGGAAGTAGGCCCTTAAAATAGTTAAAAACGGTCCCCAAATGAATAATCAGAATCTTCTATGACCATGCCATGCCCTGCCAAAAGCTCCAGTAGCGTGCCATTGCTTAATACCTGAAAATACATGCTAAAGTGTCAACACGAGGTTGGTGAGTTCATAGAGTTTGTTGAAAAAAATAATGTAATGCATATGTATGAAGGTTTCCCAGCAAAGGCATCGTAAATCACTCAGTTACAAGTCCCGCCATAAGAGCCTTGTAACCTGTGTGTTTACAACCCACTGCTACAATATATAGTATGAGTAAAACATGTATAAGTTCATCACAACAGTTAAGCAATTAGTCGTGAGTCTACACTTCATCTCCGAAGACCTCACTTTAGTATGTTGCTCACAAGGAAGGTAGTGGCATTGGTTCTACTTCATCTCCGAAATCCAATACATGTGTTATCCAAGGAGACTTTATGTTGCTCAGAAGGAAGGTAATAGCATTGGTTCTACTTCATCTCCGAAACCCAATGCATGTGTTATCCCAAAGAGACTTACAAGTTTAAGTATAACGCAATCAAGTATAATGCAATCAAGTATAATGCAACCAAGTATAAGACAATCAAGTATAAATGTTTTCAAGTATAAATGTTATGTGAATTTGTACAAGTAAGCAAGTAGTAGCATGTATCTCCCCCAAAGAGTTAAAACAAGTATAAAAGAGTAGGGGCTATGACTCACCTGGTGCGATAGCTATGATGATAAAGTGGATACACAGAAATGAGGTTCGATCTCTAACCGCAACCTAATATGAATGATATGAACGATCTAATTTAGATCATGAAATGATGTTGAAAATGTCCATGCGCATGTTACCTATACCACTCTTAACTTGAAAAATACTTGTTATAGTCATATGAAAATATATTCCATACTTGTGAAAAATAAGTCTTAACTAGACTTGTGTAAACTTGTCGTAATATATTTATAGAAAGTTAGTGTTATAAACTTCGCCTTGAAAACCTTGAAGTATAGTCTAATGGTCGTAAAAATAAGCTCATAAGCATAAGTACTTCGTTAGTTATAAATTTCGGCAATTTAGTAATATTTCTAGAAAAATAGAATTTAGTACGTAGAAGTATTATTATTATTATTTCTAGTAAAAGCTGCCAATTATAGTGAGTTTTTGCCGATATTGAAACATGAATATCTTTGTCGTTATAAGTCTGTTTTACTCGTTCTTTATATCCATGGTTACGTCTTAGCATGTAGTAATATATTTTGGAAAGCTTAGCTCCTCCGGGTTACGTCTAAAGTCTCTTTTTGCCCATTGAAAAACGTCCAACAGCATGTATTTTTCCGGAAAATAGTTTTTGTCGTTAATATTGAAAAATTCATAACTCCTTCGTTATAAACTCGTTTTAATCCGTTCTTTCGTCTACGGCTTCGTTTTTGAAAGTATTTTCTAAAAATTTTGCCAAAGTTTACTTTATGTTTACTGATATTCCTGGGTTTACAAAAATGGGACAGTAGGTATAAATACTTGTTACAAATCCATTTTCCATGTTCAAAACTAGTTTCTACTTCAACCAAATCTCTTGCAAAACACCACAAAGCTATACTAATCCTACCATACACCTTCTTAGGATGCCATGGGTTCCTAATTACTAGTAATCAAGTTAATTTAACAAAGGAACACTTAAATCACAATCTAGGGTTTGTATGTTCAAAAAGTATACAAAAATAAAGTGGTATAACTAGTTTGTGCATGAAATTAAGCATGAATACCATAAGATACATATGTTAATTTGATGAAATCATGAAAATAAATTTGAATACTCACTTTGAAATAATAGGTGATTAGATGATGAGAAACCTTGGATTACTTGTGTTTTTGGGTTATGATTCTTGATTAGGATGATGAAATGAACAACTTTGATGCTTTGTACTTTGAAAAACAATGGATGGATCATGGAGTTGGTGTTTGGGTCGTGGGTTTAGAGAAAGAGGTGAAGAAAATGAGTTTTTGATTTTTGATCTAAGTATATATGTGTAAAAAGGTGTTTATGTATAAAAAAATCTAAATCAATGGCATTATGGTAAATAAAGGGTCAAGTTGACTAGATATTTTGAGGGGGGGGGGGGGGGGGGGGCTGCACATGGTTGATGAGTATGTAGGAAGCTTGGTGTTATCTGGTTCACGGAGTCGGTTTTGGTTCCGTTAATTGCTAAACGTAAAGTTTTAAACCGCGAAACGTAAATTCGGGTATCGTAAAAATATGAAACTTGAAAGAATGACTAAACTTGTCAAAATACTCCATAATAAAATATAAAATGAATGGTAAGTTCCATCGGGTTGCTTAAACGCTGCTAAAACTGGAAACGCGGGTCAAAAACGCGTAATTCGCGTAAAACGCTGAACTGAAAAACGTAAAATTTCAAAACTTTTAGAATTGTCGTAAAATGGAAGAAAATCATATTTCTATAGTTTATAGTGTTTTATGGACATATCGGGATACTAGAACGACGTTTAAACCCAAAAGTAAATCTCGGACACGGCTTCGTGATTTTTGCAGAAATGATCCGACGAGCGCCAAACTCTCGGATTATCGTTAAAATAGTTTAACTTACGAGAATATGAAATTAAAATTTTTGAGATGAATAGTGAAAGTGAATAGTAATAGTGAATAGTAAAAATGAATAGTAATCCGAAAATGCGAATTGTTACTGTCTCTACCCCTTAAGGGAACTTCGTCCCGAAGTTCAGTTAATGTTGGTCTCAGAAGTGTTATAAAGGTGAAGATTCGTGAGATGAAATGACCAGTTGATGTGCTTCCAGGCGGCGGTTCACGAGGTAATGAAAAGTATGAACGTTCTGACAACGAGGGTATGCACACACATAAATTAAACATTTGGAAAATGAGTTGAGAATTTATTCCAGACAAAATTTTATTATAACTATTCTCAGTGTTGCAAAATTCATTTCTGAGTCGGATATAGGTGGTCAGCCTATGTCCTACTATCCCGGGTTGAATATAAATGACCAGTCTATATTCCACCGAGGTTTCATGAATTTTGAAATACTCAGCTCAGTTATACTAAGACTATGTCCTTCACAAATACCAAAACGTTCTGAAAGATTAAGGCATGTGACCAAACTCGAGGTCAACTGATGAAACTATGCAAAGAAAACATAACGCGGTGACATATATGCTACGTGAACATGCTTATATGAAAGACAATTATGGTAATCAACTTGAATAAATGAATATAATATACCAGATAATGAGACACAAATCTCATCACCTATGTCAGCAACTAACCACAAATGAGGCTTCAGCTTGGCAGGCAGGCACGTGACGGTCATAGGGTTAAGTTTTCTTGAAAGTAGCTATAATCTAGGTTTTAAAAACTCTTAGTTCGCTATAGCCAAAGCTCTGATACCAATCTGTCACACCCCTAAAATCGGGTCCAGCGGAAGCATACATGTAGCTGGGGTGTAACTCAATTGGTATTACAACACAAGTTCAAAAATGGTTTTCACTTCAATCATTTAGAATAAAATAGTTAAATCAAAAATGTTAAATTTACATTGTTAAAAGTAGTGCGGAAGTAGGCCCTTAAAATAGTTAAAAACGGTCCCCAAATGAATAATCAGAATCTTCTATGACCATGCCATGCCCTGCCAAAACCTCCAGTAGCGTGCCATTGCTTAATACCTGAAAATACATGCTAAAGTGTCAACACGAGGTTGGTGAGTTCATAGAGTTTGTTGAAAAAAATAATGTAATGCATATGTATGAAGGTTTCCCAGCAAAGGCATCGTAAATCCACTCAGTTACAAGTCCCACCATAAGAGCCTTGTAACCTGTGTGTTTACAACCCACTGCTACAATATATAGTATGAGTAAAACATGTATAAGTTCATCACAACAGTTAAGCAATTAGTCGTGAGTCTACACTTCATCTCCGAAGACCTCACTTTAGTATGTTGCTCACAAGGAAGGTAGTGGCATTGGTTCTACTTCATCTCCGAAACCCAATACATGTGTTATCCAAGGAGACTTTATGTTGCTCAGAAGGAAGGTAATAGCATTGGTTCTACTTCATCTCCGAAACCCAATGCATGTGTTATCCCAAAGAGACTTACAAGTTTAAGTATAACGCAATCAAGTATAATGCAATCAAGTATAATGCAATCAAGTATAATGCAACCAAGTATAAGACAATCAAGTATAAATGTTTTCAAGTATAAATGTTATGTGAATTTGTACAAGTAAGCAAGTAGTAGCATGTATCTCCCCCAAAGAGTTAAAACAAGTATAAAAGAGTAGGGGCTATGACTCACCTGGTGCGATAGCTATGATGATAAAGTGGATACACAGAAATGAGGTTCGATCTCTAACCGCAACCTAATATGAATGATATGAACGATCTAATTTAGATCATGAAATGATGTTGAAAATGTCCATGCGCATATTACCTATACCACTCTTAACTTGAAAAATACTTGTTATAGTCATATGAAAATATATTCCATACTTGTGAAAAATAAGTCTTAACTAGACTTGTGTAAACTTGTCGTAATATATTTATAGAAAGTTAGTGTTATAAACTTCGCCTTGAAAACCTTGAAGTATAGTCTAATGGTCGTAAAAATAAGCTCATAAGCATAAGTACTTCGTTAGTTATAAATTTTGGCAATTTAGTAATATTTCTAGAAAATCTAGAATTTAGTACGTAGAAGTAGTATTATTATTATTTCTAGTAAAAGCTGCCAATTATAGTGAGTTTTTGCCGATATTGAAACATGAATATCTTTGTCGTTATAAGTCTGTTTTACTCGTTCTTTATATCCATGGTTACGTCTTAGCATGTAGTAATATATTTTGGAAAGCTTAGCTCCTCCGGGTTACGTCTAAAGCCTCTTTTTGCCCGTTGAAAAACGTCCAACAGCATGTATTTTTCCGGAAAATAGTTTTCGTCGTTAATATTGAAAAATTCATAACTCCTTCGTTATAAACTCGTTTTAATCCGTTCTTTCGCCTACGGCTTCGTTTTTGAAAGTATTTTCTAAATTTTTTTCCAAAGTTTACTTTATGTTTATTGATTTTCCTGGGTTTACAAAAATGGGACAGTAGGTATAAATACTTGTTACAAATCCATTTTCCATGTTCAAAACTAGTTTCTACTTCAACCAAATCTCTTGCAAAACACCACAAAGCTATACTAATCCTACCATACACCTTCTTAGGGTGCCATGGGTTCCTAATGACTAGTAATCAAGTTAATTTAACAAAGGAACACTTAAATCACAATCTAGGGTTTGTATGTTCAAAAAGTATACAAAAATAAAGTGGTATAACTAGTTTGTGCATGAAATTAAGCATGAATACCATAAGATACATATGTTAATTTGATGAAATCATGAAAATAAATTTGAATACTCACTTTGAAATAATAGGTGATTAGATGATGAGAAACCTTGGATTACTTGTGTTTTTGGGTTATGATTCTTGATTAGGATGATGAAATGAACAACTTTGATGCTTTGTACTTTGAAAAACAATGGATGGATCATGGAGTTGGTGTTTGGGTCGTGGGTTTAGAGAAAGAGGTGAAGAAAATGAGTTTTTGATTTTTGATCTAAGTATATATGTGTAAAAAGGTGTTTATGTATAAAAAAATCTAAATCAATGGCATTATGGTAAATAAAGGGTCAAGTTGACTAGATATTTTGAGGGGGGGGGGGGGGGGCTGCACATGGTTGATGAGTATGTAGGAAGCTTGGTGTTATCTGGTTCACGGAGTCGGTTTTGGTTCCGTTAATCGCTAAACGTAAAGTTTTAAATCGCGAAACGTAAATTCGGGTATCGTAAAAATATGAAACTTGAAAGAATGACTAAACTTGTCAAAATACTCCATAATAAAATATAAAATGAATGGTAAGTTTCATCGGGTTGCTTAAACGCTGTTAAAACTGGAAACGCGGGTCAAAAACGCGTAATTCGCGTAAAACGCTGAACTGAAAAATGTAAAATTTCAAAACTTTTAGAATTGTCGTAAAATGGAAGAAAATCATATTTCTATAGTTTATAGTGTTTTATGGACATATCGGGATACTAGAATGACGTTTAAACCCAAAAGTAAATCTCGGACACGGCTTCGTGATTTTTGCAGAAATGATCCGACGAGCGCCAAACTCTCGGATTATCGTTAAAATAGTTTAACTTACGAGAATATGAAATAAAATTTTTTGAGATGAATAGTGAAAGTGAATAGTAATACTGAATAGTAAAAATGAATAGTAATCCAAAAATGCGAATTGTTACACCTACCCTTGAAACCAAATGACCAAAATAGATTATCTCTATGATAGAAACACACTACACATCATGGAACACCACCTGATGCTAGTCTTGACCTCGTAACACTAATTCTTGCAACAACCTACAATAGATTAAGCAAAGGTGGATAAAAAAACACAAACCCTAGATGGGGTATTGTTTCTTGCCGTCACTTTTAGGAGGAGGAGAGAGGGAAAACGTTTTTGGAAGTCTATTTGTGATAAGTGATAAATCAAAGACTAAATCAACTTTGATCTTATCATTATCAAGTTACACATAGCCCCTTCAACAAGCTTACAATGCCTCTTTTCCCCTCCATATTGCCGACCATCATAAGGGCCCTCAATGGGCTTGCTCATTGTTGGCCCAGTCCAAAAACACTAAGTCTAACTTAGTATTTAATGGCCCGTTATTGATCCCGAGTTACGTAGTCGTTTATATATTGTAAATACGATAAATACAATCTATAAAATGGTGTCTCTGTGTATAAGTGTGTGACCCCATAGGCTCACATATGTCTAGCCATATAATTATTTATTATGACACGAGCATACTCCAACAGCTCCCACTTGCAACGTCATAATAATCAAGTAATTATGTGAGGGTAGTTTCTTAAACTTCTCATTTAAATGGTTTATATGTCATCCATCCTTTTGCTACAGATACTATGTTGAACACTAGACATGGATCGAAGTCATTCTATTTGTTCAACTATTATGTTTCTCGATCTAGATTTTGAACAAGATTACCAAGTGAATTAAGATTCATCTTAATCTCATTTGGGTACGGCCATACAAACATCTGTTCAATTCATCGAGGGGCCCAATAGTATCTAACTCCATGACATGTGGAGGAACAAATCCTATTTTGACTGCACGTGTCATTCATGCGTTTCACATCACTCCTGAAGATGGTCTTTATAACTACCTTATTCAGGACATCGTTTAACCATATCAAAGAATGAAATTCCACACATGCAAGACCTACTTGCATCTCAAGTCTGAGGATAAGTGACATAACCATTTGCGAGATTTACTAATGACGCCGATCCATGCAGTGAATACTCGTAGGTTGGGTCAGTCCAATGTTCATCACAATGAACAACATGTGAGTTTAGTAAATAAATCACCAACACGCTCACATTTGCCTTATTTTGATGATACTCCCGTATCGTCAACTGGCAATGGACAATTTTAGAATAAATAAATTATTCTTGGATTAAACATGCAAATTTAGAACACAGTAATATAAATGAAGACGATTATAACCGGTATATCAATTCATTATATAATACGACTGCTTACAGTTCCATTATCCAAATACTAAAAACAGATATGCACAAGACTACATATAGATCGGAATCCGATGTTTCCACCATGATCAATTTTGTTGTACAAGACAACAAGTAGTCATCTGAGTAAACTTTGAGAATACTTGTTTCAAAATTCAAAAATGTTTTGATTGATGATTGTCCTTTTGTATGTGTGCATTCAAGTACAATACGAGTATTGCAATAATACATTCTATAGTGTGTTTGAAGCTTGCAAAACACCTACTTTAGACAGTCCTAATAACAGTTTCCCAAACTGTAAAGTATTCTTATTCTTTTAATGTATAATGCATTAATGCTCTCAATCGAGCACATGTAGTTAGAGGTTTCATCATTCATGATGTCATCCTACTACGACTAGGAATGAGCATAATCTCATTTATATAAGCATCAATGAATGAAAACATAACAGAGCTCCTCAAATATCCGCAATCATTTGAACAAATCTTTGGTCCTTTGTAGGTCCATTAGGTTGTTCAACAATTATCTAATGACTTTCACTTAGACATTTGTTGTTATCAACGATATAAATAATCCAATACATAATATGACTTACATAATGAATCCTTTAGTTAAACTTAAGGTTTCCATTCATGCATTCAACCTCATCATGTAAGATTGATCATTGAGACTCCCCTCAATGACATGTCATATTGTGTTTAGATTATTAACCACTTATTTTTATTCTAATAAAGACATGCAACAAGGTTGTATGTTTTATTTATTAAATTCCTTAAGTGAAACTTTATTCGAGGCTAAGGATTAAAGTCTAGCTTAGATGGAATATTGTTTCTTATATGTTAACAACATATGAGATTTAAGAAAATAAATGCATTGCTCCTACTTGCTCTCAGAGTGCTCAGGAGTAATCTTATTTAATCAAAATCAAATTAATGATTTCAGAATTAACTTAAGATCTCTGCTCCTAGATGGATGATTTAATCAACACTTGGATTCTTATATCTTGTATACATTAATAAAGATTATATAGATTCATAAACCCTTTTGATTACTCATCGTTCTCTCAAAAGTAATCAAAAAGTGTTTTGAAATCCTATTGTCATATTTCATTTACATGAATACAGGTATGACAATTAATCATCTTTATACATTTAATGTTTGTAGGTATGAAGATTTAATCATAGTCAATTTCTTGAGTACGAGTAACCACCTTCTACTACGCATGCATTAAATGTGTGTACAAGTTTGTCCTTATGAGTCTTCTAGTTCACGAAACTTACTTTTAACCTCACAGTCTAACTGATTTGGTAAGAGATCAATCAAGCTCCATGAGTGATTGTCTTTCAAGGACTGCATCTTATCATTCATAGTTTTAAGCTATTCATCAGATTCAAGATCTGATAATGCATCTCTTTAGTTAGCAGGTTCACTATGATCCTCCAACTTATGTCCCTTAATATTGATATAAAAACTATATCATTCAGCTGTTAGGGGTATCATTGCGGATTTATGAATGAGAGATATCAATCTATGGTTTAACATTTGCATGTTAAACCTTAGTATGACATTAGCAAGTGTACTCAGAAGGTTGTGTATTTAGCTCTTGAATGACTTCAAGATCTAAAGGTACTCCCACTTGCTTTTGTAAGTGGAGACTAATCTTCAAGTACTCAGCATCTTGATTAACAATAAATTGTTTTCAAGTGGGACATCCAAAATACATCGTTAGTTCTTGACTCTGGTTTGTTAATTACTTACTCTTAGGTATTTAAAAAATTCAGAACTTTAATCAAGACATAGTGGGATTCATCCCATGCCATAATACAATGGAGTCTTAAATTCCTTCTGGGTTGGAACCATATTGAGTGTACACAAGGCACATCCAATTTTCTAACCTTGATAGCTTTGGAGGTAAAACAATTTAAGTCATAAAATATCAAACAATATCTATAGAGTTTGATTTTTTCATGATCACTAGTACAGATTTGGCCTTTCGTCACACATAGCGTATTTCGAATGGTCACACAACAACATATTTACGTGACTAAATGTACCAGCCTTAAATAAACAGCCACACTTGATCCGACTTGTGTGACCATTTCGTAAAATATATGTCACAAATTTGTGTATATATGTGAACAGAGGGTAACTGGTAAATATTTTTCGACATTTTAGTCACTCTTAATTCGGGACGTGTGACAGATACAAATCAGCTCGAAACATTAGTCACACTATAGATATACATATGTGACAAATATATGTCATACAATTGAACAGTGTGACCAAAAAGATATATGGTCACATTAAGTACTTGCGTATGTGGCTAAATTATATAGTCAAGTTTGTCACACATTATATAAACGTGACTGCTATTCTTTGCTGAATAGTTAGCCACATATGAATTTGAAATGTGTGACAACTAAAAATTCAGTTTGAAGCGTTAGTCACGAAATGCATTTAAGAGTGACAAATATATGTCACACACTTGAAGAGTGTGACCAAATGTCATATATGGTCACACTAAACCATAGAAACATGATTAAGTGTAACTAAAATTCGATACATATGGTCACGAAAGTTAATATGTGTGTCTAAAGTTTAGTGTGTGTTTGTTTGCCAAATCCTAATGTGTATAGCCACACTTAATTGAAGCACGATCATGTGACTATAGGCTTTAGAATAGTGACACCATATCACACATGTGTATCTAAATGATGTTTATGGCCACATCATAAGGGTATTATATGTGACCAATACATTAAAAATAGTCACATTGTGAAATATTCATGTGACTATTATTTATAGCAAAATGTGAAGTCAGTTATCATTAACCTTGATATTAGTTATATTGAGTTTTTGTGTGACTAAATTAAAGATGCTATATATATGGTCACATGAAGTATTTATTTAGGTGTCTAAATCATAGAGTCATATTTTGTCACACATTATTTAAGTGTAGTCACAAATTGATACATATGGTCACACATTTCTGATAACTTATGTACTTTATAACCCCTATAGGAACAATGTTACTTGACTTTCTAAAGTCAATTTTCAACTTTAATGAAGTAACATGTTACTAAATTTCCTGCAAGTGCATATACATGATAAATGGAAAATGCAAATAGAATAAAGCTTGCCTGCAAGTAGATATACTAGTGAAAACTGCAAATTTTTTCATTGCCATTGAAAAGCTTGACTTTTTGGAGTCAAAATCCACTACAATAGGCTAAATTACACAAACAACTATTGTAATAGCAGTAGTAACTTAATAATAGCATTAGTAACTTTTGTACAAACAACAGAGTTGTAATCTCACAAAAGGTGAATTATATTACTTACCAAAAGGTTTTTTGCAACATAAACAATTGCTGATATGGGCATTCCGAAGATCAGATACAAAGAAGAACATACAATTCTCTGTTTAATGAAAATAGAGAAGCTACACCCCTGCTACCTCCAAACACCTTATATTCTTTTATTCCGTTCTTGCATTTGTCTCTCATACTGAGCACGAATTCTTTCAATGAGATCTTTAACTACCTGTGTACTTTCTTCACATATGATCTTTATAGATATCATCACAACAAGTAAACTAGCACTCAAAGGATACTCTTTTTCTGCAAGCATAAAAACATCAACTCCACCTTATGTTGATAACTGATGTACATTGCAGCTATCATAAAACTTCTATGAAGTTGAGAGATCATGAATTGGGAAGTTCCAATAGATATCAGCTGGATCAGGTTCATATAACCTGTGTAACTCAACCCACAGCTCTTGCTCTTTCACATCTGGCTTCTTGATTGTTTTGAGTTTTTTTTAACCAACTCCCATAATCTATCTAAGTCTTCTCTGTCACTTCTTCTTATCAATTCCTGAAAACTTTTGCACACTGCTGATCCTCCACCAAGCCTGATTATCTTCCAAGCCTTTCCAAATTTATCTTTGTAAATCTCCTAGTCTATGATTAGATGTCTAGATTGAATAGGATCAACATATAATGTTTCAGGAACAATCATCATCATCTGATCAAGAGAAGAGCTGTCTTCATTTCTTTGTGAATCATTCTTCTTCTCAGCATGCTTGTCTTCAATGATCTTTTGTTTCTTTGATGGTGTTTCTTCTGTACCCATGAGGATAAACTTTTCTTCAATATATCTCTTGCAGTGGTAGTATAAATGTGCAATTTCATCATATTTCTTTCCCCTGAGTTGATGAGGTTTATAAAAACCTTGATTCTTTAAGTATGTCTTCATTACACTCATGAGCGGAGACTTTGTGGGATTTCTTTTCCTCTTTTGACTTTGACCTTGCTTTATTGACTTACTTAGCTGACTCAAAGCTAATTCTACACCTCTTTCATTTATCAAATCAGCAAGTCTTTGTACTCTGTTATCATCAGTTAAAGTCTTATCTTTGTAAAGTTCTGCAACTCTAGCCTGTAGAACTTCATCCTCATCAATAAAAGCTTGCATTTTTTCTGCATGAGCTCTTTTTTTCTCCTTTTCTTGAAGAATGAATGCTACTTGCTCTTCTGTTTCCAATTCAGACACTTTAGATCTCCTTTTCTCATCCATAAAGTTAGCTATTTCAGCTTCATCAACTCTCTTTGCAGCCTCTTCAGCAGTAGAAACTTCAGCAGTAGAAACTTGATTTGTTGTAGCAGCAGAAACATCTTGTACCACCTTAGCCAGTTGTTCAACATTACTAGTAGCAGCAGTTTCTCCCAAACTAGTATTATTCTCCACCATGATCTTTGAAGCTTGTACAATATTTTCACCTGGAAATTCCACTACCTGCTTTTTATTTACATCTTCCAAAACCGCCTCATTACCCTCATTGTCAGTAACTACATAGTCATCATCCATATTATCACCACTATCAATCCCAATATCCATATCCACATGCATATCAGCACAAGCACCTTCAACATTTGTTGTTTCCTCCCCTGAGACTCTACTTTCATTCCTCCCCTGTTTGAAAGCATCCTCCAAACTAGCAGCCTTAGAAGAACTCATCCTGTGTGCTGTGCCCACCTTCTTCAAACGTCTGAACTGAGTTTTTCTTGAGCTCTGTTGACCTTCCAAATATCGAAGTCTCTTTTTCAACTTTTTGACCTTTTCACCTTGTTTTGTTGTGCGCTTTTGGAGGCCAAGAAGATCCTTTTCTAACTGGGTACAATTGTCCTTCAAATCTTGTATAAGTTTCATTATAGCCTCACGACTTCGGCTTGTGTTACCTAGCCCGAGAGATGGGTCATTGGAATTGGCATTTGGTACATCAGTATCCATCAATTCATGTGTTTTAGATCTACCCTCATCACTTCGGGATGTGTTACCTTCCCTGAGAGGTGAATCAACGGCTGTATACTCAGTCTCATGTATGTTACCTGATGAAGTGAAAAGTGTACCGCTTTTAGGGGGTCATTTAAGCCCTAAATCGTGGTTATTTGATCAAATATTGCCCTAATTCGTTCCTTTTGTTATTTTAGGTACATGGGACGTGATTTCTGAAATATGACGCATTTTGTAGCTTTTTGGACGTTTTTATGCTCAAGAATGAAGAAAACGAGAAAATCAAGAATCCATGCTGGAAACAGTACCTGACGGCGTCAAGCTCTACAAGGTGACGCTGTCACTCATTGAAGAAGAGGTGGGTACTTTTATACTTGACGGGCCAGAAAGTTTTCAACACATTTACACGTGACGGCGTCACGTGTAATTTCACCAAGGTCGTCACGTTATAAGACAACAAGAGATGTCCCAGAAAACTTTTGAAGGTGACGGCGTCAGGATTTAACCTGACGACATCAGATGATATAGAGTGACGACGTCAGGAAGAAGGCTTACATAAGAAGAAACCTTAGTGAAACCGTCACAAGATGATCGAGACAATCACAACTTGCGCGCGGAGTAGCTGACACTGTTTTGGCCATAACTTTTGCATACGAACTCGGAATTGAGCGATTCAAAAAAGGAAACGATCAGGACGAAAAGATCTACAATTTGGTGAAGAAAAGTTTGTCTTGACGCTGTCAAGGTTGGTCTGACACCGTCAAGACGGGTCGGGCAGAAAACAGCCTATAAATACAACATCATAACTTCATTATTTGTAAGCCCTAAACCCTAAGGCCGATTCTAGGGTTTAGGTAGGTGTTTTTCCAGTAACTTAGAGGGTCTTAATCATTCCATAAACATCTTGTAATGGTTTGTTTATTGATTCAAACTTACGTTATGTCTTCAATTATGATTATTGTTGATTGCTCTTCATTAATTATGCTTGGCTAATTCACCTTGTGTCTACTTATGATTGTGTGAAACTTGTATATAATTGATTAGATCTTATTGATTCCTTGTTGATGTTTATGTCTATCTTCATAAATTAGGGTGTGACACTTCGATAGGTCTAATTGGTTTAGCTTATAATTCTTGTTTCCTATTGTCTCCTGTTTAATTGAATGAATTCGATGTTAGGCTTAAGAAAACTGGCAGACTTCCAATTGGTAACTTGCTTGAACGTCTTAAGAAACATGATCAGAGGTGTACTAAAATTATATGGTTGTATTTAATGCATAAGCAAATTCTAGTGATCCCATGTTAGGAGCTTTTAGTCGGCTCGACATAGGAGTGAAATAGGAGCTTATAGAGTTAGGGAAGATCGTACACGGCCCTACGAATGGTATTAAGGAATATAACCCGTCAATTAAAACAAGGTGTGACAATTCAATAGGTAGAATTGGATAGCTAGCAAGGAGTAATACATCATAGGTAGACATGCTTCACTTCCCTTGTAGAAACCTAGTTTACTTTTCTTGCACATTAGTTTAATTGGTAGTTTTTTGGTTAGTTGATTAGCAACTAATTCCGCCCCTCCTTCCAAAATCGAGATTTTACTTGCTATCATTTAAAATATAAAAATACAAAAAGAATCATCCATCACCTCTAGACCTAGTTAGATTAATTTCAATCCTAACGAACACTATTCTTTGAGTTAAACGATCAATCCCCCGGTACTTGTCACTATACTATACTACAACGGTCAGGTACACTTCCTGGTGGGGATTTCAAGCTTCTCAAGATCCCTTGAGAGGTAAAACCTTTTGCGAGGGTGCAATTCCACGCATCAAGTTTTTGGCGCAGCAGCCTGGGGAATAGTTATTGTTTAGGTTGAATTTTATTTTTATTAGGTCTACTCATTAGATTCTTTTTTAGTGAGATTTTTATTTTCCTTTTATTAGCTTTCTTGTAGTCTATCTTTTTCTTTGTCCCCTTTGTTTGTAGAACATTTTCACTTGTCACTATGGCGGATGAAATCCCATTTAGATCACTGACAATAGAGGAACAATTATATTTCACTAATAGATTTGCTTCTTATCATTCCAATGAATTTTTGTGTGATTTTAGTGACATCCAAGAGGAGTTGGGGGTAAAGTTAGATGGGTTTGATGAATTCTATGCATGTGTGATTTCTATTAGACGATCATTATCAGGATCAATTCCTTTTAGTGAGACCCGTTGGATGAATTTTGAGAAAAGCTTCCTAACCATGACCTATAAGTTCAACGAATTGGTGTATTCGTATGAGCAAGATGACCTAGTTTCTAAGAACATGAACTTAGAATCAAACCAAGATTATGAGATGGTTAGTGTTGAACTACCTAGTTGCATGAGCGGGGATAGATTTCACCAAAACATATGACACACATGAGGTTAGAGTTGAGCCACCTAGTTGCATGTCATGGTTAGGCACTACCATAATACAAGATGAACACATATGTGATATTGATGTGATGGAAGAGATAGTACAAAACCCAAGCCCACTAAGTACCCCACAAGTCCTACCATCATTTGAGGCATACACACCGCCCGTGACTTACCTGGAAGAAGTAGAAGAGACTATAGGAACCCCAATTGAGGTAGAACCCTTGGTCCAAGCACAGCTAGAGGATATAGGTTTGAATACTGGTAGTGATAACCTTACTCTTAGTTCTAGGGAATTTCCTAGTGTTGATGAACCGGAACCTCAATCTTTACACACCTTTCCATCCTTAGATTTACATCTAGGAGACAAAAGAGGAACCGACCCACCCATCAACCAATATTATCCGGGTAGTTTTAGGATGAAGGAAGCCATTCACTCACCCCCTTCACCTCACGTGGCATATTTCCACCCTAAGGGTGTGTATCGCTACTTCCACCCGCACTTAATCCTAAGTGTAGGGAAAACCTCCCATATTTCCGTTAAATAAGGGTAGAGTCAGGCTCGTGACTCGAACAAAACAAGCACTTCTTGGGAGGCAACCCATGTTTTTAATTGTTTGATGTTTTTACTTTATTTGTTTGTTTGTGTCATATATGCTTAATCATAGTTGTTAAATTTTCATGTTTCAAATAATTTGTGAAAATGCTTTATTTTGTTTTTAACTTCGTCTTAATTGTATATAAAGGTATTTTACAAAAAGATAAGTGTAGGGAAGTTTTTATTTTGTTAAAAAAGAACGAAAATTCGAACATGAAAAATTCACAATTTATGATTAGCATATATTCTATCTTGTTTGTGTGTCAATACTTGTGGATATGTTTTATGAGTTCCTATTTGTAATTCATTCCATAAGTATCCTATCTTTTTATTGTTTTGTTTTGTTTTTATTTCTAAGTCTGGAATTACATCTAGTTGTGGTTTTCTTTGTTCGGTTTGATGCTTTGGTTTTTGTGTTTGTTGATTACAGGTTATATTGGAAAAGAAGATGATTATATTTCAGGAGTGAAGCTTATCATGTTCATTCTCTTCGAGGAAGATCTAACCATGTTATCACATCGTCCATACCGAGCGAATCAGGGGAGTATTAGTTTCTTTCATTCTTATTTATTTTTACTTTTACATCTTTTATTTATAACATTGGGGACAATGTTCGGTTTAAGTGTAGGGAGGGTAAATTAGGATGCCTTAGAGACGATAAATTCGCTTGATTTTTGTTTTGTTTGATAGTGAATGTGTAATAAAGCCAAGAGAAATACTTGTTAGGGCAATTTTAGCACCAAATTTAAATTTTTTTGCAACATCCAGGAGTGAAACTTTAGTCTTAATAAGCGTCTCATGGATAGGAGTTGTATGACTAGCACAAAAACCATACCACTCAAAAATTTCCACCAAAAAAATGTGAGGTTCGCCTTTAGATCTTTAGGAAAAAGCATTCATTCTTAGTGCTTATGTTAGCATTTAAAATATGTAATAGAAAAGTGATGGTCATTCTCATGTATAGAGCTTTGTATGTCGTGTAGTAGTTCTAGTATAATGGGCTATGGACTTGGTAATCTAATATGTTACTAGTTAAATATGTAATCCTTTTAAAGGAATATAAGCCCATGTAAACCAAGTCCATCACAAAGCCCAGGAGAAAGCCTTTAGGGCATCTCTTGTTACTTACTATAAATACACCTCAAAGCTCATTTGAGGTGTGTGCTTGTGTGTGTATTATGTGTGCCTCCTTTAAATAAAAGTTCTCTTCATGTTATTACTCTCTTTTACATATTAACGCCACATACATATATACAAGTCACCATCTTTACTTCATATACGTGCTATATTTGTGTTAAAGTTGATAGATTTAAGGTCCTACAGCTTATGAGTGTACCAGTAGCATTTAGATTCTAGAACTTGTGATAGCGATGCATCCCGAGACCGCTAGTGAGACTACATTCGTGTAGTTAGGATTTACTACATGATAAGAGGCATTAGGATAACCCTTGTTTTACACCTGTAATATAATTACATTGACTACATAGGTCAAGTAATTCTCCCACACCTTTGCGTTGTACTCATTTTTATTACACGATACCCCTAGTACACCCCTCAGAGCCTATCTTTTTTCGTTTCTAACTTTAAGAATCTTACTTAAAGATAGAATTTGTTTACAATTCACCCCCAAATGTACACCCAAATCGCCTTAGCCTTCCGTGTATGCACTCATCTTTAGTGCATTATTGTTATTTGTTTAAACCCTTATTTAATTGTCTAATTGATTACATAGTTGCTAAGTCGAGTCATATCTTGTACATATTGTTTTGGGACGATTGGGACTCATGGGTAAAGTACTTGTGTTATGGAGTAATGGGGAAGAACATCATTTATTACCCCCATATGTGCGTTAATGTTTTATAGTACTCCAAGTGTTTTGATTATCTTGATTCGAGTCATTAGATTAGTTACATGTAAAGTATGTAAAAGTTCAAGTGTAGGGAGGAAACGAGCTCCCTTTGATGTATTATTTTGGATGGTAGAGTAAAAGTGTATGCAAAAAAAAATGAAAAAAATAATAAAAAGAAAAGAGAAAAATATACGGGCTACCATCCGTTTCTTTTATTTATGTTTAAGTCAAATACTGTCTTGAAAAAAAATCCAAAAAGAGTCGTAGTTAGTTCGAGTTGAGTCGAGTCTTGGCTTAGCAATGCCTCATTGTACATGTAGTTAACTAAGACAATTGACTTGCCACCAGTAAAATATCCGTTTATCCAACAAAACCGTGTTTTCCATATCCCCTAAACCTAACGTTATAACCCTTTAAAAAGACCTCTTTGATAGTTTTCCTAGGTGCATACGCCAAGTGGTGGAGGTTTTGATCCTTTCCCAAGCCTATAGTAATCTATTTGTTATGACAGGTAGTGAGTGATATTTCTCCATTTCCAATTATGAAATATAAATTTACAACACCCGAGAGATGAGAGTATCCAAATACTTAATGTGAGGTGCTAGTTTATAATTTCCGTGCTTGTTTTGACTAAGGTAGAACGATCATTTGTTGCAATTACTTTTATATTAGTGTTAAATGACCCATAACTTGTATTTTTATTGGTGGAAAAGCTCATTTGCTTGAGGACAAGCAAATCCCAAGTGTAGGGATATTTGATGAAGCGAAAAGTGTACCGCTTTTAGGGGGTCATTTAAGCCCTAAATCGTGATTATTTGAACAAATATTGCCCTAAATCGTTCCTTTTGTCATTTTAGGTACTTGGGACGTGATTTCTGGAATATGAAGAATTTTGGAGCTTTTTGGACGTTTTTATGCTCAAGAATTAAGAAAACGAGAAAATCAAGAATCCATGCTAGAAACAGTACCTGACGGCGTCAAGCTCTACAAGGTGATGCCGTCACTCATTGAAGAAGAGGTGGGTACTTTTATACTTGACGGGCCAGAAAGTTTTCAACACATTTACACGTGACGGCGTCACGTGTAATTTCACCAAGGCCGTCACGTTATAAGACAACAAGAGATGTCCCAGAAAACTTTTGAAGGTGACGGCGTCAGGATTTAACCTGCCGACGTCAGATGATATAGAATGACGATGTCAGGAAGAAGACTTACACAAGAAGAAACCTTAGTGAAACCGTCACAAGATGATCGAGACAATCACAACATGCGCGCAGAGTAGCTGACACTGTTTTGGCCATAACTTTTGCATACGAACTCGGATTTGAGCGATTCAAAAAAGGAAACGATCGGGACAAAAAGATCTACAATTTGGTGAAGAAAATTTGGTCTTTACGCCGTCAAGGTTGGTCTGACACCGTCAAGACGGGCCGGGCAGAAAACAGCCTATAAATACTGTAGGATACTCTAATGTAAGAACATGGATGGTTATGTGTTTAGGATGATTATATGTAGTGATTTCTAGTGAGAAGTTAGAGAGAGAAAGGGATGGAACCTTGAGAGAAAACAAGTGATATATTAGATTGTAAATGAAGGTCCAACCCCTTCCTAGCTAGGGAAGGGGTATTTATAGTTACAAACAAACGCCCCCTGAAACAGGCTGTGGAGCGAGCTGACAGTGGGTAAAGACCCGACCCGACTCCACAAATACTGACTAATACTAAACTACTTTCTAAATAATATGATAAATACTACGAGCTACAATACGCTAAACTATAGTCGGGGTGATCGAGTCTTTATATGAATAAACGTATTTCTAACAATCTCCCCCTAAGGGAGGTCACCCCAGAAAATAAGTATTGAATCATAGCATTCAAGTCTTAGATGAAATCTTTGTAGCTCGTAGCCTTTTGATTCTTCGTTGTTAAGATCTTTGTGCTATAAGTGGAAGACTCTAGATGACACCTTCAATATGATGGATGATCTTTGGAAATAGCTTCTACTTCATCATCCAAATGAGTGTTTGAGAGTCATCTTTGAGCAGTGACGTCTCCATGTGATATGAACATCTTTGTGTTGGCATGCTCACACTTTTCAGGATCATGATCTTCTTCATCAGAGTTGAGGAAGCACGGTTGAAGCCCATTCAATGATCACGATATCTTTGAATTATGAAGTTAAAGTGTGAGCATGTGTTGATGGATCAGCATCTTTTCAGCAATCAACCGCAACCGTCAGAAATTCCTGCAAGTAGACAGTTAGCAACAAATCATCCGATACTTATAGGTTTGGAGTTAGAGATTGTCAACAGCATAGTGTGAAGAATCCTTCTAATCCTTAACAAGACCGTTCCCAATCGGTAAACCCTGAGAGGATTTACACGAACTACCTAAGTAGATCAACCAAAGGGTGAGTCGCTGGAGATCACTCCACGACTGTAGATCATTTTTAACCATCGCGTCCACAAAGCGTAATCCACAAGGAATTACCTAAGTGACCTGCTTTCAGGGCTGCATGATGTTGACCCTGGAAGGAATTTCCATTCAATCACTGGGAATTACAATAGTAACATCCCTCATAAATGTTCTGGCAAATTGCTAAGATCTGCGTAGGATTCATAAGTTTACCACTGGTGTCCTTAAAGTTGAACAACCAGGGTAAAAGTAGCACGTGTTCCTATGAGATCTTTGTATGCATCTCGAGGCTCTAGACTCAATAAGTGCATTTGGTTTTCCTATGCGGAGATTAGGGAGAGGTCTCCTGCTTCAATATCAACCATCTCTAAGAGATAAGTTGACAGTTTACACCGGTTCCCCGTGAGATTGAAACAAGTTTTTTTAAGAGAACTTGAGTGGCTAGAAAGTTTAGTGCAGTGCGTCACTGGGTCCATGACGTCTTGTCTTCAATACCAATGTCGCCTTAGCAACCATTAGTAGATTATGAATTGAACCCGATTTCTGCCCTAAGGTTGAATAATAGGAGGGCTATTTCTTTTCACCCTTTCTCATTTGATTTCTTTTTCATTCTTCAACCCCTTCTTTCTCCATTCTCACATTACTCCTTTTATCATGATTGTTGGGTTTATTAATTTGATGAGACAAAACGACCAAGAATGAAACAATAGGGACTTAATATGACAAGAAGGAATTCTACAAAAGATGGAGAAGGACTTGCTTGCAAAAGAAGATTTATATTTTAGTCCTTCGTAGTATTTTGTAAACCCTAATTCTCTATTATATAAAGAGATTAAGGGTACAGGTTTTTATTATTAAGTCTTCCATTATGTAGTCATTAAAGGTGTGTGTATGTAACATAGACGTAGGTTATAAACGTCTAGCGTTAGAAGTTGTTCGAATCCTTCAAGATCTGAGGTGTCTTAGATCCATGTTACAGTTAGGTAACACGTTATTATTCTGATCAAATAATAATTGGAGGTGATTGGGAAAAACCTTGTGTCAATAACATATGATTTGTTTTAATTATTCCGCTGCATATTGTCTATGTTATTGTTAACCCTAGATGCTCAAAACGGTCCATGGAGTCTAACAAACTCCACAATTGGCATCAGAGATCAGGGAGCTCGTTACCTAGGGATTTAACAAGGTTTTTAGTTGTCGAAGTAAACTGCTGTAAGAGGGTATCGAACTGGATTTTTGTTTTGGTGTGACGACAGTATATTACACAATTTAAGGTAACCTTAGCTTGTACTACATATATAATCATTACCTCGTACTGGGTTTTAGGTCAGTGGACAATTATAATATTTGTCGTGGTTCGATCATTGTATTTATTATTCTTTACATGATTGACTAATCTCATACAAATATATTCAATGCATATAATCTCTTACAAATTAAGATTCGTTTATGGTGGGGATAGTTTATTTAGTTAAACGATCTATCACATGGGTCTATCAATTCAGTCATTTATTGCACCTACCTCGTACTGAGTTCATTGAGGATCATATTGTTCTTTTTAAATTTGTCAGTTTGTGGATCATTAAAACGTTTTGCAGTGAAGTGGTTTTATTTGTTTAAGGGATTGGTTCTAATTCGCTTTGATTACATATTAAATATGTGAGCTGGTCATGAGTTTTTATTAAGATGTTATGAATTAGAATGGGTAAAGAGCAGTTATATCGAAGTGATTTAATGCTAGTTGTAAAGTGCTGCTACTTATATGATACTACTGCTACGCTTTTGATTCTGCTGCTACAAGTTTAATATTCTGCTGCTCGATATAAAAAGTTTCTGCTGCTACGTTAATTATTCTGCTGCTGCGTTTATTGATTTGGAGATGGTTTTACACACACATGGATTTTGGTTCACACACACACGAGGAAGATTGGTTTGGTTTATGTTCTTAAAGGATTAAAAAGGCTCGTTCTTATTGATTAAATGATTACGAAGAAGATTGATTATCATTTATTTGATGTTGTAGTTGAGTTTCATAAGTTTGTGTTCTTATCATATCTCAAAGTGAGTGTAACCCTTTGAAGATAACTTGTTTGTTTTAATATAGTGGTGACTTGTCAAATCTAGTTTTCATAGGTCAAGGGGAGGATGAACGAAGACCTAGTTAACTATCACTTGAAGGAGTTACGTTATTGTGCTCAGTGTCTCATTGAAGATGAGGATTTTGTCAAGAGATTGCGGTCTACTTATATATTCGGTTTTGGGTATAAGTTCAAAGTCACGTTGATAGTACAAGACATAAGACACAAGTTTGGGTTATTCTACTTCTTCATCAAGTTCGTTATATTTGGTTTTCTTCACATGTGATCATTACATAGAGCCTACAGAATTGAAGATTCAAGAGATGGTAAACATATTGGTTTCAGGGGAAGCTTATTGATTAAATGTTTAACCATCTACATGCACCACTCGAGGGGAAGTTTATATTGCTTACATTCCCTATTTGTTGATAACAAAAAGGGGAAGAGATGTTAGAGTCGTATGGCATGGATTAAAGGGAAGACACAATTTGTTTCATTCAGGGAGATGCTTACATCTCAACTTTTCTACTTCATCTAGGGAAGTTCGTACAAGACCGTGTTTGTTTTGTCATCATCAAATAGGGGAAGATTGTTGGGTTTATTAATTTGATGAGACAAAACGACCAAGAATGAAACAATAGGGACTTAATATGACAAGAAGGAATTCTACAAAAGATGGAGAAGGACTTGCTTGCAAAAGAAGATTTATATTTTAGTCCTTCGTAGTATTTTGTAAACCCTAATTCTCTATTATATAAAGAGATTAAGGGTACAGGTTTTTATTATTAAGTCTTCCATTATGTAGTCATTAAAGGTGTGTGTATGTAACATAGACGTAGGTTATAAACGTCTAGCGTTAGAAGTTGTTCGAATCCTTCAAGATCTGAGGTGTCTTAGATCCATGTTACAGTTAGGTAACACGTTATTATTCTGATCAAATAATAATTGGAGGTGATTGGGAAAAACCTTGTGTCAATAACATATGATTTGTTTTAATTATTCCGCTGCATATTGTCTATGTTATTGTTAACCCTAGATGCTCAAAACGGTCCATGGAGTCTAACAAACTCCACAATGATCATACCTACGGACTTTCTAATACTATCTATTCGGTATTGTCCATGGGTAGATCCCTCCGGTTCTGGCGGATCATAGGACGGTTTTCCTAACCTTAGCCACCTTATAACTTCATGACTATCCTATGTTGCCATACACCAAATCATTGAAAATTCTCTCAACGTGTTTATGATTGATAAACTCATTTTGCTAACACATTGAGAGTTTTGTTATTTTCAAATGCTCCCCCTTAACATGTGCTCATATGTATTGATTAGAAAAATTTGCACATGTCGGGAAGAGTTGCACTTTTTGAATTGATCTACCTTAAGTGAACATGACCGGGCATTCGAGACACGCTTACATCACTAGTTAAACTAGCTTGAAGTTATTACCCGGCCCGATCAGATTCACCCAAGGTTTCTCGAAACGGTACATTCTACTTAGACTAGTCCTCTTCGAGACACGCTTACATCACTGGTTAAACCAGCTTGAAGTTATTACCCGTCCATAACTAGTCCTTTCGATTCAAGACAATTGTGTTTCGTCAAGTCTGAGATGCACTCATACGAGATGCAGGAATCCTTTATCACAAACCATTTTGCTCCCCCTCAAGATGTGCATTGATATACGAAAAAGTTTGGCACATAGGGAAGAGCATATTTTTGTGTTTGGGTTCAAAACATCACGTTTTAATCAGTTTTTCATATTTAAATCACATCTTCTCCCCCGATCAAAAATTTCAAACCAATTGAGATTTGTGATCCCAAGTGATTTAAATAAGAGTAAAAGTTTTGGGAGAAAGATGTGTCATATTTAAGAGTGACTGATTTTGAGACGACATTATAGCTCCCCCTCAAAACTTGAGGGAGTATGTTATGTGTTAGAGATGATGAGTTTATAAATAATTTTTAGTTTAGCGAGAAACTCATGAAAAATTCATATACTAACACATAACAATTGCGCTTAATCCACTGTAGTTCTGCACAAAGATTTCTTTCTGATGATATATAGTTTTTGAAATCGTTCTCCCCCTCAATCGATGACACATTTTAAAATTAAACATTTTGCACAAAGTATTAATTCTTATAGCATCGATTGAGTGGTATTTTAAACAACATTTCAAGTTTGTTTGATCTTCAAAACCATGGTACCACCAAGTTTGGAGCAAATACTTTCCCGAAGAATCTTTGAAGGAAAAATATTTGAGACGTAAAGAAGACTTCTCTTCTTTTACCAGAAATGATGCAATGAAGCGTACATCAGATCGGAAAGGCGCAAATATAAAGTAATTCATGCCTTTGTTAGGAACAGTCGTCTTTTTGGCGACGAACTTTTCCCAATACTAAGACCGGGTTGCTATCTGAAGTAATAGAAAGCCATTTTTTAAAGAGATTTTTGGGAAACGACATGTTTTAGAGAAAACATTATTAGGTGTAAGAAAAACTCATGTTCAAGCATATGTATGATTCTGTGCCATTATTGAATGGCATTTCTAGAATCGTACATACTATTGGTTACACATGAGACATGTCGTGAGAAGAATATTTTTGGGTTTTATGATATATATATATATATATATATATATATATATATATATATATATATATATAGTGTAACTTTCAAACGAGAACCATTTTAACTGCAAGAACTGCGAGAACCACCTTTTTTACTCCTAATAATACATAAGGTACATCATGTCAATGCATAATGGCAGTTTTGAAAATATATGTAACTTAATTTGATAGAAAAAATTAAATGAGGGGCAAAATGGGAATTTAATTCTTCCATAAAAAAAGGTTATATACCAAAACAGTTTCTCCTTTTTTCTTCGGTTGTTATTATATCTAGGGTTTTGGTTTCTCTTCTCTCCCAAATCCGCCGCCCTCTCCCTCTTATTTCCGGCCATATTCAGGCCAGTGGAGTCGCCACCGTCACTCTCCTCGTCACACCGCCACCATCACCACACTCCTCATAACCTCCCCGTTCTTTTGGTGTACATCACGCGCCTCACAACATCACCAAACCCATCACGAACACAGATCTTAAATTATCTTCGTGTGGTAGAGGATAATGGGTTGATTTAAATCACCGGAAGAAACAATCATCTGTTTCTTTACCTAGCATATCACACCTCACCCTAGATCCGTTGTTCATTACCAGGTAATATTGTCTCATACTTTTTTTATTTAATATATGTAAATCGTATGTTTTCTTAATATTGTTTCGATCTGAAAAAAGGTTCTCGATATCAATTTTTGTTGCTTACTACCTGAGAACGAAATGTTAGTTTCGATATGAAAAAATAGGTATGAGAAACTAAGACCTTTTTTCGATCTGTAATTAAGTTTTGTGAATTGATGATATTGTTATAACATCAGATAGTATCAGATAGTATAGTAAATGGGTTTTTGGGATAATGGTAAACATCAGATAGTATAGTAAACATCAGATAATGGTAAACATCAGATAGTATAGTAAATGGGTTTTTTCGATTTGTTATAACATCAGATAGTATCAGATAGTATCAGATAGTATAGTATAGTATCAGATAGTATAGTATAGTAAATGGGTTTTTGATGATATTGTTATAACATCAGATAGTATCAGATAGTATAGTATAGTAAATGGGTTTTTGCGCTAAAAACTAAGACCTTTTTATTTTTTGATTTATCAGATAGTATAGTAAATGGGTTTTTGGGATAATGGTAAAAGTTAAGGAAAGTGTGCTTGTTACATGAATTAACATTTGTGTTTATTGTTAGAAAAGCTGTAAAAGTAGTGACATGTATCATGGATGAAGAAGTAACATGGGTGTTTTTTTGTTGGAAAATAGCTAATCAGATAAAATGATTGAGTAATATGCAAGTTTGTTTGGTTATTGGAATAAGTTTGTGTATTTGTTATTCTTAATTGAAGTAACATTGATGTTTACAGTAATGAAATAATGAAAAAGTATGAATTATTGTAAAACAAAGTAAGGATTTAACATTGTTGTTTATGTATGTGTATAGTAATTTTTACTGTACATTGATGTTTGAAAATGATTAAATTTTGATGTTCATCATGTAAGCTAAGGTAACAGGGGTATTAGGTATTGGGGGTTAAAGTTTATGAAATTGTTTATGATAGATTAATTAACATTGATGTTAAGACTGAACATGCCTGTTAAAAACTTGAAATGAGCATGGATTAAAAAGTAACATGGGTGTTTAGATTATTTGTTTATGAAATTGTTTATGATAGTGTCTCCATCGTTGGTGACTATAACCTAGCATATCACACCCCACCCTAGATCCGTTGTCCAAAACATGTATGTTCAAAACGTACATGTTCAAAACATATATGTTTTAATTAGTGGGATCTAACTAATTAAAACCAACATGATGTTTTTAAACATGTATGTTCAAAACATGTATGTTTTTAAAATAAGTATGTTTGTTTACGTATAAAACATATATGTTTTGTGTTTTAGATTATATAACATATATGTTGTGTGTTTAACTGTTTATGATTAAAAAACATGTTTACATCATTAGTTTAATATACACAAGATTGTGCATATGCGTTATACTAGTTGTTGTGATTAATTTTCGTTTCTTATTTATATGTGGTTTAATTATTTTTGTGCATACTTGTTTCAGATTGATTGATGAAGATGATGATATCATTCAAGACCGGGAAGTGGATGAACATGATTATACATGAAGATTTGCGACCTTTGGAGATATATGATTATTTCATTTTTTTGTACTTGTAATAAAGCGAAATGTAACATTTAAGCATATCAATCTTATTTTTCTTTTTATAATGTTTTATGTTCTTAATTTGTGTTTATAAAAGTATTGGTAGGTTGATAAAAAAAATGTTAACTAAAAAAATATGTATGCACCTTGACTATTTGGAAAAAAAAAACATGATGCACTTTGACTAATTGAAAACATGTATGAAGGAAAAAAACATAAATGCACATTTGCTTAAAAAAACATATATGTACCATGACTATTTGAAAAAAATGTTAGCAAAAAAAAAAAAAAAAAAAAAAAAAAAAGAAAAAAAAAAAAACGAATTTTAAGATATATAAAAAACGGGAATTAAAAAAAAATATATGAAAATGTCTTTTACTATTATACCCTTTTGAATTTAATAAAAATGACAAAATGCTATGAAGCATTAAATGATGTACATTATGTATTCATAGTTGTAAAAAGGTGGTTTTCGCAGTTCTTGCAGATAATTTGGTTTTCGTAAGAAAGGGACCCTATATATATATATATATATATATATATATATATATATATATATATATATATATATATATATATATATATATATATATATATATATATATAATTTCTTTTGGATTTTTATGGTTTTTGTAGGTTTTATATTTTTCTATTTCTTTTTGAGATAGACTATATACAAGGATATTTGAAGCAACCCCTTTACTCCTCCTGATCTTCCTGAAGACTTTTGAGATCCTCAGGCGTGAGACTTTGCATTCCAAGACGAGGGAGAATAAATTGAAATAGTTCCCTAGGAAGTGCTTTCGTGAAAATGTCAGCAAGCTGGAACTCAGTCCTCACGAAATAAAGTTCCACAATCCCCTTCTCAACTTGTTCCCTGATGAAGTGATGTCGAATGTCAATGTGCTTGGATCTGGAGTGCTGGACATTGTTGCAGCAAAGAGCAATAGCACTTTTGTTGTCACAGTACATGGGAACCTTGTTAAACACAAGACCATAGTCCGAAAGTTGCGATCTCATCCAAAGGATTTGAGCACAGCAAGATGACATGGCGATGTATTCAACTTCTGTGGAGGAGATTGAAGTGCTCATCTGTTTCTTTGAAGACCAATTAACCAGCTTATCACCTAGAAACTGTGCACCCCCGGATGTGCTTCGACGAGTGTCTTGACATCCCGCATGATCAGCATCGGAATAAGCTGTGAGCGCCATAGCAGTGTCCTTGGGATACCAGAGACCCAGGTGGATTGTACCTTTAAGATATCGAAAGACCCTCTTGACTGCTTCCAAGTGCTTCTTAGTTGGTTTGGATTGATATCGAGCACACATGCAGACGGCAAAGAGAAGATCCGGTCCGCTAGCAGTGAGGTACATTAAAGAGCCAATCATGCTCCGATACAAGGTTTGGTCGACCTGAGTCCCAACATTATCTTTGTCAAGTTTTGATATTTCAATCATGGGAGTATCAACAGAGTCACAAGATTCGAATCCAAATTTCTTCAAGATTTCATTTGCATATTTGGATTGATTGATGAATATGCCATTGGGATTTTGAGATACTTGTAAGCCAAAAAAGAACGACATTTGTCCCATCATGGACATCTGAAACGTAGAGCTCATCTCTTGGGAGAAACGATCACACTCTTTAGGATCAGAGGAGGCAAAAATGATATCATCTACATAGATTTGTACGTGGAGGTAGTTTTTGCCTGTTTTTCTGGTAAAGAGTGTAGGATCAACAACACCCTTGGAAAACCTGTTGGCAAGAAGGAATTTTGACAAAGTGTCATACCACGCCCTAGGAGCTTACTTAAGCCCATAAAGAGCCTTCTTCAGATGATAGACATGGTTAGGACGTTCAGGATCTATGAATCGTTCAGGTTGACTAACATACACCACCTCCTTTAGGTCGCCATTTAAGAATGCCGTCTTAACGTCCATTTGATATACCATCATATTCTGACTGGCAGCATTAGCAAGAAATATTCTTATGGCTTCAATTCTTGCAACAGTTGCAAAGGATTCTTCAAAGTCTATTCCTTCTTCTTGACGGTATCCTTTTGCTACAAGCCTTGCCTTGTTCTTCAATACATCTCCATGCTCATCAAGCTTTACTTTAAATATCCACTTGAGGGCAATGATCATTGCACAATCTGGAGGTGGTACTAATTCCCACACTTCAAGGAGATCAAACTCATGAATCTCGTCTACCATAGCAGTGAACCATGAGTGTTTGGACATTGCATCTTTAAAATCCTTTGGCTCAGCTTTGGAGAGGACAGAATTGAAGAAGCACCACAAGGCATCAGTTGCCAGTTGTTTGCGTGTTGATACTGGACGAGAAGGGTTTCCAATGATGTTGTCAATTGGATGATCATTTGTCCATTTCCTGAGATGCTCATGGGGTTGAGGATAGTGGATTGAAGTCTCCGTGTTAGATTCTTCTGAGAAGGTTGTATCATTAGAGGATTCAGGAGCAAAGACGTTTTGACTTGCTCCAAACTAGCCAACTTATATTATTGACCACTTGTGAATGGTCAACTCTACAAGTCAAAAAGTCAAGAGGCAAATACAATGTATATCCAAGGAGTTTAGTGTCCCCGGGTCGTTATGTCCCTTGGAAGTGTGATATCCTGAGTTAGAACGGATCTGTGATCGGGATTTATTGAACAGGAAAGGGTATGTGATTGGTGATTACCCTAGGATGAAATAAAATAGCTTAAATAAGCTATTTAAACAAAACCTTGAAATAAGAAAACTTAAAAACGTAAAAGGAATTAAAAACGTACGTTTAGTTTAAATAAATGTAAACGTAACAAAATAAAAAGTGAAAGTAAATAAATAAAAAGGCTATAAAGGTGAAAATTAAATTTTTACAAACCTAAGGACTTAAGAAAATTATTAGAAAAAGAAAATTATTTTTTTTACTTTTTTATTATTTATTATTAATTAATAACTATTTTTTTAACTATTTAATAATAACCTAAATAATAAGAAAATGCAAAATAATTCTAGAAAAATGAAATTAAAACTTAGAAAAATCTAAAATATTATAAAACTTATTTTAAAACTAAAATTATATTTTTCACACTATTTATCTAATTATTATTTTAATTACTATTTTATTAATTAAAATCTAGTTAACTAAATTAAATAAGGAAAATAGGAAATGAACAGTAGTAATCAGGAAAATATTTTCTACAAGTACTTAATGATTTATAAAACTTATAAAAAATATAAAAAAGTACTGTTATTAAATAAAAATTAATAAAACTATTTAATTAACTAATATTACTTAATTATAAAATAAACTAGTATTAATTAAAATTAATATTATTCGAAAAGTAAAAATTATGAAAAAATTACAGTAAGTATCTTAAGTAATTAAAAGCCTAGGAAAAATAAACTTGGTCCAACAGCTTATTCAAATAAGCTGTAATAAGCTAAAACAGCTTAAATAAGCTAAAAAGGCTAAGTAGTATATAAGTATTAGATGTTGCAAGGTATAAATGAAAAAAGACCCTAGGGCGACTGGTATCCAGGTACACCCTTATCACTCTCAAAAGGGGGGAGGTCTCAGGTTCGACCCCTGCCTCACCCCTTTTTTAAAAACATTTTATTTTTCAAATTTTCTTTTTGCAAATCTATTTAGTAACTAAAAATAAGGAACTTTTAAAAAGGCAAAAGTTTTATAAACAACAAATAAGCTGTTTTAGAGCTTATTGATCACACAGTCAAGCTAAAGCTTGACTGTTTGGTTGTGAGACTTTCAAAAAGCTGGAAACAATCTACAAGCTTGTACAAAAAGACAAAGGATGGTGAAAATAAGTTAAACAAACAAAATAAAAGCAAAAGGAAAGAGAAATAGAAAAGAAATAAGCTGATAAGCTCAAATGAGCTTATTCACCAAACACTTCAATCCAAACAGTCCAAAGAGCAAACTTGCAGGCACACGTGGGACCCACAGATAAGCTCAGAGTCCAAATAAGAATTGGAGTCAATAAGCTGACCTATTAAGCTCTCCAATGAGCCAATAAGCAGACTTTGGGGTCCACTAATGAGCCAAGGAGGGGCTTGTGAAAAAGAGTGCAAACACTGAGTATTCAGTGAAGTGTGGTAGCTTGTGGGTGAGAATAAACTGAGGGCAAGGACTCAAAGGTCCAAAATAAGCAATGGCTTATTGAGTTAGCTAGCTAAGCTCCTCAAAAAGCCAAGCAACCAATACTGGGGCCCTTTAGTAAGCTTATTATGAGCTTATGAAAATTGATGAGTACACTGAGTGTGATGAATACTCAGTATACTATGTGAAAATGGGACAAGGTTTGAGCTTGATGCAAGCTTATCAAATAAGCTGCAAAATGAATAAACAGCCTTGACACCTTTAGATGGCTTGCTAAGCTTTAGAAAAAAGTAAAAATCACAAGCTTATGCTTACTTGTGAGCTTATGATTGGCTTGTGAAAGTGACTCAGTTAACTAAGTGTGATGAACACTTAATGTTCTGAGTGTTTTGTGATTGCAAGATAAGCCAAGTAAGCAGTTTATATAAGCAGATAAGGAACAAATAAGCACACACACTAAAATCTAGCTATATAAACTACAAAAATACCAAATAGCACAAGCTCAGTCCCAATATTAAAGTTTGTGCAAGCTTTTGAAAATGGAACTGAAGTAGTGATACAGGGCAAGTCTTACAGAAACAGCAAAAAGCAAATAACAATTAAGCTGTCTAAATAAGCAGATAAAAAATAATTAAAAATACAGATAAGCAGTTTAGCAACTAGATATTAATAACCTAAAAAGACTAAGCAAGAAACTAACTAATAAATCCTACACAAAATTCTACTTTTATTCAAAAAACTGCAGGGTATAATATTTTGACTTTTTTTATAACCTATTAACTTTGACTAAAATGAAACTAGATTGATCACAGGTTATTAATTTATGTTTGTTATACCCAAGTACCTCCAAATCAAGCAACCTAAACTATTTTTCTAGCTAATATGAAGATTTGGACTCCTAAAATCCACACAGTTAAGCTGTGAAGGGATTTAGAATGGATTTTGACTTTTGTGTTTTTAGACACTAAAAAGGGACTTGATTAAGTGTATTTAGGCTATGAATGAACTGAGTAAACACTCAATAACAACTGAGAACAACCACAATGTTCTAAACAGTTCAATCCAAACACCCCTTTAACAGATTTTACAAAAGAAATTAACAAACAAAAACTAAAATTAAACCTATCCTACTGAATAACAAGAACATATATCAACATAATATATCTAATAAACACAAAATAACAACTATAACAACAAAAGAACACAGAATTCAAATTTATACTATATGACTGTTTTTTAGAAAACTTAACAACTATTAAAAATAACAAACAACCTATCAATTTTATATTATCCTAACATCAAATAACTCAAAACAAATAGGAAACAACAAAGATAAGCAACTAATAAGCTATGGTATAGTAGAAAGCAAAAAGTGGCAACAAGGCTTACAATTTGATTTTTGCTGAGAACAAGTAAACCAAGAACCAAGAACCTTCCTATAGCTTACCAATAAGCACTACAACCCAGGGCAATCCAGAATCAACCCTGCTCCAATGCTCTCTTTCACATACACATATCTTTTTATTTTTTTTTATTTTCTTTGATTTCTTTTTGTGATTTTAAGATTTATGGATTATAACTTTTTCAAGGTTTCTAAAAAGCCTTATGGCTTTTTTCAGGAGCCTAAGTGAGACTTAGAGTCCTCTATTCAGTTATAACAGACAAGTAATGAAAATGACAATAAAGTAAATTGCAAATATTTAAATGACAAGTAATTTAAAAAGTTATGAAACTACAAACTGTAAATAGCAAGTAATTAAACTTTGTCAAAGTCTATTACAATACTGAAAGCATTTAAAAGACAATTAATTAAAGTTTAAGCAATAAAAGTGATCACAAAAGTTTATTCTATGATAACTCTTCACTCTGTCTTCTTTCTCTTCATATAGATGACTCAACTTGATCTCCCCACGTTCCTAGATATTTCCCACATTCATTTTTGACCTTTAGATGAGTCAAAGCCATTTTGGCCGTTTGATCATTTTGGCGGGAAATGTGGACTAGGTTGCTTGCAGCCTCTTTTTATCAATTAAGGGAATTTGGGAGTTTATGTGAGGTGTCTAGATAAACTTGGGAGATTTTTGGGTAAAGTTGGTGTACTATGAAGAAAACAGAGGTTAAAGTTGGGTTTGGAGGGAAAAAGTGTGTGAAGTGCATTTATTGAGGTGTGGGTGTGACAGAGGTGGTGGATAGAGTAGGTTTAGTGAGGTGGAGGGTGAGCTGGGGGTGATAGGTGGCAGGTATACCACCTGGTATTGGTGACTGGGGCGGTTTGGGAGGGACGGTGAACAGTGTCTGGGTTTGACCAGACACGTTGACCCCGTTTTATTAGTTAGGGTGTTGGGCTGTGGTTGTTTGGGCCAGGGGTTGTGTTTGTGTTTTGGGCTTTTGGGTAAAAGGGTTTTAATAAATGGGTTAAGTAGTGATAGGTTTAGGTCCGGATTTGGTTTATTAGTAACATAGGCCCAAGGACTGAATTTGTAACTTCTGAAAATTGAAGGACCAATGTTGGCAAGTTTCCAAAGATGTCATAGGGACTTTATTTGCCATTCATGAATAACCAGAGGACCATAAATGCAATTTTTTCACTTTTCTAAACTCCAGGGACTATTTTGTAATTTTCTGATAATTGAAGGGCCAAACCTGTAAATATCAAATGTTAACACAAAGGACCAAATATGTCATTTAGAAATAGTATAAGGTTTATTTTTATTATTTTCTTATTTTTAAACCTTAGGGACTAATTTTGACATTTTTCCAAAGTTGAGGGACCATAGTTGTAATTTTGTGATTTTTAACTACAAAGGATTTTTCCTAACAACTTATGAATCCCAAGGACCTTTTATGACATTTTTACAAGTTTTAAATTACCAGGGACTAGTTTTGCCAATTTGTCAAAGTTTAGGGACTGAAACTGTAAATTATGTAACTTTTGTTGTTTTTCATCAGTTTTCATCCCTTTTGCACTTGTAACACTTAAAAACACAATTTCATGATATTTCATGTATTATAAAAGCATATCTGTATGTTTTCAGATGTTTTGTAGCTTAAATGTGACAGAAATGATGAGTATTTAGACACTCATCAATCCCCCACACTAAACTGTTGCTAGCCCCTAGCAATATTTTATGAAGTTTTAATGGATTTGAAAGAACTCTTTACCAAAAGCCATCACTTCTGGAGTAGCCAGGTGTAAGAACTGTGGCACACCTGATAACCGTGTGATTTTAAGCAAACCACCAGCTGTCAACGGATTTGATATGTCTTTACCAGGAGCCGTTTGCTCCTGGACTAGCCAACTCTTGATGGAATAGTCAACATCTTGGTGAGCTAATTACCAATTATGGTTTTTCCACTGCCTTTACCACAAGCCATAATCTTGCGGGCTAGCCAACTCATTAGCTTTTGAGGATGATGGGGAGTTGAGGAACCATACAATTTTGAGCAAATTGCAAGCTATGAACGGATTTGAGATATCTTTACCAAGAGCCGTTTGCTCCTGGATTAGCCAATCCTTATGTGGGTTAGACATGGCGGACTGATAACCATTTATTGCGTTCTAAGTGAGAAAAAATTTTAAAATTTTGGCTAAAATGGGGTTCTTGATGGAACATGTGTTTGAATTCGTGAGAATCCCCCCCACACTTAGAACTGAATATTGCCCTCAATATTCAAAGTACCGGGTGTTAAACCGAACTTAGAACGTAAAAGGGAAAATACTCTTAGCCTTTATTTTATGTGTATATACATACATATATTTTTTTAGATAAAACTTCTTTAAATAGAAGCTATCACTATATTTACATTTTTTTTTAGAAGATATTTACATATATACAACATGTGGGGCATCTCCCCCACACTAGGGTGTTACACACGGGTGACAAGCCCATGTTTTTGCTAATGTTTTTGATTCCCGAGTCACTAGCCGGACTCGACCCCTAATTAGATTCTTTCCTCCCAAACTGTCAGGTTTACCACGCAAGCTAACCGCTTGTGAACGGTTAACTGTAATAAAGATCTCCTTAACAGGCTGGGAGAAAAAACAATTTAAAAATCCTTGGGGAAGTAAGTGGAAGAGACCATCTCCATTGGACTTTCATTTCAAAATGTTTGTATAAACACTGAAGTACATGAAAGTTCCACACCAAGAGAGATATATTTGGCATTTAAACCAATGTTATATGGAAAATGCCAGGGTCAAAAGTAACATCCTCACTCTCGAATGAGTGAAGGGAAGGAGAAATCACCGAGTAGGTGAAGGGTAGAAGGGAGATCAGAACAGCAGAAATCACAAGAACTTCCTCCTCAAGAATTTGAAATTTAATTGAAGGAGGCAAGGTCTTATGCTTGATCTCAGGAATTTTATCAGTTTCTTCAACTGATTTGAATTCCTCCTTATGAAGTGGTTTGGGTGGGAGGGTGGGATAATTTTCTGGGTATAAAAGTTGTTCAAGAAGAAGACTGACATCTTCCTCCTGATCACTCTCGGCATCATCAATACCAGGCATAAATGTGTCTAAATCGAGATAAACATCGATTTCATCCAGAATAGAATCAATACTCTCATTATGAAGTTCTTCTAGAAGAGGAGGGGGAATTGGAACATCGTACATTAATTCCTCAAGGAGAAGAATATCTCCCTCCTCATCACTCTCAGTACCATCATCATCCCAAATGGGACGACTTTCCTCAACCCGAGTGAGATAAGTTGAAGAGTCAAGCGGAGGAGGGGGAATTGGATCATTATTTAACAATTCTTCAAAGAGAAGAATATCTCCCTCCTGATCACTCTCAGTCTCATCTTCATCCCAAATGGGACTACTTTCCTCATCCAGAGTGAGAGAAGTTGAAGATTCGGCTAAGATAGTAGTAGAAGATGGAGTGGGATTACCACTCACAGAATTATGAAGATAATCAAGATTCTTTTGAGAATACTCCTTTGAAGAAACATCAATGAAATCGATTCGGTTAACCGATTCAGAGTTATAGTTTGAGGAGTATCTCGCATTTTGATCTCGATCAAAGGTAACAGCTTCCTTACCAACACGTAACGTGATCTCATGCTCCAAAACATTAATAAGAGCATGGCCGGTTCTAAGGAATCCTCTACCAAGAATAAGAGGAACCTTTTGATCGGCATCAAAGTCAACGACCACAAAATCTGCAGGAAAATGGAACTTCCCTACTTTCACAAATACGTCCTCAGCGATGCCGAGGGGCATAGATATGGTACGATCTGCAAGCTCGAGAGTCATGCAGGTAGGGGAGAGTTCAGGAAGAGACAGTTTCTTCCACACTGAATGAGGCATCAAATTGATGCTAGCACCGAGATCGGCCAAGGCATAGCAATCAATCATTCCTGGGAATACACATGGTATTAGGAATTTCCCAGGATCTCCAAGCTTTACCGGAAGCTTTTTCAAGATAACTGCCGAGCAGTTTTCGCTTACTGGAGTTTTTGCCATCTCAAACAGCTTTTCCTTGTTGTTTAACAGTTGTTTGATAGTCGCTGCAAACTTAGGCATTAGAATGAGAGAATCCGCGAAGCTAATGTCAAAGTGTAATTCTTTAAAGATTTGAAAGAATTTATCTATTTGTTGACTATTCTTTTCACGGGTCCTGTCCTCATTCATACGTGAAGGGTACGGAAGAGAAGGTTTGGATTTAGGAGCAGTATCCTCAGGAGTCTCTACAGATTCAAAGACAACTCCTGGTCTGGATTTCTTTCTAGGGAGGGCCGGAGGAGAGACTGGTGCAGTACTTTGTGAACTTGGAATTTGCACTTTGTCTGTTGTATCCTCCGCCTCTTTTTCCACATCATATAATGGAGGAGGGATAGGTACTGAGGGTCCATCATAAGCAGCACCACTACGAGTGGTGATAGCTTTGATGACATTGGAATCTTCCTCCTCATCATCACTGTCGTCTAATACACTCCTACGGGCAGAATTAAGCATATGAGAATAAGTCATAGCTGCCCTTTGGTCATAAAGATTGCTTGACAAACTTTTAACCGTGAATCATGAAAGAGTAGGATCTATTCTTGACGATGTAGGAGTAACAGGGGGTGTAGATTTTGGGACAACCGTGGTTTTGACGTAATGAGCACTTCCATTATTAGAAGGAAGTACCGGGTCCTTTGTCACCATGGTTGGTCCATCTTTGTCATTATGTGTAGTGACAGCTTTGAGTTCACCCCTTGGGTTTGGAACAGTGTTACTTGGGAGAGTTCCCGAAGTAGATGGTGGATTTAGTTGTTTTACTAAACCAGCAAACATGTCCTTAATATCGTTCCTCAGCTCATTGTTGTTTTTAGCAATTGAAGAATTAAATTCATTCTTCAAATTGGAGATTTGGTTCTGCATAGCCCTCATGTTAGCATCATTAACCTTGATGTGGTTAGCGAGCTCATTGGAAGGAGATTCTTGATAATGAACCATTTGATGAGCAGGAGCTGAATACCCAGGATTAGAATTTCCTTTTTGGACTGGGTATTGAAAAGGAACCATTTGATTGCTCGGGGCATGATATTGATTTTGTGGGTTTTGCCCTTGTTGCTGGTTAGGAATGAACCTATTAGCATTGTTTGGTTGGTATAATCCAGGCTGTCCTCCTTGATTGTTAGCACGGTAGTTTGTTTCCACTTGAGGACGGAATGGAATTCCTCCTTGATTGGAACTGCCTGCTATAGCATTAACTTCAATTGCATTGCCAGCGGTGTGGGTACAATTGTAGTATGGATGAGGACCTCCACAAGTAACACAAACTTCTACCTTTTTAACTTCAGCAGTTTGAGAAGTTTGCGGAGCGGACTCTTTCTTGGAAACCAAAGCTTGGATAGCCTTCGTGAGTTCAGCAATCTGAGAATCAGTGCTAGAAGACACGGGAGATGATGTAGAAGAACCAGCACTAGCATGAGAATTATAAGTTCTATCTCGTGTAGTACGGACCTTAGACATGTTTTCAATTAAAGCAATGGCTTCCTTTGTGGATTTGCTTAGAAAATTACCTCCAGCTGAGGCGTTTAGAGAATTCTGATCAGATGGGTTTAACCCATTGTAGAAAGTGTCCATTTGCATCAATTCGGTGAAACCGTGATGTGGACATCTGCGAAGCAATTCTTTGAAACGATCCCATGCCTCTCCGAATGGTTCATCAAACCTTTGAGAGAACTTCATGATTTCATTCTTTAGAAATGTGGTCTTTGAAGGAGGAAAGAATTCATTAATGAATTTATGAACCAAATCATCCCATGTTTCAATCGATTTAGGGGGCTGTTTATCAAGCCAAATCCTGGCATTGCCATCGATGGAAAATGGGAAAAGAAGAAGTTTGATTGATTCCTCAGGGACATTTTTACATTTGATGGTACCAATGATTTGGTTAAACCATCTAATGTGATCATGAGGATTGTCCCTATCAAAACCATAGAATTGCTTCTGGGTTGCGAGATTAATCAACCCAGTTTTAAGCTCAAAATTCTCAGCCGCGATGGCTGGAACAACAATAGCATCTCCGTAACCCTCGGTGGGTGCTTGGAGAAGCTCATTCATCGGACGATCATCTGTCATTATGACAGGGGGTTTAGAATCAGTACGTATCTCGGGTACGACTGAAGAAGCAGAACGTCTACGACTTCTTCGAGGTATGGCTACAAGTTCACGAAGAGGACTTGATGACCTTGAAGAACGAGTGCGCATGCACTAAGACGCGTCTAAGGATCCAAGAAGAAAAGGAAACTTAGGAGGGTGAGAAGAGTATTTTTAGGTTTTTATTTTATGTTATATATATATAAAAAGAAAAAGAAAATATTTTTGAATTTTATATGTTTATGGAAGATGGAAATAGGATATTATATAAGATATATATACTATGGATAGATATTCAACAAATCTGATACTTCAGAATCGTTCAACGCAGCACACCTCCCCGGCAACGGCGCCAAAAATTGACTTGCTCCAAACTAGCCAACTTATATTATTGACCACTTGTGAATGGTCAACTCTACAAGTCAAAAAGTCAAGAGGCAAATACAATGTATATCCAAGGAGTTTAGTGTCCCCGGGTCGTTATGTCCCTTGGAAGTGTGATATCCTGAGTTAGAACGGATCTGTGATCGGGATTTATTGAACAGGAAAGGGTATGTGATTGGTGATTACCCTAGGATGAAATAAAATAGCTTAAATAAGCTATTTAAACAAAACCTTGAAATAAGAAAACTTAAAAACGTAAAAGGAATTAAAAACGTACGTTTAGTTTAAATAAATGTAAACGTAACAAAATAAAAAGTGAAATTAAATAAATAAAAAGGCTATAAAGGTGAAAATTAAATTTTTACAAACCTAAGGACTTAAGAAAATTATTAGAAAAAGAAAATTATTTTTTTTTACTTTTTTATTATTTATTATTAATTAATAACTATTTTTTAACTATTTAATAATAACCTAAATAATAAGAAAATGCAAAATAATTCTAGAAAAATGAAATTAAAACTTAGAAAAATCTAAAATATTATAAAACTTATTTTAAAACTAAAATTATATTTTTCACACTATTTATCTAATTATTATTTTAATTACTATTTTATTAATTAAAATCTAGTTAACTAAATTAAATAAGGAAAATAGGAAATGAACAGTAGTAATCAGGAAAATATTTTCTACAAGTACTTAATGATTTATAAAACTTATAAAAAATATAAAAAAGTACTGTTATTAAATAAAAATTAATAAAACTATTTAATTAACTAATATTACTTAATTATAAAATAAACTAGTATTAATTAAAATTAATATTATTTGAAAAGTAAAAATTATGAAAAAATTACAGTAAGTATCTTAAGTAATTAAAAGCCTAGGAAAAATAAACTTGGTCCAACAGCTTATTCAAATAAGCTGTAATAAGCTAAAACAGCTTAAATAAGCTAAAAAGGCTAAGTAGTATATAAGTATTAGATGTTGCAAGGTATAAATGAAAAAAGACCCTAGGGCGACTGGTATCCAGGTACACCCTTATCACTCTCAAAAGGGGGGAGGTCTCAGGTTCGACCCCTGCCTCACCCCTTTTTTAAAAACATTTTATTTTTCAAATTTTCTTTTTGCAAATCTATTTAGTAACTAAAAATAAGGAACTTTTAAAAAGGCAAAAGTTTTATAAACAACAAATAAGCTGTTTTAGAGCTTATTGATCACACAGTCAAGCTAAAGCTTGACTGTTTGGTTGTGAGACTTTCAAAAAGCTGGAAACAATCTACAAGCTTGTACAAAAAGACAAAGGATGGTGAAAATAAGTTAAACAAACAAAATAAAAGCAAAAGGAAAGAGAAATAGAAAAGAAATAAGCTGATAAGCTCAAATGAGCTTATTCACCAAACACTTCAATCCAAACAGTCCAAAGAGCAAACTTGCAGGCACACGTGGGACCCACAGATAAGCTCAGAGTCCAAATAAGAATTGGAGTCAATAAGCTGACCTATTAAGCTCTCCAATGAGCCAATAAGCAGACTTTGGGGTCCACTAATGAGCCAAGGAGGGGCTTGTGAAAAAGAGTGCAAACACTGAGTATTCAGTGAAGTGTGGTAGCTTGTGGGTGAGAATAAACTGAGGGCAAGGACTCAAAGGTCCAAAATAAGCACTGGCTTATTGAGTTAGCTAGCTAAGCTCCTCAAAAAGCCAAGCAACCAATACTGGGGCCCTTTAGTAAGCTTATTATGAGCTTATGAAAATTGATGAGTACACTGAGTGTGATGAATACTCAGTATACTATGTGAAAATGGGACAAGGTTTGAGCTTGATGCAAGCTTATCAAATAAGCTGCAAAATGAATAAACAGCCTTGAAACCTTTAGATGGCTTGCTAAGCTTTAGAAAAAAGTAAAAATCACAAGCTTATGCTTACTTGTGAGCTTATGATTGGCTTGTGAAAGTGACTCAGTTAACTAAGTGTGATGAACACTTAATGTTCTGAGTGTTTTTTGATTGCAAGATAAGCCAAGTAAGCAGTTTATATAAGCAGATAAGGAACAAATAAGCACACACACTAAAATCTAGCTATATAAACTACAAAAATACCAAATAGCACAAGCTCAGTCCCAATATTAAAGTTTGTGCAAGCTTTTGAAAATGGAACTGAAGTAGTGATACAGGGCAAGTCTTACAGAAACAGCAAAAAGCAAATAACAATTAAGCTGTCTAAATAAGCAGATAAAAAATAATTAAAAATACAGATAAGCAGTTTAGCAACTAGATATTAATAACCTAAAAAGACTAAGCAAGAAACTAACTAATAAATCCTACACAAAATTCTACTTTTATTCAAAAAACTGCAGGGTATAATATTTTGACTTTTTTATAACCTATTAACTTTGACTAAAATGAAACTAGATTGATCACATGTTATTAATTTATGTTTGTTATACCCAAGTACCTCCAAATCAAGCAACCTAAACTATTTTTCTAGCTAATATGAAGATTTGGACTCCTAAAATCCACACAGTTAAGCTGTGAAGGGATTTAGAATGGATTTTGACTTTTGTGTTTTTAGACACTAAAAAGGGACTTGATTAAGTGTATTTAGGCTATGAATGAACTGAGTAAACACTCAATAACAACTGAGAACAACCACAATGTTCTAAACAGTTCAATCCAAACACCCCTTTAACAGATTTTACAAAAGAAATTAACAAACAAAAACTAAAATTAAACCTATCCTACTGAATAACAAGAACATATATCAACATAATATATCTAATAAACACAAAATAACAACTATAACAACAAAAGAACACAGAATTCAAATTTATACTATATGACTGTTTTTTAGAAAACTTAACAACTATTAAAAATAACAAACAACCTATCAATTTTATATTATCCTAACATCAAATAACTCAAAACAAATAGGAAACAACAAAGATAAGCAACTAATAAGCTATGGTATAGTAGAAAGCAAAAAGTGGCAACAAGGCTTACAATTTGATTTTTGCTGAGAACAAGTAAACCAAGAACCAAGAACCTTCCTATAGCTTACCAATAAGCACTACAACCCAGGGCAATCCAGAATCAACCCTGCTCCAATGCTCTCTTTCACATACACAGATCTTTTTATTTTTTTTTATTTTCTTTGATTTTTTTTGTGATTTTAAGATTTATGGATTATAACTTTTTCAAGGTTTCTAAAAAGCCTTATGGCTTTTGTCAGGAGCCTAAGTGAGATTTAGAGTCCTCTATTCAATTATAACAGACAAGTAATGAAAATGACAATAAAGTAAATTGCAAATATTTAAATGACAAGTAATTTAAAAAGTTATGAAACTACAAACTGTAAATAGCAAGTAATTAAACTTTGTCAAAGTCTATTACAATATTGAAAGCATTTAAAAGACAATTAATTAAAGTTTAAGCAATAAAAGTGATCACAAAAGTTTATTCTATGATAACTCTTCACTCTGTCTTCTTTCTCTTCATATAGATGACTCAACTTGATCTCCCCACGTTCCTAGATATTTCCCACATTCATTTTTGACCTTTAGATGAGTCAAAGCCATTTTGGCCGTTTGATCATTTTGGCGGGAAATGTGGACTAGGTTGCTTGCAGCCTCTTTTTATCAATTAAGGGAATTTGGGAGTTTATGTGAGGTGTCTAGATAAACTTGGGAGATTTTTGGGTAAAGTTGGTGTACTATGAAGAAAACAGAGGTTAAAGTTGGGTTTGGAGGGAAAAAGTGTGTGAAGTGCATTTATTGAGGTGTGGGTGTGACAGAGGTGGTGGATAGAGTAGGTTTAGTGAGGTGGAGGGTGAGCTGGGGGTGATAGGTGGCAGGTATACCACCTGGTATTGGTGACTGGGGCGGTTTGGGAGGGACGGTGAACAGTGTCTGGGTTTGACCAGACACGTTGACCCCGTTTTATTAGTTAGGGTGTTGGGCTGTGGTTGTTTGGGCCAGGGGTTGTGTTTGTGTTTTGGGCTTTTGGGTAAAAGGGTTTTAATAAATGGGTTAAGTAGTGATAGGTTTAGGTCCGGATTTGGTTTATTAGTAACATAGGCCCAAGGACTGAATTTGTAACTTCTGAAAATTGAAGGACCAATGTTGGCAAGTTTCCAAAGATGTCATAGGGACTTTATTTGCCATTCATGAATAACCAGAGGACCATAAATGCAATTTTTTCACTTTTCTAAACTCCAGGGACTATTTTGCAATTTTCTGATAATTGAAGGGCCAAACCTGTAAATATCAAATGTTAACACAAAGGACCAAATATGTCATTTAGAAATAGTATAAGGTTTATTTTTATTATTTTCTTATTTTTAAACCTTAGGGACTAATTTTGACATTTTTCCAAAGTTGAGGGACCATAGTTGTAATTTTGTGATTTTTAACTACAAAGGATTTTTCCTAACAACTTATGAATCCCAAGGACCTTTTATGACATTTTTACAAGTTTTAAATTACCAGGGACTAGTTTTGCCAATTTGTCAAAGTTTAGGGACTGAAACTGTAAATTATGTAACTTTTGTTGTTTTTCATCAGTTTTCATCCCTTTTGCACTTGTAACACTTAAAAACACAATTTCATGATATTTCATGTATTATAAAAGCATATCTGTATGTTTTCAGATGTTTTGTAGCTTAAATGTGACAGAAATGATGAGTATTTAGACACTCATCACGTTTACAAACGGCTCATCATCAGGTGGAGCAAAAGGATTAACTTCAAAATAATTATCCACAGCTGCTACTCGTGGTACAGATGAAGATTGAACATTAGATGTGGTTACTGAATGACTGATGGTGGGGGCTTCTGGATCCCATGACAAAGACGTGGATGGCTCTTCATTATGCAGTGGAACAATTGCTGCACCAGCTAGTTGTGGAATGACAGGAGCTTCAGAAGCAGCCCAGTTATGAGGTTCAAAGTATTCATCAAAAATTAGGTCAAACGGTTTCTTCCAATCATCACTTGTAGGAGGCACAAAAGGAGTAGCAGGAGTGGGATTCTATACAAGCCCAGAGCTTATAGGTCCAGGAGACAAAAGGTTGGGCACGGGTCCAAAACTTGATTGTCCAGGAGCCAGTTGCTCAGTCAGCTCATCGAATGTAACGTGAATTGTTTCCATTATGTCTCTGGTACGTTTGTTGTAGATTCGGTACCCCTTTCGTTCTGGAGCATAACCAACGAAGAAACCAATGTCGGCCTTGGCCTTGAGTTTCCCAAGGTCTACACTGTCATTAGTTGGATAGCACAATGCACCAAATACTCGAAGAAACGAAAGGTCTGGTTTTCTGCCATGAACCAGTTCATATGGAGTCTTGCAGTGGAGAGGGTGTATCAAGGATCGGTTCTGTGTGTAACAGGCAGTTGCAATGGCCTCGGCCCAAAGGAACATAGGAGCTTTGGAGAATATGAGCATAGTCCTAGCAGCTTCAACCAAGATGCGGTTACGCCTTTCAACAACTCCATTTTGTTGAGGAGTACGTGGAATGCTCTTTTGATGACTAATGTCGACACCTTCATAAAATTGAGTAAGTTGTTTGTTCACGAACTCCGTTCCATTGTCAGTGCGAATGAACCTAACTGTTTTGTTGAGTCGAACTTGCAATTGCCTGATGAGTTTGATGATGATCTCCGGAGTTTCATCCTTTGATCGTAAAAACTTTACCCATGTGAAGCGAGAGTAATCATCAACAAATGACAAGCACATATTTCTTTCCGTTGATACTTTGAACCCTCATTGGTCCACAGAGATCCATGTGAAGAGTATGTAGGACTTCCATAATGGAATTGACAGTTTTGGGTTTATGGGTGTGTTTTTTGTTCTTGCCCATTTGACATGCGGAGCATAGATGATCCTTTTCATACTTAAGTCTGGGCAAGCCTCGAACAAGATCCTTACGTGTGAGTTCATTGATGGTGCCGAAGTTCAAATGGTTTAAATGACGATGCCACAACCATGATTTGTTCTTAGAAGCTTTTGAAAGCAAGCAAATTGGAGAGGACCGCAACATGTCTTCAATAGAGATGGTATAAAGATTTGTGCCCCGACTCCCTTTGGGAAGATCTGCACCATCTAGTTCTCTAACAAAACATGTGTGTTTTTTGAAGGCAACTTCAAGATCAGAGTCACAGAATTGACCAACAGAAAATAGATTATGTCTAAGTCCCTCCACGTAGTATACTCTGGATATCACACTGTCTCCAAAGACGTAATCACCATAACCCATTATAGCTCCAAAATGGTCGTTCCCGAATCTGACCGTACCAATGAACTTTTCCACAAAATTCTTGAGCCGCGAGCGATCTCCAGTCATATGTTTTGAGCAGCCTGAGTCCAAATACCAAAGGACGATTTGTACGACCTGCATTTGAAACCAGACAATGATGGATAACTGAAAAAGCTGGAGCCCCACAAACAGTTGGGGTCCGTTTGGTTAGCACACACAAACATTGGATTATCATATGTCACGGAGATACTGTTGGAATTTTTACAGTTTGATGCACTAGACTTAGGAGTGGTACTAAGTGCTTCTACTGGGAACCTTCTACCAGTAGGTCTCCATTTCTTAATTGGCACTACTTTGAAATTAGTGATCCTAGTCAATGGGCACTTTTCTCCTAGGGTGAATTTCCTTCCAGTAGGTCTCCATTGATAACCAACGTTAGTGAACACCTTTCCTGTTTTATTCCAGACTTGCATAACCTTTTTAGCACTCGAAACATTCATGACCGGAGATTGCATAGTGGATCTTAAGAAAGACACAACACAAGCATCATGATTACCAAAAAATAAACATTCGTTACAAGTCTTACAAATAGCACCAGAATTCGAATTAATTACATCATTGTTAACACAAATGTTTGATTCAACTCGATTCATTTCATTAATCATAACTTTATTGTTCCTAGATGATTCTTCTACTTCCTTCATTAGTGCACTCTTAGCCGGCAAAGTCCTATCATTCTTTGTATTGCACCTAGGCTGTGACTTGCTAGCTTTAGATACACCGTTTACTCCTGTAGAAGCAATGATGGGAACATTAGTATGCTTAATTGCTACTTGTTTACCGGTGATCATGGTGGTGGATTGTGACATGGTTTGGGGATAATCAAATGTAACATGTTTGTTGCCAACGATAGAGTGCGACGCAAATGACCTATCCGACTTGTTATCAATCTTGGGGCATGATCCTATAGCGCATTCTAATAATTCCTGGGCTCTATTAGTGAGGAAGCATGCACCAACAATAACATCATCCAGTGGTTTAGGTATCCTACCATCTTCAATGGTATCTCTAAGTATGACCAGGCAATCCTTAAGATATCTAAGATAGTTGCTATGAACTAGCTTATTGTTCCTATGGGGAAGAGAGACATTCAAAGCATCGCACGCATATTTCTTACAAGCATGAACATTGGAAATCGTATGGTCACAAGAAACTACGGGCATTTTACCTTTCACCATGGTCTTTAGATTCTCAATTTCGTTTAACAAAGAAGTGACTCTTTCATTGTTTTGGTCACGTGTTATTTTAATAGACTCAAATAACTCTTTGTAACGTTGTTTAGCGTTTGACATTTCAGCATGAAGCCACTCATTTTCATGTTGTAAAACGTTAATGATGTCTTGTTTCTGAGAGTTTTGAGAATCTAGCGACATTAGGTGACTGGTATTAGTAACATTGCCCATGTTAGACTTTAATTGTGCAATTTGGGCCCTCAATTTCCGAATCGTGTTTGAGTGAGCTTGAATTACTTCATCCTTTTTGGATAATTCAAAACATGTGTCAAATTCAGGAGCATCCGAAGATGTCTGGGCATTTGAGAGTTTTATGCTTTCTTCTAGATGTTGATATTGTAGTTGTAAGTTAAGATTATCAACTTCTAGTTTTGAGAAATGCCTGACCATGTTATCATGGTCGTCGTTTTGAATTTTGTTATGTAATCTCAAATTCTCCCCCTCAAGCTCAATCACACGATTCTGAAATACATTCAACGTAACCGACATTTCATGAAATTGTCTAGCAGATAATGCAGAGTCGGTGACAGTGTAGAAAACATCTTGAGCAATGCAATTAGCAATCAAGTTTTCATTCATAATGAGAATGTTTTTCCTGTCAATTTCACTATATTTGAGATCAATTGCCAATTGTTTACCCTCATTTTCCACATATTTGAAGATCTTTTTCATATCAGTTACATCATTATTTATTGTCGTTTTAAGGCCTTCAAAGTGTTCTTTAAGAAGGTTGAAAAATGGCATGACTTCAGTTAGGTAACACCGTTTTGTTTGTTCAAATCCCCTTTCCCCTTCAATAATCCCAGTTGGTGTAATTCTCTTTTTACATGTTTTCTCAAAATCATTAAACATTTGACCTAGTACATATAATCCAATAAGAGTATTACACTGTGTGGGAAGAGTAAATGGTACAAGGTGCATGGGCGTGGTCAGAGGATAAATGGTTGGATCAGCAATCCTAAAAATAGTTCGTGTGTTACCCACAAGTCTTTCAGCTTTCATTTTCTCAATGTCAATATTCCAAAAAACTTTCTCAGGAAGGATTTTCTTTTGAGGGACAAAAATAGCTAAATGATTATCCTCAGTATAATCATAGTGAAAGACAATGTTATTAGCAATGCACACGGGATCCTTTAATTGCTCAGCTAGTTTTTCTCTAGATCTATCTTCCATTTCATCAATCTCATCATAGGATCTCACATCAGGAGGGGCATGGTCAGGCTCAAACATAATGTTTGCATCATATAATGCGGGTTGAGCACCTATCCCATTTCTAAGGAAGTTGACCTTAGGTTTAGAGGCATCCTGTTCACTAAACTTATCACTTAATTTCCTATGGTTCACCATCATTTGAGCAGATTGGATGGTTTGGTCTTGCGTGTACAACTTTTCTTCCAGTTTATTTTTCAACATTTTAAGATTAGAAACATCATTTAAAATTTTTGTTTCTTTGTCTTTGTAATCATGTTTGAGCGAGGTTAACCCCTTTTGAATTTCCTGTTTTTGTTTAACAGTTTGATCCAATTGCTTTTTCAAAGACATTAACTCCCTTTTCAATGTTTCTTGTTTGGAATTATTTTCAGTTATGTAAGCACGCATTTGCCATTCCATTTTCTGCTCACGTTCATTAAGCTCAAATTTAGCCCTCTATTCGTATATAGTCACCTGATCCTTAAGGATGTTAAATCTAGTGGGCAAGGAATCATCAGGGTTATATATAGTGTGCTCATGCAGCTCATGTTCACTAAGATCAACTGATAGTGCATCACTTGGTACAACTGGCAGACCATTGACATTCAAATACCTTTCATATGGGATAATATTGGTATTTCCCATATCAATGGTATTTGTGTTGTCAATATCTTTGAGTTGTACAAATTCACACACCCTCTGTGGATTGATAGAGTCATTTTGGTTAGGTGAAGTTGATACCTCAGAGATGGCATATGTGATGGAAGATCCAGTTTGTTGTGGAGTGGAAACAGCTGCAGACAGATTAGCCATGAAGATGGTTTGAGCAGTGGGTTCGTCATCAACATCAGAGTCAAATGCATCACAGTCTTCAACTTGGAAGATATTCGGGTCATTGAGTGCTAAGTCTTGAACCGGTTGATCATCTACATCAGCATCAAATGTATTCCCGTCATTACCAACAAGAAATAGTAAGGCATCTTCATCCAAAACAGTCCCATTTTCTTGTGCCTGCATTAGCAACATCTTGTCTTTGAAGTATTCTGAGTTTTGTGGACGCTTTGCTTGAGTGCAATTCCTAGCTATGTGACTCATTCCTCCACAGTTGTAGCATTTAGGTTGCCTGGCTTGTCCTTGAAGTGCGTTGCCAACTCTATAATTCCCATTCCCAAAACCACCATTTCTTTGATTCAAATTCTGTCTTCCTTGCACATTTTGCACCACAACTCTACCATCCTCTATGACTGCCTGATTACGAGGATTGGATGAAGTCCGAAGTTGATTATTGGTAGATGGAAGAGCAGATCTGAATTGTTGAACCAGCAATGAAACTTGGTTGGAAAGATTATCAATCATTATGCCAGTGTGGGAATACCTAGAGTACAGATGGGTGTTTAGGGCTGATGGTGAAGGGGCTGATGCTTGATTAGTAGACCTGGATGAAGGATGTTGTGGTTGAGGTGGATCAATTGATGATTGATTAAGCTGCTCAACATTTGAGACGAAAGCAAGAGAGTCATTTGTAGTTGAAGGATTGAATTTTTCTCGCATTACCCGATCATAAGCAGCATGCTTCTCATGTTGTTGCAGATATGCATAGAGTTGTTCATGGTTGGTGTCCCTAAGACCTTTGTTGATTTTAATAGCTGTAACAAACCTATCCCATTCTGGTGCCATGTTGTTCACGAATTTGGAGTTAAGCTGAATGTTGGGCATTGTCATCTTGAAAATTCTCATATCATTGACCAGCTTGTGAAATCTGACATAATAGTCTGTAATGCTTTCACCTGGATTCATTTTGAAGTGCTCAAATTCATCATATAGCTGAGACTCACGATCTTCTTTGGTTAACTCAGACCCTGCAAGAAGCATTTTCACATTATCCCAGACTGCTTTGGCATCTGTGTTGTAGTTGATAAGTTTGTAGACATCTTTAGGAAGCCCTTGAATGACAATGTTCGATGCTCTGATGTCGGCATCATAGCGTTTCTTTTCTTCCTCTGATAACTGATCATAGATGCGAAGTCTGTTAGGGCCAACTACAGCAGGTTGGTCGTCAGTAGCAGCAATCGTGTCTCTGGTGACTCCCATTATAAAGGGTCCTTCATCGATAGATTTTAAGATGTTGACTCCATTTTCCTTTCCTAAACAGTAAAGACGAATCCTTTGTGCCCATGATTCATAGTCGGTCCTGTCCAGCATTGGAGGACGAGTATCCGACCCTGCTGCCTGAATGTCATCAGATGAAGTGCTCGCCATGCTGTGGAAAGTGAGTAGGTGCACGTACCAAGCTGTAAACACAAGTGTATTTCGTGTTTTGTTGCAACAAGTCGAATTACAACCGCTCCACAGAAAACAAGTCAAATCGTAAGATTAGTCTCACAACGTCAAGTTACTATTAAAATAACAAGTCAAGTTGTAAGATTAGCCTCACAACGTCAAGTTACTGTAGAAGTAGTGGTAACAACTTAAGTCGCAACAGCGCACAAGTTTCACTAATGTAACAGAACCAATACACTAAGAATATCACAACTCGCTAAGCCCTCAACTCGCTAGAAACACCAAGTCACTGAAACAAATCAACTCACCACAAAATAGTTCAACTCGCTACAGGTGCACTAACTCGCTAGAAGTGAACAACTCGCTAAAATGTATCAACTCTCTGACAACACCAACTCGCTGAACAATGGAACTAACTCGCTAGTAGACAACTCGCTGAATAGAATCAACTCGCTAATATCAAGCCGCTATATCACCAACTTGCTGGATAGAACCAACTCGCTAGTGTAACAACTCGCTGGTAGTTAAGTCGCAAGTCTGAAAATTCGCTATCTGCTCAACTCGCTAATGCCAACTCGCTAGATTCACAAAATTCCAAAACCTGACAACTCGCTAGTAATGAGACAAAGCTGTCACTGCTGTAGCGGTTTGTCCCTATATCCCAAAAAGGCAAAACGCCAACACGCTATTCTCAACTCGCTGATACAAACTGCCAACCCTCTACCAAGAGTGATCAACTCGCTAGTAAGAAACACTACACGATTTACACTTTTCTCCTAACAAATGAATGATTCAACCTTTCCAAAGGCAAACCAAAGAACATAAAACTCAGCTAATCAAGAAAGTACAAGAAACATGTCAAGAATAACATCTAACAAGATCAAACAATGAGGAGAACCACAAAAACCATTCGAACCAAACTAAACCATGAAACCATACACCAAATTCGTGAGTATACAATCCCTAGGATGAAACCATGGCTCTTGATACCAATTGTAGGATACTCTAATGTAAGAACATGGATGGTTATGTGTTTAGGATGATTATATGTAGTGATTTATAGTGAGAAGTTAGAGAGAGAAAGGGATGGAACCTTGAGAGAAAACAAGTGATATATTAGATTGTAAATGAAGGTCCAACCCCTTCCAAGCTAGGGAAGGGGTATTTATAGTTACAATCAAACGCCCCCTGAAACGGGCTGTGGAGCGAGCTGACAGTGGGTAAAGACCCGACCCGACTCCACAAATACTGACTAATACTAAACTACTTTCTAAATAATATGATAAATACTACGAGCTACAATATGCTAAACTATACTCGGGGTGACCGAGTCTTTATATGAATAAACGTATTTCTAACAAATACAACATCATAACTTCATTATTTGTAAGCCCTAAACCATAAGACCGATTCTAGGGTTTAGGTAGGTGTTTTTCCAGCAACTTAGAGGGTCTTAATCATTCCATAAACATCTTGTAATGGTTTGTTTATTGATTCAATCTTACGTTATGTCTTCAATTATGATTATTGTTGATTGCTCTTCATTAATTATGCTTGGCTAATTCTCCTTGTGTCTACTTATGATTGTGTGAAACTTGTATATAATTGATTAGATCTTATTGATTCCTTGTTGATGTTTGTGTCTATCTTCATCAATTAGGGTGTGACACTTCGATAGGTCTAATTGGTTTAGCTTATAATTCTTGTTTCCTATTGTGTCTTGTTTAATTGAATGAATTTGATGTTAGGCTTAAGAAAACTGGTAGACTTCCAATTGGTAACTTGTTTGAACGTCTTAAGAAACATGATCGGAGGTGTACTACGATTATATGGTTGTATTTAATGCATAAGCGAATTCTAGTGATCCCATGTTAGGAGCTTTTAGTCGGCTCGACATAGGAGTGAAGTAGGAGCTTATAGAGTTAGGGAAGATCGTACACGGCCCTACGAATGGTATTAAGGAATATAGCCCGTCAATTAAAACAAGGTGTGACAATTCAATAGGTAGAATTAGATAGCTAGAAAGGAGTAATACATCATAGGTAGACATGCTTCACTTCCCTTGTAGAACCCTAGTTTACTTTTCTTGCACATTAGTTTAATTGGTAGTTTTTTGGTTAGTTGATTAGCAACTAATTCCGCCCCTCCTTCCAAAACCGAGATTTTACTTGCTTTCATTTAAAATATAAAAAATACAAAAAGAATCTGGGGAAAACTAGAAGGGGGGTTGAATAGTTTTACGTCTTTTTAATTTGTTATAAAAGGTTGTTTGTGAACTCAAGTCTTGCACAATTAAACAACAACAAATATGTATGATATAGCAATAATAATGTAAGTAAAGAAATAAATGAGAGATCGAAAGATCAAACCGAGAGACAAGAGATTTATAGTGGTTCGGCTACAAGGACACCTTCCTTGCCCTACTCCACTCACCGAGCACCTAACTCGAGAGTTTTCTTCACTATGTCAACAAGCTTCCTTATGGCGGAGAAAACCTTACACACCAATATACACACCACAACTTCGTCACAACTTGATCACACCATATACACAACTTCTTCACACCTATCTATCTTCACACCTATCTATCTTCACACCTATCTACTTCACAACTATCTACTTCCCAACTATCTACTTCACAACAATCTTCTAAACAATTACACTTTCTAAACACTAAGCTAATCTATCTTCTACCAAATCTTCACAACAATTAACTCAAAGAAATATATGTAATGAATGATGCTCCAACAACTTGGATGTGGAGGTCACAACAAGTTGTAATACTTCTTGTCTTGATGAGTAGAAGTATTCTTCTTTTGCCCTTGAAAGAATGAGACTTGGATCACTTTGAAACAAGTATTAATGTATATATGATCAAAGGATTATAGGAAATGAAAATGGAGATTTAGATAAGAAAGTTTTGGGGTGCAAAAGGTTAGAAAAATTTGTGGAATGAACCAGTATTTCTAGGACAAAAAGTTACTGTTCTGGAGTGTGCCGGTCCCCTTAATATTTAAGGGGGCCGCCCAGGAATTAAGGGGGCCACCCCCTCTAGAACGTTGGTTTTGTTTGCCCGTTTGTGGGGAAAGTTTTTCTGGATTATATTTGCCATTTTTGGTTAAAAATTTGAATTTATATATTTATAATGATTTAAACATATTCTTTTAATTCCAAAAATGATTTTATAAATGATATAAAATGTTTATGACATTTTATAAAAGTGACTTAGAAAATTTTCCTTTGATCATAGATTACAATAAACACTGTGTTTATTCATACCTTAATTGATTTGGATGTAAAGAGAGATATTTATCACTAAGTACTTGTTTACGTCATAAATTATAGTTCAATGAGTTTATGTTTTGTAATTATCGAAACATAGAGATATTGTTAATATGTTAACAATGTTTTTAGGCATTATTTATGTCAACAGAATCATCCCTCACCTATAAACCTAGTTAGATTAATTTCAATCCTAACGAACACTATTATTTGAGTTGAACTATCAATCCCCCGATACTTGTCACTATACTATACTACAACGGTCAGTTACACTGCCTGGTGGGGATTGCAAGCTTCTCAAGATCCCTTGAGAGGTAAAACCTTTTGCGAGAGTGCAATTCCACGCATCATTACCACTGGCCTGCTCTGCTTCTAAGCTAGCAGCAGAAGTGGCAGCCCCTTCCATGACATCCTCACCCTTTTTTTGTGGAAGGTTCACCATATATGGAAAAAGTGGTGTAAACCTTCCTGAAAAATCCTTGCCATTATTTTTCAGATTTGAAAATACTTTCTTTTGTAGTGAGGTGGCATAAAAAGTTCCTCTATGTGTCTTAATAGTAGTCAATTGATTTGGAATAATAAGCTGCAAAAACCTTGGATATAATAAATAGTTACCATCATCATCCAAGGTCTTGATCATACCCTCCAAAATCATTTTTGAAAAATTAAAAGGTTTTCCTTTACTAAGGCATATCACGGCTGATGCCATGGTAGTACCAAACTCATTCCAACCTATTGTTTTAGGACTCAAACAATGTAAGAGAGTATGAATCAAGAATTTCCACTGAGATGAGAAGAGACCTTTGTAAAATTTTAATTTATTATTCTTTTTCTCATACCCCATTTTTTTCAAACCTTTGAAAATGGTGGCATTTTCAAGACACACAATCACTTCATTATCTGGTAGGTTAAGAGATTCCCTAATAGATGACTCAGTTATGAGTATATCTTGGCCATCTACCTTAGCCTTAATCTGTTTTTCTTCATTAAAAGTTATGACCTTAGAAGTAGCCCAAAACTGCTTAATAAAAGAAATGCATATAGGAGGATTCACAGTTAATGCATACCTAATAGGGGTAGCATTCAAGAAATTGATTATCTGTGTGAATCCTTCAGAACCATATGGTTTCTTCAAAAAAGCGACCATGTTGTGTCTGTCAACAAATGTGCGTTTTGATTCAATTGGCAACACCATCTTGAATTAGGGTTTTGTGATTTGGGGATTTTGAAAATGATTGATAAAAGATGTTAGTGTTTGTGATTATAGAGAAAAATGTGTGCGTGAAACTGAATTATTAATATGATTGGGGATTTAAACCGTTAAGTGTAAATGTTACCAATCCACCCCTGCACTCTCAGTTCTAGCAGTACAAACCCAGCTGCAGTAACGTTTTCTTAGCAACAGTTTTTTTTTTTTTTTTTTTTTTTTTTTTTTTTTTTTTTTTTTTTTTTTAGTGCAAAGGGTGAATCATTATATTAATGAGAAAATTGAGCAATGAGAAAAGTACGGGAATTAAGATTAAACATTTTCCATTAAAACTTGAAATGAAAAATTACAAAATAATGTACAAAACCAGCTGCAGTAACGTTTTCTTAGCATCATAATCTTTTTATAGTGCAAAGGGTGAATCATTATATTAATATCAACAAGTAATGAGAAAATTGAGCAATGACAAAAGTACTGGAATTAAGATTAAACATTTTTCATTAAAACTTGAAATGAAAAATTACAAAATACTGGAAATAAAAGTTACACATTCTAAAAATCTACTAATCTAATTTTGGAGATTTCTCCGGGTCAAATGCCACATGTGCATCTTCGTAATCCAACCCATCAAACTCCACATCAGACAAATCATCATCATCCAATGTCTTGTACGCCTTGGGATTTTGTTTAAGAGATGGTTTTTTTGTTGCTTTGTACTCCTTTTCATCCTCAGCATGTTGTTTGATAGATTGTGTTTTTCCTGCTTTCTTTCTTTCAGCAGCCCACCAATTGTACCACGCATTTCCATCCCATTTAAATTTTTTTACACTTTTTGCCGCTTTCTTTTTTGAAGCAGACCTACTTGAACCTTCTACTTCAACCCATTGTGCTGATCTCTTGTTGTTTGCAGACATTGTTTATGAATACTTCCTGCAGGTTTTTGTTTAGAGATCTGAGAAACTAGGATTTGTGATTTGAGATACACATGGAAACGAGAATAAAAAGGGGATATGGGAAAACCAAAAAACCTATGTTTAATGCAGGAAAGGATTGATGTATCCCACAAGTGGCTTGAACCTTTTCAACATCTTCAGGCCAATCATGATCCATTGGGACGAGCGTTTGCCAGGGATCAATGCTTATAACTCTTGACAGAACTATTTACATATTAGTCGCCAACAAAGACTGACCACAATGGAACCTGATAAGGCGAAAAGAGTACAGCTTTTGGGGGGTCATTTAAGCCCGAATTCGTGATTATTTGATCAATTATTGCCCTAAATCGTTCCTTTTGTCATTTTAGGTACTTTTGAGAATAAATCTGAAAAAGGAAGCATTTTGGACGTTTTTGGAGCAATTTAGTGAAGAAAACAACAAAGTCTCAAAATCCTTGCTGGGAACAGTACCTGACGGCGTCAAGGCTACACAAGTGACGGTGTCAAGCTTGGCAAAAGAGGTGGATATAGAAAATACACGTGACGGCCCAGAACAATTTCAAGGCAATTTGGCCTGACGGCGTCACCAAGGCCGTCAGGGTCAGAATACATGTGACGGCCCAAAGTAAAATTACACATGACGGCGTCAGAAGTAGATCTAGGCAATATGAATTTTATCTTGGCGGCGAGTTGACGGCGTCACAAGCTATAACGTGACGCCGTCAAGGTGTAAAATCTATATATAGTTTTCTAATTTTCATTCATTAAGTGTGGAACTTTTGGAGAGCTTCTTTGTGAAAACCCTAGATGAATTTTCTGTAATAATAAGGGTTTCAACCCTTGTTCCATCCATGTTCAATTGAAGATAAGTTTTCCAATAATCATTCAATATGTCTATGTGTTGTTTGATTCTATCTTATGATTGTCTTCTTTTTAACATGCTAGGCTAGATTTTTCTTGTGTTTGCTTAGATGTAATGAAACCTAGATGTTGATTATTGGTTGATGGTTTGTTTATAGTTGTTGTGGATGATTGTATTCGATGTTAGGCTTAAGAAAACTGGCAGACTTACAATTGGTAACTTACTTGAACGTCTTAAGAAACATGATCGGAGGTGTACTACGATTTAATGGTTGTATTTAATGCATAAGTGAATTCTAGTGATCCCATGTTAGGAGCTTTTAGTCGGCTCGACATAGGAGTGAAGTAGGAGCTTATAGAGTTAGGGAATTTCGTACACGGCCCTACGAATAGTATTAAGGAATATAACCCGTCATCCATGCAATTGTAATATGCTAATCAACCGGTAAAAGATATCTAGTGAGTAATGAAATCTAAGTAAACACATTTTCTCTTATTATTGTTTACACTACAAATCAGTTTTAGTTTTATTTTATTTTATTTTATTTTGATTGCATCTTTAGTTAATTGGGTTAGTTTACTAGCAACTAATTCCGCCCACTCCTTCAAAACCCGAGATTTTATTCGCTTTCATTTAAAATATAAAAATACAAAAAGAATCATCCCTCACCTTTAGACCTAGTTTAGTAGACTTTTTAATCCTGGCGAACACCATTCCTGAGTTGAACGATCAATCCCCCGCTACTTGTCACTATACTATACTACAACGAACATGTACACTGCCTGGTGGGGATTGAAAGATTCTCAAGATCCCTTGAGAAGTAAAACCTTTTGCGAGGGTGCAATTCCACGCATCGAGTTTTTGGCGCCGTTGCCGGGGAAATAGTTATTGTCTAGGTTAGAATTTCTTTTTATTAGGTATACTTGCTAGATTCCTTTCTAGTAAGATTTTTATTTTTATAGGTTTCTTTAGTCTATCTTATTTCTTCGCTCCTTTGTTCGTAACCTTTACCATCCGCCATCATGGAAGGTGGTAATCTCTTTGATCCCATCAACCCACCACAACAAAACCACCCACAAAACCCACCACTACCAAACCAACCTCCTAGACCCCGAACCTTAGGAGAGTACTCCCGTCCTAGCCACCAAGGCTATCGAAACACCATTGAGCTCACTCAAGGAGCCAATGTGTCTCCCTTGTGATCCGACACCATCCGGTTGGTGCAAAGCGGATGTGCATTTCATGGACTTCGTTTCGAAGATCCAAATCAACATCTCAAGGATTTCCTTAAAATCATTGACTCCATAGACCTTGATGTTGTAACTCGAGAGACGACCCGATTGCGTCTCTTCCAATTCTCTCTATGTGACCAAGCTAGTCAATGGCTTGAGCGTTTACCCGCGGGATCCATCACCTCTTGGGATGATCTCACTACTCGTTTCCTTGCTCAATTTTTCCGACCGGGGAGAACTACTAAGCTTAGAAATGATATCTTGATGTTCCAACAACGTCAAGGTGAAACTCTCTATGAAGCATGGACTCGTTTCAAGGACTTACTCCAAAAAGTCCCTCATCATGGCATAGATCTTTGGCTCCAAGTCCAAATTTTCTATGACCATATCGATCTCTCCACAAGGCGAACCATTGATCAATCGGCCGGTGGCAAGCTTCGTGATCTAACTGCGGAAGAATCATGGGAACTCATAGAAGATCTTGCTCTCTATGACAACGAAAGTTGGAATGATCCCCGTGATTTGAACAAAACGGTCAAGGCAATATCTTTGCCTTCGAAAAATTCAAGCACTCCCGACCGTAGGATCATGGAACTTGAAGACCAAGTCAAGTTTCTCATGAAATCCTACGAAACTCCTAAACCTTCAAGCCAAGTGAACAAAATCACTTCTTCATGAGAATTATGTACCCCATGACACTCGTGATTGCATGGAACTCCCCGAACAAGATTTTGCGGATTATGCATCCTCGCGTACCGACAGAATGGGAGACAAGTGGTACACTTTCAAACCCGAGCAAAACCCTTACGGTGATTCATACAACCCCTCTTGGAAAAATCACCCGAACCTTAGGTGGAAGCAAAACTAAAACATGCCCCAAATAATTCTTCCAATCCACCTAATCGTTACCAACCAAACGGTCCAACATCTAACTGTACTTTCAACAACAATCCTTCCAACAACTATGGTAGTACCAATAATTTTGAAGGATTGATGTCCAAATTTATGGCATCTCAAGAAACTCGTTTAGCAAAGTTTGAAGCCGATTTCAAACAAAAGCAAAGTGAGATGACCAATAAGATTGACACATTGTTGAAAGTTCTCAATGACCGAGAAATGGGAGCACTCCCAAGTAACACAGTTAAGAATCCGAAACTAAACGTTTACGCTATATCATCTGTTTCGTCTCCTACTTCTTGCCCACAATATTATTCTTTCAATGCCATGAGCACGTGTTTCAAACAAACCCAAATCTTTCAAAAGAACCAATTGAATGTAACACCCAACATCAATTTGGTTAATAGCATAGTTGAAACACTTCCTACACAAGACCTTGGCGAAGAATTCAAGGAACTTAACCTTGAGCGTCCCGTCATTGATGTCTTAGCTCGTGCTCCCTATTACAATGCCCTTTTAGAAAAATATGAAGAGAAACTTAAGTTGGGTAAGAATGGGACTGCCTTCGTTCAAAACAAGTTGCCTAAGAAATTAGATGATCCGGGCATATCCGTGTTACCTTGTAAGATCGGAAATTCTGAGGCTTTTGACACACTAGCCGATCTTGGGTCAAGCCTAAATTTGCTTCCATTATATCTATACACCACTCTTAACCCTGGAAAGTTAGATGAAACAGAGGTAATCATAGGACTCGCGGATGGAAGTGTAGCATATCCGGTTGGGGTACTGAAGGACGTGTTAGTGCATATAGGAAAATTAACAATGTTAGCCGACTTCCACGTCCTTGATATGGTTAGTGACACTACGTACCCGTTATTAATAGGAATAGGATTCTTAGCTACCGCAAGTGCGATGATTGATTGTAAGGAGTCTAGGATAGCGGTAGGAGAAGGAGAAACTTGGTCGGTCTATGATGTTAAGAAACATGCCTATGATACTAATGAGGAACCAACACCCCATTGGGTAGATGTGAATAGGAGACCATCTAGGTATCGACCTTGGGTTAATGGAGACTTCATAGGACCTCAACGCCCATTTTATTTAGAAGAGGAGTTTATAAACAAAACGCATTTGGTGGAACAACTCATAGCTAGGGATGAAGAACTAAACCCTTTTGAGGATCCCTTAGTCTTTAGGAAAATGATTGAATTCCTAGGGGTGATGCCTATCAATTTAGGAATGAACAAATGGAAAAGGGAAGGGGATAAGTGTAAATGGAATTGGGACAAGCCACCTATGGAAGGTGACGGATCATGGCTTATGAAGATGATTCTGTATGATCCGGATGGAGAAAAGTTTGAGAAGTCATACCGTACCAAGAAAACCGGTAGGAAATTGAAACCTAAGTTTGATCTCAAAGATGTCCTCGACGAGGAGCTCACACGTATAGGATAGTCCATGACTTTGAGTCTTGCTACAAGACTCGTAAATAAAGAAAAGCGCTTCTTGGGAGGCAACCCAAGTTTTATTTGTTTTGTTTGTTTGATTTTATTTGTTTCCGTATGCGTGTTTTATTTTTATTGTTTGTGGATCATGATTCAAAGTAAATTGTGAAAATGCTTTATTTTGTTTTTAACTTCGTCTTAATTACATATAAATGTATTTTGCAAAAGCTAAGTGTAAGGGAAACCCAAATTTGTTTATAAGAACGAAATTGAGCATGAACCACAACAATATTAAATGAACATGTGTATTAGTAATTGTTTGAGTCAAATGCTTGTATCGAGTCATAATGATGTTTTGCAGGATTTTCCAGGAAGTAAGGCATAAGTTTTTCCAGAAATTTTCCGGAAACTTAACATGAGATTTTTGCAGAAACATTCTGATGGCGTCAGGAGTTATAACCTGACGGCGTCAGGTACAAAAACTCTGAAAATTTTGCGAGTTTTGTTTATACCAGAGTCTTAAAGGTTTTGTTGATTCTTTAGTTTTATAAACTCCAGGAAATCTGCAAACATTCATTCCACAAGCATTATATCTTAATTTGTTTGCTAGGATTTTTAGTATATATAGATTGCCGCCGATTTTACGCGAGATTCGCATTGATTGTTTTCTCAGGTTTAACAGGTTACATTGGACAAGAGGATGATTTATATTTCTGGAGGGAAGCTTTCAAAGTTCATTTTCTTGGAAGAAGATTTAATCATGTTAACAATTTATCCACACCGAACGAATCAGGGGAGTATTTTTTTTCATTCTTTTACCTTATTTACTTTTACATCTTTTTATTGAATATTGGGGACAATGTTCAGCTTAAGTGTAATGGGAGGGTAAATGATGATACTTTAGAGAATACAATTATGCTTGAGTTTGTTTGTTTGATAGTAGGTGTGTAATAAAACTAAGAGAAATACTTGTTAGGGCAATTTTAGCGCCAAATTTAAATTTTTTTACAACATTTAGGAGTGAAGCTTTAGCCTTAATGAGCGTCTCATGGATAGGAGTTGTATGACTAGCACAAAAACCGTACCACTCAGAAAAATTTTCCACCCAAATATGTGAGGTTCGCCTTTAGATTTTTTAGGAAAAGCATTCATTATTAGTGCTTATGAGTGTACCAGTAGTACTTAGATTCTAGAACTTGTGTTAGTGATGCATCCCGAGACTGCTAGTGAGACTACATTCGTGTAGTAGGATTTACTACATGATAAGAGGCATTAGGATCACCCTTGTGTTAAACCCGTATCATAATTACTTGACCATTTAAGTCAATAACCTTGACTAATAAAGTCAATTAATTTCTCCCACACCTTTGCGCTGTACTCATTTTTAGTACACGATGCCCCTAGTACACCCCTCCGAGCCTATCTTTTTGTTTCTAACTTTAAGCATTTTACTTAAAGGAAGAATTTGTTAACAATCCACCCCAAATGTGCAACCAAATCGCCTTAGCCTTCCGTGTATGCACTCATCTTTAGTGCATTATTGTTATTTGTTTAAACCCTTAGTTAATTATCTAATTGGTCACATGGTTGCCAAGTCGAGTCATATCTTGTACATATTGTTTTGGGACGATTGGGATTCATGGGTAAAGTACTTGTGTTATGGAGTAATGGGGAAGAACATCATATATTACCCCCATATATGCGTTAATTTTAAAAGTACTCAAAGTGTTTTGATTATCTTAATTCGAGTCATTAGAATAGTTGATTGTAAAGTATGTAAAAGTTCAAGTGTAAGGGGAATGTAAATCTCCTATGATGTATTATTTTGGATGGTAGGGTAAAAGTGTATTAAAAAAAAAAAAAAAAAAAAAAAAAAAAAAAAAAAAAAAAAAAAAAAAAACGAAAAAAAAAAATAGAAAAAAAAAGAGAAAAACATACGGACTACCATCCCATTTCATTCAGAGTTTGTTTTATGTTTTTGTTAGTTTTTGAATTAGCTTAAGTCGAGTCGAGTCTTGGCTTAGCAATGCCACATTGTACATGTAATTAACTAAGATGATTAACTCGCCACCAGTAAATATTGCTTTTATCCAACAAAACCGTGTTTATCATATCCCTACACCTCATGCTATAACCTCTTTGATAGTTTATCCTAGGTGCTTACGCCAAGTGGTGGAGGTTTGATCCTTTCCCAAGCCTATGGTAATCTATTTACTATGACAGGTAGTGAGAGATATTTTCCGTTTCCTTATTGTGATTTATACTTTATTACACCCGAGAGATGTGAGTATCTAAACACTATTTTTGAGGTGCTAGTGTATAAACTCCGTGCTTGTTTTTGGTTTTAAGTGGAACGATTATTTGTTGTAATTACTTTTATATTTGTGTTAAATGACCCCTAGCTTGTATTTTGATTAGAATAAAAGCGTATTTGCTTGAGGGCAAGCAAATCTCAAGTGTAAGGGTATTTGATAAGGCGAAAAGTGTACCGCTTTTGGGGGGTCATTTAAGCCCGAATTCGTGATTATTTGATCAATTATTGCCCTAAATCATTCCTTTTTTCATTTTAGGTACTTTTGAGAAGAAATCTGAAAAAGGAAGCATTTTGGACGTTTTTGGAGCAATTTAGTTAAGAAAACGACAAAGTCTCAAAATCCTTGCTGGGAACAGTACCTGACGGTGTCAAGGCTACACAAGTGACGGCGTCAAGCTTGGCAAAAGAGGGGGATATGGAAAATACACATGACGGCCCAGAACAATTTCAAGGCAATTTGACCTGACGGCGTCACCAAGGCCGTCAGGGTCAGAATACATGTGACGGCCCAGAGTAAAATTACACATGACGGCGTCAGAAGTAGATCTAGGCAATACGAATATTATATTGGCGGCGAGTTGACGGCGTCACAAGCTATAACGTGACGCCGTCAAGGTGTAAAATCTATATATAGTTTTCTAATTTTCGTTCATTAAGTGTGGAACTTTTGGAGAGCTTCTTTGTGAAAACCCTAGATGAATTTTCTGTAATAATAAGGGTTTCAACCCTTGTTCCATCCATGTTCAATTGAAGATAAGTTTTCCAATAATCATTCAATATGTCTATGTGTTGTTAGATTGATGAGGCGAAAAGTGTACCATTTTTAAGGGGTCATTTAAGCCCGAATTCTATATTATTTGATCAATTATTGCCCTAAATCGTTCCTTTTGTCATTTTAGGTACTCTTGGAGAGAAATCTGGAAAAGGAAGCATTTTGGACGTTTGTGGAGCATAAAAGTGAAGAAAACAGCAAAGTCTCAAATTTCCTTGCTGGAACAGTACCTGACGACGTCAAGCTTCTATACGTGACGACGTCAAGAGTAACAAAAGAGGTGGATGTGGAACTTATAACGTGACGGCCCAGAAGAGTTTTTAAGCTTATTGGCCTGACGGTGTCACCAAGGCCGTCAGGGTCCAAATACACGTGACGGACCAGAGCTCATTCCTACATGACGACGTCAGAAGTGGATCTAGGCAATACGAATTTCATCATGGCGGCGTTTTGACGGCGTCACAAGCTATAACATGACGCCGTCAGGATGCAAAGTCTATATATAGTTTTCTAATTTTCATTCATTAAGTATGGAACTTTTTGTGGGATATTAGGGCATAAACCCTAAGACGAATTTTACACCTTTTTCAAGGGTTTCAACCCCTTGATTTTTCCATTTTCAATTGAAGATAAGTACTTATTCAAATCATTCAATATGTTTATGTGTTATGTGATTATATCTTACACTTGTCTTCTCTTTAACATGCTAGGCTAGATTTTTATTGTGTTTGCTTAGATGTAGTGAAACCTAGATGTTGATTATGGGTTGATTGTTTGTTTATAATTGTTACGGATGATTGCAGACTTCCATTGGTAACTTGCTTGAACGTCTTAAGAAACATGATCGGAGGTGTACTACGATTTTTGGTTGTATTTAATGCGTAAGAGAATTATAATGATCCCATGTTAGGAGCTTCTAACGGCTCGACATAGGAGTGAAGTAGGATCTTATAGAGTTAGGGAATATTGTACACGGCCCTACGACTGGTATTAAGGAATATAACCCGTCATCCATGCAATTGTAACAAGCTAATCAACCTGTAAAAGATATCTAGGGAGTAATGAAATCTAAGTAAACACAACTTTCCTCATTATTGTTTCCACCACATTAGTATAATAGTTTAATTTTCATTTATGTTATTTTATTTTGATCGCATCTTAGTTAATTGGGTTAGTTGGCTAGCAACTAATTCCGCCCACTCCTTCAAAACCCGAGATTTTACTTGCTTTCATAAAATATAAAATATACAAAAAGAATCATCCCTCACCTCTAGACCTAGTTTAGTAGGCTTTCTAATCCTAGCAACACTATTCCTGAGTTGAACGATCAATCCCCCGGTACTTGTCACTATACTATACTACAACGATCAGGTACACTGCCTGGTGGGGGTTGTAAGCTTCTCGAGATCCCTTGAGAGGTAAAACCTGTTGCGAGGGCGCAATTCCCACGTAACAAGTTTTTGGCGCCGCAGCCCGGGCAATAGTTATTGTCTAGGTTAGGATTTCTTTTTATTAGGTCTACTTGCTAGATTACTTTCTAGTAAGATTTTTATTTTTATTTTTAGGTTTTCTTTAGTGTATCTCATTTCTTCGTTTCTTTGTTTGTAACCTTTACCATCCAACATCATGGAAGGTGGTAACGTCTTTGAACCCATCAACCCACCGCAACAAAACCACCCACAAAACCCACCACTAGCAAACCAACCTCCTAGGCCCCGAACTTTAGGAGATTATTCCCGTCCTAGCCACCAAGGCTATCGAAACACCATTGAGCTCACTCAAGGATCCAATGTGTCCCCCTTGCGATCCGACACCATCCGGTTGGTGCAAAGCGGATGTGCATTCCATGGACTTTGTTCCGAAGATCCTAATCAACATCTCAAGGATTTCCTTAAAATCGTAGATTCTATAGACCTTGATGTTGTAACTAGAGAGTCGACCCGATTACGTCTATTCCAATTCTCTCTACGTGATCAATCTAGTCAATGGCTTGAACGTTTACCCGCGGGATCCATCACCTCATGGGATGATCTCATTTCTCGTTTCCTTGCTCAATTTTTCCCACCGGGGAGAACTATGATACTTAGAAATGATATCTTGATGTTCCCACAATGTCAAGGTGAAACTTTCTATGAAGCATGGACTCTATCAAGGACATACTCCAAAACGTCCCTCATCATGGCATAAATCTTTGGCTATTAGTTCAAATCTTCTATGACCATGTCGACTTTCACACCAAACGCACCATTGATCGAGCCGTCGGAGGCAGGTTGCATGATAAAAACGCCGAGGAATCTTGGGAAATTATTGATGAGCTTGCCTTCGACAATCAAGAGTTATGGGAAGTTACTCATGTCATCAACTCGGCTATCAACGCAATCTCGACACCTGGGGAAACCAATTAAATCTCCGAAGAACTCCTTTGCAAACTTGAGAAAAAGGTTGACTACCTCATGGAAAAACAAAAGAGACCTTTAAGTCCTAGACGGGCAACAGTCAATTCTGTCTCAAATATGATTTCGACACCATTGTCTGAGTCACCCTTTAGAGAGAATGTCAAAACCTTTTAAAATTATGTTCAACCTTATTCGCCTACTCAAAACCTCAGCCCGGAATTCGAAGCTCGAATGAGAAAGTACATGGCAACCCATTCTGAGCGGCTTGCTAAATTCGAGGAAGCTGTTTATAAACAAAAGGAGGAGATGCAAGAGAAAATGAAGGATATGATGAGCCTAGTGGAGGTATACTCAAACCAAAAAAACCCAGAAATGATGTTGTTAAGAAAAGAAAGCGCTACCCCCATTACCCGATTTGTTAACTCTATCACAATTGTCACGAGGATAATGAAGAAAAGGAAACCCCTAGTGAACAAACCATTGAGGAACCGCCAAAATCCCAATCACTAGGTTACTACTTAAAACATGATATAAATGAGAATACCATAACAAATTGGATAAAGGGTGACGGGCGTAACCAATCCTCCAAACATGTTTCAAAGAAGGAGAAAGAGGGGAAATATGAGTATGATACATTACCTGGGGGACCAGTATTCGAGAAGCTACTTATAAAAAAGGTGGCTGCTAAGCAGATGGCTTGTGGGAACTTTGAGATACCAGCCAGCATTGGGGAGTTGCAATATCTGGGTGCTTTCGCCGATCAAGGATCGGAAGTAAATCTTATGCCCCTAACTATTTACACCCAACTAACCACGGAAATGCCGGCCGCCACCCGTGTTAGGCTATCCTTCGCTGGTCACTCTTATGTATACCCTTTGGGAATTGCAGAGGATGTACTGGTCAATGTTGCAGGATTCATGTATCCCGTCGATTTCATGATCATTGATGATAAAGTAGGTGGGTGCATGCCGATAATCCTTGGGGCTCCATTCCTCACCACCGCGAGAGTTGTCATTAGGTATGAAAAGAGGGAAATTGAACTTAAGTCAGGAAAAAGAAATATTAGCCTCCCTATGACCCCCACGATGTGTGCAAGAAAGTCTGATGACAAGAAAGCTCAAAAACAACATTGACACATCGCCTAATCATGTTCAAGAAAAAATCCTCACATGGGAAGCAAGAATCAAAAGCTACGAAGAAACTAAGCCTGAGAGAGGCAAAAGTAGAAATAAATTTCATGTCAAGTTTGAATGTAGTCAACCGACGGAGAATCATGTACCATTTGCAGAAGGAGACTTGGTACTCTTAAGGCATTCAGAGATAAAAGTACCTCCCAACGAGCTGAGCCCTTGGTGGTACGGATCATTCACAATTGAAAGCATACGCCAAGGTGGGATAGCTACCTTGAGCAGTAAAGGAGGAGGAGAGGTGACTGCGAGTGTCGAACGATTGAAACACTACCACCCCGATAGCAAGGATCATAATTATGTGGGATACGTCATCTCAAGAGACGAGGTCACGTAATAACCCATGACCTTGAGTCTAGCTACAAGACTCGTAAAAAAGAAAAGTGCCTCTTGGGAGGCAACTCATGTTTTGTGTGTTTTTATTTGTTTGATGTTATTTGTTTTCGTATGCATGTCTTATATTTATTGTTGGTAGATCATGTTTCAAACAAAAATGTGAAAATGCTTTATTTTGTTGTTTAACTTCGTCTTAACTTCATATAAAGGTATTTTGCAAAAGCTAAGTGTAAGGGGAAACCCCAAAATTGCTTATAAGAACAAAAATGATCATGATTCGCCACAATATTAAATGAACATGTATATTAGTATGTGTTTTAGTCAAATGCTTGTATCGAGTCATAATGATGTTTTACAGTATTTTCCAGGAAATAGGACATAAGTTTTTCCAGAAATTTTCTAGAAACTTAACATAAAGATTTCTGCAGGTCACTTCTGACGGCGTCAGGGTTTAACACCTGACGACGTCACGTGTAAAATTCTGGAAATTTTGCGAGTTTTGTTTTTCTAACGGAGTCTTAAGGTTTTTGTTGATTCTTTAGTTTTATAAACTCCAGGAAATCTGCAAACATTCATTCCACAAGCATTATATCTTAAATCGCTTTCTATGATTTGTTAGTATATATAGATTGCCGCCGATGTTACGCAATGTTGCCTTGGTTGTTTTCTCAGGTTTAACATGTTATATATGACAAGAAGATGATTTATATTTCTAGAAGGGAAGCTTTGAACGTTCATTTTCTTGGAGGAAGATCTAACCTTGTTGACACACTATCCACACCGAACGAATCAGGGGAATATTTGTTTTCATTCTTTTAGCTATTTTACTTTTACATTCTTTAATTGAACATTGGGGACAATGTTCATCCTAAGTGTAAGGGGAGGTTAAATGATGATACCTTATAGGATACAATTGCACTTGAGTTTGTTTGTTTGATGGTAGGTGTGTAATAAAACTAAGAGAAATACTTGTTAGTGTAATTTTAGCACCAAATTTAATTTTTTTACAACATTTAGGAGTGAAACTTTAGCCTTAACAAGCGTCTCATGGATAGGAGTTGTATGACTAGCACAAAACTGTACCATTCAGAAAAAATTTCCACCCAAATATGTGAGGTTCGCCTTTAGATTTAATAGGAAAAGCATTCATTATTAGTGCTTATGAGTGTACCGGTAGCATTTAGATTCTAGAACTTGTGTTAGTGATGCATCCCGAGACCGCTAGTGAGACTACATTCGTGTAGTAGGATTTACTACATGATAAGAGGCATTAGGATCACCCTTGTTTTTAAACCCGTATCATAATTACTTGACCATTTAAGTCATATCATTTGACTAGTAAAGTCAATTAATTTTTCCCACACTTTAGTGTTGTACTCATTTTTAGTACACGAAACCCCTAGTACACCCCTCCGAGCCTATCTTTTCGTTTCTAACTTTAAGCATTTTACTTAAAGGAAGAATTTGTGACAACCCACCCAAATGTGCAACCAAATCGCCTTAGCCTTCCGTGTATGCACTCATCTTTAGTGCATTATTGTTACATGTTTAAACCCTTAGTTAATTATCTAATTGATTACATGGTTGCTAAGTCGAGTCATATCTTGTACATATTGTTTTGGGATGATTGGGACTCATGGGTAAAGTACTTGTGTTTTGGAGTAATGGGGAAGAACATCATATATTACCCCCATATGTGTGTTAATCTTAAAAAGTACTCCAAGTGTTTTGATTATCTTGATTCGAGTCATTAGAGTAGTCTATACTACTTATAATGGAGGAATGACTCTCTCTCCAAAAAAAATCATATGTACAAAAAATGATGCATGGTTTACAACACTTTAAAGCAAGAAATTTTCATAACTACAACAATCAAAGCATTGTGTACAACAAAAACTAGCATGAATCGAGATTCAGACCACTTTCCTTAGAATTCTACATTAATAGCATTAAAAACACCCCTACACCCAATATTACAATCATTTAAACACAATGTACAACCGTCATTCTACATTATTAGCATTAAAAACACCCCTACACCCAATATTACAATCATTTAAACACAATATACAACCCTCATTCTACATTAAAAACACCCCTACACCCAATATTACAATTATTTAAACACAATGTACAACCCTCATCCTACATTAATAGCATTAAAAACACACCTACACCCAATATTACAATCATTTAAACGCAGTGTACAACCCTCATTCTACATTAATAGCATTAAAAGCACCCCTACACCCAATATTACAATCATTTAAACACAATGTATAACCCTCCATCTTAACCTAGACACGAACCTGTGACAAAGACTCGACTCAATAAAACTCGATTCGATACATAAGGCTGTGAGCTCAAGCTCACGACATCCCTTGTTTTCGCGACTCAATAACAACGACAACAACAAAAAGAAAGAAAATGATACCAAACAATTATTTAGCTTCATATTTATTAGTTTTAATCTTTATTTAATCAAAAACTCTTGAAAATTCATGTACTTATCCCCTACCGTCGCTAGAACGACAAAAAAGGTGGTGGGTTTTCTTACCTTCGACCGCTGGTACCAATAAAACGAGAGAGAGATGGTTTTGGTGATGAACTCGAGCTATGGTGGTGTTAATCGTGGTGTTGGGAGGTGTTACTTGGCGCGTGATGTACGTCAAAATGATGGGGAGGTTGTAAGGAGTGTGGTGGTGGTGGCGGTGAGTTTAAGTGGGCGGCGGTGGTGTTTGTTTGGCTGAAAAAATGACTCGAGAAGAAGAAGAATGTCACACCCCCAAAATCGGGTCCAGCGGAAGCATACATGTAGCTGGGGTGTAACTCAATTGGTATTACAACACAAGTTCAAAAATGGTTTTCACTATAAGCATTTAGAATAAAATCGTTAAATCAAAGATGTTGAATTTACATCATTAAAAGTAGTGCGGAAGTAGGCCCTTAAAATAGTTTAAAACGGTCCCCATATAAATAATCAGAGTCTTCTATGACCATGCCATGCCCTGCCAAAACCTCCTGCAGCGTGCCATAGCTTAATACCTGAAAATACATGCTAAAGTGTCAACACGAGGTTGGTGAGTTCATAGAGTTTGTTTAACAAATAATGCCTATTAGAGAAAATGATCGCCCAGCAAAGGCATTGTAAATCCACTCAGTTGCAAGTCCCGCCATAAGAGACTTGTAACCTGTGTGTTTACAACCCACTGCCAAATGTGTTAAAGTCTACGTGAACAAAAGTAATACTGGTATCCAAATTCCAAGATAAATATAGCAAAACGGCTATATAAATAATTCAGTCAATGAGGTTATATAAACAATGCTGACAATGTCGTCAGATAAATAATGCTGACAATGTCGCCAGATAAATAATACTGACAATGTCGTCAGAGAACTAATACTGACAATGTCGCCAGAGAACTAATACTGACAATGAGGTCATATAAAATAAGTAATAGTGTTTAAGAGACAAGTCACATGAAATACAGGTAATCAAGCATACCAATGAAATGTAGGTAATCAACCAGGTAAAGCAAGGAATGCATTTAAGTAAAACGAGCATGTATTCTCCCCCAAAGAGTTTGCAAAATAATTAAAAAGTAGGGGCTATGACTCACCTGGAGCGATAGCTACGATGACAAAATGGATACACTGAAATGAGACACGATCTCTAACCGCAACCTAATATGAGTAATAACGATCTACCTTAGATCATGACGTGATGAAATGAATGCATGTGCACATGATACCTATACCACTCGTGACTTGGAAATACTTATTATTGTCAAAGTAAAATAGTTTCCATACTTAGGAAAATAAGTCCAAATATAGAAGTATATAACTTGTCGTAGTATATCGTATAAAAATGTTAGTGTTATATTCCTCGTCTAGAAAACCTTAAAATAATGTCTAGTGGTCGCGTAATAAACCTTGAGTCGTACGTACTTCGATAGTTAAAAATAAACTCCTTGAATAAGAAATCTAGAAAATATCTCATTTAGTACGTAGTTATATTATTTCTAGTAGTGACTATATATATATATATATATATATATATATATATATATATATATATATATATATATATATATATATATATATATATATATATATAGTTTTGACGATTTTAAAACGTGTATAACTTTGTCGTTTTAAGTTCATTTTCCTCGTTCTTTATATCCATGGAATCGTTTTAGTATATACTAATATATTTTCGATAGCTCGGCTCCTCTAGGTTACTTTTAACGCCTCTATTTGCCCGTCGAAAACTGTCAAACAGCATGCAGTTTTTCAGAAAATAGTTTTCGTCGTTAAATTCGGAAAATCATATCTCCTTCGTTATAAGCTCGTTTTAATCCGTTCTTTCGCCAAAAGTTTCGTTTTTGAAAGTATTTTCTAAATCTTTGGTAAAAAATTAACCACCATCTACTGATTTTTTCACGTTTTAAAAATAGGGACAGTAGGTAATTATATATTTTCCAAAATCATTTTCCTAGCTTCAAACTTGTTCCAACTTCAACCAAACCACTTTCAATCACCACAAAACTAGTCTAATCCTACCATACACCTTCTTAGGGTGTCATGGGTTCCTAAACATCATCAATATAGTGGATCTAACAAGGAAATCCAAAATAAACATTTCTAGGGTTTATATGTTAATAGTTTATAAAATGAAGTGGTATAAGCTAACAAATGCACAAGATTTTGTATGAAAACCATATGATCATAAAAATAACATAAAGAAATTATGGAAAAGAGTTTGACAACTTACATAGAAAGATTATAGAGCTTGGATGAGTAAAAAACCTAAGAAACCTTGAGTTTTTATTTCAAAACCCTAACAAGGATCACTAAATAAACTAGTTTAACACTTGATCTTGAGAAAAATATTCTTGGTTCTTGCTCTTCTTGTTGGTGCCGTGTATATGGTAGAGAAAAAAGAGATGGGAGCTCTTGAAAACTAGTTGCAAAATGAGTGTATGTGTATGAAATATCTATTATGTATTATATGTGTATTATTGAACTAGACACAAGTACATGTATTAAGTGAAGTAAGTGTAATATTTTCAAGGCTTGTAATTAAATGGAACGGGGGGCGTGGGTTTTGGTGATGGGTGGAAGATTTGGTGGAAAAATCTTGACTTTTGGTGTATTATTGTGTTGATATAGTTAGATATTATTAGTTTTAGGGGATACCGGGTACCGAGTTAACTAAAAATAAATTGTAACGAGATAAAATAAAATATAATGAAATTGTAAAAATTGTAAAATAATATTCCTGATGAGAATCAGAAGTTAAAATAATGATCGGGTTGAAATATCGCAAACCGACGGAGTTATAAGCTTCGACCGGAAAACGAAGCAATTGATTTGAAAACACCGGGTAAATTAATATTATAATTTTTATATTATAAAAATGAATATAAAAATATATTGGGATCATAGTCGGGAGTGTCGGACGTGTTAGCCACATTATTGATCGTTTGTTAACGTTTATTCAGAAATAATTATACGTAAAAGTAAATTATACCAAAAGTACTAATTTAAATATCCTACGAGTGGAATAGTATGCAAGTGACATAATAATAATACGCAGACTATTTCTAGTCTGCATGAGATGTCCCAAATGATAATGCATGAATTCGCACCCGAACCAATACGGTTACGCGAATTTGGAATACTCGTAAATTAAATTTACGATGACATGAGTAATGCACGTGAATAGTGGTTTTCTCTCGGAAATGAATAGTGTCAAGTGAATAGTAAAATTTCTGAACGCTTCTCAGAATATCAAATTGACCTCAAAATGATGAATAGTGATCGATGAATAGTAAATGATGAATAGTAACTTGTGAATAGTAAATTGTCGAGGTTTGGAAAATGACCGGAAATTACGAGTTGTGACAGTCTTCCCTTCTAACAGGAACTTCGTCCCGAAGTTCAGTTTGTGTTGGTTTCTAAGGTGGTATTGGTGAAAAGATGATAGTAATTGAAAATTTCAGCGAACTTTCACGATAGGAATTCGACTTTGCTTCAACCGTTCGACCTAACAGTCCATGATTTCTATTGGTTTTCTTACCAGGTTTACGTTTGTCCTTGGGTTGGATTCCTTTCCATATGGGATTATGAGTGGTTAATCTGAAAGTCATTTCCTGGGATTTGAATATGTGAAACATGTTTATGTAATACGGCTGTTCTCTAACAAGGCTCAAGTCTGATGGCCACTAGGCCTACTCTGTCTGAAATATTACGTGGTCCAGTGTATATCAGGTTTAACTTTCCAAATTTTTCCGAATAATATCATGCCTTTCCTAGGCATAACTTTCAACATGATCTGGCTACCAATTTGAAATTTTAATGGTTTACAACTTATAGAATTTGTAATTGATTCTTGACTTGTAGGAAATTTCTGGTTATTTCATGAATTCCTACTAGACTAGTGAGTTAGGATTTTCCAATTTCGATTCGTCAATGGATAGGGGCACTTCGACCATAGAGTGCTTCAAATGGTATAGTCTCTAGGATCGTGTGGTAACTATGGTTATAAAGGAATCTGATTTATGGAAAATGGTTAGTCCAACCATTTCTAGAGTCAATCACTCATGCTCTGAGCATATCTCCCTATGTGTGAATCATTCTCTACTTCCTGACCATTGGTCTGCAGATGATAGGTGGTGTGGTTCCAAAGAAATCTTAATGAAATGGCTAGGAGTTTGAGATGAATCAAGTTCCTCTATTAGGAGTAATTGAGATGGGTATCATGAATCTTGTTTTGAAAGGCTTACAAGGTTAGGTCCGTCAAGGGTGTTGTTGAAAATAATAGATTAGGATAAGGTTGTGATTCCTCCGCAGGAATGTCATGAATTAGGGTCTCTCTCCACCTACGGTGCTTAGTCTCCATTACTAAGATTTTCCCCAAGTTCTATGTCATCAAATCACAAAATCCTAAAGGTATAAGTGATGTATTATAGTGATTGATTTTCAAAGTTTGTTTTGAGATTGTGTGTTTTGTTCATAACCCTTCCCTGAGTAAATGAATTTAAAACTTTTAAGCAAACGGCTTTTTAAGTAACATTTTTCTTAATGTTTCAAAATTTAATAGTTATGCAAGATAGAACTATTTTCAACATAAGATGGATAATATGATTTACCAAAAATCGATGTTTAAAATTTCTTAGCATCTAGTAGTTTTGTAAAAGATTAACCAAAAGAAATTTGCTTGTCAAAATAAGTGCCTTAGAAAAGTATTTCTTACAAGATATATGTTTTGCATAACTATAGTTTGGAGAAAAATCCATTTAAAAGTGAAAATATTAAGAGGATAAAATAGTCAGGTATGTATGTCTGCACAAAGGCATAGGTGTCTAACACGTTCGAATAAAGTCTATTGGTGAGGACATGTTCAATTTATAGTCTCGGTTAAAAGGTTGGATTTATCTCTATGGCGTTGCTTAGTGAGCACTCGTATCGAAACTAATCCTTATAATTTAGTCAAGCCAATACTTTCCAGATGATGGAATTTTTGGTGATTAGGCCAGTGATAGTGGTTCGAATGGTTTTGTGATATCTTGGGATTTCTGTTGAGTTTTGAATGGTCTTACTGTACCGAGGGATCCTCCTCATAGAAGGTATGGAAAGTCTTTCCTAGGAAGATCATTGATAATATCCAATTATCAATATTGGGAGTAGTGAGTGATAAGTGACATCGGAATCTATAGAGTGTAAGCTAATTCCTTATATATATGGGGAAGAGAATTGATAATAATGGTGAGAAGGGAAAAGACTGTGACAGCTGCAACATAATGAGATTGTGATGAAAGTAAGTACGCACACATGAATGAAACATTTGGAAATTGGGTAGAGAATTTAATCCAGACAAAATTTTATTATAACCGTTCTCAGTGTTGCAAACTTCATTTCTGAGTCAGACATAGGTGGTCAGCCTATATCTCACTATCCCGGGTTGAATATAGATGACCAGTCTATATCCCACCGAGGTTCCATGAATTTTGAAATACTCAGCTCAGTTATACTAAGACTATGTCCTTCACAAATACCAAGACGTTCAGAAAGACAAAAGCAAGTGACCAAACTCGAGGTCGAATGATGAAACAATGCAAGGAAAAACATAACGTGGTGACATATATGATACGTGAACATGCTTATATGAAAGACAATGATAGGAATCAACTAGAATAAGTGAATATAATATACCAGATAATGAGACACAAATCTCATCACCTAAGTCAGCAACAAACCACAAGTGAGGCATCATCTTGGCAGGCAGGCACGTGACGGTCATAGGGTTAAGTTTTTCGTAAAAGTAGCTATAGTCTAGGTTTTAAAAACACTTAGTTCGCTATAGCCAAAGCTCTGATACCAATCTGTCACACCCCCAAAATCGGGTCCAGCGGAAGCATACATGTAGCTGGGGTGTAACTCAATTGGTATTACAACACAAGTTCAAAAATGGTTTTCACTATAAGCATTTAGAATAAAATCGTTAAATCAAAGATGTTGAATTTACATCATTAAAAGTAGTGCGGAAGTAGGCCCTTAAAATAGTTTAAAACGGTCCCCATATAAATAATCAGAGTCTTCTATGACCATGCCATGCCCTGCCAAAACCTCCTGCAGCGTGCCATAGCTTAATACCTGAAAATACATGCTAAAGTGTCAACACGAGGTTGGTGAGTTCATAGAGTTTGTTTAACAAATAATGCCTATTAGAGAAAATGATCGCCCAGCAAAGGCATTGTAAATCCACTCAGTTGCAAGTCCCGCCATAAGAGACTTGTAACATGTGTGTTTACAACCCACTGCCAAATGTGTTAAAGTCTACGTGAACAAAAGTAATACTGGTATCCAAATTCCAAGATAAATATAGCAAAACGGCTATATAAATAATTCAGTCAATGAGGTTATATAAACAATGCTGACAATGTCGTCAGATAAATAATGCTGACAATGTCGCCAGATAAATAATACTGACAATGTCGTCAGAGAACTAATACTGACAATGTCGCCAGAGAACTAATACTGACAATGAGGTCATATAAAATAAGTAATAGTGTTTAAGAGACAAGTCACATGAAATACAGGTAATCAAGCATACCAATGAAATGTAGGTAATCAACCAGGTAAAGCAAGGAATGCATTTAAGTAAAACGAGCATGTATTCTCCCCCAAAGAGTTTGCAAAATAATTAAAAAGTAGGGGCTATGACTCACCTGGAGCGATAGCTACGATGACAAAATGGATACACTGAAATGAGACACGATCTCTAACCGCAACCTAATATGAGTAATAACGATCTACCTTAGATCATGACGTGATGAAATGAATGCATGTGCACATGATACCTATACCACTCGTGACTTGGAAATACTTGTTATTGTCAAAGTAAAATAGTTTCCATACTTAGGAAAATAAGTCCAAATATAGAAGTATATAACTTGTCGTAGTATATCGTATAAAAATGTTAGTGTTATATTCCTCGTCTAGAAAACCTTAAAATAATGTCTAGTGGTCGCGTAATAAACCTTGAGTCGTACGTACTTCGATAGTTAAAAATAAACTCCTTGAATAAGAAATCTAGAAAATATCTCATTTAGTACGTAGTTATATTATTTCTAGTAGTGACTATATATATATATATATATATATATATATATATATATATATATATATATATATATATATATATATATATATATATATAGTTTTGACGATTTTAAAACGTGTATAACTTTGTTGTTTTAAGTTCATTTTCCACGTTCTTTATATCCACGGAATCATTTTAGTATATACTAATATATTTTCGATAGCTCGGCTCCTCTAGGTTACTTTTAACGCCTCTATTTGCCCGTCGAAAACTGTCAAACAGCATGCAGTTTTTCAGAAAATAGTTTTCGTCGTTAAATTCGGAAAATCATATCTCCTTCGTTATAAGCTCGTTTTAATCCGTTCTTTCGCCAAAAGTTTCGTTTTTGAAAGTATTTTCTAAATCTTTGGTCAAAAATTAACCACCATCTACTGATTTTTCCACGTTTTAAAAATAGGGACAGTAGGTAATTATATATTTTCCAAAATCATTTTCCTAGCTTCAAACTTGTTCCAACTTCAACCAAACCACTTTCAATCACCACAAAACTAGTCTAATCCTACCATACACCTTCTTAGGGTGTCATGGGTTCCTAAACATCATCAATCTAGTGGATCTAACAAGGAAATCCAAAATAAACATTTCTAGGGTTTATATGTTAATAGTTTATAAAATGAATTGCTATAAGCTAACAAATGCACAAGATTTTGTATGAAAACCATATGATCATAAAAATAACATAAAGAAATTATGGAAAAGAGTTTGACAACTTACATAGAAAGATTATAGAGCTTGGATGAGTAAAACCTAAGAAACCTTGAGTTTTTATTTCAAAACCCTAACAAGGATCACTAAATAAACTAGTTTAACACTTGATCTTGAGAAAAATATTCTTGGTTCTTGCTCTTCTTGTTGGTGCCGTGTATATGGTAGAGAAAAAAGAGATGGGAGCTCTTGAAAACTAGTTGCAAAATGAGTGTATGTGTATGAAATATCTATTATGTATTATATGTGTATTATTGAACTAGACACAAGTACATGTATTAAGTGAAGTAAGTGTAATATTTTCAAGGCTTGTAATTAAAGGGAATGGGGGGCGTGGGTTTTGGTGATGGGTGGAAGATTTGGTGGAGAAATTTTGACTTTTGGTGTATTATTGTGTTGATATAGTTAGATATTATTAGTTTTAGGGGATACCGGGTACCGAGTTAACTAAAAATAAATTGTAACGAGATAAAATAAAATATAATGAAATTGTAAAAATTGTAAAATAATATTCCTGATGAGAATCAGAAGTTAAAATAATGATCGGGTTGAAATATCGCAAACCGACGGAGTTATAAGCTTCGACCAGAAAACGTAGCAATTGATTTGAAAACACCGGGTAAATTAATATTATAATTTTTATATTATAAAAATGAATATAAAAATATATTGGGATCATAGTCGGGAGTGTCGGACGTGTTAGCCACATTATTGATCGTTTGTTAACGTTTATTCAGAAATAATTATACGTAAAAGTAATTATACCAAAAGTACTAATTTAAATATCCTACGAGTGGAATAGTATGCAAGTGACATAATGATAATACGCAGACTATTTCTAGTCTGCATGAGATGTCCCAAATGATAATGCATGAATTCGCACCCGAACCAATACGGTTATGCGAATTTGGAATACTCGTAAATTAAATTTACGATGACATGAGTAATGCACGTGAATAGTGGTTTTCTCTCGGGAATGAATAGTGTCAAGTGAATAGTAAAATTCTGAACGCTTCTCAGAATATCAAATTGACCTCAAAAATGATGAATAGTGATCGATGAATAGTAAATGATGAATAGTAAATTGTCGAGGTTTGGAAAATGACCGGAAATTACGAGTTGTGACAAAGAAATAGGGTGCGGCTGGTTTGAGAGAGAAAGGGTATCAAACCCTAAGTGAGGGTATAATGAGGTTTATATAGAAAAGTGTTTTGGACCTTGTGTGAACCCTATTGCACCATTGGGACTAAGATTGTAAATATATGCTAGGGTGGGAAGTGTAGTTTACCAAATCTTTTAGTATTTCATTCTCGAGTCAAATTTAGGTGTCGGAATGACTTCCTGTGACATTTTTATTAATTCCATCGAAAATTTTATTTCAGGGTACCCGCCGTTGCAACGTGCGGGTACCCTGCAAGTCTATTGTAAAGTATGTAAAAATACAAGTGTAAGGGGAATGTACATTCCTTATGATGTATTATTTTGGATGGTAGGGCAAGAGTGTATTCAAAAAAAATTTGAAAAAATAAAGAAAAAGAAAAAAATAAAATAGAAAAAGAAAGAGAAAAAAAACATAATGACTACCATCCCGTTTTATTCTATGTTTATTTTAAGTTTTTGTTATTTTTGATTTACTAACTTAAGTCGAGTCGAGTCTTGGCTTAGCAACGCCATATTGTACATGTAATTAACCAAGATGATTAACTCGCCACCAGTAAATATTGCCTTTATCCAACAAAACCGTGTTTTCCATATCCCTACACCTAACGTTATAACCCTTTAAAAGAACTCTTTGATAGTTTATCCTAGGTGCTTACACCAAGTGGTGGAGGTTTGATCCTTTCCCAAGCCTATGGTAATCTATTTGCTATGACAGGTAGTAAGAGATGTTTTCCATTTCCATATTGTGTTATATACTTTATTACACCCGAGAGATGTGAGTATCTAAACACTATTTGTGAGGTGCTAGTGTATGACCTCCGTGCTTGTTTTTGGTTTTTAGTGGAACGATTATTTGTTTCAATTACTTTTATATTAGTGTTAAATGACCTCTAACTTGTATTTTGATTAGAATAAAAGCGCATTTGCTTGAGTACAAGCAAAACTCAAGTGTAAGGGTATTTGATGACGCGAAAAGTGTACCGCTTTTAAGGGGTCATTTAAGCCCGAATTCGAGATTATTTGATCAATTATTGCCCTAAATCGTTCCTTTTATCATTTTAGGTACTTTTGGAGAGAAATCTGGAAAAGGAAGCAATTTGGACGTTTTTGGAGCATAAAAGTGAAGAAAACGGCAAAGTCTCAAATTTCCTTGCTGGAACAGTACCTGACGACGTCAGGCTTCTATAGGTGACGGCGTCAAGAGTAACAAAAGAGGTGGATGTGGAACTTATAACGTGAAGGCCCAGAAGAGTTTTTAAGCTTATTGGCCTGACGGCGTCACCAAGGCCGTCAGGGTCCAAATACACGTGACGGCCCAGAGCTCATTCCTACATTACGACGTCAGAAGTGGATCTAGGCAATACGAATTTCATCATGGCGGCGTGTTGACAGCGTCACAAGCTATAACATGACGCCGTCAGGATGCAAAGTCTATATATAGTTTTCTAATTTTCATTCATTAAGTGTGGAACTTTGTGTGGGATATTAGGGTATAAACCCTAAGACGAATTTTACAGCTTTTTCAAGGGTTTCAACCCCTTGATTCTTCCATGTTCAATTGAAGATAAGTACTTATTCAAATCATTCAATATGTTTATGTGTTGTGTGATTATATCTTACACTTGTCTTCTCTTTAACATGCTAGGCTAGATTTTTATTGTGTTTGCTTAGATGTAGTGAAACCTAGATGTTGATTATGGGTTGATTGTTTGTTTATAATTGTTACGGATGATTGTATTCGATGTTAGGCTTAAGAAAACTGGTAGACTTCCATTGGTAACTTGCTTGAACGTCTTAAGAAACATGATCGGAGGTGTCCTACGATTTTTGGTTGTATTTAATGCGTAAGAGAATTCTAATGATCCCATGTTAGGAGCTTCTAACGGCTCGACATAGGAGTGAAGTAGGATCTTATAGAGTTAGGGAATATTGTACACGGCCCTACGACTGGTATTAAGGAATATAACCCGTCATCTATGCAATTGTAACAAGCTAATCAACCTGTAAAAGATATCTAGGGAGTAATGAAATCTAAGTAAACACAATTTTCCTCATTATTGTTTCCACCACATTAGTATAATAGTTTAATTTTCATTTCTGTTATTTTATTTTGATCGCATCTTAGTTAATTGGGTTAGTTGGCTAGCAACTAATTTTGCACACTCCTTCAAAACCCGAGATTTTACTTTCTTTCATAAAATATAAAAAATACAAAAAGAATCATCCCTCACCTCTAGACCTAGTTTAGTAGGCTTTCTAATCCTAGCGACACTATTCCTGAGTTGAACGATCAATCCCCCGGTACTTGTCACTATTCTATACTACAAAGATCAGGTACACTTCCTGGTGGGGGTTGTAAGCATCTCGAGATCCCTTGAGAGGTAAAACTTGTTGCGAGGGTGCAATTCCCACGTATCATAGATTCTATCTTATGCTTGTCTTCTTTTTAACATTCTAGGCTAGGTTTTTCTTGTGTTTGCTTAGATGTAATGAAACCTAGATGTTGATTATTGGTTGATGGTTTGTTTATAGTTGTTGTGGATGATTGTATTCGATGTTAGGCTTAAGAAAACTGGCAGACTTCCAATTGGTAACTTGCTTGAACGTCTTAAGAAACATGGTCGGAGGTGTACTACGATTTAATGGTTGTATTTAATGCATAAGCGAATTCTTGTGATCCCATGTTAGGAGCATTTAGTCGGCTCGGCATAGGAGTGAAGTAGGAGCTTATACAGTTAGGGAATTTCGTACACGGCCCTACGAATAGTATTAAGGAATATAACCCGTCATCCATGCAATTGTAACAAGCTAATCAACCGGTAAAAGATATCTAGGGAGTAATGAAATCTAAGTAAACACATTTTCTCTTATTATTGTTTACACCACAAATTAGTTTAAGTTTTATTTTATTTTATTTATTTTGATTGCATCTTTAGTTAATTTGGTTAGTTGACTAGCAACTAATTCCGCCCACTCCTTCAAAACCCAAGATTTTACTCGCTTTCATTTAAGATATAAAAATACAAAAAGAATCATCCCTCACCTTTAGACCTAGTTTAGTAGACTTTTTAATCCTAGCGAACACTATTCCTGAGTTGAACGATCAATCCCCCGGTACTTGTCACTATACTATACTACAACGAACAGGCACACTGCCTGGTGGAGATTGCAAGCTTCTCAAGATCCCTTTAGAGGTAAAACCTTTTGCGAGTGTGCAATTCCACGCATCAGAACCTGATTGACTTGATGAAATCTATAAAATTTCATAATCTTTGAGCATTTTTGGTTCCTATGGTTCATGATCCAAATATCCCATTGGAAAGTAGTCTGACCATGGATTTGGAGGACCTTCAGAACTGCTTGATATCTGAAATGAACTTGAGTCACTGCTGACAATGTATGATTTCTGCAAAAAAAAAAATATATTACAATTTTTAAAAATATAGTGTAAATGAAATAAAAGATAATGTTGCAATTCAGGGTGTGTTTGAAACAACCTTTGTTCTTGGAATGGAATGCAATAAACCAACATACGTAGCCCTTGTTAGTTCCCGCTACAACTCCTTTTGTCGTTTCAACTCCGGTTGAGCAAAGGACTGTACCAGCCGCATTGCTAGATTGTTGAAGAAACAAATGGAATTGTATGGGAATTGAGAATGGAAAGGTATGTTGAAATTGGCACACAAGTTGAGTAAAGAATAGATACAAATGTTGAGTAATGAATAGAGTCTAAGTAACATCACTCATCTTGAATGCGATAATGAACTAGTGTGGCATGTCATGAACAATACACACTTTATCATTATCGCATTGAAGACGTCTCAATTATCAGGCCAGATCCATCTAACGTTGCAGAAAGGTTCCATTGCTTTGTTTTTTGGACACCGTCTAATAACGGTAGTGTGCTTGATCTTGATCACGCTTTGGCACTTTCAAGAATGTATCTTATTGAAAGAGCCAAAACTGGTGATCAAGATCAACCACACAAACGGTAGTAGACGTTTTCCAAATTAAGCAAGGGAACCAATCTACAACGTTAGATAGATCTTTCCTGATAATTGAGCTTTAAGTTATTAGAAAACAAATTCTTACTATCATTTATATTGCTCCCTTAGATGTGACGAACATACATATTAATTATGTAGATTCTACGACATTAGAGAGCTAATCGTGCATGAATGACAAGTTGAACATATACTTGATAATTTTTTCTGTATTTTGGAAAAGAGCAAAGATGAATCAGTAATGGATGAAACACCAGAACAAGTTTATGTTCATACTTGAAAGTGGTGTCTTTTCATCCACTAATACTTCTTCCATCTTTGATACTTGGATGTTTTAGCCTAAATATTCGCACACACATCCGCCACTTTTTTTCCTTATTCTCTCAATACAAATGCAACATAATTCTTATAACAGATAGTCAACCTAAGCCTAAGATAAAATAGCCCTAAGGGAATGCCAACTCCCAAAAACAGCCATAAACCCTAACAATAAAAAACACGATATACAGATACATATTAAGGTTTCCAAGGCATAAAAACTTGAAAATTCTTTCTCAAGCATCGAACCCGAATTATTATTTACAACTTATACTTGATAATTTTTTTCTGTATTTTGACAAAGAGCAAAGATGAATCAATAATGGATGAACAACACCAGAACAAGTTTATGTTCATACTTGAAAGTGGTGTCGGTTCATCCATCCTTGATACTTCTTCCATCTTTGATACTTTGATGTTTTAACCTAAATATTCGCACTAAAACTAAAAAACAACCATAAACTCTAACAATAAAAAAACACAATATACATATACATAAACCCTAACACTAAATAACCCTAATTAAATAAACACAAACAATGAAATAATCAGATAAACCAAAAAAACAACTAATAATCAAATAAACCAAATCATCTGTCAAACTTAGGGTCAATATAGAAGCCATCTAAGTATGTTACCATATGCTTCCGATCTAAGTATGTTAGGGTGGAGTAGTGAGAGAGAGAAAGAAATAACAAGGCATGCAGCTGTGACTTAATTGTGAGTGTGAGATAGAAAGAGTATTAAGTATATATTGAAGTGTGTGAAGTGTGTTTGATAGGCTTTGCATATATTATAAGTGAAGTGTGTTTGATAAGCTTTGCATATATTATATATTACTAGCAGGGCACCCGCGCGTTGCGGCGGCAGGTACCCTGTAATTAAAGTTTTGGCGAACAATGTTGCTCTATTAGTATTTATTTACGATGAAAATTACTTTACAGATAGCGAAAATATTTTTAGATGCATGATAAACTGTTGAAGTTATGAGAAAATGATATATTATCTGAGTGACCGAGTCCACTTAGAACTCTTTTTTTTGGAAAATTCGAACATAAAAACCATGTAATTTAGAGGTAGTTTTTTTTTAATCTTTTTTTTTTCGCCCAAAGCCACTTGATATATATATATAAATATGTTACTTTTTGTGTTTTATAAGTTTATACTATATGTAACAAAAAGGTATATTATTAAATAAAAAAAATTATTCATAAAATGTCTTACAAATTTTAGGAAGAGAGTGTTTAGCAGCTTGATTTGTTTGTACATTGTGGTTTATAAATGATACTTTTAATTGAAAGGGTGTTTTAAATGTTTTATTAATTATAAGTGTTGACCAGTCAATATGTGTAGGTGCTAATGCTTAAATTGATTGTACATATAGCTTAATTTGTTGTATTTACTTAAAATGTATAAATGGAAATCTTAAAAAATTAGAAGAGAAAGAGTCAAAGATGCATTATAAGATGTATAGATAAGTTTAAAAATGATTAAAAGTATAAAAACTAAAAGTATTAAATGTTTAAAAACTAAAAGTATTAAAGGTACGTACATTTGTATTTTAGTGTATTTTTTATTTAAAAAATCTCCCAAAGAGTACATATGGTAAGATGCAAGGTTTCCAAGATCAGGATCGGATCCTACCCAGGATCGTTTTCATCTTTGCAAGATCGTGATCGTATGATCGGATCGGGATCTTAAGATCCTACTAGCTATAATGTCATTTTCTTAATAGTTTTTGTAATATATTATACAAATTAACAAATTATTATATATCATAGACACAAAATTATATGAATGTTTCATCGAAATGTTGTCCTAAATAATGGTTATGAAATGTTATTGTTTAGGTTGAATTTTATTTTAGTTTAGGTCTACTCATTAGATTCATATCTAGTGAGATTTTTTATTTTCTTTTTATAGGTTTTATTTAGTCTAGCTATCTTTCTTCTTGTTTCTGATTGTTAGCACTCTCGATGGATAACCATAACATTGATCGTTTAGTTCCTCGATGCATGAGAATGGCCCTTTTTATTACTCGGATTCCGACGAGGACTTAGGTGATGGTGATGTTATTGATGAGGTTAGGAGAGAAGAGGAAGTTGATCCTCTTAAGTATGTTGACCCTAGGACAAGAATTGAAAAGGACAGTCTCTTTAACATGCAGTTTCCTTGTAAAATCGGATACATGAACTTTCATGCCTACCTTAACTCATCCTTACCCATGCATGTACATAATCTCTCGTGCTAGTTATAATAAAATTATGGTAGAGTACGTATCAAGGAAATAATGTGTTGTTGCTAGCTAGGGTTGAGCCATTACATGTTTTTGTAGGAAGTTTTGTGTATTTGGTTGATTTTATTGTAATGGAGGACTTAGCATACATATTAGTACTTGTTTGAGTCAAATGCGTGTATCAAGTCACAATGAATGTTTTGCAGGATTTTTAGGAATTAAAACATATTTTATATTACTTACAAGATCGAGAACTCAACAATAACTCGAGTCGAACTTATATAAGGTTGAGCTCAACTCATTAAACATTTCGGCGAGTTCATTTGATAGGTTTTCAATCTCCAAAATTTTAATATCGCGCTCAAGATCCCGCCCCTTAATTTTCCCCAAAATTTCAATCTCCCGCTCAAGATACCGGCCCTTTTTTCCCCAAAATCAAAACCCAGACACTAGTCAGATCTATCTTCTCTCTATTCATCTCTTCTCCTTCTCTCTCGAACCCGACTCGCACCACCGCCACAACGTATCCAGGGACCTCCCGATCATATTATCCGGGATCGAGAAAGTTTGAACTCGGCTTGAGCTTGACTCGAAAAGCTCGATTTATCTGTAAATATGTGTTTTCTTACACAAATTAAAATTGAAATATAACCTGATAATTGAATTCGATTCAACTTCAGCTCGAAAAGCTTGATACATTCATCAATAAGTATTTGCACTTAGTACACTAGCATATTAAAAAAAAATAAACATATTTTATATCACTTACAAGCTCGAGAACTCAACAATAACTCGAGTCCAACTTATATAAGGTTGAGCTCAACTCATTAAACATTTCGAGCTCATTTGATAGGCTTTCAATCTCCAAAATCTCCAAAATTTTAATATAGCTCTCAATATCCCGCCCCTTAATTTTTCCCAAAATTTCAATCTCCCGCTCACTCCCACCCCTTTTTCACCCAAAATCAAAACACTAATTAACACTAGTCAGCAAATATATCTTCTCTCTATTATTCATCTCTTCTCCTTCTCTCTAGAACCGACTCACACACCACCGCCACACTTCATCGCCGTATCTCGCCGTCGTTCCATCAACCATCGCTCATTCATGCCATCACCGTCATCAAGACAAGAGAGGCAATGGGAGAGTTTGTTTGCTTCGGTTGTTCGGTTCGAGATAACCACCACATCCACCACCATTACAGTTAAGCCACCATCACCCTCATCTCACCTATCCTACTCTGTTCAAGGGTATGCTCAAACACATATTTAATTTATATTTTCTTGAATATGTAATCGCATATAAAACGATTTATATTGATTTTTGTGGATTAAAATTAGCCTAAAATATGTTTATGATTATAAATTCGTGTGGTGATAATCGTTGCTCGTAAAGGGAGTCTTACTTGGTTTCCACTCCGGGAGGATGTTGCTGAACAGTTGGAGTTTGATTATCGCAGTTGCGTAAGTTATCTATCAAAAGATTAACATAACATCAATTATATAGGAAATTAACTCAAATATGGTAGCTTTTTGTGAAACTGTTTCATTTGTACCAAATGTTAGTGATTTGCTTGCTTGGTAATCTGTTTGACATTGTTGATATAAATAATGCGTAAAAACGTTATTAATATTTTTCGATATCCCTATGTTTTGACGATCACAAAATATAAAATCATTAAACGTAAAATCATTACGTATATAAGTATTTAGTGACAAAATATCATTATATCCAACTAATTCACTTAAGGTATGAATAAACAAGTGCCTAATACATTTTATGATCAAAGGAAGGTTTATTTACTAATTACAAATTATATAAAATGGTATAAACATTTTATATATTTAAGAAAAACACTTTTGGTAATTTAAGAAAATGTTTATTTCATAATAAATATATGAATTCAAAATTTTAACCAAATTCAGTTAAATTTTCACCAAATAAACTTTTCCTAGAAAAAGACAGAGAATCTGGTCGTTTCACATGGGCGGCCCCCTTAATTATAAGGGGCGGCCCCCTTAATTTTAAGGGGGCCGGCACACAATTAAGGGGGCCGGCATACGCTCCTGTGTCAGATTTCTTTGCCTATAAATACTGGTTCAAATCTGAATTTTATCCTCACCTTTTGCACTAAAACTTTCTGTTCTAATTCTCTCAAATCATCTTCCTAAATCCTTTGATCATAAACATATTAGTTCTTGTTTCAAGTGATCCAATCCTTCATCATCAAAAGTGCAAGAGAAGAATACTCCTCCAACATCTTGTTAAGAAGTATTGTAGGCTTGTGTATATTGTTAGGTGTTGTGTATATTATTTGTAAATTATAGAAGGTGTGTAATTGATAGATCTAGGTGGGTTAGTAGTTGTGAATAGAAGTAGTGAAGAAATAGGTGTGTTGTGAAGAAGAAGTAGAGAAGGTGTGAGAAGTAGTGTAGTAGTAGTGTTGTGAAGAAGGTGTGTTGTGGTGTGAGATTGGTTATAGCTACTATTAGGACTCGACATTTAGCTTAGTGTCGTTAATCGGTGTAAGCAAAAGTTGTGTAAGGTTTCTCCGCCAAAAGGGAGTTCGTTGTGTTAGTGAAGAAAACTCTCGAGTAGGAGACTCGAGGAGTGGAGTAGGGGAAGGAAGGAGACCTTGTAGCCGAACCACTATAAATCCGTCGTGTCTTGGTTTGATCTTTCCATCTCTTGCTCATTATTCCATTTACATCTTTATTACTTACATACTCATATTTATTTTGCACTTAGTTGTAGCTTGTGATATTGTGATAAAATTGATTTCACACAAAGTTTAAATAAAAGGTTCATTCACAAAATAAAGTTTATAATTAATCTAGAAAGATACAATATATACATACACATAAACTAGTGAACTTGATCATTTAGATTGAGTAGATTTTTACAATAAATCTTGTATAGAAGTTTTTATAAAACTAAGTTTTTTAAATTGACGTAAAACTATTCAACCCCCCTTCTAGTTTTCCACAATTAGCATCAGAGCTACGTTAAACAAGATTTTTAAAATAAAGTGTATTTTAAAACTTGTAATCGATCTATGGAATCGGAAAAATATTTAGAAGGAAGTATGACATTTAAACCACCATATTTTGAAAATGAAAATTTTAGTGAATGGAAAAATAATTTTGAAAATTATGTGAAATCAATAGATCAAGATCTTTGGCACATCATTTCAATTGGTGATATTCAAACAAAAAATGGATTTTGAAAAACAATACAATTACTCTCAAACAAACTTTGATAAAAATACCAAAGCCAAACAAATGATTTATAAAACCCTACCTGAAATGGAATATGAAAGGGTATTCTTTTGTAAAACGGCAAATAATATTTGGAAATGTTTTTCTAACTTTCACCAATGGAAATGTCGACCCAAAGATGATAAACTTGATGTTGCACAAGAATTAATTGTTCTAGAAAATTTAATAAACAAACACTTAGTTGATGTAAATACAAGTACTACTAGTTCAAACATGGTCATTGAAGGTATTAATGACGAAGATTACATGAGCCAAATCCGAAGAAAAATTATAAATGAAACTTGGAGCGACATGAAAAATAAAGAGGATCGGTATATAGCATGTGAAGAGTGTGAAGCATATAAAGCCCCAAATGAGGTACAATCCGGAACCAAACATGTTTGCTATAATCAATTCATATTAGAATTTTCAAAATTAGAAAGTAACTTCAAAAGTTTTTGCAACATAAACTCAAATATCACGTTTAAAAATGAATCTTCAACATCTACCGAAGAAAATTTTGAAAAAGAAAAAATACTTACTAAATTTGAAAATAGCTCCAAATCATTAATATACTTACTTAATACTCAAAAGGCTTTTGGTAACAAAACCGGATTAGGATTTAATGCTAATGATATGTTGACAAATAAATCAAAGCAAATAGAGTTTGTAAAATCTAGTGGATATATTTAGAAAATTACTCTAATCATAACAATGGCTTATCTCTTGAGACAAGAAGGACATTATCATTGTATGGAAACATACTGATAATAAATTCTTGTACTTGTTAACAACATCTATACCATATGCATTTTAAATGCAATGGATGTTGTGACTAACCATCTAGGACCCATAAGACTTTGGGTACCAAGTTGTTTTACATGTTAGGTATCTTAATCATGAGGATTGGCACACTTGCATATACGTGAAGCTTGACGATCTATTGTGACACACTTGCATATACGTGAAGCTTGACGATCTATTCTTTGATGATTATCTCGTTACGGGTTCTCTATTTCATTGCCTTCTATCTTCGATCTTTTTGGTACTCGCTGCTTCCTCCTTTCACTCTCTCATTTGTCTTATTGAATTTATTCTCTTTAAGACGCCAGGTACGTTCTCTCTTTTATTGTAACGTAAATTTCCAAGATTGATAATTGCATGCTAGTGTGATAATTTTCCTTATTGTATTATGTACACTACGGATATAGTCTCTAAACCCTTTTAGCATGTACGACCTTATCACTAGCGTTTAGGATTAGGAATGATGGAGCAAATTGACAAAATTCTTTTGATTTTTCATAAATAAATCATTGCATAAAATTGTTTTATTCTATCTTCTTCATTCTTGAGTCTAGGTATCTACTTCACACAAAAATTGAAGATTGAGAACTTTACATTGCATAATTTCTTTAAAAACTCAATCTATCTAAACTTATTCACATTTTTAGCAACAAATATTATAAGTCATTCATAACATATTTCATCAAAGTTTGGTTATCATTAAGTATTTTACTTAAAATTTCTTCAAAACATCATTTTAGTTCTTTCAAATCGAGTCTAGAATTTTCATAACTAAATGCTTTCCACAAGACTAGAATGCTTTATTAACATTAAAATATTTTATTACAAATCCTCTTAATGAAATTTCTCTTTGACTATACACTACCTATCTAAAACTTTTCTTAAACACATTGTTGAATAATGCTGAAAACGTTTTCTCATAAATCATGTTAGATACCACATGCGTAATTATCTTAATATATAATCTAATATATATTCTTGATAATCGTAAGTTTAACAAATTAAATCAGGAAGATTTTGGATTGCTTCTTAGGATTTATTTTTCTCTTTCTTTTATTTTTATTTTTGCATTAGGAATTGAAGCAATCGTATCTTCACATATGTTGAATCCAGACACAAATTATTGCTATGACATAAGTCATTTTGTCACATTTGTTTCATCACTAGCTTCCCACTCACTATTTGCCTTGACCTCTTTTTATTAAGATTAATTCCTTAGGATATATGACTAACTTAATTGTCCCCTTTGCATGATTTGCTTGAAATTATTGTATATGCTTAGTTGCCTACATGCATAATTTTCTTGCATAACTTCATTAAGATAATACTTGATTAAGTTGCCTAAAGAGATGGACTTGCCCAAAACCAAACCTCCAAACAAAGATCTTTCTGGAAAAATTTCTGTCAAAAACCATTTCTGGCAATCTGGGAACCAGGCTCTGGGCGGCCCCCATAATTATCAAAGGCGGCCCCTTTAATTTTAAGGGGGCCGGCCATGAATTAAGGGGGCCGGCCACCTGATGGTCAAGGTTTCCTGTTTGCTTTCTGCTTTTTAGCCCATTTCACCCTATTTTGATTCCTCACTTCCCTAAAATCACAAACACATTTTGTCTAATAAATTTTCCACTACCTTATCCTTCTATAAACATATCATCATCACACTATAAATACCTCTCCTCATCACATATCCTTACTTAACCATTCCATCATGATCTCTCCCAACAAATCAAAATCAAAATCCTCTAAGCTAGCAAGGATGACTAAAAAGCCCGTATGGAGAAAGAAACAAAGCCCTCGAAACAAATTCATCTCAACAAGTGGATTTGGTAATCAATCAACATCCCCAAACACTTACTTTCCAAACTACACACCAAACCCACAAGGACACTCCTTTAAACCACTCTACAAACCTTACCACATTGGCCAAACATCCAATTTCATCCCAAACAATTCATCTCAATTTCCATCCAACTACAATGATCCATATCACTTTGGTCAATCATCAAACTACAACTCCAACTACACAACACCAATTCATCCACCTCCACCAAATGATTCACTCCACATTATCGCGGAAAAACAAAAATTCCGTGAAGAAATTAACCAACTCCATGATCTTAGTGATCTCCTTGCTATGCATCGTGCACAACGCAACAAAGGACAACCTCCATCATCACCTTATGCAAACTTCTTACCCCACTCTCTCAACTTGGACCAAGTTACAAACCACACTCACTTTTGCCCTTGTTGCATCTTCCTCCAAAAACAAATCCTCTACTTGAGTGAAGATATCTCTTGGATTGAGTATCTTCTCACTCGTCCTCATCCAATATCACCTTTGACACGATACAACATCGTGAGATCCACCACTTCCGCTCTCTATCCTACACCATATCCCTCTCCATCAAACAACTAAACTTTATGTTTACACTTCACATCACCAAATAAAATCATCACAAACCTTTTGTATCCCAAGGAAGTCCAAGAGACCTCAAGTTGGCAACTTTATATTATCTAGTGTAGTTAGCTTGAAAAGCATATATTTATATGCTTATGTACTAATGATTATGCTCTCAACATAATCTATTTAAACAATCAATGAATGTGTCTTGTGTTCTTTTAATATATTATTTGATTGACTATTATGCATGATTTTCTCTCTTTAGTATTGATACATGTTTGCATGATTAGTTTATGATTATATATATGTGTTTCTCTAATAAACCAAAACTAAAATAAAATGTTCCAATAGAGCTTGCTGCAAACACAAAACCAAAATAAACCATTCTTAGAAAAATTTTGAAATTTGGTCGTCTGGGAATTTACCAGATGGGCGGCCCCCATAATTCACACGGGCGATCCCTTTAATTTTAAGGGGGCCAGCCATGAATTAAGGGGACCGGCCACCTGGAACAGTTTTTACACTGTTTTCTTTTGCATCTTGTGATTTCTTTTGCTCGTCCCAGCTATCATTTCCCTTAAAAACTAAACTAATTTTGGAATCTAACAATGCAATTTCAAATTAATACCATTTCTAAACATGATTTCATGCTATATAACCCTTTCCACCTTTATTCACACTCCATTATCATCATCAACCTCAACAAATTCATCATGTCATCACCAAAAACCACCACCTCCAACAAAGCCAAGAAACAAAAACTTGTTATCATCCTACCAAAATAACTCTTCATTGATCTCACTAATGAAGACAATACCACTCCATCACCACCACCTCAATGCTCATCTCCTAGTGCTCCTAATGCACCATCCAAAACACCATCAACCTATGGTACCTCTACCTCCTCCATACCATCATCATCATCCATCAATGACTACATCAACACTCACCTATCACCTCCACAAAGAATTCCACCACCACCACCTATTGAAAGTGCATCTTTAGACATCACTCTCTCATTATCACCCATCACACCTCTTGATGCACAATTTTCACCATCACCACTCAATCCACCAAATTACAATCCCATCCCATGGAGCTTACTTGAAGCCCATGGTGACACTAGCCTTTGTTGCATCCATAACCGAACCATCAACTTTGGATTAAGAGATGAAATCCAATACATGTTTTCATACCTTGAAAACTTGTTCCCTCAACCTCAACCAACAACATCCACACCTCCACCACCAACATCATCCACACCTCCACCTCCATCTACATCAAACACACCTCCATCAACTCCACCATCTCCACCTACAACATTGCTCCTCCCAAACTAAGCATGGCTCATGGTTGGAAAATAATTTTTTTTTAACCATTTTGATGAACAAGCTCTAGGAAAAATATTTCTATTAGAGTTTTGGTTGATTGTAAGCCCGTAAGGCTTTAGTTTATTAGTTGAATTATTCATGCATCTTGAATGCATGTTGCTTGTATTTTCATCCATATTAATGAAGTGTTTTATTCCATGCTTAGATTGCTTGATTTTTTTTATATATATAATTGTTGCATGCATATATATTGTATGTTCTAAATATTTTTGCAAGCATTTCATATGTCGACTTGTCTTGTAACCTTAAAACGAGGGGGAGTACACATCAAGGGGGAGCTCATCCAACTTCGGGAAAACCTTTTTGATGTTTACAAAAAGGGGGAGAAGTGATATAAAACACACTAAATACTTGCATATATAATAATTTTTGATTTAATGAGTTTAGATTTTGTAATCATCAAAAAGGGGGAGATTGTTGATATAAATAATGCGTAAAAACGTTATTAATATTTTTCGATATCCCTATGTTTTGACGATCACAAAATATAAAATCATTAAACGTAAAATCATTACATATATAAGTATTTAGTGACAAAATATCATTATATCCAACTAATTCACTTAAGGTATGAATAAACAAGTGCCTAATACATTTTATGATCAAAGGAAGGTTTATTTACTAATTACAAATTATATAAAATGGTATAAACATTTTATATATTTAAGAAAAACACTTTTGGTAATTTAAGAAAATGTTTATTTCATAATAAATATATGAATTCAAATTTTTAACCAAATTCAGTTAAATTTTCACCAAATAAACTTTCCCCAGAAAAAGACAAAGAATCTGGCAGTTTCACATGGGCGACCCCCTTAATTATAAGGGGCGGCCCCCTTAATTATAAGGGGCGGCCCCCTTAATTTTAAGGGGGCCGGCACACAATTAAGGGGGCCGGCATACGCTCCTGTGTCAGATTTCTTTGCCTATAAATACTGGTTCAAATCTGAATTTTTTTCTCACCTTTTGCACTAAAACTTTCTGTTCTAATTCTCTCAAATCATCTTCCTAAATCCTTTGATCATAAACATATTAGTTCTTGTTTCAAGTGATCCAATCCTTCATCATCCAAAGTTCAAGAGAAGAATACTCCTCCAGCATCTTGTTAAGAAGTATTGTAGGCTTGCGTATATTGTTAGGTGTTGTGTATATTATTTGTAAATTATAGAAGGTGTGTAATTGATAGATTTAGGTGGGTTAGTAGTTGTGAATAGAAGTAGTGAAGAAATAGGTGTGTTATGAAGAAGAAGTAGAGAAGGTGTGAGAAGTAGTGTAGTAGTAGTGTTGTAAAGAAGGTGTGTTGTGAAGAAGGTGTGTTGTGGTGTGAGATTGGTTCTAGCTACTATTAGGACTCGACATTTAGCTTAGTGTCGTTAATCGGTGTAAGCAAAAGTTGTGTAAGGTTTCTCCGCCAAAAGGGAGTTCGTTGTGTTAGTTAAGAAAACTCTCGAGTAGGAGACTCGAGGAGTGGAGTAGGGAAAGGAAGGAGACCTTGTAGCCGAACCACTATAAATCCACCGTGTCTTGGTTTGATCTTTCCATCTCTTGCTCATTATTCCATTTACATCTTTATTACTTACATACTCATATTTATTTTTCACTTAGTTGTAGCTTGTGATATTGTGTTAAAATTGATTTCACACAAAGTTCAAATAAAAGGTTCATTCACAAAATAAAGTTTATAATTAATCTAGAAAGATACAATATATACATACACATAAACTAGTGAACTTGATCATTTAGATTGAGTAGATTTTTACAATAAATCTTGTATAAAAGATTTTATAAAACTAAGTTTTTTAAATTGACGTAAAACTATTCAACCCCCCCTTCTAGTTTTCGACAGACATTTATTCGTTCCAGGTTTGGCACTGCAGAACATTTCAACCAATTGTATATTATTTGTTGCCCGAGTTGATATGCAACCCGCATATTTGTTTTTGATGCTAAACTTATATTTGGGACATCTAATGTTTCCGTATTTTATGTTAGCATTAATCACGTTACTTGTTTCTTGCAGGGGCTTCATGCTATTTTCACGGGTGAGGATGATACATGGGATGCCTGGCTAAAAATTCTCTCAGCTGGATTTTCTGGCACACTTTATTTTCGAGGCGTGGATATGCTCCATCTCAGTCACCAAAGCCAATCCATGTATATTTTTACTGTTTCATGGTTGGAAAATCTTATATTATGCAGCGTTATTAGTGCCTTGGTTTCTTACATTTCCCATATTTATTTTGCAGAAAGAAACTGCCATTAGACTCAGATGTAAGCCATTTTTTATGTTGTTAACAATTTCATTTTCTAATGCTAACACCATTGTATTTCTTAATTTATATTGCAGGTGACCACTTCAATGGCCATTGAAACTTTGTAAAACGTACCAGTAATGGAAACAATGGTAAGTAATAAAACATCCACCTTTGATTTTTTTAGTTTTACATACATGACTAATGTACCGTGTTTTATATATACATATAGGAACCTGTTAAAACTATCGGACATACGAAAACGCTTAAGCCACGACAAACCGGTTCTACAGGTTACACCACCAACTACGATACCAAATATTAGTGAACAAAATACTGGACTAAAATTAGTACCAACGAAGCGAAAACATTTGGTCTCTAGTGAAAGCTTGCAAAAGTAAGCTAAGGCGGCGAAGAGTCAACAAGTTTTAACTTATGATAGTTGAGAATTTGATTATATACGACATTACAATTTTATATATATTTGCTTCATTTATATATATTCGATTTTTATTGAATTTGAAATACAATTGTATATATATTTGCTTCATTTATATACATTCTGTATTATATATATATACTAGCAGTAGTAACTCTGCTCCAGCAGTACTAACGTGGTACTAGTAGTAACTCTCCTATCATGTTTGTGCATATAGTTGAACTAGTGGCTCATCTAGTTCTGTTATGTTGTGAGCTTTGACATGTTCTAGTTCTGCTCTCATCCTGATGTGTTGATATGCAGCAGCCTACATTTTCAAGGCTTTTATATCCAGATGATGAGATTAGATCAATGGGAGAAAAACTTGTAAGTTTAACTGCAAATTTTATTATTATGTTCATTGTTTTGGATTAAAAGTCTTCATGATGTTGTTTGAATTACTGCTGATCATGTTTGTGTTAATATTGCTTAGATGGATTTAGTGCAGCTCATGAACTTCAAAGAAAATGTGCCAAGTATTTACTACTGCTAGTACAAAAGTTACTACTGCTAGTGAAAGTTGGTACTGCTCAGAGATTAAGACCGCTCGAAGTTGCTAGTTGCTTATGGAAAAGATTATAGATACTTAGGAAACTATTGTAAGCCGACTAGGACTCCTTGGTGTATAAAAGGATGTCCAATTTTATATTTTGTGCAGTTATATACATTCCAATTTTATTGTATTTGAATTGTTTTGATATATAATGATTTTTTAAATGTGACTAAAAGATGCATATAGTCACACTTATTAACACTTTTGGTCACTGTTTGCTTAATTCATTATGTGACTAAATATTACAAAAGGCCACACAAACAAAAAATTCATGTGGCCATTGGATGATCAATAGTCACACAAAATACACATTTCTTCATTTTAAACAGCATATGGTCACATTTATTAACACTTTTGGCCACTTGAAGCTTAATTGTATGTGACTAAATACCCAAAACAAAGATGCTTTGTGTAAATAAATATTACAAAAGGCCACACAAACATAAAATTAATGTGGCCATTGGATGATCAATAGTCACACAAAATATACATTTCTTCATTTTAAACAGCATATGGTCACACTTATTAACACTTTTGGCCACTTGATGCTTAATTGTATGTGACTAAATACCCAAAACAAATATGTTTTGTGTGACTAAATATTACAAAAGGCCACACAAACATAAAATTCAAGTGGCCATTAGATGAACAATACTCACACAAAATACACGTTTCTTCACTTTAAACAGCATATTGTCACACTTATTCACACTTTTGGCCATTTTTTCTTAAATTGTGTGTGACTAACTAAAAAAAAACAATACCTGTTGTGTGACTAAATCCTCACAAACGTCACATTTATTATATATTCATGTGGCCACAGGACGGGAAATAGTCACACATAATACACATTTACTTGAATAAATCATCTCAAATGTCACATATATTATATATTTATGTGGCCAAAGGACGAACAATAGTTACTCTAAAAAAATATTCGTGTGACTATAAAGTGTTTACGGTCACTCATACTGACTAATCCAACAAAACTTGTGCCTAATTTGTCACACATATTCGGTGTTTTTGTCACTCTTTTTCGATGAAAAAAGCTACGCACTCAACAATGTGACCATATGCTACCTACGGTGGCGGGACCTTTGGTGACACACATAAAAAAAACGTGTGTGACTAAATGCATATCGTCACACATTTCTGGCGTGACCAATACAAATTTTTGTACCAGTGGATGGACATACCATAAGGTAGTGGTATTCCATGTGGATAGATGTTGTGGGACTATCCTACAACTCATTAGATGATCTTATACTCTTTGGCTTACGTATCTGCCAACCAAGTCATACCAGATGACATCAATAGTATTTTTAGCCTACTGCATACTTTATATTATAAGTCTTTGACCAAGTCAACGACTTCATGTGTATATTTTGACTAGAAAACATAAACATTAAATGTTTTATTATACATCGTAAGTTTACATGTCTTTAACAAGAAGACATAACAAGTTAACGTCTTTACTTTACGTTTTAAGTCTTTCAACAATTAACGGAATTGATGTTTGTGTCTTTACAAGAGACCTAAACATATTCAACTAAAGTAATTATAAGTGCCGACAAATGGCCTTAATAGTAATTTCAAGTTAATTTCATACTTCATGATTATGAATTTACAAGAAGACATAATCATATTTACTAAACAATTAAGCAAATATGTTGAAGTAGATTTTCATGTTATCTTGACATTTGTTCTAATTAGGGCAACATACATTTTATGTGTATAAGTCATAATAAACTCTTAGTTTTCTTACCTTGCGGTCAAGAAAACTATTAGTCACATTGTTATATGTTGTACCTTGCACATAATTAAGATTTCTCCCACTTGTGCATGGCACAACATCATGCAAGTATACAGATAATTGTTTGTATAAGCAATATGACAGTGTTACAGATAACATATGATTTTAGTCAAAATCAAAATATAGATGTGTAGAACTTTCATCGCTTTAATAATGAATCATGTATAACAATTTTATTGATAACATTTCAAGAAGCAACATCAGGAACACGACAAGTTATCTAATAAAATTTATGCAATGGTTCTCATAAAAACTATGATGCTTCAAATGTGGAAAGTAATGTATTATTTCAAGACAATCTAGAAATAATATGGGCAACTTGTAAGGTAATATAGCTTACAGCTCCCACTGGATTAAAGAACATTACATGTGTTTCATCACCAGTAATACAATCACGTAGCTCCCACTGGATTAAACAACATTATAAGTGTTACACCACCAGTGGAGAGTGAGTGACATTGGATACTTTCCTTCTTTCTTTGAATATCTACACATTATTGCTAATGTGAGTCACTTTGACTAGTAAACATGTACTTAGGTATTCAAGGAAGTGCATCAAGTTATAACATATAGATGATGGGCTAGCCATCATTTTTAACTTGAAAATAGGCATGCATTTCCTCCATGTTTATTGGGTTAAGACACATTGCTAGGTAATCATGCTAGTAATTGTCTTTACCACTTTTCGGTTTATTGATTTTCTGTTTTCTAATTATTTAAACTAATTTTAGTTTGGTAGCTATAGAAAACGTGTTCTCTAGTTATCCAAATATCTTATATTTCTTCAATGTTTCAAAACCGGAACTAGGGTTATAAAATGAACTTGATGGAATAAGATGTGCAACCATACTTAACCGTTTTGACTTTTACAAGATATCACGATTTCTAGAGTATGTGTGCTTTGAGTTTGATTAGAATTAGGACAATTCAAATATTCCTATTATGGTTTTTCCTCATAAAGAAACAGGATAAGAACAAGTCTCTGTCTTACAAGGAAAAGAAGATTTAGTTTGATCCTTTTAACAAGAAAAGAACAAACTTTTTTTTACGTTTTGTGTTCCATTAGTTCATTAATTGAATTCACAAAGTTCATATTTAGTATTTTCGATAATTATCATTTTATAAATTAACTACCCCATGTTTACAATTTAAAACAATTAATTTACGAAAAAGGCTAAGATCCACATTGTGCTTCTACTATCACATCAGTTGATCTGCTAGCAATAGTAGATTCAATTGGTAGGCGACGATCACCAATTGCATTACATGTACAACTCTTAGATCCTTATGTGACTTATGGCATCTAGTGTCAAACAACTAGTGTCATGTAGGCATGTTTAGTCCCATCTTTGCCTCAGGTCAAGGTCTCACCACTTAACTTGATTAAGTCATCCAATTTGAGAACGTGTAAGAATATATCTAGGTCTCACGCATAGAGAATAGTCACCTTGGGTTACAATTAAACCTAGGTCCCACGCATAGGTAAAAGGTAATTGCAAGTTTTCTCAACATTGGACAGCATGACTTAAATTTTGACGGGTAAACTGTTTTGACGTGGATAAAAAAAATGTACGAAAGGAGCTTGCATTCATCATTCGTAGCACAAGTTAAAAACTTTTCTTAACTTAAGTCTAATCATTGTTTTAATTTATGTGTGTCAAGTTTTCCATTTTCATGACTAATATTCATCCTACGTGGATAATAAGTTTGGACAATACATAAATGTAATAACATACATAACAAGTTTAAGTGTTATTTTAAAAACAATGATTTCAAGTTTCAAAAACTTTGTAAAACTAAATCAAAAGACTTAGTTTTGAAAATGGTTTGTGTTTCGTTTTAAGTTTTTAGAAAACTATTTGCAATTTATATATGATCACAAGATATATAAAAAGCAAAATCACAAACACATAACCACAATATGCAAAGCCTCAACCGATGCAAAAAACCTATGCTCGGTCTCGTGAGCAATCACGAGAACCAAGAGTCAACTAGGGACAAACCACACAACCACACGGAGGACTCCCACTTGCTCCAAGACAATCAAGAGCAAGTAGAAATCCCATAATGCAGATGAAAAGTAGTTGTTGTCCTTCCAGAATTTCTGTACTCGGAGGCCCAAACGACCTTGAAGGAGGACTCCCCGGGCTTAGCTCAAAACTAGAAAGTTGTAGGCCCATGTCTTGTGTACCTACAAAAAAATATTTAGCCAAAAAAATCCTTACCAATCATCGGGAAACTCCGTTTTACCAACTGGTTTTCCAGCAGTCATTTTCGGCAAAAATATCTTTAACTATTTCGCCTTTCACCACCAAGCCTCGATTACAAGATATTGAAAGTAAAATAAAACTAATCTACTTTCTACCTACTGTAAAAGTGCCCAAACAATGGCTACAACCAAAAAAATATTATTACATAAATGCCGAAACAATGGCAAAAACCCCAAAACACGAAATTTAACAATATTCACAACAATCCAATGCACAAGTGGTCTAGGTTTTCATCGGCTTTGCATATACACATAATAATACCATAATATTATGATCAATACAAGGTGCTGGCTAACTCAATGGACAAAAATGCATGTATTTGCCATGGAAATAAAATAAATGAAAAGAATTAAATTGTTAGCCAACGAAATAGAAGAAATTAGTTAACAATAATTAAAACCCCGATTGGTACGCGTATCAAATGGCCTTAGGTTCAAAATCCACTGATATCAGGACCTTCTTAATATCATTTTACCACAGAAAATTAAGCCATAGTGGCTGATTTGAAATCGTTTCATAAATCGATCAATTAAATGCGTTTTAGGCCATTTTTCACGTACACGACAAGAATACCAATTAATATATGCATAACAAATGGTCATGGGATCAAAATGTGCAGATCATAAGACCCCTCATGGATAGAATTATGTACAAAAAATAAGCCTTTGGGGCTGTTTTGAAAGTACAATTTTTAATCCATTAAAAACACGCGTTTTTATCCATTTTTACGCATACAAGATGATCATATGACATCATATGATGGCTCGTGATACCACTATAGGTGATGTTGAAAATATAAAAATAAAAGAAACATATAAACGCAACGGAAAACATCACCCACAAAGGATCCATAGAGTCATATGATTAATCAAAGTAAAACAAACAAGTTTTATACCTTTGTAGCTTGATCGGTAGAAATCAATGGAGACCTTCTTCACATGAACTTACCCTTGAAACCAAATGACCAAAATAGATCATCTCTATGATAGAAACACACTACACGTCATAGAACACCACCCGATGCTAGTCTTGACCTCGTAACACTAATTCTTGCAACAACCTAAAATAGATTAAGCAAAGAGGGATCAAAAAACACAAACCCTAGATGGGGTATTGTTTCTTGCCGTCACTTTTTGGAGGATGAGAGAGGGAAAACGTTTTGTTTGGAAGTCTATTTGTGATAAGTGATAAATCAAAGACTAAATCAACTTTGATCTTATCATTATCAAATTACACATAGCCCCTCCAGCAAGCTTACAATGCCTCTTTTCCCCTCCATATGGCCGACAATCATAAGGGCCCTCAATGGGCTTGCTCATTGTTGGCCCAGTCCAAAAACACTAAGTCTAACTTAGTATTTAATGGCCCGTTATTGATCCCGAGTTACGTAGTCGTTTATATATTGTAAATACGATAAATACAATCTATAAAATGGTGTCTCTGTGTATACGTGTGTGACCCCATAGGCTCACATATGTCTAGCCATATAATTATTTATTATGACACGAGCATACTCCAACAAATCCACCGCAAAACAATCCACCCACAAGATCTGTTTCCCGTATTCTCATATGACACTCCACCACAAAACACTCCACCTGAAGTTCTGTTTCCACCGGTAAACAATCCACCGGCAAACAATCCACCACGAAACCAACCCAATACCTTTGGGTTGACTGATGAAGAGCTATTCGAGCAAGATATGCAAATGTTGTTAGAGGTTCAAGCGAAGGAACAACGTCAGGCAAGAGCTCGTGAGGCGTATGCAAAAGCTAAAGAGGATCGAAGAAACCGTCGAGCAGAATGGCGATGGAAAATGGGATTAAACCGTGTGCCATCGAGTGAGGGCGATTCGAGTAACGAGGATTCGAGTGACGAGGGTTATGGCACAGACTGTATCATTTTCTTGATTCGTAGTTTTATTATCATTATCGTATCGTAGTTTAGGGGTTTTTATTTCCGTTTCGTAGTTTAATGTTGTAATCGTAGTTGTAATATAATTGTATGTTGCTTTATAAATGTTGTTTTAGTTATGTTTTATAAAGGGATAATGATTTCTAAATGTATCCAACTTGCCACGTTTTACTAAGTTGTGTATGGAACTTTTAATTTTGCTAACTTGGGGTCTGAACTTACTAATATTTGCTAAATTGTATACTAACGGGCTGATTAAGGGTTTCCGTTAGTATTATTTACATAAACCGTTCTTCTTGTTAGTACCAAGTTGCAAAATAAGTCCTAACGGTCGTTAAATTATTTACATAAAATGTCCTTGTGGTTAGCCCCTAACTTCAACAGTTAGTCCCCTTATCGGGTCGGATAATGGGTCAAGTTGGGTCAGATTACGGGTCGGATCGGGTGCCACGTGGACCACTGAGGTGGTGCCACGTGGCAGTAAGTATATACTCGTTTTGTTCTGCTGGGAATCGAACCCAAGACCTCCCGGTTGTGAGGAAGCTAGCTTACCAACTGAGCTAAGCATAGCTTCAATAATTTTAGTGCATAATATTTACTTTATATTAGTTGTTTATATTAGTTGTGTATGTAACTTCAATTATATTAGTGCATAATATTTACTTTTCGTAAAGTTGCTTTTAGGAATTACGAGTCAAGACTTGTTATATTGATTAAACCTTAATAAATATTCGTAAGAAATTGTGTGGAAATTTTTTTTTTTTTTTTAATCCCAAACGCACTTTTATACACTATTTTATGCCTTTTTCTTATTGACCATTACTAGACTTTATAATATGTGAAGGTTGACAAACGAAATATCATACGATAACTACAAAGTATAAACATTACCCCGTATTTATATGTTTCCAAGACTTTCTTTTTAATCACCAAAGGATAGTAGTCCATGGTTTTTAATTAAAATAGAATCTTTTATTTATTTTACTTATTTTTTATTGGTTAACAACATGTCATTTTAAAACCAAGTTTCAAATATTCTCTTCAGATAAGATATATTAGAGAAAGATTTTCTGATAGCTAAAGTTGTTTCCTTCACGACCTTTTTAGTTTTTACATAGTATAAATCATAAACAAATAAAGGAAATTACTAAAAGAAGGTTATATAATAAATAATATTTTTCTTGTAACGTTTCCTACTTTCCTATCATTTTTAGGGTTAGCTATATCAAATAAAGGAATTACTAGTAAAAGTTTCGGTTGCATGTCGCAAAGAAGTTGGGTAATATTGTATCCTAAAGTAGTAAAGTACTTAATGTTTGAAACGTATACAGTGCAATGGCTTTATATTTAATTATGGCTTAACTTGTCACGATAATGCATGTTGCCCAACATGTAACGATAATGCATGTTTCTCAAAAGATATAAGTCATATAACTTATTTGCCTGAAAGTTAGGAGTAAAGCTGCAAATGCAAAATTTGTATTGTGATCATCACTAAGTTGACCTAGTTTTACTTAGATTTCAAGCTTTAGAGCTATGACTATGATGGTGATGAATGTACTCATTTGGAGGTAGTGCAAAACGAAATCAAATTGTAGGTGAATGAAAATGGAAGCAAAATAAAGGGAGTTACTATGCATTAAAGCTACGTACCTAAATTTGTTATCATCAAGCATGCTGCACATGAAAGTTCTTGTGAGTTTGTATGCTAAAGAAGTCAAATGCACGTCGAATAAACAAAAGGTTGTTACATACACAACTATTATAAAGTAAATATTATGCACTAAAATTATTGAAGCTATGCTTAGCTCAGTTGGTAAGCTAGCTTCCTCACAACCGGGAGGTCTTGTGTTAGATTCCCAGCAGACGCAAAACGAGTATATATATTTACTGCCATGTGGCACCACCTCAGTGGTCCACGTGGCACCCGATCCGACCCGACTTGACCCATTATCCGACCCGATGTCACGTGGCACCACTCGTATGGTGACACGTGGTGACCGATAAGGACTAACTGTTGAAGTTAGGGACTAACCACAAGGACGTTTTATGTAAATAATTTAACGACCGTTAGGACTTATTTTGCAACTTGGTACTAACGGGAAGGACGGTTTATGTAAATAATACTAACGAAAAACCTTAATCAGCCCGTTAGTACACAAGTTTGCAAAGATTAGTAAGTTCAGACCCCAAGTTAGCAAAATTAAAAGTTCAATACACAACTTAGTAAAACGTGGCAAGTTCGATACATTTAGAAATCATTATCCCTTTTATAAATGTTGTTTTATTTATTAAATGAAATATTTGTTTTAGTTTAGGGTTGAATTTGAAAATAGTTGAGTTAAATTTTTGTTTAACATGTAGACACAAGGTTGGTCGAATTTGAGACCGAAGTTGGGGAATTGCTTTGCTCGATGATGTTCGACTAATACTCCACATTGGAGTTCGACCGATGTTGACATCGGTCAAGAATTAAAAACTTTTCCGACCTTTTGCTACAAGCCTTAAAGAAAAACCTAGCTATATTTATACAGGGTAAATTTAAAAAAGTAAGTCATTCCTTATCCGCTTCACTCTTTCTTTTGAACCTAACCAAACACCACATAAGTGTTTGACTCGCCAGAAATATAGAATTTATAAACGTTTTATTGACTGATGCGGTTACAATAAATTGTTTTTTACTCTATATGATTACTATACTTTTCGTTACTATTAACAATTGCAGTTAATATTAATACAACAATACCATTTTAATATGGTTAAAAATGATGTCATAAATATGTCCTGATTGCAAGCAAAATTATTTTTTACAATTATTATCACTATCATAACTACCTTAGTATACAATTATTAAGGCTACAATGAAAATTAGGGTGTATTTGGCAAAAATGAGAGTAGGAGTAAGCAGTGGCGGATCTAGGAATTCACAATAAGATGTGTACTATATATCTACATTTTTTTTTCAAAGATTTTTGACTCGGGTCGGGTTTTACGAGTCAAATTTTCCAGGTTTTTTTGTTGGAATCTTCATAGAAAAAAGTTTTGAAAAAGCTAAACTGAGAAATATTATTAATCCTAATATTTAAAATCATAAATAAAAATTCTAACGAGTAGTTTATACTAATGAAGCCCGGAGTAAATATAATAATGTGAAGAAAAAAAATAATTACACCTTTTCTTAAAAACTTATATAAATATCTAAGTCCAGCGAAAGGACCCAAAAATTGCAAAGCCTAAAAAGAAATTTGGTGCCGTCACGTGTCCCCTTTTTATTTTATTTAAAAAATCTGGATAGGGGCAAAATAGTAAAATTACTCGTTTTTTCTTTTTGCACCTCAAATTTCAAACGCACATATCTCTTAAACGACAAACTTTTAGAAAAAACCGATTTCACCATAATTTTTAAAATTTAATCCTCTTTAATTTGGTATAAATGTTTTTAATTTTTTCGAAACTTTTTTTTTGACATACGAAATGGGTGTTAATTTTCTTTATTTTTTGGGCATTTTCGACCTTATTTTGTACCAACATAAATGCCGAAACGTGAAAAATTTAAAACATGAAAGTCGTAGATTTTGGTTCACTCTTTACCCAGAAATTTGAATCACTCAAATCTAATATGAAATGAGTGAGATATCGTATGTTAAAGATGACGTTTTACTCATATTTGTTGCACACAACGTGTTTGATGAAATGTTTAGCTTAGATTTTTAGTCTTAAAATCGAGTTAAATGCACTAATTTTTGTACAACAATGCACCTTTAGTCATTTTATTAATGTAAGATTCAAAATGTTTTGTGTTTTTTTTTGTTTTTTTTAACTGATGAACCATATTAACTGATTAACCTTATTAACTGATTTTCAAAAAAGACATTTTGTTCATCAGTTACTTTGGTTGAACCATATTAACTGATGAACCTTATTAACCTTATTAACTGATTGTTAGACCCGTTTCCCGGGTATTGGGACCCCACCCTAGATGAAATGGACTAAGGGCCTTACGTGATTGGTTAGTCAACGAATGTTGCGTAATGGTCAAACCCGATAGTCAAAGTATGACTAATATAGATATATAATATGATGCATAACTAAAAGGGCCTAAGTTGCCATTGTGGTAAGTATGTTATAAGTTAAGTGTGGCCAAAATAGAAGGAAAGGGACTTGAGGGGCCTTTCTTGCCATTAAGCCAAACTTGTGTCTAGATAAGATTATCTATGGATTCTAGAGAAATCCATATTATTCTTTAGCCTTTGAGAAGGCCGGTTTCTAGTGAGAAGAAAAGGGAGGGAAAATAGCTAAGTGATGATCTAAGATGAAGAAAGTGAAGATGAAGTGTCAATAGTCTTTCTTTAGTAATGATCATCACAAGTAAGTAATCTATTGTCTTGATTTAGTAAAGCTATAGATATTGAGTAAAGTGGGTTTTCATCATATGATCAAGATATGATCATATGATGAATGGTAAGGTAGATGATTATGTTTTGATGGGTTTTGTTAACCCTTGTTATGTATTTGATTATTATGTTGTTAGGCTGTGATTATTTGTGAAGGATGGTGATGATGATTGAAGGTTGTGATGATGATGATGTTCTTGTTGTTGTTTAGCTTGGATTGAGGTAAGTAAAATGATGATAGCATATGTTATATGGATTTCTATCATTATGTGTTATGTATGTTTATGATGAGAAGATGAGCTTGGGTTATGCTTATGTGATGCCATGTTATGGCTTATGTGTTGAAGAAGCTATGGATATGTTGATGTTATGTGCTAGTTGAGATTTGAGTAGTGAGCCATGATGTAAGTGTTTTATGTATATGATGCATTATGTGGTTTGAAGTATGATTATATGTTATGATCGTTTTACTTACTAAGCGAAAGCTTATGGTTTAGTTGTCTAAACTTTTGTAGGTTCTTGTGATCTTGGATGGCTTGGATATAAGTGGATTAAGGAATTGGATTAGCAAGATTTAAGGTAGTATGTGATTAGGAGCTTAGGTAGAATACCGAGCTCGTGTGTAAGTTTGTACCCCCGTTGGTCTTTTCATGTTCTATAAAGTTAACTCAAGTGTCAAAGTGTATGATAAATAAGTTCTAATGATTTGGTAGTCATTGTGGTAAGTCAAAGCATGTTTGAAGTGTTTATACTCAAGTATAAAGGGGTGTTTGGTTTATGTATGAAATTACCCATTTTGGGTTGTAAACGGGTCAAGTGCCCTTTGAACACGTTTGTTATGTTAATCTAATGGCTTTGAGTGAGTTTGGCGTGGATATAAGGTAGCAGGGGTCGATTAATGTGAAAGGCCAAATTTCGGTATGGATATCCCAAATTTCGGTTTATACCGAAATTTGGTACCAAATTCTCAAATTTCGGTTTCAATTTCGGTGTGAATAGTGGACAGATTTTGTCGGTTTTTGAAAAATCATATCTTTTAATCCGTAAGGAGTCACGGGTCGTGCCACCCGGCGTTTCGAAGGTAATTAAGTCTAGTTTCATTTAAAAATAGTCTCAAGTCCTGAATGTGTGTATATATTTTTTTTCAGTTTTCCAAAGAGTAACAGCAGGTCAATTTTAGTTCAAGCGTTTCCGCGTAAAAAGTTTTAGTTTTTGGTCTAAGCGGGCACGGGGTGTAACAAATTGGTATCAGAGCTTCGGTTTAAGTGAATTAGGTTTCCACTATAGGTTGCCTAGTCTTAAACCACTCCTAGAAGCGTTAGACGTAAGTGTTAGTCGCGCGGAAATTGATTGCTAAGTGCTAGACGAATTATGTCTTATGTTAGTTGAGCCTATTGATGATAGGTGATGTATGCTTGTGATAGTGTTGTTGTGTTTGAGATACAAGTCCATGGGGACTTGAGATGTTTAGATGATTAGTTGACCGCACACCTTGGTTGGTGCCGGTGATTTGTATTGCAAATATGTGATTGTTTAATCGAGTTATAGTAATAGAATGCGAGTAGCCATGCTAAGCGGTGTTAGAGATGGGTTAGTAAGTGAACTAAGGTTTATGATGCCTTAGTTATGAGGTTGGCTATTGCTTGCGGCTATTAAAATGTTGAAGTTTAGACATAGATTGATTATGCGATATGATGTATGATGCCATAGACTTTATGTTTTGATTATGTTATAAATGTTTTAACACTTGTTGGATAAGTGTTAAATGTTATGATATGATTGCTTGTGTGATGGTAAGTCTATGGTAGTTGTTTATATGTCTAAGTTTTATGTGTTGTGCTTGAGAGCACGATTGTATAGAAGTGTATGAATTGAGATAGATGCATTGGAATGCATAATATATGATCACTTAGTGTTGGAAGGAAGTTGAAAGAACACATCGACATGTGAAATAAGAAAAGATAAGTATGGTAAGTGTTGGATAAAGCATAAATGCTTTGAAAGCGTGATATAAAGTAAGGTATGAATATTGAAGTATGTTGTAGTTGGTTGATTAGAAAGACAAGATTGTTATGATAACGAATAGATGCTTGAAGGCATGAAATCTTTATATGAGTAACTAAAATGAGAAAGTTAAAGTGTATATTTAAAACGTGATGAGATCATGTTTCATATAAAACATGTTTGATAAGTAAAACGTGTTAGTAATATATGGTAAAGCATGAAGACTAAAAAGTGATGAATGAGATATAGATTGCGCTAGAAGTCATAAGTGACTTGAAGTATACTAGAAAGAAATGTAAAACATGAATATAACCATGTTAGTCTATATTTGGAATGTGTATGATGAGATTGCGAAGTGTTATAGAATAAACCTATGTAAGGTTTATATGCGTGAAAGTTGAATAGATTAAATGAAGTGATAGTATGAGTTGAGAATATGGTCAACAAGGGTTGACGGGTGATAGTAAAAGTGTGTTGTAAGAACACGTTGAGATGTGTAAGTTGTAATGAATAAGCATTACATATAAATTTACTAATTAAAGATGGCACATAGCTAGTATATGAGTCAACTTGGGGTTGACGGATGAAAGATAAGTTGCATTGTGAGAATGCAAATTTAATAAATGGGCAAGTGTTATATAGAAACTTGTCTAGATAATAGTAAGCGTGATAGTGAATGTTGAGATTGCGTAAGGCAATGAGAAATGTTGAGATGATAGTGTGTACTTAATGATAAAAGTACATGAAAGATAAAACGAGTAAAGATGTTAAAGTAATCATAGCTTGGATCCAATGCTCTAGTTTTGGCATCCTTTGGGATGGCCTAGCTTGCCTTTATGGCATGGTTGTCTAGCTTGCCTTATGGCATGGTTGTCTAGCTTGCCTTTATGGCATGGTTGTTTAGCTTGCCTTAGCGGCATGGTTGTTTAGCTTGCCTTATGGCATGGTTGTTAGCTTGCCTTCATGGCATGTGTTTTGGCATCCTTTGGGATGGCATAGCTTGCCTTTATAGCATGGTTGTCTAGCTTGCCTTATGGCATGGTTGTCTAGCTTGCCTTTATGGCATGGTTGTTTAGCTTGCCTTAGCGGCATGGTTGTTTAGCTTGCCTTATGGCATGGTTGTTTAGCTTGCCTTAGCGGCATGGTTGTTTAGCTTGCCTTATGGCATGGTTGTTTAGCTTGCCTTAGCGGCATGGTTGTTAGCTTGCCTTTATGGCATGGATGGAAAGTTAGTGAGATTGGATCCAAGGCTAGAAAAGATGAAAACGTGAGTAGGATGATTTATAATCTCCTTATTTAAATGGATTGGGACGCCTCTTCATTTAAATAAAGAAATTGTAAATCTCCGAACCATAAGTTTATAATTCCTTACTTGCATGGATTGGGACGCCTTTTTATGTAAGTAAAGAGTTATAAACGAGTGGGCTTATGTGTAACCGATATGGCATGAATACTGGTAGAGAAATGAGAACGTGAAAACTAAAACGAGTTAGACGTCATAAGACAAGAGATTAGATGTGAATAAAAGTTTATAGCGGTGCTAAGGTCATATGTGAACCTTAAGATAGACGTCTAGAATGAATTATGAATTAAATTGATAAGTTAATTGGTGAGCTTTTCCGATAGTTAATAAGAAAGCTTGCTAAAGTAATGCGCGAGAAAGAATTTTTGAAGGTGCCGTTTGTATGGTACTTTGTGTAAATTGAAATAAGTTACCGGTTTTGAAGTAGATAAGTGTTGGTATTATGTAAGATGCGAAATTAACCGGTATAAGATGTTATGTCTTGTTAGTGCATGGGCGTATATCGTGTTATAGTGATGAAGTTTGACTTATGTAAAGTCAAAGTAGTAAAATTTTCCCGTATGACAAGTCGTCAATTGTGGGAAATTTTAGTTAAGCTTGTGATGAGAAAGTTGTTTTTAGTGGATTATGAGTTATGTTTATGTATAGCAAGTTTAGAAATTGCATGATCATTTAGATCGTTGCAAGGAATTGGCTTAGAAAGCATGAGAACAAGGACATGTATATGTCGTGAATTTAGTTTTGGATAGTTTTAGACGAGTGATTTCGGGGACGAAATCTAAATAAGGGGGATAGAATTGTTAGACCCGTTTCCCGGGTGTTGGGACCCCACCCTAGATGAAATGGACTAAGGGCCTTACGTGATTGGTTAGTCAACGAATGTTGCGTAATGGTCAAACCCGATAGTCAAAGTATGACTAATATAGTTATATAATATGATGCATAACTAAAAGGGCCTAAGTTGCCATTGTGGTAAGTATGTTATAAGTTAAGTGTGGCCAAAATAGAAGGAAAGTGACTTGAGGGGCCTTTCTTGCCATTAAGCCAAACTTGTGTCTAGATAAGATTATCTATGGATTCTAGAGAAATCCATATTATTCTTTAGCCTTTGAGAAGGCCGGTTTCTAGTGAGAAGAAAAGGGAGGGAAAATAGCTAAGTGATGATCTAAGATGAAGAAAGTGAAGATGAAGTGTCAATAGTCTTTCTTTAGTAATGATCATCAAAAGTAAGTAATCTATTGTCTTGATTTAGTAAAGCTATAGATATTGAGTAAAGTGGGTTTTCATCATATGATCAAGATATGATCATATGATGATATGGTAAGGTAGATGATTATGTTTTGATGGGTTTTGTTAACCCTTGTTATGTATTTGATTATTATGTTGTTAGGTTGTGATTATTTGTGAAGGATGGTGATGATGATTGAAGGTTGTGATGATGATGATGTTCTTGTTGTTGTTTAGCTTGGATTGAGGTAAGTAAAATGATGATAGCATATGTTATATGGATTTCTATCATTATGTGTTATGTATGTTTATGATGAGAAGATGAGCTTGGGTTATGCTTATGTGATGCCATGTTATGGCTTATGTGTTGAAGAAGCTATGGATATGTTGATGTTATGTGCTAGTTGAGATTTGAGTAGTGAGCCATGATGTAAGTGTTTTATGTATATGATGCATTATGTGGTTTGAAGTATGATTGATGAGGCGAAAAATGAACCACTTTTAAGGGGTCATTTAAGCCCGGAACTGAATTTATTTGATCAAATATTGCCCTAAATCGTTCCTTTTGTGATTTTAGGTACTTGGAGAGTGAATTCTGGAAAAGAAGCTGTTTTGGACGTTTTTGGAGCATAAAAGTGAAGAAAACGGCTAAGTCACTATTTTCCTTGCTGGAATCAAGTTCCTGACGGCGTCAAGAGTAACAATCTGACGGCGTCAGATGCATCTTCAAATAATTTTACCGAAAGTTCATGACGGCGTCAAGAAGAAGGATGACGGCGTCAACGTGCATGGAATATTTTACCGAAGGTTTGTGACGGCGTCACATGAAGGGCGTCAAGAGTAATTTTTATGACGGTCAAGGGGTGACGGCGTCAAAAGTAGATCTAGCCCGTCCGAGTAACTATTTGGCGGCGATCTGACGGCGTCACAAGTTTGTTCTTGACGCCGTCAGACCTGTTTTCCTATATATACTTTTCTAGTTTTTTAGTTTTAAAGAGAGAGTTTTGGAGAGAAACCCTAGATACGAATTTGGTGTAACTTTGCAGGTTTTTCAAGGGTTCCAAACCCTTGATACCTTTCAAGTTTAATTAAGATAAGTATTCCTTTATTCAATCAATATGTCTATGTGTTGGTTGTCTATCTTTTGTTCTTGTCTTGATTCTACTATGCTAGGCTAATCTATCTTTGTGTTTGCTTAGATCTAATGAAACCTAGATGTTGATTATGTGTTGATTACTTGCTTGTAGTTGTTTATGGATGAATGATTTTGTGTTAGGCTTAAGAAAACTGGCAGATCTCCAAATGGTAACATGCTTGAACGTCTTAGGAAACACTGAACCGATATGCACTAGGTCTTTATTGGTAGTATTTAATGCATGAGCCACTGTTTCTGATCCCTATAGTTGTGCTGGGCATGGTGTAGGAGTAGATAAGAGCTCATAGAACTGGGGAGTTACGTGCATCACCCCATGAATGGTATTAAGGAATACAACCCGTCATCCATGCAACTATAACAAGTAATTAACATATAAAAGATATCTAGGGAGTAAGGAAATCTAAGTAAACACATTTTCTCCAATTCTTGCTCACAACTTTAGTTTAATATTAGTTTAATTAGTTTTAATTTAATTGCATCTTAGTTCTGGGTTAGTTGAATAACAACTAATTCCGCCCAAATCCTTCAAACCCGAGATTTTAATTGCTTTCTAAAAAATATAAAAACACAAAAAAATAATCATCTCTCACCTCTAGAACTATTAATTAGGTTTTCTAATCCTAGCGACACTATTCCCAAGCTGAACGATCAATCCCCCGGTACCTGCCACTATACTATACTACAACGATCAGGTACACTGCCTGGTGGGGGTTGTAAGCCTCGCGAGATCCCTCGAGAGGTAAAGCAAGGTGCGATTCCCACGCATCAAGTTTTTGGCGCCGCTGCCCGGGGAATAGTTATTGTCTAGGTTAGTTTATCTTTTTATTAGGTCTACTTGCTAGATTCCTTTCTAGTAAGACTTTATTTTTATTTTTAGGTCTTCTTTAGTCTATCTTTTTCTTCGTGTCTTTGTTCGTAACCTTTACCATCCGACATCATGGAAGGTGGTAACATCTTTGAACCCATCATCCCACCACAACAACCTTTAGAACCCCTTAGACCCCGAACCCTAGGAGAGTACTCCCGACCTAGCCACCAAGGCTATCGAAACACCATTGAGCTCACCGGAGCCAATGTGACTCCCTTGCGATCCGACACCATCCGGTTGGTGCAAAGCGGATGTGCATTCCATGGACTTCGTTCCGAAGATCCAAACCAACATCTTAAGGACTTTCTCAAAATCGTTGATTCCATAGACCTAGATGTTGCAACTAGAGAGACTACCCGTTTACGCCTATTCCAATTCTCTCTACGGGATCAAGCTAGTCAATGGCTTGAGCGTTTACCCGCGGGATCCATCACCACATGGGATGATCTCACCACTCGTTTCCTTGCTCAATTTTTCCCACCGGGGAGAACTACTAAGCTTAGGAATGACATCTTGATGTTCCAACAACGTCAAGGTGAAACTCTCTATGAAGCATGGACTCGATTCAAGGACTTACTCCAAAAAGTCCCTCATCATGGCATAGATCTTTGGCTCCAAGTCCAAATCTTCTATGACCATATCGATCTCTCCACGAGGCGAACCATTGACCAATCGGCTGGTGGTAAGCTACGTGATCTAAGTGCGGAACAATCATGGGAACTCATAGAAGATCTTGCTCTCTATGACAATGAAAGTTGGAACGATCCCCGTGATTTGAACAAAACGGTCAAGGCAATATCTTTGCCTTCGAACAAATCTAGCACTCCCGACCGTAGGATCATGGAACTTGAAGATCAAGTCAAGTTTCTCATGAAATCTTACGAAGCTCCTAAGCCTTCAAGCCAAGTGAATAAAATCACTTCTTCATGCGAATTATGTAGTGGTCCCCATGACACTCGTGATTGTGTGGAACTCCCCGGAACAGCTTTTGCGGACTACGCATCCACGCGTACCGACGAAGCGGGAGATAAGTGGTACACTTTCAAACCCGAGCCCAACCCTTATGGTGATTCATACAACCCCTCTTGGAAAAATCACCCAAACTTTAGGTGGAAACAAAATCAAGCTAATTCTTCCAATCCACCTAATCGTTACCAACCAAACGGTCCACCCTCCAACCGTACTTTTAACAACAATCCTTCTAACAACTATGGTAGTACCAACAATCTTGAAGGATTGATGTCAAAATTTATGGCATCTCAAGAAGCTCGCATAGCTAGGTTTGAAACCGAATTCAACCAACAACAAACTGAGATGACCAACAAGATAGACAACTTGTTGAAAGCCCTCAACAACCAAGCGTTAACCACACCTAGGAAGGACATTAAGGACCCCTCATCATCCAAACAAGTCCACTTTGTCAATGTTGTCACTATTAAATCAAAAGAGGAGGTTAGAGAAGAAAGTGACAAGGATGAAGTTGGAATAGAAGCCAAGCCTAGGGATGAAATTAAGGAAGTGGAGGTTAATAAGGAAGAAAAGTTAGAGGAAGTAGAAAACATAGAAAAATACTTCGATAAGTTGCCCACCAAGGAAGAACGGGAATACCACAAAGATTTATTCGATGGCCCCGAGACACCATATATCCTTGGTTCACCCCTTATTAAAGTAGGTGATTCCTCTAACATCAACATACCATGCAACATTGGGCATATGCATGTATGGAAAGCGTATATAGATCCTAGGTCTCCTATAAACATCATGACTAGGACCTATTATAATTGGGTAATGAAAAAGCAGCTTAATTTTAGGAAGATGCCCAATAGGAACCTCATAAGTAATTTTGTAGGGAGAGTGAAGGGATTGCATGTGATCATAGGTAATCTCACCTATGAGATAGATTTTGTGATAGTTGAAGACACTCGTCCGGTGATAGATGCTTGCCTAAGCCAAGTAATATTTGGAAAACCATTTGTGGAGGCCACTAGGATGAGTTATGATCCGACTCTAGGGATAGTCAGATTTAAGGAAGAGAATGATGAAGTTGCCTATCAAATGCCCCACAAGATTGAACAATACCGCCTTCTCTCTAACTTCGAAAAAGAACACAAACAAGCGGTTTACTATAGGAATGAGGAGGATAGACGTAGAGGAGTAGAATATGTTATGAATAGGATACTTGGTTTCTACAAAGAATGCTTGCAACTAGGTCCGGAATACAAAACAGGTTTAAAAGACGACCTAGGGAATGAGACCAAAGATGAAATCACGTAGTAATCCATGGCCTTGAGTCTAGCTACAAGACTCGTAAATAAAGAAAAGCGCTTCTTGGGAGGCAACCCATGCTTTGTGTGTTTTACTTTGTTTGTTTGTTATTTGCTTCCGTATGCATGCTTCATTTTTATTGTTGGTAGATCATGTTTCAAAATTAAAAAGTGGAAATACTTTATTATGTTGTTTAGCCTAGTCTTAACTCCAACCTAAAAGTATTTTTGCAAAAGATAAGTGTAAGGGGAAACCCCAAATTTGTTTTTAAGAAACACACGATCATGATCTTCCACAATATTAAGTGAGCATGTATATTAGTATTTGTTAGAGTCAAATGCTTGTATTGAGTCATAATGAAGTTTTGCAGGATTTTCCAGGAAGTAGAACCAAGTTTTTCCAGAAATTTTCCGGAAACTTAACACAAGAATTTCTGCAGGTCCATTCTGACGGCGTCAGGAGTTTACTCTTGACGGCGTCAGGAGTTAAAATCTGGAAATTTTACCAGTTTTGTTTTTCTAACGGAGTCTTTAAGTTTTTGTGAATAATTAAGTTTTATAATCTCCAGGAAATCTGCAAACTTCATTTACAAGCATTATATCTTACTTTGTTTTCTAGGATTTTGTAAGTTATATAGGATGCCGCCGATTTTACGCGAGGTTGTCTTGTCTACTTTCTCAGGTTTTACAGGTTATATTGGACAAGAAGATGATTTATATTCTGGAAGGGAAGCTTTGATTGTTCGTTTTCTTGGAAGAAGATTTAACCTGGCCACCTATAATCCATACCGAGCGAATCAGGGGAGTATTTGATTTCATTCTTTTTACTTCTTTTACTTTTACATTCTTTACTTGAACATTGGGGACAATGTTCATCTTAAGTGTAAGGGGAGGGTAAATTGATGATACCATACAATACACTTTCGCTTGAGTTTGCTTTGTTTGATAGTAGATGTGTAATAAAACTATGATAAATACTTGTTAGTGTAATTTTAGCGCCAAATTTAAAATTTTTTACAACATTTAGGAGTGAAACTTTAGCCATAGCAAGCGTCTCATGGATAGGAGATTGTATAACTAGCACATAACCGTATATTCAGAAAAATTTTCCACCCAAAAATGTGAGGTTCGCCTTTAGTTTTGATAGGAAAAGCATTTACTATTAGTGCTTATGAGTGTACCGGTAGCATTTAGATTCTAGAACTTGCGTTAGTGATGCATCCCAAGACCGCTAGTGAGACTACATTCGTGTAGTAGGATTTACTAAATGATAAGAGGCATTAGGATCACCCTTGTGTTAAACCCGTATCATAATTTCTTGACCACTTAAGTCATATTGTTTGACTAGTTAAGTCAATTAATTTTTCCCACACCCTTAGCGTTGTACTCATTTTTAGTACACGAAACCCCTAGTACACCCCTCCGAGCCTATCTTTTCGTTTCTAACTTTAAGCATTTTACTTAAAGGAAGAATTTGTTACACCCCACTTAAATGTACACCCAAATCGCCTTAGCCTTCCGTGTATGCACTCATCTTTAGTGCATTATTGTTATTTGTTAAACCCTAAGTTAACTATCTAATTGATTACATGGTTGCTAAGTCGAGTCATATCCTTGTACATATTGTTTTGGGACGATTGGGACTCATGGGTAAGTACTTATTTTATGGAGTAATGGGGAAGAACATCATATATTACCCCCATATGTACGTTAATCTTAAAAGTGCTCCAAGTGTTTTGATTTTCTTAATTCGAGTCATTAGATTAGTTTTATGTAAAGTATGTAAAGATTCAAATGTAAGGGGAATTCCCATTTCCCTTGATGTATTATTTTGGATGGTAGGGCAAGAGTGTATGCAAAAAAAAAAAAAAAAAAAAAAAAAAAAAAAAAAAAAAAAAATAGAAAGAAGAAAAAAAAAGAAAAAAAAATAGAAAAAGAAAGAGAAAAACATACGGACTACCATCCCTTTTTATTCTTTGTTTATTTTATGTTTTTGTTATTTTTCATTTATTAGCTTAAGTCGAGTCTAGTCTTGGCTTAGCAACGCCATATTGTACATGTAATTAACCAAGATTGTTAGCTCGCCACCAGAAAAACTTCCTTTATCCAACAAAACCGTGTAATTCATATCCCTACACCTAACGTTACAACCCTTTGAAAGACCTCTTTGATAGTTTATCTTAGGTGCTTACGCCATGTGGTGGAGGTTTGATCCTTTCCCAAGCCTATGGTAATCTATTTTGCTATGACAGGTAGTGAGAGATATCTTCCATTTCCATAATGTTTTATTACTTTATTACACCCGAGAGATGTGAGTATCTAAACACTATTTGTGAGGTGCTAGTGTATGACCTCCGAGCTTGTCTTTGGTCTTTAGTGGAACGATTATTTGTTGTAATTACTTTTATATTAGTGTTAAATGACCTCTAACTTGTCTTTTGATTAGAATAAAAGCATATTTGCTTGAGGACAAGCAAATCTCAAGTGTAAGGGTATTTGATGAGGCGAAAAATGAACCACTTTTAAGGGGTCATTTAAGCCCGGAACTGAATTTATTTGATCAAATATTGCCCTAAATCGTTCCTTTTGTGATTTTAGGTACTTGGAGAGTGAATTCTGGAAAAGAAGCTGTTTTGGACGTTTTTGGAGCATAAAAGTGAAGAAAACGGCTAAGTCACTATTTTCCTTGCTGGAATCAAGTTCCTGACGGCGTCAAGAGTAACAATCTGACGGCGTCAGATGCATCTTCAAATAATTTTACCGAAAGTTCATGACGGCGTCAAGAAGAAGGATGACGGCGTCAACGTGCATGGAATATTTTACCGAAGGTTTGTGACGGCGTCACATGAAGGGCGTCAAGAGTAATTTTTATGACGGTCAAGGGGTGACGGCGTCAAAAGTAGATCTAGCCCGTCCGAGTAACTATTTGGCGGCGATCTGACGGCGTCACAAGTTTGTTCTTGACGCCGTCAGACCTGTTTTCCTATATATACTTTTCTAGTTTTTTAGTTTTAAAGAGAGAGTTTTGGAGAGAAACCCTAGATACGAATTTGGTGTAACTTTGCAGGTTTTTCAAGGGTTCCAAACCCTTGATACCTTTCAAGTTTAATTAAGATAAGTATTCCTTTATTCAATCAATATGTCTATGTGTTGGTTGTCTATCTTTTGTTCTTGTCTTGATTCTACTATGCTAGGCTAATCTATCTTTGTGTTTGCTTAGATCTAATGAAACCTAGATGTTGATTATGTGTTGATTACTTGCTTGTAGTTGTTTATGGATGAATGATTTTGTGTTAGGCTTAAGAAAACTGGCAGATCTCCAAATGGTAACATGCTTGAACGTCTTAGGAAACACTGAACCGATATGCACTAGGTCTTTATTGGTAGTATTTAATGCATGAGCCACTGTTTCTGATCCCTATAGTTGTGCTGGGCATGGTGTAGGAGTAGATAAGAGCTCATAGAACTGGGGAGTTACGTGCATCACCCCATGAATGGTATTAAGGAATACAACCCGTCATCCATGCAACTATAACAAGTAATTAACATATAAAAGATATCTAGGGAGTAAGGAAATCTAAGTAAACACATTTTCTCCAATTCTTGCTCACAACTTTAGTTTAATATTAGTTTAATTAGTTTTAATTTAATTGCATCTTAGTTCTGGGTTAGTTGAATAACAACTAATTCCGCCCAAATCCTTCAAACCCGAGATTTTAATTGCTTTCTAAAAAATATAAAAACACAAAAAAATAATCATCTCTCACCTCTAGAACTATTAATTAGGTTTTCTAATCCTAGCGACACTATTCCCAAGCTGAACGATCAATCCCCCGGTACCTGCCACTATACTATACTACAACGATCAGGTACACTGCCTGGTGGGGGTTGTAAGCCTCGCGAGATCCCTCGAGAGGTAAAGCAAGGTGCGATTCCCACGCATCAATGATTATATGTTATGATCGTTTTACTTACTAAGCGAAAGCTTATGGTTTAGTTGTCTAACCTTTTGTAGGTTCTTGTGATCTTGGATGGCTTGGATATAAGTGGATTAAGGAATTGGATTAGCAAGATTTAAGGTAGTATGTGATTAGGAGCTTAGGTAGAATACCGAGCTCGTGTGTAAGTTTGTACCTCCGTTGGTCTTTTCATGTTCTATAAAGTTAACTCAAGTGTCAAAGTGTATGATAAAGAAGTTCTAATGATTTGGTAGTCATTGTGGTAAGTCAAAGCATGTTTGAAGTGTTTATAGTCAAGTATAAAGGGGTGTTTGGTTTATGTATGAAATTACTCATTTTGGGTTGTAAACGGGTCAAGTGCCCTTTGAACACGTTTGTTATGTTAATCTAATGGCTTTGAGTGAGTTTGGCGTGGATATAAGGTAGCAGGGGTCGATTAATGTGAAAAAGGGCCAAATTTCGGTATGGATATCTCAAATTTCGGTTTATACCGAAATTTGGTACCAAATTCTCAAATTTTGGTTTCAATTTCGGTGTGAATAGTGGACAGATTTTGTCGGTTTTTGAAAAATCATATCTTTTAATCCGTAAGGAGTCACGGGTCGTGCCACCCGGCGTTTCGAAGGTAATTAAGTCTAGTTTCATTTAAAAATAGTCTCAAGTCCTGAATGTGTATATATTTTTGTCAGTTTTCCAAAGAGTAACAGCAGGTCAGTTTTAGTTCAAGCGTTTCCGCGTAAAAAGTTTTAGTTTTTGGTCTAAGCGGGCACGGGGTGTAACACTGATGAACCTTATTAACTGATGAACCATATTAACTAATGAACCTTATTAACCTTATTAACCGATGAACCTTATTAACCTTATTAACTGATGAACCATATTAACTGATTGACCTTATTAACTGATTTTTAAAAAAGACATTTTGTTAATCAGTTACTTTGGTTGAACCATATTAACTGATGAACCTTATTAACCTTATTAACTGATGAACCTTATTAACTGATGAACCTTATTAACTTTATTAACTGATGAACCTTATTAACTGTGATCAATTGATGAACCCAAACATTTGATCAAATTTGATGAACCTGAAATTGATGAATTTGAAAAAATTGATGAACCTGAAATTGATGAACCAAACTGATGAACAAAATGTCTTTTTTGAAAATCAGTTAATAAGGTTCATCAGTTAATATGGTTCATCAGTTAAAAAAAAAAAAAAAAAAAAAAAAAAAAAAAAAAAAAAAAACTTTTTGAATCTTACATTAATAAAATGACTAAAGGTGCATTGTTGTACAAAAATTAGTGCATTTAACTCGATTTTAAGACTAAAAATCTAAGCTAAACATTTCATCAAACACGTTGTGTGCAACAAATATGAGTAAAACGTCATCTTTAACATACGATATCTCACTCATATCAAATTGGATTTGAGTGATTCAAATTTCTGGGTAAAGAATGGCCAAGAAGCTACAACTTTCGTGTTTTAAGTTTTGCAAAATTCGGCCTTTAAACTAGACAAAATTAGAGCAAAAAATGCTAAAATTTTAAAGAAAATCATGACCCAATAAATATGTCAAAAAAAAAGTTTCGAAAAAATTAAAAAAATTTATACCAAATTAAAGAGGATTAAATTTTAAAAATTATGGTGAAATCGGTTTTTTGTAAAAGTTTGTCATTTGAAAGTTATTTGCATTTGAAATTTAAGGTGGAATTAAAAAAATGGATCAAATGACCAAAATACCCTCTAACTAAAAATATTAAAGAAAAAAGGGAGGAAGTGGGTGGGGACACATGGCATTAGCTTAGTGGTTAGAAACATTTTTAGGCTTTTTAATTTTGATCCCTTTTCTAGGGCATCGCAACTCAAATATCTAAAGGTGTCAAAAGGATATATGTAAAGTTTGTAATTCTGACTGGGCTTTGGGTCATACAGGGCTCCAACTCAAATTCTAAATTTTACATAAGAAATGGGCAGGAAAATACATAAGTTTAGTAAATAATTTAACCTACTTTTTAATCTCTTCATCTTTTTCCTACTGCTGTCGACATACTCAAAATCACCAGTTCTTTTTTCTTCTTTTCTTTTGAACAACGGTAAGTTAGATGAGTATGCACTCATATTTTTCCAGCATTTTTAAGGTTGTGCACTTACTAATTCTGAGTGTATTTTCCGTATATTCTTAGAAAAATCAAGATTTTTTACACTACTAAAAATTTTCACAAGGTATGCACGTGCATACCCTGTGTGCAATGTAAATCCGCCCCCGGGAGTAAGCAGTGAGCAGTAGCATTTTTTTTTATTTTATTATTATTTTTTAATAAAAACGTTTAGTAATATAGCTGTAAGTGTAATCATAATATGTAAAACAACTAATAATTGTTACTTAATAGAGCGTTGGAAAATGAGCATTTATAAAAATAGCCACAACTCACAGCTCTTTTACCAAATGACTACTAAAAATCAAAATGTTCACTGCTCATCGCCGTCTCAAAAAAAAATTCCATACCGCTAATTCACGCCAAAGATATCCTACGAGTTGCATGGATACCTCTATGAGGCTAGACCCAGTAAGGGGATTCAATCCCCTTACTTTTCCCTGCCACGTCAGTTTTCTCTCTCCAGCGATCATGTCAATAAGGGCGACCTAGTTCAGTTTTTTTTTTTTTTTTTTTTTTTTTTTTTTTTTTTTTTTTTTTTTTTTAACACAAACTCAAATTTCATTAATAATTAAAACGTTACATAATAATTCAAATAAAATAAAATACATTACAACACTTATTGTTGAAAAAGATCTCGAAAGAATTCATGGTGTGATTGAATATAAAGAATGTTTGAAATGAGATTTGTGAATTGGAATGTGTTTTATGTTGTGTATTTATAAGGTATTTTAAAGATTTTTTTTTTTTTTTTTTTTTTTTTTTTGGTGCCTAACGGCTAAATTAATCAAAAGTGACACAAATAAGTTTTGAAAATTTCGATCCACCAGGCGATTCATTTGAGGTTTTGTCTTGCCTCGATCGAGTAGCCATAAAAGCAACGATCGATTGGGATCGATCGACTAAGTCGATCCTCAACCATTACTGTCGCTAGCCTGAAACTTTAAGATGCATGCTCAAGATCGCTCAAATGCTCAGATTTTTAAATTTTACATTAATATATATATATATATATATATATATATATATATATATATATATATATATATATATATATATATATATATATATATCAGTGTTGCAAAAATCGGCTGAGGCGGCCGATTAATCGGCCTCGGCCCTGGAACTTGTAGGAAATTACAAGGTAATTGGCCGATTAATCGGCCGAGTCAAGAAAATCGGCCGATTAATCGGGCAAAAATCGCAACTCGGCCCCCGACCGCCTCGAGACCGATTCACGATTTTTGCAACATTGATATATATATATATATATATATATATATATATATATATATATATATATATATATATATATATATATATATATATGTAAAAGTCGATCAGTAAGAATCAGAAAAAAAATAATAATAATAAATAAATAAAACCTTAACCATAGGTCACAAAGCATTGTTAAAAAATTTAAAATCGATAGAATCCAACAATCGTACATTTGCATACAATCTAAAAATATGGTTTGTTCAAAAAGATAATTATAGTAATACAAATGTAGTAGTTATATTTATTTATAGAACTTAATGATCTAAAAGCCTGAGCTAAGCTCTTGTCAAGCACACGCTAGGCTCATAACGTACGTATTAAGCTCAGTTGTTGTTCTTGAGCTCAATTATACAAGCATAATCCATACATACAACATGTAGCTAAACACAATTATAAGCATGCATGTATAGAGTTTTCTACATGTGAAGAGAGAAGATAATCCAAATAAGATAAGATGGGAAAGGGGGCTACCTTCAGTCCAATTGCAAGAAACTTGAGATCCAATTTGTCTCCCGCTTCATTCACACATTTACTAAGTAACGTATATCGGTATATGTATCGTTCTTAACTTAGTATTTGGATGAATGAGTCGGCAGCTAATTGTAATCTTACAGCAGCTCATGAATGGACCAAAGAAAGCTCCCTTCTTTATTAAATAACAACACAGAAAGTTTTGCATAACAAGAGAGCTCCAAGCATTATTCGTTTGCATCATTTTGGAGATAAAGAAAGAAAGGTGCAACAAGATGCATGTACCATTAAGGAACATAGAACAGCCAATGCTTTATTTGAAGGTGAAGAATGGGGATTATTTATAGTGGTGAGGTAGTTGTTGGGAATAAAAGATTTAAATTTATATAATATAGTTAAGAGGAATTTTCAAAAGTAGCTTATTTTTAGTTTTTGGGTTCACTTTCTAGTAAAAGAAATATAGTTTTCAAATTTAGTTCTATGTGACCGCTAGATCGTGCGACCTCATATAAATCATGATACGCGTCTAAAGTTAGGTGGGATGCTTTTTGTTAGACCGAAATGACATTTCGTACAACCACATTTTTTTTCTCGACCGACAGGACATTTTTGTCTTATTAGACAAGTGGGTCATATTTTTCAAAAATAGAAAAAAAAAAATCAACCGGTGAGACCCACCTGTCTAATAAGACAAAAATAATGTCTTGTCAGTCGAGCAAAAAAAAAGTGGTCACATAAAATGTCACTTCGGTTTAGTTAAAAACATCTCACTTAACTTTAGACACATGTCGTGATTTGTATTAGATCGCACAAGATTAAATTTAGAAAAATAATTTTCCTTTACTAAAAAGTGAACCCAAAAACAAAAATAATGTCTTGTCGGTCGAGCAAAAAAAAGTGGTCACATAAAATGTCACTTTGATTTAGTAAAAAACATCTCACTTAACTTTAGACACATGTCGTGATTTGTATGAGATCACACAAGATTAAATTTAGAAAAATAATTTTCCTTTACTAAAAACTGAACCCAAAAGCAAAAAAAAAATTGTTACTTTTGGAAATTCGTGTATAGTTAATTATCAATATGATGTTACAAGCCTTTGATTAAGAAAAACATGCAATCTTTTTGTAAACTTTAGACTCATCATTAGAGCACTCCCATTCATAACACAAGTTAAATTTTAACACAGCGCCACATCAGCTTTAACCTTTCCACCTTAACTCACAAAAAAACACCCCTCAATCATAAGTCAACCTTAACTTACTTTAACTCAACTTTTCAAATAGAGAAAATTGCAAAAATCGTCCTTGTGGTTTGGCCAAATTGCACGTTTCGCCCTTACTGTTCATTAATTGCAAAAATGGTCCGGATTTGGCACTGTTTCATTAACTTTTGGTCCTTCGTCCTTGCAACCACAAGGACGAAACGTGCAATTTGGCCAAACCACAAGGACGATTTTTGCAATGCCTAAGGACCAAAAGTGAATGAAACAGTGTCAAATCCGGACCATTTTTGCAATTAATGAACAGTAAAGACGAAACGTGCAATTTGACCAAACCACAAGGACGATTTTTGCAATTTTCTCTTTCAAATATTTTCAAATTCAACTCTAAACTAAAACTAACACTTCATTTATTAAAAACCATAACATTCATTCTTAAAATATATTACAATAAGCACTAAAAAAAAGTTACAACGAAAAAAAAAATACATTACGAAAAAAAAACACACGTTACAAAAAACAAACAAACAAACAAACAAGAAACCAACATAACACACTTATTCATTCTTGACGAGGAGGCAACCCATATTTCTTGATGATTCGGTCCTTTTTCATATTGACCAACGCCACATAATGTGGATCTTTGTCTTTCGTATCGAGCAACAAAAATTCAAACTCCTTCAACCTCATTTGGGTGGCTTGGTTTTCTGCGGTCGCCTGATACGCCCTGGCCGCATCTTCACATTTTGCCCAAAACTCTTATGCATAGCCTCCCCGAATTGAGCCGACGAAACAGACCCTCCGGTACTCGTGCCCCCGGTGCTTGTCGTTGTCTCGGATTTTTGTTTCTTCGAAGCCCGCTTTTTTCCTATCGGACGTGCTTTTGCATCATGTCCAAACAACGCCTCATTTGTTTGGCTTGGGACATCACAGGTTAAATCAATCGGATCCGGCGAGTCCCATTTTCTATGAACACGCAAAACACCTCAAGCCGCCTCATTATTAAGCGGGGCCGATTTGTGCTCTGCACGATACATTTCTTTCGCCCGTGTGAGGATATCCATATCATTTTCCCCACTTTTTTTTATCGCGTTGAGAACGTTTGAAACACGCGTTGAACTTTGCGCAATCACGGTTTAACGTTCTCCACTTCCCTTGTATCATATCTTTGTCGTGGTTCTGAAAATTGTGTTTATTAAACTCATTTTGAACCCGTTGCCAAAACGTATCTTTCGATTGGGAACGACCGACTTGTGAATCCTCGCTAGCGGCCACATAACACTTTGCAAGTAATTTTTCTTCACTTGCTTGCCAACGTGTAATGATGCCTTCTTCGTTTTCTTCATCCTCGTCGACTGGTTCGGGGTCTTTGTTTTTTTTGGACTTTCTGTTGGGTCTGTTAAAACCCAAACTCCTTAATCCAGGATTTGAACATAAAATATCCTAAGTGTTTGATAACCGAGAACATCAAACAAGTCACTGAATGCATAGTTGTTCAGTGAGTCATCCTCAAGATGCTCAGGGTGAATCTACGATGAAAGGTTCACCATTCAGTGAGGCGGTTCTCAGTTAATGATACCTGAGCCAAAGAAGAAGATAATGGACTCAGTGAGGGATGACAATAACTCACTGAGTTCCATAACTCCTGTTGGTCCATGAAGTGACCAACAAGTGACTTCTTTGGCTCAGGTATCTAGTTGGCTCACTTATCAAACAAGTGACTTATCAAACATGAAATTGAATAAATCTTGATCAACAAGTGGTTATGACAAAGTGACCAACAAGTGACTTCTTTGGCTCAGGTATCTAGTTGGTTCGTTAATGAGTCGTTGTCGTTGTTGTTGCCTTGTGACATTTTTTTTTTTTTTTTTTTTTTGCTATTAGAAGTGTAGTAGAGAATATAATAAGTAGTGAAAGTGTGGAAAAAAGAAGTGTGTTAAAAAGGTATTTAAAGGTTTTGATTTATTATTATTATTATTATTTTTTTACAATATACCCGTTAGTTAACGTTGGAGGTTGGGGGGGGGGGGGGATGTAATTTTTTTTTAATCTAATGGCTACTACTCGCTACTAGGGGGCTGGATGATTTATTTATTTATTTATTTATTTATTCAAACGTTGCAAAATAACGTTGGGTTAAGGCTTTAACTTCACACGTTAACGCCGGTTTAACATAAAGGCACACAATGGTTAACGCCCCTTTAACGCGCGTTAAAGGAGTTTTAACGCCTGATTCACGTGAACGTTGGGAGTACAACAACAACAACAACAACAACATACCCAATCCCGCGAAGGCGAGGTATGGGGGAGGTAGAAATGTAGACAGGTCCTACCCCTACCCCAGGTAAAACCTGGGAGTAGAGAGACTGCTTCCAGGGAGACCTCCGGCACGTGCACCAGTGCGAGTGATAGAGAAACTAAAAAGAAGCAAGTAGCAAAAGAGCAACAAGTAAAAGCAACTAGAAGCACGCAACCAACCAACAAAGGGCCTAGTACAAAAGACAAACATATAAAAACATGCAAACAAACAGAGCACCAAAACAACAAACAACAAACAAGGGGCAAGACAGTCACATCAAGCAAACAAAGCAAGTAGGGCAAAAGATAGAAAGCAAAAGCAAAGCCAAAAACAAACACAACAAAGCAAGGACACAAAAGCAAGCGGGCAAAAGGCAAGAAGAGCAACACAAAAACAAAGCAAGGCAACGCAAGGGGGCTAAAGCTAAGGCAAAGCAAAGGGAAAAGAGGCACCACTAGCCTACTACAAACCTACCAGGGAAGAGCAAAAGGGCCACTAAACCTAAAGTGCAAAGGGCAAACTAAACCTAAAAGGCAAAGGGGCAGGACAACAAAGGGAAGGGAAAAGACCCAGACGCAAAGGCAAGCACCTACTACCCTACCGACACTACCCGCAAGTCCTAATCCTAGCTCTCCACGCATTCCTATCTGAGATCATGTCCTCGGACAAGAGAAGCTCCTTCATGTCTAGCCTAAGTCGATCCTCCCACGTTGGGAGTGCTCTTATTAATAAAATTACCAATCTTTTTTAATAACATTACCATTTTTTAGGGCTAATTTCTTTGTTACCCCAAAAAGTCACCATGAATTAAATCTTTAGCTTAAAATAATTTCATTTTTGCATTTACCCTTATACGACTTATGCAACTTCACCTATGTGTTGATAAGTGTCCAATATGCAACTACATATGTGTAAGTGGAGAGTACACGTGTGTAAGTATATTTTTTTTTATGCAACTTACACTTTTTTTAATGCAACTTGTACTTTTTTATGTTACTTTATACTTTAACACACTTGTACTTAGTACACTCTTAGTCTCTTACACACTTTGTACTTACATTTGAGGAAAGATACAAGTGTATAAGTCGCAAAGAAAAGATACAAGTGTATAAGTCGCAAAGAGAAAAATGCAAAATTCATTTTATTTAAAGGTAAAGAATTAATCAAGAGCGTAAATACAAGATTTTCCCTATTTATAGTTTTAAGAATCACATATTCCAACAATCACACATCTTATCTTAACTACTTATAATGGAAAAAGAGTCAAAGTGAAAAAGTGAAATCTTAACTTTTGGTCAATGCTCATAATACCCTTCTAAAACTCCTTGTAAAACTGAAATATAAGGAATTAACTAAAGTTGAAAAAGTCAACTTTAGACCTTGCAAATATAAGGAATTAACTAAAGTTGGCTGTCAAATGGAGTTTTTTAAAACACTATTGCATTTACAAAACATATTTAACAGAATATGTACTTGAGGTTAAACATATTTAAAATAACAATAGTCTTTGTGTTTTCGTATATTACAAAAATCATTAAATCATTAAATCTCAATGAAAGTAATGGAGACGTTGATTACGCAGCCAACAAGTAATCCATTGTCATGTTTTCATGTCTTGTGCTCACTACTTGTTTATCTAATTAAAAATTAACCAATTTCAGTTTTCAAATCACTAGCGATGATTGGATTTAATTTTGTTCCTTGATTTGTCATGACATCCGAGTTTTATTGCATTCGCCGTCATGCCATGTTATCACTTTGTGGCCGACAACAATCGTTTTGCTGTTGCTAACCGAACATATATGGCCGACTCGTATCGAACTTTATTGATGAAAAACCGCGACCCTAAAAAATTTTCATCTACAAATACCAATTAGATATGATGATTACACAAATTGTAATTAATCGAGTTCCATTGGTCTTCACAATGTTTGACACGTAACTCTTACTTTGATAATGGGATATGCAAATAAAATTAGTTACAAGAATTTGAAGTTTTAAGCTATCAAAACAAATTGAGCGAGTCCACAATGAATTGAGTTGGCAGATAAGCCGAAGACGATGCTCCCTTGCTTTTTAGGGGGTTTTGACTTTTTTCATGATTTTGTAATAGGTACCATTATATGCTAAATACATTAATAGGTGCTTATTTTGTAAAATTTATTTTTTAATTACAATGGTCTTCTAAAAAACTCCTGTCAAATGTGGAATTAATACCATGCAATGGCTGTCAAATTGAATGGTTAATATAATGGTTGCATGGTTAACTTAATCTAATTTAGGAGCATGGCTCTCAAACATTACAAACAAATCACAAGCACAGTTACTAATCGGAATGATTTAAGAGGGGAATATTCCACAACATACCAACCACCTTTATTTAATCAAACAAAAAAACACACAAACAAAACCTCTCAACTCTCTCCCATCTCATTGCAAGCCAAAAAATAAACACGCCCGCTGCTAGCCTCTTTGATGCCGCCGGTCCATTTGCTGCCGCCATTTATGGCGTGTGACGATGGTGATGGGTGTGTGACAATAGCGAGCTAAGGTGGCCGGTGTTGTCGGCATTTGGTGTGACAAAGGTTTGTTTTGTGTGCATCTTTGATCTGTTGTGAGAGGTCTAGGCTAACATTGTTTGGATTTGTTTTTTTATGTTTGGATATGCCATACCACACCACCAATTTATTTTTTTGTCGGATCTAAATATTTGTGGCTCGGTTTGGTTAGATCTAAAGGTTTCTTACTTAAAGCCTTTAATTTTTACATTGTTATGGAGTTTGTAAGCATAGGTCTGCTTAGCTATGATATTTTTTATGTCATATATGTTCGGTTCACTGTAGATCTAAAGTTTTGTGGGTTTTTTTTTCGCCAGTGATGTTTATCGAAAGTTCGAAACTATAATGGTTGTGAATCATATAGATGTAGGTTTTATGAATTTTTGATATTTTATTAGATCTAAAAACATCTTTATTTTTTTGTTTGAGCATAGATCTTTTGATTTTAAACAAGTTTGAACATGATGAGATTTAATTATTTTATAAAGAATGTTTTTTTTTCCTATAGCTAAGGTGTATTGGAGGCAGAATTTTTGTTTAATGAGTTGTGTTTGTGGCTAATTTAATATGTCACACTACCTTAAAGAATTAATAGATTTTTTTAGTTTCTCATGAAAACTCAAGAACTTATGTTGATATACTTTAATATTACATTCTTTTAGTATCATTTCGTTCTTTCGTTATATCTATCGAGATTTTCATTTTATTGAAGGTTGGCAACATATTTTGAGAGTTTTTATATCGAGGATGACAAATGATTGTTTTTTGGTATCAGTTTACTGGTTTAAAGAAGTGGTAACATAAAAATTGTTATGATTTAAAGAGTTTTTTTTTTCATCAGTTATCATTTTTCAAACCTTAAGTTTGTTTTTTAGATTTAATTGTGCTTTAATTGGTAAAGAAGTTGTAATGTTAAAGTCTTGAACAATAGTCCAAAAATTGTGACATGTTTAGTTAGCGCTATGGTGTTTTATGATTTTAAGTTCAATTATTGTTTAGTGCTGCCAATGGCTTATTAAATGAAAAAATGGGCATCTCTTGGTTGATAAAATAATAATAGGGTATTTGAGTAGATTGGATAATAGCTTTGACTTTTAGTCGGTTGTAAATATGAAATGGAAACCAAAGTGAAATAGTTTGAATTACAGGGAGTAGATGTCATTTTCAAAATAGACAAAAGGACCAAAGGATGGAGTGCAGATTATGTTGTTCAGTAACTTAATTTTTTTTTAACTTAATAGCCTTACTATTTTATCACTTTGTATATGAAAATATGATCTTAAAAAAAGTGAAGTTTATATATCAAGTATTACTTTAGTTAGACAAGCTAACTATGTTACTTTATATTTTTTCTAGTCTCAAAATTATTATTTGATACATGTTAAGAATGTTTTCTTGAGATTAAATATCGCATGTTACAACCGTTTGCAATTACTTTTTTTATCTTTCACGTTCTATTTTGAACGTTATACGAAACACTTACCACGATATCGCATATCGTTAATTGTCTATCACTAGGAACCTCCATTGCTATGCACGGGTACTCGCCTAGTTTTATCAAAAGTGGAAACATATATTTGAAATACTGACCACTTAAGAATTACAGTAATTACTCCGCCATTTTAAGGATGTCGACGTACTTTTAATTTGATTAACAGTGGATTCAATAATTGGGAGACTTTTTTAGACCAATAATCCAATATATGTACTTATTAGAGTCATTGATTGTGATATTGAAAGACTTATGTAAGCAAATGCAATCAATATGGAGAATTTGCCCTCACCTCCCAATTCTATGTGTCAAAGGTTCATTGCAGTAGCTTCATATTCAATTAAAAAAAATAATAATAATAAATAAACAAACTTTTCTAACCGGGTATTATTTGCAGACTTATAGTTTGGGTACCAATATCTAAAGGAAAATGATTCTCATACTTAAAATGAATGCTTAAAAATATGTCTAAAAATAAGATAATGCCAAGCGTAAAAATTAAAAGTGAAGACTTAGAGTGATAAACTGTATGAGTGATGTATCAAATAGTTAATGGATTAGGCATGACTTTAGGCATGTATGTTAGGTCTTTCTATCATTACTCATATTCGTAATAGTGTTTTCAACAATATTGGGTCAGTTCATGTACGCTACATTTGATATATTCAAGTTTTAAATTTATCAATTATAAATCACCAAAAATTACTGTCACTTTGATTTTTTATTTTTTTTCTCTTCAAAATTTGAGTAGTGAAACTAATGTATGAATAGTAAAACACTTTTTAGTTGTGAATTAATTTAAATGATTGTTGAACCTAAAATTAATTTGTTAGTTAACAGAAACACCCAACAATATATAACGTAGAAAAAAAATCTAGTATTAAAGTGAAACCCACCTTAGCAATGTTATGATGCAATCAAAGGAAAACACGATATCCTTAAGGGACACAATACAAATGATGTAGCTTTGATATTTTTCTTGTTAAAAAGACAAAGTTTTAAGAGGTTTTGCTTGTAAGTTTATAATGGGTGAGGAAGATTATATGCAAATGTAAACCCAAGACGTAATGTAATGCCAAAAAGTTTCAATCTCAGCTCAAAATTATGCTGCAAGTTACTAATGAGATGGGTTGCGCGTTATCACTACTGTTAGTAACATGAAATTTTCGAGAATGGATTATGGACTTGATATATCAAGGCAGTAAAGCAGGACGAGTAAGCTTTGGCCAGTCTAGTTAAGCATATGAGTTAGAGACAAATTCATTGGGCCTTGTGGTTATACATTTTCTATGTAGGTGTTCATGGTTGTAACGTTTTATTTTATATAACTCATATAAGACGTGGGCCAATCTTCTCATGATCAGCTCAATTACATTATATATGTGTGTTCTTGCGCAATTGCTTACTTCTTTCTCGTTAGTATTCTTGCGTTTAGCTTAACAAATAACCTTTGCTATGATCTTAGATCGATATTAAAAGTTACTGAATTAGCCTTATTGAGTTAGAGCTACATGATGGTAGATTAGGGATATCATCTTGTACCTATTTACTTTTCAACCTCTACAATGTATAGATACCACAAGAGGCTTGACAATTCAAGTGAAAGTTTCTTAGACTAGTCCGAGCGTGGAAACTTACTTCCAAGAGAGTTGCTTTCGCATCAATAATTCCCTAATGAGAACGAGAGAGAGAACTAATGCAAAAGTAGCCCTTGACGCGCTAGTAAAGATTTTTTTTCCGAGTAACGCTTTACTTTTGTCAAAATAAAAATTAAAAAATCAATTGGAATAATTGAAAGAGATATACAATACCAAAAAAAGAGGAATACCCTACAATGAATATGTAATGGCTATGTGAACAGTATTTGTAGACACAAATAACCTTAGTCCCATATAAAAAATGGAAATAATATGGGGTATCATTTGTTATTTTTGGGAGGTTTTTATAACCTACCCAAAAATACAAATGATACCCCCTCCCTTGTTTTTCCATTTTTTATTTTTATGAGTTTGTTTATATTAAAAAACTATAAAACCGAAAGTAGGGAACATAAAATATAAAGTTTAATAAGTCAAAAATATTAAACTGATAGAAAATAGGGAACAAATAAAAACCTGTGCTATACTGTAAACGGGATAAAATAGAACGTTTTGGACTTTTTTTTTTTTGGGCTAAGAAGGTACCATTATTGAAAGCATCAAGCTTAATGGGTTAGTTACAACCTCTCACTTGTTATTCTTTCCTCGTAAAAGGGCACTTGATGTAGGCATATGTAAACCAGATCTCTTTTAACAAACAATTTTCTAGATGTAAGGAAATCTTTTAGATGCACAAGTCACATGTCAAACATTGAAAGCATTAAGCATATTTCTATACATGTTAATTTCTACTCAAATTTCTTAAAAAAAATAAAAAAAAAAAAAAAATAAATAAAAACTGCAAAAAAATGTCCATGAACTTTGTTAAAATTACGAAAGATGTCCTCAAAAAAAAACTGCAAATATTGTCTCTAAACTTTCAATTTTCTGCGAGTTATATCCTTCCCGCGTTACTGTAGTTGAAATTTAGTTTTTGGATTAACGCTCGTTAGGAAATCTCATTAGTTAGCCGTCATGTGCATTGCACGTGAGGGTATTTTCATCATTTCACATTTCCCGCCATTAAATCCACCTGACGGCCCCCACTAGCACACCACCTTTGTTTTTATGGACATTTTTTGCAAGAAGGTTTTACTTCTCTCATTCTTACCAATTAACACACATACACACCTATAACATCGAACCCTTGCTTCCAACTTTTGTATTGTCGAAATCACCTCAATTAACAGTAGATCGAACATGGGCGACTGGCAAATTAGAACTCGGAGTTCACTGATTCCCTATCTTGCTGATGTTTACTGTATGATTTTTTTTTTGTGTACTTTTGTTTCGAATGACCATGCAATGTATATCTGGAAATTAAAGCATGTTACCTTGATCAATGATAATGTTGTGGATGTTTTTTGATTTTGGGTTTTTTTGTTTCCTTGATTTATGTTCCCAGAATCGTACAAAAAGCACTTCAGTATTAAAATCCACCACACTTGTGAGTTTTCTGATCCACCTCGTAGAGTGTACAAGTTTGCTATGGTTGATCATGTAGACCTAATTGATTGTGACAAGGTCTCCATGCGCGAGATGGTTAAAATCTTAGCTGAACTGGGTTTGGGTGATAATAAACAGTTGTTGTTTACCCATTTTAGGGTCCCAGGCCTGACTTTAGATGATGGATTAGTTCCATTGATGTCGAATCAGGACGTCAAGATATTGTTAAAATTTGTCCCAAGGAATAGGGAAATAGATGTGTTTGTAGAGACTAATGTATCGTTGGTAAAAAAAAACATATGTTGCTGCATATGGGTTGTCAGGCCTCAAAGGGTCTAACCATAGAAGAGATTGTTGAGTATGAGGTGCTCAGTGCACCTGTTAAGAAGAACAAAGGAAAGTTGTTGATGTTCGAGTGGTATAATGATAAATGGTACCAACGCATCATGAAATGGCACCAACGCAAGCTTCAACCAGTAATGTTTGTCCATTGGTTAAAAGAACTGTTAATGCTGAGATACTGTAGAATTCATGCATTGTGAAAATGAGCCACATTCCTCAACCCATGGATTCAGTTACTTAAATTTGATGGAAGACAATGATTGTGACCCTATGGGTAGTTTTACGCATTCGAAGCATAAACAAGCTGAGACATGTTTTGATGACGACTTGTTCCAGCAAGATAGTGCAGTGAATTTGGATCAGGAATGCTTTGATGATAGACCAGAAGATATTGTAGAAATGATTGATGAGTACTTATATCTAGGGGTATGATTTTTGTAAATAATGTCCAAGAGGTTGATGAGGAAGTAGTAGAAAGGGAAGAACTTGATATTGAATGTGCCCTAGCCCAGAGTAAAGAAGCAGAAACCGAAAGGGCTGGTAGTGATTTGAACAGGCTGCCACTAACATGCCAACACCTGAAACTGATGTTGACATGCGTGGTTTCTCATTGATTCAAACATTCAAGATAGTAGGAGAGAAGATGCTGCCAAACTTCCTCCGAAAGAGTATGCTAAAGGGGTACTTGCACCTTCCATTGAAATGGATGACTTTGATAGTGCTGATGAAGCTAATGCTGAAGATGGTGCAGGTCTAAGAAGGAAATGGTTGAAGGTAATGAGAAGGTCTTATAAGGGTATGTCTAAAATAAAAGAAGGTGTATTTAGGGTGGGAAAAGAGTTTGTTACAATAAAAGTAGCGACTGAAAAGATGAAGATGCATGCCTTGTAGGCCAGGAGAGCTATCTCGGTTCTAATATGTGATAAGAATAGGGTCAGAGCTAAGTGCTAAAGCACTATGGTTGGAGCAAGTTCCTTCAATCCAACATATGGCGGAGAAGGGTATATGTCATCCACCTCAAAGACACGGGGCCAATATGAGAAAACCAAAAAGCATAAGGACATGAAATGCAAAGGTGTTAGTCCTGAAGGATATAAAATCAAGAATTATAAACCCCCTTGCTCATGGGACCTACTCGTCTCAAAGTGGGAATGAGAAATGTTGGTCGGTAAAAACATCGACTGATACTCATAAATGTATCCAAACAAGAGATCTTACTGGTGTTACAGCTAGGTTTCTGTCAACTTATGTCACCCAGATTCTTAATAGAAGTTCCAAAATCTCAATCAAAGCATTACAGCTTGAATTAATGATGCGTTATTTTCATCCTGTTTTACATTTATAAATTTCGAATTATAAGGATTAACACATACTAACGGGCAGTGTACCCGGTCAGGTGTAGTATGCCTTTAGATAAATCCGAATGTCGTCCCAAGAGCTGTTGGTCTGGCAAACTAAGGTAAGTACTAAAAAGGGTATTAGTGAATAGAGTGAATAGTAACCAAGACATAAAGTAAACAAAAGAGAAAATAAAGATACTAAAGATAAAGATAGGTTATTAAGATATTAAGGTGAAGCCTAATTCATATATTAGTGTTCTATGTAGTGGGTGCAAGTCAACAAGAGTCAGTTGGTCATATCATCAGCCCTATCTTGCATCTCATCCTATTCTCGTCTATTGTAAAGCCAAGAGTTCATCGGTTAAGACACAAGAGTCATTAAGTGCCATGTTTAATAGACTTGTTCTAGTGGAACCCGGCATGGTCAGATCTTAGATTCCCTCTAGCTCCTTAAATACATCTGGTTGGTAGGTGGTCCTAGGGTTAATTCGCACATAAGGAAAGGTAGTACTATGGCCGATTCTTACCAATCCCCACAACCTACCAGTCTAGGGTCATAGGGTTAATTTACCTAGACTGAACAGATTCAACCAAGCTTATATATAACCGAAACGAAAGAATAACGAACAAGCTAAGATAACGTCTACAAAGATGAATATGAATAAATAACTAAAACCAAATCTTAATAAAGAGAATTCATAAAATTGCGAAACAAAATAGAATTCGAACATGTGTTAGACTAGGTGATTCCTAGTCTAATGGCACACCATATCTCTAGCCTTCGTGGTCTTCATTCTTCTTCTGGGTCGTTTTCCCCCAAACCCTAGTGCAGGTTTGGGGGAGGAACTTGACCAATTGTGGACGAAAATTCCTTTGGTATTTATAGGGCTCGTCTTTGCTACGGCGTAGTCGTATGGTAAGACTATGTCGTAATATTTTTAATAATCACTACGCCGTAACTCCATCACTTGTTACGGGCGTAATCTTCATAAAATCTTACTTACGCCGTAGTCCAATTATTAACTACGGGCGTAACCTTCATAGAATCTTTCTTACGCCGTAGTCCTATTACTAACTACGGGCGTAAGGCTCATATCATCAACATTACGCCGTAGTCCAATGACTAACTACGGCGTATTCTTTGGTAATCTCTGTTACGCCGTAGCTTAGTGGCTTGCTATGGCATAGTCTTCACAGAATGGGGTAAATCTTCTAACGGTGTAGTATCATCACTTAACTAGACCGCCGTGTTTGTGTCTTCAATGTAACTTTAAGCTTAATTCCGACTTTTTAGTCAATAAATTTTCAATAACGTAATTTTGCTCATCTTTACCCTGAAACCAAAATAGGAAGAAATAAGAGTATATATTCTTCATATAAGTAGAAAAGATGGGCATTTTAAGGGAGAAATTAACACTTAGATTGGGGGTAAATTTTATGTTATCAAATATCCCCCCACTTAAACTCTACTTGTCCTCAAGTAGACCGTATTAAAAATTAAAAGAGCATCCTCTTCATTACTTAGAAGATACAAATTTTAATTAATAAAACTGCTAGAAATAAAGTTAAGCCGAACACCTCACGGAAAGAAGGGAAGAAATTCACTCAACGCTCCCTAATCTAAGTGTTAAATTTCGGGATGCTCTCATAAACGCTCAGTCATAGCAGGTATTCTATCATAAGCTTGGCATTTACACAAAACTCCACCACTAGAGCTAAGGTTGAAACAGTTTTTGAAAATAATATTGTTTAGATAATCGTAAGGTTAAGGGTGTAAAGTTGTTACTAATATACTACGGCAAGGGCGACAAAGGCAATGATACATGACCGGAACGCCGGGCAAGACACCACTGACTGCTCGAATCCCTCACCTAAGAATACTTCACAACTAAAAAGGGTAAGTTATGATGTTGACTATTGTAAGGGTAAAGAGGAAAAAGTAATCTTATCTTTCAACCGAGTTGTCACCGATTGCCCTTTTGCCAGAAAATGCCAATCTTCCGAAGTGTAGTCTCTTGTTAGTGACAAGTGATACAGTTTTTCTTCCAACAATTCTTCTGGTAAAGAGAGCTATGCCTTCCTTGATAAGCTATCTTATTTGGTGCTTACGATTTGCACGCTTTATTTTTCTACTCTACATACTGAAATTCACTTTTTTATTTATTTTATTTATTTATTTATTTATTTATTTTTAAGATGAACTGATAACATTATCCCCCCACTTGAGATTAACTTAGGTGGAGAACATTTGGGGGTCTTCGAGCATACTTGTCTTTCTTGATTCTTGAACTTAGGCATTTTATGACATTCAGGCAACAAAGATTTCTCAACCAAAAACATAAGATTACAAAATTGAAAAAGTGTAATGGGATAGTATGGTAAGGAATGGAGGAAATGTAATAAGGTGTATTTGAGGGTATTTTGCACTAAAAGTGAATGCAAACAAGGGTAATAGATCGAAAAGTCGATGTGACAAATCGAAGGGTTTAAGTTATTGTTGAAAATCTTAACAAAATTGTTTTCTCAAAAAGTTTCTTCCAAACGTATTATAAAAACACATTACTCGTTTATGGTCTCGAAATAATGTAAAAGCCATGTTCTAAAGTCTACGCTACTACCGGCACACTCAATATTTGGTGGATTTGGGGTAAAATGTATGAAAATGAATAGGCTAAACCTCACCATTTTATCATGCGTTATTGTGTGCTCGGGGTTAATTTATTCTAGCTTATGTAACATTATATGTCAAAATTTTAAAAATGGCATAATTTATAATTTGCACTTGCGTTTTGTAAATCTAGAAAAATGAGGACAAGTATAAATTTAAGTGATAATTTCGTATTCTATTTCCTATCCCCCCACTTAGTTTGTGCAAAGTCCCTTTTGAACAAAATAAAAATAGAAAAATAGAATAGAAATGAAAAAGAAAAACTCCCCTCACACGCTCGCGCTCTCGGAAGTTCTCTAAATAAGTACGAAAAATTTTGGCACTAGCTACGGCGTAGGTCAAAGACCCTGCTACGCCGTAGCTCCAAAATCTGGACATAATGTCCATGAGTTTCTCCATGGTTGCTACGGCGTAGGTCAAAGACCTGCTGCGCCGTAGCTCCAGTCTGCAATCTGAATATCCAAGCTAAAATCCTGCATGCTGTCATATCTAATACCAAAATGTAAATATTAGTAGCAAGTCATATTCTAGCGAAGTTATTACAGACCCTAAAATAGTAAATTGTTTCAGATATAACGATGGATAATTTTGTATGGGCTAAGAGTGATCATTCTTGATCTCGATCTCCCTCCATAGGTGTATCAAATTGAGTGGTGGGGTCATGACCATCTTGAGGGGCTGAAGACGAGGTGCCAGGATGCATGGAGCTTACACCGTGCTGGAATCCCATATCAGGTATGTTGGACCGATCCACATAATCCGGCCCGTTCCAACGAAGGTGGCTTAAATGCATGTGTTCGAGCATCTGACTGGTACGATCGGCGTTCCATTGATAGTAGTTGGCTTGTTGTACCTGCAAGTCTCTAAAGTCAGCACAAAAACTATCAAACTCTTCACTCATGCCCGCGATTACTGCCGTCATCTCGTCCATGTCAAGACCAAAGTTGGTCATGCGCGTCTCTATTTTCCCCATGCGTCTATCCATAACGTTCATTCTTTCCATCATTGTCATGGTGGGTCGCACACATTCTTCGGCTACAGCTCGGCTTCCACTAGCTCTAGAACTACCTTCACCACTAGCTCTCCTCATCACCGGCCTCAACACGGGTTCATTCAAAAGGTTGTAGGTGATGATCCCAAACTCGTCCAACTTAGAAATTCCAATCGCAGATGTTTTGGCTGTCCGATTCACCTTGGCTAAGGCTGCTGCTGACATCAACCCAAAACTCCTAGCCAATGTCCCAATGAAGTGGGCCCCCTGAATAAAGCTGCCCTGCTGTGCTCCCTTAGTTTTTCCCGTCATAAACTTAGCCAAATACCATTGAATATCAACAAAGTCCCCACCATCCATACTGTGCATTAAGAATAGATCTTCAATGGTCACCTTTTCTCTTGCCGAATGCCTAGCACGAACTGATAAAGCAAAAAGTCTATGCACTAGACGTCGAATAGGATCCATGATGGTTTTGTAGGAAGGTGGGTTTCTTGACGTGAATCCTGCTAAACCTGATATTTTCTGATAGTATGGTGCAGGGTCATAGTTATGCGGCCTTTCCCTTAAACACAAGCTGTAGTAGTCTTGAAAAACTTGGGAATCAACAGTTTCCCTACTATAAAGTCCCATGGCCGAGATAAACTGCCTCATATTCATCTCTCTTCTCACACCACCAAGCTGAAAGAACAAGCAATTTTCGGTCATACTAGTGACTTGTTCTTCAAAATCAACAGTTGCTAAAAACTCCCAAACGTATTCTTGGATGACCGGTTCGTGGATAGAGAACACGTTCATCCATGCCTTACAAGTAAAGTGTCCATTATTGTTTTTGAATTTAATTTGGCACAAGTCTTCGAGTTGCCTATAGGCATTTCCCTCGTTAACCCTTTCTAACTCATCCCTGCCAAGGACCTCCGGGACCTCAATCGTCTTGCTCATAAGAGACCGGAGCTCTTCCTTGCAGACTTTTCTATCCGCCGGATCATAGTTCAGAAACTTGAACCATTGAGTAGGACCGTTGTTGTTTCCTGCAGAACAAGAAAGTTAGAAACATGATAATTGTAGATATTAGATCCTACGACGTAGCGCTGTTAATAGCTACGTCGTAGTTGGTTTTAATAAATACTATGGCGTAATTCCATAAATAGCTACGCCGTAATTGTCTTAAGTGTTCTGTATAAAAATTGCAGCTACGGCGTAGCGCTATCACTAGCTACGCCGTAGTCTCGAAAATGGGTATTCTGTAAAAAATTTAGAGCTACGGCGTAGTTTAATAAAAAGCTACGCCGTAGTTGACAAATTTTAAAAATTAAGTCCTGTGTAAAAACAATTGCTACGGCGTAGCGCTATGACTAGCTACGCCGTAGTGACTGTTCTGCTGTCGCTATCTGCAATTGTTACGGGGCAATGATCAATTTGCTACGCCGTAACCACAAAAATACCTACCAAAGTTTCAAATAAAGGTTTCCCACTCAAATATTTAACGGGCTAGTTTAATAACATCGATGAGTAGTAAATTAAACCTAACCCTAGTTTTTTTTTATTAATTTGAATCAAGCAAACCTAAAGCAAACTCATTCATTAGTTCAAACCATTGATTTACAGATTAGATCGGAACAATAATCGTGTTAAATCATGATCCCCTAACCTAGCATTGTAAAAACCCTAAAAATTGCAATTAATAATAAGAAAGGTCAAGGAAGGAGAATGGGGTGTTTACCTGCCATTGATGATGCAAAGGAGAGTGGATGAACAAATTTTATGGAAAAAATTGATAGAGGGTCGTGTGTTTGTGAAGAATGGGTTGCAAAAGTGAATGAGTTATGCAAACCCGTATATATATACCCTCAGGCAGCTACGCCGTAGCTCTTAGAAGTAGCTACGCCGTAGTTAGTTCAAATTCAGGATATAAATTTAAATTAAAAAATATTGCTACGGCGTAGTTCGTTTAGTGGCTACGCCGTAGTTAGTTTAAAATTGCAGTGTAAATATAGTATTGCTACGGCGTAGTTCAGCTAGCTGCTACGCCGTAGTTTGGTTAAAATGACAAATGTAAATTTATGTATCTGGATTTCGTAACGAGGTCAAAACCCCGTATGTAGATCGTCAATGCTTGTTTTGATCTTTTAATGTAGAAATTGAAACATACCTTAACTTTCCTAAATAAACTGCTCCTCGGCAGCGGCGCCAAAAACTTGATGCGTTATTTTCATCCTGTTTTACATTTATAAATTTCGAATTATAAGGATTAACACATACTAACGGGCAGTGTACCCGGTCATGTATAGTATGCCTTTAGATAAATCCGAGTGTCATCCCAAGAGCTGTTGGTCTGGCAAACTAAGGTAAGTACTAAAAAGGGTATTAGTGAATAGAGCGAATAGTAACCAAGACATAAAGTAAACAAAATAGAAAATAAAGATACTAAAGATAAAGATAGGTTATTAAGATATTAAGGTGAAGCCTAATTCATATATTAGTGTTCTATGTAGTGGGTGCAAGTCGACAAGAGTCAGTTGGTCATATCATCAGCCCTATCTTGCATCTCATCCTATTCTCGTCTATTGTAAAGCCAAGAGTTCATCGGTTAAGCCACAAGAGTCATTAAGTGCCATGTTTAATAGACTTGTTCTAGTGGAACCCGGCATGGTCAGATCTTAGATTCCCTCTAGCTCCTTAAATACATCCGGTTGGTAGGTGGTCCTAGGGTTAATTCGCACATAAGGAAAGGTAGTACTATGGCCGATTCTTACCAATCCCCACAACCTACCAGTCTAGGGTCCTAGGGTTAATTCACCTAGACTGAATAGATTCAACCAAGCTTATATATTACCGAAACGAAAGAATAACGAACAAGCTAAGATAACGTCTACAAAGATGAATATGAATAAATAACTAAAACCAAATCTTAATAAAGAGAATTCATAAAATTGCGAAACAAAATAGAATTCGAACATGTGTTAGACTAGGTGATTCCTAGTCTAATGGCACACCATATCTCTAGCCTTCGTGGTCTTCATTCTTCTTCTGGGTCGTTTTCCCCAAACCCTAGTGCAGGTTTGGGGGGAGGAACTTGACCAATTGTGGACGAAAATTCCTTTGGTATTTATAGGGCTCGTCTTTGCTACGGCGTAGTCGTATGGTAAGACTATGTCGTAATCTTTGTAATAATCACTACGCCGTAACTCCATCACCTGTTACGGGCGTAATCTTCATAAAATCTTACTTACGTCGTAGTCCAATTATTAACTACGGGCGTAACCTTCATAGAATCTTTCTTACGTCGTAGTCCTATTACTAACTATGGGCGTAAGGCTCATATCATCAACATTACGCCGTAGTCCAATGACTAACTACGGCGTATTCTTTGGTAATCTTTGTTACGCCGTGGCTTAGTGGCTTGCTACGGCGTGTCTTCACAGAATGGGGTAAATCTTCTAACAGTGTAGTATCATCACTTAACTAGACCGCCTGTTTGTGTCTTCAGTGTAACTTTAAGCTTAATTCCCACTTTTTAGTCAATAAATCGTCAATAACGTACTTTTGCTCATCTTTACCCTGAAACCAAAATAGGAAGAAATAATAGTATATATTCTTCATATAAGTAGAAAAGATGGGCATTTTAAGGGAGAAATTAACACTTAGATTGGGGGTAAATTTGATGTTATCAATTAACACAGAAGTTACAAATAAACGTAACATTCGATAAAGCTTTCAGGGCAAAGGAAATTGCTGAGGAGCAGATGACAGGTGATCACAAACAACAGTATGCCCAAGTTAGAGATTATGCTATGGAGCTCAAAGCGAAAAACCCAGGCACAACAATCAAGATCCAAGTGGAAACCAACACAGATCTGACTCTTCATTCAAGGGTATTCAAAAGAATTTATGTGTGTATTTGTGGACTTAAAGCCGGGTACAGAGCTACAAGAAGAGAGATATTGGGATTGGATGGTGCTTTCATAAAAGGACCATATACCGGGAAAAGTTTGACAGCTGTTGGTATTGATGGTAACAATGGTATTTACCCTCTTGCGTATGCTATTGTTGAGGCAGAATGCAAGAGTTCTTGGTTGTGGTTCCTAAAAAATCTAGGTGATGACCTTGATTTACAACTAAACTACAACTACACTTTCATTTCAGAGAGACAAAAGGTATAATAAATTCAATTAATACTAATTACAAAACAATTCGTTAGACATAAGAAATGTTTTAATCCACTATGTCTTACTTGTAACAGGGTATTCTACAAGCTATTTAAGAGGTTTTTCCTTCTCCTGAACATAGATTATGTGTTAGACACATCCATGAGAACATGAAGCAGATTTTCAAAGGAACGCTTTACAAGGATTTTCTGTGGAAGTGTGCAACAACAACAACTATGCCTCAGTTTGAACATCTAATTGGGCAGCTGAAAGACTATGACCTGAAAGCTCATGACTGGTTAAGAAAGATACCATCAACCTCATGGTCAAGGGCTCATTTTTCAGTATATCATTTTTCATATTTGTGCTTTAAGTGTTGATGACATCAAATAACGACATATTATTAGCATCATTTATCCTATGTTTATTGCTTGTTTTATATTACTTCTCATGAGATTTGATGACGTATAGTCTATATTTGGGCCACGAGTCCAAATAATAAACATTACTAAGGCCCAACTCACCTCGCATGGGCCAGCGTTGGGCCTCAGTATCAACGGCTTGGGCTCACGAAGCCCAAAGCCCAACTAAACTATATACGGTATAGATAAGGATCTCCTATTTACGGAATAGATATCCTTACCCCGGATAAGCACTACGCGTGCGAAGAGTAAGGAGCAAGAAACCTACACTGTTTCTGCGCCTATATAAGGAATGATATATTCTCATTCAAAGGTACGATTTACAAATCCCTAAAACACTTTACGAGAACCCTAAAACCGATTACTTAGTCTCACGCCGGAGGATAATCGTGAGAGACAATCCCACGATAAGCCTAACGGTGTTTGTTTATTTTCTTAGTGCGCAGGTTTCAAGCATTAAGAGCGAATTGGTACAAGAGCAAGAGCCCAAACCAGGAACGCCCAACTTTTGTATCAACAAGTGGCGCCATCCGTGGGACCAACACTAAGAACTCAAGACTAGAATGCCGAAAAACAAGAACTCATGACAACGAACTCCGCAGTCAGATAAAACTCGGGACGACTTGCATAAGAAGAAGCACCAAAGCTCGAATTCAAGGCTAATCTATGGAACAACTAGTATGCCTAGTCAACCTGAGTCGAACATAACTCCAATTCCTACCACAGTGGAATTACCTTTGGGGATAACCCAAGACGCTATGGCGGCCACCAGCGTTGAAGATCTTCAGCGCACCCTCTTCACCACGCCTCATCAAACAGCACCTATAGTGGACAACACTATACCGCCAGGCGCACCTAATCGTGAAAGGGAACCTCATGCGGAAACAGAGCTTCTCGCAGTAGAAGAGAACACACCTGAGTTGGCACTAAACGATTTCGTGTCCCAGCATTATGAAGCTTTAACTAATCTCATGCGAGAGGAAGCGAAAAGAAGATCAGGCCATAACCTGCATGCTCGGTTAAATTTTGGCCTAGAAAAATCTCCACCGTGCCATTATGAGCGCGAAAACAACGAAAGACGCACCAATGTCCATGATAGACTTGGTACAACGTCTAACTCTCAATATTCGGAGGAATACGAAGGTAACGAGACGCAAACCAACATCCATACCAGGCTTGGTAGTAGAAGAATACAAGACAGACTTGGACGACAACAAACACCAAGTGAAGGCTCTTCCAGGTCTGGAAGTAGGAGAGTTCACGACAGATTGGGAAGGAGACCCTCCCCAAGTGAAAGCCCCTCAAACTCTTCCTCTGAAAGAAAACGGTGCAAGCGCCACAGAAAAGATAACCTTTCCTCTAGTGACTCCTCGGACAACGAGGACAAAGAGACGGGACACTGGAAATCAAGAGGAAAACGTCGCGAAGAAGAGGATGAAGACTTATCCCTTCCATGGCGTCGTCAGAAGATTGATGCATTCACAAGACGCATCAGTGATTACTCTGATCGTAAGAAAAGGCGCATGCCCACTAATGTAAAAACATATGATGGAACGGGTGATCCCGATGACCATCTAAAAATTTTCGAGTCCGCTGCTACCATCGAAAATTGGCCACAACCTGTGTGGTGTCATATGTTTAATTCCACATTACTAGGGAATGCGCGCACCTGGTTCAGTAAGCTTCCACGCAGGAGCATAGGTGGGTTTGAAGAATTGCGAAAAGCATTCCGCCTAAACTTCACCCAAAGAAAGAAGTGCGCTAAAAACCCTGTTGAATTAGCCAGGATAAAGCAGCGCCAAGGGGAATCAACCAGTGCTTACATGGAATGCTTCAAAGACGAATGTATACATGTCAAAGCGTGTCCTGAAGTCCTAAAAATTTCAGGATTCATGAACGGGATCAATAATCCAGAACTCATAAGAAAATTAAACGACAAGGTTCCCCAAAACTTCGATGAGCTAATGAAGCGCACAAGATCCTTTATCCAAGGAGAAGCAGCCGCAACGGACAGCAAAAAAGGCTACTCAAATTATAGGCAACAAGAGCAGCCTAGGAGACAATCCAATGATTAGAGTAGCAATCGCAGCAAAAATTACCGCGGACAAGGAAGTGGACGAGATAATGATAAATATACTTCCCTCATAAAGACTCCAAGGGAAATATTTGTAACAGAAGGGGCAAACTTCCCAAAACCCCCACCAATGCGCACCCCAGAGGACAAGCGCATAGGGAATGGGTACTGCGAATACCATGGCCAAAAAGGCCATACAACCAATGAGTGTGTCCAGCTACGGCAGCTGATTGAAAAATTAGTAAAGGAAGGAAGAATGGATCACCTCGTAAAAAGCATCAATGAAGGGAAGGATAGGCAAAAAAGTGGAGGCAAGAAAGAACCTCAAAAAGATAAAGCAGATATCATCTACATGATACAGTCATGGCAGCGCAAGATAAAGCAAAAAGTTAGCCAAAAGTTTTCCGCAGAAAAAGAGATATCCTTCCCCACTCTAGCTGCGGACAACGCAATAATGGAGCCATTAACCATTGAGATACATACTGGGGGGCACGACATCCGCCGCATGTATATAGATGGAGGAGCATCCACAGAGATCCTGTATGAACACTGCTTCAAGAGGCTAAGACCCGAGATACAAAGTCAGTTGATACCAGCCACGACATCACTGACTGGTTTCACAGGAGAGAAGATATGGCCTATGGGGCAATTACGCTTACTTGTAGTAGTGGGTGATGAACAACACTCCACAGCAACATGGATAAACTTCATGATTATCAAGTCTCCTTCACCATACAATGGTATCATTGGGAGACCTGGAATATCATCCATGCGCGCTGTACCGTCCACAGCACACGGGATGCTAAAGTTCCCAGTAGAAGGAGGGATTGTCACCCTCTACAATACCACAGTGCCGCCTAAAGAATTCAATGTGGTAACCAGTGAGATAGAGCATGCTCCCGAACATTGCATAACAAAAATACAAAACTTAAAGGTCGCCATTCACCCTGATTACCCAGACCAACAAGTATCGATTGGAGGATCTTTATCTGACAAAGGTAAAGCAGCTGTATGCGCACTCTTGCAAAAGAACCTGAGTATCTTTGCGTGGGAACCAAAGCACATGACCGGAGTGCCACGCTCCATTACGGAGCACAAGCTACAAATCCGACAAGGATATTCCCCAATACGACAGAAGAAGCGCGGCCAGGCTCCAGATCGCGCAAAAGTCATCCTGGAAGAAGTACACAAACTTGTGGACGCAGGTATTATGCGCGAAGTCTACTATCACGACTGGCTATCTAATCCAGTGATGGTAAAGAAAAGTGATGGCAGTTGGAGGATGTGCGTGGATTTCACGGACCTAAATAAAGCATTTCCACAGGACTGCTACCCACTGCCAGAAATAGATTGGAAGGTAGAATCCCTGTGCGGATATCCCCTCAAGTGCTTCTTAGATGCATATAAGGGATACCATCAAATTCAGATGGCAGTGGAAGATGAAGAAAAAACAGCTTTCCACACAAGTCAAGGAGTCTACTGCTACACAAAAATGCCCTTCGGTCTAAAGAACGCGGGCGCAACTTACCAGCGACTAGTAGACATGGCTTTTGAAAAGCAAGTGGGTCGCAACTTGGAAGTTTGCGTAGACGACCTCGTCATAAAAAGCAACACATAGGAAGAATTAGTGCGCGACATCGAAGAAACGTTTAAAATGTTGGAGAAGATAAACATGAAGCTGAATCCCAAAAAGTGCACATTTGGCGGGTCGGAAGGCATGTTCCTCGGGTACTTAATTGAACCGGATGGTATCAAACCTTGCCCAGAAAAGACAAAAGCTGTTATCGACCTCCCCTCGCCGCGCACACTAAAAGAAGTCCAGTCATTAAACGGAAAGCTTGCAGGGCTAAACCGTTTCTTATCCAAGTCAGCAGACAAATCACTCCCTCTCTTTAAAACACTCACGAAGTGTAAAAAAAAGGGAGACTTTCGTTGGACTGAGGAAGCAGAGGAAGCTTTCCAACAACTAAAACATCACCTTGCATCCCTCCCCAAACTCGTCGCACCGCGACCAGGGGAAGAGCTGATCATGTACTTATCTGCAACCCATGGATTAGTCAGCGCAGTATTATTGACAGATAGGAACTCCGTTCAAACTCCCATATACTTTGTAAGCAAAGCACTGAAAAAGACGAAAACTAACTACAGCGCTATGGAAAAGCTGGTCCTAGCCCTAGTATTCGCAGCTAAAAGACTGCGCAGATACTTTCAGGCACACCCAATAGCTGTGATCACGGACCAACCCATTAAAAAAGTTATCTCCAAACCTGACGCATCAGGACGACTACAAAAGTGGAGTGTATTTTTGAGCGAATATAACATCTCATATAGGCCACGCACTGCAATCAAGGGACAGATACTAGAAGACATCATTATTGAAAAGCCGGATACCGATACTCCACTTGCAACAAGCAAGACAGAGTTACAGGAACCATGGATTCTATTCACAGATGGATCATCATGCGTAGATGGATCAGGCGCAGGCCTTATCCTTACCAATCTAGAGGGGACAGAATTTACCTACGCACTACGTTTCGAATTCACAGCCACAAACAATGAGGCAGAATATGAAGCCCTACTCGCTGGACTACGCATTGCAATACAAATGGGTGTACGCAACCTAGAAGCAAATGTAGACCCCAGGCTAGTAGCTAACCACGTATTAGGTGAATATGAAGCCAAGGATGAACACATGATCCAATACCTCGAAAAAACCAAGTCTCTAATACAAAGCTTCGATAGGTTCACAATCAAACAGGTACCTAGAGGAGACAATAGAAAAGCCGATGCGCTTAGCAAGATTGCATCTACAAGCTTTGCGCACCTATCAAAATAGGTCTTGGTAGAAACACTAAAAAACAAATCAATCTTGGAGATGGAAGTATCCACGGTGATAGAAGAACGAGATCCAACGTGGATGACACCTATCATCGATTTCATAGGCAAAGGAATCTTACCACAAGATCAAAAGGATGCTCGAAGGGTGCGGCGCACAACGCAGAAATTTGAGTTACGAGATAACATCCTATATCGACGTTCCTTTTTACAACCTTGGCTCCGATGTGTTGGACCTCTTCAAGCAGATTATGTACTCCGAGAAATTCATGCTGGATCATGTGCCATGCACTCAGGACCACGGTCCGTGGTGGCGCGCGCCCTGCGATCAGGGTATTATTGGCCTACTATGCATCGCGACGCGCGAGATATGATAAAAAAATGCAGTAATTGCCAAGTGCACAGGCCAATACCGCGCCAACCACAACAAGAGTTAACCCCCATTACCTCACCATGGCCATTCTATAAGTGGGGCATTGACATTGCAGGCCCTTTCCCAGTTGCGGCGGGAGGGCTAAAATTCCTCATTGTAGCCATCGACTACTTCACAAAGTGGATTGAGGCAAAAGCAGTAGTGAGCATCACTGGCAATCAAGTCAAACGCTTCGTGTGGGACAATATTGTGTGCCGCTTCGGACTACTGGGGGAAATTATCTCAGATAATGGAAAGCAATTCTGCGATAACCCATTCAAAGATTGGTGCGCACAATTGAACATCACACAACACTTCGCTTCAGTGAAACACCCGCAAACCAATGGCCTAGTAGAACGCGCAAATCGCAGTCTAGGCGAAGGGATAAAAGCGCGCCTTGACAGACATAAAGGAAAATGGGTGGAGGAATTGTCGCATGTTTTATGGGTACACCACACATCAATAAAAACCAGCACCGGAGACACGCCATTCTCCCTTGTCTATGGAACAGAAGCCGTCATACCAGCCGAAATTGGAATGCCAACTATACGCACAGCAGAGGTAAACGTCACAACAAATGACGAAGAACGGCGCATAGACTTAGATTTACTGGAAGAAAGGCGTGAACGCGCAGCTATCCGTGAAGCAAAGGCTAAAGCAAAGATGAAGAAGTATTATGATGCAAAAGTCAAACAAACTTCTTTCAGGCCAGGAGACTTCGTGTACCGCGCCAATGACGCGAGCCATGCAGAAGACACAGGCAAACTTGGACCCAAATGGGAAGGACCTTACGAGGTCATAGACGCACTAGGTAATGGTGCATACAGGTTGCGCAACATGGAAGGTCACGAACTACCGCGCACTTGGAACATCTGCAATCTGAAAAGATGCTATCTCTAGGAAAGGCTACGGCCCACAAACAGACATATTTGCACTTTAGTACGTGCCCAATAAATGTTTGTTTCTTGAACTTTCTTTTTCTTTTTTAGGAATTGTGTTTTATTTCCCAAACGTTTGAAAGTATTAATAAAACGTTATGGTTTCTAGCTAACTCCATAACATATTTTACTTTATTGCGTACATTTTTATTATGTTACAATATTGTTATCTTATACTTTGCCTACATGGCGTGCATGCACCTATTAAGACCCACGATGGCAGAAAGGACGAGTTAACCTACTAATTTAATCGTTGAGTAAGAGGGTTGCAAACCCATCAACATCGGATCACGCATCCTTGCTAGGCGCCTTACTTACAAGACGTTGAAGTAAGTTTCCCTTGCGCATCCCACGAAGGATGCGCAAATATTACGTACACTGTACAAGCTTAGCAAATAACAAGCCAAGACTCTTGGTCACACAAATAAACACTTTGCAAAAATAATGCAAGTTTATTATCATACTTATAATTTATCTTAAGTCACGTACTTAACTTAAGTTCAAAAAGAGTATCTTACTTAAACTTTTTTTCATAAAAAGATAACAAAAATATAAAAAGATACCATAAAAACGCAAAAGATATATTTTGGTATTTACACAATAAATATACAAGCAACAAAAGCTTATATGCTATGACGATGCTCAGGGCTATCTTCTGGGGCAGCGGAACTTCCCGCCTCTTGAAGCTTCCTCAAGAGCAACGCATCCTTGGGCGATACGGTCGCTACGCTAACAGGAATCCCATCTGATATGGGAATATGCGCAGCACCCACACCGCATAAGACGGCTTTGCCCTTAATACCCTTCTTCCTGGCAGCCCTCTCTGCGTGCTTCTCCAACACCTCCTTAAGAGGGACCTCCTTCTCAAGCGCAAAAGGATTCAGCATATGTCGCGGCTGCACAAAAACAGGAACCTGCAGCTGCGACTCGTCAGGCTTGAGGAAATAGTCTGGCTGCGCCTCTGCATCCTCCAATGTATGGCGCCCTATGGTCAACCCCTCCATAATTACATTTATGGGGTGATCCTGGTCGCGCTCCAGCCGCGCAATATGGGGAAGCTCAAGCAGCTTCATCCCCTCCATGGCCTGCAACAGCTTGTCATACGCACTTGCGTTGTAACCAGGCACCTCAGTCAGGGCCACATTCAACGCCTTCGCCTCATGGAGCTCCTCCATAGCCTGCGCCCTCCCACGCTCCACGGCGCACTGCACCACCTTTCCAAAGGCCTCTACCACCTCAGAAGACTCCAAAGTGCCCAGAGCAGCCAAGCGCAGTCCATGACTGATCAACCACCTACATCAAAAAGATAAACGTGGATTAAAAAAGGTAAACCAGCAAATACAATAACATGGCAGGAAGATATATAAAAACGTACATGCGCTCTGATATGGTAGACATCATGTGAGGGTATAATTCCTCATCATACTCTATGCTGAGGCCGCGCAGCTTCTCCTCCTGCACCTAAATAATCTTCTCCATGCGCACCTTGAACTCCTGGATGTTGGCAAAATGCTCAACCCTCCTCTCCTCAAGATACCTCACCGACCAGGTCATATTAGCCCGGAACTGATGAAGTTCACCCCGCGCATGCTGGAGCTCCGTTAGCATGCTCACCTTTTCATCGGTGACCTTGTCGGCGTACGCCTTGACGGACTCCACTTCCGCTTGCGCCTCAGCCAGCTGCGCACGGAGACGAGCGATCTCCCCATCTCTCTGAGCAATAGTGCTGCTCTCTCCAATGTACAGCGTCCTCAACTGAGCGACAAGCTCAGTTTGACGCTCAGCAGTGGCAGCCAACTCCAACAATAGTTGCTGCGTAGATACGCCTTCATCTACCTTTGCTCCCTCCCCCTTGTTTTCATCTTGAGGAGAGACCACCGTCTCCACGAAGGCCCCATCATCCTTCGCGGCATCATCGCTACAATAAATGAAGAAACAGTTAGTACATATTACGACAAGTAATAAAAATATACGAAGCATGAGGAAGATGACTGACATAAACGGAGAGGTCTTTGCAGCCTCCTTATCCGCGCCAGGAGCGGATGTCTCTTCCTCCGCAGACGACTCTGCATCTCCAATGAGATAGCGTCTCCTCTTGGAAGTACCACTACCACCAGCCTCTCCTTTGCGCTTCAGCTCCCGCGCTACCTCCTCAGGCTTCAACACCTCCTTAGGCTTCAGTATCTCCACGCTATCAGATGATTCAGCGTGCGCCTCCTCCTCATGCGCCGTCTCCACAGTTGGCGCCACGCTCTGTACGGGCGTAACTTGGAGAGGTGGCGAGTCTTCATGGCCAACAGGCCCCAACACAGTCAGATGACCCGCGGTTGCTTCCAAAAGCATCTGCTCGTTCTCCCTCAGAGAGTGCACGCCAACGGTCACCTGCTTTGGCTTCTCCAGCTTGACTACCGCAAACAAATCCATTTCTGCGCAACAGGAACAAACAGCAAAAAACAGAGATTAGTTATTAAACGTGCGAATCAAGGGAAACTTACATTTATTAGAAGGGAACAATGAAAAGGGATGAACACCCACCCCGGCCTTCCTCGTCAATGAAGGTTGGCACCTCGTCAACACCCCCAAAATAGCTGCGACTCAATTCACTCAACCCCACATGCACCAAAAACTCCTCAGGATAAGGGTTAATGGGGATGCGGTTGGCATCAATGGACTGCGCATCGGTCAAACTATAGGAACCGGGTGCGGGGCGCCCATCCCTCGGCAACGTATCTTGAGTATAAAACTCAAAGGGTGATGGAAACACCACATCATCAACCCAGAAAAAAATACTCCCTCCAGTACCTCAGAGAGTCTACCTTCTCGGTATAACACTAAAGTTTCCCCGCGCGCTTCGCAAAGGATATCCATCCATGCGACCACGTTGTGTGGTAAAATGCACGAAATAGGTCTACGGTTGGTTCTATCGCAAGTAAACGACAGTTTACATCAAAATTCGATATCTTTGTCGCACCTATACAGTGCAGCTGTGAGATATGAAGGCGATAGTGATTAAGCACATTGCTCAAGAAAATAGATATTGGTACGCGATAATTAGCGTACTCAAAAAAGCGCGTGTATAGTCCTATCTTCCCTTCGGGGAAATCGGCTATACACGCATCGACGTCTGGAGCCTCTGGATGCACATCCAGAGGGATAAAGTAATCAGATGAGAACTGACGCACGTCATCCTCATCCATCGCAGAGCGAAACTCTCCTAATTGAGCAACCATTTTTTACAGTATACGCACACGGAATTACCTAATCAGAAAACTAATTTCTTTGAAATTACACTTTGAAGAAATGAGCAATGGCGAATGTGTGTTTTTACTGTGTGTTTTTGGTAAAAGGAGGCGGTGATTCTTTTATAGGTAATGAAAAACCCTAGATGAAGGCCACGTGGATCCCACTCATACAACGTGTGGCTAGAATCAGAAACGGTACATGCACTTTTTCCCGATTCTCAAGGCACACGTGGACACAACCCCCATTTTTCGAGGCACTTCCCAATGATATTTTGGACTAGATACATAGTTCGAAGTAAAGGGCGGGAAGCATTTGATTTTTTCCGCCACGCTTACCGCTATCCTCAAAAGTCTAGCGTCCGTGACCATGAGCCGCGCACACTAGAATGGGGGGACATGATGACGTATACTCTATATTTGGGCCACGAGTCCAAATAATAAACATTACTAAGGCCCAACTCACCTCGCATGGGCCAGCGTTGGGCCGCAGTATCAACGGCTTGGGCTCACGAAGCCCAAAGCCCAACAAAACTATATACGGTATAGATAAGGATCTCCTATTTACGGAATAGATATCCTTACCCCGGATAAGCACTACGCGTGTGAAGAGTAAGGAGCAAGAAACCTACACGGTTTCTGCGCCTATATAAGGAATGATATATTCTCATTCAAAGGTACGATTTACAAATCCCTAAAACTCTTTACGAGAACCCTAAAACCGATTACTTACTCTCACGCCAGAGGATAATCGTGGGAGACAATCCCACGATAAGCCTAACGGTGTTTGTTTATTTTCTTAGTGCGCAGGTTTCAAGCATTAAGAGCGAATTGGTACAAGAGCAAGAGCCCAAACCAGGAACGCCCAACTTTTGTATCAACAAGATTTGATACTTAATCACTTACTTTTGTAATTCACGGTTATAAACAAGCAATTGGTGAAAGTTAGCTATTTTGGACGTAAAATGGAGCAAAATAGACCAAGTAGGAAAAGTCTACTAAACTACACGCCACATCATTCTTGATAAATGCGCCGTATAACAAGACTTAGGTCCCGTTTCGTTTTTTGTATGAAATAAGTGCCTCATAAAGTAAGTGGGTCCCCCTTCTCTTAAAGGCTCTAGATGGGGAGGAGCAAGCTTTTTTATGCCTTTGGATATAGAGGTTCTAACACATTTGTGTGGGCCTCAACAATAGAAAAATATTAATATATATCAATGGGCCCATACCATCCCCATTAAGTGGATGTAACATAAAAAAGAAACACACCCTTAGACGAATATGAAGACCATTGCCTGACTTTGAAGCATGCGCCGTATGGATTTATACAATGCGCCGTATATGAAACTTTGGTCAACGAGGAAAACCCAACTTGTTCTACTCCAGATACGTCACATTTCATTTCATACATACGGCGTATCAATCTCAAGACTTCACCAAAGATGATCCAAGACACAGAAGAACAATGCGCCGCGTGAAGAAAGAAAGTTATGCCGCATCTAAAGGCGGTGTACGAATATTTGTGAACATTATAATCATGGACCCCACGCGAAGATACCTTGATACGCCGCATCGGACCAATCCGATGCGCCGTATCGGCCATATAAAAATCATACCGAGAAACCAAGTGAAGAATCGAAGGCAAATGAAGAAATAACGTTTACGTAACAACTTTTGAGGATGCTTCACTGTTTTGGTCATAAAATCTTCATCCGGACTCCGTTTTAGTCCGTTCAAGCGGCCACGCGAAGAGAAAAAGAAAATATATTTGTTTCTGAAGGAGAAGCGGCACATACGGTTATTAGATGTGCCGTATCTGGGTCAGAACAGCAGCAGACTATTTTTGGTAAACCTTAGAGGCTACTCTTGCTTACCCCTATAAATACCAAAGCCCTAGAACGACTTTGGCATCACTTTTATCAGTTGGGGATACCCCAAAAACGTCCCTAACACCTCCTCCTTCCATCCTTGAAGATCGATGAAGAACATCTCAAAACTTAACTTTGTGTATCATCCGGTTAGCATAATAAATTTGTCTATGGATTTCTTATGTTTAATTTTGATGTATGCTTTATCTTTTGATGAGATTATGGGCTAACACCCTTAGGTGTTAGTCATGTTTATGAAGTTTTATTAGTTTTTATGTTTGTGTTGATTGATTTATTTTGTTATTGGATCGGGTGCTTGTCGATAAAAACTCGTTTATTGCTTATAACTAGTAGAAGTCTATGTAACTAGGTTATTATCCTTATAACTTTAATTGATGTGATTTAACGTCATGAAATTGTGGTTACTTTGGTTAAGTTATAGGTGTGTTAACCAGAATCTCTATTAGGAATCATTGTTTGGCATAAATGGAACGTGTCTACAACCTAATAGGACTAGTAGCGTGTAATACCGAACTAGGTTAGATGGTTTAAAGCAATAAGTTAGTATTGATGCTAGATAGGTCACTATGATCATGTCCTCTTTCCCACCATGATGGTAGGTTATTTAATCGTTACAGGGTTAATAATCGGATTGGCGACTAAACAATTGAATGAATTAAAACAAGTAGAAATAAGCAAATATAATTAACAGATGGATTAAGCTTGGCTAACCCGTTCTTCCTATTGATCTTCATCTATCTTTAATTTGCTTGTCTTTAGGTTAGTATTTATTTTCTCGCATTTAGGTTAATTAATTACATAAAAATCGTGTTAGCCTCTCAGGCTAAACCCCTCAAAACATTTACTTGCTTTCTAGTTTAGTAACTAGAATACCATTAGATCACTTTAGCTTCGCTCCTAGTGAACGAACCTTGCTTACCTAGAAACTATCTACATTGACCGGGTACACTGCTCGTTAGTGTTTAGAGTCTATAGGTTAGTTCGGCAAAATATAAATTTAAAACTTGGTAGTAAATTTATAGACTATAAAAATCACATCAAGTTTTTGGCGCAGTTGCCGGTGAGTGATTGTTTTAATTTGATTTATTGGTATTTTAGTTTTTCGTTAGTTTTTGTGTGATTTTTAGTGTTCAAATTTTCTGAAAAATTTGTTGCAGGAAGCTAATACGGCGTATCTATTGTCTGTTAGATACGGTGCATTAACTTGTGTCGATAAGGCGTATCTATAGTCTGTTAGATACGGCGCATCGATCTTTTGTGACCCAAAAATATTTTTCGTGTTTATTTAATTTTTAGTATTTAGTTTTTATTTTGTTTCGGTTACTGCTGTTCTTGGTTGTTTATCTTTCAGGTAATCATGGAGATGGACAATCCAGACATAACTATGGAAGAATATCTTAGACTTAACAGAGAAAGATCCTTGTGCGATAATAAAGTGTACGATTGGGAAAAAGCAAGATATGGTGCTCAAGTCATCAATGATAAAGAACCCACGATGGAAGAATACTTGTTATTAAAGCAGGAAAAGTCAAGAAAAGAAAGAAACAAATTGCCATTTCGACACACTTGGACTTTATCGAATGATGATTATGAAGAAGAATCATACGATTTTGGTGCAATTAGGTTTCCGGCAATAGTTATTGATGATGTTATTTCTTCGGAAGTTGCCCGAGATGAAGAAGAGTCACAAGTGTTTGATTTGAATGAATATCCGGCAATTGTTAACAAAGAAGCTTATTCATCCAAAAATGCTTATGATGAAAATAAAGATGAATGTAGAACAATGGTGTATAGTGCTATTAATTGTGATTTTCCACCGGAGTTGGAAGATATATTCTCATCCTATCAAAAACACCATGATGATATTCCCTCGGATGAAGATAGTGAGTATTCTAATATTGAAAGGGATTTTGAAGAAATCTGGGATGACTTATTTAAGGTGGATATTCGGGACGAAGATGAAATTGCAAGACCACTAGTTGAAGATGGAGACTCACAAGATGAATTGGAGTCACTTACAACAAAAAGTGGTACTAATTTATTTGATATTATTAATCCCGTTACTAATAATCTTGCTAGTTTTCCTAAACATGTTGCAAAAAAAAAGAATGATGAGGTGGAATTTATTACACTTAATGAAGCATCTGTTATCAACCCATTTTTGGTTGAACTTGAGAAAGAATTTGATGATGAACTCTTGGACACTACCTTGGTTGAAGAAAAGACTAATTTAAAGCCAAAGAGGAATGTAGAGAAACTTGAATACGTACTCACCAAAGACACTGTCTCATCTTTTATAGAAGTCAAGGGACGCCTTACTACCAATGTAACGAACGAAGAAGAAAGGGACCTCCTTCATCCTCAACATAAAAGTCTTTCACATAAGAAGTTCAAGACATTTAATTATTCAACCAGAACTGGTATGGTTAAGATAGAAGTTAATAGATTGCCAAGGTATGATATTTACTTATTTCTTCCATCACTACTAGTAGCAAATATACACCTTTATGGTGCTTATTGCTACTATCACCCGCACTTGATTCCAAGTGGGGGGAACAACACCCTATTACATAGTAAATAAGGGTGGAGTCAGGCTCGTGACTATAACAAAAACAAGCGCTTCTTGAGAGGCAACCCATGCGTATCTTTTATTTTGTTTATACTTTATTTTCATTTTCGTATTTCTGTCAGTAGGTCAATTCGGCGTATGCACTTTTAGTGGATGCGGCGTATTACCTCCTGACGCGCACTTTAATATTTCCTATAGGCAGTTGATGCGGCGTATCCTATATTCCATGGATGCGACGCATCGACATTCTGGCCCGTAATTTTTCATTTTATTTTTCTAACCAATGATTAACGAGATATTCTCGAGTTTCTTTTCTGTGGTCTCTATATTTTTACAGGTCTGGAAGATTGAAGATATCAATGAACTCCCACATTACATATGCTCGCATTCTTACCATGGAGGATCATACCGAGCAAATCTCAGGGGAGTTTTCCGTTCTAATTCTATTAATTTCCTGTTTTGAATTTCAAATTAAACAACGAGGACGTTGTTTATCTTAAGTGGGGGGATGGAGAATTAGAATGTTACTTGTCCTTATTTTTAAAAAATATGCTTAATATGTACTAAATATGCTTAAATTTAAAAATTTTCTAGCGTGTTTTTGTTAAATCTAAGTTGCATGACCGCACACATAACCCTTATTTCCATAATGTGAAAATTAAGCCTATTCCGTTTCCTAATATTTTACCCAAATTCCACAAAAATATGAGTGTGTCGGTGACTTGTAGTAAACTTTATGATGAAGCGAAAAGTGTACCACTTTTCGGGGGTCATTTAAGGCCAAAGTCGAGATTATTTGATCAAATATTGCCCTAAATCGTTCCTTTTGTCATTTTAGGTACTTTTGAGAGGAATTTTACAAAAGGAAGCATTTTGGACGTTTTTGGAGCGAAAAAGTGCAAAAAATGACAAAGTCTCAAAAGCATGCTGAAAATTGCCTTTGACAGCGTCACAATATGTTAGTGACGGCGTCATGAGTTGACAAAAGGGTGGATAAATCAAATACATGTGACACGCCAGAATGTTTTGTGAAGGGGGTTTGACGGCGTCATGAACAAAATTTCCAAGGCCATCAAGAGTAATTGTAAAGAGTGACGGCCCATAACCTATAAAGAGTGACGGCGTCAGAAGTGGATCTAGGCAATACGAGTTTAATTTAGCGGCGAGTTGACGACGTCAGACTTAACTCTTGACGCCGTCAGATTGTAAAATCTATATATAGTTTTCTAGTTTTCATTCATTGTGTGCAACTTTGAGGGAATAAAACCCTAGACGAATTTTCCAGCTTTTTGAAGGGTTCCAACCCTTTGTTTCTTCCATGTTCAATTGAAGATAAGTACTTTACCAAATCATTCAATATGTCTATGTGTTGTTTGATTATATCTTACGCTTGTCTTCTATTTAACATGCTAGGCTAGGTTTCTTTTGTGTTTGCTTAGATGTAATGAAACCTAGATGTTAATTATTGGTTGATGGTTTGTTTATAATTGTTGTGGATGAATGAATTCGATGTTAGGCTTAAGAAAACTGGCAGACTTCTAATTGGTAACTTGCTTGAACGTCTTAAGAAACATGATCGGAGGTGTACTACGATTATTTGGTTATATTTAATGCATAGGTAACTCCCAGTGATACCATGTTAGGAGCTTTTAGTCGGCTCGACATTGGATTGAGGTTGAAGCCTATAGAGTTAGCGAAGATCGTACACGGCCCTACGACTAGTATTAAGGAATATAACCCGTCATCCAGGCAATTGTAACAAGCTAATTAACCGGTAAAAGATGTCTAGGGAGTAATGAAATCTAAGTAAACATACTTTCTCTCATTATTGTTTACACCACAAATTAGTTTAAGTTTATTTTATTTTGATTGCATCTTTAGTTAATTGGGTTAGTTGACTAGCAACTAATTCCGCCCACTCCTTCAAAACCTGAGATTTTTACTTGCTTTCCTTAAAATATAAAAATACAAAAAGAATCATCCCTCACCCCTAGACCTAGTTTAGTAGAATTTTAACCCTAGCGAACACGATCAATCCCCTAGTACTTGTCACTATACTATACTACAATGAACAGGTACACTGCCTGGTGGGGATTGCAAGCTTCTCAAGATCCCTTGAGAGGTAAAACCTTTTACGAGGGTGCAATTCCACGCATCAAGTTTTTGGCGCCGCTGCCGGGGAATAGTTATTGTCTAGGCTAGAATTTCTTTTTATTAGGTCTACTTGCTAGATTCCTTTCTAGTAAGATTTTTATTTTATTTGTATAGATTTTCTTTAGTCTATCTTTTCTTTGTGTGTTTGTTCGTATTATTCTCATTAATTATTCCGTTGGCCACTATGGAAAACGTGAATCTATCCCTTTCACCTATCGAGGTTGCTTTATTGCGTGAACAGATTGAGAATGAGATTAGGGAACTTAGAGAACTCAATAGATTGGTTGATATTGAGCTTGACTATGCGCTTAATGACTTAGAAATAGCCATGGACTTAGATAAGGAACTTGAACCCTACAACTTGGCAATTGTAGATGATGTTAAGAAAGAAGAAGAGGAGGGTTTAGATGACGATTATTTCAATTTATATCCCACTAAGGAGGAAATCGCTTATTATAACAATCTCATTGATAACCCTAGGCCTCCCTTTGTTAAGATTGATCCTAAGATTAAAAGAGGTGACCCTAAGAATGTGAAGATACCATGTATGATTGGGTATAAATGCATTGATCAAGCCTACATCGATTTTGAATCCCCACTCAACATTATGTCTTCAAGTGTCTATAATGAGCTTGTTAGCCTCGCTCTTTTATAAAGATAACGTCACATACGTGAATTGGACTAGATATGTAGCTAGTAGTAACTTCAGGGACTATTAGTGGTCATTAGGCAAACTTATTATGTAATGAGCCTATAAATACCCCTCATGACTCTCCATGAGGGGTGTGGGAAATTGTGTATTCATTCATTCATCTTAATATATTCCATTTTCTTCACCCTCTCTCTACTTTCTCTCTCTAAAACTAAATATGGAGTTCATCTTTAATCATCAACCTAGACCTCCCGAACCACATAAATCTTAGATATTTCGATCCTACACTTGGTATAACGAGCCAGGTTATTACTTTATGGATTTTTTGTGGTTCGATTTATGTGCTTGAAACTGTTTTTATACTATTTTTTGGATCTGGAAAATTTTTTTTCCTTATCTTTTATGATAACAGTTTCTCCATAAGATTTTATGTATCTATGGTCAAAAAGTCTCAAGCTTTCATTCACGGACCTACAAAAACTGCTACTTTGTGTCTAAAATAGTCCATTGTTAACAGTTTTTTTGTACTACTCATTGTCTTTGTGACTTTTTGAACCAACCGTGAATATTGGTCTATTTACAAGGTCGAAAAACTCGTCAAAACTCATCGGAATCTGGGTAATAATCGCCAGTAAAATCAGAATCTCTTGTATAAGAGGTTCTCGACATGTACTGTCTTCGAGAACACAAGAGGTTTTCGAGAACACATTACCCTGTTTTCTCGATAAACATGTTCTCGATAAATTACAAAGGATCTCGAAAATCAGGTTCTCGATAAAGTATTCTCGATAATTTTCAAAGTTTCGCAAATACATAATTACAAAGTTTCGCAATCTTTAGAAAACTTTCGAAAAGATGAAGTGTTGACATGACCTTGACCAATAACCAAATACCATGACTCACTGAACCAAATCCTATCTTGACACAATCAAAAGACCCCTACCATCTCTCCTCAACTCACATCTACATCTAAACATGCCTTGAACATCAACGAAAATTGAAAACGAAAGCAATCTCAGATCGATTCAATTTTTTAAATCTTGTAAAGATTTTTTTTCATTAAATCATCATCATCATCGATCAATCAATGTGTGAAGCCAAACTTCTAATACTATCTGAATAACATTAAAGAAGGAACAAAAACATAACGTTTCATTCAATCTTTCATTCGGTTAAAACCAAAAAACAAACGATACAATCACCTACCCGAGACCATCTTTCAGATCTTGAAGCATTTAAACACCTTCTAGATTCGTCTTGAGCATCGAATGAAGATACTGGTTGCGTTTGGGCTACGTTTTTCTTGTGGGTTTGGATCAGATTGATACCTTGTGCTCAATGATAATTAAGTTGTGCTGAGATGGGTTTGAAGAGATGCAGGGAGGAGAGAAGTATGAAAGGGGCGGACTAAATAACGTTAATATGTGTATAGGTTTAGGTCAACTGAGTGTGTTAGCGTTATATCTATCTACATGTGAATTGGATTTGGGCTCGTGCAAGTTGATCAGGTTATGTCCTGGATTTGGGCTTTGGATTCATCTAAATTTTTGGGCTGCATAAGTATGTCACAACGATTAAACATGGATAGGATGAATTGGAATTGTAATTGAATGTAGAAATTGTTATCCGATTTTTGTTACAAAATATTGGATACAATTTTATTGATTTTGGTAAATGAGTGGTATTTTTGGTATTATCATTTTCACGGGGATACATTATTCACGGCTAGAAATGCTATGTTCAACAAAAATGACTACTGAGTTTTTGTACGATATTATTGATTTGATTTTGAAGTGGCATCTCAACAAGTGTACTTATTTATCTCAAAGTCTAGGGGTGGTTGGATGCATGACTTTCGAAGATACTTGTTTGTGCATTCACGGAAAATGATAGTGATTAAGACTTGGATTATCTAGTTATACCCGCTGTAAGGAGTTACATTGTAGTGCTCACGGGTTATAGCTATCACTTTAAGGAGTTACATTGTAGTACTCAGTGTCACACGCAGTTGTGGATAGTTCAAGAGGCGGAGAGTTCATATACTATTTGCGGTCTTGAGTATATGTCTCTATCTATGCTTAAAGGAGTTACGTTGTAGTGCTCAGTATAGGATCTTAGTCACACCATCGTACAAGATTAAGTCACAAGATGGGATGTTTACTTCATTTTCAAGTTGGTCATGTCGGGCTGTCTCCAAATGTGGTCATTACTATTAGCCGGTGAATTAAAAAGGAGGTTTGATCAAAGATTGATTGGAGAGAATAGTATTGAGAGTATATTTTTGCGACATATACTCACAAATTATGCTTACACGGTCTATCTATATTGCATCAGAAGTGTAAAGTACGGGTAATTATGGCATGTACACAAAATAGTATGATGATTTCGACAAATCGCAACCATCAGGAGGGAGAAGAACATGCCAAAAGAAGTAGTGTTTCATCTCTAGTACGTTGGTTGTTCGAGGGAATTGTGCTTAGACTAGAACCGAAGAAGTACTAATGATGTGTACATCGGTGCGTATTACCAACCTTCTGTGCAATGTTATGTGAGTTATATTGTCATGATGCTCCCTAAACGACAACCATGTGCCTACACTTTTGAATCTACTTTATCCGCTGCGTGATGAAAAGAGAGTTGTCGGTTCAGGAAGGAGCACGAAAAAGAATAAAGGCTCACTAGTTATGAGGGAGTAATAACCTAACTAGACCATTACAGTTGAAGTTCAGAGCTACAAAGACCTTTGCTGTCAGTGTCAAAGATCATACGCCGAGTTCGTCGGAAGAGAGAACTTCAAGTATGCCTCAGTATCTAGACTACAGAGACTCTGCGCTTCAACAACGTCAACATAGTTTACTATTGTTGTAATTTTACATTGTTAATGTATTTATAGGTCTCATTGTAACCATTCACGTGTGACGATATCTTGGAGGGAGATTGTTAGCCTCGCTCTTTTATAAAGATAACGTCACATACGTGAATTGGACTAGATATGTAGCTAGTAGTAACTTCAGGGACTATTAGTGGTCATTAGGCAAACTTATTATGTAATGAGCCTATAAATACCCCTCATGACTCTCCATGAGGGGTGTGGGAAATTGTGTATTCATTCATTCATCTTAATATATTCCATTTTCTTCACCCTCTCTCTACTTTCTCTCTCTAAAACTAAATATGGAGTTCATCTTTAATCATCAACCTAGACCTCCCGAATCACATAAATCTTTAGTCTTTTCGGTCCTACAATTGGTATCAGAGCTAGTAATGAGCTAGTAACAACAAGACTCGGACCTAGAAAAGATCCCAAATACCCCGGTGGAGTTTGTAACTTTGTCGGGAGAGTTAAAGGTCTACATGTCTTTGTTGGGAACTTTACTTACCTCGTGGACTTTATGGTTGTGGAAGACTTGGCCAATATTATAGATTGTCGCTTATCCCATGTGGTACTAGGTAAGTCATTTGTTGAGGAGTCCAAGTTAAAACACGATCAAATAGAGGGAACGGTCCAATTTTCCAGTAGGACCAATTGGATCACCTATAGAATGCCTAATAAAATGAAAGAGTTTCGTTATGTGCCTCAACTTGATATGGATAACATTAGTGCAATCGAGGACATTAACGAAGAAGATAAGAGTAAAGGAATGAATTTTGTTTGGCAAAAGAGGAGCCTTTACTATAAGAATTGTTTAGCCCTTGGACCTAAGTATAAAGTTGACAATGAAGTAGTTCAAAGGTTAAGAGAATCGATTGAAAAGTGGGAAAGGAAAACGTAGCCCATGACTTTGAGTCTAGCTACAAGACTCGTAAATAAAGAAAAGCGCTTCTTGGGAGGCAACCCATGTTTTATTTGTTTTGTTTGTTTGTTTGTTTGTTTGATTTTTATTTGTTTCCGTATGCATGCTTTATTTTTATTGTTTGTGGATCATGTTTCATACTAAATTGTGAAAATGCTTAACTTTGTTGTTTGTCTTAACTTCATAAAAAGGTATTTTGCAAAAGCTAAGTGTAAGGGAAATCTAAATTTGTTTTTAAGAACGGGAATTGGACATGAACCACAACAATATTAAATGAACATGTATATTAGTATTTGTTTGAGTCAAATGCTTGTATCGAGTCATAATGATGTTTTGCAGGAAATTCCAGGGATTAAGGCATAAGTTTTTCCACAAATTTTCCGGAAACTTAACATGAGATTTCTGTCAGAACACTCTGACGACGTCAGGATTAACACCTGACAGCGTCAGGTGTAAAATTCTGGAAATTTTACAAGTTTTGTTTTTCTAACGGAGTCTTAAAGTTTTTGTTAATTCTTTAGTTTTATAAATTCCAGGAAATCTGCAAACAATTCCACAAGCATTATATCCTTATATATATAGATTGCCGCCGATTTTACGCGATGTTGCCATGATTGTTTTCTCAGGTTTAATAGGTTATATTGGACAAGAAGATGATTAATTATTTCGGAAGGGAAGCTTTCAACGTTCATTTTCTTGGAGGAGGATTTAACCATGTTAACGATTTATCCACACCGAACGAATCAGGGGAGTATTTGTTTTCATTGCCCTATCTAGGATTACTAACATTGATTGCACATCGGAATATAACAAGAACATAATCAACATTACTAATAAGGTTTTCTTTATTATAAATATAAAAATAAACTACTAATACTACTACTATACACACGCTATGAATCGTGTGTCTAGACTCTCATTGAAGAGAATATGAATGAAAAGATGAAAAGATACTTGTAACCCTAGACGCCTACCCTCTTTATATAGTAGAGGGAGGTTATAAGAAACCCTAAACCTAGCTTACTAACAAAGCTAAGTTACTATTACATAATAGTCCTTATTGTTTCTTCTTTCTTCATTCTTGCTCGTGGTTTTGTAATCTTCAAATCTTGTAATTCCCAACATTTACTTTTAAATCTTTTTATTGAACATTGGGGACAATGTTCAGCTTAAATGTAAGGGGAGGGTAAATGATGATACTTTAGAAAATACAATTACGCTTGAGTTTGTTTGTTTAATAGTAGGTGTGTAATAAAACTAAGAGAAATACTTGTTAGTGCAATTTTAGCGCCAAATTTAATTTTTTTACAACATTTAGGAGTGAAGCTTTAGCCTTAATGAGCATATCATGGATAGGAGTTGTATAACTAGCACAAAACCGTACCACTCAAAAAAAATTTCCACCCAAATATGTAAGGTTCGCCTTTAGATTTGTTAGGAAAATCATTCATTATTAGTGCTTATGAGTGTACCGGTAGTACTTAGATTCTAGGACTTGCGTTAGTGATGCATCCCAAGACCGCTAGTGAGACTACATTCGTGTAGTAGGATTTACTACATGATAAGAGGCATTAGGATCACCCTTGTGTTAAACCCGTATCATAATTACTTGATCATTTAAGTCAATTAACTTGACTAACAAAGTCAATTAATTTTTCCCACACCTTTGCGTTGTACTCATTTTTAGTACACAATACCCCTAGTACACCCCTCCGAGCCTATCTTTTCGTTTCTAACTTTAAGCATTATACTTAATGGAAGAATTTGATTACAACCCACCCCAAATGTGCAACCAAATCGCCTTAGCCTTCCGTGTATGCACTCATATTTAGTGCAGTATTGTTATATGTTTAAACCATTAGTTAATTATCTAATTGATTACATGGTTGTTAAGTCGAGTCATATCTTGTATATATTGTTTTGGGACGATTGGGACTCATGGGTAAAGTACTTGTTATATGGAGTAATGGGGAAGAATATCATTTATTACCCCCATATGTGCGTTAATCTTAAAAAGTACTCCAAGTGTTTTTTTTATCTTGATTCGAGTCATTAGAATAGTCGATTGTAAAGTATGTAAAAGTTCAAGTGTAAGGGGAATGCAAATTCCCTATGATGTATTATTTTGGATGGTAGGGTAAAAGTGTATGCAAAAAAAAATCGAAAAATCAAGAAAAAGAAAAAAAAATAGAAAAAGAAAAAGAGAAAAACATACGGACTACCATCCCGTTTCATTCTATGTTTATTTTATTTTTTTGTTAGTTTTTGATTAGCTTAAGTCGAGTCGAGTCTTGGCTTAGCAACGCCATATTGTACATGTAATTAACCAAGATAATTAACTCGCCACCAGTAAATATTGCCTTTATCCAACAAAACCGTGGTTATCCTATCCCTACACCTAACGTTATAATCCTTTAAAAGACCTCTTTGATATTTTATCCTAGGTGCTTACACCAAGTGGTGGAGGTTTGATCCTTTCCCAAGCCTATGGTAATCTATTTGCTATTACAGGTAGTGAGAGATGTTTTCCATTTCCTTATTGTGATATATTTATTACACCCGAGAGATGTAAGTATCTAAACACTATTTGTAGTAAACTTTATGATGAAGCGAAAAGTGTACCGCTTTTCGGGGGTCATTTAAGGCCAAAGTCGAGATTATTAGATCAAATATTGCCCTAAATCGTTCCTTTTGTCATTTTAGGTACTTTTGAGAGGAATTTTACAAAATGAAGCATTTTGGACGTTTTTGGAGCGAAAAAGTGCAGAAAACGACAAAGTCTCAAAAGCATGCTGGAAATTGCCTTTGACGGCGTCACAATATGTTAGTGACGGCATCATGAGTTGACAAAAGGGTGGATAAATCAAATACATGTGACGCGCCAGAATGTTTTGTGAAGGGGGTTTGACTGCTTCATGAACAAAATTTCCAAGGCCATCAAGAGTAATTGTAAAGAGTGACGGCCCAGAACCCATAAAGAGTGACGGCGTCAGAAGTGGATCTAGGCAATACGAGTTTAATTTGGCGGCGAGTTGACGGTGTCAGACTTAACTCTTGACGCCGTCAGATTGTAAAATCTATATATAGTTTTCTAGTTTTCATTCATTGTGTGCAACTTTGAGGGAATAAAACCCTGGACGAATTTTCCGGCTTTTTGAAGGGTTCCAACCCTTTGTTTCTTCCATGTTCAATGAAGATAAGTACTTTACCAAATCATTCAATATGTCTGTGTGTTGTTTGATTATATCTTACGCTTGTCTTCTCTTTAACATGCTAGGCTAGGTTTCTTTTGTGTTTGCTTAGATGTAATGAAACCTAGATGTTAATTATTGGTTGATGGTTTGTTTATAATTGTTGTGGATGAATGAATTTGATGTTAGGCTTAAGAAACCTGGAAGACTTCCAATTGGTAACTTGCTTGAACGTCTTAAGAAACATGATCGGAGGTGTATTACGATTATTTGGTTATATTTAATGCATAGGTAACTTCCAGGGATACCATGTTAGGAGCTTTTAGTCGGCTCGACATAGGATTGAGATTGAAGCCTATAGAGTTAGGGAAGATCGTACACGGCCCTACGACTAGTATTAAGGAATATAACCCGTCATCCATGCAATTGTAACAAGCTAATTAACCGGTAAAAGATGTCTAGGGTGTAAAGAAATATAAGTAAACACACTTTCTCTTATTATTGTTTACACCACAAATTAGTTTAAGTTTATTTTATTTTATTTTGATTGCATCTTTAGTTAATTGGGTTAGTTGACTAGCAACTAATTCAGCCCACTCCTTCAAAACCCGAGATTTTTACTTGCTTTCCTTAAAATATAAAAATACAAAAAGAATTATCCCTCACCCCTAGACCTAGTTTAGTAGAATTTTAACCCTAGAGAACACTATTCCTAGATTTGAACGATCAATCCCCCGGTACTTGTCATTATACTATACTACAACAAACAGGTACACTGCCTGGTGGGGATTGCAAGCTTCTCAAGATCCCTTGAGAGGTAAAACCTTTTGCGAGGGTGCAATTCCACGCATCACTTTAGAACTTGGGTTGTATACTATTCGAGACCACCATAATTAGTATTATTGATATAATTGGAGTGAGTTGTCTAACTTGGTAAATTTCTAGGATTACACCCAAAAAGCCTATTAATGTTATGTGATATTAACTAACTACATTGGTTAGTTAACCCCTGTCTAAACCCTTTGGTTACTCGCATTTTTAAGGTAAGATACCCCTAGAAAAACCCTCAGAGCCATTCCCTTCGTTTCTTATACCCTCATTAGCCTACCCTGTAGATTTAAGTCCGTGGTTAGTTGCTTTTGGTAAAAGTGTGTGTTTTCCCGCGTTTCCTGTGTTCGTGCGCGTAATAATTATCTTTGGTTAAGTCGGGAATTGCACAATGCAATGGGAAGTGAAAGTAGATATTGTATAGATTTTGTTTTTCGTGTGTTTACTACTTTCACTATTATTTTTATGTCTGAAGTCTGAATAGTATGGAAAAATTATCCAGATGTATTTTTATGGTGAAGTGGTGAAATTTTACACCATTAGTTAGTTATAAAAGAAAAAAAAATAATAAAATAATAAAAAGAGAAAAAAAAATGAGAAAAGCAAAAGAAAGAAGAAAGTTTGATGTTTGTTAAATCAACGTTGTAAAGTTATGCATAAGTGGTAGATATCATCAGTATTGTTGTATTATATATATATATATATATATATATATATATATATATATATATATATATATATATATATATATATATATATATATATATGGATTGCAAGGGAGTTGGCCGTTATGGGAACGTCAACTAAGGTTTGATCTCTGATTGAGATATTGTTGAATCTAATTCGTGTTTACCCAAAGCGTGAGTTTCAAGTGTCAAAGCGTGAGTTAGTCAATGATATGTGTCTTATTCATGGGATGGTTGGGAAAGTGATTAACCACACTTAGGACTTTAATCTATCTATTTGTTTATTTTTATTTTACACCAATTTATATCCCAACATACCCAACCGTATCATTATATTCGTTGTTAGCTTTCGAGCATCCGGATATGATGATGGCCGAGTAAGAATGTTGAATGTATGAATAAGGTAGCGACCATCCGAGTATTAGATTAATTGACTAACGCCCCAGCGATCTAATGTGTGACTTGGTGACCATCCGTTATGCAAATAATGCGCCAGCGATCCAAGTAGTGCATTAGTGACCATCCGTTAGTTGAAGCATCGAGGACTCGCGCCAGCGATCTACTAAGTTTGTGTAGGAGATGTTTAAACGAATCTAGGTTTAACCCTACACCTTGTCATAACCCAATTTACTGCTTTAAACTTGTTACTCCTTAGCTTTAGTGGTGGAGATGTGTATCCTTGCCAAGCTTATGATAGAATACTCGTCACGACCGAGCAATTGAGCGAATTACCAAAATGTTACCACATAGATTAGTTGAGTGATTTGAATGATTTCATTTTCTTACTTCGTGAGGTGTTTGGTTGTGTAATTGAGATTGAATGAATGAATGCTTAACTATAAAAATCCTAGACAATTGTTTAGGATACATTTTCATAAGTTTAAATCTAAGTGTGGAAAACTAGAAGGGGGGTTGAATAGTTTACCGCTTTTTAACTTGATTATCTTTGAAAACTTTACGTTTGTTTAAAGCTATAAACTCAACTTGCTTGTTTAATTCTTTGAAAAGCTTTACGTGTGATTAACAATTCTAACTAAAGATAATATGTAATAAGCAAAGACAAAGAAAGAAACCATCAAACCACAACACGATTGTTTATCGTGGTTCAGCTACAAGGACTCTTTTTCCTTGCCCTACATCCACGCCCCGAGTTTCCAACTCGAGAGTTATAAGCACTAATCAACAAGCTCCTTTCCCGGTGGAGAAACCTTTACAACGTCGCTTACACTTTTACCGACACTAAGCTAGATGTCGAGTTCTTTTACAAGGGTACAACCACTCCCGTCGTCGCTTAGACTTTTACCGACACTAAGCTAGATGTCGAGTTCTTTACCAAGGGTACAACCACTCCCGTTAGTTCTTTTACAAGGGTACAACCACTCACGTCGTCGCTTAGACTTTTACCGACACTAAGCTAGATGTCGAGTTCTTTACCAAGGGTACAACCACTCCCGTTAGTTCTTTTACAAGGGTACAACAACTCCCGACACACTATGTATTTTGAGGCCTAAAATACTAACCGATCACTTCTACACACACAATACAAATGAAGTATAAACTACCAAAGCTTATACATAACAAAGCTAACAAGTCTTGCAACTTTAGAGTTGAAACTTGTAACATCTTGGATGAGCTTGTGAAGTCCCTTGCTACATAAGAGGATCACACAAGTAAAATATTACTGAGTTAGTTGAGAGAGTATATGAAAAATATGTCCTAAAGTGATGACTCAAAACTAACAAGTGGTTTGGTATTTATAGCAAAACAAACAGCATGTCTGGCGGATACGGCGGAACCCTCAGATGGGTTCCGCCCGTGTACCCCCAGGGTTCCGCCAGGCCTGCAGTAGGTTTTGCAATAAATCATTCAAGCCAACCAAAGTCACATCAACAACAACTAGTCAAACACATTGAATCCTAATTGGAAAGCTTCCAAACATGTGTAAGATGTTATGGCAAGTCAAATACACAAGCTTGCCATAAATGTATGATGTGACAAGACACTTTCTAATTAAAGAAATAAAAACAATGTTTTGTTTAAAAGGAAATGTAAACCTTAGTTAAACAAGACTTAAACACTAAAGTGATGATTTACTATTAGCTAAAGTTCATACTTTGTCATTAACAAAACTTAGCAAAGATCGTAAAATATAAATAACGTTTTTAGGCGATATTTGTATTAACAATCTCCCCCTTTTTGTTGATGACAAAACATAAACTTTATTTATAAGTAAGCCACTAGTTTTAGTGTTAAGTCTTATAAAGTTTAGTATTAAAACTTGTGCAAGAGTTAGAGAAAAAATAATAATGAGAACAAGTTTATATAAATTCTCCCCCTTTTTGTCGAAACAAAAAGAAGAGTAGCGAAGCGGAAATATGCACTTGCTCCCCCTTGGACGATACTCCCCCTAAATGGAGTGCCAAGAGAGGAGACATGGATTTTGAACCTACAAGAAAAAAGTTAGTTGCCGCACAAGACAAGTCATGAAAGCATTTCATGTCTAAAACACAACTAAGAGTTGCGAAGCGGAATAATGCAATACTCATGCTCCCCCTTGAATATTACTCCCCTAAATGGAGTATCAAGGAAGGAAACCATGGATAATGATCCTACAAAAAGAAATGTTAGTTTCTAAAACACAAGATATATGTATGTTACCATAGCGAGGTATAGTTTACTCATAATACCTAAATTGTCAACAACCAATGCATACCTTGTAGTAGAATGAAATTCATTTCATGTAAAATTTTGACTTTTAGAAAGTCAAAGACAAGAAATAAGGAAGACAGCATCCTACTTCTAAAAATAAAAAGGAAAACCAAAAAGAAACTAAGAACATAAAATGCTACAAGGAAACCATCATTTTCCTTAATGAGAAACATTTTCCAAAAACAAGGCTAAGGTTGTTTAAGGATGAAAATGTGTGTTGGAGGTTGTAGCGGGCTTTATTTTGAAGGTTGAGGAGGTGACACGATTTTGGTTTGTTGGTTTAAGTGGGAAACATTTTCCAAAAGAAACGGTTTTTGCTTCATTTTGGAGCCTCTAAGGTTGAGATGGGTGAGACAAGGATTGTAGACGGTCCAAAATGTGGTTTAGTATAAACCTCATTTCTTCGGATAACTCAAGAATTTCCATTCGACACCTTTTACTAATGTGAGCGGTTCTTTCGCAATGTCCGCAATCATGGCGGGGAAATGATGGTGGAAGAGAGGTTTGATTTGTTGGTGGTGGATGGTTTGAACTTGAAGGAGCCAATGTGGATGGTTGAGAGGTGTTTTTGCTTCCTTCACTAGTTGAGTGTAATGCCGTAAGGAAATCCATAAAATGGTTGATTTGAGAGTCAACCATACGTTTGAAGGCATGTAGGTGGTTTAAATGAGTGTTCATTTCCTCATAAAGGTTTGGAGGTTTTTCCCAAATGGATGCTTCTATTTTCTTATAAGAAGAAAGTAGAGATTCAAAGTGTTGGGAATGTTCTTGTGGTGGTGGTTGTTGTTGTTGTGGTGGTTGTTGTTGTGGTTGTTCTTGTTGTTGAACAAAGTGGCGGAAGCTTGGTTCTCCGGAAGGATTACCATGAAGGTCTTTGTAAATGGGGTGAAACACAAATGATTGTAGGTGTGTATGACCTTGATCATTTGGAAAAACTGATGGTCTAGCATGACGGTAAGCCAACCGTTCTACTAATGATGGTTGATGGGGTTCATCACCTAATTGCTCACTAGGTTGTTGTTGGGTTTCCATTTGAGCAATGGTTTCAAAAAGTGAGAAGGATGGTGGGCTTGATGATTTAGGTGATAGGTCTTCTAATGTTTCCAAATAGGGTAGTGGTGATGTTCGTGGTGTATGGAAAAGTTCCATTGGTGTAAGTGTTGGTGATTGAGGTGATGGAGTTTTTGATGTTTGAGCTTGTTGAGAAGGTGATGTTGACTCACTTAAAGGTCTAGTTGGTGGTGGAATAGTGGCTATGTTGGTGTTGCAATGTGGTGGAGAGGGTGTTGGAGTAGCAAGATTAAGCAAATCTTGAATAGTGATCACATTGGTATTGTGATGAGGCGAAAAATGAACCACTTTTAAGGGGTCATTTAAGCCGGAATTGGAATTTATCTGATCAAATATTGCCCTAAATCATTCCTTTTGTGATTTTAGGTACTTTGGGAGTGAATTCTGGATAAGGAAGCATTTTGGACGTTTTTGGAGCATAAAAGTGAAGAAAACGGGAAAGACTTAATTTTCCTTGCTGGGAACAGTAGATGATGGCGTCAAGAAGGATTCTGTGACGGCGTCAAGAGCAAAATGGATGACGATCCAGAGAAAACGTGATGGCGTCAGAAGTAGGGCATCAAGAGTTAATTTGGTGACGGCCTGGAGCAGAATTACACATGACGGCGTCAGATCCAGATCTAGGCAATCCGAGAACTTTATTGGTGGCGAGATGACGGCGTCAGAATTTTACTCTTGACGCCGTCACCTCACAAAATCTATAAATACTTTTCTATTTTTCATTCATAAAAGAGGAACTTGTGTGGAGAATTCTAGGGCCGAACCTAATAAACCCTAGGTCGTTTGTAACAGTATTTTCAAGGGTTTTCACCCCTTCAAACCTTTCATGTTCAATTAAGATAAGTCTTCTTTCAATTCATTCAATATGTCTATGTGTTGTTTGAATATATCTTATGCTTGTCTTGACTTTAACATGCTAGGCTAGATCTTTTGTGTGTTTGCTTAGATGTAATGAAACCTAGATGTTGATTATAGGTTGATTGCTTGTTTATAGTTGTAATGGATGAATGATTTCAATGTTAGGCTTAAGAAAACTGGCAGATCTCCATTGTGTAACATGCTTGAACGTCTTATGAAACATGAACCGATGTGTACTAGGTTTTTATGGTTGTATTTAATGCATGAGCAAATTCTAATGATCCCATGTTAGGAGCTTCTTAGCCGGCTCGACATAGGAGCTTATAGAATTGGGGAAGTAAGTACGCCACCCCATGATTGGTATTAAGGAATATAACCCGTCATCCACGCAACTATAACAAGTAATTAACATGTAAAAGATATCTAGGGAGTAGTGAAATCTAAGTAAACACAATTCTCCCACATATTGCTCACACCACTAGTTTAATTTAGTTTATTTATACTTTTGTTATTTTATTTTAATTGCATTTTAGTCATTGGGTTAGTTGACTAACAACTAATTCCGCCCACTCTTCCAAAACCCGAGATTTTATTTGCTTTTATAAAACATAAAAATACAAAAAGAATCATCCCTCACCTCTAGACCTAGTTTTTAGGCTTTCTAATCCTAGCGACATTATTCCTGAGTTGAACGATCAATCCCCTGGTACTTGTCACTATACTATACTACAACGATCAGGTACACTGCCTGGTGGGGGTTGTAAGCTTCTCGAGATCCCTCGAGAGGTAAAGCCTGGTGCAATTCCCACGCATCATATTGCAAGGTGTTGAGGATGGTGTTGAGGTAGTAAGGTTAAGGAAATCTTGGATAGGTGAAGAAATGTTAAGTGAAGCATCACTTGATGATGATGAGCTTGACTTGACGGTTTTGTTGAAGCAACAAGGTTTAACACTAATCCTAGCGGTTTTTGCAAAGGATTTTGATGACTCGGATGAGGTGTTGGATTTAGTCATTTCAAAGGTGTGGTTTTGAAGTTTTGAGAGAAGAAATTTTGATGGTGATGGTGTGATTTGAAGTGTTTTAAAACTTTCAAATTTATAGGGTGGAAGAGATGTTGAAAGGGGTGTTTGGATTTGATGTTCTACCATACAAAGATTGAGCTTTCTAATGATTTAGAAAATTTTCATGAACATGTCAAATCATTGGATGTCAATCCAATGGAATCGGGTGGAGTGAAAGACCAACATATGCACTCAATGCTTTGTGATCATGGGAAGTGATTTGGTTGAAAATGTTCCAATGGTTTGAAGGATCCTTTAAAAGGGTTCTTTGGGTTAGTTATGTTTGAATTTGAATTTTTGGTGGGAAGTGACTTCCTAATTGTTTTAGTGAGTGAGAGTTGTCCTAATATGGTTATTGGAGGTAAGGGAAGATGTTTCTCACTAAAGATAATGGTTTGACACTTTACAAGTTTTGAACTTAAGATAAATGACAAAATTTTTCTGCAGGAGACTGGCGGAACCCTCGCGAAACACAGGCGGAACCCTGTTTTGGGTTCCGTCTGGTCCGTTGGGCCATTTCTGGGTTGCCCAGGAATTTCACTGGCGGAACCCATTTGAGGGTGCCGCCAGATCCGCCAGGTCTGAAAAACAAGGCAGTCCACTATTTTGACCCGCGAAACGATTTTCAAATTTTTCAAAAACTCTTAAAAATGAAAATTTATTATATGTCTGATTAGGAAATGCAAAAATTGGACATGTAGACATTCATATCATAGGACTTTGACCGGGGGCTAGCGATTTTCACTAAACTTAGTGAAATTAACCATAAGCATACAAATTGACAAATACCACAAACATTGTCATTATGCATAAAGGCTCATACAAAACATAATCCGACAAAAGTAATAAAGCATGAACATGAAAAACAATACAAATCACATAGTTTAAAACATACAAAGTTCTAAAACCTTCATAAGCCAAACACTCCTTAATCACTCATCTCACAACCGGTCTATCTTCTTATTGAGCTTACTTAGGTACCTTCCAAAGCACTTGAAAATTCCTTTCGTTTGCTTGAATTCTTCGGATGCATTCTTAATGACGGAGAGTTCTTGAAGGTAGTCTAAAGGGGGTAACTTAGAGTTAGGAAGTTTATCGTCCTCGCTCATGTCGGATGATGATGGTGAAGGTGAGCGAGTACGTTTGCCCTTAGCTTTGAAGACTCGTTTATCACTTAGAGGGACGAAAATGTGAGGAACGAGAGAATAGTCAAGGCACATTCCCTTATCGTTAGGAGGAATGGGTGAGATTGCTCTAAAGAGGCGGGTGAGATGCATTCCATATGGAAGAGCGGTTGTTCCTACCAAGGGTATGTTGGCCATTCTTTTGGCGAGGTAATAGGCTAAGTTAAAAGGTTGACCGGTGGAAATGCTATAGAGCATGTAGCTAAGACATGTGTTGACATGATCTCTATTTCCTATGGAACTTATAACGTTGGCTCTAAGAATTTCTTCCCATTTCTTAAATTGTGGTTTGAGCTCATTGATTTCCATACCAAAAGGGTCCTTATCTACCTCGTTACCCGAACGATTCTTCCTAGTTGTTGAGGTCCTAACAAATAGATGCTTACGAATTGCTTCCTTATTCGCAAGAGGAGTGTCGTATGGATGAAAACGCTCAATGGAGTCAAGACTAGAAAGAGGCCACTTATCCGTGTAGAGACATGTACCAACATTCGGGACACCAAGAATTGTTGCAAAGTCTTTCAAGGATATGATGTTTGGTATTTGATTGATTTTAAAGGTTAGTGAGAATTCACCATCGTCATCAAAGAAAAGGCTTAAGGTTGCATAGAATTCTAAGATGAACCTATGGCAAATTTGTTCATCAATGTCTAGGAGGAAATCAAAGTTGATTGCGGCAAAGTTTTGGCGAATGGAGGTTCCTTCTAGGAAAGATGGATCAATGGTTCTTCCTTCATGAACATAGCGTTTTGCTAGACTCTTAAAGGTTTCAACTTGATCTTTAGTAAGACCTTTGGTCCTATGGTGTTTGGGTAAGTAATTACGAGTTTCCTTATGATCGGAGAATGTTGCGGGAGGCATGTTGATTCCTAGAAAACACAAAGTTTAAGTTAAAATTAATGACTTTTATAATGTGAATATTCTAATGTGTGCCTATATGAAAACAATGTAGAGGTGCGGTTATCTTGACTCATTTTGATGCTTAAAACGTTTTGTAATGCAAGTTTTGTTACATAACAAAAGATAACCCAAACGCTCCTAATTCAATATAGCTTCATTTGAATGTACCCGAAAACACATATTAGTTATGTATTTCCTTTAGCATTCAAGAGACATTATGCAAGTGATGTTTCAATGACGTTTTTCATTTGTTTTAACAATGTGGTGAAAGATGGTGTTTTAGTGACTTTTAAAAGACAATGAACTTGGTGTGTTTGGTAAATCAAGATAATAACAAAAAGGATACAATTCCTAACTAATGAAAATTTTGATTAGTTCACACCCAAGGTTTTTCATGAATCAACAATTTTATGCATAAACCCTAAGATTCTAGTTAATGTATGTATATGAAAGTGATAGACTTTGATTGAAAGTTCAATTATGATAAAAAAAAAAATACTTACAAAGTTGATTGGATTGGAAGAGATGTGAGTGAGAGCCCTAATTTTCGTGTGGTAAAGTGTTTGTGAGTGAGGGATGGCTGTTGGTAAGTTGAAGTTGTGAGTAATGAAGTGTTTGGTTTTGAAATAAAACAAGCTGCAGATTTGGCGGACCAGGCGGAACCAAAGGGAGGGTTCCACCCGTTTGGTCTCAGGGTTCAGTGGGTACTACAAAGGAAAACTTAAAAAGGTTTTGTCTTGATTTTCGTGGTTTTATCCTAATGTTCAAAACTAAGGTTTTAGGTCTTATGAGTCTTTAACTAAGCCTAGGAATGATGAATGCTTCTCATTCAAGAGGTTTTGTGAAAACGTTGACAGAAAGGTTAATGTATAAGACTTTCTTAGTTAAGATGTTCCTCAATGAACATTTTTACCAAGGTGATGATGATGGATCACAATATGTCAATTAAGAACATAATGGATTGAATTGTTGCTGAATTCGATGCTTCCTTTGTTGAAGGGATAACAATGATGATAAAATGAATTCTGTTGTCGACGCGAGTTAGCATGTTCAAGTGGAGCTTGTTGATGTGCTTCTGCATTCGATACTAAAATGAGAACCTTATGCGTTTTGGAGAATCAATGGGTAAGTAGATATAAAAGTGCAAGTACCACTTGTGCTTTTCTTATCAACTTATTACCGACATAATTCCATTTGGCATACACTATGGTTTCTATTCCCGTTCTTTTGGGATACCATAATCCTAGTTGTGTAGTACCTTATGATGAATCCAAACAAGCTCTTTTGAAAGAGTTGTTTTAGAATCTTCTCTAAGAACGAGCACATAGACAAGCACTAAACATAATGTTGGATTTATTTGTTGTGAGAACAAGTATACTTCCAAACATTTCTCTATGTTTAGTTTTACCTACGGATTTACTAATCTCATTCTTGATAAGTCATAAAGGACTTAATCATTGTGAACATGTGAATAACTAGGAATGTCTTTGAGTGATTATCCCTTGCTTTTGGAGCTTGCTTTGGTAAAAAAAAATCTTTCATAGATTTACATTAATTTCTATTTTGAAAGATCCATTTTATTTTAATGGTTGCTTTACTCTAATGTCCAAAAACACTTTTTATCAAATTTGTTTTAATCACAACTATGACTTATGAATCAAATTTTATGACCTTGTCAATATTGCTTGACTCAATGTTTGACAAAAGACGAAAGGATGTTGTTTCTCAATTTTTATAGTTCATCTTCCTTGTTATTGATCTTGACTTACTTGTCTTATCAATGTTGGACTTTCGACTAAGTCATCATCTACCAAAGATGATATCTTAGAAGGAGGTGGTCTTTCATTGAATGTTAAATTCAATGACTCCTCGACTCTTTGGGTTTATTTACTTAAAACACTATGAGTGTAAGTGTCTAAGAGATGCAACATCATAAGACTATGGGTCGAATTTGATGTGAAAGTCCTAGATGTTTATAAATCATTTTCTTCCAATCATCCTAATGAATTCAAATGATTTATTTTTCTTTGTGTGTCTTATATGAAACTTTGACAAAAGAATGGTTGAATTTAAGACACAATTGAAAATGTAAGATATAATGTCAAAAGACGTTGTACTACCAATATCTATGAAATGTTGTGGTTTTGCTAGATTTGCAAGCATCACAAAAGTGTTGGTTGTCTTATCACTTAGGAGTTTCTTAGTTAAATCACTTGTAGACAAGTATTAAGTGAGACTCACTCAAGAGTTACTCGTGTCTTTTCACGAAAGTTTAACGAGGTAAAACACCTTATATCTCCTACTAGAAGTAGTGTCTAAATTATTTCACGAAGGATCTAATCCTTATTGTTACTTACACAACATAAACACTTTAGAGTAAAAACTACTACTATCACTCATGACAGATCTTAATGCTAATCAATCATGAAACACTGAAAGGTAGGTTGAAGAGACGTGTACCTTTTGAGCTCCATAGATTAGCCACCAAGAGGATAATCATTAAGCAAATAATCTTGACTCGTAGAAGAGCTAAACTCAAATACTTAAGACTCCAAGGAGGTTAGACAAACATATAAAAATATTGAACATTATATCTTTATCCTTTTATCATGAGCTCCTACTAGAGATAGAATTACTCCTACAATTCTCTCCTAGGTTTCACAAACACAACTTGTTTTGTTTTACTTGTTGATTGTTCATTAGAGTTAAATCCTAATCCGGTTCTATCTCTAAATGAATTTTGACTCTTCAAGCAACTTTCAAGAGCTTTTGAACTTTCTTCAAATTTAGCAAGCATTTTTCCTTTTTCATTTTGTCTTTGAATTTCATGTTTGTAATCTAGACATAATTTGCATTCTAAATCAATTTCAACATGACTCTCAAGTCTAGACATCTTATCTTCTAACATGATTTCATTTTCAAAATTATTCACAAAAGATTTTGAAGGTTCATTGTTAAAGATAGTTTTTAGGTCCATGTTGCATGAAAGTTTAGACTCATTTTCTAGTTTAGAAAACTCTAGGATAAATGTGTCAAAGCAAAAGTGTTTGGTTTCAAAATGTACCTTGCTTGATGTTTTATCTAGTTGAGAATCACAAACCAGATGGTTGGCTTCATCTTCATCCGTGTTAATCCATGAATCGTAAGCAAGTCCACTAAGAGCTCGACATGAGTAATCATCTTCACTTACACCTTCATTTAAAACATTTAAACTAGTAGCACATGTATTTATCTCAACTAAATGTCTTTCTAAGACTTCTAATTCATATGTGAAATCAAATTTATCATCTTTGACTTGACATACTTCTTGATGAAAGTTTAACATACTTTTCCAAATATCATTAGCCGTTTGACAAAAATACATTCTTTCATATTCGGTACTTGGTAAAGCTTTAAAAATCATTATCTTAGCTTTAGTATTTTTATCAAGTTTAGGATAGTCATCTTGGTTTTCAAAACTTGTTTTCGTTGGTTTGAAATCACCAATAGAAATAATATGCCAAAGATCTTGATCAATCGATTTCACATAGTTTTCAAATTTACTTTACCATTCAAGGAAGTTTTCTTATTCAAATAGTGGTAGGTTTTGAATAGGTTGCCCTTCTTTGATATTTTAAAGATCTTGAGTAACGTAGCTCCTGATGCCAGTTGTGGAAAACTAGAAGGGGGGTTGAATAGTTTATCGCTTTTTAACTTGATTATCTTTGAAAACTTTACGTTTGTTTAAAGATATAAACTCAACTTGCTTGTTTAATTCTTTGAAAAGCTTTACGTGTGATTAACAATTCTAACTAAAGACAATATGTAATAAGCAAAGACAAAGAAAGAAACGATCAAACCACAACACGATTGTTTATCGTGGTTCAGCTACAAGGACTCTTTTTCCTTGCCCTACATCCACGCCCCGAGTTTCCAACTCGAGAGTTATAAGCACTAATCAACAAGCTCCTTTCCCGGTGGAGAAACCTTTACAACGTCGCTTACACTTTTACCGACACTAAGCTAGATGTCGAGTTCTTTTACAAGGGTACAACCACTCCCGTCGTCGCTTACACTTTTACCGACACTAAGCTAGATGTCGAGTTCTTTACCAAGGGTACAACCACTCCCGTTAGTTCTTTTACAAGGGTACAACAACTCCCGACACACTATGTATTTTGAGGCCTAAAATACTAACCGATCACTTCTACACACACAATACAAATGAAGTATAAACTACCAAAGCTTATACATAACAAAGCTAACAAGTCTTGCAACTTTAGAGTTGAAACTTGTAACTTCTTGGATGAGCTTGTGAAGTCCCTTGCTACATAAGAGGATCACACAAGTCAAATGTTACTGAGTTAGTTGAGAGAGTATATGAAAAATATGTCCTAAAGTGATGACTCAAAACTAACAAGTGGTTTGGTATTTATAGCAAAACAAACAGCATGTCTGGCGGATACGGCGGAACCCTCAGATGGGTTCCGCCCGTGTACCCCCAGGGTTCCGCCAGGCCTGCAGTAGGTTTTGCAATAAATCATTCAAACCAACCAAAGTCACATCAACAAAAACTAGTCAAACACATTGAATCCTAATTGGAAAGCTTCCAAACATGTGTAAGATGTTATGGCAAGTCAAATACACAAGCTTGCCATAAATGTATGATGTGACAAGACACTTTCTAATTAAAGAAATAAAAACAATGTTTTGTTTAAAAGGAAATGTAAACCTTAGTTAAACAAGACTTAAACACTAAAGTGATGATTTACTATTAGCTAAAGTTCATACTTTGTCATTAACAAAACTTAGCAAAGATCGTAAAATATAAATAACGTTTTTAGGCGATATTTTTATTAACACCAAGGTTTACTTGAGGACAAGTAAAGTTCAAGTGGGGGGATGTTTGATGACATCAAATAACGACATATTATTAGCATCATCTATACTATGTTTATTGCTTGTTTTATATTACTTCTCATGAGATTTGATACTTAATCACTTACTTATGTAATTCTCAGTTATAAACAAGCAATTGGTGAAAGTTAGCTATTTTGGACGTAAAATGGAGCAAAATAGACCAAGTTGGAAAAGTCTACTAAATTAACGAAGAATACGCCGCATCATTCTTGATAAATGCGCTGTATAACAAGACTTAGACGAATATGAAGACCATTGCCTGACTTTAAAGCATGCGCCGTATGGATTTATACCATGCGCCGTATATAAAACTTTGCTCAACGAGGAAAATCCAACTTGTTCTACTCCAGATACGCCGCATTACATTTCATACATACCGCGTATCAATCTCAAGACCTCATCAAAGATGATCCAAGACACAGAAGAACAATGCGCTGCATGAAGAAAGAAAGTTATGCCGCATCTAAAGGCAGTATACAAATATTTGTGAACATTATAATCTTGGACCCCACGCGAAGATACCTTGATACACCGCATCGGATCAATTCGATGCGCCGTATCGGCCATATAAAAACCGTACCAAGAAACCAAGTGAAGAATCGAAGGCAAATGAAGAAATAACGTTTACATAACAACTTTAGAGGATGCTTCACTGTTTTGGTCATAAAATCTTCATGCGGAGTCCGTTTTAGTCCGTTCAAGCGGCCACGCGAAGAGAAAAAGAAAATCTATCTGTTTTTGAAGGAGATGCGGCGCATACGGTTATTAGATGCGCCGTATCTGGGTCAGAACAGTAGCAGACTATTTTTTGTAAACCTTAGAGGCTACTCTTGCTTACCCCTATAAATACCAAAGCCCTAGAACGACTTTGGCATCACTTTTATCAGTTGGGGACACCCCAAAAACGTCCCTAACACCCCCTCCTTCCATCCTTGAAGATCGATGAAGAGCATCTCAATACTTAACTTTGTGTATCATCCGGTTAGCATAATAAATTTGTCTATGGATTTCTTATGTTTAATTTTGATGTATACTTTATCTTTTGCTGAGTTTATGGGCTAACACCCTTAGGTGTTAGTCATGTTTATGAAGTTTTATTAGTTTTTATGTTTGTGTTGATTGATTTACTTTGCTATTGGATTGGGTGCTTGTCGATAAAAACTCGTTTATTGCTTATAACTAGTAGAAGTCTATGTAACTAGGTTATTATCCTTATAACTTTAATTGATGTGATTTAACTTCCTACAATTGTGGTTACTTTGGTTAAGTTATAGGTGTGTTAACCAGAATCTCTATTAGGAATCATTGTTTGGTATAAACGGAACGTGTCTACAACCTAATAGGACTAGTAGCGTGTAATACCGAACTAGGTTAGATGGTTTAAAGCAATAAGTTAGTATTGATGCTAGATAGGTCACTATGATCATGTCCTCTTTCCCACCATGATGGTAGGTTATTTAATCGTTACAGGGTTAATAATTGGATTGGCGACTAAACAATTGAATGAATTAAAACAAGTAGAAATAAGCATATATAATTAACAGATGGATTAAGCTTGGCTAACCCGTTCTTCCTATTGATCTTCATCTATCTTTAATTTGCTTGTCTTTAGGTTAGTATTTATTTTCTCGCATTTAGGTTAATTAATTACATAAAAATCGTGTTAGCCTCTCAGGCTAAACCCCTCAAAACATTTACTTGCTTTCTAGTTTAGTAACTAGAATACCATTAGATCACTTTAGCTTCGCTCCTAGTGAACGACCCTTGCTTACCTAGAAACTATCTACATTGACCGGGTACGCTGCTCGTTAGTGTTTAGAGTCTATAGGTTAGTTCGGAAAAATATAAATTTAAAACTTGGTAGTAAATTTATAGACTACAAAAAGCACATCAAGTATGTATATAGTGGACATTAACTTATTCTTAATCTTTAATCAAAAACAGGCAGAGCTAAGTGTGAAATTCTTGTCAACAACCTTTGTAAGTCACTCAATAGTAAGTTGGTAGATGGTAGAGATAAACCAATAATAGGGTGTTTGAAATACATTAAGGAGTATTTGATGAAGAGGATAGTGAATGTGTAGAAGGTCATAGATAAGTATGCAGGTCCCTTAACACCAACTGCAACATCTATTTATGCTGTTATTAAGCAAGAAGCTAATGAGTATGATGTTATTTGGAATGGGGCGGACAGTTACCAGTGTAAGGGACCATGGAATAATCAATGTGTGATGAATATGAGGTTAAGGACATGTACATGTATGAGATGGTTGCTAACCGGTATTACATGCAAACATGTTGTGGCAGCAATGTATAGCATGGCAAATGATGGTAGGGAGGTAGGTATACTTGAGGATTAGGTACATCAAGCATATCCGTTAGTGCAAATTATTACGATATTTAAACTAGACGGTCTCTTCGGTTTTAATAATGGAAAACATGTAACTTGTAATACAAAACGTAAGATGCACAAGTCACTCGTAACGTCGAATCATCATCTTAAGACTCTTATGGAAATTGGATAATTAGATTGGGCCAAGCATACAAGACTTCTACAAATGAACGTAGTTAATTGGATCGGGCCAAGCATGCATATGAACTTAACTAATTGGATCAGTCCAAGGAAACAAACATGCCCATTCGGGGCTCAATAGTGACCAGCCCAACAAGGCCCATCAAGACCCAACAAAGCCTCTAGAACTTGGTCTCCAAGATTTTACTTGGTCTCCAAGATATTTACTTGGTCTCCAAGATTTACTTGGTCTCCAAGATATTTACTTGGTCTCCAAGATTTAAGCCTATAAATAGCAAGCAATTCTCCACTTCTTGCTTGCCAATTTCCAGTATCAAAAACACATACATAAATAATCATGTAATTAGACTAGGAAAATGTAAGTCTAGAATCTCAAGTGTATTAGAGAGATCCGGACAATTTGTAAGTCTGTGGGTGATTGTGTAGATTAGGACGGTGTGTACGTCCGTAGGCGATTGTGTGTAGATTAGGACTTTGTGTAAGTTCGTCTGTCGGTGTGTGAAGACTTGGACTTGGTGTGAGTTCGTACGTGAAGACTAGGACCGGGTGAAGGTCTGTGAAGACTTGGATCCGGTGAAGATTCAAGTGGACGAGAGTGCTCATTCGTGTAGCCACGTGGGCTTTGCGTAGATTGGTCCTAGCTAGGATTAGGACTCTACATTCCGCTTAGTGTCATTAAACTTGGTGTAAGATTTGGTGTACAGTTTGTTTCGCCATAATGGATCTTGTTGACTAGTGAAGTAACTCTCGAGTGTGGTACTTGGGGAGTGGCGTAGGGCGAAGATGTGCTTCATGCCGAACCACTATAAATCATCGTGTCCGGTTTGCGTTTTCTCTTCTCATCTCTTTACCTTTTATTCTTGCATTTATCTTTTTACATTTAGGTTGTGTTTGTGTGGTTTGTTACTTAAATTGTGATTGTGCCTAAAATATAAACTAGAACAACTTAAGAAAATGCTAATACATATTTAATCAGATGTCTCAGAAACAACAATGGTGACAGTCCTGTAAATCAACAGGCAGTCCTACATATATATGGGACCGTCCATACATTTAAGGGACCGTCCACAGTGTTATCTAAAATAGCTTAACTCTTTTAATCTTGTGTTGTGCTTATGTTTATGTGATTACTTGTATTGATGATACGTGAATCTTGTTTTGGTAAACATACTTAACATATATATTTGTTATGAGTGACATACCCACTATTCATATTTAGTCACACTTGCTTCCTTGATCGCATAAAGATAAAATGATGATTCTAATACTATTATAAATCACTATATCATCAATTAAGCATAAACGTTTTTTCTAACATTAAACTTGGTCTATAAAGATCACCATGCCAAACACTCCGATATCTACTAACATGAACTTATCGTCTTATAACATTAGCATTATTAACTATAAATAACCTAAGAACACTCATGAACTTCTAAGCACATAATACATCTACTATCATGATAAAACGTAAGCTATAACAATATAAGTCCAAATCATGAACTAATTATTAGCATATCATTTGACAACTATATACTACAATTTGACCCAAGTTTACTAATTGCCCATTTTGACAAACTTCTACTTTGACTTAACTCATAAGGCCAAGTTCATATTAAAATAGTTTCTTATACCATTCCGACGACGTATGGCACGCCTCAAACGGGGCTACGGGTGATTTTATAGGAATTTTTTAAAACGGGTTGCTGCACTAATACAAAGTCTGTATTGCTGTAGTAAAATCCATTTTGACCCATTTAACATCCTAAATAACAAATACTTTCTTCATAGGAACTGTAGTAGACACATATACCATTCCAAAAACCTAAGACATGACTCAATTCAAGTTATGGTTGATTTTATACAATTTTTCTACCATGGCCTAATGTGTAGAAAATTATTTAAGATTGAACCATTACCTAAGAGTTCTGCCAAACATCACATAAACATAAGACATCAAGAACACCTTTTATCACCATGAAACACTAATATAAGCATAACCCCTTTTACCCCTAATTAATCATACACTTGCCTCTATTTCATTATCATCCATATTTCATATAATTTACTTAAAACATATAATAACACCATCCCCATCAAAACGCTAACTCAGATTCATAACTAAAACACATGATTACATACTTACCTTGAAATTGGTGAAATCACCTAAAACCTCTGAAGCTATATAGTACTTGATAGCATCATAACTCTTGGTTAACTCTTAATTTACTTGCTAATTCTTGATAGACGTTATGGTGAATTTAGAGGACTTTTTCATAGTGAGGTAAGTGATTTACAAAAATCAAAGTTGTAATAAATGCACTTTTCTTAAAATGTGTGTTTTTTTGTCTAGTGACGGTAACTTTGGAACGGGGATAGTATGTTTATTAACATGTTACCTCTTCCCTGCCTGTGATACGTGTGAAGTGGAGGGAGTAATACTCTTTGCCATGTTTTTGTGATAAACCTTAGAGCTTGAGGTGTGGTCTTTGTTGTCGTTAGCCACTCCAACGTGGCACTCTTGTCACAGCTCGCCATCACACCACGTCGTCCGTTTGTTGTCCTTCGCCACTTTGTCTCTCGTTGTACAGACGACGAGCAAGATAGTCTACAAATAGATCCGTTTGTGGGGCCCAAATTAAATACAAACTGTTATATTTTAAATGTAGCCGTTCAACTATTTTTTTTTAAACTAATCCCACTTTTTTAAACACTATAAATAACACACCATTTTTCACACACTTCTAAACTAAAAAAAAACCCAATACTTTCTATATCTCAACATACAAAAAAAATGTCTCAAAGTCCGAACGAGGAAGCGTATTTTACGTCGCTTCTCACCTCAAACTCAACAACAATACGGGAGTTCTTCAAACCCGTCTACTCCATCGTCACAAAACTCTAACTCTTCCTCACAATCGATTCCTCCATATGGTACGCAAATGACACCCGAGGCAATTTACCAAAATCAACAATATGTGTTTCAAGGATTCGTAAATTTCCAACATCAACGACATCCGACACCACACTTTTTTAACCCACACCCATCACAACCATCACAGTTTCTTCAATCTTAACCACAACAACACTTTGAACCACAACCATCATATTCACAATTCAAGGTACCACAACCTCGTGCACCGACCAAATCTCGATAAAAAAAGTTGCAAAAAAGTCAAAAAAAAATTCGTGAATTTGGAAGCGGACGACAATGATGACGTGGAGGAACTGATGCGTGTGAATACTCGTTGATCAAAAGAAGAAGAAAAGTTGCTAGCGGAAACTTGGGTCGAAGTTTCCCAAGACAAAGACATCGGAAATGACCATTCCGAGGAAGCGTTTTGGAACTAGATTGTGGACATGTTCAATAGTGCTACAGACCATGAAACTCATACCAAATTTATGGTCATGGGTAAATGGATCAGGCTTCACAGTGATTGTCACAAATTCAACACCATTTACAAACATTTGCAGCGTAGAAGCAGTGAAAATGGCAGTGCATCTCGAGAATGCATAGACCAATTTTCAACAACGCTTTGGTAGGATAAACTTCTTATATGTTCACGGGTGGGAGGTTTTGAGAAAATACTCCAAATGGGACGCGGAGGACCCGATTGATCTGTCAAATCTCGAGGATCTATTCGGCCCTGACAAATGACCTCGTCTCGACGGCGCAAAAAATATCGAGCTTCAAAGAAATCCAAGTCGGTGGAGACGTCGAGCATCGGGGGGAGCGTCGGGGGGAGTCAAATGAGTACTTTTTCGGGACTTTATCAGAGAAAGCAAAGCCGAAGCTCAAACATCTGCATACGAGGCAAGGAGGCAGAAAAAATGGGGTACCTGGAGATGGAAGAGTTGAAGTTTCTCATGCTTGATCCCAACCAGACCACACCGGCCAAAGCCGCTTTCATCCGCAGGAAACAAGAAGAAATCATGAAGAAACATCATCACGACCAATCAAATGTTTAAGTTTCGTATTATTATGTGTTGTATGTTTTTTTTCCGTGTCGTTTTTTTGTATCGTTATTTTAAGTTTCGTATGTTCCGTGAAGTTTTTGTATTGTATTTTTATTTTAATGAATGAATTTTATTTTATTTGGAAAATTAAAAAAAATATAATAAAGTGGTGAGACCCAAATAAAGTTGTTGTGTTTAGTTGTGATAGGGGGAGGGGTTGTAGAAGGGGTTGTGTGTTGTTTCCTTTACGAGGCTAGTTTAACTAGAAAGTTAATCTAATCAAGTTCCATGCTTAGTCGAGATGTAATATTTAGAAAAACTTAAAAAACGATATAAAAATAACGACTTAGTTTTTCTAACGTTTAATTCTTTATTGATATAAATCAAATAATTATACCCAAATGTTTGTGGAACATCACTTGGGATTGAATGACAAGTGTGTTTGTGATCTTCTCTCTAAAATTAAATACTAAACCTATATTAAGTGTTTAAGTAAGTACTATGCTAACCAATAGAGTATTACTTTAGGACTTAGTTCTTCTTTGGAGAAGGGTTTTGAGTAGGGGTGTCCATGGTACTAGTACCGTCCTGAACCGGAACCGGAACCGGAACCGGAACCGAAAGAACCAAGAACCGAAAATAAGAAAAAAGTGGAACCAAAAACCGTCCCAAATCTTTCGGTTCGGTTCTGGTACGGTACTTGGTTCCGGTACGGGAATTTTCGATAATTCCCATGAGTACGAATAGTTAAAAAAATATGTTTGGATGGATGTGAAATCACGGTACTCAGTTCTTAAAACTTCGAAAGAAGTTGACAACCTTAATAGTATTTCACAGCTTGACTTACAAAAAAAAAAAAAAAAAAAAAAAAAAATCCGGTAATAGCAAACTTATTATCCACAAAAATAATTGTAAACTCATTGAGAATATTATATATCAATCATGGTGACTATCTTACAATAACTTACATGGTAACAATATATCATGCAGTGACGCCATAATTGTTAATTGTTTTTCGACTTTTATCATTAAATATAATGCACAATAAATATCAATAGTTAATTACAACTTCTTGTAAGTTGTTACTGAGCAACACAAAATTGTTCAATATTCGGCTATACGCATATTCGACATTCCAGTTTAGAAAAAACTTACTTTCATGTTGATTTGATGTTTGAATCTTTGAATGGAATCAATGGGTTAAAGGTTAATGTTTATGGGTTGTTAGGTTTAGGTATGGTTTTTTTCTATTTTCTTAAAAGGCCGCATACATGTACACAATGTCCCATACAAACCCTATAAAATTACATATTTTCATAAAGTCGGTTCTTTTGGGAAAGTAACAGAACTGGATGGTTCCGACCCGAACCGTCCCGAGAGCCAAAATTTTGAAATTTTAGGAACCAAGAACCGTACCATGATTCTAATATATGGTTCGTTCCTGGTCGGTACCGGTACAGTTCCTCAGTTCTTTTGGTTCATCGATTTTTTTGGACACCCCAAGTTTTGAGCTCTTGAAGATGTTATGATGCTTTAGTATGAGAGCACAATTTCCCTCTCTTTACATTGAACTATTTATAGGCGGATATGTATTATGGGTATTCGTGAGATAGAAGCCACTTGCTATTTGGACGGGCTAAAGTCCAAATAGTGTTTTTGCCTCTATTCTTAATTACAGTTGTAAAACTTCTTTCGTCGTAACTTTTTGTACTTAAGTACTTCTTGACCTTTGATAAGATCTTTGACAACTTTTCCAATAAGTTTCTTGCCCATTCTTCAACGCCTTAGGTACACAAAAGATAACTAAGTCTTCATTCAAAATGTTATTGGTTAGGAAGATCTCGAGGAGTCAGAGAGTTATTGTCATTACTCTTTGACTCCATCATTGAGGTCTTGATTCCTATCTGCAGTCTCTAAGCTCCGCCTCAGATAATGATAAGTCTTTTCTTCAGACTCTAAAGAATATCTTGTGAATGACTCTCTGATGATTGTTCATCGACAGAATGCACTTAGGATATTTTTCATTCAAATCTATACATAAGAGGATTTGAGCTCTGAATTGACCCAACATTGTGTTATGGTGATGTGGCACCCCGTGAGGTACAAATGACAAGCTCATGCTTGTCACGACACCTCAAGCTCTTATGGCATCTTGGTTTTTTCTACTAATTTGCTTTTTTGACACATTAAGCCCGCATGACAAAACTATATTATAAGCTAAGTCCTAGTAGTTATCTCTTGCATCATGATAGGTCCTTATGACGCAACTGTATAATAAACTAAACCATTGTCAGCTAAGAGATTATGAAAAATATTTTTTCTAGAATATGTGAAACAAAAATTATATTTTAAGTGACTTATTTTTTGTTTTTTGAAAAAACTAAGTTGAATATGTCAATAAGCTTGTGCGTCGAACACACCCATAAATTTATCTTACGACTCTGATCTTGTAAAAAAAACGCTCTTACGTGAGATCTCGTTCTTGACATCTTGTTAATGACCTAAACTTTGTTTTAGCCCAATTGCCCAAGTGCAGTGTAACCTTGACCCCTAGCAAGTATTTGCAAGGTTAATTTCTTAAAACATAATTATCCTTGTAAAGCTTGAACATACATATTTTGTTAAATTTTATTCTTATATATTTATCAGAATAAGACTACATTTTGAAAATTAACAACAAATGTTTGTCAAATATATTTCCCATAAAAAAATTCATAGAAACAATGCTAACAAAAACTAACAGCGGAAAAATATGAAGGTTATATTACAGTTAAAACATCGAGTAAGGTTGCTGATTACATTGTTCGGTCATTTACAAAATGTGCTAGATATGTTTACATTATGTTTCTTTGCAATAAAATGATTACCATACACTTTAGACGACTCTCCAACAGTATTCTTTATAGCTACATTGTTTCCAGTTACATACAAGAGATGATCCTTTTCAAGAAAGATTTAAAAGTTAAGATTAAAAAAAATCAGCCCAGCAATGTATATGCAAGCTTATGTAATTATTCGTGAACTATTTCCATACTCAATGCTCATTATCTTGATTAAGTCTCATATCACTTGACAAATCTACAAACATAATTTGTACTATTGTAGTGTGTCACAAGTCACAACTATGGGCCTATGGCTGCTATCCAGTTTAGGAGCAAGTTTATAAAAATTCCATGCAAAATGGTTTACATAGCCGTGTATGTTAGACCAAAGAACTTTACGTCTTTGTAACACTTAACTGAACCAAATTGAAGAACTATAACGACCACTGAGCTTAGGTCTTTGCAACACTTAGTTGAACCAACATGAAGAACTAGAACCACCACTCATGCCTGAAGCAGGGACAAACCATGTAATTCAGCAAATATATTTGACCCACGCATAATACGATCTATAGTCTGGACGTAGACTTGAATGGTCAAGAACTTCCAGAGTTCCATAACATACAAGTTTTTCATAGTAAGCACTTGAAAACTCACAGGTTAAAGAAACCTGCCTACACATGGTAATATCTGCTGTGGTTCACAGATTGATTTGAGTTGATCAAAAGGATGCTCTCAAACTTTATGCTCAAAATGTAGGATTCCAGTATTCGATTAAAAGCTATAACATCGTTATCGTGGTGTATAGATAACTTTTATTTGCATCATAATAATCCATCCCAGTATAAATGTACTTACAAAAATAATTCCACTTATAAATCAATTTACCAAGTTTCTCATTATACCCAAATAATACCGAATCGGAAAAATATAAAATTGCATCACTTACACATTTTATACTGAAATAAGTGGACATATACTATAATACGTGCCTTTCTCTACTAGACGCTAATTTTGAGGCCGATAAAAAAAAATACACTTATTTTGGGATGGAGAGGGTAGCTTACATTAGAGAAAGTCATAATGCCACCTCTGCCTATAGACAAAAAGTGCCATCTAAAATCATTTACTTATAAATGGGTCGAACTTGGTTATGTTTTATCTCTAAATGGTCAAATAGGTCAAATTATAAAAATAGTTATTAGGAAGACAATTGAAAGCTTCAAAAGTGATCCAAGATGTGCTTCTAATGCATATGATCTGCTAAATTGCAATATGATAGAAGAGCTATATTATTATCCTAATAATACAGTTATGTAACAATTTAGTAATTTACGCTAACTAGTTCTAAAATCCCTAAAAATAGATGAAACATGCTCGTTACTAAAACCCAGCACAAAAGGTTTCACGCCTCAAATATTGTTGACCAGTTTGACCCATTTACCCAACTTGCAGTTTTGCTTCCTTTCTCTAAACACTGGACACTAAACCAGTCTATGAACTTCTACATAGAAGTCATGAAAAATCAGTTACTATGGCAGCAAGACAATTTACATTCTTATTTTATTTCTATAAATAGGAATCCTTACTGACAACGAATTCATAAGAAGTAAAAAGGCCATAATTCACATGTCCCTGGTACAAGGAGTTTTTCAGATAATGAGAAAATACTGAGCTGGAATCTCAAACCATCGCCTAGTGAATTATCAATGAAACGTTAAAAGGAGACATCGCACTCAGGCAGCAAATATATCACCCCATTGATGCATACTTAAAAATGTCACACAATTACCCACCTCATTTGAAAGTAAATTTAAAATTTAAAATACTAAAATATCAATTAAAGGGGCAATGTCTTCCACATTCAATCATGTAAAAACATGAATTAAGCTTTGATGGCATGCATAACTTATTAATAACGCAAAGAAAATTCTACAACAATAGCTATGCCGAATGAGAGACAAATCCTCATCAAGAAATACACCATATATAATCCAAACAATAACATCAAACATTGTAAACCAAATTCACCACCAATGTGAAACACTTACCATACTTTTATTCATTTCAAACGCTCTTCCTAGCAAGCTTAGTCCATTCGGTATGATAAGCACCCGGACGATCAATTCTCTCATAAGTATGAGCCCCAAACAAATCCCTTTGAGCTTGGACAAGATTAGCAGGCAACCTAGCCCGTCTATATGTATCAAAATATGCCAAACTAGCACACATTCCCGGAGTACTAATCCCAGCAGAAATCGCCAACCCAACCACCCTCCTCCATGCCGCTTGTCTCTGCACCATCTCCTTCGCAAAATCAGGGTCCACAACCAAACTAGCAAGATCAGGGTTTCTTTGATACGCTACCTTAATCCTATCTAAGAACACCGCTCTAATAATACACCCACCCTTCCAAATCCTAGCCAACTCCCCGAAATTCAAATTCCAATTCTTCTCAACACTTTTCGCACGCAACAAATTCATTCCTTGCGCATAACTACATATCTTAGAAGCGTACAGCGCTTGTCTAACATCATCAATCAACCTCTTCTTATCAATCCCACTTCTAACCGTCCCAACCTCCTCTTTCAAACCCGCCGCCTCAAGCACCTTACTCGCCGCCTCCCTTTCATCCTTCAACCCGCTCAAATACCTACAATCCAAACTCGCAGCAATAGTAGGCGCGGCAACAGACAGCTCCGCAGCCTGCTGAACCGTCCATTTCCCGGTCCCTTTCATCCCAGTCTTATCCAATATCTTATCAACCAACTCACCCTCACCATGCTCATCCTTAACCTTAAAAATATCCGCAGTAATCTCAATCAAAAAACTCTCCAATTCCCCCCTATTCCACTCATCAAAAATCTCGGCCAGCTCAGCATTACTCAACCCACCGACATTCTTCAAAACATCATACGCCTCACTAATCAACTGCATATCACCATACTCAATCCCATTATGCACCATCTTAACAAAATTCCCAGACCCCCCTTCGCCAATATACGTCACACAAGGCCCATCCTCAACTTGCGCCGCAACTTTACTCACAATATCCTTAATATTATCATACGCCTGATACGACCCACCGGGCATCAAACTGGGCCCGTTCCTGGCACCCTCCTCACCACCGGAAACACCCATACCCAAATACAACAACCCTTTACTATTAGCCTCAACAATCCTCCTCTCAGTATTCTCATACCACTCATTCCCACCATCTATAATAGTATCACCTGGCTCCATATAACCCGACAAGGTTTCTATAGTTTGGTCAACAGGGGCACCAGCCTTAACTAGGATAATAACAGATCTTGGTTTCTTAATAGACAAAATAAAATCTTTGGGATTGTAATGACCTGTTAAAGGGAGATGACCCTCGTCTTGTGCCCGTTGGAGAGTGTCGTCCACTTTGGAAGTTGACCGGTTGTACACCGAGATTGGGAAGCCTTTCTCGGCTATGTTTAAGGCGAGATTCTGACCCATTACTGCCAGGCCTGCGAGGCCGATACGTGAAAGAGTTGAAGCTTCCATTGAGATTGATGGTTAAAAGATTTTTTTGGAGATTGAAATGAAGATTTGGTTTAGATTAGAGAAAGGGGTTTTATATAAAATGAGGGTTTGGTGAGTAGATGGTGACGGACTACTCGAGGGATTGAAACGTTGTTTGGCTGTATAACACACCAAAGGTTGTGGTGTGTCGATACCTTCTAGTGTTGCTTATTGGACTATTTTTTCTTAATTATTGGGTGTGTTTGGTATTATTGTTTAATGTTAGTGTTTGCGTATTTTTTTTATAGAAAGTATAATTGGGGCATAACTAATTATTAGATCTAACCATATAGAATGTATTAGTTAGTTTGCTACTTTTTAGCTTTGTTTTAAACCCCGAACTGGATATCAAAACGGTTCTCTGTTTTTTCCGGTTTGTTTTGTTTCAACTAGCTAGTTCTGGCCAAACTAGTTGGTTAGCCGATCCGGTTTTCAAAACACTGCTTCTTATAAAAGTCTCAAACTTGTTTCATGGGAGGGGGATTATAAACTTTAGGTCGGGTGTATATAACAATTAACAAGTCCATATCTAGTGAGATGAGTGAGACGAGTGCATATCGAAACTTGAAAAGTGGCTGTCGTAAACTAAAATCGATCAGATATAACACTTCTTAAGCTTAAAGCAATGGATAAATCGATCAGATACGTTTTAAACTAAAATCATGATTAAAAGTATTAATTGGCTTACTGTTTTAAGTTTATACCATGCATGCGCCAACTTTAAACGTCATGTGAGGCAGGTGGTAATGTTGGTAGGTCAGCTTGTTACATGAACATTGAAACAAATTCCAACTTGACTTCTTAAACTTCATGTTTTGTAATCCAGAATTGACTTTTATATTTAGTGCCCACTTAACTTTTCTAAAGCAAAAACTAAAGCCCTAAGAATTCTTTTAACAATTATCCGCCAAACATACCCGATGTAGAGCTCTTTTACTAAATAAGAACAAAAGGTGACAACATCACAAACTTATTATGTATATAGAAGATATGGATTGATGTTGTCAAGCAGGCATGCAGAGTTTCATCAAATTAACTAACGCGGTAATAAAAAAAAACAGGAGATAACAAAAGACGTACTGTTATGAACTATGCACGTATACAGACAGTCACCTGACATGAATACAAGAAATTTGAATCATGCAGTTGAATCACAATTATATAACCAGTTATATGGTTATAGTCCATGTATATTGAACAACCAAATTATGATCAGCATATAAATGACTACCCTTCTCTAACTTTTTTATATAAATATCCCCCAAGCTTACAAAAGCCTTGTTCACAAAAACTCAATGAATCACAAAATTCTGACAGGATCCGTTTTTAAAATCCTGTCATGTTTCTCCATATAATTCATAACTTCAATCTTAGCATTCAATACGTACGGCCCCATTTCCTGACGAAATAAATTTAGGTTTCTTGTTAACTTGATGCAAGCACTGTATAACATCACCAATCTGGAAATCACAGCAATCACGGAGAACAAGACCACACTCACTCCCTTTGTTAACAGTCTCGACATCTTGAGTCTCTTTTTTCAAAGAAGTACAACACCCTTCAAATACGACTTCACCACTTCTCAAAAGTCTCATGGTGCATGACCTGCTGACATGGCCATCTGTGACTCTGCAACCAGCAATCTTGACATCAGCTCCTTTTGCTTTGCTTCTTCCTCTGAGCTCAAAGATGTTCAGCACATGTGCCTCACCGGCTATCTCTGTTTCATATGTTCCGGGGGCCTTTTCCACAATGAAGTTACCAACATCTTCCAAAAGATGGTAGATCACTCTGTGTATCTTGATCTACAACATGTAGGTATTATCATTATCCATATACTAACAGAACCAAAAATTATAAAGATAAAAAAAAGAGTTTAACAAGGACGCATACCTTTATATTAGCTTGAGCGGCAGCCAAAGCGACAGAATTTGGTGGAGTACGCACATTGAATCCGACAATACATGCACCAGCAGCTTGTGCCAAATCAAGATCCGATTGACAAATTGCTCCAACTCCAACATGGATAACATTCACAAAAACCTGATACAAATGGTAAATATGAAGCGGTAGAGATGACTCCCAATTCCCAAATCATTTAATTAAAAATAATCTTTAAAAAAAATAATAGAAGTGATATAACTCCCGGGATCATATTTGACACATAATTAATCTACTGAAAAAAAAATTAATATATAAAATAAAAAATAAATAAATAAATAAAATAATAAAATTCACACTTTTGGGGCCGAAAATGCTTTGGGTCAACAGAAACATGTGTTTAAACCAAGTTACTAACATTTACTAGTATCAAAGGGTTGCATGTAATATTTACAAAAAACAACTACAAATATTTTTTAAAGTTAGCCTATAGTGTGAATAAATATTAAAAATCTCAAAATATGACATACCTGGGGGCTATTCAAAGTTTTAAGTGAATCCGTGACAGCTTGCACAGTGCCTTGGACATCCCCTTTTACTATAATTGGCAATTCAACCCTCGTAAACTCCTCTTCTTCTGATGGTTCAGGTTCAGCAAGCTTCTCTTCATTTATCTTCCTAAGCCTGTCCTGTTCCAATATCTTTTTTCTTCCTGCGCTAAGCATTCTAGCTCTTTCTTCAGAATCGACAACAGTAATATCATCACCCGCCATTGGCAGCCCTTTTAGCCCCTCAATTTCCACAGGCATAGCAGGTGTAGCCCGATTAGTCAATTTCCCGGCCGTATCCCTTATCGCCCTTATTTTTCCCCACTCAGCACCCACAGCAACATGTTGACCACAAACCAATGTCCCAGCCTTGACCAAGGCAGTAACTAGTGGGCCACGCCCTTTGTCAAGTCTAGCCTCAACAACATAAGCTTGAGCCGCTCCATCTACACGGGCTTTAAGGTCCATTAGTTCAGCTTGAAGAAGCAATGCTTCTTCAAGCTTATCGAGCCCCTTTTTAGTAACCGCGGATACTTCAACAACTTGAACATCACCGCCCATTTCTTCAAGTGGCAACCCTTCTGAAGCAAGTTGGACTTTGACTCTTTCCGGGTCAGATGCGGGTTTATCACATTTATTGATGGCAACAACAATGGGCACATTCGCTGACTTGGCATGTGACATGGCTTCTAAAGTTTGAGGCATTACACCGTCATCGGCGGCTACCACTAACACGACTATGTCAGTGACAGCTGCACCCCGAGCTCTCATTGCACTAAAAGCTGCATGCCCGGGAGTATCAAGGAAGGTGATGGATGCACCTGATGACATGCCGACAACAAATGCACCGATATGTTGAGTAATTCCTCCTGCTTCTTTGGCTGCCACAGAGGTTTCGCGTAGCGCATCTAAAAGGGAAGTTTTTCCATGGTCAACGTGGCCCATGACTGTTACAACTGGGGCGCGGGGAAGAACAGTGGAACCTTCGTATGAATGGAGCCTCTTTACATTTACACCAACTTCCTGCAATATATGATTTAAAATTATGATACATAGATTATGAAGATATATGAATTGAAAGCAGAGGTGGCAATTTGGACCCGTTTACTTGTGAATACGTTGATCTGTGTTATGTTTCATCTAAACTGGGTCAAATAAAGAATCCGGCTCAGAATAAAAGGGATATTTCAAGGGGGTTGAAAGTCAAGCATAGTGCATTTATAACGCATATACATACAACCTCTTGAGTCGCTTTATATAAAAGTCAAAATATGTTAGTGATAATTTAGTATATTGTGATCATACTTACGGGTTAACACAATCTTTTATAACAGTAAAAAAAATATACAAAGCAGAGAAAATGGATACCATTGCAATTAGCTCCGCGACATCAATGCCCAAAGGGTCAAATTCTGATCCAACTTTTTCACCGACATTCAGAAGAATATTCTGCAATGTGCTTGGATATTGACCACATCGCTTAGCAAGCTCTGAAGTTGTCATGCCCTCAAATATTTCAACTGTTTTATCCGAATAAGACTTAGCAGTCTTTTGAAGTCTAGGAGGCACATATGGTGCTTCAACCGGTGGTTTAACATTTTCAGGTTTCTTTCTGAACTTCCCTTTCTTATGTTTCTTTAGACCACCTTCCTCAAGGACATCACCTCTTCTGCTGCTGAGTAATTCCGGTGTTGCATGGAACCGCCTGCAAAAGTTCGGAACTAAAACTATCAATTTTCTAACAACATATATATATAGAAACGTAGCCTATTGCTTACAAATCGTCCCCGAAAGGAACACGATTGCATATATAATTATCCTGAATGAGGCCAACGGAACATCAATGTGATAAGACGTTGGTCATATTTCAGACTACACCAAATGGAAGTAGTTACTGTTACTGAATAGAATTCTTTACGAATGAACTGCTTTCCTATAAACAGAAAGTGACTGCCTTATTATGGATTTTTATAAGACATTGGAAGTTACCTTATTAAGAATCTATTTGTCAAGAAGTTTAAAGTGCCATCACCAAGTAAAGCTGAGTTGCTCGTATATCCTGCAGCAAATGAGTCTAGATGTAAACTTGAGGCAGGTGTGAATAAACTAGTATACTGAACACAGACCGAAGTATCAACATGGAAATAGATTGAGTAAAAAAAGATGGAAACTTCACTTAATGAAAATGCAGAATATAATCCTACAGAACAATAAAAAAAATACTTGACTAAAACAAAGGAGCCGTTATATGAAACCTTCAATTACCTCTAATGTGTCCCACTGAAGGCGAAAGCAAATTTGATTTTACACCACCAAATGAATTGCGCAGAGCAGAATCTCTAGATGCAGCTATTAAATTAAGAGTCCTCGAAAGACTAGAATGAACGCTCTGTTCAGAAAGTGAAGACCATGTTATAGTATTGAAAAGTTAAAATCAATGAAATAGTTCATTTCGCTAATTCAACAAAGACATAACATATCAAATGGTTCCCTTGAGTTTATACAACACTTGTCAATATCAACATACTCCATTTGAAATTGCTGGCATGATTATGGAGGAAGAAAGATGTAGAATTTAAGTGACAACAAGTTTATTGATGTAGAATTTGAGTGCATCTTTGGTATGCATATGTGATGTTGCTATGATACGGGCATCATGAAGTTACTAAAGATGAGGACGACTAACGTAATGTAGCTAAAATATTGTAGGTATTTAGATAAACGTAGAGCATATACTATCATCATCCCTAAAAATCATCAATATCATTATAAAGACATGTACTTTAAGCAACATCTACTAAATCTTCAACTCATATGAACGATACTTAGATCTCACGGCTCTAAATAACAAACCCATCAGGTCATTTGCAACTAACTACCCCTTTCAGAGATCACTTAAAATCGAAAAATTGAAAAGGACCATTTCTACTAAACTAGACATTTCATCAAACACCTTGTACGCATCTCATTACATGTACACTAGTCGTCCACATTTATCAATCACTTTCATTTCTTAATATATACATATACTTTACAACAGAATTGTATTAGTCACACGATTCGATTATTTCAGATAAAAAAAAATAAACGAAAACTAACTGACCTTTTTCCCAAGCTCCCTCCACGCCATTCATAAGTATAGCTCACTACTTCTGCAAACTAAACAAAAAAATGAATTATATTCTGCTTAAAAAGAGACTTTTATAAAATTAAAAAAAAAAAAAAAAGGTAATTAGTTTGTGAGAAATAGGGGGTTAGGAGATGTGATTAAGCAAAATTAGGTCAAAATGAAACGAGAAAATGATGAGTACCTGCAATTGATGTGTGTGTGTGTGTGTGTGCTTGAGAGTTGGTTGTTCTATTGGTGTGGTGATTGTCCAGTGAGGATGACCGGAGATTGGTGGTGGTGGTGGGTCAAGGGGCGTGTGAAGGGTAGAGGGGTTTATAACTTTATTATATGGGAAAATAAGTAATAAATGAAATTTGTGTAAGTGGTAAAAGTTACATTTTGGGGTGCGATTGCGACATGATGATCTTTTGCTTGGTAAAAAAGACACTTCTTTAAATACAAGACAAATGTACCCTACATTTTAAATGTTGATGTGACATATATTTGTGCGGAGCTTTTTGGAAGCTTTTTAAAGCTTTTTGAATAATAGTGATGAGCGATGCGATTTTTTAAGAATATTGTTTTTTTAAAAAGCTGTGAGCGATAAGCTGTGAGTTATGATTACTATTCACTGCTATTTTTACCAAACCGTTTTGTTCTTCATTTTTATTAGACTACTAGTAATGGTTCGTTTACTTCATTGATATATGTAAAATCTAAATCAACCATAACGTGTATTTCTCTCTCAATTATAACATTTAACTATTTTATTAGAAAAATATCTAACATAAATGTGTATTATAATATTTCCACATGAAAAACGCATTATGTAATGGCATACCTCTCCTAGCTCGGAAATTTGATAGTAATGGTCTAGAAGCAAAATATGTAAGGCTAACTTAATATTAAGTATGAGGCATTCTAGATACATAAAACTTAAAAGACGTCAATATGGAATTTTATGTTCATAGATTAACAGAGCGTAACTCTCTTGCGTGTAAGTTGTAACTAAAGTGGGTATAACAAAAGACAAGGGGATACAATATGTGTAGTGTGATTGGTTGCATGTCTTCCCTAAAAACAGTCGGAAACATTTCTTACTTGTTTCATATATGAACAAGACTGTCGTTGAGATACAGGAAAGATAACAAAATAAATTGTTTGGGAATGTTTACTGAATGGATTACCAAATCACATACTATTTTAGAACAAGAAACAGGGAAATAAAATAAAATAAATGGTAACACAAGTTGAGATCAGGAAAAGATACAACTACATTGAATAACATCAACCAAACAATTGCGACAACATATGCTTAAAAATTCAACAAAAGAAAAACGAAGCTGTCTACTTCAACTTTACATGCTTGTCTACTAGAAATACAATCCCACTAGCCTAGCTGGTATATCAACGAGATGCATGAGCCACTAGGTAGTATATCAACGAGACGCATGAACGGTCATCAGATACGGTACCTAAGGTCAGAGGTTTTACTGTTGTCGTAAATGTCATCAGTACTCTGTCTATTCTGGCATACGAAATTTACTTCATAGAAAAGCATTAGCAGCTTCAATATCCTTAGACAAATAAAAGAAATGGAATCTTGGTCGAATATGTACGGTAACTTGTTTGGGTTTTTATTTATCCTACATCGGTTTTATAATCCCATCATAAAAGTGCATATAAATATATTTCTTTACATGAGCCATACTTTTGGCATTGGATCGAATATTTCTTTAACGAGCCATACTTTTGTCATCAGATACCGAATATTATAAAGATTTGGATGAGCTCATTTGTATAACTAATATGACTCTTTAATAATTGTCATATACTTTGTGCCTCTGTTTGTGTCTGTGTTTTTATTTATCAAAGAGAGCAAAATTGTGATTAAAAATGAAATACCAATCAAACTATAAGGACTTAAAATGTAATTAACTCTATTATTAAATTTTTTACAAAAAGAGAAAATAATGAAGTCGCCCAAGAAATGTGGGTCCCAGTCGCCCAAGAAGTACACTTTGATAGTTGTACTATGAAGGTACAAGATGGGACCATGTATAGAGACACATGTCACTATATAATACTATCCGCTCAAATTTTAGAGGCGACCTTCTCCCCTTGGGGTATTTGGAGAAAACCAAATTTTGAGGGGGATTTAGGGTGGAGGAGTTGTACGGATAGAGTGTTTATGAAATTTTCCCAAAAAATAAACACACTTCTTTGATATGTATCTTTTTCCCACTTGCAAACAAAAGTGATAAAAGTGCTTATTTTAAAAAACAAACACCTTTTTTCAGTTTTATCCGCAAGCGTGAGGAGGAAATTAAAGAAGTGCGTTTGTGTTTTTCCTGTTATCTCTGCAGGCAGGAAGAGGAAATGAAAGAAGTGCATTTGTTTTTTCCTCTTATGTTTGCAGGCTGGAAAATGAAATGAAAGAAGTGAATGTTTAGCGGGAAGAGAGAATGAAAGAAGTGTGTTTGTTTATTCTAAACATATTTCTCACATACTTGGTTTTTGCAACCAGACAAAAAGCATATGAAAAAACAAACACAACCTTAATGTAGTAAGACAACCAACTTAGTATGCACAACTGAGTTTGAGATTTTTTTGGCCGAAGACGCGTCTTGGTTGGGTGACCCTTATAGTGTTCGACACGGTTTAGGTGTGCCAGATTGGTAATTAACATGACTTGATCCTCTGTATTACGTATATTTTAAGTTGGTTGTAGAGAGAGAAAGCTAATGTGACGGTGATGAATGCGGTCTCGGGTGTCCCTTATTACACTTAGTCTTCTAAAACACTGAAATAAAAATAACATAACCATTGAAGTGATTAATTAAACTAGCGGGGTATTCGTGCGTTGCAACGACAGATCTGTAACTAAATTTTTTAGCGTTAAATTATTTTATATTTATAAACACCAAATAATTTGATCAACTTAAATTATACTTTTATACCTAACTTTCTTTGATTTTAGTTAAAGTAACAAAATTCTCATAATGATCGCAACGTATATTAACATGCATATATTGGTTTAAAGTATTTGCACTATTAACATCAAAGTTTGTTAAGACAAAATGATACTCTTTTATATAGGAGTAAGGTAGTGTCACCTATAAGATTTTATGATATGACAAATCGGCAAAATATGCATACTGAAACATTTTTTAAATGTCTTTAGCATTTTAAGAGACGGTTTGCAGTTAACATACCATAATAGTACTTTGAAAAAAAAAAAAAAAAAAAAAAAAAAAAAAAAAAAAAAACTTGTTATTTAGTGGCTTAAACCTAAAATATACTTAATGAGACTTAGTTTAAAGTGATATTGAGTCGCACTCGAAACTTGAATAATCCGAATTTTTATAAGAGTCGGCACAATAAGTTTTCTCTTCTCCAAAACTCGAATAACCCATAATCAAATTAAGTTAACCCGAATCATAGACATGTTTACTCTTCATTTCTAAATTACGAGTTTAAAACACGTGACACCTCTAAACTTTTAGGAACCTTAAAATTCAAATCCTATTTAATTAAAATGAACCAACTAAAGAGATGTTCAAGCCTTAAAGTCTATTGAATTTTGTTAGCAAAGGTTAGGGCTTTTCTTGTTATAGTTGTTTGGTATTTCAAGATCAAGATTGTTACGTTGCTCTATGAGACTTTTGTATTTGTTCGTAGTTTGTTGTTTTGAAAAGAATATTCAATATGCAGTTTGGAAAATGATATGCATGACTAAGGGTTTTATTTATTATTATTATTATTATTTTATTTTTTTAAAGTGCTCTTTGTATAAAGGATCTGACATATATGTCTTAGGGGTGTTTGATTTCGATTTAATTGACTTAATATGAAAAAACAAAACTGAATTAATTAAGTTATATGAAAACTGTTTGTTTGTGACTTAATAAAGAAAGATAACTTAAAATATTAAGTAATAAAACTAAAGTTGTCTACTTGTCTGCATTAAGTCATTTATTAATTAAAATTACTTAATGAAAAAATTAAATAAACAGGCCTTAGATAGATTTGAGCATACATTTTTTTTTGAAGAAGCAAAGATGATTTTATTAGGCCACGAAGGCAACGACAAACAACAAAAAAGAACGGGCTCTAAGATAGAGCACCGGAGAAGGAAACAACAAAACAAAATACACCAAGAACAACAAAATTAGGGAAGAGAAGATGAAGCCAATTCACCGGGATTTTGGATCCAATTTTCCCAAGAGAAGCGTTTCCTGGAAGAACGATTACAGGCCCATAAAAGAGACAATCTTTGCACCGAAGGAAAAATATCCTCATGACGAATGGCATTTGCCTCGGCTTCCAAAGAAGCATGAAGAATTTTATTTCTCCAATTCCAAACATGCCAAATAAATGTCATACAAACCGCGTGAAAAAGTTTTGCAACCAACTTGTTCTGAATAAACCCCGGATTTCCTTTAAGAACTTCCATTAAAGACGGATTGTAAAATTGAGGAGACCTCCACCAACTCCATAACTTACGCCATATAATTTTAATTATGGGACAAGATAAGAAACAATGTTGTTGAGATTCTTCATCTGTGCCACAAAATAGACATACGGTTGAGGGAATTAACACCCCACGACGAATCAAATTAGATCTAGTGGGGAGCCGGTTTAAAGCCATACGCCAAACACATACATTCACCTTACGCGGTACCCATGAATTCCAAATGAAAGGGGGATCGGGATCATTGTTCGAAAACAGTTTATCCTGTATGGCTGTACTTAATGATTTAACTGAGAAAATACCTGAATCATCGAGAGACCAGATCCATTTATCATCAAGGTGAGATTCAAGAACAAGACCGTTAATGAGACTTTCAAGAAGATCTAATTCCCCAGATGCACGACCACTTGGATGTCTTCTCCACGCCCACTTAGATTGCCAAGAGCCATCTTCAAGCACCCATCTATCAGCCACCAAACAATTCTTACTTGTTTCAAGAGCATATAATCTGGGAAAACAATTTTTCAAAGGTCCGCGGTTTTTTATCCAACAATCAGTCCAAAAGTGGGTTTGATTTCCACTCATAACTTTTCTTTCCATCAGATTATTTAGATGAATACCCATATGATCTAAATCCAAACAACTTCTAACAATACTTGCCCATGTACCTGAGTTACGCACATGACCAGAGGTCTGGTCAAAGCCACCATTAACACCATGAATCTCGACAATCACCCTTCTCCATAGAGCGCCACTTTCATTGAGAAAACGCCACTTCCATTTACCCATCAACCCCATATTTTTAGCTTTGATACTTTCGACTCCTAGGCCACCATTTTTAGTGCTAGACATAATTTTCTTCCAACTGACCCAAAAAATTTTCTTCTCATCATCTTTGAAGCCCCAAAAGAATCTTCGTCTAATTGATTCAAGAAGCGAAATCACTGATGTAGGGGCTTTAAATAAAGAAAGATAGTAGAGAGGAAGACTACCCAACACCGATTTAACCAAAGTAAGTCTCCCACCGATAGAGAGCATATTACCTTTCCATGATGAAAGCCTTCTAGTGAACTTGTTGACCACCTCGCTCCAAGCGTCTATTTTCTTCATACGTCTGCCAACCGGCAACCCAAGGTAGATAAAAGGCAACGAACCATGGGAACAATTTACAGATCTTGCAATACTATTAACATCCTCTTCAGAGACCCCGATCCCAAATAACCTGCTTTTGTCCAAGTTAATTTTGAGACCCGAAACATCGTGAAAACAGTCAAGAATATGAATCAAATGACGAGCATTTGACTTTGACCATTCACCAAAAAATAAGGCGTCGTCTGCGAATTGCAAAAGAGATATATTGGAACCGTCATCGCCAAGAGAGAGACCCCTGAAAATACCTTTGTTACAAGCTTCTGTAGTCATGACCTGTAAGGCTTCAGCGACTAATAAAAACAGGAACGGTGAGAGTGGGTCGCCTTGCCTTAAACCACGTTCCATTTTAAATTCTTTTGATGGAGACTCATTAATAAGAACTGAAACTGTAGCGGATGAGAGGCAAGAAGAGATCCACTTAATCCACTTTGATCCAAAGTTCATTTGAGACATAATATCAAACAAGAATTCCCAGTTCACGCTGTCGAATGCTTTTTCAAAATCGACTTTAAAAAGAAGCATCTTTATTCCTTCACTCTTTGCAAAGTTGATGATTTCGTTGGCAATCATACACCCATCTAAAATTTGCCTCCCTTTCAAAAAGGCTGTCTGATTTGGACCAATCAATTTATGAATAACACGACATAGTCTTGCCGCTAGCACTTTAGATAAAATCTTATACATACTCCCAATCAAACTTATAGGCCGATAATCACTTACCTCAAGAGGGTCCGCCTTTTTTGGAATTAAGGTAATGAATGAAGCATTGCAACCTCTGGCCAGACTACCATTGTTTTCGAAATGATTAATGAAATTAAACACGTCAAACTTAACCACGTCCCAGTACCTTTTTATAAACTTGAAGTTGAATCCGTCTGGACCGGGAGACTTAGAGCTACAACAGTCCCAAACTGCCGCTTTGATTTCTTCCATGGTAAAAGAAGATTCCAACAATGTCACATCGTCACAGCTTAATTGTCGAAAAAGGCTACTTCGGAACTTTGGGCGATCAGGTTTCTCTTCATGAAAACGACTTGAAAAATGGTTGAAAGCAGCCAAAAAAATTGTTTCAGGATCCTCTACCCAACTGCCATTATAAATCAGCCCGTTGATGTTTTGTCGTTTACTATTTTTGTTGACACGAGAATGAAAGAATTTGGAATTCTCATCGCCCTCGATTGCCCACTTTATTTTGCTTTTTTGCTTTAAAGAGTCTCTTTCTTGTTGCTCGATGAAGTTAAGATCCATGAGGTATTCTTCACGTTTCAGACAATCTGTAGAGGTGAGACAACCTTCTTCTGCTTTTCTGTCCCACTCTACAAGCCAGTTCCTAATGTCATTCTTTTTGCGCTTCACTATAGCCACATGATCTCTACTCCACTTTTTGATATCCATTCGTAATTGCTTTAGTTTGTTTTTTAAAACAATATCTTTTGATCCTCTATACACACCATTATTCCAAGAAGAATCTATGACATTTTCAAAGCCTTCAATATCCATCCAGTGATTGAATATTTTGAAGCTCTTTGGTCCAAAATTCACCTCATCGACCGACATCAAAATAGGACAATGGTCTGAAACTTCACGACCCAAAGCCTTAACCTTTACACACCTCCATATAGATTGTTTCTTTTTTGTGCTGGAGAATCTGTATTCAACAAATGACTAATATACCCTTGGTTTGAGAAACTTAAATTTAAACGAAAACATCACAATTCATATATAAATTTAAGAACACCGTATAAAAATTTGGCTAATCAATCAAATCGCTAAAAACCAATATATGCATATCGTCAACAAAACCCAATATATATCACTGAAACAAACTTGTATATTATCGCATCATTAAACAAAGAAACTGGGGAGCAAAATAACCATACCTATATATATCATTATTAAGCTTTCCAATACTAGATATAGATTACCCAATTTTAAACATGTGTAGTAAAGGAAAAAGAAAATGACAACACAGTTTCTAAAAGCTTTTGGCTGACAAGAAAATCATTATATATTAAGCAGCAGTGGCAGCGAATGAAAAACTATTAGAAGGAACGATTGTGCTATATATAAAGAGATAAAATGTAAGTAAAAGCTTTGTTTAATTACAGTTAATTATATATTATATTATAATTATAAATATATTAAAATATCAGTTTTTTACTGTTCATATGAACAGTACCACGCATATTTTATTTGTGCGAAACAGTTGGATGAACAGTGCACACTGTGCTGTCCCATGTTATACGTACTGTAGCAGTACTGTAGCAGATGTATTGTAGTTTTTTTTTTTTTTTTTTTTTGAAACTATGAATAATTTTTCTTAAGTAAAAAAAAAATACAAAACTTGCACAAAAAAATTTTATTATGCGGTCATTCATTTTTGTTTAAAAAAAAACAATACAAAACAAAAATACAAAAAAAAATACAACATCATAAAAAAAAATAACAAATCCGCGGCAAAGCGCGGGCTACCCCGCTAGTATATACTAAAGAGGGGGAGTAAAATAGTGCCGAGCACTGTAGCAGCTACAGTGCTTGCTACAGTGCTTTGTACAGTAATTTTTTTTGCATAGCAAGATGTACGTTACGCATCGCGAATTGTACATCACTGTAGACGCTACAGTAATTTAAAAAAAAAAAAAAACTTTCGGTAACACCGCATTCCCGCAACAACGTGCGGATTTATAAAACTAGTTTTTCCTAAACACAGAAGGTAAATTTTACCTGTATTTTTTATTCAAAATAATACAACGGACTTCAGAAAATTTATACAAGATTACTCTTCACCGTGATGTAATTTTTAAGTTTACATCTCAAATAAAATTTGCAACAAAGGTGAAAGCTACTTGTTCTTTACCTGTTTCATAGTTGTAGTTTCGTCGCGGTATCACGAGACACAGATGAAATTTTGTTCCGTAATATTAATATTTTTTAAAATCCTTGATTTTGTCTAAATGCACCCGGTTTCAAAAATTTGTGTCTAATATTATAGTTTAACTTTTATTTTATTTTTGAGCAAACAGTCCTTTTTAGTCGTGGCTCTGGTTTCTCACAAGAAAAGTGAACATATGGAAAAAAAATAAAGAAGGAAAATGATAGTAGAGGGTGGAAGCCAAGCAATGTCGGCATTGTACGTTAGTAAGTTGCTGAGCAATAAACATATATCTTATGGAATGTAAAGGGCAGTCTTTAACACGTTTGTTATTTACACAAGCTACATACAACTTGCGACTCCAAATTGGCAATTTGTATATATATCCGCCAGCTGATATTACACTTTATGCCCCCAGATTTAAAAAGATTTGTAACTTCAATATGTTCATCAACACATGATGAACTTCAAAAAGAAAACCATGAGAAACATTGTTAGTGTTGTGATCATGCAATTATATTTGGTTTTTCATAAATCCATCCTCATATTTCAAACTAAAACTTAAATTACAATGTGATTTATAAAAATCCATATAATTTCGGTTGATTTTGTATCGCACATATTCTCTTTGCATCAAATTGTTTTGTCCTTCTATCAAAAAATGTCTTGTCTTTGTTTTTAATATTTATGTAAATTCCTTTTACATACTCTTGTTATTCTTACATCTCGATAGTCTTTTCGTTAACCTTCATGGCAAATTTTATTTGAGTTAAAGTAGTTTAACTCACCAATTTGTTTAACATGTTTTGATAAATACACTACTTATCTTACGCGTTGGTTATGTGTATGCACATTACAATTCTAAGTCTAACCCGAATATTTAAACAAGTAATGTTTGAGTTAACTAGTGATGTTGTACTAACCAAGAGCGGCGCTTGGTAACTTTTTGTGGGAGAGTAAAAATGTTAATTCTCCTGATAAAAAAGGCCAACATGCAATATATATTTTTTATCATATAAAAATGCATTGAGGGTTTAGTTCAGTTCGTGGCATGCAGCCAAAGAGAAGTCTCGTCATTTAACTGTTAATATTGTATCTTCTCTTTTGTGGCTTTTGAGGTACTTTCGCTTTTTATTCGTATCTGATGAGGAAAAAATGATATTTTCAACAACATTCAGCTATCTTCTTTTTCCTGGCTGTATCATAAGGTTCACATGATTTGCAATTGGCTAGATTGGCTTAAATCTCATATGCTTCTCTTGAGATATGGTTTGGGCTGATGTTTTTGGTTTTTCGATGATGGAGTTCCTATCTCTTTTGATGTTTGGTATGCTTTTATATGTTTTCTCGTTGTTTTTATTCCTCGGGGCTTGTTTGGGGTTGCATAAAAAACACTCCGGAGTGAAAACCAATGCTTGGGCTTCGTGAGTGGAGATTTTTCTTTTGTCTTATTTTTCTGTAATTGGCAAGTGTTTTTTTATTTATTATTATTATTATTATTATTATTATTATTATTATTATTATTATTTATAGCCCTCACAGTTAAAGCTTCGGAAAGAATCTAGAATAGATTGCTTTGTTTATTTTTAGATATGTAATTATTTTCTTTAGCTTCTAACGCCTTGCTAGCAGCCTTTTATTTAATAAAATTCATCGAAAACAAATACAATAAGAGACAAAGTTGTGAGAAGGCCCCTCTAGTCTCTTCGTAGCTCCGCTAGTGGTACTAACCAAGCTAGGATAACCAAGTAACAAAGTTACAAGATTAACAATGACAAAACTAAAAGCTAAAACAATCATAAAACGAAAGTACCGAAAGTCAAAGAAGCGAAAAGATGAAGGTAAATCCACCAATAAAAATCTAGTCGTATATAAAAAAGCACATTTCATGACACCATAACCTTGTTCCGATATTTCAGAAAAATAAAACACAAATAATCAGAGGTTAGAGGATCTTCAAGGTTCCCACTTTTTTCTCAAAATTATCTCCTCAATTTCTCACTTTTTTCTAAAAAATTTCAATTTTTGCAAGCTTTGTTTTTTGATTTGTGGAAAATCTATTATAGGATGGCTTCAAAGCGGATCTTGAAAGAACTCAAGGATCTTCAGAAAGATCCTCCTACCTCTTGCAGTGCAGGTATTAAATTATCCTTCTTGATCTGTTTTTATTTTGAATCTGTGTTGTTGTTGGATTAAATGGTTAAAGTTTGGATTTTTATGTCATTTTGGTTGATGGGTTGTGAAAATTTGAGTGAATTTTGTCGATTTGGGGTGTATTTTTATCGAAAACTGTGAGATGGGTGATTGATCTTTGAGAAAAATGAATACTTTTTAGGATGTATAGAGGCTTGTTGGAAATTGACTATGGGAGTTTTCTAAAGAGTTAGGATATTGAGTTTGTGTTCTTTATATTTTAAGTTGCGATATTCGGTTCTTGTTTTAGCTTAGTGGGTTGGAAGTGTTTCTGATTGTAAGTTATTGAAATTGGTATGTCTTTGAGGACGTTTCTAGAGTTTTGTGAAGTTGTTGATTGGTAGAGTTTCAGGATACAAGTAAAGTGGGTACTTGTTTACATTTGGCTTGTCTGAATGCGGGTCTTTCTTGCAATGGAAAATTTTACTTCATTCAATTCATTTTGTCAAAATGCTTAGATAAATGTTGTAAGCAGTGAGGTAGAAAAGTCACATTCTTTTTCGATCACTATCAGTTTTCAAAAGTGTGTTAGTTCAATCCAAGGTGTAGCTTATTTTAGGGTGGATGACTTTAAGAAAGTTGTGGTCAGCTTATCTCTCTTATGGTAGCTTACATTGAATGTCTTCGCTTGAGGTTGATATGGTGCCAAAGCATGTGTCTTTCATTATATATGTTGAGTTGCTAAAAAATGTGCACCAAGCTGGCTGTATACTTGTATTTAGTTGTAGCTTGGTAAGAGGCGGAGAGTTTCAGCCAAAGTTGTCAAAGGCTCTAGGTGCACTAAACAATGTTAAGGATAGAGCTATATCTTCTCTGATTTCCCTCAAGTAACTTGATAAGTTGGCGGTTATAGGTAGTTAGTAGAATGGATGTAAAAGGACATCAAGAAAGTAATACGAAAAGTGATGTGTGTATTACTGAATTCCGAATTTGGGCACCCACCAACATTATCTTTATAAATGTCTAACAGAGTTAAGCATTTGATATTTGATGAGCACATTTTAATTATAAAATACACTATTGTATGTAAGTATTTGCTACTACAATACACCAATTGAAGATCAATTTGTTTTTTTACGTATCTGTCACCTCTCTAAGTGACAAAATGCATTGCATGCTAGGAGCAACAGAAGTTTGATTTTGATTTTGTGAAGTAACAAATAAGAAATGATAGTCCATGTGGATCGTGTTTGTCATAGATCTTTCTTTGGCTAGCCAGTTAGATGTATGGTTACTTGTTGTATACCTGTATGACTAGTTATATATGATGCCGTGTTAGTCTCAAGTTAATCAGTGACACTTCTCGGCCCTTTAGCCAACAAAGACTCCTATGTAAATGAGGTAAATCTGTCTTTAAAGTTAAGAGCCGTGCATTCATGAGATTCTGGGAATGTAGGGAATGTAACTTTACCAAATATGAAGTGCCTGTTAAAAATCATTTTTTTTTTTTTTTTTTTTTTAATTATTTCAATGGGCACAAATATCTGTGTCGGAATCAAACTTCACTTGTCTTTTCCTACTATCGTTCTCCAGAATCCTTCTATGCGCAGGACCAGGTATCATGGGTCACAAACTGTAAATGTGTATAGTATTGGAGCGAAAGTTAGACCAAGATAATACCTTAAAATCACATTGATTGATAAGCGATCTTACAGATTCTATCTGTGTTTAATCTTTTATATGGGTGTTCTGTGTTTTTCTTGGATGAACCAGTGGATGCCTGCACTAGGCAAGTAGGCATTGGAGGTTACTCCCAGACACCAATCTTGTTTTACAGCATTTTCATGTATCCTTTTTTCATTGTAATAAAGTTAATGCTATAAGGGTCAAGCATCTCTTAATAGAACAACTTAGGACATGCATACATTCATTCCTGTGAATTTGCTGGTGTTCATTGTAAGCCAATATGTCTCGCATCAATTTTGCGTTTGCTTTATATTGGTTTTGTGGCTGTGATCTTAGGCCCAGTGGCAGAAGACATGTTCCACTGGCAAGCTACAATTATGGGTCCTCCTGACAGTCCTTACGCTGGAGGAGTGTTTCTAGTTACCATTCATTTCCCTCCAGATTATCCATTTAAGCCACCTAAGGTACCTATCACCTGATATCATTCAAGGAATGGTGGCATACTGTTTATATGATTGAATTATATACTGTGCTAACTTTTGTATTTCACAGTTAGTGTGAACTTTTCTCCCAAAATGTACTATGGTTCAACTGGTACAGAGGACATTTCAATTGCGAAGATTCGTATTTAGCATTTGATATACTTCAGTCATATGTATTACAACCTTTTTGAGTTTAAGAAGTTAATACAAAGGGTATGCCAGATGTGTGTATCTTAAGCTGTCATTTTGCTTTATATTTAGGGTAAAAGGTGGAATCTAAATTGGTAGCAAAGGAGATTTACGACACGCTTTTTAAACTCAAACTAGTCAGAGACATAACAGTAAAGATATATGAAAGATAAACCTTTTATAAGTGATTGCTTTTTGTATAAAATGTTGGGCCTATACACATCTTCATGCTGCACATACTTTTTTTGTAACACTTTTGTCCCTGCATATCTTTTTTTTTTTTTTTTTTTGTTTTTTTTGTTTTTTTTTTTTTTTTGTTTTTATTATTTTTTTTTTCAAAGAATGACCATTTTTTCCGCTTATAGTTTTATTATTGTTAACATGTTGTTCCATCGTTCTTTTCAGGTAGCGTTCAGGACAAAGGTTTTCCATCCAAACATCAACAGTAATGGTAGCATTTGCCTTGATATCTTGAAGGAACAATGGAGCCCAGCTCTTACCATTTCCAAGGTTACCTTTCTCTTCCATTCATTCCAACATGAGCCCGGGTGGGTAACGGGCTTGGGTCTATTTGAGCCTGATCACTGCTTTTGCTCATTTTTTTCCTAATTATTTAATTCGTAATATGCAATAACAAAAACTGCATTTACGTGCTGATTATGATCTAAAAATGGCTCAATGTCACCATATTGGAAAGTTGCATTGTTTGACACACATGGTGCTGGATTAATGTTTTCTAATTGCTAAATACATAATACTGCTGCATGTAGTTGGAGAATTTTACGCTAAATACATAATATCACTATATTTGGAAAGTTGCATTGTTTCACTGTTTTCTTTTTGGTTCCTATTATTTTTACGCCATTAGTATTTTTTAAGACTCTTTTACTAATAATCATTTAACCACAACTATTACCAAAATTATTGTTAGAACAAAGGTCATCAACTGGTACAACATTTTTTTAAAGCCATCAATGTATCACCAAACAGTAGACTCTCTTGAATGCATGGACAAGTAGCATTCTGCACTGAAATCCAAATTGAGAGTGCCATTAAGCACCTAATCTTTCTTTGTTCGGTTTTAAAAATGATTGCTTTTGGAAACGAATTGTCGTAATATTGTTTTGTGACAGTCTTTCTTGTAACGACGCTCTTAGTATTGTTCGTGCCACCATTTTGTGTAAAGGATGTCAAATGTAATATTAGTATAAATTATAGGAGTATGAAGCCTGGAGTAAATATGAACGCTATGGATGCTTGGCATAAAAGAAATGTTAGAATGGGTGGTTTGTAGAAACATGAGTTTTGACTTTTGAAATAAGAAAACTTGTAAAGACCCGTCTGTTTTATAAAAAAAAAAAAAAAAAAAAAAAAAAAAAACATGGATGAACAATAAAAAATAAATTATTTTCAAAATCTCATAGAAGTATCATTCTTGCTGTTCAATTTTTTTACCCTTCTTCATTGATTTTTGAAAAAAGAAAACCAAAAAGTTGTAGACTATAACTATGTATGGGTTTGGCTAATATATTTTTTAGATACCATGGGTTGGACAATAACAAACATGAAGTGTGTATGAGTTCCCCAAAAGTAGTCATTCACCAACTTACAATGATGATTTTATTCGAAGCCCAAAATTTGATTTGGTGTAGCAAATGTTGCTGGGTGTCAAAAGGGGGATTGGGTTGTCCCGTAACACCCTTTGTCCAAAAATTTTAAATATTTACGAGCATTTAGCTTGCCAAATACAGTTGAAATCTTTATATTAGAAAAATAAAATAAATCTCTTAGTAATATAATTAGGAGATTTTTGCATTGACAACACACTGAGGGCGACCTTTGAGCCGTTCGATCCATTTGCCTTGTTTTTTTTAGGTTGTTTTTTGATGTTAATTTTACCTATCTGATCCGTTAGATATAAAACACAACCTGAGTTGGCAAAGTAACTGGGTTGAAGTTTTCTCCCTTTTAAGTAGGACATTACACTGATACTTAATGTGCTTGTGGGGTTAATTTATCAGGTATTGTTGTCGATTTGCTCTCTGTTGACGGACCCAAACCCAGACGACCCTTTGGTGCCAGAGATTGCTCACATGTACAAGACAGACAGAAACAAGTATGAGACGACTGCTCGGAGTTGGACTCAGAAGTATGCCATGGGCTAAGTTGTGATGCACCCCAAAGGTTTGATAAGGAAGGGCTCCGTTTTCCTTGTGGGTTTTGCTTATGTTATTTTGAAAAACAAAAATGTGTGAACTTATGCTGTTTGTCTATTGTAAGATAGACATAAAAGGAAAAGGTGACCAGAAACATGCCCCTCATTAACCTTTTATCCTGCTTTTGTTATTGTATGCAAGTATTTGCCTTTCTAAGCATATCTATTATTCACTTGCTCATATTAACATTTAAATTTGTAGTACTATTAAAGATTATCCAAGATGAATATGCCTGTCAATTCTGTAACACACGGTTTTAACAATTTAAAGAAAGGATATAACGTAGTGTTTGGTATGTGACATAAAACTCTATCATTAACTAACCACATTAAATAAACTTCTCATTATCAATGTGTATTTTAGTCTTTTTATTATCAATTCTGTTACACCTTATCATACAAACCAAACATGATTAATAACGACAATGAATTATTACGTTACACTATTTATTCCATTACATCATTTATTCTATTCATTTGACATTTTATTCTGTCCTACCAAACGAACCCCAACGAATGATTCTTGTTACATTTGGTGTTTAATAAATAGAAGATCAAGGCAGCTTCTGGCCTTTAGGTTAGCTCTTACTTCAACAATTCCATACCTAGAAGACACACATGAACAACCCCAACATCAGACAATTTGCGCTTTATTTCATCCCTACCTCGCTCGTATTCCTACCATCCCCAACTCTGTATCTTTCCATTCCCTTATCATGATCTCTATAATCTTTTTTTCGGCCATACCTATCACCTAGATCCCAATATCTTTCCTTTCCCGCATCAACATCAAGAGGTATATCTTTCCCAATATCCCAATCTCTTTTTAGTTTTCTACGATCCCTACATTGCAAAAAAAAATAAAATAAAAAAAAAAATAAATAAAAAAACTGTTGCCGCCAGCAGCACCTGTATGGCTTACTATGGCTTACTTTCGTATTTAACTAAATGCTCGCCTTTTAGTCATATAAAAATTCGCTTGTTACAGATTAAACGGAAAAAAAACTTTATTATTGGAGGACAAACGTAATAAAACGTATGTGGTTCAAGCAACATTTTCTGCCTTTGAAAAAAAAAAAGAAAAAAAAAGAACATACGTGGTTCTTTTAGCACATAATTGTTAGGCCTTACAAGTTTAGTTTTTGTTAAATTTCGACCACACAGTTAGATAAATCGAGCACCACTAGTTCTATTTTTTTTTATTTGTTGGTATGGGACATGAAGATCATCAACCTCGTATCTTTAACCATGAAATTTGTATATTTAGAGAACGTATCGACAATTAAGGATTACCAATCTTTATGCAGCAGTATCAAATAAGACCTCCTGCGTTCATCCAGATTATCTCATCTCAATCACAAACAGAACAAAAATCAAAGACAATGGCCCTTAGAAGATCTACATTGACTCTCATTTTCGTTTATGCGAATCTATTCTCTGTATTATGTGCTAAACGAATTTCATCTCTTGAGGAAGTCCCTGCCCCCTCCCTGCCCAACCTTGGTGTGCAAAAGTCATCGGTTAACCAAAATAACGAAGCCGCTAAAGTTACAATCTCATGGCTAGAAGGAATGAAAACACATATTGAATCGTATAAAACGTGGTTTGTAAGTCATAAGACATGTGGTTTGACACCACCGGAGGGACAAAAGTGTTGCGATCAATGCCAAAAACATCTTGATGATGCCCTTGGTGGTGTCAAAGTAAGCATAGAAAGTATTAACAAACAAGACTTCGCTAAGGCTAATGGTGGTATTCGTGGTATTGCCACGGACATTCAAAAATGCAACGATTGCTTCGTAAAAACGCCGAGTGGTGAGGACAAAGGTGCCAAGAAATTAGATGTGTGGGCTAAGAAAACCACTGATGAACTCCTTCTCCATCTCAAGAATGCAGAAAATGAGGCGAAAAAGTTATCGGTTTGACCAAAATCACGATGGTTATACAGCTAGAAGAATTAAATAATACGCGTTAAAGTAGACAATAACGATTTACCGGCCCTGACTTGGAGACATTAACATAGAAGTATGACAATATGTTTGTCACAAAGTTTTGTGTTTTTAGCTTTAAAGTCAATGGGCCAAGGATCATGTAGAAGATCTGAATAAAACTCACAAGTTAACATCTTGAAATATACCTAGTATACAATCTCAATTCAATCATTTCGCAAAACATATTACTTTAATTTTGTGTGTTGCTGCCAACACTGATATATCTGAATAATGGAATAGTATGACTCATTAGGTGGTCTACGTCAGGGTTAGGGGCGTAGCTAGGAATTTATTTTTGGGGGGCCAATTTTTTTCTGAAAAATGTTAGCAAATGCTAAAAAAACATCATAATATATAATAACTATACAGAAATGTAGCAACAAATTTGTTCAATTAGCATTTTAGTTGCATACGACGTTCATCTACATCATTAAAATCATCTAAAAATAAGTCTAAACTATTTATTGCATGATATTTATAGCATCAATTTTTAAAGTGGGCCAAAAATTAATACATGAATTAGTATAACGTAACAGTGTAACAGTTTTTAAGGTGGGCTAGAGATCATACTAGATACACTTTATCATATTCGGCTTTATTGCATGATACATATGTGAAATTATTAGGTTTTGTGGGTGGGTCATAGCCCACCTTACCTTCCACATAGCTACGCCACTGTATACGTATATCTAGTTCAGCGAATCAGCATACCATATTGATATTCAGTTGGTGATTGTCAAGTCAATACATTGAATCTATAGTATTCGTACAACGGGTTTCATAAAAAAAATAAAATAAAATAAAATAAAAAATAAAATAAAAAAAATTGTATGTTCTTTTAGAAGAAAAAATAAGTCTAAACTATTTATTGCACGATATATATTAAAGTGGGTCAGAGATCGTACTAGATACACTTTGGGCCCGCTTGGTTCAAAGTGGAGAAAGGTAAAGGTAAAGGGAAAGGGAAAGGGAATGCAAATGATTGAGTAATGTGGGTAATCAATACCTTACCCCTCAATTTACTCAATAATGTTGATTACCTACTACGGGGTAATCAATACCTTTGCACACCCCTAACCAAACACCTAATTTGAGTGAAGTGGGCCCTTTTGAATTCCTTACCCATTCCCCACCCCCTAACCCCCTTATCATATTTGACTTTAGGGCTGAGCATCGGGCGAAAACCGGACCGGACCGGACCGACCAAGACCGGACCGGACCGAGGACCGAGAACCGGAAAAACCATAGACCGAGACCGGACCGAATATGGTCGGTCCGGTCCGGTCCGGTCCGGTCGGTCTTCGGTCGGTCCGGTCCAATTAGGCAAGTTTTTTCGGGTTTTTGGTCGGTCTGGACCGGACCGACCGGACCGAGGACCGAATTTGGCAAAAAGCTTAGACCGATGACCGGACCGAATGTGGTCGGTCCGGTCCGGTCGGTCTCGGTCCGGTCGGTTTTGTCGGTCGGTCCGGTCCATCCGGTCCGTTTGCTCAGCCCTATTTGACTTTATTGCATAATACATATGTGAAATTATTAGGTTTTGTGGGTGGGTCATGGCTCACCTTACCCTCCACATAACTACGCCACTTTACGTATATCTAGTTCAGCGAATCAGCATACCATATTAATATTCAGTTGGTGATTGTCAAGTCAATACATTGAATCTATAGTATTCGTACAACGGGTTTCATTAAAAAAAAAAAAAAAAAAAAAAAAAAAAAAAAAAAATGTATGTTCTTATAGAAGAAAAGGCACGGGGATTATAATAAAACTTTAAAAAGAAGCAACTGTTGTGTTTGTTGCAGGCTTGCAGCAGAGTTGAATTGGCGTGTTTGGTTATCCACTTTAGAAAGAAAAACAATATTAGATGAATTCCATGAGAGGAATATATCTAGTTGATGTTGGCCATAAATTTATAAAAATTTGATACAAATAATCTCACTTAATTTGTTGTTGGTTCCTTAGTGATGACGTGGAAGACAAGGAACTTAAGGATTTTATTATTATTATTATTATTAATATTATTATTATTATTATTATTTTATTATTTTTATTTTTTTTATTATAATAAACTTTTTATTAACAATAAATAGGATTTTACAAGAAATTGGCGGGGAGCCGAGAAACCAACTGGACCCTCACACCTCTAGCAATAGCGAATCCAATCCTATTAAAAATATGAACGGCAGCCCGCGCCCCGATGTCTTAAGTCGTAGAGAAACGTCGAATACGTTTTAGAAGAGTTACTGCATTTTTCTCAAGTTCTCCAAAAGAGGAGAAAGAGAAGGGGAGGAACCCATATCCGATATCCACACATTTGACCTCATACTTGACACGTTTACGTTGTTATTGTTTATTATTATTATTATTATTATTATTATTATTATTATTATTATTATTATTATTATTTCCTTCAATTTTTAGCAAGTTTTGATTGTGCAAAATAGTTATCATGAAAATAGTCTACAAGTGATTAAGTTACAACTCATCAGGAACTCTTTTTACTTTCCGCAAAAAATAAGAAATATGTCACCCATTATTAACAAAGTTTTATGAGTGTTTTAATATGATACCTTAAATTTTATGCTAATCATAAAAATCATTAAAGTTTCAAAACTGTTCGATTTTTATGTAATTTTCTAAAATTAGTGTGCTTAAAGTATTTATCTATGCATTAACATGTTGTACATTAATTTTAAACACTCACTCTCTGAATTTAACTAACTTTATGTACACCCCGTTAATGCACAATTAAACATAAACAATAACAACCAAATAATAACCAAGTTTAAGAAGTATTCTATTCAAGTCGCTCTAACATAAAATTTACGTAGAATGGAACAGTTTAGAATCTATGATAGTTTTTATGGTTGATATAAAGTGTGAGGTATCAAATTGAAACATGTTGGACCCCTTCACTTGGTTAATCTTAACTACAAAGTTAATCTACTCAAGTTCCATGATATAGCGATGTATTGATTAATAACAAAAGTAAATAAACGTAAAAGATAAGATACAAGGTTTTTCAACGTGTAATTCTTTATTAGAAATTAATCAAAAGAATTATACCCAAGTGTTTGCGGAACAACAATTGAGATTGAAATGACAAGTATGGTATAAACTCCTCACGAAACTCAAACTAAGTTTGAGTGACAACTAAGATCCAACTGAGCTATCTCAGGGATTGTGTTGTTCTTTGGAAAGAGTAAATATTTGGTTTGTGAATGTCTAAGCATTAAGTGCACAAACTTAATCTTTACCTCTCTAACTTATTCTCTATTTATACAAGGTAGATTCTAACAAATACCTAGGAGACAAAGACTACAAGACAAAGAGTACATCAGCTTATGTTGGACAAAATACATAGGTATTTTGTCCCTGTTACAAATGACTATAAGTAGTAAAGAGCAGTGATGCTTTCTGGTCTTCAGTGTTGACACACGTCTTGGTTTTATACTCTTTCAGGGAAAGTTGACCTTTGCTTGATAAGGACCATTCCTTATCCATTCAAACTTATCCCGCCTAATCCCGCCTTTACTTTAGTCTGTGTATCTTCAGTCTTTGTTTACCCAGTCTTCTTAGTTGGTGAGGAGTCATGGGGACTCAGTGAGCTATCGTCATCACTCATTGAGTCCATCATCTTCTTCTTTGGCTCAGGTATCATTCACTGAGAACCGCCTCACTTAATGGTGAACCTTTCTTCACAGATTCGCCCTGAGCATCTTGACGATGACTCACTGAAGGACTATACATTCAGTGACTTGTTGAGTGTTCACGATTATTAAACACTTAAGGTATTTTATGTTCAAATCCTAGATTATGGAGTTTGGGTTTTAACAGACCCAACAGTTTCCCCCTATTTAGATATACAAATAGCCTAAGTGTTTCTAGGTTCAATGAGAGATAACAAAGGTATTATCTCTACTAACTGAGTTACTAAGTAAAGTTTAGGACACTGAATGTTAAACAAAACATCAATATTATTCATAGTTATTACAATCCTAAACAAAACAAAGTAAACAAAAGATAGTTGTTGCAGATTCACTCAGGCTTCAGAACTTCAGACCCAGGGCTTCAAGTTTCTGTCTTTTGGACTCTAGTTCATGCTTATCAGGATGCTATTGTATTTTGATCTTCAGGTCATGGCAGAACCTGACATTAGCTTCATTCCTGATGGGGTTGGCCATAAGGAAGTATCCCAACATAGCTTTGATCCCTGCTTGATCAATATCAGCCCATATTTGGAAGGCTGGATCCCCATACTCATCAGTGAAGAAGAGACCTATTTTAGGTTGCTCAAATACCTAATTGTTCACAAATTTAACTCCTTTAGGGAGGGCTCTGTTGTAGTTTAGGCCAGGAGCACTGATCTCTAGTTCAGTCTCAATCTTCTTTCTAGAAGACTGAGTTAAGTAGTCTGAATGGCAGACAATGATGCAGGGAGCAATGATGGAATACCAAGTTCTTTATGTTTCTTTTCCAACTGATCATACCGTATCCTGAGGGATTTCATCAAGTTCTTGACCACGACATTGCTTTTCTTTGCTATAATAGGACCCAACTTGTCACAACTCGTAAATTCTGGCCTTTTCCCGAACTTTCACATTTACTATTCATCGGTTACTATTCATCGATCACTATTCATCATTTTCGAGGTCAGTTTGATATTCTGAGAAGCGTTTTAAAATTTTACTATTCATAAAACACTATTCATCTCCGGAGAAAATTTGTCATTTATACGTGGGTTGCGTCATTTTTGTAAACGTATGATTATTAAACTAATAAACGTTATCTTATGAACTATTATTTTGAATAATTGATCCGATAATCCCAACTATGGTCCTAACATATTTTTATACTCATAATAATAATATAAAAATTATATTATTAATTTGCCCGGTATTCTGGAAATTTATTTAACTTATATCGTACGCCTAATTTATTTACGACGGTTTTCGTAAAAACTAAACAATGATCACCCGAACACCCAATATTTTTACCCAACATATTTTCACAATTTTTATAACTTTATTATGTCCCAATTAACTTCATCATATTTTTACTTCAACTCGTCACGGTTTATTTTTAGTTAACTCGGTACCCGGTGTCACCTAAAACTAATAATAACTACCTAAACTACATCAAAAGTCCAAGATTTCTTACACAATACATTTTTTTACTTCCTACCCTTTTGAAAAACCGCCCCCCCCCCTAAGCTTCCATAATTTATGGATCTTGTTCCCTTTCATTATTATACATAGTTTATACTTGTATATTTCATTTCATTTCCACAAAAATCAAACTAGCAACATTTCCTTTTTCTTTCTTTCTCTCCTCTTGTGTGGATCGGCCAAGGAAGAACACAAGGAAGAAACCATGGGTTTTCCAAGATCAAGTTATTATCTTGTCCCTTTTGTTGTTCTTGTTTGGGTTTTGTGATAAAAACCCAAGGTTTTATAAGTTTTCATCTCCATAAGCTCACTAATCTTTCTATGTAAGTTGTCAAACTTTTGTTCATAATTTCTTCATGTTCTTATTATGTTCATATGATTTCATACAAGGTTTACATGCATATGTTAGTATATACCACTCATTTATATATATATATATATATATATATATATATATATATATATATATATATATATAACTTTTGATTCCTAGAAATGGATTATTGTTAGATCCTTGTTAGATCCACTTGATTTATGATGTTTAGGAACCCATGACACCCTAAGAAGGTGTATGGTAAGATTAGACTAGATTTGTGGTGATTGAAAGTGATTTGGTTGAAGTTGAAACAAGTTTGAAACTAGGAAAATGATTTTTGAAAATATATATAAACCTACTGTCCTTAAAATGAAAACGTGGCCAACTCAGTGGGTTTGGGGTAACTTTTGACTAAATATTTAGAAAATACTTTCCGAGACGGAACTATGGCCGAAAACGGGGATGAAAACGAGTTAATAACGAAGGAGATACGCCAAAAACGGGTTTAACGACGAAAACTATATTTTCTGAAAACTGCATGCTGTTTGGCATTTTTAGACGGACAAATAGAGGCGTTAAACGTAACCTAGAGGAGCCGAGCTATTGAAAATATATTAGTATGTTGTCCCATGATTCCGGGAATGTAAAGAACGTAGAAAACGAGCTTAAAAACGACCAAGTTATACACTTTTGAAACTAGGCGAACTATATATATATTTGACAACATCTAATAGCAAATATTCTCTTAAGTTATGGAAACACTATAAATCAACGCCAACACTTATTTTCAAACTACGAGTGGTATAGGCTTCATGTGCATGTACATTCATCGCATCCCCTCATAATTTAAGTAGATCGTATCATTCGTTCATTATAGGTCGCGGTTAGAGATCGAACCTCATTTCTGTGTAACCACTTTTGTCTTCGTAACTATCGTACCAGGTGAGTCATAGCCCCTACTCTTTTAAATTGTTTTGTTAACTTTTTGGGGGAGAATACATGCTCGTTTTTACATGAATTACTACTTGACCTTTTGAACTTGACTTGACTTTTGAACTTGACTTGACTTTTGAACTTGACTTAAACTTTTGACCCTAATGTACCGTACGTACTATGACCTAAAGTCTCGCCATTTTTGGTGGAGCGTGCAAAGTCTCACCTTATTGGTGGAGCGTTCTTAACCCTAAAGTCTCGCCTTATTGGTGGAGCGTGCTAAGTCTCCCATGTTCGGAGCGTTCTTAATCTTATATAATAGTTGTATGATGTACTGTTCGTACATTCGCATTGTTCGACGCCTATTAGTAGTATGGATAGCGCTATTAGAGGTCGGCCAACCTCTCGTCCACCATGTTACGGGACGCATATTATTTAATTAGGGGCTTTGCATGGCATACATTATTATATAGGTGGTGCTTATATTGTGACTTATTATTGACCACGGGTGCTTGACTATTAGACCTAAACTATTTAGCAGTGGGTTGTAAACACACAGGTTACAAGTCTCTTATGGCGGGGCTTGCAACTGAGTGGATTTACGATGCCTTTGCTGTGTGATCATTTTCTATAAACTTTATTTGTTAAACAACTCTATGAACTCACCAACCTCGTGTTGACACTTTAGCATGTATTTTCAGGTTTTAACCTATGGCACGCTACTGGAGGTTTTGGCAGGGCATGGCATGGTCATAGAAGACTCTGATTAGTTATATGGGGACCGTTTTAAACTATTTTAAGGGCCTACTTCCGCACTACTTTTAACGATGTAAATTCAACATTTTTGATTAAACGATTTTATTCTAAATGATTAAAGTGAAAACCATTTTTGAACTTGTGTTGTAATACCAATTGAGTTACACCCCAGCTACACGTATGCTTCCGCTGGACCCACATTTTGGGGGTGTGACACAACTCATCTAATTCAGTGATCCCAAACTCAGAGAATTTGAAGGGATCATGAACTTCAAAGTGTCGTTTGTCTTGGTCTCTGAAGACACTGAGACCTGCTCGCTTGGTATTCTTGTGAATCTTGACATCAGTGATGGGTTCAGGGTTCAGCCTCTGTGTCATGATCCAGTTATACCTGTCAATGTTTTGTTGCCTAACTTCAGCAGATTTCTTCAGTTTGGCATCCCTCTTTTCCTTGAGAGCAATCATGGCAGCATCTGAGCCTTTTTGAATTTCTCACCACCTTCCCTGGCAGCAAGATCATGAGGTTTCAACCCAATAGCTTTGGCTTCTTCATTCACTACCTCAATGAGGGTAGCCTTGCTTGCTTGTTCCTCCATTGCTACTTTCCTCAGCATTTCAACCTTATCCATGTGATCCTGGATTTCTTCCTCAGTCATCTGATAAGTTACCCCGTTAATTTGATACGGGACCTTGATAGGTGCATCAGGATCACGCCTAATTTCTGAGGAGGCAGGCACCGGTCGTGTTGTAGGTTCGGACACTGTGGTTAGAATGTTCTTGCCCTTGTCCTGCCTTTTTGCAGAGAGTGTAGTTGTTTCAAGAGGTTGGTATGACGAGATTGGAGTAGCCTCAGTGATATGCTCCCCCTCAGTGTGAGAAGGAGGTTTTCCTCTTGAAGCAACATCAGTAGTTGATGGTTGACCAGTAGAAGGAGCTTCAGTGGCCCTCTCCCCCTCAACTGTTGCTGGAGCCATGGTGAGAGCAGGAGTTGGTGGATCCACTGAAGCAGAAGAACCCTTGAAGGCCTGATAGAGTTCAGTGAGCATGGTTTTGATGTCAAAGGTATCCTTCTGTAGTGTAGACACCTTGTCATCAAGAGAGGCCTGAGTAGACTCAATTGCAGACATTCTTGGCCCAAGATTCCAAGCCAAGGAGTTAGAAGATTTAGCCCATGCACCCAAGTTTATCTCCATTAAGTTCAAGGAAAAACTGATGGAAGCCACTGATGATTGAAGACCCTGAAGATTGGCAGACTGCAGAACATTTACTAGCTCAGTGAATTGAGCAGAGTTTTGCTGGTAGGTTTGAGCAGCCTGAAGTAGCTTCTTGTTGAGCTCAGGGTCATCTTTAACAGACTCTTAAATGGTGGCCACACTCTTTGTAATTTGGACAAGCGTGTCATTGAACTTGCTGAGATGACCATCAAGAGTTGTCAAGGAGAATGAGATTTCAGCCTGTTGTTTCAAGGTGTTATCATGAAAAGCTTCAACAGAGTCCCTGAGGTTGAAGTAGTGAATGGCTTGCTCAGTATGCATGTCGAACACGTCATCAGTGATTCCTCTATAGATGACATTGTAGTCTTTGCCCAGAAAATTCACCAGTTTTCTTTCAGTGAGAGGCTCTGAGTCATTATACTTGGCCAGTCTGGCTGGGGAGGAAGTCTCAGGTTCAGCATCCTAAGATTTAGAGTCTTCCTCTTGCGGATAGAAGGGAGATTGATGGGAATGTTCAGTGGCAGTGACATCAATCTCCATATCATCTCCAGCCTCATAAAATTCTTCCTCACTGGCTTTGCTCTCATTATTATCCGAGTCTAGAACAGCCTAAAAAGTTTCCATGGAGTCAATCTGCAAGAAGAGGTTAGTCGGCTCCTCTTCATAAGAAGACTCGCCTTGGTTGTGGTAGCTCCCTGACCCCTCTAATCCAGCAGATTGGGTTTTGTCTGCCTGGTCCTTAGAGTTAGTACCATGAGGGGGTGTTGGTTCCATATCAGTAGGTGGTTTCAGTCCCCCTGAGTATTTGTCCCTAGTTGTTCCTTCAGCCACTGATGGGTTTGTGTCAGTGACATCAATATAAACATGTGAAATGTTGAGGCCCCTCGTTCCAACAGGCTGGTACTGGCCTGTTGAAGGTTTAGGGGCCGCTACTCCCCGAGACTCTGGTTGTGATGTACCAGAGACGTTAACGGGAAAGGTGGAAGGCACTCCCCTACTAGCGGGTTGTATGTTTCCCTCTAGATCTTTGGGAGCAGTCGTGTGGACCAAGGACCCTAACTGTGATTTGTCAGTGCCCTTCGTTGTCCCTGGGGTGGTGGAGCCTGGACTTGGGTGGCTGAATCAGTCTTAGGTTTCCTTCCTGGCTTAGAAGCTTGTGTCCCTGAAGCCCCAGGGCCCTGTGCCTTTGGTTTGGTCTTAAGCACAGACTGAGAATTCCCTGTCCTCCTAGGAGGGGAAGGTGGGTACACTGAGTCCCTCTGATTGTTTATGGCAACCATATGGGCCGTCAATTCAATGTTTGAGACTAAGGATAGGTCTTTTGTAAATTTTGATGAACTCAGGACGGCTGGTAAAGAGCTTAAATGAACCACCTTAGTGTAGTCACAACCCAGTAACCTTTGAAGAGCATATGAGATAAACCTAGGGTACGACACATAGTGTAACCTAGTTTTATTCAGTAGCTTGGTTACAAGATCACCATAAATGATATCTCCAATGTCGACAGTGACCCCTGACATCAGGCAATAAGCCATCATCATCTGAACAGAGTTAATCAGCTCAGTGGATGAATGGTTCCCGCCGAGAACCTGAATCACAAAAGTGAACAGGATCTTCCAAGTCACGAGAAAGGAGTTCTTGGTGACAGGGGTCTTGTCCAAATATTTTGGATCCAAAGCAATATTTTCTGACCCAGATTTAACAATGTTTAGGTCAGGGTGTGCAACATAAATCCCATTATCATATTTAAGTTCTGTTGCAGAACAAAAAGTTTTGAAATCCAGGACAAATTTTCTTTCCCCATTTAAGACTGAAAAGTTGATGAGAAATTCCTTGAGGGGCCTGAGTTCGTTCTCATCAGTGGAGGGTGTCGGGTCAAAGGCCCGAGCGAGGCTTTCAGAGTCTCTGGCCCTGAAAGTGTTATACTCAAGTTTCAGGTCTATAATCCTGTTTTCCCTGGTATCTGAGGGACCTTCAAAGCTATGAACCAAGTCAAGCCAGGTTTGTTTGGCTGTAGGATAGTTAATGACTGATTCCATTGTATCGTCAAGAAGACACGATATAATGATGCTTTTTAGGTGTTGGTCCTAATTGACCACCCTCCTCTCATCAGGATTCCATTGTGCTTCAGGTTTAGGCAAACCTTGAGCAGTCTTAGGGACAAAGGGACCTTCATTGATGCATGTGATGTTGTATGGTTCCATACCAGTCAAGTAGCAAAGCATACGCTTTTTCCACTTGCTAAATTTACCAGCTTCTAGTTTAGGAGCTACAGCTGAATAGCCACCTCCTTTTTTGTCAACTAGCTGGGGTACATCGCTATCAGCCATGGTGGGATCTTGATTTTAAAAACTTTGAGCACTCTTTTGTTTGAAAAAGTTTTTGAAAAGTTTTACAAATCAAACTAATACCACTTGTTGGACCCTTTCACTTAGTTAATCTTAACTACAAAGTTAATCTACCCAAGTTCCATGATATAGCGATGTATTGATTAATAACAAAAGTAAATAAACGTAAAAGATAAGACACAACGTTTTTCAATGTTTAATTATTTATTAGAAATTAATCAAAAGAATTATACCCAAGTGTTTGCGGAACAACACTTGGGATTGAAATGACAAGTATGGTATAAACTCCTCACGAAACTCAAACTAAGTCTGAGTGACAACTAAGATCCAACTGAGCTATCTCAGGGATTGTGTTGTTCTTTGGAGAGAGTAAAGATTTGGTTTGTGAATGTCTAAGCATTAAGTGCACCAACTTGATCTTTACCTCTCCAACTTATTCTCTATTTATGAACATGTAGATTCTAACAAATACCTAGGAGACAAAGACTACAAGACAAAGATTACATCAGCCTATATTAGATAAAATACATAGGTATTTTGTCCCTGTTACAAATGACTATAAGTAGTAAAGAGCAGGGATGCTTTCTGGTCTTCAGTGTTGACACACGTCTTGGTTTATACCCTTTCAGGGAAAGTTGACCTTTGCTTGATAAGGACCATTCCTTATCCATTCAAACTTATCCCGCCTAATCCCATCTTTACTTCAGTCTGTGTATCTTCAGTCTTTGTTTACTCAATCTTCTTAGCTGGTTAGGAGTCATGGGGACTCAGTGAGCTATTGTCATCATTCACTGAGTCCATCATCTTTTTCTTTGGCTCAGGTATCACTCACTGAGAACTGCCTCACTGAGGTGAACCTTTCTTCAAAGATTCGCCCTGAGTATCTTGAGGATGACTCACTGAAGGACTATGCATTCAGTGACTTGTTGAGTGTTCACCATTATTAAACATGTAGAACCGTAGAGGAGGGGGGGGGGGGTGAATACGGTTTCCTCGGCTTTTTAGATGTTTAAAAACTTTAAGCCAAAAAGAAAACCAGGTGGTTGTATAATCAATCCAACAACCACTATCACAACCAAATTATATAAAGCAAGTAAAGAACACAACGATATATACTGGTTCGGGATGGGGGGTTTATACCATCCGTACGTCCAGTTGCGAATCCGCGACTCTGATACTATTCACTAGTATAATCCTTTCGGTGGACTATAAACCATTACAATTCACTCCACTGATACTCACCAATATCGATGCTCACAAAGAAGGAGTTACTCACCAACGATATTCCACCCTCGGAAACCACCCAAAAGAATCTCACGATTCGACTTTACCTAAGGATCACAAAGATCTCTACCAAGACTTCCACCCGGAAGTATCAAACCCCAACTAGATCCCCAATGATCTAGGCTTGGTCACCAAGACACAAGACTTCCCTTACAAACAATTGAATGAATGAATGAATGTTTGTTCAACCAAGTCCTAACCTAACCTAGAGACTTGATTGTAATAGAAAGGGTATAAGAAAGAAGACCCTCGACACAATCACAAGAGTGGATTAGGTTCTTGTGATTCTTCCCTTGCAAAGATATTTGTTCTTCCAAAGATGTTAGTGTGAAAATCAAGAACACAAGATTAGAGATAGAGAGATTGAGAGATTTGAGAGTGTTTAGAGAGAAAGAATCTAGAGAGAAAGAATAATGGCAAGGGGTGAGGAATACTAGAGGCAAGGGTGGTATTTATAGGCCAAGAACCCAAACTTGGGAAATTTTACCGAGGCCGGCGCGTCACCCGCGCGTCAGCGCGCGGGCAGCGAGCCAAGCTTCTGTAAACTTTCCCAAGTGTTGGGTGTTTGGATCTTATAAATACCTATCCTTGCTAAACCTCCAATTGTACTTCACACAAAACCTTAACATTAATCATTCTGAGGTTTACCAACTCAAATAGCCAATTTGGAAATCATTTGTGAAGTGCTTAAAGAGAAACCAAATTACCAAGGGTTTAAAGTGTAGATAGGGTAATTTGGAAGGGGTAGATGATGTGTGGGGTTTGCACCAGGCTTTACCTCTCAAGGGATCTTGAGAAGCTTACAACCCCCACCAGGCAGTGTACCTGATCGATGTAGTATAGTATAATGACAAGTACCGGGGGATTGATCGTTCAGCTAGGAATAGTGTCGCTAGGATTAGAAAACCTAAAGACTAGGTCTAGAGATGAGGGATGATTCTTTTTGTATTTTTTATATTTTTAAGAAAGCAAGTAAAAATCTCGGGTTTGAAGGATTTGGGCGGAATTAGTTGCTAATCAACTAACCCAATACTAAGATGCAATCAAAATCAAATACTAAAATGAAAATAAACTAATTTAAACTAAGGTTGTGAGTAATAAGTGGGAGAAATGTGTTTACTTAGATTTCACTTCTCCCTAGATATCTTTTACACGTTAATTACTTGTTATAGTTGCGTGGATGACGGATTGTATTCCTTAATACCATTCATGGGGTGGTGTACTTACTTCCCCAATCCTATGAGTGCCTACTTCACTCCTATGTCGAGCCGGCTAAGAAGCTCCTAACATGGGATCATTAGAATTTACTCATGCATTAAATACAACCAATAAAACCTAGTACACGTCGGTTCATGTTTCCTAAGACGTTCAAGCATGTTACACAATGGAGATCTGCCAGTTTTCTTAAGCCTAACATTGAAATCATTCATCCAATACAACCATAAACAAGTAATCAACACATAATTAACATCTAGGTTTCATTAGATCTAAGCAAACACAAGATAAATCTAGCCTAGCATGTTGAAATCAATACAAGCACAAGATATAGACAACCAACACATAGACATATTGATTGAATTAAGAGAAGACTTATCTCAATAGCACATGAAAGGATTCAAGGGGTAAAAACCCTTGAATTTACTGTAAAATACGAGCTAGGGCTCACAAAGTTCGGCCCTAGGGTTTCTCCACACAAGTTCCTCCTAATGAATGAAAATTAGAAAACTATATATAGATTTTAGAAGGTGACGGCGTCAAGAACAATTGTCTGACGCCGTCATCTCGCCGCCAAATAGTTCCTCAGATTGCCTAGATCTGGATCTGACGCCGTCATGTGTACACCTTATGCAGGCCGTCATGATTTTAACTCTTGACGCTCTACTTGTGACGCCTTCAGGTTTCTTCTGGGTCGTCATGGACTTTACTCTTGACGCCATCAAGAATTTCCTCTTGACGCCGTCATACACTGTTCTCAGCATGGAAAATTAAGTCTTTGGTGTTTTCTTCACTTTTATGCTCCAAAAACGTCTGAACTGCTCCCTTTTCCAGATTTCACTCCCAAAGTACCTAAAATCACAAAAGGAACGATTTAGGGTAATATTTGATCAAATAAATTCAATTCCGGGCTTAAATGACCCCCTAAAAGTGGTCCATTTTTCGCCTCATCATATACCCTTACACTTGAGATTTGCTTGTCCTCAAGCAAATGCGCTTTTATTCTAGTCAAAATACAAGATAGGGGTCATTTAACACTAATATAAAAGTAATTACAACAAATAATCGTTCCACTAAAGACCAAAGACAAGCACGGAGGTCATACACTAGCACCTCACAAATAGTGTTTAGACACTCACATCTCTCGGGTGTAATAAAGTATAAATTTCAATATGGAAACGGAAGATATCTCTCACTACCTGTCATAGCAAAATAGATTCCCATAGGCTTGGGAAAGGATCAAAGCTCCACCACATGGTGTAAGCACCTAGGATAAACTATCAAAGAGGTCTTTTAAAGGGTTGTAACGTTAGGTGTAGGGATATGAAATACACGGTTTTGTTGGATATAGGCAGTCTTTACTGGTGGTGAGTTAACAATCTTGGTTAATTACATGTACAATATGGCGTTGCTAAGCCAAGACTAGACTCGACTTAAGCTAATAAATGAAAAATAACAAAAACATAAAATGAACGTAGAATAAAAAGGGATGGTAGTCCGTATGTTTTTTCTCTTTTTCTTTTTCTATTTTGTTCGTTTCTTTTTTTCTTGATTTTTCGATTTTTTTTTTATTTTTTTTGCATACACTCTTACCGTACCATCCAAAATAATACATCATAGGGAATGAACATTTCCCTTACACTTGAATTTTTACATACTTTACAATAAACTAATCTAATGACTCGAATTAAGAAAATCAAAACACTTGGAGTACTTTTAAGATTAACGCACATATGGGGGTAATATATGATGTTCTTCCCCATTACTCCATAAAATAAGTACTTTACGTCTTTACCCAATCGTCCCAAAACAATATGTACAAGGATATGACTCGACTTAGCAACCATGTAATCAATTAGATAATTAACTTAGGGTTTAACAAATAACAATAATGCACTAAAGATGAGTGCATACACGGAAGGCTAAGGCGATTTGGGTGTACATTTAAGTGGGGTGTAACAAATTCTTCCTTTAAGTAAAATGCTTAAAGTTAGATACGAAAAGATAGGCTCGGAGGGGTGTACTAGGGGTTTCGTGTACTAAAAATGAGTACAACGCTAATGGTGTGGGAAAAATTAGTTGACTTAACTAGCCAAGTAATATGACTTAAATGGTCAAATAATTATGATACGGGTTTAACACAAGGGTGATCCTACTGCCTCTTATCATGTAGTAAATCCTACTACACGAATGTAGTCTCACTAGCGGTCTCGGGATGCATCACTAACGTAAGTTCTAGAATCTAAATGCTACCGGTACACTCATAAGCACTAATAGTAAATGCTTTTCCTGTCAAATCTAAAGGCGAACCTCACATATTTGGGTGGAAAATTTTTCTGAATATTACGGTTATGTGCTAGTCATACAATCTCCCATCCATGAGACGCTTGCTATGGCTAAAGTTTCACTCCTAAATGTTGTAAAAAATTTTAAATTTGGCGCTAAAATTGCACTAACAAGTATTTCTCATAGTTTTATTACACATCTACTATTAAACAAACAAACTCAAGCGAAAGTGTATCTGTAAGGTATCATCATTTTACCCTCCCCTTACACTTAGGATGAACATTGCCCCCAATGTTCAAGTAAAGAATGTAAAAGTGAATAAGTAAAACAAATGAAATCAAATACTCCCCTGATTCGCTCGGTATGAATAATAAGGTGGCCAGGTTAGATCTTCCTCCAAGAAAATGAACAATCAAAGCTTCACTTCCAGAATAATAATCATCTTCTTGTCATACATAACCTGTAAATCCTGAGAATAGACAAGGCAACCTCGCATAAAATCAACGGCAATCTACATAAGTTACTAAATCCTAGAAAACAAAATAAGATATAATGCTTGTGGAATGATGTTTGCAGATTTCCTGGAGATTATAAAACTAATAATTCAACAAAAACTTTAAGACGAAAAACAAAACCGGTAAAATTTCCAGATTTTTACACGTTACGCCGTCAAGAGTAAACTCATGATGCCGTCAGAAGTGACATGCAGAAATTCTTATGTTAAGTTTCCGGAAAATTTCTGAAAAGACTTGGTCCTACTTCCTGGAAAATCCTGCAAAATATCATTATGACTCGATACAAGCATTTGACTCTAACAAATACGAATATACATGTTCACTTAATATTCTGGAGAATCATGATCGGTTTTTTCTTAAAAACATATTTGGGGTTTCCCCTTACACTTATCTTTTGCAAAAATACCTTTTGGGTGAAGTTAAGACTAGGCCAAAACAACAAAGTAAAGTATTTCCACTATTTAGTTTAGAAACATGATCTACCAACAATAAAAATAAAGCATGCATATGGAATCAAATAACAATCAAACAAAATGAAAATCACACAAAACATGGGTTGCCTCCCAAGAAGCGCTTGTTTTTGTTCGAGTCACGAGCTTGACTCTACCCTTATTTAATGGAAATAGGGGAGGTTTTCCCTACACTTAGGATTAAGTGCGGGTGATAGTAGCAATACACACCCTTAGGGTGGAAATATGCCTCGTGATGAAAGAGTGGTGGATGAATTATATGCTCAAACGGGCGTGCTCCTATCATCATAGCCTTACCTAATTTAATTGGGTTAATTGGTGGATTAAGATTTTCTCCTAGAAAGGGATCATTTTCTATCAACTTTGAGAGACTCCTAGTTGGGAATCCATCTTGACCTAATAAACCCGGTTTAAACCCATAATGTGTCTTGTGGTCAATCATGAATGGGTAATTGATTGAGGTCCAAAGCAGTCAACTAAATTCAACCACGGATGTGGTCAAACAAGTCAAACTCATAAGGCTCAATGCTCCACGGAAGTATAGTGTTTCCCCGGGTCGTTATGTCCCGACGAGGTGTGGATGGTTAACAAACGGCTCTGTGATCAGGTGAATTTGGATGAGAAAGGGGTTTGAGATTGGTTAAACTAAGGAATATACGAAGAAATAGCTTAAATAAGCTATATGAATAAGATAGGAAAGTAGGAAAAACCAGAAACGTTTAAAACCTAAAAACGCGTACGTTCACGTTTTAAATAACGTAAACGTACGAAATAAAAAGTGAACTGAAATCTGAAAACCCCCAGGGGGTGAAAATGACTTTTACAAACTAAAAGATAAAAGAAAATTTTAAGAAAAAGAAAATTAATTTTTACACTATTTAATTATTTATTATTAACTAATTACTATTTAATACTAATTATTAATATTTAAAATACTTAAATACAATATAATATTAATTAAACACTAGAAAAATGAAAATAAAATTTCTAAAATTATAAGAAATAACAAAAAATAAGTTTTAAAATTAAAAATAAGTATTTTTGTCTTTTTGTGGTTTTTCTATTAATTAATTACTAATTAATTATTAAATACCTAATTAAATTATTTTAAATTATAAAAAATAGAAAATGAACAGTAAAAATTACAAGAAAATTTCTAAAATTATTTTACAACATATAAAAGCTAGGAAAAATATAAAAACTAGGTTTTACTTAACAAAAACTAATTATGCTATTTTAAACTAATTATTAATTAATAATTAATAAAACTAAGATTAATTCTAATAAATACTAAATGATAAAATAAAAATCTGAGAAAATTATTATAAATACTTTAATATAAGAGGAATTTAAGAAAAATATAAAATAGCTAAGTACTTAATAAAAATCTAAAACTGAAAAATAAAATTTAAATAAAATTAAATAGAAACTATCACTTAAAAATTAATTTGATTTTCTGGATTTTTCTTTTTGGAAATTTGTTTTATACCTAAAAATAGAAACTTTTTTGTAAAAAAAAGCTTGGTGGAACTTAAAAATAAGCACAACAAGTGCTTATTTCTTAAACAGTTGACTTTGGTCAACTGTCTAAGCTAAAAGCTTGAAATAAGCTCAAAGCTTAGAACCAGGGGTGGAATTGGGTGGATACATGTCTAATAAGTAGAAATAAGCCAGAAATAACTAGACCTAACCACTGATTAAGCAAAAAGCTCAAAATAAGCCCTTGTAAAGAACAAAAGCAACTCAGACAAGGGACAAAGTTTGTGTCCCTTGCAGCCCTATCAAATGGGGTCAAAACCTGCAAACAAGCCTAGGACCAAAGAGAAGAGCTTATTGGATTTTCAAAAAGCCAATAAGCTCTCTGTGGGGCCCACTAATGAATGCATGAGGGACCTAGGAAGTTGGAGGTCTGAGCCTGGGTGACTGTGTGCCGGGGTGAACCTTGCCCTGCAAGTGATTTTGAGGCGAGGTGGGGCCCAACAGAAAATTTGCAAAAATGTAAGGAGGGTGGAATCACAAAGTTAAGCTGGTAGACAACACATAATAACAAGTTTCAGGCCAAGAGATCAAACACAAAATTCAAAATAATTCCTAGAACTTTTGTGAAAATCTGAAATGGTGAACTTTGACTTTTTTGCAAAAACTTTAACTCTTGACTTTTCTCAACTTTGATTCAATCCTACATGCTAAAATTATCTTATAAAACTAAAATGAAGCTAGATTAGAGTAACTTAAGTATCTGTGAGTAAAATGATGGGGTCACAAATCTCAAATCCTAACAGTTAAGTATGCAAGGGGAATTGAAATCAATTTTGGCTTTTTTGTGAAGTACCCTACTGTTTTTGAGCCTTGACTACCCTAATACAACTAATTAGAACATGTTTGCAGCAATAACCATTACTCACAACTAATAGACCACAGAGTATGCCATTAAGCCAAACACACCCTAAAGTTATGACTAACACTACAACTAGCAAATATAAAGCTATAACTACTGATACAAGGCCTAAAACAGATCAAGGGGGTACCAATAAAGTTATTTAGAACCAAATAACTCACAATATAAACCAGAAACAAGTAGAAACAATTGAGGCTAAACAAAGGCAGTGTGCAAACAATTTTTCAAACCAAAGTGCCTTACACCATCAAACAGACAATACTCAGAATTTTAGACCACTGATAAGCATAAAACAACTTGAATTAAACATAAGTGAGACCCAATGAGCATATAGATAAGCTAAAAACAGATAATCAGTTGACAAGTAAAAAAAATAAATTCTGCAAGATGATGAGAGAAAACTTAAAATTATATTAAACCGAGTTTTAAAAGAGTACAGGACTTGAATTTAAACTAAAAAACAAAGATTAAACTAAAAATTAACCTAAATTACACTAATTTTTTTTTTATCTAAAAATCCTACTACTCCACAACTGCTGCTTCTCTTTCTTTTTATAAGGACCCAAGTAGGGTTTTGAGACTTTCCCACTTCACTCTTGGCCGTAGGATTGCTTCTTTAGATCTCAGCCATTCAAATTGGGTTTTGGTGCGAATTTGGTTTGGGCAGGGTTGAGTGGGATATGGTGAGGTAGTTGGTGCATTTAATAAAGAGGGGGGATGTACGTGAGGGGTTGGTGATAGTTGGTGAGGAGGGGGGAGGCAAGGTTACTGGAAATTAGGGGTGTTAATGGTGGGAAAACCGGAGGTTAGGGGTGAGTGGTGAGGGTTGACTGGTCAAATTGACCGTTTGACTTGGGTGGTTTTAATATAAACGGGGAGTGGGCTTGGTGGGCTAAGGGTGTTTATGGACTGGATCATGCTTTTGGATTTGGTATATGGGTTATGATAATAAAAGGGAATCCGTTTGGTTTTGTATATAATCACAAGGACCACAATTGTAATTTGGCCAAACTTGAGGACTGAAAATGATACTTCCCAAAATTTATTATAAGGACCAATCTTGCATAGTTTAAATATCCAAAACCCATTTTTACAATTTTGTACTTTTCAAAATTCCCAGGGATCATTTATGTCAATTTTCAAAATCCGAGGACTAAAATTGTAATTTCACCAATCTTTCATTCCAAGGACTATATTTGCCAAATTAAGTAACCAGAAGACCAAAATTAAATTTTTCTTCCAAAAATTCCCCACCAGGGACCAAATCTGCCAAAGTTTGAAATTCCAGGGACTGAATTTGTAAATTCTCAAAACTTTTCCAATTTTTCACCAAAGGACAAAATATGACAACTTATGATTGTAAAAGGACATTTAGTGATAATTTTCCGTATTTTGAATGACCAGGGACTAGTTTTGTCATTTTATGAAAGTTAGGGGACTGAAACTGCCAATTTTGCAAACTTTGTGCGTTTTTCATCTGTTTTTGCTCATTTTGCATCTAAAACATATAAAACACAATTTTGAAATATTTTCAGTATTTTGATGCATTTCTGAGTGTTTTTGTATGTTTTGCAGTTCAGATTAGACAAAAAATGATGAGTGTTTGAGCACTCATCAATTCTCCACACTAAACTATTGCTAGTCCCTAGCAATAACTGTTTTGAAAACTTGATGGATTTTAAACTCTTTACCAAAAGCCATCACTTCTGGAGTAGCCAGGTGTAAGAACTATGGCACACCTGATAACCGTGTGATTTTGAGCAAACCACCAGCTGTCAACGGATTTGGTTAGTCTTCACCAAAAGCCGTTTGCTTCTGGACTAGCCAACTCTTGATGGAATAGTCAACATCTTGGTGAGATGATTACCAATTATGGATTTTCCACTGCCTTTACCACAAGCCATAATCTTGCGGGCTAGCCAACTCATTCGCTTTATGGGATATGGGGAGTTGAGGAACCATACAATTTTGGGCAAATTGCAAGCCATAAACGGATTTGAGATGTCTTTACCAAGAGCCGTTTGCTCCTGGACTAGCCAATCCTTTTTGTTGCTTAGACAAGGCGGACTGATTACCACAAAAATTTTGAAGCACCAGTGAAATTTTTTTGAAATTTTGGCTAAAAACGGGGGTATTATATAGTAAAATGTGATCAAATTCGCTAGAATAGCGAATACCCCCCTCACTTAGCATGAATATTGTCCTCAATATTCAATATCCCGGCTATTATGCCGACATTTTGAACGTAAAAGGGCAACATTACAAGCTAAGCGTGGAAAACACCATTTTGTTTTTCACTTCATTTGTAACCATAGCATGGGGGACTCCCCCACACTTAGGGTGAAAACCCTATAAGCATGCTATTGTTTTTGTTTACCGAGTCGCTAGCTTGACTCGACCCCAAATTCATTTGTCCTTGGGGAAGCATGATGTGGAAGAAGCAATCTCAATCGGACTTTCATTCAAGATGTTTGGACAAACATTTGAAGCACGTGAAAGTTCCACACCGATGAGATATAATACCGGCTCAAGATAATGATACATGAAAATGCCGGGATCAAAGATAGTATCTTCATTCCCGAAGGAGTGAAGAAGAGAAGAAGTCACCTTATAGGTGAAGAAAAGGAAGAAAATCATGATGAAAATCATGAGTTGATCTTCTTCTGCGAGAGGAGGCTCATTAGCCTGAGTTTGGATTTCAAAGGTTAAGCTCAAAAATATCCCGGGAGGGTGGGTGAGAATTTGCAAATTCTCATGATTGAGAGCATCTCCCCCTGGGCTATCAAACTCCGGAGGAGTCATGATATGATGAGTGAGTTCACCGGAGAACTCCTCATGAAGAGAATCATTCACCAGATGTGAATTTGTGAACTCATGTTCCGGAATAGACTCATCACAATCCTCATTCTGAATATCAAAGAGTGGATTATCAGAAATCAAAGTGAATTCAGAGTCGAATTCAAATAGAGGATTGGTGAGAGTAGTATTGAATGTTTCAGGAACAAAGTGATTATTATTCTCAATTGGATTGTCGGGATAAGAAGTGAGTGACGGATCATGATAAAGGAGACTTTCAATTTCTCCCAGATCGGCTTGGAAATCGAGGAGACCATCATCACTTTCCAATGAAAGTGGATTGATGTGAGCAAGTTCATCAGCGAACTCCTCAAGAAGATGATCAGCATCAGAATGTGGAACTGACACCTCAACATACTCGATGTCTCCATAAGATGTACAATCATCGCTAAAATCTGAGAAAGTCTCAAATTGATCTTTAGGACACTCAATGGGGAAAGGTAAATCACACACATGATCCAAAGTTCCCTGTGACTCTCTCGGGATTGGGACAAGGATCTCAACACTAGACTTTATTAATTCGTCCGATTCCTTATCAGGAACAGTGCTAAGATGCTCATCCCCCATGATCAGAGAGTGAGTGTGAACTTCGGGTGTGATCTCAATAGACTGAGGGAGATGAGAGGAGCTAGCATTCATGGATTGTATGAGTTCCATTTGATCTTCTGCTAGTAATTTCTCCGTCTCATTATTTTCCCCTGATTTTCAATGGAAGGAATGATGAACCCGTACAAAATTTAGAAAAATCAAGGGTAACTTCATCATCACTATCATCGTCGAAAAGAGCAGCACGGCGAAATATGGCACGTGTTTTAGCTGCTTGTTCTAAGACTAGCAATTCTTCCTTGCTCAATTCGTTTCTAGCTGCTCGTTCTTCCGCAAGTAATTCTGCCATAGATTTCTCATGAGAGCTTTGAAACGATGAAGTAGCCAACTCCTCCTTAATTTCTTTCAATATCTCAAGAGCCTCTATTAAAAGGTCTTGCCCAATAAGAGGAGTTGCTTGGATCATTTGGTATTGTGGAGGTGGGTCTGAAAACGAATAGTCGTAATTGTTACAAGGAAATGGATTCCTTGTTTGACAATCAGAGCTAGCGTGTGGACCTCCACAATACTCACAACAGTAAAACTGATGTGGCTGTGAGTCGTATGTACTTAAGTCATAATTGTAATCGGGAAACAAAAACTGCTCGTAGACAAGCGTGTTTCCCGATTGACAATCAGAACTGTAGTGTGAACCACCACAGTACTCACAACAGTAAAACTGCTGAGTATCATGGTGTGGACTGATGGAATGAATCAGTCGTGTCATGGTAGGAATAGGGATCTGGGTTATAGACAGACCCGTTTCCAGATTCTACCATGCCACAACTGGGGCAATTGCCACCATTATGAGGATTACCACACCAATGGCAAACCAGAAAGTGTGGATGAGACATAGAAAGAATCAAAAGGTTTGGGAGGGGTAGGGATGAAGAATCAAAGATGTGAGAGGGTAAAGGAGAATGTTTTTGGATTTTTGGATAATCATTTTGTACAAATGATAAAGAAAATATTTTTGTGTTCGTTGAAAACTGAGTTTAAAATGTTTTCGTGAACGCTTTTGTTTTGATAATAAGGAAATATGAACAAAGGATGGATTAATGTAGAATGGAACGAATTCCAAAATCACAAATCAGAAAAACCGTTTAGAATAGCGCGTACACCTCCCCAGCAGCGGCGCCAAAATTTGATTGAGGTCCAAAGCAGTCAACTAAATTCAACCACGGATGTGGTCAAACAAGTCAAACTCATAAGGCTCAATGCTCCGCGGAAGTATAGTGTTTCCCCGGGTCGTTATGTCCCGACGAGGTGTGGATGGTTAACAAACGGCTCTGTGATCGGGTGAATTTGGATGAGAAAGGGGTTTGAGATTGGTTAAACTAAGGAATATACGAAGAAATAGCTTAAATAAGCTATATGAATAAGACAGGAAAGTAGGAAAAACCAGAAACGTTTAAAACCTAAAAACGCGTACGTTCACGTTTTAAATAACGTAAACGTACGAAATAAAAAGTGAAAACTAAAATCTGAAAAACTCCAGGGGGGTGAAAATGACTTTTTTACAAACTAAAAGATAAAAGAAAATTTTAAGAAAAAGAAAATTAATTTTTACACTATTTAATTATTTATTATTAACTAATTACTATTTAATACTAATTATTAATATTTAAAATACTTAAATACAATATAATATTAATTAAACACTAGAAAAATGAAAATAAAATTTCTAAAATTATAAAATAACTAAAAATAAGTTTTAAAATTAAAAATAAGTATTTTTGTCTTTTTGTGGTTTTTCTATTAATTAATTACTCATTAATTATTAATTACCTAATTAAACTATTTTAAATTATAAAAAATAGAAAATGAACAGTAAAAATTACAAGAAAATTTCTAAAATTATTTTACAACATATAAAAGCTAGGAAAAATATAAAAACTAGGTTTTACTTAATAAAAACTAATTATGCTATTTTAAACTAATTATTAATTAATAATTAATAAAACTAAGATTAATTCTAATAAATACTAAATGATAAAATAAAAATCTGATAAAAATATTATAAATACTTTAATATAATAGGAATTTAAGAAAAATATAAAATATCTAAGTACTTAATAAAAATATAAAAATGAAAAATAAAATTTAAATAAAATTAAATAGAAACTATCACTTAAAAATTAATTTGATTTTCTGGATTTTTCTTTTTGGAAATTTGTTTTATACCTAAAAATAGAAATTTTTTGTAAAAAAAAGCTTGGTGGAACTCAAAAATAAGCACAACAAGTGCTTATTTCTTAGACAGTTGGCTTTGGTTAACTATCTAAGCTAAAAGCTTGAAATAAGCTCAAAGCTTAGAACCAGGGGTGGAATTGGGTGGATACATGTCTAATAAGTAGAAATAAGCCAGAAATAACTAGACCTAACCACTGATTAAGCAAAAAGCTCAAAATAAGCACTTGTAAAGAACAAAAGCAACTCAGACAAGGGACAAAGTTTGTGTCCCTTGCAGCCCTATCAAATGGTGTCAAAACCTGCAAACAAGCCTAGGACCAAAGAGAAGAGCTTATTGGCTTTTCAAAAAGCCAATAAGCTCTCTGTGGGGCCCACTAATGAATGCATGAGGGACCTAGGAAGTTGGGGGTCTGAGCCTGGGTGATTGTGTGCAGGGGTGAACCTTGCCCTGCAAGTGATTTTGAGGCGAGGTGGGGCCCAACAGAAAATTTGCAAAAATGTAAGGAGGGTGGAATCACAAAGTTAAGCTGGTAGACAACACATAATAACAAGTTTCAGGCCAAGAGATCAAACACAAAATTCAAAATAATTCCTAGAACTTTTGTGAAAATCTGAAATGGTGAACTTTGACTTTTTTGCAAAAACTTTAACTCTTGACTTTTCTTAACTTTGATTCAATCCTACATGCTAAAATTATCTTATAAAACTAAAATGAAGCTAGATTAGAGTAACTTAAGTATCTGTGAGTAAAATGATGGGGTCACAAATCTCAAATCCTAACAGTTAAGTATGCAAGGGGAATTGAAATCGATTTTGACTTTTTTGTGAAGTACCCTACTGATTTTGAGCCTTGACTACCCTAATACAACTAATTAGAACATGTTTGCAGCAATAACCATTACTCACAACCACTAGACCACAGAGTATGCCATTAAGCCAAACACACCCTAAAGTTATGACTAACACAACAACTAGCAAATATAAAGCTATAACTACTGATACAAGGCCTAAAACAGATCAAGGGGATACCAATAAAGTTATTTAGAACCAAATAACTCACAATATAAACCAGAAACAAGTAGAAACAATTGAGGCTAAACAAAGGCAGTGTGCAAACAATTTTTCAAACCAAAGTGCCTTACATCATCAAACAGACAATACTCAGAATTTTAGACCACTGATAAGCATAAAACAACTTGAATTAAACATAAGTGAGACCCAATGAGCATATAGATAAGCTAAAAACAGATAATCAGTTGACAAGTAAAAAATATATATTCTGCAAGATGATGAGAGAAAACTTAAAATTATATTAAACCGAGTTTTAAATGAGTACAGGACTTGAATTTAAACTAAAAAACAAAGATTAAACTAAAAATTAACCTAAATTACACTAAAAACTTTTTTTATCTAAAAATCCTACTACTCCACAATTGCTGCTGCTCTTTCTTTTTATAAGGACCCAAGTAGGGTTTTGAGACTTTCCCACTTCACTCTTGGCCGTAGGATTGCTTCTTTAGATCTCTGCCATTCAAATTGGGTTTTGGCGCGAATTTGGTTTGGGCAGGGTTGAGTGGGATTTGGTGAGGTAGTTGGTGCATTTAATGAAGAGGGGGGATGTATGTGAGGGGTTGGTGATAGTTGGTGAGGAGGGGGGAGGCAAGGTTACTGGAAATTAGGGGTGTTAATGGTGGGAAAACCGGAGGTTAGGGGTGAGTGGTGAGGGTTGACTGGTCAAATTGACCGTTTGACTTGGGTGGTTTTAATATAAACGGGGAGTGGGCTTGGTGGGCTAAGGGTGTTTGTGGACTGGATCATGCTTTTGGATTTGGTATATGGGTTATGATAATAAAAGGGAATCCGTTTGGTTTTGTATATAATCACAAGGACCACAATTGTAATTTGGCCAAACTTGAGGACTGAAAATGATACTTCCCAAAATTTATTATAAGGACCAATCTTGCATAGTTTAAATATCCAAAACCCATTTTTACAATTTTGTACTTTTCAAAATTCCCAGGGATCATTTATGTCAATTTTCAAAATCCGGGGACTAAAATTGTAATTTCACTAATCTTTCATTCCAAGGACTATATTTGCCAAATTAAGTAACCACAAGACCAAAATTAATTTTTCTTCCAAAAATTCCCCACCAGGGACCAAATCTGCCAAAGTTTGAAATTTCAGGGACTGAATTTGTAAATTCTCAAAACATTTCCAATTTTTCACCAAAGGACAAAATATGACAACTTATGATTGTAAAAGGACCTTTGGTGATAATTTTCCGTATTTTTTATGACCAGGGACTAGTTTTGTCATTTTATGAAAGTTGGGGGACTGAAACTGCCAATTTTGCAAACTTTGTGCGTTTTTCATCTGTTTTTGCTCATTTTGCATCTAAAACATATAAAACACAATTTTGAAATATTTTCAGTATTTTGATGCATTTATGAGGGTTTTTGTATGTTTTGCAGTTCAGATTAAACAAAAATTGATGAGTGTTTGAGCACTCGTCAGTAATGTAAGTATGTAAGGTCATGGTTCACTCCTATGCCATCTTCTACTACACAAGGCGTAGAGTCTACTACCTTTATCCCAAGACTACCCGGATTATATGGTTTTATTGGTGGATCGGGACCTATTTCAATTCCTAAATTTTCATCCAAGGATGGAAGATTAGGTAACGGTTTTTGTTGAGGCCCTGGTTCATCAAAACTAGGAACCTCCCTAGAACTAAGAGTAAGGTTATCATTATAAGTATTCAAACCTATATCCTCTAGTTGTGTTCGGTTCAAAGGTTCTACCTCTATTGGGGCTCCTGTAGTCTCTTCTACTTCTTCCGGGTAAGTCACGGGTGGTGTGTATTCCTCAAGTTATGGTGGGAGTTGTGGGGTATTTTGTAGGTTTGTGTTATTTACCTCATCCTTCCTTATCTCAATATCATCTATATCCTCATCACGTGTTCCTTGAGATTCCAAGTCATTGATCATAAAACCTAGGTCTTTTTGCTCAATATGATCATGCTCGGCTAAATCCTCCATAATTGTTTCTTCAAGTTGTGATGTATACAAACCCATCAATTCATTGAACTCATGGTTCACGGTTAGGAGGCTTTCCTCAAAAATTTTCCAAAGGGTCTCACTAAAAGGAATTGATCCTAACAATGATTGTTTAATATAGGCCACACATGCGCATAACTCATCAAACCTATCTGTTGGGATCATACTTTTGTATATTAGTCAAGTCTCGGTCATTACCTTTTGTAATAGGTTGCTTAAGTTATTTATTTTAGTATGTTATTGTTACAAGGCTTAAGCATGAAGGTCCATGGGCTTGAAAGCCCACGTCCAAAAGAAAGGAGGGAGGAAGGGAGTGTTGCCTTACTCCTCCTCCTATAAATACTAAGCTTATGTAACTCTTTTAGTTGTTGGTTATTTGATTATCTTAAGGAAACTATTGTTCTTTCACTTTTCATATTTCTCATAATCAACCATCTCTCATTCTCATCTTATTTCTTTCATTATCATACTTGTGTTTACATAAATGGTGACCTAACAAGTGGTATCATTTGCCTAATAGAGATTGAAGTGTACTTTCTATTGTTAACGTGGGTTCTTGGTGCTTGTTCTTCATCTTTTTGCATTTTTCTTTGTTTCTTTCACTCAAATCTTGAGGCTTGGACAAGTTTCAAGGTTGATATAGTGATTTGAAACTTAGTTTTTGCATAAAGTTGTGATTTTTAAGGTTTTTTTTAAGGTTTTTTAGCTTCTTTGATATTGGAAAACTAGTTTTTGGTAGCAAAATCTTCAATAGTTAGTGTTTTCTAAGTATTGGTGAAGTTATTTGATCAAAAGTACCTTATTTCTAAGCATTTTTCTTCAAAAATTTGAGATTTTTCACGTTTCTGACCTGTTTACGCGTAACTTACGTGAATAGTACGATTCTAAAGCTGTCAACAGTACTTTTTGTCCTTTCTACGAGTAACTTTTGGCTAAAACCCTTTTCTTACGAGTAACTTAGGTCAAAACCCTGTTCTTACGAGTAACTTTGGTCTTCTACGCCGAAAATCTACGAGTAATTCAATTTCTATGAGTAAGTTGTGATTCCTACGAGTAAGATCCTACGCTGAAGTTACTTCCTATGCATAAGGTGCCCTTTCTACGCATAAGATCAATCCTACGCCTAAGAGTTATTCTTACGCGTAAGTTTCAGAATCTACTCTTAACTTTCATCAAAGGTCTTCTCCTTGTGTTACGGTGACTCAGTACTTCCCTAGCTTGGATAAGTTAGTGGAATACTTCGACTTCGGATATCTTTCAAGCTTGGATAAGTTTGGAAGATTTGTTTGGTTGTTTAACCTTACGCATAAGTCTAAACTTACGCATAAGCCAAAGCTTACGCGTAAAGAGAAAACTTACGCATAAACTCTTTGTTTACGCCTAAACTACTCTTTACGCTTAACCTAAAAGTCTATGCGTAAGATTATTATTACGTGTAAGAATTCAACTTACCCCAGGGATTTTGGACTTGATCAAAGGAACGTGCATTTCAATATTCTACAAAGATCCATTTCTACACAAGTGTTCAAAGATGTCTCAACCACCACATTACTACTTCTCAAATCCTCAGCAACAACATCAGCAGTATCAGCAACAACAATACCATCAGCAACAATCATATCAACAACCTTCACAGTCACACTTTCAACAACAACCGTTTAATCAACAACCACAATATCTCATGATGCAACAACATCAAATCATTCCTCAACAACAACCATATCAAATGTCCCAACAAAACACTCAGTATTCCTCCAAACAACCTCACTGGTTTGACAGAATGTGTGAAGTTATTACAACTCAACAATCCCGACATGAGGCAGGATCACTTGAAACACCTCCAATGCTAACACCTGGGAACTATGTTCAATGGTCAAGTCGATTCTTACGATTTCTTGAACTAAAGAAACCTCTTGGGAAATTCTTGAAACAAGTGATACTTGAAGGACCATTTGAGTGGCCAACAAGATTTGAAATTGGTGATCCAAATGCTGATCCTTCACGTCCTCCTGGTGATAGACCTCTTCCAGAATCTGCACTCACAGAAGAACAGAAATTACATCGTGAAGCTGATGAGTACGCAATGGCTTATATACTTCAAGGAATACCTAATCCAATTTATCGAAGTGTCGATGCTCAGAAAATAGCCAAAGCTATGTGGGAACATGTTCATCTCCTTATGGAAGGCACTCAATTGAACAAAGATGATATGGAATCCAAACTCTACATGGAATACACAGACATCACAATTGAACCAGGAGAGTCACTTGAATCCTACTATCATCGTTTCACAAATGTGGTCAATGATCTGGAACGTCACAAAATCACAGTACCGAGGATAGCAGTGAACTCCAAATTTGTCGGTAGTCTTGGTCCAGATTGGCATAAATATGTGACATTTTTTCGTCAAACCAAAACTCTTCATGATGCTCCATATGGTTTGTTGTATGATTTTCTGAAACACCATGAACCTGAAGTTGAAAAAGATCAGGCTCTACGAGGAGGATACACACCAACATCAATGCCAAATTCTTTGGCTCTCGTAGCTCAATCTCCCTATGCTCCACCACCAATGTCAAATCATGCATATGTTCAAGAGCAGAACTACTTCAGTTATCCACAGTCTTCTACCTTGAACCAAATGGTCCCTTATGATTCATCTCCACAAAATTCTTCTAATCAACTTGTTCCAATGAACAACAACGATGCAGTGTATTATTCCAACTCCAATGAAGATGACGATGATGACTTTAATACTTTGAATCAGGGACTTGCTCTTATTGCTCGTGCTTTCAGCAAATTCTCAAACAAAACAAACAACCATCAACGTTCATCTTCTAACACAAGGAATCAAGCTGTTGTTAATGATGGAAGAGTGGAAATTCAGAATCGTAATTATGGTAGATCTGGTTCAGGAAGTTCTTCAAGAAATTTTGGGAATGGTCAGAGGTTTAATAACAATGGGGGGGGGGGGGGGTTCAGGAACAACTCAGGGTCTTCTCAGCAAAGGGCTGAACCGGTTGCAACTAGGAACTCCAACTCAGGGAATGCAGTATGGTGCTATAATTGTAATGAACAAGGTCATATAGCGACAGCATGTCCCAAACCGAGAACTCGGGGCAGTAAGTTTCACAAGCAGGCATTACTCATGGCTCTTCAAGATGAAAAAGATGGACATTTCCCTGAACAAGATAACAACTTCATGGCAAATGTGTACAATGATGATGACATGGAAGATCTGGAAGCCAATGCAGCTGTGATGCTTATGGCCAACATGCAGGAACTTCAGTTTAATGATTCAGGTCCAGTGTATGACACTGACGGCTTGTCTCAGGTACATGACCATAAATCATGCCTAATACATGAAATAGCCTCACCTTCTGCTTCTGAATCAGATATGGCGCAAGTTGTTCCATCTACATCATCTTCATCTTCTCAAACAGATGAACAAATAAGCACAGTTGTCATATTTGATGATGACACAGTTGTTTCATTTGATGATCCTATTGAGAATGATAAACATGATCATATAGAACAACATGAACCATCATTTGATCCAGACCCTGACCTAATATTGTTATCTAAACAACTGGATGCACAACAATTGCAAATCATAAAATGCAATGAGAAAAACAAAGTTTTAAAAGAGAAAAATGCGTCACTTGCAAGAGATATTGAGTGTTATAAAATTCAACTTTCAAATCAGGAAGACAAGATTAAACATGCAGAAAGTTTTTCAAGATTCTTATAACAAAGAGCAAGATCTTCAACACAAAATGCAAGATTTAATTGAGTCAAATGGAAAGTTGATTTCTAAACTTGAAAGTGAAAAGTGTGAACTGAAAATGCAAGTTGAACGTCTTCAAGCAGTACTTTCAAAAACTGAAACAGAATTGTCCAATTGCAAAAAGGATTTTTGTGAACATAAAATACGAAAAAGGAAGTATATAGATGACTTACTCGGTGATATTGTTGATCTTGAAAAACAACTCAAAGAATTTCGTAACATTGTTTACAAACACGGGAACTCTGTCACAACAATTCAGAAATTTACTTTAAAACCGAGACCCGATAAAGGATTTGCACTTGGCGATTACAATTCAATGTTTCTTCACACGGCATTCAAAGAAATTCCAAAAATTTATAGCATGGACCATTTGCTTGATAATACGATTGTGCGTGCTGTTGTTTTTGATACTGAGGAAGAAGAAGAACTTGAAGACGAGAGTCGATCTAAAATGAGTTACGTTCAATATTGGACACCATATGATTATTCAAAAGCTCCTCACATTTCTAAATCTTTTGTTACTCAAAAGGAATTACCTGAGAAATCATGGTTTGTCGAAGAGTCATATGTTTCATCCTCTAATGCGGCCCCTGTCCAAACTGTAGCACAAATAAATGGTCCTTTACCATCAGCCGGTGAACTTACACCTTTACCAAAAAGTTATCGTGTCTTAAATTATTACAAAACTTTTATGGAAGACATCGAAATTTTGGAGGAAACAATTGCACGCAATTCTGAAATAAAAGTTGAAACTTTTCAGTCCGCTTACGAGCGAGAAAAGAGAGATATTTTTCAAAAATAAATGTTGCCAATTGTCAAACACCTCTGTCTCTGTGCTACACGTTGGGATCAGGAACTTCAAAACGAGGTAAAAAATATGATAAACGTTTTCAACTCTATTGAAAATGAGATTTTGGTTCAAAAGCAAAGAAATAGAGTTTTAAAAAATGATGCTGATCGACTCTTGGAACAAGTTCTCAATGCTGATATTTTGTCTGTTATCATGAATGATCTCTATAAATCTGGTACTTCTATGCTTATGGATGATCTTTGTGTTGATAATAACTTGTTGAATGTGGAAATTGAGACACTCAAACAGGAAAATGATAAGCTGAGAATAACAAATGATGATGTGACAAAACAGTTTTCAAAAGAAATTTGTCTACTCAAATAAAGGCTTGAATGGTGTCAAGCTCAAAGTCTTGAAACGGAATTGAAACTTCAAAATAAAAACATTTCAAACTCTTGTCAACTTTGCGAAAACAATGAGTCTTTTAAAAGTCTGTGTCTCCAACACGAGAAAGAAATTGCGGATTTAAAAACTGAAAATGCCGAATGGCAAAAAAACCGCGATGACATCAGATATTGCAATGGTTTACTTGAGTCTGAAATTCAGGATAAAAATCACATCATCATTGATTTGAAAGAGAAAATTAAGCTACTTCAAAAAGGAAAGATGATTGACACCACAATGATAGCACCAGGATTGTATCAATTAGACAAAACTGCTTAAGGAAATGTTGTTCAAAACACTAATGTTGATAACTCCACTTCTACAGGACTAGTCTCCACTAATAGCGTTAGCAGACCCAAGCGTAAAAGTAAAAGGAAGAATAGGCTCTGGCAACGTAAAAGAGGATCACTAGAAGCTCAAGAAGTAGAAGATCAACTTAGGAATTTGTGCATCAGATTTAGATTCTAATCTGGCAAATTGTAATCAGAATCTAAATGTAACGAATGATGAACCTTTGAATGTTTTGAATATTAGTGCATCTTGTGTGTTTTGTCGTTAAAGCGTATCATCTGGTGATCATACAAAATGTATAGCTAATTCTCTACTTAATCGTCATAAGAAACGTAGGACACGCATTCCTTTTAGGCCCACTACTGCTTCTAAGTCTATCTTAGGAAAGCCGTCTTCTACGGTTTCTAATGAAGTTGAAGTTACCCCCATAAGTGCAGAGAACAAATCTAGGAATCAGCCAACCACTAGTGAATTCACCATTAAGAAAGCTCGAACTAGTTGGAATTGGCAACGTTGGTTACAACACAAACCAGACTTTAAATGGATTCCTAAATTGTTGAATACATGTGCTTCTAATCAACAGGAACCCGCAGTTTCTTTGGGTTCCACCCTTACTTCTATTCCATCCGTGTCTTCTTCTTGTGATGCAGGTGGTACAGATTGTTCTCTGGATTGTTGATAGCGGATGCACCCGACATATGACAGGCAATCTCAAACTGTTACACAACTTTGTCTCAAAGTTCATTGGTACTCTCAGATTCGGGAATGATCATTACGCTCTAATCATGGGATATGGTGACTATATCAGTGGGAACATTGAAATCAATCGTGTTTATTATGTGGAAGGCCTTGGACATAACCTTTTCTCTGTTGGTCAATTTTGTGATGGGGATCTAGAAGTTGAATTTCGTGAGAAAACTTGTTTCATTCGGGACTTACAAGGAAACGATCTAATGTCTGGCTCACGTGGTTCTAACCTTTATACAATATCAATGTCAGATATGATTGCTACATCTCCGATATGCCTTCTCTCCAAAGCAGAATCGACTAAATCTTGGTTATGGCACAAACGTCTTTCGCACTTGAATTTCAAAACTATGACTGACCTTGCTCGTTATAAACTTGTTGATGGATTTCCAAGATTCCGTTTTACCAAAGATCACTTATGTCTAGCCTGTGAACAAGGAAAAAGTACTCATGCTCATTTTCCTAATAAACCTGAGCATAGTACGAATCATGTGTTACAATTGCTTCATATGGATTTGTGTGGACCGACGCGTGTTCAAAGTATCAACGCTAAACACTATGTTCTTGTAATTGTGGATGATTACTCCAGATGGACCTGGGTTTATTTCTTACGAAGTAAAGATCAGGCTCCTTCAATGATCATCACCTTTCTCACTAAAATTCAAGTTCAGCTACGCAATATGGTATGAATAGTCAGAACTGACAATGGAACTGAATTTAAGAATCAGACACTTCGGTCATACTTCGAGAAAGTGGGAATTGAACATCAAACATCTATTCCTAGAAGCCCAGAACAGAATGGAGTTGTTGAAAGACGCAACAGGACGTTATTGGAAGCTGCTAGAACTATGTTGATTAATGCTCAATTACCAGATTACTTATGGGCGGAAGCTGTTTCAACCGCATGTTTTACACAAAACCGTTGCATGATCACTAAACGCCATCGCAAAACACCTTATCAAATTGTTCACAAGAGAAAACCGAACATCGATTACTTTCATGTATTTGGAGCACTTTGTTATCCGAAAAATGATCGTGATGATTTAGGTAAACTTAAAGCAAAGGCTGACATCAGAGTGTTCGTTGGATACTGTGAAAATTCTAAAGGTTTTCGGATATGGAATCGTCGAACAAGAGAAATTCAAGAAACCATTCACGCTAATTTTGATGCACACAAATGGCTTCTGAGCAACACAGCTTAGGACCCGAATTCAACCGTCTTAACTCTCCGGCATCTTCGGCTGAATCATTGCCACTCAACCGCAAAGAATTAGAAACCTTGTTTGCTCCACTATTTGATGACACAATTGAATACCGTCCTACTGAGGTCTCACCTAATTCTGCTGCTCAACCTGAAAACATTCCAGTACCAGACTCACCTCAACAAACTACAAGTGTTGAGAAAGACGGTCCTCTAATTGCATCACCATCTACAGCAGAACAAACTGTTTCTAACTCCCGCCATTCAGTTGAAGATCCCACACCACAATCAGTTCCACAACCCGCAGAGCATGATCCTGATGCGTTCTTTAACCCGTTTGCACCGGCTCCTACAGTTCCTGATATAGCTGAGTCGTCAACACGCAATTTGGATCCTGCTAACATGCGAGATACTTATCAACTACACCCTTCGACACACAAATGGACTCGAGACCATCCACTAGTTTATATTATTGGCCATCCAGATGCACCTGTCATGACAAGACAACGACTTCACACTGATGGAGAAACTTGTATCTATGCACTCACAGTTTGTCACGAAGAACCTAAGAACATTAAAGAAGCAATGACTTATGACAACTGGATTGAATCTATGCAAGAGGAATTTCAGCAATTCATAAGATTAGAAGTCTGGGATTTAGTTGAAAGACCTGACGGAGTCTTTGTCATCGGGTTAAAATGGATTTGGAAAAATAAGCTAGATGCTGAAGGCACTGTCATACGTAACAAATCACGCCTGGTAGCGAAAGGATACTCTCAACTAGAAGGACTTGATTTTGCTGAATCCTTTGCTCCAGTGGCTAGACATGAAGCTGTTCGGATCTTTTTGGCCTATGCTACACACAGGAACATGGTTGTTTACCAAATGGATGTGAAAACTGCATTTCTTAATGGAGAACTCCGTGAAGAAGTGTATGTGAGCCAACCAGACGGCTTCGTTGATCCTGAGCGTCCTAATCACGTTTACCGACTCAAAAAGGCACTCTATGGACTTAAGCAAGCCCCACGGGCGTGGTATGACAAACTGTCCACTTTCTTGCTGGCCAATAAATTTTCTAAAGGATCGGTGGATCCAACACTATTTACAAAAACCTACGGGGAGGACTTACTTGTTGTTCAAATATATGTCGATGACATTATTTTTGCCTCAACAAAAAGAAGTTACTCTAATGATTTTGCAAAATTAATGAAAGATAATTTTGAAATGTCCATGATGGGTGAACTTTCGTTCTTTCTAGGACTACAAGTTCATCAATCACCCCGTTGAATTTTTATAAATCAGTCAAAATATGCTCTTGAAATATTAAAGAAACATGGAATGATGAGTTGTGATACTTATAATACACCAATGGGCTATACCACAAAACTACATGCTGATTTACATGGGACTCCAGTTGACCCTACCAAATACCGAAGTATGATTGGGTCACTTATGTATGTCACAGCTAGTAGACCTGATATAGTATTTGCTGTCTACATGTGCTCTCGTTATCAGTCCAAACCAACTAAAAAACACCTCAGCGAGGTCAAAAGAATCCTTCGATACATAAAGGGAACCATTAACTTGGGAATCTGGTATCCGAAGGATTCTGGTTTTGAACTAATTGCTTTTTCAGATGCTGACCATGCAGGATGTTTAGACACACGCAAAAGTACATCTGGTGGATTACAATTTCTTGGAGACAAACTTGTGTCATGGCAATCAAAGAAGCAGGACTGCACATCACTGTCGTCAACAGAATCTGAATATGTAGCTATGTCTGCTTGTTGTGCTCAAGTCATCTGGATGAGATCACAACTTAAGGATTATGGCTACTTGTTCAATAGGATTCCAATCTACTGTGATTCCAAAAGTGCAATTGCTATCTCCTACCACACAGTTCATCATTGCAAATCCAAACACATCAATCTCCGATATCACTTCATCAAAGAGCACGTTGAAAAGGGTACCGTTGAACTGTATTTTGTTGGGACTGAGTACCAATTGGCGGACTTACTTACCAAATCCTTAGCACCATCAAGGTTTGCTAGTCTAGTTCACCAAATTGGTATGCGATGTTTGACTCCAGATGATCTGGAAAAGTTTTTAAAACACAATTGATCGTCAAACATCAAAACTATCTTTGTAAATATTCTTTCAAAAAAAAAAAAAAAATATTAACTTTTATACTTGCATCAAAAATATTACATTTTATCTTAAACGTCTTTAATTATTCAAAACACGTGTTGAGGGGATTTTTTAAAAGTTTTTCACAAAATATTAACTTTTATATTTGCATCAAAAATATTACGTTTTATCTTAAAAGGATGCATCAAAAGTGTTTCGGGTTACTCACCTCGACCAAAATAATAAATTTTTATGATTTTTTAAGACTACGGTCTAAGGTCGAGGGGGAGTAAAATTCCATAAGTTGTTCTTGTCATAAGCTTGGTGTAGTTAACGAAAGTTATATGTGACAGTTAGTTTGGGCATTAGGTTTGTATGTAACTTAAGGTTAAAGGGCCAAAGATGTCATTAAGTGAAACTTGCTTTAACCACGGTCAAAACACATTTGACCACACACATTTACTACCACCTGCAAAAATACTTACACACAATTAATATTTCACCTACCATCATCTACGATCCACAATCACTTGAATAATCTGATCATCAATCTTCAAATCTGTAAGTGTAAACATGTTTTGATCATGATTTCAAGCAAGGGTTTTCGATTTTATCATAATCCAACGGCTAGTTTTGTCATAATCTTTTAAATTCGTCTTAGGGTTTTGCGTTAAGATTGAACCCAGAAAAGTGTTATGATAGGATTAAATTGATTGATGGGAAATGATCCTTAGTTGATAATAAACATGATTCCTAACTCCAATTGTACCCAGTAACACTAAATCGATCGATTTGAAATTAGGGTTCATACGAGTCATTTAGGGATTCTTGTTTTTGTGCGTTATTGTGTTAATTGATGATGGGGATTGTGTTCTTGTATGCCTAGGATCATGCTACTATGGTTTAATTGTTTCAGAAACGTGTATTGTTCATGATTCATAGATTCAAGGGTTCGAACACAAGCAGTTTTGATCTTGTGATTTTGTGGTCAATTGATGTTATAATTTGGACCATATGATCCTTAGGATATTATAATCACTTGCCCTAAACTTATTACAACCCAGAATCATGTTTGATTGTGCTTATGATTGTGTGTTCATGCGTTTCTACGCGTAACTCATATTTAGGCATGTTTACGCATAAAAAGTGGGTATTAAGAGTGTTAAAATGAATATTGATCAGTGGTTGTGTGTTTTACACTTTCAGGAATCATACAACTCAATCTCCAAAGGTGAATTTTTCTGAAAAAGACGTTTTACGCATAAGAAGTTCATCCTACGTGTAAGATTGAATCTTACGCGTAAGATTCGACACGTGGACAAACATTGTCTTGGATAAGACAATGTTTACGCTTAAATGATAATTCTTACGCATAAGTTTTGTTCTTACGCTTAAGTCTTGAACTTACGCATAAGTTAAAACCTACGCATAAGTTATATCTTACGCTTAAGGTTAATCCTTTGCATAAGCTCATATCCTACGCCTAAGATTTTATCCTACGCGTAAGATTGAGCCTACGCATAAGATTTACCTTACGCGTAACATATAAGTTTACGCGTAGCTTTTTGCTCTTACGCCTAATTTCATTTCTTACGCTTAAGTCATGTTATGCGTAGATTTTCAAGTTACGCGTAAACTTGTCTAATTCATGAAATTTTTTCTAAGTGTTGTAAAATTTCCAAAGTGTAACCTATTGTAATGATAAACTCATGTTGTAACTTAATTGTTATAAGTTTCTACCATGTGATAAAACACAAGTTTGTCATATAACAAAAGTTTTTCACACACAAACACCCACTGATCAATCAATAATATGCACAATCATGTAATCTTATGTCTGAGCTAACACAGTAAACCATTACCATGTTTGTATTTGTTTATGATCAATTCAGATGGCAGAACACAATGACGTTCCATATGGACCAGAACCTGAACCAAAACTTTCATGGGAAGAGACCTTTCCAGCTGATTACACCAGGAAGATTGGCAAGAACAACCTACGAATCAACTTCAACAAAATCACTTGCAATGAATCCTCATGTATTATTGCAGTGGATGCTCTCCTATATCACCCCAACAAGCTGTTATTCACGAAGTCAGCTTCAGTATCCTGCTTCTACATACACCAGTTTTGGCATACACTTCAGCTTGACCTTGGGGAAGCTTCCTTCACTTGCATGCTTCATGATAGACAAGTCACTGTGGGCATTGATTTACTTAGGAATGTTCTTGGGTTACCCGAACTTGGCCCAGACGAAGAATATGATCAAATACCTACAGAGGAAGAGCTAATAGAGTGGTTACGGGATATCGGCTATGATGAATCAGAAGAAGTAGTCACAAGACATTCTAGGGTCAACATCAGATTTCTTCCACAACCTTGGAGAACCCTGTACATTCTGATTGCCAAGTCCTTATCTGGCAGAGACACTGGCCATGAACACCCAAAGCTCCAACACCTTAAACTCTTCTGGGCAGTGGCAAATGTCAAGAAAGTAGATTATGCCAGTATCATTTGGGAAGACCTTGTGTGGCACATTCAACACAAGACCACCAACATTCCATTTGTCCGTTTCACAAAACTACTCATCGAAAGCTTCCTTCGTGAGTATGAAGATATCCCACAGAGACTTGATGACAAAGATAAGAATACTTTCAGAAATGAAGATACTCTAAAGATCATCAAGAGACTCGACACCAGCACACGCAAGCAAGGAAAGAAATTTCCCGACTGTCTCTTGAATGACAAAGTGAGGCTTTGCCCGAATTTCAAGTACTAACTTCAAGCTCTTGAAGCAGAAAAGGTTGGTTTCTTGGATGAAGTTCAACTGTTTAAGGGGAAGACAGGTACCAAGACTGGGAGCTCCGGCAGTTCTACCCAGTCTAAACGTAAGAAGAAGGGTACTCTCAAGAGAAGGACTCCTGTCAAGAAGCCCGCATCTATTCCTGAACCTGGGTGGTTTCCCTCACCACAATCTTCTCCAAAACCGTCTAACTCTGAAACCGAGTCCGACGAAGGTCCAGTTTACAGGGAAGCCTTTGCCAATATCATTGAGAATGTCAACCTTGAAGACATTGATGATAAAGACTTGACTTTCGAAGATTGGGAGAAAAATATTGATGAGTTTGCTGATAATGCCGAATACCCATCATATCTCAATCAAAGACTGTTCACTGAAGCACAGACAATTTTGGAAGAAGAAAGGATTAGGAGAGAGAAGATGAAGGAACCAATGACAGCTGAACAAGAGTCTACTCATTCAAACATAGGCCTTTCAGTTGAAGAAGAAAATGAAAGAGCTCTCAAGCTGGGTCTCCTCCACAGCAAAATTGATGCATTCTATGATGATCTACCTCCACCTCCAGTATTCTCTCAAACTACCGAAGCTGGCGGATCTAGCACCATTCCTGATTCTGACACAGGGATCAACACTGACTTAGTCACCTATGACAATCCTTCGGTATCTCCCACAGACATAGAAATGACTAATTCTCCAGCAACGGGAGAAGAAGAAGAGGAAGATCCCATGGATACTGATGCTCCACGGTTGATGACTATAGAAGAAATGGAGCTCAGAGAAAGGGCTCAAGAAGAGGAATTGAGGAAAAAGCAAGAAGCTGAAGAGGCTAGGCTTGAGGAGCTTGCACAAGCCAAACTGGAAGAAACTATCCGTATGGAGGAAAGCAAGAAGGCTGAAGAGGCAGCCAAGCTGGCAGAAGAAAAGTTGAAAAGGGAAGAAGAAGCCAGGCTTGCTGAAGAATTAAGGCTTAAGGCCGAAGCTGACAAACTTGCTGAAGAACAAAGGTTGGAAGAGGAAGCAGCCAAAGCAAAGAAAGTTGATCAACCCGAACCACAGAGAGGAGATGACAAAGACATTACCACCAACCTTGAATCTTCACAGTCATCACCTCCTGCATCCGATTCAACCCACGACAAATCAATCAAGAAACCAAGCACCAAAGCCTCTGCTGCATCAAAGTTGCTAAAGTCAGCATTCAGAAGAGTACATGAAAAGAAGAAAAGCAGACTGGAAGATCAGGTTGCAACACTAGTAACCCAAGTTGCTGAACTGACAAAGCTCAACTCTAATGTCCAGGAACTTCAAGATAAGGTTGACACCTTCTTAGCAAAGGATGTGCAAGAGAACTTGGATGCCACATTGGCTGCTCAAGCATACCAATACATGGAACAACACTTAGTTGCTGAGTTGAAAGATCTGCTGGCACCCATGAGAGACGAACTCACCAAGTTCGCAGAGCAAGCTGTCAAGAAAGTAATCCGATCGACCACATTTACTCTTCGAGCTGACAAGTCTACTGTTCCACTACCAGGACTATCTTTGGACAAATTAGAAGCCCAGCTCTTGGACAAACTGGCAAGCAAATTCACATTATCACCTGAAGAAGCTAAAGTCCTGGAAGCGTTGAAAGCTAAAATGACAAAAGAGACTTGCAGTACAGAGGCGGACAAACTGAAACGTCCAAGAGATGATGAAGACAGGGATCCTAACTCTCAGGAAAAGAAACAAAAGCAAGCCGAAGGACCCTCATCTCAACCACAAGCACCGGTCAACCCTCCAACACAACAACATCTTCACAACAACCCAAGGCATCCGGTTCCACTCCCAAAGCACATGACCACTTTGAATACACAGGTGGTGACGAGATTCCTCAGCCCGATGAAGTTCCAGAACCGTCCTCTAAGAAGAAGAAAGAAAGGAAAGGAAAGCATCATCAACCCAAACCGGACACCTCATCAAAAGGTAAAGAACCAAAGAAACCGAAAACCGTCCTCAAATGGCTAGACCAAGACGATAGTGCCGAATACTCCTGGTTTGAGAAGATGATCAATTTGCAACCACCACTTGCAGACAATCATGAACCTCAAGATGGTCGAACGGTGGAATACGCTCAATTGATTCAGCAAAAGTTTCAGATGAAAAAGATGAATAAGAAAGAGCTGCGAAGAATCAAGAATGATGCGTTCAATCTTCTGAAAGATCGGTCTGCTAACTCAATCGAACTTGAGTACCATCTGGAAAATATTGCTCGAGCTATGTCAAGCAATATTGACTGGATCAATCCTGAATCTTATGTCGATCCGGTCACAAAGAAAACCGCACCTTACATTACTGACTGGTCCAAACCACTACCGATTATTGGGAAGCCTAAGGAACCGAAGATCCCGTACAAGTTCTTCTTCAACACAGACTTGGAATTTCTGAAACTTGGCAGCAAGATTGAGAAGAAGTACGTTACATCACTCGCCTTTCTCCCTGCAGCTCGATATCTCAACAATGCCATCGAAGAAGAAGCCTCAGCCTTATTCATCGATAAAGTTGTTGAATATGACCGGAACGCACTATACGGTATACATCATTGGCCAGACAACCGGGCACAGTACTATCAAAGCAGCAGACTCAATCAGACGATGGGCGATGTGACAAGTGATTTGAAGATAGTCTCGATTCAGTTCATTTCGACTGTCACTCACTTTGGGTACCCCTTCCTCAGCAAAATCACACTGAAAAGACTTGATGAAAAGGAGTACGATATTTCAGAGTCAGACTTTCCACGACTACTTCTCAATGACATCGAAGATATGTACCTGCTCAAAGTTCAAGGAAAGCTCTGTAGCTTGCCTAAAGAGATGCAACTTGCCTTTATCCAAGCTCTCTTAATCTTCAACAGGCAGATAGTCATAAGAGAAAGAGTAGAAGATCTTCAATTAGGAGTGGAAAGTTATCAGAAGAAGCTCAATCTCACCAAACCCAACATGTTCAACATCCCCGACCTTCAACATCTACCTCAATACACCTTGATCAGGCATCCAGCATTTGGGTTCACCTACCGCAGTATAAACAGTCACAACTGCTTCATGGCCTACGACGAAATACATAAGTTCTGTGATGAAACCTTGAAGTTCGTCAGAGATGGAATCAAAAGTAGATTGGATGACATTGCTCTGGGTAAATCTAAAAGGTGGAAAACCAATGAGGTCAGGGATGCTCGCAGATTCATCTTAAGGATTGAGAACCGATTGAAGCGCAGGGATCAGTTTCGAAGGTTGGAAAGTTATGTGGGAGGCAGACAAAAGTTTCCGGTGTTGACATTTCAGAGACCTGATTGGTAGAAAGTTGTAAGAGCTTGATTTGATTTATCAATTATATACTTCATAATGGCTTGTGTACGCATTTCAGTGCACAACCCGAACTTGTAAAGAAAGGACCCTGAGGTACGCATCAGTGCCTCAATCCTAATATAAGGAGCGAAGGCTTCTTACTTTTGAGTAGAATTAATCAAATGTTTATGAATTTTCATAATTCTGCTCAAAAGGACAAGTATTTCACCTCAATAAGACCTAATCACTTGTTGAGGGGGAGCACTTGTCAAAACAAAATACTTTGCTCTAAATCAAAAGTTCTTGGTGAATCTCCCCGTAAGACTCACAAGGCATATTTTAATCTAAAAGATTGTCAAAAACATCATTTTATATGCTATTTTTGAGGGGGAGAAAATGAAAAAGTGATTAAAATATACAAAGTCAAAGCTTAAAAGTTGTATCATGTGCGAGCTAGACTCAGTATTGACCCAGGAATTGACGAGACAGTAAAAAGTTAGTAATATCGAAAAGACTTATCCTCGACGGGTAATAACATCAAGTTAGTTACTAGTGCTAGTTGGCACCTAAAAGCTGACAATGTATCTCTTTAACTAACCACGTAAGCGTGTCTCGAAAAGGATTTGTCTTAGTAGAAATGTACCATCCCGAGAAACTTTCTGTGGACCTGACCAGGTCGGGTAATAACTTCAAGCTAGTTTAACTAGTGATGTAAGCGTGTCTCGAATCGGTCTTGTTCAAGGAAAGTAGATCAATTCAAAAGTGCTTGCTCCTCCCGCATGTGCAAATTTATTAAACACTTATGAGCACGTGTGCAGGGGGAGCCCTTCAAAAGTGTACACAAAACTCTCAAAGTGTTAACAAAAACATTTGATTATCACAAACACTTTGAGAGATTTTCAATCAAAGGTTTTTTGGCTACTGTCGGAGTTATAAGGTGATTAAGGTAGGAATAACCGTCCTATGATCCGCCAGAGCCGGAGGGATCTACCCAAGGACATCTCCCATAGTTAGAATTAGAAGTCCTTAGGTATGATACGAAAAAAGGAGAAAAGAATGAAAGGGAAAGAAGGAGTTGAAGAATTAAAAGGAAAAGTAAAAGTAAAGGGTGAAAAGAAATAACCCTCCATATGTTCAACCTTAGGGCAGACACCGGGTTCAATTCATATGCTACTGGTTGTTGCAAAAGACAACACCGGTATTGAAGATAAAGTCGTCATGGACCCAATGATGCAATGCACTAAACCTTCTTAACCACTCAAGTTCTCTTAAAAGGACTTGTTTCATTCTCACGGGGAACCAGTGTAATCTATCGACCTATCTCTTAGAGACGGTTGATATTGAAGCAGGAGACCCCTCCCTAGTCTCCGCATAGGAAACCTAAGTGTGGAATTATAGAGTCTAGAGCCTTGAGATACATCAAAGATCTCTTAGGAACACTTAGTCTTTCTACAACTGGTGTTCTACATCAATGGACACCAGCTGTAAACTATCGAGTCCTTCGCAGATCTTAGCAATCTGCCAAGAACGTTTATGAGAGAATTACGTATGTATTTCTCAGTGATTGAACGGAAATCCTGCCAGGGTCAACATCAAACATCCCTGACAGCAGGTCACTTCGGTAACCCCACAAGGGTTACGCTTAGTGTTTGCGGTGGTTCCATAGCGGTCTACAGTCGTGGAGTGATCCTCAGCGACTCACCCAGTCATTGAGCTACTTAGTAGGTCTCGTAAGCTCCTTCGGGAGTATCTGATATGGGAACGGCCTGGATAAGGATTAGAAGGAGTCTTCACAATATGCTGTTGATGAGCTCTAATTCCTTATCTGTAAGTACCGGTTGTTTTATTGCTAACTGTTTACTCGCAGGTACCTCACTTCGATGATGGTAGATTCCAACATGCTCATACATACAGCTTGAAGCAAATGATAGCTCCCCCAAAGATCTTAGCACCACAAAGTTCAAAGAAAGATTCTACGTCAATAAAGAAGAATCTACAAAGTATAAAGACTTAAAGATCTCAGTATATGAAGAGGAACTTCGTGCACGTGAAAGTATAAGTCCGAAGATGTATGAGTATGTTGGAATGGCCGAAAACCACCACAGACGCAGGAGTGACGAAAGGCAGACTACTTCATAATGCAATCACTACATCATCACCAAAGAACAAAGACACAGAGCAAAGTATATTCATTATCATTCAACCATTTTGAAGACGTCTAGAGCTTTACATGTCACAAGTCAACGACAATGATGAAGACGTCAAGCAACCGTGATGACCGACCCTTAGGGGGAGATTGTTGGAATCATACTTTCGTATATTAGTCAAGTCTCGGTCATTACCTTTTGTAATAGGTTGCTTAAGTTATTTATTTTAGTATGTTATTGTTACAAGGCTTAAGCATGAAGGTCCATGGGCTTGAAAGCCCACGTCCAAAAGAAAGGAGGGAGGAAGGGAGTGTTGCCCTACTCCTCCTCCTATAAATACTAAGCTTATGTAACTCTTTTAGTTGTTGGTTATTTGATTATCTTAAGGAAACTATTGTTCTTTCACTTTTCATATTTCTCATAATCAACCATCTCTCATTCTCATCTTATTTCTTTCATTATCATACTTGTGTTTACATAAATGGTGACCTAACACTATCAAACTTTACACCCATCTCCTCTTGTATATATCTAATATCACTTAAAAATTCATTGGAGCAACATGAAGCAAATCTATCAGAGTAAACTAATTGTTCCTCATTTGTTAATGATCTAAATGGAATTTCATCCGCCATCGAGACAAATGAAAATGGTTTTACAAACAAAGGCACAAAGAAGAAGATAGACTAAAGAAAACCTAAAAATAAAAATAAAATCTTACTAGAAAGGAATCTAGCAAGTAGACCTAATAAAAAGAGATTCTAACCTAGACACTAACTATTCCCCGGTAGCGGCGCTAAAACTTGATGCGTGGGGTTTGCACCAGGCTTTACCTCTCAAGGGATCTTGAGAAGCTTACAACCCCCACCAGGCAGTGTACCTGATTGATGTAGTATAGTATAATGACAAGTACCGGGGGATTGATCGTTCAACTAGGAATAGTGTCGCTAGGATTAGAAAACCTAAAGACTAGGTCTAGAGATGAGGGATGATTCTTTTTGTATTTTTTATATTTTTAAGAAAGCAAGTAAAAATCTCAGGTTTGAAGGATTTGGGCAGAGTTAGTTGCTAATCAACTAACCCAATACTAAGATGCAATCAAAATAAAATACTAAAATGAAAATAAACTAATTTAAACTAAGGTTGTGAGCAATAAGTGGGAGAAATGTGTTTACTTAGATTTCACTACTCCCTAGATATCTTTTACACGTTAATTACTTGTTATAGTTGTGTGGATGACGGATTGTATTCCTTAATACCATTCATGGGGTGGCGTACTTACTTCCCCAATCCTATGAGTGCCTACTTCACTCCTATGTCAAGCCGGCTAAGAAGCTCCTAACATGGGATCATTAGAATTTACTCATGCATTAAATACAACCAATAAAACCTAGTACACATCGGTTCATGTTTCCTAAGACGTTCAAGCATGTTATACAATGGAGATCTGCCAGTTTTCTTACGCCTAACATTGAAATCATTCATCCAATACAACCAAAAACAAGTAATCAATACATAATTAACATCTAGGTTTCATTAGATCTAAGCAAACACAAGATAAATCTAGCCTAGCATGTTGAAATCAAGACAAGCACAAGATATAGACAACCAACACATAGACATATTGATTAAATTAAGAGAAGACTTATCTCAATAGCACATGAAAGGATTCAAGGGGTAAAAACCCTTGAATTTACTGTAAAATACAAGCTAGGGCTCACAAAGTTCGGCCCTAGGGTTTCTCCACACAAGTTCCTCCTAATGAATGAAAATTAGAAACTATATATAGATTTTAGAAGGTGACGGCGTCAAGAACAATTGTCTGATGCCGTCATCTCGCCGCCAAATAGTTTCTCGGACTGTCTAGATCTGGATCTGACGCCGTCATGTGTACACCTTATGCAGGCCGTCATGATATTAACTCTTGACGCTCTACTTGTGACGCCTTCAGGTTTCTTCTGGGTCGTCATGGACTTTACTCTTGACGCCGTCAAGAATTTCCTCTTGACGTCGTCATACACTGTTCTCAGCATGGAAAATTAAGTCTTTGGCGTTTTCTTCACTTTTATGCTCCAAAAACGTCCAAATTGCTTCCTTTTCCAGATTTCACTCCCAAAGTACCTAAAATCACAAAAGGAACGATTTAGGGTAATATTTTATCAAATAAATTCAATTTCGGGCTTAAATGACCCCCTAAAAGTGGTTCATTTTTCGCCTCGTCAGTAGAAGTGTATCTCCTCACATGGCATAGAAAAGAGAGAAAGAATATGCCAAGGAATATTCCAATGCTTGGGGGGGGGGGGGGGAAGAATGTGATGAAGGGTTGAGATGAAACGGTTTGCATTGGATGGCTAGGATCAAAGGGAGCCTCCCTTGGTTTTTCAAACAATTTGGCATGTGGTGAATGTGGATGGATGAGATGATCTCATTAGAAATGGATGGCTAAGATCAAGTATGCCTAGGTTAGGGTTGAAGAGGATATTCCAAGGAATATGCTTTGCTTGGGGGGAAAGGAGAAATGGAGGGTTGAGATGGTTTCATTTGAAATAGATGGATGAGATCAAAGGGAGCCTCCTTTGCTTGGGGGGAAAGGTTGGATCAATGGTTGGGATTGTTTTGGTTTGAATTCAATAGCTAAGATAAATCACATGTGGTGGTATAGGGAAGAAGGATTGGATGGATGGTTGAGATGTGTTTGATTTGAATTCAATGGCTAGGATGAAAGGAGCCATATTAAGGTTTCCAACAATTGGCATGTGTTGAAAATAAAGGGTTGAGATGTGTTGTAAGGGAATGGATGGTTGAGATGTAGTGTGTAAGGGAATATGTAAGGGTGTAAGAGATTGTTTAAGAGAATATTTGATTTGGATTTGATTGGTTTTGTCTTAAGCATAAATGGGATTAAGACATAATCTAATTGTCATTAAGAAGAAAAGCTTTAGAAAATTAAGATTATAAGTTGATAAAATCATAGGTTACTTATAAGTTCATGTAACACAACATCAAGAATCCATAGTTTCATATCTCGTGACTTTCCAGGACTCGACGTTCTCAACTAATACCTTGGTTTAAACAAGTTAAGTGCTTTGCCTTGATGTAAAGCATAACCGAAGTGGGAAAGGATGCGTTTACGCAAAGTGACCTTTGACTTAGTTTGACCAATAAGGGAGTGAACCCGTTACGTAATTAGAGAAGACGTAAGCACGGGATATAAGCATATGGATGCTTCAACACGATGTTACGTGAAATATACTGTCACAACTCGTAATTTCTGGTCATTTTCTAAACCTCGATAATTTACTATTCACAAGTTACTATTCATCGATCACTATTCATCGTTTTACTATTCATCATTTTCGAGGTCAATTTGATATTCTGAGAAGCGTTCGGAAATTTTACTATTCACTTGACACTATTCATTTCCGAGAGGAAACCACTATTCACGTGCATTACTCATTTCATCGTAAATTTAGTTTACGAGTATTCAAATTCGCGTAACCGTATTGGTTCAGGAGCGAATTCATGCATTATCATTGGGACATTTCATACAGACTAGAAATAGTCTGCATATCATCTTTATGGCACTTGCATACTATTCCACTCGTAGGGTATTCAAATTATATTTTTAATATAATTAACGAATTACGTATGTTTATTTTTAAATAAACACTAATACGCGAACTATAAACGTCACTAACATGTCCGACACTCCCGACTATGATCCCAATACATTTTTATACTCATTTCTATAATATAAAAACTATAATATTAATTTACCCGGTATTTTGGAAATTTAACTATTACGTATCGTACGTTTAACTTAATAACGACGGTTTTCACAAAAATTAAACGATAATCACCCAAACTCTCCGTACTTGTACCCGACATATTTTTACAATTTTTACGACTTTATTACGTCCCGAATAACTTCAATAAAATTTATTTCTAACAAACCCGGTACCCGATTAAACCTAAAACTAACTTAATTACATAATACTAATAACTTTTTCTAATTAATCCCAAGACAACCCCCCCTTTTCCCTCCTTTAGGACCGGCCAACCCCCCCCCCCCCCCCCCCCCTAAGGTCTTAAAACATTAAAAACACACCAACCAAATTTAATGCCACCAAACAATTGCCTCTTAGTATATATTAAACTTTTTCACTCATTTACCACAAAAATCACTTTTACTTGCACTAGAAAACTTTTTTCTCTCTTTTCTCTTATGGTGATTTCGAACTAGGGTGTTCAAGGAGCAAGGAGTATAAATTTTACAAGATCTTGGTATAAACTAGTTTATATAATCATCCTTGTTAGAGTTTTGAAATAAAAACTCAAGGATTAGTAGGTTTTTCATCATCTAAACTCTCTAAACCATCAAGTAAGTAAACAAACTCATTTTTATGATTTTTACAAGTTATTATTATGTTTATACATTTTTCTTACAAGATCTCATACATGCATCAACTTGTACCACTCCATTTTTGTACATATGTAACTTTGAAGCCCTAGAAATGGACACATAAGAAACCCTTGTTAGACCTAGTGGATTGATGATGTTTAAGGACCCATGACACCCTAAGAAGGTGTATGGTAGGATTAGATTAGCTTTGTGGTGTTTGAAAGTGGTTTGATGGAGGATGGAACTAGTTTGGAGACTTGAAAATGGTTTTTGAAACTTTTGATATACCTACTGTCCCTATTTTAATTTCGTGGGAAAATCAGTAGATGGTGGCCAAGTTTTGACCAAAGATTTAGAAAATACATTCAAAAACGAAACTTTAGGCGAAAGAATGGACTAAAACAAGCTTATAACGAAGGAGATATGATTTTTGCAAATTTAACGACGAAAACTACTTTTACAAAAACTGCTTGCTGTTTGGCAGATTTCAATGGGTAAAAAGAGGCATTAAACGTAACCTAATGGAGCCGAGTTGTCAAAAATATACTAGTATATACAAAGACGAATCCGTGGACATAAAGAACAAGGAAAACGAGCCTAAAACGACCGAGTTATACCCGTTTTAACATTGTCAAAACTATATATATATATATATATATATATATATATATATATATATATATAGTCACAAATAAAAATAATAACGTACGCGCTAAACGGTATATTTTCTAGAAAATATTACTAAGGACTATTTTCTTATCAAATGAATACGTATGACCCAAGAGGATATTTATACGACATGACGACGTCATTCTAAGGTTTTGATACGAGGATTATAACGCTAACTTTTTCGTACGAGTTAATATGACAAGTTATATACTCCTATATATGGAAACTATTTTTCTATGACGATAACTAGTATTTCCAAATTACGAGTGGTATGAGTATCATGTGCATGTGCATTCATTTCATTTCGGCTTGATCTAAGTTAGATCATGATTATTCATTTAGGTTGCGGCTAGTGTGCGCGCCTCATTGTCCCGACTACTTTTACCTCATTGCACCATCTTTGTACCATCACTTCGAGGTGAGTTTCATAGCCCCGTTTTAATTCTATATTTTGATTCCAAATCCCACGGGGGAGAATACATTGCATTACTTGTTTTGTGTACATGCCTAAGTATAAAATTTCATACATTGCTTAAGTTGTCTTATTTACCACGTCTTGAAAAGTCCCCTTTATTATCATGGACCGTTAATTTCTGGTACTAAGCGGGAGTGAGTGGATAGATCTATCGAGGGTGACGCCTCCATCTGTGTTTGGGTTGCTCCAACAGTATTACAGATGCATTTCATGTCTTTATTATTAGAGTGTCTGGTAAACACTCATTGGGGCCAAGTATCGTCTAGCTTCGGGGTCATGAGCTTAAGAGCCAATGTATATACTTTCCGGACATCCTATTTCTTGGCATTACTTATGGCATTTGTACACTAGATTTTACTTATAAACCTATGATTATTCACCAACTTTATGTTGACCGTTTTTCGCAATGTATTTCTCAGGTTATTAAGGTAGCTCATGTTGCATACATTTGGACCTTCATGGAGTCGCGGAGTCGACGCGTCTCACCATATTTTCTGCACTTATGAAACGTTTGATCTTGATGAACTTATTTTAACTATTTTGGCAAATTCTTTTGGGACCTAAGCTTTGTAAACTCTGAATGTTTTAATGATCAAACGCTGTATTTTCTAAACGACACTTTAGGTCGTTCAATATAACTGTAACTATGGTGCTATGACAGTCACCCCCAGGTATTCCATTCCGCTGCCATTCAGGTAAATTGGGGGTGTGACATATACAAGCTCCCTAAGTTTAGAAAAGCCTTGGCTAGAGGCGATAGTTAGAAAACATGAGTTGACGTTTGCCCGAAAATGGGTGTTCTAAAAGTGGGATCTCTCAAATCTCAAAACTCGTTTCGAGTGTTCTCAATTAAGCTCATAACATTGATGAGGCAAAAAATGATCCGTTTTTAGGGGGTCATTTAAGCCCAAAATTGAATTTATTTGATCAAATATTGCCTAATCATTCCTTTTGTGATTTTAGGTGATTTTGGAGTGAATTCTGGAAAAGGAAGCATTTTGAACGTTTTTGGAGCATAAAAGTGAAGAAAATGACAAAGTCTTATTTTACCTTGCTGGGAACAGTACCTGACGGCGTCACCAACTTCTACATGACGGCGTCAAGAGTAAAACAAGAGGTGAAGTGGATAGAGTACGTGACGGTCCAGAGAGTTTTTACACTAGGGCATGACGGCGTTACCATAGGCCGTCATGGTCCCTTTACACGTGACGGCCCAGTGGAAATTTGCTCTTGACGGCGTCAGATTTGGATCTAAGCAATCCGATATTATTATGGGTGGCGAGTTGACGGCGTCAGATTTCTATTCTTGACGCCGTCACGTTGGAAAATCTATATATAGTTTTGTAATTTTCATTCATTAAAAGGAGGACAATTAGAGGGATAACTTGGAGAAACCCTAGCACGATTTTATCAGTATTTTCAAGGGTTTTTACCCTTTGAAACTTTTCATGTTCAATTAAGATAAGTATCCTTACAATTCATTCAATATGTCTATGTGTTGTTTGAATATATCTTACACTTGTCTTGATTTTAACATGCTAGGCTAGATCTCTTGTGTGTTTGCTTAGATGTAGTGAAACCTAGATGTTGATTATGGGTTGATTGCTTGTTTATAGTTGTTATGGATGAATGATTTCGATGTTAGGCTTAAGAAAACTGGCAGATTTCCATAGGGTAACTTGCTTGAACGTCTTAAGGAACATGAACCAATGCGTACTAGGGAGTAATGAAATCTAAGTAAACACAATTTTCCCATTTATTGTTCACACCACTTGTTTAATTAGCTTTATTTACATTTTTGTTATTTTATTTTGATTGCATCTTTAGTTATTGGGTTAGTTGACTAGCAACTAATTCCGCCCACTCTTCCAAAACCCGAGATTTTAATTGCTTTTATAAAAATATAAAAAGAATCATCCCTCACCTCTAGACTTAATTTTTAGGCTTTCTAATCCTAGCGACACTATTCCTGAGTTGAACAATCAATCCCCCGGTACTTGTCACTATACTATACTATACTAGAACGATCAAGTACACTGCCTGGTGGGGGTTGTAAGCTTCTCGAGATCCCTTGAGAGGTAAATCCTGGTGCAATTCCCACGTATCAAGTTTTTGGCGCCGTTGCCGGGGAATAGTTATTGTCTAGGTTAGGATTTCTTTTTAATTAGGTCTACTTGCTAGATTCCTTTCTAGTAAGATTTTATTTTTATTTTAGGTTTTCTTTAGTCTATCTTATTTCTTCGTGTCTTTGTTCGTAATCTTTACCATCCGACATCATGGATGGTGGTAACATCTTTGAACCCATCAACCCACCACAACAAAACCACCTACAAAACCCACCACTAGCAAACCAACCTCTTAGGCCCAGAACCCTAGGAGAGTATTCCCGTCCTAGCCACCAAGTCTATCGAAACACTATTGAGCTCACTTAAGGAGCCAATGTGTCCCCCTTGCGATCCGACACCATCCGGTTGGTGCAAAGCGGATGTGCATTCCATGGACTTCATTTCGAAGATCCTAATCAACATTTCAAGGATTTCCTTAAAATCGTAGATTCTATAGACCTTGATGTTACAACTACAGAGTCGACCCGATTACGCCCATTCCAATTCTCTTTACGTGATCAAGCTAGTCAATGGCTTGAACGTTTACCCGCGGGATCCATCACCTCATGGGATGATCTCACCACTCGTTTCCTTGCTCAATTTTTCCCACCGGGGAGAACTACCACGCTTAGAAATGATATCTTGATGTTTCAACAACGTCAAGGTGAAACTCTATATGAAGCATGGACTTGTTTCAAGGACTTACTCCAAAAAGTCCCTCATCATGGCATAGATCTTTGGCTCCAAGTCCAAATCTTCTATAACCATATCGATCTCTCCACAAGGCGAACCATTGACCAACTGGCCAGTGGTAAGCTACGTGATCTAAGTGTGGAAGAATTATGGGAACTCATAGAAGATCTTGCTCTCTATGACAATGAAAGTTGGAATGATCCCCGTGATTTGAACAAAACGGTCAAAGGAATATTTTTGCCTTCAAACAATTCTAGCACTCCTGACCGTAGGATCATGGAACTTGAGGACCAAGTCAAGTTTCTCATGAAATCTTACGAAGCTCCTAAACCTTCAAGCCAAGTGAACAAAATCACTTCTTCATGCGAATTATGCAGTGGTCCCCATGACACTCGTGATTGCGTGGAACTCCCCGGAACAGCTTTTGCGGACTACGCATCCTCGCGTATCGACGAAGCGGGAGATAAGTGGTACACTTTCAAACCCGAGCCAAACCCTTACGGTGATTCCTACAACCCTTCTTGGAAAAATCACCCGAACCTTAGGTGGAAACAAAACCAAAACAATTCTTCCAATCAGCCTAATCGTTACCAACCAAACAGCCCACCCTCCAACCGTACTTTCAACAACAATCCTTCTAATAACTATGGTAGTACCAACAATCTTGAAGGATTGATGTCCAAGTTTATGGCATCTCAAGAAGCTCGCATATCTAAGTTTGAAGCCGATTTCAAACAAAAGCAAAGCGAGATGACCACCAAAATAGACACATTGTTGAAAGTTCTCAATGACCGAGAAATGGGAGCACTCCCAAGCGACACAGTCAAGAACCCGAAACTAAACATTAATTCCATATGATCAGTTTCGTCACCCACTTCTTGTCCGCAATACTACTCGGTTAAATCAACGAGCATGTGTTTCAAGCAAAACCAAATTCTTCAAAAGGACCAATCGAATGAAACACCCAATACCAAACCGGTCAAAAGCATAGTTGAAACACCTCCCATACAAGACCTTGACGAAGAATTCAAGGAGCTCCACCTTGAACGTCCCGTCATTGATGTCTTAGCCAGTGCTCCCTACTATAGTGCCCTCCTAGAAAAATATGAGAAATTTAAACTAGGTAAAAATGGGACCGCCTTCGTTCAAAACAAGTTGCCTAAGAAGCTTGATGATCCGGGTATATTTGTTTTGCCTTGTAAGATAGGAAAATCTAAAGCTTTCAACACACTAGCCGATTTAGGATCAAGCCTCAACTTGATTCCCTTATCCCTTTTCACCACTCTTAAGCTAGGAAAGTTAGAGGAGACGGAGGTATTAATTGGTCTAGTGGATGGAAGTATTGCCCACCCGGTTGGGATGATCAAGGATGTAGTTGTTCACGTAGGGAAGTTAAATATTTTAGCAGATTATCACGTCCTAGATATGATTAGTGATACTACATGCCCATTGTTAGTAGGAAGAGGATTTTTAGCAACCGCTAGCGCCATGATAGATTGTAAGGAGTCTAAGATAGCGGTAGGTGAGGGCGATACTTGGTCAGTATATGATGTTAAGAAACATAGCTACGATTGTGAGGACGAACCGACACCACATTGGGTAAAGATGAATAGGAGACCATCTAGATATGGACCTTTGATAGAAAGAAACTTTATAGGACCTCAACGCCCAATCTATCTAGAAAAAGATTTCATCGATAAAACACATTCGGTGGAACAACTCATAGCTAGAGATGAGGAGCTAGACCCTTTTGAGGACCCCTAGTCTTTAGGAAAATGATTGAGTTCTTAAGCGTAATGCCTATTAACATAGAGATGAACAAGTGGAAAAGAGAGGGGGATAAGTGTAAATGGAGGTGGGACAAGCCACCTAAGGAAGGTGACGGATCATGGCATATGAAGATGATTTTGTATGATCCGGATGGAGAAAAGTTTGAAAGGTCATACCGTACTAAGAAAACCGATAGGAAATTGAAGCCTAAGTTTGATCCCAAGGATGTCCTCAATGAGGAACTCACCCATGTCACGTAATAACCCATGACCTTGAGTCTAGCTACAAGACTCGTAAATAAAGATAAGTGCTTCTTGGGAGGCAACCCATGCTTTGTGTGATTTTTATTTGTTTGATTGTTATTTGTTTCTGTATGCATGCTTTATTTTTATTGTTGGTAGATCATGTTTCAAAATAAAATGGTGAAAATACTTTATTTTGTCGTTTTACTTAGTCTTAACTCCATCCAAAGGTATTTCGCAAAAGATAAGTGTAAGGGGAAACCCCAAATATGTTTTTAAGAAACGAAATTGATCATGATTCTCCACAATATTAAATGGACATGTATATTAGTATTTGTTAGAGTCAAATGCTTGTATCGAGTCATAATGATGTTTTGCAGGATTTTCCAGGAAGTAGGACATAAGTTTTTCCAGAAATTTTCCGGAAACTTAATGTAAGGATTTCTGCAGATCACTTCTGACGGCGTCAGGAATTAATTCCTGCCGGCGTCATATGCAAAATTCTGGAAATTTTGCTAGTTTTGTTTTTCTAACGGAGTCTTAAAGTTTTTGTTAATTCTTTAGTTTTATAAACTCCAGGAAATCTGCAAACATTCATTCCACAAGCATTATATCTTACTTTGTTTTCTAGGAATTATTAGTATATATAGATTGCCGCCGATTTTACGCGAAGTTGCCTTATTTGTTTTCTCAGGTTTAACAGGTTATGTATGACAAGAAGATGATTTATATTCTGGAAGGGAAGCTTTGATTGTTCATTTTCTTGGAGGAAGATCTAACCTTGTTACCGCACTATCCACACTGAACGAATCAGGGGAGTATTTGCTTTTATTCTTTTACCTGTTTTACTTTTACATTCTTTAATTGAACATTGTGGACAATGTTCATCCTAAGTGTAAGGGGAGGGTAAATGATGATACCTTATAGGATACAATTGCACTTGAGTTTGTTTGTTTGATGGTAGGTGTGTAATAAAACTAAGAGAAATACTTGTTAGTGTAAATTTAGCGCCAAATTTAAAATTTTTTACAACATTTAGGAGTGAAACTTTAGCCTTAGCAAGCGTCTCATGGATAGGTGTTTTATGACTAGCACAAAACCGTACCATTCAAAAAAATTTTCCACCCAAATATGTGAGGTTCACCTTTAGATTTGATAGGAAAACCATTTACTATTAGTGCTTATGAGTGTACCGGTAGCATTTAGATTCTAGAACTTGCGTTAGTGATGCATCCCGAGACTGCTAGTGAGACTACATTTGTGTAGTAGGATTTACTACATGATAAGAGGCATTAGGATCACCCTTGTGTTTAAACCCGTATCATAATTACTTGACCATTTAAGTCATATTACTTGGCTAGTTAAGTCAACTAATTTTTCCCACACCATTAGCGTTGTACTCATTTTTAGTACACGAAACCCCTAGTACACCCCTCCGAGCCTATTTTTTTGTTTCTAACTTTAAGCATCTTACTTAAAGGAAGAATTTGTTACAACCCACTTAAATATACAACCAAATCGCCTTAGCCTTCCGTGTATGCACTCATCTTTAGTGCATTATTGTTACTTGTTTAAACCCTTAGTTAATTATCTAATTGATTACATGGTTGCTAAGTCGAGTCGTATCCTTGTACATATTGTTTTGGGACTCATGGGACTCATGGGTAAAGTACTATTGTTTTAGAGTAAGGGGGAAGAACATCATTTATTACCCCCATATGTGCATTAATCTTAAAAGTACTCCAAGTGTTTTAATTATCTTGATTCGAGTAGTTAGATTAGTTTATTGTAAAGTATGTAAAAATTCAAGTGTAAGGGGAATGTTCATTCCCTATGATGTATTATTTTGGATGGTAGAGTAAGAGTGTATGAAAAAAAAAAAAAAAAACGAAAAAATTAAGGAAAAGAAAAAAAAAATAGAAAAAGAAAAGAGAAAAAAACATACGGACTACCATCCCGTTTCATTCTATGTTTATTTTATGCTTTTGTTATTTTTCATTTATTAGCTTAAGTCGAGTCTAGTCTTGGTTTAGCAACGCCACATTGTACATGTAATTAACCAAGATGATTAACTCGCCACCAGTAAAGATTGCCTTTATCCAACAAAACCGTGTATTTCATATCCCTACACCTAACGTTATAACCCTTTAAAACGACCTCTTTGATAGTTTGTCCTAGGTGCTTACGCCATGTGATGGAGTTTTGATCCTTTCCCATGCTTATGGTAATCTATTTTGCTATGACAGGTAGTGAGAGATGTTTTCCATTTCCATATTGTGATATATACTTTATTACACCCGAGAGATGTGAGTATCTAAACACTATTTGTGAGGTGCTAGTATATGACCTCTGTGCTTGTCTTTGGTCTTTAGTGGAACGATTATTTGTTGTAATTACTTTTATATTAGTGTTAAATGACCCCTAACTTGTATTTTGACTAGAATAAAAGCGCATTTGCTTGAGGACAAGAAAATCTCAAGTGTAAGGGTATATGATGAGGCGAAAAATGATCCATTTTTAGGGGGTCATTTAAGCCCGGAATTGAATTTATTTGATCAAATATTGCCCTAAATCGTTCCTTTTGTGATTTTAGGTACTTTTGGAGTGAATTCTAGAAAAGGAAGCATTTTGGACGTTTTTGGAGCATAAAACTGAAGAAAATGGCAAAGTCTTAATTTTCCTTGCTGGGAACAGTACCCGACGGCGTCACCAACTTCTACATGATGGCGTCAAGAGTAAAACAAGAGGTGAAGTGGATAGAGTACGTGACGGTCCAGAGAGTTTTTACACTAGGGCATGACGGTGTCACCATAGGCCATCATGGTCCCTTTACACGTGACGACCCAGAGGATTTGCTCTTGACGGCGTCAGATTTGGATCTAGGCAATCCGATATTATTATGGGTGGCGAGTTGACGGCGTCAGATTTCTCTTCTTGACGCCGTCACGTTGGAAAATCTATATATAGTTTTGTAATTTTCATTCATTAAAAGGAGGACAATTAGAGGGATAACTTGGAGAAACCCTAGCACGATTTTATCAGTATTTTCAAGGGTTTTTACCCTTTGAAACCTCTCATGTTCAATTAAGATAAGTATCATTTCAATTCATTCAATATGTCTATGTGTTGTTTGAATATATCTTACGCTTGTCATGATTTTAACATGCTAGGCTAGATCTCTTGTGTGTTTGCTTAGATGTAGTGAAACCTAGATGTTGATTATGGGTTGATTGCTTGTTTATAGTTGTTATGGTTGAATGATTTCGATGTTAGGCTTAAGAAAACTGGCAGATTTCCATAGGGTAACTTGCTTGAACGTCTTAAGAAACATGAACCAATGCGTACTAGGTTTTTATGGTTGTATTTAATGCATGAGCGAATTCTAGTGATCCCATGCTAGGAGCTTCTTGCAAGCTCGATATAGGAGTGAAGTAGGAGCTTATAGAGTTGGGGAAATACGTACGCTACCCCACGATTGGTATTAAGGAATATAACCCATCATCCACGCAATTGTAACAAACTATCAACCTGTAAAAGATATCTAGGGAGTAATGAAATATAAGTAAACACAATTTTCCCATTTATTGTTCACACCACTAGTTTAATTAGCTTTATTTACATTTTTGTTATTTTATTTTGATTGCATCTTTAGTTATTGGGTTAGTTGACTAGCAACTAATTCCGCCCACTCTTCCAAAACCCGAGATTTTAATTGCTTTTATAAAAAATATAAAAATACAAAAAGAATCATCCCTCGCCTCTAGACTTAATTTTTAGGCTTTCTAATCCTAGCGACACTATTCCTAAGTTGAACGATCAATCCCCAGGTACTTGTCACTATACTATACTATACTACAACGATCAGGTACACTGCCTGGTGGGGGTTGTAAGCTTCTCGAGATCCCTTGAGAGGTAAAGCCTGGTGCAATTCCCACGTATCAAACATATTCATACCTGTATTGAAAGATCCACATTTGTCGGGTAAGGGGAAAGCCGACTTTCAAAATATGAAAGATCCACGTATCAAACATATTCATTTCTATGTGAAGTTTCTTTTGTAGCAAAGAAGTTCACAACTTCATATAAAGTTACAAGTATTCAACACAACGTTGCAAGACTTGTTAGCTTAGCATCGTGTAGACTTTATGTAGTTTACACTTCATTTGATTGTGTATTTTCAGTAGTGATCGGTTAGTATTTTAGTCCTCAAAATAAAAAGTGTGACGGGAGTTGTTGTACCCTTGTAAAAGAACTAACGGGAGTGGTTGTACCCTTGTAAAAGAACTCGACATCTAGCTTAGTGTCGGTAAACGTGTATAAGCGACGTGTAAGGTTTTCTCCGCCGGTGAAAGGAGCTTGTTGACTAGTGAAAGAAACTCTCGAGTTGGATACTCGGGGCGTGGACGTAGGGCAAGGTAAAAGAGTCCTTGTAGCCGAACCACGATAAAAAATCGTGTTGTGGTTTGATCATTTCTTTCTTTATACTTGCATGTTATATATTGTGTTTGTGTTCATATCTTTGATTAAACCGAAAGTTTTAAAAGATAATTAAACAAGTTTAAAGTTTTTAAACGGTAAAGTATTCAACCCCCCTTCTAAATTTCCACAATTGGCATCAAGAGCTACGTTACTCAAGCTTTTAAAATATATTGTGTTTTAAAACTTGAAACGATCCATGGATTTTGAAAATTACAAAGAAGGGCAATCTATGCAAAGACCACCACTTTTTGACGCAAATGGTTTTACATATTGAAAAAACCGTTATGAAACTTACGTGAAATCTAAAGATATAGATTTATGGTATATAATCATTGATGTAGATAATATAGCTTCTAATATTAAAGATGATGATCAAAAGAAATTGATTGCTAAAAATAATGAAGCTAAAATGATGCTTTACAATGCTTTGCCTTAGAAAGAATATGAAAGAGTCTTTATGTGTAAAACCGCTAAAGATATTTGGCAATCTTTAATAGTCACTCATCAATGTTGGGAATTCTGTGAAGTAAGAATTCTGCTGCTGTTTCTGCTGAAGATTCCTGCTGAAGAGTTGGTTTCTGCTGAAGCAGTGTATCTGCTGAAGATTAGTTTCAGCATTATTAGTTTCTGCGGATATAGTATTTCCGTATTTTATGTAATGTAGTTTGGATATGCATGAGTTTATTTAGGAAGTGATAATGCATATCTTTTAGAAGTTTTAGAATATACGTTTCTTGTGAAACGGTTTAGGGTTCCTTGTGTATAAAAGGAACACACGATTATGTATTGAATAACTTTTAGAAAACACTCTTATTATTATTAAAAGATCCATTGAGGATCAAGAGTTCTTAGTATCAAGCTTGTGTTTTGTTTCCGCTTTAAAAATACAAGTTACAGAGATTGTCTATTAGTGTGTTATTGCTTACAGTGACATAACTAACGATTCTAGAGTGCTCAAGAAGATCTATCAAGGTCTATAGTTTCAACAAGTGGTATCAGAGCCTCGAGAGAGTCTCTATCATACTAAGAAACACAAATCTTACACCTTAAGAATCCAAACAAATCTACAAACATGCCTGGATCTGATGATGATGTTGATACAACCCATAACATTAACACCACTTCTCTTCAACAACTCAACCTCTCCAACATTAATGCTAAGTTTCCATACTTGAAGAGTGCTGATGAATATCATCTATGGTCCATGAAGATGCATAATTGGATCACTAACATAGATTGGAATCTATGGGAGATTGTCAAAAAGGGGAATAGTCTGAAGAAGCATGTTACTGATGCCGATGGAGTTGTTACTATAGTAGGTCCCAAAACTGCTGAAGAGATTTTGGCTGTGCAAAGGGAGAGTAAAGTAAAAACAATTCTGCTCTAAGCTATTCCAGATGACCACATGGGTGACTTCCACTTTATGGAGGATGCCAAGGACATTTGGATGGCTATAAAAGCAAGATTTGGTGGGAATGATGAATCAAGAAGGTTGCAGAAGTCTATGCTGAAGCAAAAGTTCCAAGAATTTCAGATATCTGAAGAAGAGGGAATTCATAATGGATATGACAGGTTTCATCGAATCTTAAGTCAACTTAATCAGTTGAAGGCAAGACCTGACAACGAGGACTGCAATGCTAAGTTTTTGAGATCTTTGCCGCCATCTTGGTTGCAAGTCAGTATTGCTCTCAAAACAAAGGGTGGATTGGACTTAATGTCTTTTGATGACCTCTACAACAAGCTCAAATCTCTTAAGCCTGATGTTAGAAGTCCCATACGTCCATCCACTCATTCTGCATTTGTTGGGGCATCTACAAAACCTGTGCAGCAAGCTTCAATCTCTTATTCATCAGGAGCATCTTCTCAAACCCATACTCAATCTGCACCTAAATCAAAATCCAGTAGTGTGTTGGAGGATATTATTCATTCATTTGTGGCTAAATATGAACATCAGCAGTTTCTTGCTTATGAGGATTTTGAACAGGTGGATCCATTGGAAATGGAGGAGATGCACTTGAAATGGGAGCTTGCAATGATCTCCATGAACATTAAGAGGTTTGAAGCCAAGTCTGGAAGGAAGTTTGGTTTTAATGGAAGAGAGGCAGCAAGGTTTGATAGAAGGAAGGTTAAATGCTACACTTGTGGTCAAGTGGGACATTTTTCAAGAGAATGCAAGGAGAGAAAGGTTGGAGATGAAGTTAGATATGGCTCTTATCCAGTGGAAGCAGGGAATTCCAAGGCTGTACCTCCAAAGGCTATGGTGACTCTGGATCACCAAATTGATTGGGCTGAACATGAACCTGCTGGAGAAGAAGCTTCTACTTCTTCATAAGTGAATCTTCTGGCGTACTCACCTTCAGAAGACAAGAAGGAGCAAGTCTCCTTGATGGGAATCTCTTAGGTACACAACTGTGTGTTTGGATGTAGTGTAAGATACAATGAGCTTAAACAAGAATTTGATGAATTGAAACCAAAATACAATGAGTGTTATGTTGAAGTAGAGTCTTATAAAATGGCTTTAAAAACTGTAGAAAAACAAAAAGTCTGGTTTCAAAAGAATCATGTTAAGTATGATGAAAAATTAAGAGTTCTAGAAAGTGATTTAGAAGTTGCTAAGATAGACTTAAAACGTACTGAAAAAGAGAAGTCTGATCTAGAAAAGGAAAAACAAGAATTACAAGTTAAGTTAGACAAAGAGATAGCTAGAAATAAACAATGGTTAATATCAGGTGATAATCTAGCTAGGGAACTTTATGGTAGTCAGGCTGTGAACTCTAAAATAGGTTTGGGATTTCAAAAATATGTTGGTTTAGAGGCTAAAAATGACCTAGGTAAATCCACACCTGCAGGTTTAGCTAACTTTGTCAAAGAAGGTAACTTACATGCTGTCCCTGGACCTATAAGAGGGGAACATATGCCTATTGACCTATCTATACCTAGTGATTTTGATGGATCACACCATCTCTATGGCAAAAAGTCAACTGACTTGCCAGACCCTATTTTGAAATCTACTGACTTTGTCTCATGTTGTGACAGTGACAAGTCTTCTGATGAATGGTCTACCTCTTTTGCTAGCTGTGATTCAAGTGAGAAGTCTGACCTGCCCAAGACCATTCCCAAGACCACACCAAAGACATCACCCAAGACTCCCCACAAGCCTTCTAGAGTTGTTGCTGATAACAAGACAGTTTCTACTGAAGACTTGTTTTTAAATTCTTTGCACAATAATACTTTTGGTTATGTTAAAAACAATTCTGTTTATCATGGTGATTTGAATACTTTTTCATGTTATGGAACTTCTTTTGGTTTAAATAAATCTTCTAAAAAGAAGAAGTGTTTTGTGTGTGGAAGTAAATATCACTTGATTAAGGATTGTACATTTCATGAGCAAAGAATGGGTGAATGTGTTAGTCAAAGGAAACCTAGGCAAATGTGGAAGAATGTTAGTGAAATACCCTCTTTTGTTCCACATCAGCAGAAACCCAATTCTCCTGAATCACATTCTTTATGGAGAAGAACCAGTACTAGACCATATGTTCGATCCACTAGTTCTTTCTTTTCTAATGGTTATTGGCCCAATCACTTTGACTCAATGTATTATGGTGGTGGGAAATGGAATACTGCTGTGAAGTCCTCAACAGGTTGTTCTTGGACAAAGAAGGGACCCAATATGCAATACAGGCCCAAGAACAATGGTGGATCTAAAACATCTACGTGGCCTATCACTAATGATCCACAAGGCAGGCTCAAGTCAGCAATGACTTGAGTCTCCAATGTGTACTAATTTTGTATATTTTTGTTGTTGTTGTAGGAACATCCTTTGAAAAGTACAGAAGTAGGTATTGTTGATAGTGGTTGTTCTAGAAGTATGTCAGGGAACAAGGACAAGATGCATGACTTTGAGCCCATAGAAGGAGGAGGCACTGTAACCTTTGGTGGTGGAGATGGTAAAATTACAGGGAAAGGAACAATTAAGACACCCTTGTTAGACTTTGAAAATGTTTATTATGTGAAGGAACTGGAGCATTTTAATCTATTCTCTGTATCACAAATTTGTGACACTAAGAATAAGGTTTTCTTCTCTGAAGATGAGTGTCTTGTACTTTCCAAGGACTTCAAACTTCCAGAAGATACAGCTGTTTTGCTGAGAGTTCCTAGAACCTTCAACTTATACACTTTCAATCTGAATGATGTCAAGCCAGAAGGTGATCTAACATGTTTGGTGGCCAAAGCTTCCCTGGATGAATCTAACAAATGGCATAGGAGAATGGCACATGTGAATTACAAGACTATCAATAAGTTGTCCAAAGTTGGTCTTGTTCAGGGCCTTCCTTCTAAACTCTTCACCAATGAACACAACTGTATTGCTTGCAACAAGGGAAAGCAACACAGAGCCTCTTACAAAGCAGTCAAAGCTGTGAGCACCATTTCTGAACCACTTCAGTTGCTGCACATGGATCTCTTTGGTCCAACTCCTATCAGAAGTATTTATCACAAGTACTTCTGCCTGGTTATCACAGATGATTATAGCAGGTTTTGCTGGGTATTCTTTCTAAAAACTAAAGATGAAACAACTCCTATTTTGAAAGAATTCATTATCTTAGTTGAAAACTAGTTAAATAAAAAGGTTAAAGGAATTAGGTGTGACAATGGGACATAATTCAAAAATGTTGTATTCATAGAATTCTGTAAGTCTAAGGGGATTAGAAGGGACTATAGTACTCCAAGGACCCCACAACAAAATGGGGTTGCTGAAAGGAAAAATAGAACCCTCATTGAGGCAGCAAGATCAATGCTTGTAGACTCCAAACTACCCACAATGTTTTGGACTGAAGCAGTAAGTACTGCTTGCTATGTCTTGAACAGGGTATCCATCACTAGACTTCATGTCAAGACACCTTATGAACTTCTCACTGGGAAAGTTCCAGACATACATTACCTTAAACCTTTTGGATGCCAAGTGACTATTTTGAATACTGCTGATATACTGGGTAAATTTGATGGGAAAGCTGATGAGGGGTACATTGTGGACTATTCAGCTCATAGCAAGGCCTATAGGGTTTATAATTTGAATGCCAAAAGGATAGAAGAGATCCTTAATCTAAGATTTCTTGAAGATCAGCCTAATATTCAAGGACAAGGCCATTCTTGGTATTTTGACCTAGATTATTTGACTGACTATTTGGGTTATACTAGGCATGCTTCTAATCCTAATGCAGGTACCAAAGATCCAAACTCTAACCCTGCAGGTTCCATGGATGATGACTTAGACTGTGAATCTGAGCCAGAAGAGAACACTATTGTTGTACCATCTTTTCCACCTAACCATTTTGTAGGTAATCACTCTGCTGCTGAACAAGATGATGAGTCACATTATGCAGAAGATCTTGCATGACTGAAGAAGCAAGAACATGCTGCTACTAAGGAAGCTCAGAAACTCCATGAAAAGGTTACACAAGAGACTGAAGCTATCCTAAATCAATCAGCACAAGCAGTCAGTGGAAACAAGGATACTGCTGATGATTCTGCTGAAGGCACACCTGTTCCCACTGATAAGGTCACAGATGCTGATTCTACTGATGCTCACGCTCCCATCTCTACTGAAGTCTCTGCAGACTTTGATAAGCCCTTTACAAGATTTCCAAGTCCTTCTAATCTTGGGAATTATCAGCCAAAGCCTGGCTTGTTTCACTCAGCTTCTTATGATACTGAGTTTGGGCCTACAATCAACAACCTTGATGCCACAATTGATGTTCCATCTACAGCTACAAAAAGGATTCATAATGCTCATCCCCTATCAAAGATTATTGGAGATCCTAAAGACCCTGTTAGAACAAGAAGCACTATAAAGAATACAAAATATGGTAAAGTTGCTTTCATCTCTTATGTCTACAATCAAAAGAGGAACAATCACGCAGACTTCAAACATTGTCTGTTTGCATGCTTTCTTTCTCAGATAGAACCAACTAGTGTTCCTCAAGCACTGGCTGATTCAAGTTGGCTTGAGGCAATGCAAGAAGAGATGCTGCAATTTAAGAATCAGCAGGTTTGGATTTTGGTTCCTCTTCCTGATGGTAAATATGCCATTGGGACAAAATGGATTCTGAAGAATAAAAGAGATGCAAGGGGTATTGTGGTGAAGAACAAAGCAAGACTAGTGGCTCAAGGGTTTAGACAAGAGGAAGGCATTAACTATGATGAGGTCTTTGCACCAGTGGCCAGAATTGAAGCTATAAGGATATTTTTGGCCTATGCCTCTTACATGGGCTTTATGGTTTATCAGATGGATGTTAAAGGTGCTTTCTTATATGGTGAGATTGAAGAGGAGGTTTATGTCACTTAACCCAAGGGATTTGAAGACCCTGATCATCCTGAGTATGTGTACAAGGTTGTCAAAGCTCTCTATGGACTTCATCAAGCTCCCAGAGCTTGGTATGCTAGACTTTCCACATTTCTGCTGAAGAATGGCTACAGAAGAGGTGCCATTGACAAGAATTTATTCCTCAAGAAAGATTCTAGGGATATTATTCTTGTGCAGGTGTATGTGGATGATATTATCTTTGGTTCAACCAAAGAAGCATGGTGTAGAGAGTTTGAGGATCTGATGAAGGGTAAATTTCAAATGAGTGCCATGGGAGAACTCTTTTCTTTTTGGGTTTACAGGTTCAGCAGAAACCTGATGGTATTTTTATACATCAGGAGAAATATGTAAAAGATATGTTGTCCAAGTTTGCAATGGAGAATGTCAGGACTACCACTACTCCATATGAGGCTCCCAAACCAAAGAACAATCTTGATCCTGATCTTCCTGTGAATGTTCATTTATACAGGTCAATGATTGGTTCTTTGATGTATTTCACTGCCTCAAGACCTGATATTACATTTGCTATGAGTGCATGTTCAAGGCACCAAGTTACTCCACTTACATCTCATATGAATGCTGTCAAAAAGATTTTTAAGTACCTAAAAGGCCAACCCAAATTAGGTCTTGGTATCCCAAAGAGTCTCCATTTCAGCTAGCAGCTTATAGTGATAGTGACTATGCTGGTGCAAAGTTGGATAGAAGATCCACAACTGGAGGTTGCCAATTCCTTGGAAGAAGACTGATTTCTTGGCAATGCAAGAAACAGACCATTGTTGCTACCTCTACTACTGAAGCAGAGTATGTTGCTGCTGCCAATTGTTGTGGACAGGTTCTATGGATTCAGAATCAATTGCTGGATTATGGGTATAACTTCATGAATACTACCATTTTTATTGACAATCAAAGTACCATTTGTATTGTTAAAAATCCAGTTTTTCATAATAGAACCAAACATATTGAAATCAGGCACCACTTTATAAGGGATGCTTATGAAAAACATTTGGTTAAAGTGGTCAAAATTCACACAGATGAAAATGTGGCAGATTTGTTAACCAAGGCATTTGATGGACCAAGGTTTCAATATTTAGTGGTCCATATTGGAATGCTTAACCCTTAACTGCAAAGTTTAAGGGGATGCATAAGCCTCAGGGGAGGCATATGCCTCAGGGGAGGATGATGAGTGTAAACTTTGTAGATTTGTATAAGTTGTATAATTTCTGAGTTTTAACACTAACCCACTAATTGTTTTGCAAGTTGTTTGGTGTATTTGCATGTTTTATGTCTGTTTTGCAGATGTTCTAAGATTGTAAGTTTTATGATAAAGTCACCAAGAGCAGAAGTCAAAGGAATGTGGTCAAAAGTGCTGAACATGGTTTCTACTGATGAGTTGATTATGCTAAAGGTCTTTTATAGTTGATAAATTAAGAAGATCTTTTCATTCATTCAAAGAAACAAGTTACAGCTTACATTCAAAGTTACAACTGAATTACAATGACCATTCCTAAACATTTGGCTAATTAAGTACTACTAGCTTCTATCACTTATTACAAAATACTTGAGGCTATGACAAGTACAATGATGAAGCTGAAGATGAAAATGGAAAAAGAAGAGAAGGAAGACTGTGAAGATGCTCATGAACCAAAGTCAAGAAAATACTCAAAAACTTTGTTCCATGGCAACATTCCTCAATCATCTACTTCAGCTTCTCCTTTCCCTTACGTATGATCTTAGCCTTCTTGCTCTGGCCAATATGTTCTTGATGTGGAACCAGGTCCTGGAGCAGGAAGATCCAACACCAAATTTTGTGATGTTGGGAGAGATGGATCCCTATTACTTGATCTTGGTTGGGATCTCTCTGGTGTGGAAGGAGGAAGAAAGGTTGGATCTTCATTTTCTTCCTCTGAGGAGTCTTCATCAGAGGTATAGATGAAGGGAGAGACAATATCTCTCTCAGCAGGAATGGGTACTTGGCTTGGTTCACCCTTCCTATGAGCATTCCATTGTCTTTCTTGTGCATCCCATCGTTTCTCCAGTGCTCTTTCAAAGTCAGAACCATCAAGCTCCCATGGATATGGTGGTAAATCTTCTTCTGCTGATGGAGAAGAGGAATTTGGATCTGAGATTTCTGGGTGTGATGACATGGTTTTGGTGAAGAATTGGGGTTAATTGGAAAATTAGGGTTTGTAAGATGATTTGAGGTAAATTGGTGACTGAGATGTGATTTGGGGGTGATTAAATAAGCCAAGTTTAGGCGTTACGATAATTAATGCGAGTTGGGTGGCACAGTAAAACTAAGATATTGACCGAAGATATTTTTACTTTTGGTTGATTCTGCTGATGTTAACCACTCTTCAACAGATTTGACTTTCATTTCTGCTGAAGGGTAAATTTTCAAATTGGAAGTTTTTAAACTACTTGTCAGACTTGGTCAATAATTTGTTCCGATAATTTTGACCACGATTGGGGAACTTCCAAATTTAATCCACTTTGCATATCTCTTCCTAAACAAAATTATTCGCTTATCACTCCATTTAAACCCATTATTTTCTGTGTAATTCATAACCGTCTCACGCACGATTATTCCAATGGCACAACTCGAATTGAAAGGCGACCATAACAAGTATGCTATTCTGAAAAAGGCAAAGGGACATGAAGAATTCGATTTGATGGTGGAATTTCTACAAAGATCGAAGATTCATTATGCACTGACACACAGTCCTAATTTGGTGTGTGAATCGTTGGTGAAGCAATTTTGGGCATCTGCTGCTAAGAGGTCTAACACCGAGATTGTTGCTGAGATAGATGGTGTAGAGTATGTGGTGACAGAAGGTTTGATTAGGACAAAGCTTCAGTTGGATGATGAGAATGGTGTGTATCATTCCAACACTGCAGAGATTCTTGCTGGGCTAAGGGAAGCTGGATATCAAAGTACTGTTACATCCAAGTGGCACAAGAATCAATTTTGTCCTAAGTGGAGGTATTTGGTGCATCTGCTACTTCAATGTATCAGCAACAAGTGTGGTGGATGGAACCAGTTATCTCTGCAATTGGGTTGTGGTATTGTTTGTCTTTCTAAGGGTCAAACTTATAACTTTTCTAAGTTTATTTTTGATAATATGCTAGAAAATATAGATAAGCAACAGCATAAGTTCTTAATGTACCCTAGATTCTTACAAATAATTTTAGACATAACCACTGAAGATAGAACCCATATACCTATTAAAAGTCTAGGTTCCAAGTTGTTTGCCTCAATGAAAACTAATTATACTGGGGAACATCACCCTATGTTAGAAGCTATGTTGCCACAAAGCAATGCCAATGCAGTTGAGGGTGATGATGCTGGTAATGTGCCTGCTCCTAATACTGCTGATGATGGTAATCCATCATCTTCTGGTGTTGCTGTTGATGGTAATCCTTCAGTGGTAACGGAGGAAGAGCCAGCTACAACTGCTGAACCATTACCTGATTCTGCTGACTTACCACCACCTACCCCTGTACATATGTCACCTAGTCATACCATTTCACCAGCTCAGGATGCTCCAGCTGAGCAAATTCATGAGTTTGAAGATAACTTTCAGACTCTTGAACCTGTGATTACTAGACTACCTTCACCCAGTCCTTTGGGAGAGCAAATTAATGAAGGCTCTCCCAATGTTGTACATGAGTCTGTTTCTCCTACTGGGTTCAATGAAGCTCCATATACCACTGAGCAATCTGCTGGTAGAGCAGAGGACCCTATTACTCTCACTTTTGTATATGATTCCCTTAGCAGGTACATGAAAATGACTGAAGATCTCCAGAAAGAGCTTGCTGAGACCAAGACTACTCTTGGTAATGAAATTAAAAGTTTGAAAAGCAAGGTTCAAGATTTGGAGGCACAGCTGAGTCAGCAGAAGCAAAGTAAGGATGGATTGGATTCTACTGTAGTTGCTAAGAAGGCAAATTTGGATTCTCTTGAGATTCTAGCTGAAGTTGCTAGACAGTCTCATGTTGTTCCTCCTAAAGTTGCTGAAGTACCTCAATCTAAACCAAAAATCTTATATGGTAGAAGAAGAAGTACAAGACAGTATTTGGCATGGAAAGCTGCTGAAACTTCAAAAGTGTCTGGTGGTGATGATGATGTGCTCATGACTGAAGCTGTAGATATACTTCAGGAGAAGCAATCACTAAGTGGTGTTGCTGCTGACAAATCTGCTGATCAAGGGAATACATCAGGAGAAGTATATTTTGTAGCAGGGAAAGAGTATCTGAGTTCCCCTGTTCATCTTTCATCTGAGAATCCACAAGTTTCTCCTGATAAAGAGGTTCAAGAAGTACATGATGAACCTATGGCAGATGTGAATGTTTCTCATGATGATATTGCTGCAGATAATGTTTCTGATGATGATTTGGATGAGCTTGTTACAGCTGAAGACAGAGCTGGACAAGAAAAACTATTCCAAGACTGGGAAGATTATAAGAAGAGTGCTAATATGGCTGCAGAACAGCAAGCCAAGTTTGATGCAGAATTGGATACAGTCACTCAAAGATATGTTTCTACATTACCCATTGAAAGACAAAGGGAATTAGATGCAGCTGTTCTAGAATTTGATGAGTCAAATTGGCAGCAGATTGGAAAACAAATGCTTGATAATCCTGATGTAGCTGCAGATATTATTGGTAAAAGAGTAGAAGAGAAAGACTATACTTCTGAAATTGTGAAAGTGCTAAAGATGAGGAAGAAGGTAGCAGATGAGTTAAAAGCTAAAGCTAAAAGAGATAAACCTATGACTCAAGCACAGGAGAGGGATTATATGAGAACATATGTGAAAAGCCAAAGCAGCTCATTATTTAATACTGCTTGGTCTAAAACAAAAGTGTGGGGACTTCCATATGAAAAACTGGTTGAGATTTATAACAGAATCAAGACTAGAAATGAACAGGCTGGAATGGGTGCTTCCAAGAATATTCCTCTCCTCAATGCTGATGTTGTTTCATCTGTTAATATTCCTATTGTTGCTAAAAAGGTATCTTTACCTGATCCTTTTGCTGATGTACCACATCCTGCTGCTTCCTCTTGTGTGGATAAAGTTAAAGCAAAAGTGGACATCAGATCCTCCAACTAGAAAGAGAACTAGGAGACAATTGGAGCAGGAAAGATTGGGTGAAGAGACTGCTACGAGGTTGGCTGAGGAACAAGAAGCTGAGCTTGCAAGATTTCATGAACTGAAGGTAAGAGAAGTTGAAATTCAAGCTGCTAGAAACAAACAAATAAGGAAGGCTATGGATGAAAAATATGCCTCTGCTGCACTTGAATCTTCTCAAGAGTCTACTGATGAACTATTGGATGCTCCATCAGTGGAAACTGATGCTGCAGAAGGTGATTATACTGAAGCAGTAGTTCATGATGCTATTTATGTTCTTGGAAGAAGAGGCAAGAGAATGGCTAATGTCAGATCTTCACATTCAAAACAAAGTCTAATCAATGTGAATGCATCTGATGCTTCATTTATAAGGGAAGGATCCTCTGATGATTGGTCTGAAGGAACTAGAGATGTTTTGGTTCATTGGGAGTTAAGTAAAGATGGTCAAGTGAATACCATTTACAGATTGGATAAAACTTTCATATCCTTTACATTTCTTCAACAGATTCTTCATCTTGTGAATCATCAAGATTTGGTCACTCTATATGAATTGGTTATTCAGTACTATGCAACTCATACTCCTGAAGGGTCTGGATTGTATTTGTTGGGTGAGCTTCAAGTGTTGTTTGATTCTTCTACTCCCACTAGTGCAAGCTATGATATATGGAAGAACAATCAGAGATGGAAAGTTCAGAGTTGGAAGTTCTATCCTATGCCTTATGTTCATGTGTTGGAAACTACCACTGGTCTTAGGCTTATTATGGATTTTACCAAAAGATATCCTCTGAAAGTGTTTCTGATGGAGAAAATGTTACAACAGAAGTTGGAGATTCCTCCTGATCCAGCTGGAAATACAAGATTGTTTGTTGAATCTTTGGTGAAGGTTTTCAAACAAAGGATTAAGACTTCCAGAGTTGCATCTGATTAGGGATATCATGTTGTATATTTGTTTTATTTTGTAAAAAAAATAAAAAAAAAAATAAAAAATAAAAATAAAAACTAACTAACATCTTGTTGTATAGTATTTGTATGCAGGTTTGGTTATCAACTTACCTGATGTTGACTATTCCATCATAAAGTTGACTAGTCCAAAGGGTACAGCTTTGGTAAAGACACATCAAATCTGTTGATAGCTGTAATGGTTTGTTCAAAATCATAGGGTTTTCAACTCACCCATGCTTTATTGCTGAGTAGTTGAAATGGTTGTCAATTGACCATGGATTTTTCCTTTCTGGATTCCAAATAATTGGCTAGCCCACATGTATATGGCTTGTGGTAAAGGCAGTGGAAAACCATATTTGGTAATCAGTTAACCAAGATGATTTTCATCAAAATAATTGGCTAGTCCTGAGCAAACGGCTACAGGTAAAGACATCTTAAATCCGTTTATAGCTGATGATTTGCTAAAAATCATGTGGTTATCAGTGTACCTTAGAACACTTGGCTACTCCAGTAGTGATGGCTATTGGTAAAGAGACATCAAATCCATTATTTTCAATGATTCACCTCTCACAGGAGTTAACACACCTGGAAGTGATGAGAATAGTATGAAACAAATTTGTTTTGATGTACATTAAGTCATTTGTTGCTGCAAAGAATGGAGCTTTCAAGTATTTGCTGATCATAGAGATTCTGCTGAAGATGATTCTTTGCTGGTGCTATTACAATCCTCTTGGTATGTTATTTTGAAGATCTATCAAGAATCTTGAACTTAACCAGGTCAAATTCAAGATTAGGGGAGGATTGTTGGGAATTCTGTGAAGTAAGAATTCTGCTGCTGTTTCTGCTGAAGATTCCTGCTGAAGAGTTGGTTTCTGCTGAAGCAGTGTATCTGCTGAAGATTAGTTTTAGCATTATTAGTTTCTGCGGATATAGTATTTCCGTATTTTATGTAATGTAGTTTGGATATGCATGAGTTTATTTAGGAAGTGATAATGCATATCTTTTAGAAGTTTTAGAATATACGTTTCTTGAGAAACGGTTTAGGGTTCCTTGTGTATAAAAGGAACACACGATTATGTATTGAATAACTTTTAGAAAACACTCTTATTATTATTAAAAGATCCATTGAGGATCAAGAGTTCTTAGTATCAAGCTTGTGTTTTGTTTCCGCTTTAAAAATACAAGTTACAGAGATTGTCTATTAGTGTGTTATTGATTACAGTGACATAACTAACGATTCTAGAGTGCTCAAGAAGATCTATCAAGGTTTATAGTTTCAAAAATCAAGGAAATTCACAAGCTAAGGATAACAAAATTGATCTTCTTGTTCAACAATAGGAACAATTTGTTATTCCCGAAGATGAGATAATTGATAGTGCATTTGCTAGGTTTAACACTATTATTACTTCACTTAAAGCACTTGATGAATCTTTTTGTAGCAAGAATTTTGTCAGGAAATTTGATACGTGGGAATTGCACCAGGCTTTACCTCTCGAGGGATCTCGAGAAGCTTACAACCCCCACCAGGCAGTGTACCTGATCGTTGTAGTATATTATAGTGACAAGTACCGGGGGATTGATCGTTCAACTCAGGAATAGTGTCGCGAGGATTAGAAAGCCTAAAAACTAGGTCTAGAGGTGAGGGATGATTCTTTTTGTATTTTTATATTTTATGGAAAGCAAGTTAAATCTCGGGTTTTGGAAGAGTGGGCGGAATTAGTTGCTAATCAAATAACCCAATAACTAAAGATGCAATCAAAATAAAATAACAGAAATGTAAATAAAGCTAATTACTAATATGGTGTGAACAATAAATGGGAGAATTGTGTTTACTTAGATTTCACTACTTTCTAGGTATCTTTTACAGGTTAATTGTTTGTTACAGTTGCGTGGATGACGGGTTATATTCCTTAATACCAATTGTGGGGTGGCGTACGTACTTCCCCAACTCTATAAGCTCCTACTTCACTCCTATGTCGAGCCTGCAAGAAGCTCCTAACATGGGATCACTAGAATTCGCTCATGCATTAAATATAACCATAAAAACCTAGTACGCATTGGTTCATGTTTCTTAAAACGTTCAAGCAAGTTACACAATAGAGATCTGCCAGTTTTCTTAAGCCTAACATCGAAATCATTCATCTATTACAACTATAAACAAGCAATCAACCTATAATCAACATCTAGGTTTCATTACATCTAAGCAAACACACAAAAGATCTAGCCTAGCATGTTAAAATCAAGAAAAGCGTAAGATATATTCAAACAACACATAGACATAATGAATGAATTGAAAGGATACTTATCTCAATTGAAAATGAAAGGTTTCAAGGGGTGAAAACCCTTGAAAATACTGTAAAAGTCGTGCTAGGATTTATTAAGTTCGACCCTAAAATTCTCCTCTCTTTAGAATGAAAATAATAAAGAGTGTATATAGATTTCCTAAGGTGACAACGTCAAGAATAAAGTTCTGAAGCCGTCATCCCGTCGCCCATATTATTCTTGGACTGCCTAGATCCAGATCTGACGCCGTCATGTGTAATGTTGCTCTGGGCCGTCACCACCTTTACTCTTGACGGCCTTGCTTTGACGCCGTCACGTTTTCACTGGGCCGTCACCATTTTTACTCTTGACGCCGTCATCAAATTGCTCTTGACGCCGTCAGGTACTGTTCCCAACAAGGAAAATTAAGACTTTGCCGTTTTCTTCACTTTTATGCTCCAAAAAAGTCCAAAATGCTTCCTTTTCCAGAACTCACTCCAAAAGTACCTAAAATCACAAAAGGAACGATTTAGGGCAATATTTGATCAAATAAATTCCAATTCTGGCTTAAATGACCCCCTAAAAACGGATCATTTTTCGCCTCATCATATACCTTTACACTTGAGATTTGCTTGTCCTCAAGCAAATGCGCTTTTATTCTTGTCAAAATACAAGTTAGGGGTCATTTAACACTAATATAAAAGTAATTACAACAAATAATCGTTCCACTAAAGACCAAAGACAAGCACGGAGGTCATAAACTAGCACCTCACAAATAGTGTTTAGATACTCACATCTCTCGGGTGTAATAAAGTATATATCACAATATGGAAATGGAAAACATCTCTCACTACCTGTCATAACAAAATAGATTACCATAGGCTTGGGAAAGGATCAAACATCCACTACATGGCGTAAGCACCTAGGATAAACTATCAAAGAGGTCTTTCAAAGGGTTATAACATTAGGTGTAGGGATATGGAATACACGGCTTTGTAGGATATAGGCAATCTTTACTGGTGGCGAGTTAATCATCTTGGTTAATTACATGTACAATATGGCATTGCTAAGCCAAGACTAGACTCGACTTAAGCTAATAAATAAAAATTAACAAAAACATAAAATAAACATAGAATGAAACGGGATGGTAGTCCGTATGTTTTTTTCTCTTTATTTATTTTTATTTTATTTTACTTTATTATTTTTTTTTTTTGCATACACTCTTATCCTACCATCCAAAATAATACATCATAGGGAATGAACATTCACCTTACACTTGAATTTTTACATACTTTACAATAAACTAATCTAATGACTCGAATTAAGATAAGCAAAACACTTGGAGTACTTTTAAGATTAACACACATATGGGGGTAATAAAATGATGTTCTTCCCCATTACTCCATAACATGTGTACTTTACCCATGAGTCCCAATCGTCCCAAAACAATATGTACAAGGATATGACTCGACTGAGCAACCATGTAATCAATTAGATAATTAACTAAGGGTTTAAACAAATAACAATAATGCACTAAAGATGAGTGCATACACGGAAGGCTAAGGCGATTTGGTTGTATATTTAAGTGGGGTGTAACAAATTCTTCCTTTAAGTAAGATTCTTAAAGTTAGAAACGAAAAGATAGGCTCGGAGGGGTGTACTAGGGATTTCGTGTACTAAAAATGAGTACAACGCTAATGGTGTGGGAAAAATTAATTGACTTAACTAGCCAAGTAATATGACTTAAATGGTCAAGTAATTATGATACGGGTTTAACACAAGGGTGATCCTAAGGCCTCTTATCATGTAGTAAATCCTACCACACGAATGTAGTCTCACTAGCGGTCTCGGGATGCATCACTAACGTAAGTTCTAGAATCTAAATGCTACCGGTACACTCATAAGCACTAATAGTAAATGCTTTTCCTATCAAATCTAAAGGCGAACCTCACATATTTGGGTGGAAAGTTTTTCTGAATGGTACGGTTTTGTGCTAGTCATATGACTCCTATCCATGAGACACTTGCTATGGCTAAAGTTTCACTCCTAAATGTTGTAAAAAATTTTAAAATTGGCGCTAAAATTACACTAACAAGTATTTCTTATAGTTTTATTACACACCTACCATCAAACAAACAAACTCAAGTGCAAGTTTATCTATAAGGTATCATCGTTTACCCTCCCCTTACACTTAGGATGAACATTATCCCCAATGTTCAATTAAAGAATGTAAAAGTGAAAACAGGTAAAAGAATGAAATCAAATACTATCCTGATTCGGTCGGTATGGATAGTGTGGTAACAAGGTTAGATCTTCCTCCAAGAAAATGAACAATCAAAGCTTCCCTTCCAGAAATATAAATCATCTTCTTGTCATATGTAACCTGTTAAACCTGAGAAAACAATCACAAAAACCCAAAGCATCAATCCGAACAAAGAAAACTCACAACTAGATGTAATTCCAGACTTAGGAATAAGAACAAAACAATTAAAGATATAATGCTTGTGGAATGAATGTTTGCAGATTTCCTGGAGTTTATAAAACTAAAGAATCAACAAAAACTTTAAGACTCCGTTAGAAAAACAAAACTCGCAAAATTTCCAGAATTTTTGTACCTGACGCCGTCAGGTTATAACTCCTGACGCCGTCAGAATGTTCCTGCAAAAATCTCATGTTAAGTTTCCAGCAAATTTCTGGAAAAACTTATGCCTTACTTCCTGGAAAATCCTGCAACACATGATTATGACTCGATACAAGCATTTGACTCAAACAATTACTAATACACATGTTCATTTAATATTGTTGTGGTTCATGCTCAATTTCATTCTTATAAACAAATTTGGATCTCCCTTACACTTATCTTTTGCAAAATACCTTTATATGCAATTAAGACGAAGTTAAAAACAAAATAAAGCATTTTCACAATTTACTTTGAAACATGAGCCACAAACAATAAAAATAAAGCATGCATACGGAAACAAGTAAAATCAAATAAACAAATAAACAAACAAATAAATAAATAAAGCTTGGGTTGCCTCCCAATAAGCGCTTGTTTTTGTATGAGTCACGAGCCTGACTCTACCCTTATTTAACGGAAATAGGGGAGGTTTTCCCTACACTTAGGATTAAGTGTGGGTGATAGTAGCAATATGCACCCTTAGGGTGGAAATATGCCACGTGAGGAAAGTGTGGTGGATGAATTATATGCTCAAAGGGGTGTGCTCCTATCATCATAACCTTACCAAATTCAATCGGGTTAATGGGTGGATTAAGATTTTCTCCTAGAAAGGGATCATTTTCTATCAACTTTGAAAGACTCCGAGTTGGGGATCCATCTTGACCTAATAAACCCGGTCTAAACCCATAATGTTTCTTGTGATCAATCATAAATGGGTGATGTAAGCATGTAAGGTCATTTTACTCCTATATTGGTTTCCTCTCTACAAGGCTTAGAGTCCACTACCTTTGCCTAAGACTACCCGGACTACATGGTTTGATGGGTGGATCGGAACCTATTTTAATTCCTAATTTTTCATCCAAGGATGGAAGATTAGGTAACGGTTTTGGTTGAGGCTCCAATTCGTCAAAACTAGGAACTTCCTTAGAACTAGAAGAAAGGTCATCACTACAAGTGTTAAAACCTATGTTCTCAAGTTGTGCTTGGTCCAAGGGATCTACCTCAATTGGGGTTTCTATAGTCTCTTCAACTACTTCCGAGTAAGTCACGTGCGGTGTGTGTGCCTTAAATGATGGTAAGACTTGTCGGGTACTTTGTGGGCTCATGTTATTTACTTCATCATTCCTTGTGTCAAAATCACCTATATCCTCAACATGTGTTTTATTATAATCTAACCCTAACATTTTCCCAAGTATCTCAAGTGCTTCTCTAGGCATCTCAACTTCTATATCCGAATCATAAGGATCATCCTCAATATTCTGACTGCTATATACAAATTGCCCAAAAGATTCATCATGTGTTTCTTGAGATTCATCATCATCGATCATAAAACCTAGGTCTTTTTTATCAATGTGATCATGTTCGGCTACATCCTCCATCACATCAAGGTCACCTATGTGTTCATCCTGTATTATGGTAGTGCCTAACCATGACATGCAGCTAGGTGGCTCATACGAAACTATCCTAGGTGAAGGCTCATATGGTGCACAGGTTTCACTAAGTGAGGCATTTTGAGGGGTTGATGGAGCTCCTAAGGTGAATTCTTTAAAAGTCTTATGCACTTGGCCTCTTTTCTCAAGGTACTCAATAAAATCAATATAAGATCCTGTCCTCCTCATTTCATTCCTCCATCTTGGTATATCCAAACCGGTGTAATTATATTTTTTCTGGAAAAACTCTAGTGTCAGACTTGGTGGATTCAAGTTCTCCATAATGGGGAACAGAATAGTCAATGGAAAGGTTTTTACAAACAAAGACACAAAGAAAATATAGACTAAAGAAAACCTAAAAAAATAAAAATAAAAATCTTACTAGAAAGGAATCTAGCAAGTAGACCTAATAAAAAGAAATTCTAACCTAGACAATAACTATTCCCCGGGCTGCGGCGCCAAAAACTTGATGCGTGGGAATTGCACCAGGCTTTACCTCTCGAGGGATCTCGAGAAGCTTACAACCCCCACCAGGCAGTGTACCTGATCGTTGTAGTATAGTATAGTGACAAGTACCGGGGGATTGATCGTTCAACTCAGGAATAGTGTCGCTAGGATTAGAAAGCCTAAAAACTAGGTCTAGAGGTGAGGGATGATTCTTTTTGTATTTTTATATTTTATAGAAAGCAAGTAAAATCTCGGTTTTTGGAAAAGTGGGCGGAATTAGTTGCTTATCAAGTAACCCAATAACTAAAGATGCAACCAAAATAAAATAACATAAATGAAAATAAAGCTAATTACTAATATGGTGTTAACAATAAATGGGAGAATTGTGTTTACTTAGATTTCACTACTCTCTAGATATCTTTTACAGGTTAATTGTTTGTTACAGTTGCATGGATGACGGGTTATATTCCTTAATACCAATTGTGGGGTGGCATACGTACTTCCCCAACTCTATAAGCTCCTACTTCACTCCTTTGTCGAGCCTGCAAGAAGCTCCTAACATGGGATCACTAGAATTCGCTCATGCATTAAATATAACCATAAAAACCTAGTACACATTGGTTCATGTTTCTTAAGACGTTCAAGCAAGTTACATAATGGAGATCTGCCAGTTTTCTTAAGCCTAACATCAAAATGATTCATCCATTACAACTATAAACAAGCAATCAACCTATAATCAATATCTAGGTTTCATTACATCTAAGCAAACACACAAAAGATCTAGCCTAGCATGTTAAAATCAAGACAAGCGTAAGATATATTCAAACAATGCATAGACATATTGAATGAATTGAAAGGATACTTATCTCAATTGAACATGAAAGGTTTCAAGGGGTGAAAACCCTTGAAAATACTGTAAAAGTCGTGCTAGGGTTTATTAAGTTCGACCCTAAAATTCTCCTCTCTTTAGAATGAAAATAACAAAGAGTATATATAGATTTCCTAAGGTGACGGCGTCAAGAAGAAAGTTCTGACGTCGTCATCCCGCCGCCCATATTATTCTCGGACTGCCTAGATCCAGATCTGACGCCGTCATGTGTAATGTAGCTCTAGGCCGTCACCACTTTTACTCTTGACGGCCTTGCTTTGACGCCGTCACATTTTCACTGGGCCATCACCATTTTTACTCTTGTTGCCGTCATTAAATTGCTCTTGACGCCGTCAGGTACTATTCCCAACAAGGAAAATTAAGACTTTGCCGTTTTCTTCACTTTTATGGTCCAAAAACGTCCAAAATGCTTCCTTTTCCAGAATTCACTCCAAAAGTACCTAAAATCACAAAAGGAACGATTTAGGGCAATATTTGATCAAATAAATTCCAATTTCGGCTTAAATGACCCCCTAAAAACGGATCATTTTTCGCCTCATCAAAATTCCTTAGAGCACTCCATTCGAAGTGGAGAGCAAAAGTGAAGGCAATTGAAGAATCCAAGGATCTTTCAAGTATGTCACTTGATGAGCTAATTGTAAACCTCAAAGTTCATGAAATGGTAATGGAAAAAGATTCGGAAATAGTTAAAGGCAAGAAAGAAAAGGTTAAGTCCATTGCCTTGAAAGCTAGAGTCCAATCAAGTGATGATGAAGAATCTACTTCGGATAGTGATGATGAAGAATATGCTATGGCCGTTAGAGACTTCAAGAAATTCTTTCGTAGATGAGGGAAGTTTGTAAGGCAACCTAAAGATGACAAGAAAACCTTCCAAAAAGATCGTGATGATAGGATAAGAAAGGTTGAAAGAAAATGCTATAGGTGTGGAGACACAAGTCATCTTGTAGGAGAATGTCCAAAACCACCCAAAAGCAAGTCTCAACAAGCCTTTGTGGGTGGTGCTTAGAGTGACTATGAAGGAGATGACAATGAGCCAAAGAATGATGATATTGCTCTCATGGCTCACGACTCAAATGAGGTGTGCCCCAAAGTATGTTTAGAACCAGATGAATGGATTAAAGATATAGATTGTTCAAGGCACATGACGGGTAACAAAAGCCTCTTCTCAACTTATCACAAATGTGACGGAGGTAATGTCACTTTTGGTAGTAAAGCTAAGAGCAAAATCATCGGAAAAGGTACAATCTCTCATGACTCCCTTTTTATAGATGATGTAGCTCATGTTGATAACTTAGATTTTAATCTCCTTAGTATTAGTCAACTTTGCTGTAATAAGTGTAATGTCCTTTTTAGTGAAAATGGAAGTAAAATACTTAATGATGGTATAACCATAGCCAAAGGTGTTCTTAAGAACAACGTATACGTCATGAAGATGGATCAAACATCTAGAGACAAACTTTGTCTTACTTCATTAGATGAATCTTCAACTTTATGGCATAGACATTTAGGACACGCTAACATGAGACTAATTCAAAACCTCTCCTCCAAAGACTTAGTTCGAAACCTACCTAAGTTGAAATATGACCAACACTTTTGTGACGCTTGCAAAGTCGGTAAACAAGTCCATAGTAGCCATAAGGCTAAAAACATGGTTTCTACATCTAGGTGTCTAGAACTTTTGCATATGGATTTATTTGGTCCATCCGCTATACAAAGTTATGGAGGTAACTTCTATACTTTGGTCATAGTAGATGATTACTCAAGATATACTTGGACAAAATTTTTGAAAAGTAAAAATGAAGCTTTTGATAAATTTGAGATTCTAAGTAAGAAAATTCAAAATCAAGTAGGGTCTAGTATTGTGTCTATTAGAACGGATCACGGTCGTGAATTTGATAATGAATTTCAATTCAGAAACTTTTGTGATAAAAATGGAATTACTCATAATTTTTCGGCTCCACGCACTCCTCAATCTAATGGTGTAGTAGAACGTAAAAACCGGACTTTGCAAGAGATGAGTAGAACAATGCTTAATGAACAAAACATCCCACAAAAGTTTTGGTGTAACGCCGTTGACACATCAACTTACATTTTAAATCGAGTCTTAATTAGACCATTTTTGAATAAAACTCCCTATGAACTATATAAAGGTAATAAGCCTACATTAGGATACTTTAGAGTGTTTGGAAGTAAATGCTTTATTCTTAACACCAAGGATTATATCACCAAATTTGACCCAAAGTCTTATGAAGGTGTATTTCTTGGATATTCACAAAATAGTAAAGCCTACATTGTTTTGAACAAAGAAACCTTAAGAGTCGAGGAATCGTTGAACGTAACATTTGACGAGAGTCCACCTCCCTCTAAGACATCACCTTTGGTAGATGATGACTTAGTTGAAAGCCAAGCAATAGAAAGTCAAGAGATCTTAGGTAATGACAAGGATGATGAACTATTAAACAAAGAATTTGTCAATGTCAAAGAATCTAAAAGTCATCCATTAGATGGTGTCATAGGAAAAATTAATGAAAGAACACTAAGATCAAAAGTTCAAAATGAAAGCAACTTATTTTGTTTCGTGTCAAACATTGAACCGAAAAACATTAATGAAGCCATTAAAGATGAGTCTTGGGTAATAGCAATGCAAGAAGAGTTAAACCAATTTGTTAGGAATGATGTATGGACATTAGTTCCTCAACCAAAGAGTCAAACAATAATTGGAACAAAATGGGTCTTTCGTAATAAAATGGATGAAAATGGAATTGTGTCTAGAAATAAAGCTAGGCTAGTAGCACAAGGATATAATCTACAAGAAGGCATTGACTACGATGAAACTTTTGCTCCGGTTGCTAGGCTCGAGTCAATTAGAATCTTACTTGCATATGCATGTGCACACAATTTTAAACTCTTTCAAATGGACGTCAAAAGTGTATTTCTAAACGGGGTCATTAATGAAGAAGTGTATGTTGCTCAACCACCGGGCTTCATCGATTTTAAAAAACCCAATCATGTTTACAAACTTAAAAAGGCTCTTTACGGACTTAAGCAAGCTCCAAAAGCATGGTATGATCGACTTAAAACCTTCCTAGTTGACCATAAGTATACCATGGGCTTAGTTGATAATACTCTCTTTACTAAGAAGAAAGATTCACATATTATCAGAGTCCAAATCTATGTTGATGACATTATATTCGGATCAACTTGTCAAGAATTATGCGTGGATTTCTCAAAAATCATGCATGACGAGTTTGAAATGAGTATGATGGGAGAACTCAACTTTTTCCAAGGACTCCAAATTAAACAACTAGAAGATGGTATCTTCTTTAACCAATCTAAATATATTAAGGACATGCTTAAGAAATTTGTATTATAAGATTCGAAACCAATCAAAACGCCCATGTCCACGGAAACAAAACTCACCAAGGATGAGGAAAGTGAATCTGTAGATAGCACTAAATATAGAGGTATGACTGGAAGTCTACTTTACCTAACGGCTAGTAGACCCGACATTATGTTTAGTGTTTGTCTATGTGCTCGTTTTCAAGAAGATCCTAAGACAACTCATCTCGAAGCGATTAAAAGGATTTTTAGATATATTAAGGGCACTACACATTTAGATTTATGGTATCCCAAAGGAACGGGAATAGACACCATAGTGTACGACTCGGATCATGCCGGTGACTATGCTGATAGAAAAAGCACAAGTGGTATTTGTACTTTTGTTGGACATTGTCTCACCTCATGGTTCTCTAGGAAGCAAACGGCTCTTGCTATCTCAACAACGGAAGCCGAGTACGTTTCGGCCGGAAAGGCATGTCAACAAGCTCTTTGGATGAAGCAAGCTCTTGTCTACTACGGAATTCAACTTAACGACATCACCATTGTTTGTGACAACAAAGGAGCCATTGATCTTAGCAAAAATCCAATTCAACATGCTCGTACCAAACACATTGAAATCCGTCATCATTTCCTTCGTTATAACGTTCAAAAAGGAAATATCTCAATTGAGAAACTTTTTTCCGAAGACAACATAGCCGACATTCTCACAAAACCTCTTAAACGAGAACCTTTTAACCTTCTTAGGCTAGGCTTAGGACTCATGGAACCTACATTGTAGTTCTAGACATTAGACAAAAATCACAAAAATAAAAACAAATCAATAACACTTTTTCTCAGCAGGGTTGGCGGAACCCTCAGCCACAACGGACGGAACCCATTTTTAGGTTCCGCCGTATCCGCCGACCTGCAGAACCATTTTCTTTGTTTATATTAAACCAAACATCCATTATCTCATACCACCAATTCCAAACTGCTACTATTCACTTTACTATTCATCCACAACCACGAAAACTTGATCTTCCCTTAATTCACATTGCTCATAAATCATCATTGTAAGTATTCTAAACATGATTACACTCCTGATCTGAGTCTAGGAATTCTATTTTTGCACAAAAACAAAAACTTGGGGATATGCATCAACTTGAGAAACTCATGCATGAAATTAGGTGTTTAACAAAACTAATCATGTTCCCCATAGTTAGCAATTGCATTTTTACTAATTGTAAACATATTTGCTAAAACACCCCATGTCAAATTTTTGCAAAAATTTCTCACAAATAGGACAAATATTTTTTCGTCTCACATTGTGAATACAAAAGCAAAACGTTATGTTTAAAACATCACTTGCATAATGTCTCTTGAATGCTAAAGGGAATACATAACCAATATGTATTTTCGGGTATATTCAAACAAAGCTACATTGAACTAGGAGCGCTTGGGTTATCTTTTTGTTTTATAACAAAACTTGCATTATAAAACATTTTTAAAGCATCAAAATGAGTCAAGATAACCACACCTCCACATTGTTTTCATATAGACACACACTAGAACACACACATTACAATAGTCGTTTACTTAGACTAAAATGTGAAATTTTGTTTTTCCAGGAATCATCATGCCTCCTCTAACCCACTACGATCACAAGGACACCATTAAGTACCTACCCAAACACCACAAAACCAAAGCTCTTACTCCAACTCAAATCGATGTTTTCAAAGCCTTAGAAAAACCTTATGTCCATGAGGGTAGAACCATTGACCCATCCTTCCTAGAAGGCCCAAACCTCTACACAGAACTTGCCATAATCAACTTTGAGTGTCTCTTAGAAATTGACGAGCCTATTTGTCCTAGGTTCATTTTAGAATTCTATGCATCCATCACCCTCTCCACGGATGAGTATGGTCGCATGTCTATTAACTTTAGGGCTAGTAGTCATCAATTCTCATTCACTCTCGAGGAGTTTGCTCAAATCCTAGGTGTCCCAAACCATGGTACTTGCATCTACTCTGACTTGCACTCTCTATCAACTCTTGACACACTCTTTGACCGCATCCATCCCTATGACACCCCTCTTGTGTACAAAGATGAACTTCGTGACCACCTATTCATTAGGACAACCAACACTAGGAGAACTCGTTCGGGAAATGAGGTCGATAAGGACCCATATGGAATGGAACTTAATGAACTCAAGCCCTAATTCAAGAAATGGGAGGAAGTCCTTAGAGCCAATGTCATTAGCACCATAGGAAACCAAGATCATATAAATCTTTTCCTTTGCTACATGCTCTACTCCTTGTCCGTTAGGCAACCCTTCAACCTTGCCTACTACATGGCCAAGAGAATGGCCGACATTCCCGTGCATGGCACAACGGCTATGCCGTATGGAATGCTCTTGACCCGTCTCTTTAGGTTCATCTCTCCCATTCCACCAACTCCTAACGGTCTTCGCCTTGACTACTCTCTCATTCCACACACCTTTGTCCCACTAAGTGATAAGAGAGTCTACAAAGTCCAAGGAAAACGTCCTCATCCTCCTACCTCCTCTTCATCATCCTCAATGAGTGAAGATGACACTTTTCCTAACTCTAGGCTCCCACCTCTAGAATACCTTTCCCAACTTCCAGATATTACGAATGAGTCGGTGGAGTTCAAGCAAACAAAGGGGATGTTCAAGAATCTTAGGAGATTCATTGGAAAGCTCAAGAAGAAGATTGACTGTCAATGAGAGCGGGTGTGTAGGAGTGTTTGGCACAAGGTGCTATTTGAACAATTTGGTCGTTTCAAACAATATGTGTTATGTTTTTGTGTGTTGATAGGATATCTGATACAATTTGGAACATGTTTGAACTAACTATGATGCAGGATGACAACATTTGGCATGTTGTCAAATTTTCATGTTTATGAAATTTTCACTAAGTATAGTGAAATTCGCTAGGCCCCGGTCAAAGTCCAATGGTATGCGTGTTTACATGTCCAATTTTTGCATTTCCTAACCAGATATGAATTATATTTTTGGTTTTAGGAGTTTTTGAAAAATTTGAAAATCGTCTCGCGGGTCAAAAACGTGGACTGCCTAGTTTTTCAAGCCTGGCGGATCTGGCGGCACCCTAGAATGGTTTCCGCTAGTGTATTTTCTGGGCAACCCAGAAATGGCCCAACGGACCAGACGGAACCCTCACATGGGTTCCACCTGTGTAGTCTGAGGGTTCCGCCATGTTCCTGCAATTTGTTTTTTATTTTTCGACATTGCAACATCCACTCAACAACAAACCATCCTTTTAGATAAAAACCCATTCCCTACTATTTGGTAAGCACATTAGGGTCTTTCTCATCCTCTAAAACTCATAGAAACCTATTTCCCACCAAATTTCAAACTTAGCCATAACAACCTCAAGGAACCTTCACCTATAAAGGAAGGAACCCTTCTAAAGGTTCCTTGCAATCCGTGGAACATATACCTTCAACCAATTTGCCAAAACCACTAAGCATTTAGTGAAAATCTTTGTCTTCTCACTTCACCATTTTCATTGGATTGACTTCCATGATTTGACAACCCTCATTAGTCTTCCAAATCATTAGGAACCTCCATTTTTGTATGGCTAAACATCAAATCCAAACACTCCTTCCCATACTTCTTCACCACTATAAATTAAACCATCTTAGAACACTCTCAAATCACACCATCACCATCACAATCTCTTATTCTAAACCTCTAATAAACCATTTTGACAATGACAAAGTCAACAATAACCTCTCAACCATCACGACCCGTTCGGAGAACCGCACGCATACGTGTCAAACCACTTTGGTCAAACAAAACAATCAACTTAACCTCTTCATCCTCGAATGAATTCTCATCACCCATAAAAAATGAACATTTTCTAAACCTTGCATCTCCATCACCCAATGAACCTAATGAGCTTACTACTCCACCACCAACAAAATCACCCATTGACCCAACTCCACCAAGTGCTCCAACCCAACCATCCAAAACTCCATCACCATTACCTAAACTTGAACCAATGGAGTTATTTGGGTCTCCTCCAACATCACCACATCATTTTGTTCAAGACCTCAATGATTTCCACCAAGATCAACAAAACCACCACCTTTCACAAATGAAACACCAAGGTCATTGCTTGACCAAAATGAACCTTTTAACCACAACCAACCATCACAACAAGAGTACAATCAACCAAAACCATTTTTGTTTCACTCTCTCTACAATGACATCCATGGTCCTCTTTATGGAGAACCTAACTTTGAAAATCATGATCACCCAACTCCACCACATTCCCAATCCCAAACCTTGGAGTCTTTCTTTCCTTCGTATGAGGAAATTCAAAGCATGGTTGAAAATCACCTCCATCAAGCAATGGAATTTCAAACCACCTTGCTTGACTCCATACCAAACCCATCCTCCAACCAAGAAACCAAAACCAACCCACCACCACCACCATCATCAAACGACCCATTTCCACCCACTCATCACCATGTTTGCTCACAATGTGACCAAATGCTCAAACAAGGTGAAAACATCAAGATGTTGCTTCACCAATTTCAAAATCAAACCCGTTTTGCTATACAACACATCATAGAACGTTTGGATGCTCTTTCCCATCCAAACAACTCCTAGAGCGTATTTGAAGGCCTTTTGCCCCATTTAGGATGTGTTTAATGTCTTCTACTTATAGAAGTAGGATTTTGTTTATCTTTTATTTCTTGGTTATTGTTTTTGACTTTTGCAAAGTCACATTTTACTTGAAATGACATCTTTTACTACTTTGTTACTTACATTGTTGGTTGATCATGTATGAGTTGTTATTGTGGTTGCATATTGTGTGGTGACTACAAGCTTGATTATATGTTATTATCACCAGCTAACCATTTTTTTGCAGGTTCAAAATCCATGTTTCCCATCTTGGCACTCCTTTTAGGGGGAGTATCGACCAAGGGGGGGGGGCACGTGCATAGTTCCGCTACGCTACTCTACTTTTTGTTTCGACAAAAAGGGGGAGAAACATATATTAACCTTTAAATTTAAAATGATTTTCATCACTTAAGTAAAACAAGTTTAATATAATTTTTTTTAAGTCTTAAACACTAAAATTTTGTGAGTTACTTAAAAACAAAGTTTATGTTTTGTCATCAACAAAAAGGGGGAGATTGTTAATACAAATATCGCCTAAAAACGTTATTTATATTTTATGATCTTTGCTATGTTTTGTTAACGACAAAATGTAAACTTTAGTTTCTAAGTAAAACTTAATTTTAGTTTAAAGACTTGCATAATTAGACATTTGCTACATTTTACATTTCACATAAAACACAACACTTTTTATTTCTTAAAATAGAAATGTCACATCACATTTATGGTAAGTTTGTCAATATACATTTAAGGAAAGATTGTGTGTTTGACTAACCATAAGTCTTCTTAGTTTGTGTTTGACTAGTTTTTATTTGATGTGACCTTGGTTGGTTTGAATGATTTATTGCAAAACCAACTGCAAGCCTGGCGGAACCCTGGGGGTACACGGGCGGAACCCATCTGAGGGTTCTGCGGTATCCGCCAGACCTGCAGAAGGTCTTGCTATAAATACCAAGCCATATGTTTGAATTTTGGCTTTATCACTCTACATTAGATTTTCACACACATACATTCATTCTTTCATCTAACCCTTTAACATCTCATTTCTATGTGAAGTTTCTTTTGTAGCAAAGAAGTTCACAAGTTCATATAAAGTTACAAGTATTCAACACAATGTTGCAAGACTTGTTAGCTTAGCATCGTGTAGACTTTATGTAGTTTACACTTCATTTGATTGTGTATTTTCAGTAGTGATCGGTTAGTATTTTAGTCCTCAAAATACAAAGTGTGACGGGAGTTGTTGTACCCTTGTAAAAGAACTAACGGGAGTGGTTGTACCCTTGTAAAAGAACTCGACATCTAGCTTAGTGTCGGTAAACGTGTATAAGCGACGTTTAAGGTTTTCTCCGCCGGTGAAAGGACCTTGTTGACTAGTGAAAGAAACTCTTGAGTTGGATACTCGGGGCGTGGACGTAGGGCAAGTAAAAAGAGTCCTTGTAGCTGAACCACGATAAATACTCGTGTTGTGGTTTGATCATTTCTTTCTTTATACCTGCATGTTATATATTGTGTTTGTGTTCATATCTTTGATTAAACGGAAAGTTTCAAAAGATAATTAAAAAAGTTTAAAGTTTTTAAATGGTAAAATATTCAACCCCCCCTTCTAGTTTTCCACAGGAGCCTTGCAACATGGGTTAGTCCACATAATAATACATATATATGTGTATGTGTTTGTCCACTTTAATTAGATTTTATAAGATTATCCCTTTATGACATTTATAGACCTAATGATGAGCAAGAGCACTACTATATATGTATATATTCAAATGAGTATTATTATAACCAAGCATAAGCATTTTATTCCATAGAAGCAACAAGGGACATACAACCAACAAAGCAACAACACTTAAAACATTCAAGAGCACCTAGGACAAACTACAACAACATATGAGTAGAACTTAAAATTCAAGAGAGTCCATTGTGAAAGATTCCTCCATTGGGGTCACATCATCAACTTCAATCATTCTAGAATGATCATTTGAGTACTTGCACTTAATGTGGCCAAAGATGTGTGACAAGAGTCTAGCATATGGAAGAGGCTCCTTGTTGCAGTCCAAAGCTTCCATTCGTTTTGCTATAAAATAGGCAAAGTTGAAAGGAGTCTCGGTCATAATACAATAGAGCATGTACCTAACAATGATGGGTATCTTCTCTTGAGGTTCCACCTCCATAAACACATTCTTTAACAAGACCTCCGCCCAAGGCATCAATTTGACATGAAGTTGATATTTGTTCCAATGTTCGAATGGAGTCTTCACACAATGGTAGTCGGGTTGTAGAATAGTATTTTGAATGATGACGGCATGAATTGGGGCAACAAGAGCATAAGTGCTCGGATGATGGTGCCTTATGTCCATGAAGTCCTCCGTCTTAGTGGACCTTGTATAGAACAAGTTCCCTTTAGAGCACACATTCAAAACCTTTCCCAACTTCTTTAAGCTCCAAGCATACTCATGCCCATACATACATAAATTGAGGGTAAGAGAAGGTTGATCAAGATATAACCTAGCAAAAAATTCTTGAAGGTGCCTAGGATAAATTTCTATGGGTAGGTCACGAATTAAGGAGAAGGCATTAGCTTTTATGAATGGTTTTTTAATATCGGTTGCACACATGAATTTTTTGTCGCATTCGCGACCTTCATGATATTCACGATACTCAAAAGATTCATACACATTAGTTTCATTTGACACACCAACATGTTTCATGAAAAACTTGGTTGCCATTTTTGAATAGAAAATAAGTGTATTTAAGGAGGAAGAAGGTTGTGATGAAGATATGTGATAACAAAGTTACTCCTTTCATAGTCAATTAGTATGAATTAGGTATGTTTAAGGAGGAACTATAGTCCAAAGAAAAATCAATCTTAGTACTAAGAATGTTAGTACAAGATGAGTTGAAAGAAAGTGGTGTATGGGAAAGACAATTATTCTAGTATGATATGAGTGATTAGGATTGAGTTAGTTATGAGTTTGATTGGATTTGAATGCCTATGTTGGATCCTATGGTAATTGCATGAATTCTTTACAAAAGACATACATGAATTCATAGTTGATGAGTGAAGATCAAGTGGCATCAAATCTTTAGAAAGAGACTTTATCAAACACTATTTTAAACCTACAACTACCCAATACATGAACCAAGTGCAAGTATTTCATGTAGGATATTCAATGAGTGTAGTTATAAGTGTTATGATTATAAAGTGCATCTTCATATTAGGTACACAAGCTAGGTCCTATGAACCATCACACATTGTATAGAAGGATATTACACAATACATGATATCTCCGGTTCATAGTTCGTTGTGTAGTGTGTCGACATAAATAACCCTTATGTGTTACTTGCATTAACACCATAAGTTCCTAAGATCTCGGACGAGGAACTTAGCTTATTTAGTCTATTCATTGGAAATTTTAGTTTGTTATGCAATACCATGCCGAATTCGATTTATATGAATTCTCTTTAACTATGTAAATAGTTTGTATGTTTGCATGAAATCCTTCATAGCTCTTCTTTCCTAAACATAAAGCATGCCATATTCACATAATGGTGAAAAAGAAGAATTAGATATAGGATATTATACACACGTGTGAATTGTTTTTCGAAATTTTATCTAATCTTGCAAACATAACATAGTCAAAATTTTCATGATGAATCAAGATAATTTGTGTCAAGTTTTCTTGTTCAAACACATAGTATAGACATGTAGAATCTTAAATACTATCAATCATAATTTGAATAATGAATTGATACATATTTTTCCTCTTGGAAGATAATTGTATGTTAGATCTTCCTTCCTTGCCTCCACATAAGCCTTAATCACATAAGCTCTAAGAGCACCTAAAGATTGTTCTCCTAAGATGCATGTTTTAGCATCAAAACCTATCCCAAAGCAATTTGGACTTCTTGAAAAATGTCATGCCAAAACTTAGACTTGTTTATTTTGTGACCTAAGTGTCCTTTTATTCAAGTCTCCAATGACTTGTTGTATAGGATGACCCCTCGCTTCTCTCACTTCCTTAGGATTGCTTTCATCCGATACATTAACTTGTAATGTTGGCAACCTTTCTTGATCTTGAACTAAAGGTTCATTGATCACATCATCATCTACCGAAGGAGATGATTTAGGCTCGGGCATGCTCTCATCAAAGGTCACATTGAGAGATTCCTTAATCCTCATTGTTTCCTTGTTAAGCACTATGTATGCTTTACAAGATTAAGAGAATCCTAGGAACACACCTTCATACGACTTTGGGTCGAATTTGGTGATATATTCTTTGGTGTTAAGTATAAATACTTTACAACCAAATACTCTAAAATACTCTAGGGATGGTTTTCTATTCCTAAGTATTTCATAAGGTGTTTTATTAATTACCTTTCTTATGTAGACTTTATTAAAAATGTAATAACTAGTAACTAGGGCATGACATCAAAACTTTTGTGGAATGGATTGCTCGTCAAGCATTGCACGACTCATATTTCATAACTTATGATGTGTTCTTTCAACAATCTCATGCGATTGAGAAGTGAACGGGCCCGATAAGTTATAAGATATTCCATGTTGTTCACAAAAGGTTCCAAATTGCATTTTATCAAATTCGCTACTATGATTCGATTTAATTGATATAGTTGAACAATCAAGTAGGTTTTCAAGTTTCTTTCTCAAAATGTTGAATTTATTCAAGACACCATCCTTGTTTTCTAAGAACAATATCCAAGTGTAATTTGAATAATCATCAATGATCATTAAAGTGTAGAAGTTTCCTCTATAGCTTTGGATCGGAGATGGACCATACAAATCCACATGAATTAATTCTAAAACCTTACTAGTTGACACTTCCTTTTTATTCCTATTATTGGTTTGACCTTGACTCCCTAGAAATGTAACACAATAGTGCCTTTCAAAACTTAACAATGGTAAATTGCTTACTAGCTAAACGGCGAGACCTAACTTCCTAAGCCGAGGCGTTGGGTTATTTACCATATGGTAAATTACTTACTAGCTTGTCGACAAGACCTATTATCCTAAGCCGAGGCATTGGGTTATTTACCATGTTTGAAATGCATATCATGTTACACATAATCTAAGATTAACAAGTATACAAGTTGTTTTGCCTATGACCTTTAGCTAGTATGTTACCGTTTTTACTAATAGTGCAATCTACATTGGTAAACATAATACTAAAATCATCATTAAGATTACTTGTACTACAAAACTTAGAGTTTAAATCGCTACCATGCTCATCATTGGTAAATTCTACAAAGTCATGAAGAGTGTTGTTATGGATGTTTACGCAAGAAGTTTGAGGAAAGTATGGTTTAGCGAAAGCGTTTAATGATGGACCATTTTTACTCAGACATCTGACGCGTTGATCGCGTCAGTCAGCGCGTCAGTAACTTTTGGTTTGCAACCTTCCTTTATAAAAACAATAGATTTGTCTTGACTTGTAGATGTATTTTTATCATTTTCAGAAAAACCAAGACGTCCCTTGTCATGAGAGGGTTTTTGCTCATGTAACATTTTGTTTAAGTCAATACCACTTTTCTCAAATTTAACTATCAAGTTTATTAATCTCTTTATTGAGCTCATGTTTATCCGTTGCATGTTTTTCAATATCTCTTAATATGTATTCATTAAGTTTGATTAGTTCTTCATTTTCTTTTTGCAATCTAAGAATATCTAAAATATTATTAGATGGAGAAGAGTTAGATAATACCTCAAGGGCTTCAAGTGTCTTGAGATAAGTGACATCACAATGCGAGTGATTATCTTCCTTATAAGCACACCGAGTTACACCAACGAGTGCAATCTCTTGATCTCTACAATCATCTTGTTCATCATACCGTCTAGGTTGCATTGTTGATGTAATGACCCCTTTTTCTTCTATAGCTTCGTCTTTAGGAACAAATGAATCGATCTCTTCATTGGTGATGGCTCTAATGTTATCTAGAAATTCTTCATAAGTATGAAGACCATCAATTATCTTTTCAAAAGATAATTGTCCCAAACTTCTTGTTTCTTCAATCTTTGCTTCTTCAAGTTGCCAATTTTTGGAAGTAGCATGAACAAATTTTTCAATATGATTTTTGCTATGATAACTTGGATCTAATGAGTTCAACCTTGTAGTGATAGCATTGAATCTCATTAGACTAATATCAATAGTTTCATCATTTGAGATAGAGAACTCTTCATATTGTTGAATGAGAGAGTCTATCATGTTGGCCTTGACTTGTGAAGTATCATGATGAACAAGAAGAAGTAAGTCCCAAATCTCCTTCGCGGTCTTGTACATGCACAACCTCTCAAGCTCCTCTTGAGGTAGAGCATCAAATATCATCATTTTGGCTCGAACATTCTTGTCGGCCATCTTCTTTTCCTTATTATCAAAATTACCATTTTGGAAAATGTACCACAAGTCATAATCCTTAGACCTAACATAGGTCTCAAATAGGATTTTCCAAAAACGGAATCCTTCGTATTCAAACAAAGGTGGTCTTTTAATAGAATGCCCCTCTCTATAGTTCTCTTGAGCCATGGATCTATACTCTACTTTTCCAAAAACCTTATTTAGGATTTTAGACTTTTGGGAAAGAAGTTTTTGACTTAAAACTACTTCTCGGGAAGGCTTTAACGCTCAAAAACTTGAGTATCCTGCTCTGATACCAATTATAGAACCGTAGAGGGGGGGGGGGGTGAATATGGTTTCCTCAGCTTTTTAGATGTTTAAAAACTTTAAGCCAAAAAGAAAACCAAGTGGTTGTATAATCAATCCAACAACCACTATCACAACCAAATTATATAAAGCACGTAAAGAACACAATGATATATACTGGTTCGGGATGGGGGGTTTATACCATGCGTACGTCCAGTTGCGAATCCGCGACTCTGATACTATTCACTAGTATAATCCTTTCGGTGGACTATAAACCATTACAATTCACTCCACCGATATTCACCAATATCGATGCTCATAAAGAAGGAGTTACTCACCAACGGTATTCCGCCCTCGGAAACCACCCAAAAGAACCTCACGATTCGACTTTACCTAAGGATCACAAAGATCTCTACCAAGACTTCCACCCGGAAGTACCAAACCCCAACTAGATCCCCAATGATCTAGGCTTGGTCACCAAGACACAAGACTTCCCTTACAAACAATTGAATGAATGAATGAATGTTTGTTCAACCAAGTCCTAACCTAACCTAGAGACTCGATTATAATAGAAAGGGTATAAGAAAGAAGACCCTCGACACAATCACAAGAGTTGATTAGGTTCTTGTGATTCTTCCCTTGCAAAGATATGTGTTCTTCCAAAGATGTTAGTGTGAAAATCAAGAACACAAGACTAGAGATAGAGAGATTGAGAGATTTGAGAGTATTTAGAGAGAAAGAATCTAGAGAGAAAGAATAATGGCAAGGGGTGAGGAATACAAGAGGCAAGGGTGGTATTTATAGGCCAAGAACCCAAACTTGGGAAATTTTACCGAGGCCGGCGCGTCACCCGCGCGTCAGCGCGCTAGGCTTCTGTAAACTTTCCCAAGTGTTGGGTTTTTGGATCTTATAAATACCCATCCTTGCTAAACCCCCAATTGTACTTCACACAAAACCTTAACATTAATCATTCTAAGGTTTACAAACTCAAATAGCTAATTTGGAAATCATTTGTGAAGTTCTTAAAGAGAAACCAAATTACCAAGGGTTTAAAGTGTAGATAGGGTAATTTAGAAGAGGTAGAAGTGTATCTCCTCACATGGCATAGAAAAGAGAGAAAGAATATGCCAAGGAATATTCCAATGCTTGGGGGGGGGAAGAATGTGATGAAGGGTTGAGATGAAATGGTTTGAATTTGATGGCTAGGATCAAAGGGAGCCTCCCTTGGTTTTTCAAACAATTTGGCATGTGGTGAATGTGGATGGATGAGATGATCTCATTAGAAATGGATGGCTAAGATCAAGTATGCCTAGGTTAGGGTTGAAGAGGATATTCCAAGGAATATGCTTTGCTTGGGGGGAAAGGAGAAATGGAGGGTTGAGATGGTTTCATTTGAAATAGATGGATGAGATCAAAGGGAGCCTCCTTTGCTTGGGGGGAAATGTTGGATCAATGGTTGAGATTGTTTTGGTTTAAATTCAATGGCTAAGATCAATCACATGTGGTGGTATAGGGAAGAGGGATTGGATGGGTGGTTGAGATGTGTTTGATTTGAATTCAATGGCAAGGATGAAAGGAGCCATATTAGGGTTTCCAACAATTGGCATGTGTTAAAAATAAAGGGTTGAGATGTGTTGTAAGGGAATGGATGGTTGAGATGTAGTGTATAAGGGAATATGTAAGGGTGTAAGAGATTGTGTAAGAGAATATTTGATTTGGATATGATTGGTTTTGTCTTATGCATAAATGGGATTAAGAAAGGATTAAGACATAATCTAGTTGTCATTAAGAAGAAAAGGTTTAGACAATTATGATTATAAGTTGAGAAAATCATAGGTTACTTATAAGTTCAAGTAACACAACGTCAAGAATCCATAGTTTCATATCTCTTGACTTTCCACGACTTGACGTTCTCAACTAATACCTTGGTTCAAACAAGTTAAGTGCTTTGCCTTGATGTAAAGCATAATCGAAGTGGGAAAGGATGCGTTTACGCAAAGTGACCTTTGACTTAGTTTGACCAATAAGGGAGTGAACCCTTTACATAATTAGAGAAGACGTAAGCACTGGATATAAGCATATGGATGCTTCAACACGATGTTACGTGAAATATACAAGCTCCCTAAGTTTAGAAAAGCCTTGGCTAGAGGCGATAGTTACAAAACATGAGTTGGCGTTTTCCCGTAAATGGGTGTTCTAAAAGTGGGATCTCTCAAGTCTCAAAAGTCATTTCGAGTGTTCTCAATTAAGCTCATAACATATTCATACCTATATTGAAAGATCCACATTTGTCGGGTAAGGGGAAAGCCGACTTTCAAAAGCCCAGAACCATACAGACTCCTGGTGCGTCACCCGCGCATTGACGCGCGGGCAGCGCGCCAGGAGCAAACATTGGCTCCGGCGATTTTGAGCTAACGTTTGTTATTTTATGTGTTTTGATGGTTTGTTTGTCATCATTAAAACATAAAGAGATCTTGATCATGTTGCCTCAACAAAACACTTAAGGTATTTTATGTTCAAATCCTAGATTAAGGAGTTTGGGTTTTAACAGACCCAATAAAATAGATCTTAAACTTGGTTACTGTTTGATGAATTTCACCCCAAAAACTAACCTATAGCAACATTGGTATCATCATGGACCTTACCAAATTGATTCTTGGGCGTTTGGAGGTCTTTGCCTTGCAACAAATAAATTGCATACAAACAACTTTCACCTTGTGCAAAAAGAGGGGTGATTGAAGACCCGTTTTGGTGGTGGCCACAAAGATCAAGCATGCGAGTGTTGTCATTATTATTCATAGCAGCAAGTAACACAAGAAGTTGATGCTTCTTATATCCAGCATGCTGGTCACCGAAGTTGATGACATCAACAGCTAAACCCCTCTCTTTTAAATTGGTTCCAAGTTTTGTATATTGCTTGTCAATATCACAAAGAGGACCTCTAGCAAACACAACCAGCCTTTTAATAAGGTTTTCGTGTTTTTTTTTTGAGATAGAACAAACCCATCATGAGGGCAGTTACTGAGAGTGTTTCACCACCAGCATTTACGAAACCACGAACTCGACTCATGATCAGTGAAAGGTGTTTAGTAGGTTCAACCACAACACGGGTATGATATGAAAATACACTAACATCGATTGCATGATGATTCTTACCACCCATTGCCAGAACGCCAACATTATTCTCTGGATCAGATTGGAGGTACTTTTCATAATAGACTCTAATAGCATCAATCTGACGCAAGAAACTATATGATCTGGAGTGTTCCATCCAACTAGAAGTGTCCACATAAATCATTGTAACAACATTCATTAGGTCGGGAGAGTTTCCCAGAGCTATTCTTTGTGCGGTGGACAATGGTTGATGCCAAAAAGCACCCGGTGTCAGGGTGTCCCCGCTACTCCACATCTTTTTCTTGTTGATTGATTAAATAATTGATTGATTCAATGAATAATGAGAGAATACATATAACCTAATATTTATAGCCTAACGCTTAGGCTTATACTAATCCTAGTCTAACACAGAAACTAATCCAAAACTAATACTAATACTTTAACAAAACTGTTTGTTGAGTTATTGGCGAGTTTTTCTTTCTTGAGAAAAATTTAACAGCCATCCCCTCCATTTGGTTCATGAGACTAGGCTGACTAGCCAACTGTATCCATGTGGGCTTTAAAGAAAACATCTTAAACTAAACTTTATGATATATTTATAAACATGACTATACGCTGATGTTAAAAGTACGAGTTACTTACGTTAGAGAAAGGGTTAATGGCATGTAATAGCAACAAACTTTCTGAAATGTTCACATATCAGTTATAAACCCAATAAATTACCACAATGCCCATCAAACTTTCAAATTTTAGCTTGATATCATACTTTTGCTTACATGGCATGTGATGCGTGGGGATTGCACCAGGCTTTACCTCTCGAGGGATCTCGAGAAGCTTACAACCCCCACCAGGCAGTGTACCTGATCGATGTAGTATAGTATAATGACAAGTACCGGGGGATTGATCGTTCATCTAGGAATAGTGTCGCTAGGATTAGAAAACCTAAAGACTATGTCTAGAGATGAGGGATGATTCTTTTTGTATTTTTATTTTTTTTGAAAGCAAATTAAAATCTCGGGTTTGAAGGATTTGGGCGGAATTAGTTGCTAGTCAACTAACCCAATACTAAGATGCAATCAAAATAAAATACTAGAAATGAAAATAAACTAAATTAACTAAGGTTGTGAGCAATATGTGGGAGAAATGTGTTTACTTAGATTTCACTACTCCCTAGATATCTTTTACACGTTAATTAATTGTTATAGTTGCGTGGATGACGGATTGTATTCCTTAATACCATTCATGGGGTGGCGTACTTACTTCCCCAATCCTATGAGTGCCTACTTCACTCCTATGTCAGCCGGCTAAGAAGCTCCTAACATGGGATCATTCGAATTTACTCATGCATTAAATACAACCAATAAAACCTAGTACACATCGGTTCATGTTTCCTAAGACGTTCAAGCATGTTACACAATGGAGATCTGCCAGTTTTCTTAAGCCTAACATTGAAATCATTCATCCAATACAACCATAAACAAGTAATCAACACATAATTAACATCTAGGTTTCATTAGATCTAAGCAAACACAAGATAGATCTAGCCTAGCATGTTGAAATCAAGACAAGCACAAGATATAGACAACCAACACATAGACATATTGATTGAATTAAGAGAAGACTTATCTTAATAGCACATGAAAGGATTCAAGGGGTAAAAACCCTTGAATTTACTGTAAAATACGAGCTAGGGTTCACAAAGTTCGGCCCTAGGGTTTCTCCACACAAGTTTTCTCCTAATGAATGAAAATGAAAACTATATATAAATTTTAGAAGGTGATGACGTCAAGAACAAATGTATGACGCCGTCATCTCGCCGCCAAATAGTTCCTCGGACTGCCTAGATCTGGATTTGACGCCGTCATGTGTACACCTTATGCAGGCCGTCATGATTTTAACTCTTGACGCTCTACTTGTGACGCCTTCAGGTTTCTTCTGGGTCGTCATGGACTTTACTCTTGACACCGTCAGGAATTTCCTCTTGACGCCGTCATACACTGTTCTCAGCATGGAAAATTAAGTCTTTGGCGTTTTCTTCACTTTTATGCTCCAAAAACGTCCGAATTGCTTCCTTTTCCAGATTTCACTCCCAAAGTACCTAAAATCACAAAAGGAACAATTTAGGGTAATATTTGATCAAATAAAGTCAATTCCGGGCTTAAATGACCCTCTAAAAGTGGTTCATTTTTTGCCTCATCAGCATGCCCGACAATTGGCTACACTTTTTTTTAGTTAATTATGTAAATTTAGTTGTTTCAAAATACATATCAAACTTTGTCAAATGTTTCAAAATACCCATCAATCTTTGTCACATGTTTAGTGACGTGGACCATAACGGTACAAATTTATGACGTGACACGTACATTTGTCACTGACGCAGATTTTGGAGGTAAAAACGGGTTTTTATTGATATCAAAACAGAACAAACAAAGTTTGATGGGTATTGTGGTATTTTATTGGGTTCATAACTGATATGTGAATACTTGAAAAAGTCCGTTACTATTATATGTCATTAACCCTTAGAAAAAACATGAGAGCCGAAAAGGTGAGTTTGGACTTTAGAGTCTATAACTGAGTATCAATGGGCCTAACTTTCCTATCTAACCAAGTCTTATAAATTAGGTAGGGGATAGCTTATAAAGACCCCTTAAAATTACAAGTGATATTATTTATTTATTTATTTATTTATTTATTTATTTTTATAATTTTATTTATATTATAAAACTGTGAAACAAAAAATGGAGAACAAAAAATACAAAGTTTAACAAGTCAAAAGTATTAAACTGATAAAAAGTATGAAACAGAAACTGATAAAAAATTGTGTTGTACTGAAAACAGATGGTCAAAAGAGGGTGGAGATTGTACTTTTTGTACTTATTAGTGGGCCAGGAGGGGTACCAATAACACAACCCGGTATGAAATAGGTACCAATAACACAACCCATTAGATATATTTTGCAACATGAGTGAGTGCGCCGTTTTAATCATTTTATTTATTGCAAACGGATAAAGAAAAGGTTTTCCTTCAGGTCTTTTATTTTTAATACTTGGGAAGTTAAGTATTTGACTCACATCTATGTGGCTTGATTGATATATCTTTGGACCAATTTTGACCTTTTGTGACCACCCCAAATGTATATATAGTAATGTTTGAACCCTAAGACTTTTTATGAAGATGTTAGGTGTTTTACCTCCAAGTCATTTAGTGGCCGTTACAGTAAGTAAAAAATGCATAGTCAGATGCCTTTTTGGAAAAGTTCATTTACCATCAGCTAGGGGTGTAATTGTCTACATTTATCTCCCTCATACTTCACTTCGACATAATCAAGTATTGATGTTGTTGTTGTTGAGGCAAAATTGACGAGATATCCTAATGTTTTTAGTGATGACAAATAAACCTTCGAAACACATAAAATAACAAACGTTAGCCAAGTTCTCCCGCCTCACATGTCTGCTCCTGATGCGCTGCCCACGCGTCGACATGCCAAGCTTCTATGAATGTCGGGACAAATTTTGAAAGTCGGCTTTGCCCTTACCCGACAAACGTGAATCTTTCAATACATGTATGAATATACTATGTGATTAATTGAGAACACTCGGAACGAGTTTTGGGATTAGTGAGCTCCAACTTTTAGAATACCCGTTTTCGGGAAAACGTCAACTCAAGTTTTCTAACTCTCGCCTCTAGCCAAGGCTTTTCTAAACCTAGGGAGCTTATATATATTTCACGTAATATCAAGTGAAAGCATTCATATGCTCATAACCTGTGCTTACGTCTTCTCTAATCACGTAACAGGTTTACTCCCTTATTGGTCAAACTAAGTCAACAGTCACTTTGCGTAAACGCATCCTTTCCCACATGGGATATGCATTACATCAAAGCAAAGCAATTGGCTTGTTTGGACCAAGGTGTTAGTTGAGTACGTCGAGTCGTGGAAAGTCACGAGTTATGAGATTATGGATTCTCGATGTTGAGTTACTTGAGATTATAAGTAACCTTTGAATTTCTCAAACTATAATCATGTTTGTCCAACTTCTTTTCTCTCTAATGACAACTTGATTATTTCTTAATCTCTTCTTAATTACTTTTCACATAAAACAAACCCTTCCAAATCCTATCACCAACATCTTCCTAATATTCCCTTACACCTCTTATACTTTTAACTTTTGTCTCTCACTTTCTCACACAAGATTTCCCTTTTACAATATTCTTTCCACTTTATACATTCCCCACATATTCTCTTTTCTACACACGCATACTTACACATACAACTCATGTACACACACCTTTACATTCAAAATATACATACTTCACTCACATACTCCTCTTCACACATGCAGGGCTCCCTATCTAATCACTCTAACATATTCCTTACATTTTTACACACATCATATCCAACCAACATATTCCTTACACTTCCAACAACTTTATTTACAAAATACATACACTACTCACAACAATCTCATTCTCTACACACACTAGGCTCCCCATCACATCCCATACTTACAAATTCCCTCACACACATCTCTTCACTCTTACACAATCTAACTCATACCTTATATTCCTTACACACTCTTCATCCAAACATCAATTTCAAACAAACACATCTCAACCATCTATTTCACCTTCTTCTCTATGAAATGGAATATTCTTTAGCATATTCTTCTCTTAACCCAACCATGGTTCACTTCTAACCCAATCATGGTTTGTTCTTTACACACACACACACCTCTCTAACCCAACGTTGCTTACTCCTAACTTAACCATGGTTCATTCTTAACCTAACCTCACTCACTCTTCCTTATAAAGGAATATACCATGGCATATTCTCTTATCTCTTTTATGCCATGTGAGGAATACCTATTCTACCCCTACCCAATTACCCTTTCTACCTTTCTATCTTTGGTAATTGGTTTTTTATAAACACTTCACAAAACATTTTACAAATTGACTATTTGAGTTGGTAAACCTTAGAATGATTAATGTTAAGGTTTAAGTATGTGAAGTACAATTGGGGGTTTAGCAAGGTTAGGTATTTATTAGGCTAGTCTCGGTAAATTTTTCCCATGTTGGGTCTTTGCCTATAAATACCCCACCTTGGCTCTTGTATTCCTCACCCATTGCCATTATTATTTCTCTCTACATTCTTTCTCTTTAATCCTCTAATTATATCTTGTGTTCTTAGTTTATCACACTAACATCTTTGAAAGAACACATCTCTTTGCAAGGGAAAAATCACAAGAACCTAATCCACTCTTGTGATTGTGTCGAGGGTCGTTGATTGAGGCTAAACCGTCAACTTATATTGACCAAGTGATGGTCAACAAGGTTAAAATTAATTTTTACACTAATTAATTATTAATTATTAATTAAATACCAATTATTACTAATTATTAATTATTAAATAACTTAAATACAATATTATATTAATTAAATACTAGAAAAATGAAAATAAAATTTCTAAAATTATAAAATAACTAAAAATAAGTTTTAAAATTAAAAATAAGTCTTTTTGTCTTTTTGTGGATTTTCTATTAATTAATTACTAATTAATTACTAATTAACTAATTAAACTATTTTAAATTAAGAAAAATACCAAATGAACAGTAAAAATTCTAATAAAATTTCTAAAATTATTTTATAACATATAAAAGCTATAAAAAATATAAAAACTAGGTTTTGCTTAATAAAAACTAATTATGCTATTTTAAACTTAATATTAATTAATTTCTAATAAAACTAATATTAAATATAATAAATACCAAATGATGAAATAAAAATCTGAGAAAATTAATATAAATACTTTAATATAAGATATAATTAATAAAAATATAAAAATGACAAGTACTTAATAAAAATTTAAAAATGAAAATTAAAATTAAATTACATTAAATAGAAACTATCAGTTAATTTTAAATTTGTTTTTCTTGATTTTTCTTTTACAAACTTATTTAATACTTAAAAACAAACACTTTTGGTAAAAACAAACTTTTTGGAAATCAAAAATAAGCCAGAATAAGCCAATAAGTTGTGATAGTTGACTTTGTTTGACCAAATGGTAAAATGAGCTGAATTGGGCTACAGTGGGACCCACAATGGTTAAATCTGAGCTAAATAAGTTAAGTTAACTTGAATAAGCTGGAAAAAGCACAATTGGACCTCAGAATAAGCTATAAGCACAAAATAAGCAACACCAAAACCAAATCTGACTCAGAAAGGGGGACAAGGTTAGGGACCAAATTCAGGTGGGACCCAGGGCTTCCTAGGTCAAAACTATGGTCAAAATAGAAAGTGTGGTAGGAAGGGGGTTGAAGGAAACAAGGTTTGTGGCATGGGACCCACTGAGGTGGCCAGAACACCACCACAAAGTGGTGGTGGTGGACTGCTTATCTGTGTGCAGAGCAGGGGTTTGCCCTGCTAGTGTGTTCCAGGCCAAGTGGGGCCCAAGAAAAAAATTGGAAAAATCAAAGGAGCTTGGAAACTAAAATTAGAGCTGGTAGAGAACAAATTTGAACAAGTTTCAACCTTTAATTCAACTCACATAAATCCCAACAATTGCCACAATATTTGGAAAAACCTGATGAACACAAATTGACTTTTCAATGAAACTTGCAATTTTGACCTTTATGGATTTTGATTGATTCCTAGACACTGAAAACTTGTTCATAAGTTAAAATTAAACCAGAATAAGTTAAGAGAACCATTTATCTAATGAAATGTTGGTTGTTTAGACTCAATAGCCACCACAGTTAACTGTGGTGGTGAGAATTATGGGATATTGACTTTTTGCAAAACACAACTGACTTTTATGGTTAAAATGACCTACTGAGACATAAATAAACATGCATAAACTAAAAATAGCAGCAATCACAAACTAGATCACAGAGTATGCTCTAATCCAAACACCCCTATAACTAACTGTGGGTTGAGTTTTACACTACCACAAGCTTATTACAACTGAGAAACTAAAGCAATGATCTAAAACATGCTACATTAAGTCTTAAACAACAAGAAGTAACAACTAAAAATAATCAAACAGAAGCAATTCACAGAAGCATACTTATAAAATTAAAAATGGAAATTAAGCTGAGATGTAATAATTATACCTTAAGTCAGTGACCTAAAGCTCATTTGAGCCTATCAACAAGCTTCTTAACCAAAAAGCCTCCAACAACTCACCCCTGAGTCAGCTTACCACACTCATGAACTTAGGTTGACTTTTGTTGACTTGAGAATTTTTGATGGCAAAATGGTGTTTTGAACTAAACTATGCTCACAACAAGCTGTGTGCAGCTTAACTAAGCTTAGTGACCAAGGTTTAAAGCTTAAGAAAGTTATTTAGAGCACAACTGAATTTGAGTTTAACTAATAAAATTAGATTATGAGTACTTGCAATAAGAAACTTAAATTACTTTGATTAAAAGTTTACATTTGCTCTTGAACAAGAAATTACAAAGCTGACATTAAAAGTTTACATTAAATTGAACTAAATTAAACTAAAACTAAAAATTAACTACTCTACACTAGATAACTCCCTGCTTCCTTCTTTTTTTTTTTCTCTTTTATAAGCCTTGGCAGGGTTCCTTAACTTTTCCCACTTCAGTATAGCCATTGGATTGGCTTGGGTGATCTCAACCGTTCAAATCCCATATTGGCGGAAAAATTGGATTGGGCAATTGGTGGGGTTAGGTGTAGTAGTTGGTGCAATAAATGAAGAGGGGGAATGTATGTGAAGAGTTGGTGAGGGTTTAGTGGAAAAGGAGGAGGGGGAAGGTGGGCAAAAGCCTGGTAATTAGGGAGATGGTTTAGGGACGATGAACAGTAAACCTGGGTTGGGGGTTGACTGGTCAACGAGCCAGGGTAATATTAGTTTAGGGTGGGCTTTGGTTAGTGGGCTGTGGGGGTTTGGGGTGGGCTAAGGTTTTGTTGGTTTTGGGTAATAGAAATATTAAGGGTCCGTATGGTAAGTAGTAAACAACAAGGACCATAAATGTAAAACTGCCAAAAGTTTAGGGACCTGAATTGTAACTTTCCAACATTTATTATAAGGACCAATATTGACAAGTTTGAAAATCATAAGGACCAAATTTATAATTTTCCAAAATTTGAACCCCGAGGACTAAAATTAACATTTTCCAAAAGTTTAGGGGTTAAACTTGTCATTTTGTAAAAAAATTTATCCATGGACCAAATTTGAACATTTTTGAACTTCCAAGGACTAAAAATGATTTTTCATCCAAAATTATCCCACCAGGGACCAAATCTGCCAAAGTTTGAAACTTCAGGGGCTAAATTGTAAATTTCCAAAACTTTTCCAATTTTTCACCAAAGGACTAAATATGACAACTTATGATTTCAAAAGGACCTTTGGTGATAATTTTCCATATTTTGAATATCCAGGGACTTGTTTTGTAATTTTATGAAAGTTGGGGGACTGAAACTGCCAATTTTGCAAACTTTATACGTTTTTCATCTGTTTTTGCTCGTTTTGCATCTAAAACATATAAAACACAATTTTGAAATATTTTTAGTATTTTGATGCATTTCTGAGTGTTTTTGTATGTTTTGCAGTTCAGATTAGACCAAAAATGATGAGTGTTTGAGCACTCATCAATCCCCCACACTAAACTATTGCTAGTCCCTAGCAATACTGTTTTGAAAACTTGATGGATTTTAAACTCTTTACCAAAAGCCATCACTTCTGGAGTAGCCAGGTGTAAGAACTGTGGCACACCTGATAACCGTGTGATTTTGAGCAAACCACCAGCTGTCAACGGATTTGATTAGTCTTTACCAAAAGCCGTTTGCTTCTGGACTAGCCAGCTCTTGATGGAATAGTCAACATCTTGGTGAGCTGATTACCAATTATGGATTTTCCACGGCCTTTACCACAAGCCATAATCTTGTGGGCTAGCCAACTCATTTGTTTTTGGGGAGTTGATGAACCATACAATTTTGGGCAAATTGCCAGCCGTAAACGGATTTGAGATGTCTTTACCAAGAGCTGTTTGCTCCTGGACTAGACAATCCCTTTTGTCAGTTAGACAAGGCGGACTGATTACCACAAAAATTTTGAAGCACCAGTGAAAAAATTTTTGAAAAATTTTTAAAATTTTGGCTAAAACGAGGGTATTATATAGTAAAATGTGATAAAATTCGCTAGAATAGCGAATACCCCCCCACACTTAGCATGAATATTGTCCTCAATATTCAAAATCCCGGCTATTATGCCGACATTTTGAACGTAAAAGGGCAACATTACAAGCTAAGCGTGGAAAACACCATTTTGTATTTTCACTCTTGTAACCATAGCATGGGGGACTCCCCCACACTTAGGGTGAAAATCCTATAAGCATGCTACTGTTTTTGTTTACCGAGTCGCTAGCTTGACTCGATCCCGAATTCATTTGTCCTTGGGGAATGTGGAAGAAGTGATCTCCATCAGAGTTTCATTCAAGATGTTTGGACAAACATATGAAGCACGTGAAAGTTCCACACTGATGAGATAAGTACCCGGCTCAAGATAATGATACATGAAAATGCCGAGATCAAAGATAGTGTCCTCACTCCCGAAGGAGTGAAGAAGAGAAGAAGTCACCCTGTAGGTGAAGAAAAGGAAGAAAATCATGATAAAAAGCATGATTTGATCTTCTTCCTCAAGAGGAGGCTCCGTAGCCTGAGTTTGGATTTCAAAGGTTAAGCTCGTAAACAACCCGGGAGGGTGGGTGGGAATTTGCAAATTCTCATGATTGAGTGCATCTCCCCCCGGGCTATCAAACTCCGGAGGAGTTATGATATGATGAGTGAGTTCACCGGAGAACTCCTCATGAAGAGAATCATTCACAAGATGTGAATCTGTGAACTCGTGTTCCGGAATAGACTCATCACAATCCTCGTCAAAGATAGGATTGTTAGAAATCATAGTGAATTCAGATTCGAATTCAAATAGAGGATTGGTGAGAGTCGTATTGAATGTTTCGGGAACAAAGTGAATATTATTCTCTGTTGGATTTTCGGGATAAGAAGTGAGTGACGGATCATGATAAAGGAGACTTTCAATTTCTCCCAGATCGGCTTCGAAGTCAAGGAGACCATCATCACCTTCCAATGAAAGTGGATTGATGTGAGTAAGTTCATCGGTGAACTCCTCAAGAAGATGATCAGCATCAGAATGTGAAACTGACGCCTCAACATACTCGATGTCTCCATAAGATATACAATCATCGCTAAAATCTGAGAAAATCTCAAATTGATCTTTAGGACACTCAATAGGGGAAGGAATATCACATACATGATCCAAAGTTCCCTGTGACTCTCTCGGGATTGGGACAAGGTTCTCAACACTAGACTTTATGAATTCGTCCGATTCCTTTGCAGGAATAGTGTCAAGATGCTCATCCCCCATGTTCAGAGAGTGAGTGTGAACTTCGGGTGTGATAACAACAGACTGAGGGAGATGAGAGGAGCTAGTATTCATGGAATTTTCAAGTTCCATTTGTTCAACGGCTAGTAATTTCCCCGTCTCATTATTTTCTCCCTGATTTTCCGTGGGAGGAATCACAAATGATAAATCTGATGAACCCTTATAAAATTGAAGGATATCAAGGGTGTCGTCATTATCACTATCATCATCACAGTCTAGAAGAGCAGCTTGACGAAATTTGGCACGTGTTATAGCTGCTTGCTCTAAGACAAGTAATTCCTCCATACTCAATTCGTTTCTAGCCTCTCGTTCTTCAGCAAGTAATTCTGCCATAGATTTCTCACGAGAGTCTTGAAACGGTGTAGTAACCAACTCCTCCTTAAGTTCTTTTAAAATATCAAGAGCCTTTAGTAAAAGGTCTTGCTCGGTTTCTTGAGGAGTTGTGTGAATCATATCGTACTGTGGAGGTGGGTCTGAAAACGAATAGTCGTAATTGTTACAAGGAAATGGATTCCTTGTTTGACAATCCGAGCTAGAGTGTGGACCTCCACAGTAATCACGACAGTAAAACTGATGTGGCTGTGGGTTGTGTGTGCTAGAGTCATAATCGTTATCAGGAAACTGCTCATAGACAAGCGTGTTTCCCGATTGACAATCATAACTGTAGTGTGAACCACCACAGTACTCACAACAGTAAAACTGTTGAGTCTCGTGGTGTGGTAACTGATGGAATGAATCAGTTGTGTCATGGTAAGAATAAGGATTCTGGTTATAGACAGACCTGTTTCCCGACTCTACCATGCCACAGCTGGGGCAATTGCCACCATTATGAGGATTACCACACCATTGGCAAACCAGAAAGTGTGGATGAGACATAGAAAGAATCAAATGTGTATAGAGGGTGAGGAAATGAGAATCAAAAGGGTAGGAGGGTGAAGAAGGATATTTTTGGTGTTTTTGGAAATCATTTTGTACAAATGATAAAGAAAATGTTTTTGTGTTTTTTGTGTTCATTGAAAACTTGATTTAAAAAGTTTTCGTGAACGGTTTTGTTTTGAAAATAGGAAAATATGAACAAAGGATGGATAAATGTACAATGGAACGAATTCCAAAGACACTAATCAGAAAAACCGTTTAGAATAGCGCGTACACCTCCCCGGCAGCGGCGCCAAAAATTGATTGAGGCTAAACCGTCAACTTATATTGACCAAGTGATGGTCAACAAGGTCAAAGGCCTAGAGTCAATGCTCCCCGGAATATAGGGTTTCCCCGGGTCGTTATGTCCCGACGAGGTGTGGATTGTAATCAAACGGTTTCGTGATCGGGTGAATTTGGATGGAAAGAGGTTTTGAGTGTGATTAAACTACGGAATATACAAGAGAATAGCTTAAATAAGTTATATGAATGATACGGGAAACTAGGAAAAACCAGAAACGATTTAAACCTAAAAACGCGTACGTTACGTTTAAATAAAACGTAAACGTACAAAATTAAAAGTGAAAACGGAAATCTGAAAACACCCAGGAGGTGAAAATGACTTTTTTACAAACTTAAAGGTGAAAGAAACTTTTTAGAAAATTAAAATTAATTTTTACACTAATTAATTATTAATTATTAATTAAATACTAATTATTACTAATTATTAATTATTAAATAACTTAAATACAATATTATATTAATTAAATACTAGAAAAATGAAAATAAAATTTCTAAAATTATAAAATAACTAAAAATAAGTTTTAAAATTAAAAATAAGTCTTTTTGTCTTTTTGTGGATTTTCTATTAATTAATTACTAATTAACTAATTAAACTATTTTAAATTAAGAAAAATACCAAATGAACAGTAAAAATTCTAATAAAATTTTTAAAATTATTTTATAACATATAAAAGCTATAAAAAATATAAAAACTAGGTTTTGCTTAATAAAAACTAATTATGCTATTTTAAACTTAATATTAATTAATTTCTAATAAAACTAATATTAAATATAATAAATACCAAATGATGAAATAAAAATCTGAGAAAATTATAATACTTTAATATAAGATATAATTAATAAAAATATAAAAATGACAAGTACTTAATAAAAATTTAAAAATGAAAATTAAAATTAAATTACATTAAATAGAAACTATCACTTAATTTTAAATTTATTTTTCTTGATTTTTCTTTTACAAACCTATTTAATACTTAAAAACAAACACTTTTGGTAAAAACAAACTTTTTGGAAATAAAAAATAAGCCAGAATAAGCCAATAAGTTGTGACAGTTGACTTTGTTTGACCAAATGGTAAAATGAGCTGAATTGGGCTATAGTGGGACCCACAATGGTTAAATCTGAGCTAAATAAGTTAAGTTAACTTGAATAAGCTGGAAAAAGCACAATTGGACCTCTGAATAAGCTATAAGCACAAAATAAGTAACACCAAAACCAAATCTGACTCAGAAAGAGGGACAAGGTTAGGGACCAAATTCAGGTGGGACCCAGGGCTTCCTAGGTCAAAACTATGGTCAAAATAGAAAGTGTGGTAGGAGGGGGGTTGAAGGAAACAAGATTTGTGGCATGGGACCCACTGAGGTGGCCAGAACACCACCACAAAGTGGTGGTGGTGGACTGCTTATCTGTGTGCAGAGCAGGGGTTTGCCCTGTTAGTGTGTTCCAGGCTAAGTGGGGCCCAAGAAAAAAATTGGAAAAATCAAAGGAGCTTGGAAACTAAAATTAGAGCTGGTAGAGAACAAATTTGAACAAGTTTCAACCTTTAATTCAACTCACATAAATCGCAACAATTGCCACAATATTTGGAAAAACCTGATGAACACAAATTGACTTTTCAATGAAACTTGCAATTTTGACCTTTATGGATTTTGATTGATTCCTAGACACTGAAAACTTGTTCATAAGTTAAAATTAAACCAGAATAAGTTAAGAGAACCATTTATCTAATGAAATGTTGGTTGTTTAGACTCAATAGCCACCACAGTTAACTGTGGTGGTGAGAATTATGGGATATTGACTTTTTTGCAAAACACAACTGACTTTTATGGTTAAAATGACCTACTGAGACATAAATAAACATGCATAAACTAAAAATAGCAGCAATCACAAACTAGATCACAGAGTATGCTCTAATCCAAACACCCCTATAACTAACTGTGGGTTGAGTTTTACACTACCACAAGCTTATTACAACTGAGAAACTAAAGCAATGATCTAAAACATGCTACATTAAGTCTTAAACAACAAGAAGTAACAACTAAAAGTAATCAAACAGAAGCAATTCACAGAAGCATACTTATAAAATTAAAAATGGAAATTAAGCTGAGATGTAATAATTATACCTTAAGTCAGTGACCTAAAGCTCATTTGAGCCTATCAACAAGCTTCTTAACCAAAAAACCTCCAACAACTCACCCCTGAGTCAGCTTACCACACTCATGAACTTAGGTTGACTTTTGTTGACCTGAGAATTTTTGATGGCAAAATGGTGTTTTGAACTAAACTATGCTCACAACAAGCTGTGTACAGCTTAACTAAGCTTAGTGACCAAGGATTAATGCTTAAGAAAGTTATTTAGAGCACAACTGAATTTGAGTTTAACTAATAAAATTAGATTATGAGTACTTGCAATAAGAAACTTAAATTACTTTGATTAAAAGTTTACATTTGCTCTTAAACAAGAAATTACAAAGCTGACATTAAAAGTTTACATTAAATTGAACTAAATTAAACTAAAACTAAAAATTAACTACTCTACACTAGATAACTCCCTACTTCCTTCTTTTTTTTTCTCTTTTATAAGCCTTGGCAGGGTTCCTTGACTTTTCCCACTTCAGTATAGCCATTGGATTGGCTTGGGTGATCTCAACCGTTCAAATCCCATATTGGCGGGAAAATTGGATTGGGCAATTGGTGGGGTTAGGTGTAGTAGTTGGTGCAATAAATGAAGAGGGGGAATGTATGTGAAGAGTTGGTGAGGGTTTAGTGGAAAAGGAGGAGGGGGAAGGTGGGCAAAAGCCTAGTAATTAGGGAGATGGTTTAGGGACGATGAACAGTAAACCTGGGTTGGGGGTTGACTGGTCAACGAGCCAGGGTAATATTAGTTTAGGGTGGGCTTTGGTTAGTGGGCTGTGGGGGTTTGGGGTGGGCTAAGGTTTTGTTGGTTTTGGGTAATAGAAATATTAAGGGTCCGTATGGTAAGTAGTAAACAACAAGGACCATAAATGTAAAACTGCCAAAAGTTTAGGGACCTGAATTGTAACTTTCCAACATTTATTATAAGGACCAATATTGACAAGTTTGAAAATCATAAGGACCAAATTTATAATTTTCCAAAATTTGAACCCCGAGGACTAAAATTGACATTTTCCAAAAGTTTAGGGGTTAAACTTGTCATTTTGTAAAAAATTTTATCCATGGACCAAATTTGAACATTTTTGAACTTCCAAGGACTAAAAATGATTTTTCATCCAAAATTATCCCACCAGGGACCAAATCTGCCAAAGTTTGAAACTTCAGGGGCTAAATTGTAAATTTCCAAAACTTTTCCAATTTTTCACCAAAGGACTAAATATGACAACTTATGATTTCAAAAGGACCTTTGGTGATAATTTTCCATATTTTGAATATCTAGGGACTTGTTTTGTAATTTTATGAAAGTTGGGGGACTGAAACTGCCAATTTTGCAAACTTTATACGTTTTTCATCTGTTTTTGCTCGTTTTGCATCTAAAACATATAAAACACAATTTTGAAATATTTTTAGTATTTTGATGCATTTCTGAGTGTTTTTGTATGTTTTGCAGTTCAGATTACACCAAAAATGATGAGTGTTTGAGCACTCATCAGTCGTCTTATCTTTACCCTTTCTATTACAATCGAGTCTCTAAGTTAGGTTAGGGTTTGATTGAACAAACAATCTTTTATTCTTTCTATTTGTTTGTAAGGGAAGTCTTGTTTCTTGGTGACCAAACCTAAATCATTTAGGATCTAGTTGGGGTTTGATACTTCCAGTGGGAAGTATTGGTAGTGGTCTTGGTGACCCTTAGGTGAAGTCGAATCGCGAGATTCTTTTGGGTGGTTTCCGAGGGTGGAATACCGTTGGTGAGTAACTCCTTCTTTGTGAGCATCGATATTAGGGAATATCAGTGGAGTGAATTGTAACGGTTTGTAGTCCACCGAAAGAATTATACTAGTGGAATAGTATCGTGTCGTGGATTCGTGATGAGTATGTAAATACTCATCATTTTTACCGTATTTTAACTGTCAAAACACGTGAAAACACTCAAGAATGCATCAAAATAATGAAAATATGTAACAATTCGCAATTTCAGGTTAACTTTTATTCCCGAAAATTTCACTATTCACTTTTTACTATTCACTTTACTATTCACTTTTTACTATTCACTTTTCACTATTCATCTCAGAAATTTTTATTTCATATTCTCGTAAGTTAAACTATTTTAACGATAATCCGAGAGTTTGACGCTCGTCGGATCATTTCTGCAAAAATCACAAAGCCGTGTCCGATATTTACTTTTAGGTTTAAACGTCCTTCTAGCATCCCGATATGTCCATAAAACATTATAAACAATAGAAATATGATTTTCTCTCATTTTAGGACAATTCCAAAAGTTTCGGAATTTTACGTTTTTCAGTTCAGCGTTTTACGCGAATTGCGCGTTTTAGACCCGTGTTTCCAGTTTTTAGCAGGGTTTTCGCACCCGATAGAACCTACCACTCATTTTATATTTTATTATGGACTATATTGACATGTTTGACCATACTTTCAAGTTTAATATTTTTAGGATACCCGGTTTTACGTTTCGTGGCCTAAAAACTTACGGTTAGCAACTTACAGAGTCAAAACTAGCTCTATATCTAGGATAATACCAACCAAGGCACACCTCACCCTCCTTATCCATCTTGAACCGCCACTTAGGGGGGGGGGAGTCACCCTTTAGGTGTCTTGATCTTATGCTTAGTGATTTAGGATGATTACATGTGTTTTTCTTGCAAAAATATCCTAAAATCCTAACCTCCTCATTTTTAGTATAAAAGAGAGCATTCTCTTCCTTTCTCCATGAATACCAACGACCCAAAACACATAAAATAACCCATTGTGATCATGATTCTTTCAAGTTTCATCCATCATAAGTATAGCCTTATGTTCCTTGCATGATCCTTAACACCTTTCATCCATAAAACACTAAAATTCACCACAAAAACTCATCAAATTTCCAAGTGTTCTTAGTGAAGATTTTTACTAAAGGTTGTTTTTATGTTAGATTAGTGTTTATCAAGGGATTATAAGATAGGGTTTTTGATATGGAAGCATGGCTATGGTTGGAAAAGTTTAGCAAGATTTAGTAGTGATTCTTGGTTTTGATCTTGGTTCTAGTTAAGTTTCTTCACAAGTTGTAAGCAAACCCTTATACACTTTCTTGCTCAATATCATTTCATGCTTATTATGTTTCTTTCATGCTATATATGGTCTTTGTATTGTGTTCATGATGTTTAAAAATGGATAAAACAAGTATTGGTATACATATGTTAACTTATGACAAGCAAACAAGCAAACTAGTGATTTTTATGGAAAACCATGACCACAATAGTATAACTTTGATATTTGACACTTACTTACTGTTAAAGAGGACTTAACAAGGAAAACATAGCAATTTGAATCACCCAAAACGAGTACACGAGTCAAAAGTTATGACCATTTGAAGTTAGCGAAACCAAAACGGCAAATCTGCCTAATTAGCATTCTGATCAAATTATGATTTTTAAAGTCCCACTTCTGGTCCGATTCATCAAAAAGTTAAAACATGAAAGTTGTCCGGAACGACGTTTTCGTTCAGGAATTAAGAAGCTCGAGCCCTGAAAACGCTTTCTGAGTGATAATTTTCTTCAAATTCTTAACAGCCCGTTTTAAGTACCAAGTAACTATATAATTGTTATAATTAGATGAGACCAAGGGGTCTAATGACCTAAAGCCAAGACCACAACCATGGCTAAAGCCAAGGTTGAGTCTCAAGACCATGGTAACATGACCAAAGTCACGGCAAAGCCACGGCTAAAGACCATATAACTATTAAAGATCAAAAGCTTATATATATATATATATATATATATATATATATATATATATATATATATATATATATATATATATATATATATATATATATATATATATGTTATCGAATACTACAATAGTAGGGAGCCTCATGTGAGGAGTTCATTGAGTAAGCCGTCGAGACGAGTTGTGGATTTACGAGTTAAAGTGTCCTGGCTCCTCGAACGTTTACTTCATGACTTCTGAATTATGTCGGCCCGAACGGTAGTAAGAGATATACAAACTATACATGTTTCATAGACCACTTATATTCAAAGACTTACACTATATACTAAGTACTACATCATGAACATTATGCAAGAAATATATGGGCAATTCTTCGTATTCTTAGACGTTACTCAAAACCTAAGTTGCAACGTTCTATTATAGGCTGCTCTTAGAGACTTTCGCGATTCGACTACCACTATCATACTCATTACATAAGCTTAAGGTGAGTCATAGCCCCTACTCTTTTCGTACTTGTTTTAACTCTTGGGGGGGATACATGCTCAACTACTTGCTTACTTGTACAAATACTCAAAACATTTATACTTGATTGTTTTATACTTGATTGTCTTATACTTGATGGCATTATACTTGATTTCATACATACATGACTGTCTTTTATCTTTGGGAAGTGGCTCCCAGTAAACTTATATCTTTGGGAAGTGGCTCCCAGTAATCTTTGGGAAGTGGCTCCCAGTTGTCTTTGATACATCCTAACATTTGCGAATGTTTGGATACATCATAAAAGTGAGGTCTTCGGAGATGAAGTAGAGACTCACTACTAATTGCTTAATTGTCTTGATGAACTTATACATGTCTTTATTATACTATATTTGTAGCAGTGGGTTGTGAACACACAGGTTACAAGTCTCTTATGACGGGACTTGTAACTGAGTGGATTCACGATGCCTTTGCTGTGTGATCATTCTTTAAGGCTTTTTCAACTGTTTTAAGACAAACTCTATGAACTCACCAACCATTGTGTTGACACTTTAGCATGTTTATCTCAGGTTAGTAAGGCGATAGCTAGTGCGTGGAACTTAGAGTCAAGCTGCATATTCTGAAGACTTACGCTTTTATCATTTACCATTCAAAACATTTGTATACATTTATGTATCATACTTTGGAATCTCAAGTTTGTAACTCGGAATTTATTAATCGAATGGTAACTTTTCAAAACATCTCATTTAGAGTTCGTTTTCTATAACTTGTACTTTGTATTATGAAGTAGCACCCCTATGACACAGTCTTCCGCTGCGGTATTTTGGGGGTGTTACAGATTGGTATCAGAGCCTTGGTTATAGAGAACTAGGTTGCATTTAGTACCTAGACTATAACTGCTATATACGTTGGGACCTTCCTCTTTATTTGCCTTTCACACAATACATACACTTATGCTTTTTGGTTAGAGGTTTGCTTAGTTCCACGCTGTTAGATGATGTGACTTTAGTATTATAAGGAGCCCCAGAGATTCGTCGAGTCATTAAAAACATGGAGCTCAGTAATAACTAATTAGTTAACTTAATCTTGTGTTTGATGAGACACAAGATTTGAGTTAAATAATATTATTGCTTAGCTTTAGGGATTTGATGACTGGATTATCTTACCATCTGCCTCAGAAGGCGGATTTTGTGTCGGAAATTCTTAAGTAGGATGTTTTAGAATCTCCTTATTTAAATGGATTGGGACGCCTCTTCAGTTAAATAAAGAAATTGTAAATCACCGAACCATGAGTTTATGATCCCTTACTTACATAAATTTGGACGCTTCTTTATGTAAGTAATGTGTTATAAATAAGTGGACTTAATTGTAGCCGATACAACTCCTTAACCAGAACCTTAGACAAATCAGAGTGAACACCATTATTTTAGAGATCCTGAAATCCCGAATTCTCTTAGACACATCATAAGTAGTTAGCATCAACTGAACTTCGGGACGAAGTTCTCCTTAAGGGGTACAGACTGTAACAATTCGCAATTTCAGGTTAACTTTTATTCCCGAAAATTTCACTATTCACTTTTTTCTATTCACTTTACTATTCACTTTTCACTATTCATATCAGAAATTTTTATTTCATATTCTCGTAAGTTAAACTATTTTAACGATAATCCGAGAGTTTGACGCTCGTCGGATCATTTCTGCAAAAATCACAAAGCCGTGTCCGATATTTACTTTTAGGTTTAAACGTCCTTCTAGCATCCCGATATGTCCATAAAACATTATAAACAATAGAAATATGATTTTCTCTCATTTTAGGACAATTCCAAAAGTTTCGGAATTTTACGTTTTTCAGTTCAGCGTTTTACGCGAATTGCGCGTTTTAGACCCGTGTTTCCAGTTTTTAGCAGGGTTTTCGCACCCGATAGAACCTACCACTCATTTTATATTTTATTATGGACTATATTGACATGTTTGACCATACTTTCAAGTTTAATATTTTTAGGATACCCGGTTTTACGTTTCGTGGCCTAAAAACTTACGGTTAGCAACTTACAGAGTCAAAACTAGCTCTATATCTAGGATAATACCAACCAAGGCACACCACACCCTCCTTATCCATCTTGAACCGCCACTTAGGTGGGGGGAGTCACCCTTTAGGTGTCTTGATCTTATGCTTAGTGATTTAGGATGATTACATGTGTTTTTCTTGCAAAAATATCCTAAAATCCTAACCTCCTCATTTTTAGTATAAAAGAGAGCATTCTCTTCCTTTCTCCTTGAATACCAACGACCCAAAACACATAAAATAACCCATTGTGATCATGATTCTTTCAAGTTTCATCCATCATAATTATAGCCTTATGTTCCTTGCATGATCCTTAACACCTTTCATCCATAAAACACTAAAATTCACCACAAAAACTCATCAAATTTCCAAGTGTTCTTAGTGAAGATTTTTACTAAAGGTTGTTTTTATGTTAAATTAGTGTTTATCAAGGGATTATAAGATAGGGTTTTTGATATGGAAGCATGGCTATGGTTGGAAAAGTTTAGCAAGATTTAGTAGTGATTCTTGGTTTTGATCTTGGTTCTAGTTAAGTTTCTTCACAAGTTGTAAGCAAACCCTTATACACTTTCTTGCTCAATATCATTTCATGCTTATTATGTTTCTTTCATGCTATATATGGTCTTTGTATTGTGTTCATGATGTTTAAAAATGGATAAAACAAGTATTGGTATACATATGTTAACTTATGACAAGCAAACAAGCAAACTAGTGATTTTTATGGAAAACCACGACCACAATAGTATAACTTTGATATTTGACACTTACTTACTGTTAAAGAGGACTTAACAAGGAAAACATAGCAATTTGAATCACCCAAAACGAGTACACGAGTCAAAAGTTATGACCATTTGAAGTTAGCGAAACCAAAACGGCAAATCTGCCTAATTAGCATTCTGATCAAATTATGATTTTGAAAGTCCCACTTCTGTTCCGATTCATCAAAAAGTTAGAACACGAAAGTTGTCCGGAACGACGTTTTCATTCAGGGATAAAGAAGCTCGAGCCCTGAAAACGCTTTCTGAGTGATAATTTTCTTCAAATTCTTAACAGCCCGTTTTAAGTACCAAGTAACTATATAATTGTTATAATTAGATGAGACCAAGGGGTCTAATGACCTAAAGCCAAGACCACAACCATGGCTAAAGCCAAGGTTGAGTCTCAAGACCATGGTAACATGACCAAAGTCACGGCAAAGCCACGGCTAAAGACCATATAACTATTAAAGATCAAAAGCTTATATATATATATATATATATATATATATATATATATATATATATATATATATATATATATATATATATATATATATGTTATCGAATACTACAATAGTAGGGAGCCTCATGTGAGGAGTTCATTGAGTAAGCCGTCGAGACGAGTTGTGGATTTACGAGTTAAAGTGTCCTGGCTCCTCGAACGTTTACTTCATGACTTCTGAATTATGTCGGCCCGAACGGTAGTAAGAGATATACAAACTATACATGTTTCATAGACCACTTATATTCAAAGACTTACACTATATACTAAGTACTACATCATGAACATTATGCAAGACATATATGGGCAATTCTTCGTATTCTTAGACGTTACTCAAAACCTAAGTCGCAACGTTCTATTATAGGCTGCTCTTAGAGACTTTCGCGATTCGACTACCACTATCATACTCATTACATAAGCTTAAGGTGAGTCATAGCCCCTACTCTTTTCGTACTTGTTTTAACTCTTGGGGGGGATACATGCTCAACTACTTGCTTACTTGTACAAATACTCAAAACATTTATACTTGATTGTTTTATACTTGATTGTCTTATACTTAATGGCATTATACTTGATTTCATACATACATGACTGTCTTTTATCTTTGGGAAGTGGCTCCCAGTAAACTTATATCATTGGGAAGTGGCTCCCAGTAATCTTTGGGAAGTGGCTCCCAGTTGTCTTTGATACATCCTAACATTTGCGAATGTTTGGATACATCATAAAAGTGAGGTCTTCGGAGATGAAGTAGAGACTCACTACTAATTGCTTAATTGTCTTGATGAACTTATACATGTCTTTATTATACTATATTTGTAGCAGTGGGTTGTGAACACACAGGTTACAAGTCTCTTATGGCGGGACTTGTAACTGAGTGGATTCACGATGCCTTTGCTGTGTGATCATTCTTTAAGGCTTTTTCAACTATTTTAAGACAAACTCTATGAACTCACCAACCATTGTGTTGACACTTTAGCATGTTTATCTCAGGTTAGTAAGGCGATAGCTAGTGCGTGGAACTTAGAGTCAAGCTGCATATTCTGAAGACTTACGCTTTTATCATTTACCATTCAAAACATTTGTATACATTTATGTATCATACTTTGGAATCTCAAGTTTGTAACTCGGAATTTATTAATCGAATGGTAACTTTTCAAAACGTCTCATTTAGAGTTCGTTTTCTATAACTTGTACTTTGTATTATGAAGTAGCACCCCTATGACACAGTCTTCCGCTGCGGTATTTTGGGGGTGTTACAGATTGGTATCAGAGCCTTGGTTATAGAGAACTAGGTTGCATTTAGTACCTAGACTATAACTGCTATATACGTTGGGACCTTCCTCTTTATTTGCCTTTCACACAATACATACACTTATGCTTTTTGGTTAGAGGTTTGCTTAGTTCCACGCTGTTAGATGATGTGACTTTAGTATTATAAGGAGCCCCAGAGATTCGTCGAGTCATTAAAAACATGGAGCTCAGTAATAACTAATTAGTTAACTTAATCTTGTGTTTGATGAGACACAAGATTTGAGTTAAATAATATTATTGCTTAGCTTTAGGGATTTGATGACTGGATTATCTTACCATCTGCCTCAGAAGGCGGATTTTGTGTCGGAAATTCTTAAGTAGGATGTTTTAGAATCTCCTTATTTAAATGGATTGGGACGCCTCTTCAGTTAAATAAAGAAATTATAAATCACCGAACCATGAGTTTATGATCCTTTACTTACATAAATTTGGACGCTTCTTTATGTAAGTAATGTGTTATAAATAAGTGGACTTAATTGTAGCCGATACAACTCCTTAACCAGAACCTTAGACAAATCAGAGTGAACACCATTATTTTAGAGATCCTGAAATCCCGAATTCTCTTAGACACATCATAAGTAGTTAGCATCAACTGAACTTCGGGACGAAGTTCTCCTTAAAGGGTACAGACTGTAACAATTCGCAATTTCAGGTTAACTTTTATTCCCGAAAATTTCACTATTCACTTTTTACTATTCACTTTACTATTCACTTTTTACTATTCACTTTTCACTATTCATCTCAGAAATTTTTATTTCATATTCTCGTAAGTTAAACTGTTTTAACGATAATCCGAGAGTTTGACGCTCGTCGGATCATTTCTGCAAAAATCACAAAGCCGTGTCCGAGATTTACTTTTAGGTTTAAACGTCCTTCTAGCATCCCGATATGTCCATAAAACATTATAAACAATAGAAATATGATTTTCTCTCATTTTAGGACAATTCCAAAAGTTTCGGAATTTTACGTTTTTCAGTTCAGCGTTTTACGCGAATTGCGCGTTTTAGACCCGTGTTTCCAGTTTTTAGCAGGGTTTTCGCACCTGATAGAACCTACCACTCATTTTATATTTTATTATGGACTATATTGACATGTTTGACCATACTTTCAAGTTTCATATTTTTAGGATACCCGGTTTTACGTTTCGTGGCCTAAAAACTTACGGTTAGCAATTTACGGAGTCAAAACTAGCTCTATATCTAGGATAATACCAACCAAGGCACACCTCACCCTCCTTATCCATCTTGAACCGCCACTTAGGGGGGGGAGTCACCCTTTAGGTGTCTTGATCTTATGCTTAGTGATTTAGGATGATTACATGTGTTTTTCTTGCAAAAATATCCTAAAATCCTAACCTCCTCATTTTTAGTATAAAAGAGAGCATTCTCTTCCTTTCTCCTTGAATACCAACGACCCAAAACACATAAAATAACCCATTGTGATCATGATTCTTTCAAGTTTCATCCATCATAAGTATAGCCTTATGTTCCTTGCATGATCCTTAACACCTTTCATCCATAAAACACTAAAATTCACAACAAAAACTCATCAAATTTCCAAGTGTTCTTAGTGAAGATTTTTACTAAAAGTTGTTTTTATGTTAGATTAGTGTTTATCAAGGGATTATAAGATAGGGTTTTTGATATGGAAGCATGGCTATGGTTGGAAAAGTTTAGCAAGATTTAGTAGTGATTCTTGGTTTTGATCTTGGTTCTAGTTAAGTTTCTTCACAAGTTGTAAGCAAACCCTTATACACTTTCTTGCTCAATATCATTTCATGCTTATTATGTTTCTTTCATGCTATATATGGTCTTTGTATTGTGTTCATGATGTTTAAAAATGGATAAAACAAGTATTGGTATACATATGTTAACTTATGACAAGCAAACAAGCAAACTAGTGATTTTTATAGAAAACCACGACCACAATAGTATAACTTTGATATTTGACACTTACTTACTGTTAAAGAGGACTTAACAAGGAAAACATAGCAATTTGAATCACCCAAAACGAGTACACGAGTCAAAAGTTATGACCATTTGAAGTTAGCGAAACCAAAACGGCAAATCTGCCTAATTAGCATTCTGATCAAATTATGATTTTGAAAGTCCCACTTCTCGTCCGATTCATCAAAAAGTTAAAACACGAAAGTTGTCCGGAACGACGTTTTCGTTCAGGTGTACAGAAGCTCGAGCCCTGAAAACGCTTTCTGAGTGATAATTTTCTTCAAATTCTTAACAGCCCGTTTTAAGTACCAAGTAACTATATAATTGTTATAATTAGATGAGACCAAGGGGTCTAATGACCTAAAGCCAAGACCACAACCATGGCTAAAGCCAAGGTTGAGTCTCAAGACCATGGTAACATGACCAAAGTCACGGCAAAGCCACGGCTAAAGACCATATAACTATTAAAGATCAAAAGCTTATATATATATATATATATATATATATATATATATATATATATATATATATATATATATATATATATATGTTATCGAATACTACAATAGTAGGGAGCCTCATGTGAGGAGTTCATTGAGTAAGCCGTCGAGACGAGTTGTGGATTTACGAGTTAAAGTGTCCTGGCTCCTCGAACGTTTACTTCATGACTTCTGAATTATGTCGGCCCGAACGGTAGTAAGAGATATACAAACTATACATGTTTCATAGACCACTTATATTCAAAGACTTACACTATATACTAAGTACTACATCATGAACATTATGCAAGACATATATGGGCAATTCTTCGTATTCTTAGACGTTACTCAAAACCTAAGTCGCAACGTTCTATTATAGGCTGCTCTTAGAGACTTTCGCGATTCGACTACCACTATCATACTCATTACATAAGCTTAAGGTGAGTCATAGCCCCTACTCTTTTCGTACTTGTTTTAACTCTTGGGGGGGATACATGCTCAACTACTTGCTTACTTGTACAAATACTCAAAACATTTACACTTGATTGTTTTATACTTGATTGTCTTATACTTGATGGCATTATACTTGATTTCATACATACATGACTGTCTTTTATCTTTGGGAAGTGGCTCCCAGTAAACTTATATCTTTGGGAAGTGGCTCCCAGTAATCTTTGGGAAGTGGCTCCCAGTTGTCTTTGATACATCCTAACATTTGCGAATGTTTGGATACATCATAAAAGTGAGGTCTTCGGAGATGAAGTAGAGACTCACTACTAATTGCTTAATTGTCTTGATGAACTTATACATGTCTTTATTATACTATATTTGTAGCAGTGGGTTGTGAACACACAGGTTACAAGTCTCTTATGGCGGGACTTGTAACTGAGTGGATTCACGATGCCTTTGCTGTGTGATCATTCTTTAAGGCTTTTTCAACTGTTTTAAGACAAACTCTATGAACTCACCAACCATTGTGTTGACACTTTAGCATGTTTATCTCAGGTTAGTAAGGCGATAGCTAGTGCGTGGAACTTAGAGTCAAGCTGCATATTCTGAAGACTTACGCTTTTATCATTTACCATTCAAAACATTTGTATACATTTATGTATCATACTTTGGAATCTCAAGTTTGTAACTCGGAATTTATTAATCGAATGGTAACTTTTCAAAACCTCTCATTTAGAGTTCGTTTTCTATAACTTGTACTTTGTATTATGAAGTAGCACCCCTATGACACAGTCTTCCGCTGTGGTATTTTGGGGGTGTTACAAAATACCCCAAAGATCATGTTTTATATGTTTTAGATGCAAAATGATTGAAAACAGATGAAAACCGAATAAAGTTTGCATAATTGGCAGTTTCAGTCCCCCGACTTTCAAAAGTTGTCAAAACTAGTCCCTAAGCGTTTATTTTGAAAGAAAAGTCAAACCAAGTCTTTAAAAATCAAAAGTTACCAAATAATGATCTTTGGGTGAAAATCTTTCAAAAGTGTACAAGTTTACAGTTTGGTCCCTCAAATCTGCAAAGTTCTCAAGAATGGTCCTTGGATACTTTATTTTGGAAATATATCACCAGAGGTCCTTGTGGAATTACAGCTTGTCAAGTATGACCCTTGGTGATATTTTGGAGATGTGACAGTTTCAGACCCTTCACTTTCAGTAATTACAGATTTGGTCCTTGTGCTTGTTTAATATAACACCATACGGGCCCTTTTATAAATCTACACTAATCCAAAACCAAAGTTAAACCCAACCTTCCCTTGATCCATAAAATTCCCTGGCCCAAAAACACTCAAGCCCAACATCCTAACCCTAAACGGTTTTAATAAAATACGCCACTTCCCCCCTTTGGTCAAACCTAGTCCACGCCTCCCATCTTCTTCTCCCTCACCTGTTTTACCCAGAAAATATATCACCATCACTCCCCTCTATCTCCTTTACCCACCATACAACCCTCCTCCTCTACTCCACCTTTGAACCTGCAACACGCAAATACCTTCCCCAAGTCCTCAAAAGCCACCCTCACCACTCCCCATCCCACTATCCTCCTCCAATCTCTCACAACCCGTACCTACCTCCCTGCCACTTCACCTATCCACAACTTATATTGGGCGCCAAAACTTGATTGATGGATGAGATCATTTTGCTTTAATTCGATGGTTGAGATTGGTTACAAGAAAGCACAACAAGGGTTGAAGTTTCAAGAAAAAGAGAAGAGAAGAACCCTAGGCATGAGAGTATAAATAGACCACTTGTATGCCATTGATAAGGCATTAGGATTTATTAGCAGTCAAGTAATTAGGGTTCTAGTAGCAGTAAATTAGTTTTTTTATTCAAGTTTAAGTCTTTAAAGCTTTGTAATTTTCAGTTTATGAATTTCTTGTACTCAAAATTTTAGATTAATATCAAGTCAAGTTTCTTTTAAAAATGTTCCATTTACTTATTGCTTATTATAGATTTGATACTCTTTAGTAATTGTTAAAAACCTTTTTAACTTTTATCTTTGAGCTCTAAAGTTTCCTTGCCATAAACTGTTTTAAAAGCTAGATTTTATTCCAAGAACTTTAGTTTTTATTTTTGGAGGGATTTGTTAGTTAAATTTAGTCCAATATAGGATAAGTTTGTTAGACAATACCTGTTAGCTTAGAAATTAAAAGTCATATTTCACTGTTGTTTACCTATTTCCACCCAACACTCCCCCATACTAGGTTATGACCCCGTTTGATGCAATATTTAGTCTAGTTTAAGCGAGAATTTAGGTGTCGAAATTAGTCTTACTATTAGGTTGTAAGTTTATCTCATTTAGTTTGAATTTATTTTAGTCTTTACAGCTTATTTTCGGCTTTTCGTGGGCTGCAACTCATCCATTCACCCCTGCTGCATCAGCAGCCATCAAGCCCAAACCCCCTCTTTGGACTTCAAAACCAGGTATGTTAAAGTAGGATTTAGGCGTTGCAATCAGTCGTAATAGTATTTTGTCATATAGGCTTTACAAATACGAGCTTATTTGACACTTTCAAATGCATTAGGATAGTCAAACGATGCCTGCTAACCACCCCTAGGACTGCAGCCTCCTGCACATCAGTTGCCAAACCACCCTTAGTCAAGTTATTTTTAATCATTTATTTGCAGGAAATTTATCTTAAAGTTTGTTATGCTTAATCTTTGACAGCTTGTCACTATTCTAGAGTTTTTAGAACATTTTTAGGATAAGATGGCTCTTTCAAGGACCAAACTAGCCCCCTTAATCTGTTTTTATGTTCGTTTTACCTAATTTGCTTATTTGGTGATCATCTTTGTCTCTTAAGATTACACCCCTAGCTGCTATATTTTTTGTTGCATATATCAGAAATTAACCAAGCTTGTTGGTCCCAGTTCTTGTGAAGTCTTGTTGTTATTGATACTTGTTGACTTTGAATTGTTCAATGGGTTTGCTTGAGCTTCTGTGGCCTATAGGCGTGTTTGGTTTGGCTTGCTTTCAAAGAGAAAAAAAAGTTCACTTAAAACTTTAAACAACACCACTTTTAGGTGTTAAGCTTTTTATAAGCTTGCTTCCAGCTTTTCAGCAAAAGTTTCTTTCATAAAAAGTCTTCATTTTGTTGGTCAAGTGAATTTGCAAAAAGAAAATTGAAAACTAAAAAAAATATATATATATATATTTGAAAAAATTTGAGGTTGCCCAGGTTCGAACTAGGGACCTCAAGGCATCACACATCACACAACCAACACCCCTATACCATTTGTGCTAGGCCATATTGTTGTTATAAATAGTTTCTGAGTCATATTTAATATAGTAATAGGATATTTGCTTATTAATATAATCAGTTTTTAGATTGCTTATTTGCTGCTTATTTTACATTGTACCTTAGCGCTTTTTTTTTTTTTTTTCCTTAGCTTATTCTCACCTTGTAGTATTTATCAAAAATTTCTCAAATTTTTAGGAGTTGTTTTAATCTTTATTAGAATTAAAATAGAGTTAATTAGATTTAAATTCGTAATAAATAGAATTTTGGTTAAAAACTTAATTTTCTCTTTTACAAAATTTTCTTTTGTCATTTAATACGTAGGAAAACTAAATTGAACCCCGTAGGATTTGCGTAGCTAGAAATTCACGTTTTTATTTGCGCGTTGATGTTTATCTTAAATAAACGTCACGTTTATTTGTCAATTTGTGTTTTAGGATTCCCGATACCTAACTTTGTTTCCCGTAGTATTTTAGGACTTTCCTAGTTTACCTATTGCCTTTTATTTCCCATTAGGTTGTTTATAATCCGTTTACGTTTGTTAATTTTCAATTTTCGTTAATTTAACGTATCACAAAACCAAACAATCCTTTCAACATACAAGATTTTAATCTCAATCTCACTCGAAGCTTTCCATTCACACCTCGTTGGGGTACGACCCGGGAAATCACTTCCCGGTCTCACAATTTAAATATCACTTTCACAAGTTTTGCGAGGTAATCTTTTTCCTAAAAGGTTTACTCGTATAGTCGTATTACTTCACGTCTTTTTGTTTCACGATAAATTAGACCTCACATTTGT